>CM063172.1:140928635-142178635 GCA_031835075.1 Saguinus oedipus | reverse complement strand
CAAACTGCAGCAAAAAACAAAAACAAAAAAAAGTACTGTAGCTCCCTCAAATGGGTCTTAAATGTTGAATAACAGTCTCCAAATAATTATTTCCTCTATCCCACACTCTTCACCTTTTTGGTGTATTGCCCAGGTAAGCAGCCAGTACTAAGTATCTGATAACATGCCTTGTTGGGCCATGTAGAATAATATTTTCTTCCAAGCCCTGTAATTTTGCCCCACACCCAGCACATCTTGTCTCTTGGGAACCCACAGCTTCTCAATGGCCAATAGTTATACTATTTCTGCTTCTTCCAAACCAAGATAAAGATGATTTGAAATTTTTGTTTGTTTATTGTCCACTGAACAAACATTCCAAAACTACTGGAGAAAATACATAGATGAAGTATTCTTTGAATTAGAACCCAAATATCTCCTCAAAGCCAATATTACTGGTTGGTTATATTATGTTTATAAAGATTATGGGAATTAATTTACATTCACCTGTACTATCAAATTTAGTGTTAATTATATTTCTTATATAAGAGGAGGCATAACTTTAATTTTTTTGCATATTCTCTGCTAGGTATCTTGATTTTAGAAATATATTAAATGTTTGTATTTACCTAAACACTCTTAGCCCTATTGTAGAGATTAAAAACTAAGGTTCAGCTTCTATCCAAAAGACAGGGAGTAACAAACGTTGTCAAGGATGTGGAGAAAAGGGAGCCCTCATACACTGTGGTGGGAATGTAAATTAGTACAACCACGATGGAGAACAATTTGGAGGTTCCTTAAAAAACTAAAATTGAGCTATCATATGATACAGCAATCCCACTGCTGGGTATACACCCCAAAGAAAGGAAATCAGTATATTGAAGAGATATCTGTACTCCTATGTTTGTCGTGCACTGTTCGCAATAGCTAAGATTTGGAAGCAACCTAAGTGTCCATCAACAGATGAATGGATAAAGAAAATATAGTACCTATACCTATACACAATGGAGTACTATTCAGCCATAAAAAAGAATGAGATGCAGTCAGTTGCAATGAATCTGGAGATCGTTATGTTAAGTGTAGTAAGCCAGGCACAGAAAGACAAACATCACATGTTCTCACATATTTGTGGGATCTAAAAATCAAAACAATTGAGCCTCTGAACACAGATGAGTAGAAGGATGATTACCAGAGGCTGGGAAGGGTAGTGAAGGGCTGGCAGGGAGGTGGGGAAGCTTAATGGGTACAAAAAAGATAGAAAGAATGAATTAGGGCTGGGCATGGTAGCTCACACCTGTAATCCCAGCACTTTGGGAGGCTGAGGCAGGCAGATCACTTGAAGTCAGGAGTTCAAGACCAGCCTGGTCAATGTGGTGAAACCCCATCTCTACTAAAAATACAAAAAGTAGCCAGGCATAGTGGCACACACATGTAATCCCACCTGCTCTGGAGGCTGAGGCAGGAGAATCACTTGAACCAGAGAGGAGGAGGTTGCAATAAGCCGAGATTGTGCCACTGCACTCCAGCCTGGGTGATGGAACAAGACTCCATCTCAAAAAAGAAAATAAAAGAATAAGACCTACAATTTGATAGCACAATAGGGTGACTACAGTTCAATAAGAACTTAATTACGCATTTTAAAGTAACATAGTCTCATTGGATTGCTTGTAACTCAAAGGATAAATGCTTGATGGGATGAATGGAAAGAATTCTCCATGATGGAAAGAATTCTCCATGATGGAAAAAATTCTAGATGTTGGTTGTTTCTTCACAGGCTAGTGGCAGCATAAAAACAGAGAAGTAAAAATTACCATTGTCTTGATATCAAATTGGTATTCGATAATTGTATGCTTATGTTGAACAGAATTTGGGGCAACGTAGCTTCTCACATACATTGTTTCGACCAACTCAATACCTTTCCCACTTTTGCCCAACTGTTCCCTTGACTTCACTAATGCTTTACATGAAGTATATAACTCAGTTTGTGACTTAGAGTACTCCTAAACAAACCTCTCTGCATATCACATTTGTGTAAATCAAATCACATTCATCATCCTGCGGCAAATGCAGTCTAGAACAGATTCCTCCGTGCTGTGCTGAATCATACTCTAATTTACAAACCCAATAAATCAAGACGTCAGTGTATCTGATTGTCTTCCGGTGTAGAACACAAATGCATTTGCTCCATAGCAAGTTCATGGTGCTCCAGTACTTGACAAAATAAGTCTAGGAGCCACAAACAAGACTCCCTGAGGAACTGCACATCTGAACAGAAGATGTGGGTGTGAACTTGAGTCAGCTGGAATACGGGGGGTCAGGAGGAAATGGGGAAGGAGACCTGTGTTCAGACTTTGGAGGAGTTCTGCAACTCTTCAGAAACAGTCTCCAAAACAATCAGTTTTATTTCTGTAGAAATTTTTAAATTTCCGAATTTCCCAAGTAACTGATGAATAAGATGATGAAGACAAATTAGGACGAGGAATAACTTAAAGTTTCTCTCGATTATTGAGCATTTTAGATGGCCATAACTTTTTTTTTGCCACATTTCAACTCAAGAAACATAAACATCACGTCTCCCAGGTGACATATCTAAGTCATATTCATGATATTCCCCAAACGATTATATAACAAGCCTTCAGTTTCACAGCAAGTGGAGAAGTTGACGGTAAAATGTTGTTTTTATTTCCCTCCTCCTGGTAGATGTTTGTGTGAAGTGATGGAACTCCTTATTCCACCTTTTATATTCCTTGGCATGTGGGAATGCAGTCATAGCAGAGACTACTTGAGTATATTGAGTGAAGGACCTTAGGTACGGAGGGTTAGAGGACTGGTAAAGGAAACATGAAGATTACTAAATGGCCCTCCTCTCCTGTACTCTGTACTCTTAACTTTCAGGGAAAAGTCTGTGTAGTCAATCTCTCAGGGTATTGCTTAATTCTTGCTTCCAGTTTAAATGGTTCATGGGTCAACTGTTGACCTTCTCTGCATAAGACAGACTTGAGCAATCGCCCCCTGAGCAGCAGGCTGGGCAAGTTTCCACATTCCATGGTCCTTTGCTGGAGGAGTGGGACACAGGAAGAGAGACAGAAAGCATAAGAGACTGCTCGCAGTCCACTACGCCAAGACCACCTTTGCTTCTGCATATCTTGAACATCTGAAAGCCTGTGCAGTTTTCTGTTTATAGGAGAAACTATCAAGGATGCCAGCAACACACACACACAAGTTTCCTAATTTCCAATTGTCTATGGCAAAGTAAGAGCTTTCCATCTCCAGCACCAAAATATGTAACATCGCATCGGATGTGCTGCTTGTTTACTCTTTAAACTTTTAATTCAGAAGCTCAACTTGTCTTAAATGGCTTGAAGCCCAAACCAACACAGCAGTTACAGCTCTCTGACATATAGTTTGTAACCAGAAAAATCAGCAAAGCCAGAAGCTTTCTGCTGTGAGCACTTTTGTTTCCCCTCTTTTGTTTTATTAACCTCTCCACAGCTGGTGCAGTTGAAAACACTCTTTCATCACATGCTTAGCAGAAGTTCAAGTATAGCAGAGAATGCAGCCAAGAATCTGTCTGCTGGATTCACTGTCAGAATGTCATGTTTCACTTCTAACTTAGCTCCTATCTGATACAGCTGACGGAAACAGACAAAGAAAATCTGCAACAGGAAAGGCTCTCTCTCTGGACCCTCTCAAACTGATTAATAATCCAAGGATTCAAGGACAAGTTGAATAGCGGAATAGTAATATTTTCACATTCGTATAAGAATTCAGGATTCACAGGACTTTCTGCTTGTCCACCTTTTTTTTTTTAATGTAGTAAACAGTCTACAAATTACAAAGCTGCTGAATTATGAAGCAATAATGCACTCTTGTCTGACACTATTTAGAAATTTATAAAACAGATTAAGAACTAAAATAGTATCAAAAATTTACCAGACTTCTTGTTTCCTTCTGTATTTTAATGAAGCATTTATATTCCTACTCTTTCTCATCAATATCTTTTTTATAGCCTACGGAGTCTTTATCAGAATTGGTTACTATTCAGGTAAATACACACTTACATACTATTGCTACAAAGTGGTTATTGGCTGTTAGAATTTTTTTTAATAAAATTAGATGAGTACTCAAGTTACTTTTCTTGGAGAGAGGATACATTTTCAGCAGCGTTTCGCAAACTGCATGGTTTAGGTAAAGGTTTGCCTTTATTATAATGGAAGTACTTCAGCTTCTTTCCTAATATATTTATAATTATAAAGTGCTTCAAATTTGGTGAATCATTATTGGTTCCATCTCCCGAATGTAGGCATATGCAATCCTTTTTCTGCTATGACATTCAATTCATAAGCACATTAACAGAAATTAAGTATCTCCTAACACTTGAGAAAAGGTGATACCTAGGTGATGTTTCAGCCATCTTATCCTTGGTAGAACTCCCAAACTGCCTCAGGACCCAGGAATGGATGTATTAACACCTGGCAGAGCAGAGAACTTAAAGGACTTCAGAAGTCCTGTAGATAGTCCAAGTACCTGCCATATAGATTGCTAAATATTTTTAATATCACTGCTAGTGTAATAGAGGAAATATTCACTTTACAAATATTTACCTATGACATACCAGATACTGTTCTAGGTCCTAAGGATGCTAGTCCTAAATGAAATAGATAAAAAATACCTGCAATGAAAAGAAGTGGACAGATTCTGTTTGTGTTTTTGAAATAAAGCAGTCAGGACTTGCTGATGGATTTGGTGTAGGGAAAAAGTAGAGAGAGAATTCAAGGAAACCTCTTAAGTTTCTTACTCAAGCAAATGCTAGATGAAGGAGGTGCTAGTTATTTACATGGGGGAGAATGGGAAGGAGTGGGTTGCAAAGGTATGCTTCTCAGTAGACTTGAATTCACAGAAACATATATGGCAAAGCCTGTGAGAAAACTTTGAAATGATCCTAGAGTCACTTACCCTAGCTATGTGCCAATTCTTCATCTATAAATCTGGAACATTAATATCTACCACACATAATTCAAGAGGTTGTGGTAATGATCCAATGTGGTAATAGATACAAAGTCTTGTTATTGTTGAAGAAACATGAGTCACCATCATTAACCCCATCACTCAGATTTCAGGGAACCATTATATTTGGTTATTCTTGGCACTCACCAGATAAAAACGTGGGAGGTAGAAGCTCATAGAACATAGAAGAGTAGTAACATTGAAAGGTAAGATCAGCAATGAAAATCTCCCCAAATTTAGGAGACTATAGAGATGGTCTGTACATCAATTACAACAACATTTCAGAGATGATTTCTCAACCAATCACTTTTCTTTCTTTTTTTTTTTTTTTTTTTTAGACGAAGTCTATCTCTGTCACCCAGGCTGGAGTGGGTGGCATGATCTTGGCCCACTGCAAACTCTCCCTCCTGGGTTAAAGTGATTCTCCTGTCTCAGTCTCCTGAGTAGCTGGGGATACAGGCCCCTGCCACCACACCTAGCTAATTTTAGTATTTTTAGTAGACACAGGGCACAGGGTTTCATCATGTTGGCCAGACTGGTCTTGAACTCCTAACCTCAAATCATCTATCTGCCATGGCCTCCCAAAGTGCTGGGATTACAGGTGTGAGCCACTGCGCCCAACCCCACTCTTCTTAACATTAATGAAAAACTAGACCAATTCTGTCATTGTTTAATTTTTATTTATTTATTTATATATTTACTTTGAGACGGAGGCTAGCTCTGTCACCCATGCTGGAGTGGGTGGCACGATCTTGGCTCACTGTAACCTCCGCCTCCCAGATTCAAGTGATTCTCCTATCTCAGCCTCCTGAATAGCTAGGATTATAGGCACCTGCCACCATACCTGGCTAATGTTTGTATTTTTAGTAGACACAGGGTTTCATCATGTTGGCCAGGCTGGTCTCGAACTCCTGACTTCAAGTCATCTGCCTGCCTCGGCTTCCCAAAGTGCTAGGATTACAGGTGTGAGCCACTGCGCCCAACCCCACTTTTCTTAACATTAATGAAAAACTGAACCAATTTTGACATCGTTTTTAATTTTATTTTATTTGTTTTTGAGATGGAGTCTAGCTCTGTCACCCAGGCTGGAGTACAATGGCACAATCTCAGCTCACTACAACCTCTGCCTCCCAAGTTCAGGTGATTCTCCTGCCTCAGCCTCCTCAGTAGCTGTGATTACAGTCAGGTACCACCACACCTGGCTAATTTTTGTGTTTTTAGTAGAGATAGCGTTTTGGCATGTTGGTTAGGTTGGTCTAGAACTCCTGACCTCATAATTCGCCCACCTCAGCCTCCTAAAGTGTTGGGATTACAGGTGTGAGCCACCACGCCCAGCTGACATTGTTTTACATAAGATAAATGGTATTAAGATAAATTGCAATTAGACTGTCTTATATAATTATGAAAGGCCAAATAAAGGGGAGAGAAAAGGAGCAAACGATGTAATTCATACCCTTCACCCATTTTCACATTTCCCCACTCATGCCTTTGGGCAAATTGAGTCTTTGCATCTATAAGACATGGACCATGAATGTACGGCTTACATGTTCCTGAGATGTGGAAAGAATCCAGTGAAACAGGGCATATGAGCATGCTATTCAAATGGGTGTTGTTATTTTAACAGCAGAACATATAGAGAGTATACAGTAGAAAAACTCTTTGCAGGCTACAAAGAGTTAATTATTTCTTTTATATCTTCTTACCTCACCCCATGGCAACCACAGCATCTTGTATGTATTCCAAAGCATTTACCACCCTTCACTGGATTAAATGAATTATTATTGAAGGCAGCAGATGACAAAAACATCACGTGTCTAATATACTGTACCTAGAGGCTTAAGTTCAAAACTTTGGCACGATTCCTAAGGTACTTTGCACCCTTGACACCATACCAAACAACCCTTAAAATTTTCAGTAGTTCAAATTCTATGCCAATATTTCTCAGCTTCCTCTTTTCCCCTTTGTTAAGGAATGAATAATTTAACTTTCTGAAGCTTAATAAAAAGTAGGCAATATGGTATAGTGGTTAAAAGCATAGAATTAGAGTTAGGCTGCTTGGGTTTGAAACTTAGTTATATGACTAACCTTTAGCAAGTTATTTAACCACTTTCTACTCATGCAAGATGAGGAAATTGATAATACCCATTCCATTTCTAGAGTTGTCTAGGAGTAAACAAGCTGTTACTCATTATGTAAAGTGCATAGATCAGTGGTTGGCATCTATATGAATTCAGTGTTAGATGACATTATGTCTCCAGAATATGATATTCACACTGCAGTCAGAAGAATCAATTAGAATTATTAGAATTGAATGATGTTTGTTTATGCTAATCTAATTCCAAACTTTCTTATAGAAGTAACACAATGTGAAAAGTGATAGAACAGACAGAAGCACAGAGGACAGTGTTGTGGAATTCTGAGTAAGTTGCATAACCTGGGTGAAGCCATTTACAGAGCCGAGAAAAAAGGAGGAATTGAAACTGACCTATGATACTAGATAAAATGGATTAAAAGCACTTCTAAGAAAATATGATGCTAGGTCAGAGTCTTAAGTGATAAAAAAATGCTTTATTAGATCAAACAGAATTGGGGAGCAAAGGATAGGTATTTGCAGGTCAATAAACATGAAGACGCACGCAAGGATGATGTAACCTGGCAGTCTGTGGAAATAAATATGGCGGAAATGAAGAGTGTGTCTGCATGCATTGGAGGAGTTGAGGGGGGAGAGTTTGTCAAGGGTCAGACTACGCAAGGTGGGGTACATTAGGTTTAGAAGTGTGGTCTTAGTGCTGAAGTAATGGGATAGCTTTGAAGGATTTGAGCAAAGGGCCATTATTATCAGGTGCATATTTTTGAAATATCGGACTCTGACAACATCCTCACCGCATGCCCAGACTTCTTTACTCCCCTTCTCCCTGCTCTATATCCCTTCATGGCACTTAACACCACGTGACACATTATTTGAGGTGTTGGTTGTCAGTCTCCCGCAACCAGAAAGTAAGCTTCATAAGGATGGATAATAAGTACCTGTCTTGCATTAAACATCCAATGAGGAAATAAATATCTGGCATATAGGGCAAATTCCACACAACTTCTTACCATCCCACTCACCCACTTATTTAGCTTACTTTTCTTCTTGAGAGCATGCTTTTTTAGTGGAGTAGCCAATATTCGGTAAACATGAGAATTAAAATTTGAAGCAGGACCAGGTGCAGTGGTTCATGCCTGAAATCCAAGCACTTTCGTAGGCCAAGCCATGAAAATTATTTGAACCCAGGCATTTGAGACCTGGGCAACATAGCAAGATCCCATCTCTATAAAAAATGTAAAAACTAGCTGGGCAAGGTGGTACACATTTAGCTACCCCAGAGGCTAAGGTAGATCCCTTGAGCCCAGGAGATTGAGGCTGCAGTGAGCCATGATTATGCCACTGCACTCTAGCCTGAGCAGTAGAGTGAGACCCTGTCTCTAAAACAGTAAGATAAAGTAAAATTTTAAGCAGGAATTTATGGTTACTTTTTTCAAATAGCTTTAAGAAAAGTCACTTAAACATCAGTAATCCATTGTGTCTTTTTCTTCAAATAAAGTGGTTAAGCATCTAGCATTATCCAAAATAGATCCCAAAGGCCATGTTCTTTTAAAAACAGGTAGAAATTGTGTGATAGAATAGCTTCATTTAACAACATTTTATTTCAAAGAAATTAATAAAAGCTTATCATTTCTATAATTTTGTTTTACTTTAATACCCGTAGGAAGAAATACAATGCAATAATTTCTGAATTAGGACACCTTGACAGTGAGAGCGTTTTCATAATCTATAACTTTAATCCCTTAAATGTACATTAAGCCAGGTGTGGTGACACAAGCCTGTAATCCCAGCACTTTGGGAGGCCTAGGCAGATAGATCACTTGAGGCCGGGAGTTCAAGACCAGCCTGGCTGACATAGTGAAATCCCATTTCTACTAAAAATACAAAAAGTAGCTGGATGTGGTGGTGCATGCTGTAATTCCAGTTACTGGGGAGGCTGAGGCATGAGAATCACTTGAACCCAGGAGGCAGAGGTTGTAGTGAGCCGAGATCACATCACTGCACTCCAGCCTGGGCAACAGAGCAAAAATTCTCTCTTGAAAAAAAGAAGACAAAAACAAAAAGCATTAAATTCCTTAAATAGATGGAATGACTGCATACTGAAATAATTATTTAGTTAATTATATTTAGTGAAGTTCTAACATAGGCAATTCGAGAGGGCCATCTACCATCCACCAGGTTTTCCTGAATTAGGCACGCTCTCATCGCTTCATTGTTTCCTTAAATCTTCTTACCACTTGGGTGAAATCAACTGGATTTCACTGTGCAGTATGGGTCACCAGTCTGAGCTGCTTTGGGACCTTTATTTATTTCTGGTCTTTGATCACCAGTCTTGTCCCCTCATTTTGAGCAGGAAAATTCCATGCTTGATTCTGTCAGCCCACATCCTGCAGCCCTGAAAGCACAGGATGTAATTTTTCCCTTGCCATCTCCAGAGCATTTTAAGCTGCTCATATCTCATTCCTTGATGACTTCCAAGACCCTCTTTCTGGTTGTATCTCTTGAAAGAAGCCGGCTGGGGCTTCCCTGGCTGCCCCCATAGACTGACCCTGGTTTCTACTATGCCTGTACATGCTAGATCTCATTTTACCAAGTCTAAATTTGGTAAACCACAGTGGGCCCACTCTCCATCATCAGTTCAAAGCAGTCCCCTACTTATCATTCCTGCCATTTGCTTCATTTGCTTAATATTTAGGGGGCTACATTAGACTTCTCTTCTTTGGGAAATTGCTTGGCTGGAATGTGATCTCCAGAGTTCAAAATTCAATCCATTGCTTGCTTTGACTCAGAAGCAATTACTCTTCCCACTCAGAAGAAAATTTTTCTGAAATAACTACCCTTTAGAAAAGACTAATTTAAGAAAAGTTGTCCTTTTAAAAGCCAGGGAAGTAATTTAAATATTATTACTGAAAGACTTTAAAGCAAAATACATGTCTTAAATATTGAATTAAAAAATTAGGTGTTTAAATTCAATCCCAAAAATTACAAATTATAAAATAAAGAAGGAAGAAAAAAGAAAAGGGAAAAAGATTAGAGGTAAAAGTACAACTCCAAAGAATAAGATTTTACATTTTTTTTCATATTAAGTGACTGTGCTGATGTAGCTTTTGAAATGTCAGGAACTGCGAAGGGCCTGAGATGTTTAGATCCTACTTGTAAGTTAACAAGTTAGCTAGCCACAGTTCTGTAAATGTGAGAGAACATGAGACTTCTGAGTCAGAGACAAAAGGCTCTGTTACTCATAGCACAGCAGACAGCATGAGCTTCACACTCCCATTGGTTCCACCTTGGCCCCTAGTCCCATGGGAGTGATACAGGTAGACCTAGGTGAGTGCTTGCTACACACAGAGTTGGTCTGTGTCATAACTGAGGAATTCCAAACTTAGGAAAAGCCTAATCTAATAAAGGCTTGCTAACAAATCTGCTTAACCTTTTCCAGTGAGAGCTACTATCTTTATTATCCTAGTCAAGAAGAAAATCTTCCCTTTATTCCAGAGGGATCTCTCTCTTTCAGGGATATTTGCAAACATGCATGGAAAACAGCCTTGAAAATGCAGTCTGAAACAAAAACTGTCAGAAGATATGTAGAAATGATATGAGGACATGACCTAAAAATATCCATACCTTGATGTCATTTTTAGAAGTATAAAAATTTTGCTGAAATTTTATAGGAACTGCCACTCAATATTATAAAACTTCATTACAGAGTTCATCAAAGCACAAACATAACCACCATTAGTTCAACAAATATTTTGAACCCCAAAACTAGCAATGAGTCATCATCAGCAATTTTAAAATACAGCATATTAGGCACGTTTTACCTGTGGCAAAACATAAATTTATTTCATAAGATAGGATATTCAGCTAATCTATATGACCTGACATTAAGGCATAAAAACAGCTGCAGGCTGATACAAAGTACGTGAACAATAAGGATGACAGTTAATTATGTACATTTCTAAGGGTTAGTGTTTTTATTTTTATGTAGAAACTTGAGACAGGGTACATTGTCTCACTTCTGTAATCCCAACACTTTGGGAGGCTGAGGCAGGCAGATCACTTGAGGTCAGGAGTTTGAGACCAGCTTGGCCAACATGGTGAAACCCTGTCTGTACCAAAAACATAAAAAATTAGCCAGGTGCGGTGGTGCATGCCTGTAAGCCCAGCTACTTAGGAGGCTGAGGCAGGAGAATCACTTGAACCTGGGAGGTGAAGTTTGCAGTGAGCCAAGATCGTGCCACTGCACTCCTGCCTGGGTGACAGAACAAGACTCTGTCTCAGAAAAAAGAAACCTGAAGAGAAAACCTACTACATTAAAAATGTAAAGTGGGATATACAATGATGGTTTTACATCTTTTCCTTTTTTCTTATAACTTTAGCACCATCTGCATGCTCCCCACTCTTAGCTAGCACTTCTCTTATTTATCTGAGAAAAGAGAATTGATTAGATGAGAATCATGTCATTTTCCACCACCAAATTTACCAGCCTACCTATCCATGTTCATATTCTTTGTCTTTCTTCTATTAAACTGAATTGAATCTTCCTCCTCTCTTCTTTTTTTCTTTCTCCTCTCTTCTTTTTTTTTTTTCCTCCTCTCTTCTAAGCCTGTTTTATACCCCAATCTCATCCCTCTTGAGCTTCTTCAGAGACTTTTTCTTGTAATTGTCCCCTCCCTCTCTCCTGCATCATCAGTTCTTTCATTGTTACTGGCTCATTCTTATCAACATGTAAACATGCTTCCAAAATTTCTTGAGAAAAACCTCTCAGCTCCTCCTTCAGCTCTCCCCCTATTCCCTACTTCTTCAAAAGTCTTCTCTAAATACTCACTGTCTCCACTCCCTCACCTTCCTGTCTCCTCACCCAGTGATCCTTCCATCCACCACTTCACTGAGGCCACTACCGTATAGGTCAACTTCCTTGGTAGCATATAGACAAAATTATAATTCATGATGCTACTTTATAATTAGCAGACAATTGTACTAAAAAATGGAACATTCAGCTAATTTATAAAATACAGACAATTTTGTCTTCTGTACCTCACAGGGTTGTGAATCAAAGGACATCATGCAAGTAAATATTTCACTAAGCCACAATGCACCACAAATGTAAGTGTTATAATTTTCAGAGGCATGGGTTTTTGCAGTTCTTATCAAACCCTGCTGTAACCTAAGAAACTAGACAATAATAGAATGTCCACAGACTTTTTTGGACAAACAAATGAATGAACTGAAACACTTGATTTCATGGAGAAGTCTGGCTGGAAATGACCAGAAGCACCCAACTAGAGTGATGTTAAAGAATATAGCAGCACCTAGAAGCTATAAGCAGAAAAACCATTCCTTCCTTCCATAGCAACATGCAGAACACTCATCTAACACCTTGAATAACAGATAAGCTCTCATTTTGTGCAAGAAATTATCTGAGTCTTCAAAGAATCATTCGTGTCTAAGTTCCCATTCAACTGAGAAGCTGTCTCACACAGTCACACAGCAAATCCAGATATTTGTAACACATGAATAATTACAGTTGAAAATTATAAAGAGAAAAAAGTAAATCAAAAAGATTATAAAATGAAAATTATCTCAATAGTGTAAAAATATATTTATATAGAAATGTTACTGTATTAAATAATATATTTATACCTTATTTTTGTATATACACATATGTACATAAAAGACGAGAATAAAACACATACAGAGGTGTGTGTATTTGTTATACAAAAAAGAGGTGCTTTTTGTGCTTAGCCAAGACTCAAACATCAAGACCATCAACTAAAATAGCTAATGTAAAACATGATAAACTCAGTAAAAATATATTTCTTATCATCTGGTAAGTAATTGCTTTAAGATAGTTAAAATAAACTAATGAACATCTTGAGGGCCTGAGCTACATACATCATAATAGCCTATTTTGCAAAATCACACTTAAATTATCATGGTCTGTCCATCAAATATTTACATTTTCGTGGCCCACGTTACGTTATTCTCCAAGTCTCTGACAACTTTTCCACCCAGTCTAATGAGACACTTTGGAGGCATGACTGGTCAGCATCAGATTGAAAATAAATGTGCTGTTTCCAGATATTTCCTTCAGGGTTGGCCGACATCGGTCTACCATGTAACAGTTTATGGTGGAGAGCAAGAAAGCTTGACTTAAGAACAGTGCTGCCACCAGAGTAAACAGTGCCACAAATCAGGGGAATTTAAAGCACATGCCTTATTGTCAAGTTTAACTTGTTTTACAAACCCAAACAGCCATCCAGCTTCTAAAAACTCATTTCCGTTTCAATAATTTATACTTAATCATGAAGATAAAACAAAGATATTTTTGCATATAAATATACAGTAATTATAATTGTTACCAAAGAACTCAACTTGTCACTGTTCCCATGTAACTATATGAGAAATTGTTAGAAGTAATAATAATGACAGAGAAACATCACAGAAAATGTAAACAAAGCAATATCAGTCAAAAGTTAAGATACGTTCTATTTCTTTTTAAACTAAAGATACACCTATATGTACCTAAAATACAAGGTGATATCATTTTGCCAATATATTCTCTCTTCCTGCATACTTATATACCATCCTCCTGAGTTATAGTGTACAAATCTTTGTAAGACATGAATAATTGTAGTTGAAAATTATAAAGAGAAAAAAGTAAATCACAAAGATTATAAAATGAAAATTATCTCAGTAGTGTAAAAATATATTTACATAGAAATGCGATTGTATTAGATAACATATTTATATATTATTTTTATATATACACATATGTACATAAGTGACTAGAAAAACAATCTATAAGTTTTTTATGTGATTATGCTGCAGTGATAAATAATCCCAGAATTTATAATAACAAATACTTCATTCTTGCTCTACTTTCACATCAGTTGTAGCTCTGTTTTGAGTCTTCTTTTTTTCTATTAATTAGTACAAAGTAGACATTTTTCTGTACTTTGTTCTTCTTATGGTCAAGAGAAAAAAGCTAAAGAGAAACCATATAGTGACTTTTAAAGGTTGTACTCAGAAGCAGCCAATCATTTCCATCACATCTCATTGGCCAAAGCAGGTTCCTTAGACAAGACTCACTATACTGGAGCAGAAGGAACCATCCCCTCACAGGGAGGACCCCACACATCACATGGAGAAGTAGTGACTACTAGAAAAAAATAATATAATTAACAGCAATAACCATTATCTCTTGGTAATGCTATTAGGGCTATTTTTCTTTTTCTTCCTTTTACTTGTATATTGGTTACTTTTTTATATAATGAACATGTGTTACTTTTAAAAGAAAAAAAAGTAAATGTCACACATAAAAAGAAAAAGAAATTTGTTGGATCATACCACATATTCACCTCCCACTTCACTTTCCTCCTGTCCTCTCTGGTGAAGTGTGTTTTGATGTATTGTTGGCCATGGGTGTTGATCTGTTGGGCTGTCCATTCTTTCTCACTGCGTCATGCATAGCCTTCCTTTCCATGCCATACAGCTCTATAAAATCAACCTATGAACACTATCAATTACATGACTAAAGAGTGGATATTGGTTTGTAGCCCAGTGGTTCTCAGCTCGGGACAATATTGTTTCCTAAAGGTTATTTGCAATGTCTGGAGACATTTATGGGTGTTACAACTTGAGGGCAGAAGGTGCTTTGGTATCTAGTGGCTAGAGGCAAGGGATGCTGCTAAAGGCAGCCCCGCTCAATGTAAAATTGTCTGGCTCGAAATGTACAGTAAGTACCAAGGTTAAGAAACCATGTGGTCCCATGATAATGTGATTCCTACTTTAAAAGAGGACTGAGAATCTTGCGAGTGCTTTGACATTCAAGTCCTTCAGTCTTTAGGCCATGGACAGTGGTATCTTAGAGGTTGACTACCGTACAAATGTGATCTATGGCTGAAGACGGTGCTGCGAGCTGGATTTACGGGCAAATCAAAGCACACAATCACATAACTTAAGAACATTTACCATCAGGACTTAGGGGTTAAGTTAATACTGAAAACAATTTAGAAATGATATCTGGGTGATGAGTGGGAGACTGAGTCTTAAGAGAAACTGCTCTGGTATTTTGCACAGGAAATTGTTGCTAACATGAGGAAGAGTATTTGGAAACAAGCAAGGAATGTTGTGACAGTTTGTCAGTCATGAGTAACTTCAAATCATACAATTATTACCATCATTTGTGTACATGTCTGTCACTTTAATCTGTTATGTATTTGGGAGATGGAGGAGAACAAGAGTGACATCACCACAATACTTAGAGGTATCTTGTAACATTTGTATTACACATTGTGTTGTCAAGGGTTATTAATTGGCTATAATCAATTCTAAATTTAAAACAAATGTTATACAAGTTTCTCAATTTAAGGGATTATTTTATAAAAGCTCCTACTTATAAAAATTATTTTGAAATAATTAAAATATGATCTATGTCCTCTTCATCTGGCCTATACTAGAAGTTCCTTCTCACCAAAACTCAGTGCCCTCTTTTTGCTTAGTTCCTATGCCAGAATTCCATATCCTCAAAAAATATTCACTCCTTCCTACCTAATATGTGAATCAGAATCACTATGCCTATAACTCTTCCCACTATATCACAGTGTTTAACTGTGTCTTCCCACTAAATTATGGCTTCTAAAAGAGAGACTACTTATAATCTGTCTTTGTGACCAGAGATTTATGTAATGTCCACAAGTGTTAATCACTGATTTTATGTTAATATATCCTCTCAATGACCAGGTTTCATTGTAAAGAAGGAAAAATGAATCCAAGCTACTTTTTATATTAAGAGATGAGTAACTAGCCCTTCAAAAGAACACATATGTTGAGCCAAAGGAATAACTATCTAATAGTAAAGTTCCACCCAGAGAGATAGTAGAATAGGAAAGAAATTTTGAGGCAAGAGAGGCTTCCTAGGTTCAATTCATTACTTAATGGCCCACTCCAACATGACCAGGCCTTGCTCTGCAATAAAGAACTAAAGCTACATCTAGCTTATTGTCCATTCTTTGGGTCCCTGAAACTAAAAAATCTTTTTTTTTTTAATTATAGCTGATGAAATTCTAACACATATTGCAATGACATGGCCAGAAAAATATTTAACTGCATGTTAACAATACCAGCTTGATTTAAGATATATTTATTATTGATATTTTTAAACATATACCTAAATACCACATAAAATTCTTCTCAATTTCACAGTTTATTAGGTTATATTTTTATAAAATAGTATATTTTTATTGCCACTTTTATGGGAGGGGGGATTCAACTTTCACTTGAACTGTCTAACAACACATACTCTGGCAATAGTTGCTGTCTTTTTCCCCTGGTTGCCCTTCATCTAAATGGCTACACTTAATGTTTGATGCTCTTGATAACATTTGATTTAGAATTGTATTGTACTTTCTTCTGCTGATCATAAATAATATTTTTGACATATGTCATCTTTTTCCACTGAAAGGTCCTTGAGGGAAGGATTAGATTGCAGAGAAGTGTTATCAGTTTACCAAGGGGTTGTTTCCAAAGTTATATCTTTTCAACAGATCTTTATTGATCAGCTATCCCATGCCAGACTCTGTACTAAACATTGAAATAAGCATAGTTACTTAATTGGAAGTTGGTTTGTTAAAACTTAGAATGCATTTTTCCATAAAAGCTGTACTTTAAAAGGAAATTGAAATCCCACATGATCCCCACGAATCAATTTTATATATCATATGATTCTACTGCATTCAATTATATTCCTATTAGGTTGGTGCAGACGTAATTGCGGTTTTTACATTGTTGAAATTTGCTGTTTCACATTGGAATACATTCTTAAATAAATGTGGTCATGTTATACAATGTTACACATCATTTTGATACACATTCCTCATTTTTTTTGCTAATGACTTATTATTTGCTGTTTATTTTATATCTATTTTAGACTTTGGAAATGATGTTAGACAAAAAGCAAATTCAAGCAGTGCTCTTATTCGAGTTCAAACTTGGTTGTAAAGCAGCAGAGACAACTGGTAACATCAACAATGCATTTAGCCCAGGAACTGCTAACCAACGTACAATGCAGTGGTGGTCCAGGAAATTTTGCAAAGGAGACGAGAGCCTAGAAGATGAGGAGCGTAGTGGCCTGCCATCGGAAGCTGACAGCAACCAATAGAAAGCAATAGAAAGCAGTCATCGAATCTGATCCTCTTACAACTACAGGAGAAGTTGTAAGAATGAACAATAGAAAGCAGTCATCGAATCTGATCCTCTTACAACTACAGGAGAAGTTACTGAATAACTCACCATCTACCATTCTATGGTTGGTTGGCATTTGATGCAAACTGGAAAGGTGAAAAAGCTGGTAAGTGGGTGCCTCGTGAGTTAGGGAAAATTTTTTAAAACATCGTTTTCAAGTGTCATCTCTTATTCTACACAACAGCACAAACCATTTCTCGATTGGATTGTGACGTGTGATGAAAAGTGGATATTATACAACTGGCAGTGATTAGCTCAGTGGTTGGACTGAGAAGCAGCACCAAAGCACTTCCCAAACACAAATTTAGACCAAGAAAAGGTCATGGGCACGCTTTGGTGGTCTGCTGCCGGTCTGATCCACTACAGCTCTCTGAGTCCCATCAAACCACTACATCTGAGAAGTATACTCAGCAAATCGATGAGATGCACCGAAAACTGCTACACCTGCAGCCGGCATGGGTCCACAGAAAGGGCAATTCTTCTCCATGACAATGCCCAACTGCCCTTCACACAACCAAGGCTTCACAAGTTGAGAGAATTGGGTTACGAAGTTTCGCCCCATCCGCCATTTTCACCTGACCCCTTGCCAAGCGACTACCACTTCTTCAAGCTGCTTGACAACTTTTTTTCAAGGAAAACGCTTCCATGATCAGCAGGATGCAGAAAATGCTTTCCAAGAGTTCATCAAATCCTGAAGCACAGACTTTTATGCTACAGGTATAAACAAACTTATTTCTCATTGGGAAAAATGTGTGGGTGTAATGGGTCAGGTTTTGATAAATAAGATTGTTATAATGACTTAAGATTTCCAGTCTGAAACCACAATTACTTTTTTTAAAAAACTTATTATTATTATACTTTAAGTTCTGAGATACATGTATAGAATGTGCAGGTTTGTTACACAGGTATACACATGCCGTGGTGGTTTGCTGCACCCACGGCATGTATATACTATGGGTACAGCAAACACGTCATCTACATTAGGTATTTCTCCTAATGCTATCCCTCCCCCAGACCCCCACTCCCCAACAGGCCCTGGTCTGTGATGTTCCCTCCCTGTGTCCATGTGTTCCTGTTGTGAAACCACTATTACTTTTACATCAACCTAACAGAAGAAGAAAATCTAAATTATGGCACATCAAAATGTTTTCTACAAACGGCAGAAAACAAATAGTGTTATAATATTGCAATGAACAAAAGAGGAGCTGAACTTATCCCCCACTCCATACTCCCAGGGTGGATCCTGACTCCTCTGAGTCAGTCAGCATGTGGCATTGCCCTGACTGTTCTCTATGCTTCGAAGACTGAAGGGAAAGATTCCCTACCCCTTTTGAGGTAGGGGACTCTTCCTTTCTCACTGGAAATAACCCAGGAAGGGACAGTATTGATTCCCTCTGTCTATTCTGTCACACAGGCAAAATAGCCTGGATGGGCTGGATTCGGTGGCTCATGCCTGTAATCCCAGCATTTTAGGAGGCAAGGCAGTGGATCACCTGAGGTCAGGAGTTCGAGACCCGCCTGGCCAATGTGGCAAGACCCCATCTCTACTAAAAATATAAAAATTACCTGGGCATGGTAGTACGCACCTATAGTCCCAGCTACTCAGGAGGCTGAGACAGAAGAATCACTTGAACCCAGGAGGTGGAGGCTGCAGTGAGCTGAGATGGCACCATTGCACTCCAGCCTGGGTGACAGAGTAAGTCTTTGTCTCGGGAAAAAAAAAAAAAAAAAAAAAAAAAGCCTGGCTGGCCCTAGGCAGAGTATGAGAGAAATAGAGAACACTGGCCCAGGATGCCATCTCCATGTTGCTAAACTCACCACCCCTAAAGCCTGACTTATTTCTGGGATTTCTAGGATCTAATATAATAATTTTCCTTTATGTTAAGCCAGTTTGTGTCAGATTTTTATTACTTGCAGCTAATACTATCTTAAACAAACCAATATCAATCCTTGGGGAATAGAGAACACGGTACTCTTCTATTCTTCTTATTCCAATCCTGGCAATAAGACTTCCTTTATAATTTCCAAGACCTAGTTTTTTTCTGAGACATCACTGGGCAGATATCTTTTTGCTTATAGAGGAACCATTCCTGATTCCTGCTACAGCCCACGGTGCCTCACTTTTTCCCCAAATCAGAAAGAAAAAAAAATCTTCAGATACTAAAGGAGGCAAATGGCATAAAGCCCATAGACAAGCTATTTTTCTTTTTCCACTTCAAATAATGCTCGAATCTCAGCCAGTTTCTTTTCAACGGTTCACCACCACATCTAAAAATCTAAACGTGTGCTGTATTGGTAGTTGCCCTGAATTCCAAATTACCCTGAACACCCGTTCCTAATCATGGAGATCTTGATTGGAACTAAATTTGTTCTCTGTGTAGAAATCACTCATGTTCCAAGAGCAGTTTCTCCTCTGGTCAAATTAGCTGTGTAAATATTACAAATAAAAATATATGTAGGGGCAAGTGGATTACAAAAAGGCATTTCCTTATAAATGATCCATATGACCCCACATTAGAATGTGTCTTGCAAATAGGGAGAGCCTGGGAAAGATTATTAGACCGTAACAACTGGTGCCCATAAACTACCCCAGACTTGTAGGCCAAATTCTCACCAGTGTAAAGATTAAAAAAAAAAAAAGGGTGGTGGGAGGGAACATGGGAAAGAGAGAGGAAAGTTTTAGGTATAAAATTTTAAAACCCTAAAACACAAGCTGGATTTTGAAAAACACGGGGAGGGACAGTTTAGGAAGAATGCATAGATTAAGGATTTCCTTGCCTTTTTCCAAATTTCTGCCTTTGCTGTGTTTCCGTCCTATTGTAAACAATTGAATTCATCCTTTCCTAATTTTATAAGAACTTGGATTTAAACTTGCATAGTGCTTAGAAAGGAAATAAAACACACCCGACATCTTTTATTATTACATTAAGCTTAGAGGGAATCTTGAGTGTGGTGCTTTCTTCTCTTATGAAGATAGTCGACCGCATTATAAAAGGCTTAAAGCCATGAAAATATACACTTACAGCACCATGGTATTCTGCTGCTTTCCTAGGGAAAATCCTATTCATCCTATGCATGACTCAGTCCTATGGAACAGAACTGTAAAATTTTGGACATCAAGTCTCAATACAGGGGGAAATGGTCAGCAATAGCATACAATTTCTCCTTTTCCTTTGTCTCCTTCTATTATAACATCCAGTGGGGACTTGTTCATTTGATCTTCATCTAAGGAGAAGAAGTAAACAAATCTTGCTAAGCATTAAGCCTGTTTCAAACCAACAAACACTCTGCCTATCCCATGCTGGACTCTGAGGCAACAGTGATTACACTTTGATCCTATGATTTTCAGAGAATCCTGTAGGCTAAAGAAACAATTATATATATTTTCTCAGAAAACCTTATTTTTGAATTAGAACTACATATATGCTTTATGAGATTTGTGTTTGTAAAATAAAACTATTGCTATGAACAGTGTTCATTATAGGTAACAAGTAGTGAATTGATTGTAGCTTAGAATAAACTGTCTTACAAGAAATAAGAATATAGATACAAAGCATACTTCAACACTCACCTGAAACAGTTGTTAAAGCCATAGACCAATTCCTCTGAGTTTAGATGTTACACAAATCAATAATTTATAGACCACCACATAACAAATCATGAAAATTCGTATTAGATACTAATTGTTAAAATATCCATTCTACAAAGCTCCTAGACACCATCAAAAAATTACTCCATTTAAATGAAACTGTTTAAAAAAGGACTCTGTGTATGTGTGTGTGTGTATGTGTGTGTGTGTGTGTGTGTGTGTGTGTGTGTTTCCTTCTTCAAAAAGATGAGACATCTGTTAGATAAATGTGAATAAGGAAAGGCATTCCTTCTTGGCCATATCACATAATGCCTCCATTTTAAACAAGTATTTACCGTGTCATGTCTAACTTTCTCTATCTTCATTTTAAATGTTCTCCCACCCTCCACTAATCCATTGGATTTCCCACTAATCTCAAACATTCCCTTCCACTCCAGGACGGTCTTTAAATGTATCCCTCCCAGATGCCACACTCAATTCTGCTATTATGATGATGATGACTTTGTTCTTGCTTGAGGAAAGCAGAAAAGTTCAGCCTCGCTCCCACCACTATTTTCTTACTTGTCCTAATCCTTTGCATCTTAACTGCCTCCTCTCTCATCACTCCTCTACAGCCTGACTGATACCTCTCACATCTCTTCAGGACAGAATCACACATAAACTAGTCCATGGCAACTCAGCTCTCACTTGCTCTATTAACTATCACAGCATTCTCTTCCCAGCCACACTGTAGACCTTCTGAGAGCAAGCACTTTGTTTCTGTCATAGCCCAGCACTGTAAGCTACCAAAGCTTTGTACGTTGATTCTTTACAAATATTTTTTCTGTAAATCCTAGCTACAGAAACTTGTTCCAGAAAATACTTTAGTGGAAAAAAGCAAGCATCAAATTAGTAGACTAGATTACACTATAGGGTATAGTTTGATTTGTGCTAAAAAAAAAATGAATACATACTTACTTATGTTTCTATAGGCTGTAAAAGTTCTAGAAAAATGTACTTCAAACTGTTTTCAGTGATTACCTCTGAAGAACTAATAGGTAAACAGCGCTTAAGTGAAAACGTAAGAAGTGACATGAGTTATAAGAGGCTTTAACTTTTCCTTTAAAATTTTTTAATACTTGTAGGCCAGGCACAGAGGCTCACACCTATAATCCCAGCACTTTGGGAAGCCGAGGTAAGTGAATCACCTGAGGTCAGGAGTTCAAGACCAGCCTGGCCAACATGGTGAAACCCCATCTCTACTAAAAATACAAAAATTAGCCAGGCATGATGGCACATATCTGTAATCCCAGCTACTCAGGAGGCTGAGGCAGGAGAATCTCTTGAATCCAGGAGGCGAAGGTTGCAGTAAGCTGGGATTGCACCATTGCACTCCAGCCTGGATGATAGAGTGAGACTCCATCTCAAAAGACAAAATTGTAATATTTGCTTTTAAAGAATGAGCGTTTTTTATAACTTCAAAAACTTGGAAAAAGTACAGATTTAATAAGTACAAACATTATATCATGTGATTCACTTTCATTTTTATGAATACTCCATGTTTTCAGAGGTGTTACTCAGCAAGTATAAAACACAGAGCCAGAGCCTGCTACCTGGAGACCTTTGAAATTGTCAGGGCAGCTAATTCAGCCACTTTTAATACATTCAGCCAATTTGGCCGGTATTAGTACATTTGAAATACTTACCATGTCATAGCTAACTGTTGTTTCTTTGAAGATGTACCATATGAAGATAAATATAATGATAATTCACAAAATTTGAACAACCTCTCTTGTTTATTTGGTTGAATCAATACCTTGTAATGCAGGGGAAAATATAAACATCATCAATGACACCTCCCTCATCAGGCAATCTTTTTTATGCTATAACCTGGATCAATTACCTCTGAGATTAGGTCTGTGTATACTGTGACTGAGAAAGGTGTGACTGAGTACCATCACCTCAGAGAAATTTGAGACTTACTGGATAGTGGTGGTTCTCAAACTTTAGCAAGCATCAGAATAATCTAAAGGGCAAACAGATTGTTGGTCTCACCCCCAGAATTTCTGATGCAGTAGGGTTTGGGATGGGGCCCCAACATTTGCATTTCTAACAAATTCACAAGTGGTGGTGATGCTGAAGCTGCTGGTCCAGAAAAAAAGCTTTCTTTCTTTTTTTTTTGAGACAAGTTCTTACTGTCAGCCAGGCTGGAGTGCAACGGCGAAGAACTCCGCTCACTGCAGCTTCAACCTCCCAAACTCAAGCTATCCTCCCACCTCAGCCTCCCGAGTAGTGGGAACTACAAATGCCCGCCATCATGTACAGCTAAACTTTATATTTTTTGTAGAGTCGGGTTTTGCCAGGTTGACCAGGCTGGTCTCAAACTCCAGGCCTCAAGTGACCACCTGTCTTGGCCTCCCAAAGTACTGGGTTTACAGAAGAGAGCCACTGCATCCAACCCTGTTCTTTACTTTTCAAGTAGCAAGGAGACTCCTTTTCCCAACTTAAAGTCTATAGCCATTTTGATTCTAATAAAATTGATAAAAAGTAGATCAGCCAATTAATATTTCAATACTTAGAGTAAAATCTCTGGTATATAATCCCTGGGATTCATTTTTCTTTATCTGATAAATTTCTCTGCCTTACCACAGTCAACATTTCTAAATTATCATTTACTTTCTCATCTCCTTCAACTTCTTATCAATTAACTAAAAACAGGAGTCCTTGAAATCATATGAGGTTAAAAAAGGAAAAAAATTTAAAAATAACACTCCTAAAAATAAATCATCATCATCCTCATTATCACCTGTTTGAAAGCACAGATACTTCCTGTAAACATAAGTGCTTTAACCTGAAGAGTTTTCTTCATAGCATTTAAAGAGTCTGGCAGGTTTCTTGGTCAATGATAAAACAAATTTATTCCAAATGAATTGTAGCCCATTCACTGGATGAAATAATTGGTTGCAACATGAAAATAATATATTCTGGTCATGTTCTTAAGAAGATTTCACTGACTTAAATGATGAGTTAGCAGTTACAAGATGCCTGGTGTCTATATTAGATAGAAATATACCAGTTGTTCAGGAAGACAGCTTTCCCTGCCCTCCTCTGAACAGAAATATCTCTTTGGGGATTCATAAAAAAGATACTGATAAACAACAATCTTAAGAACAATGCTAGTTCCCCCAGCGACGGCCACTTCCTGGTCCCCGACGCAACCATGGCTGAAGAACAACCGCCGGTCGAATTGTTCGTGAAGGCTGGCAGTGATGGGGCCAAGATTGGGAACTGCCCCTTCTCCCAGAGACTGTTCATGGTCCTGTGGCTCAAGGGAGTCACCTTCAACGTTACCACAGTTGACACCAAGAGGCGGACCGAGACAGTGCAGAAGCTGTGCCCAGGAGGGCAGCTCCCATTCCTGCTGTATGGCACTGAAGTGCACACAGACACCAACAAGATTGAGGAATTTCTGGAGGCAGTGCTATGCCCTCCCAGGTACCCCAAGCTGGCAGCTCTGAACCCTGAGTCCAACACAGCTGGGCTGGACATATTTGCCAAATTTTCTGCCTACATCAAGAATTCAAACCCAGCACTCAATGATAATCTGGAGAAGGGACTCCTGAAAGCCCTGAAGGTTTTAGACAATTACTTAACATCCCCCCTCCCAGAAGAAGTGGATGAAACCAGTGCTGAAGATGAGGGCATCTCTCAGAGGAAGTTTCTGGATGGCAATGAGCTCACCCTGGCTGACTGCAACCTGTTGCCAAAGCTACACATAGTACAGGTGGTATGTAAGAAATACAGAGGATTCACCATCCCTGAGGCCTTCCGGGGAGTGCATTGGTACTTGAGCAATGCCTATGCGAGGGAAGAATTCGCCTCCACCTGTCCAGATGATGAGGAAATTGAGCTCGCCTATGAGCAAGTGGCCAAGGCCCTCAAATAAGCCCCTCCTGGGACTCCATCAACCCCCTCCATTTTCTCACCATTTTTTACTGGTGGTTTCCACATTGCTACCCAATGGACACACTCCAAAATGGCCAGTGGAAAGGGAATCCTGGAGCACTTGTTCTGGGATGGTGTGGTGGAAGAGGGGATGAGGGAAAGAAATGGGGGATCTGGGTGAGATTTTTTTGTGGGGTGGGATGGGTAGGACAACATATTTCAGTAATAAAGTACAGAATAAAAATCAAGTGTTTTTACACACACACACACACAAAAAAAAGAACAATGCTTCAATAAAAACTACAGTCATTTCCTATGACTGCTTCTCCCTGCTTTCCTCAATGCCTGCTGAGGGCGCAACACCATATACAGTTCAGTAAAAACAATTCCACGAGGGGCCAAAGCAATCTGGTGAAAGCATGTAGACAGTAGGCTGGCAAATATTAGAAAAACCGGAGAAGTAAATGGAATGCCTATCCTTTTGGTACTGCTATTATTATTATTATTATTATTATTATTATTATTATTATTATTTAGGTAGAGTCTTGCTCTCTTGCCCAGGCTGGAGTGCAGTGGCACGGTCTATGCTCACTGCAACCTCCGCCTCCTCAGCTCAAACAATTCTCATGCCTCAGCCCCCTGAGTAGCTGGGAATGCAGGCACCACCATCATACCAGGCTAATTTTTGTATTTTTATCAGAGACAGGGTTTTTATCAGAAAGGGTTTTTTGCCGTGTTGGCCAGACTGGTCCGGAACTCCTGACCTCAGGTGATCCACCCGCCTTGGCCTCCCAAAGTGTTGGCATTACAGATGCGAGCCACCACGTCCGGCCTGCTCTTCAAATATTTCTAGAGACAAAATCCATAGTAAGAGCCAGGCAGCTGAAAAGGAAGAGGGGAAGCAGCTTTACACACCTAGTGAGAGCTCAGGAGTATATGTTGCTGCTAGTGGTTGTGGGTAGTGGTGGTGTGGTTGGAGGTATTGCAGAAAGTGGTAGGCAGCTTGCAGTGAGAGAAGAAATGATTTCTTCCTCCACTTGTCATTTTGCAAATATTCAGGCAGTCCTGGCCTTGTCTGCAGTCACCCTTGGTCTTTGGGTCCCCGTGGTGTATACTCTCCATTGGAGAATTGTTAAGTTTCCAGCTGGCTTTGGTGGGGCTGCAGCTGATTAAGTGGCTGATCATCCATTGACCTGCCTGCTATGCCCTAGTCCCATCCCTCAGGAAGGGTTGTAAACCCTGCAAACTGGAAAGCAACGAAAAAGATATCATGCTAAGACTATCCAGGACACTTCCAAATCTGTTATATTGACTTTTGTAGGAAAGCCTAAAGCCCTGCTCTACAAGCATTTGAATATGATCATATGTGCCTTGAGAAACACAAAGAGGAAAGAAAAATGCTATATTCTGCCACTGTTTACATACATTAAGTAACATTTTAACTTTGTATACGTTGTAGAGTAGAGAGGCAGTAGCATGTTCAAGAAGAACTATGTACCTTTGTAAATAAAATATAAATGCATTCAGAAACATCTGTGAAAAGGGACAAATAAACAAGATACTATCAAATAGAGTACCATAAAATGGGACTACCTTTTTACCACGCTTTCCATCCCTCCCTCTCAGTTAGATGGATCCACACAGGGAAATTAAGCTTTCAGTAAATAGGGGCTTACAGTTATCAAGAGTACCAGCTAGCACTCTAATTGGCATATAAACAGAGAGAAGACTCAAATGCCCAAATGGATTGCTAATGTCTTAAATATTCCCTTTCCTCTGGGAAAGCTTATGGGAGAGTTTCTTTAGGGTCTGCTATTCTTTCCAATTTCTACTTTTCTAATAGCTCTTCTCTCTCTTTCCAAGATAATCAAAAAATGAGAGTTTTTTAATTTTTCTGTTTGAGGAATTTGAAATCAATTTGAATTTGAGAATTTTGGATTGGATGCGCACTGTATTCTACGAAAAAAATCAGCTTACTGCTTTGAAAAGGCTGAAGTAAAAATAGATTTTTGTCTTCTTGAATTGTAGTCCTCTGAGCTCCATTTTAGCTTGAGATGAAATATACACATTTATGGGACATACCTACTTAGGCATGGAAATTAGACATCGAATTAAGTTTTAAAATGGTATTTGAAAACTCCAAAGAAAATAAAACAAAAATTAACTTCTGGGATGACTTATCATGTCAGCCCTACTATATATTGTGTGGTAAAAATGTCAAAGCAAAATACTGGAACATTTGCCAATTAAGTTATACTTTGTGTAGAGCTTGTTTCTCTTAACATTTCGAATAGAATCTTATTAACATAAAATTTTGTTTTAGCAGTATATGTTTCTGAAAGTTAGGAAGCTTACCCCATCCTTATTTACATCTTACAGAAACCTGGTGTGAAACACTAGCTTTAAAGCCAAACTGCCTATAGTTTACTATTGGCTATGCAACTCTTTTGCTGTTGGAGCAAGTGGGTTAGATTATTTGTGCCTCAGTTTCTTCCTCAATAAAGGAGGATGATAATAGTGTCTACACCATAGATTAGTCTAATAGATTAGTCTACTAATTTTTCCATCAGTCAGTGGAAAAATTAAGCATTTTAATTTATGTGAAAAAAATTAGAACAATGCCTAGCATATGCTCAAAAATTATTATTACTAATTTATAAAATGCATATTCCTTAGACACTGCACCTCTTTTTAATCCACTTTGTGCAAATACTTTGTTAAATCCTCTTCTTTGGCCACAAATTTTTATAACTAAGACTACAATACTTAAATCAGAAAATGAAGTAATATATGGAAAAATCAGGATTCTTAGATTACCAGTAGCAAATGTGCATTCTTCAAAGGTCCTGACCTTGGACCTTGGGCTTCAAGGTGTCCAGAGTAAAGCTTTGATCTTTAACATGGGAGCACCATATACATTAGTATAAATAAAGGAGATAGACAAATAGGCAAACCTCTCCAGCAATCTTGTTTACCATCATAAATTTTCATTACATTGGCCTCTACTCCCAAAACAATATCTGGTTAGGCAGAAAAGAAAAGCAGAAATAAGAAATACCCTAATTGAAAAGTGATCAAGTAAGAGGGGGCTCTTCTGATCACTTTCACTGACTAGTTTTTAGCCACTCATCCCAATATTATTGCCGTTCCCTTGTCCTCCCCTCCTCCAAAGGAGAAAGAAGAAGTTACCACAGGTGGAAAATTGCTTCTGGCATTAATCCTCCTAGCTCAGATCAAGAAAATGGATATGAGTAATCTCTTCTGGAATCGCTGCCATTATTCATTTTAGTTCCATGATGAAAATGCATGGGGAAAGAAGGCTCTTTGGCCACTTCCAAAGAAACTCACTGAAGAAATAAAATGAACAAGCATATCTATGCATACTAAAATGCCAATTTCATCCAACTTGATCAGAAAGCAGAAGCAAGACTCTGTTTTCTTAGAGTGCTTTATTCCCTTAGGGGTTTTGCCAAAAGGCAGACTCCTAAGTTATCAAACTCAGAATTTTCCCCAATTCCTTCTCTTTCCAGTTTGCTTCTTGCGGTTAACTCAATTACTAACTTATAGCGATAAACACCTGGAGTCCATCAAAAACAAAGAGAGGCTTATTCAGTAGGTACAGCCCTGCCTGGTGAACACCCTGAGCAGAAACAAACTACATAAGACTTGAGCAGGAATATGTTTTTTATGATGTGCCAGCATAAGGGGGATCAAAGGCTAAAGCCAAATAAATAGCAACTGGGCACCAGCAGAGGAAACATATTTAGACTTTAAAATAATCAAAAACAAACCCAAAGAACACTAACACCCTCCACATTCAGCAGTCATATTTTCCCTCTTTTTAGACATGGCTTAAACCTGTCAAGAGTTCTGAAGCTAATCACTGAATCTAAAGAAGAATCCTGCCTTTCATTGAGGTTGTGACAATCACCAAAAAGACTAGGGCTGAAAAGATAGATCCTTCCCCCCTCCCACTGCCCCTCCAGCCTCTTCATGCCAACCCCCTCCTCCTTCCTCTATTGGACTATTATTGAATTTACCTTGGCCAGGTTATGGAATTTGCCGGCTGACATTAACCCATTTATTAAGCTTGACTCCTCCTTATCTAAAACATCTCTAGGCAAACTGAAACAATCTGTCTGCCATCCACTGATTGGCAGGGGAAATTTTTCCAGGTGGTATAACTAGCTCCCTTCAAATGACTCGCCAACATTATTTTAGCCTGGCAGAATGATGGAAAGAAGACCTGAGCAATCCGTATTTGCTGCCATTCCATGCCATGTTTGGTACCCACAATGTATTTACATAAACAATTTTGAAAGATTAGTAGTACTGAAAAGATGATGAGGATGGGGGGCCCAGCACCAAGAAGAGGAGGTAGATACAAGAGTCGAGAATTGACAGGCTCACCCCTGAGGGCAAAAAGCTACATCTGTATTTGATTTGTCAGGGATTTACATTAGTGAAACTTTAACTCTGCAGATGATACATAAGATTACACTTACAGAACAAGCTTATGCAAATATAGCTTAAACTCCATGGTATGTGGCCCAGACAGTGAATTTGGCAGATTTCATTGAGTCTGGTGGCTGGATCTAATAAATTCATTTACATGAAGGATTAGGACATCTGGAAAAGTAGCATGGTGGTTTATTGAAACATAAATAACATTAATTGAAAGGTTACAGGTATGCAAAACACTTCAGGCAAGCAATACAGAATGTTATGAAGCTGCTTCCTTATATGAATAAAGAAAAAGAGAAAAGTATCTTGCTAACATAAACAGAAAAGGTAACTTCCAGGATCTAATTTAACTGTCACTTTACATAGAGTGCGAGAGGCAACCCATTTTGTTATCTTCCTTTTGTAGTAAACCCTCTTTTCCAAACCTACACTGGGCTGCCCTCCTGATCCATATCTGAGGCACTAATTAGCAGCAGCAAAGTAGTAACATAATTAAATTTATTTTCAGCTAGAAATCCCCAAACTGTCATGCCATTTTGTAGACAGAAAAGCACGGTTGAGATCTCAAGCTATTTCTTCCATGAGTTTATTTTTATTTTAGTGCTGTAATGTATACTCACTGGTAATGTGGATTGCCGGTTAATGTCTCATGGAGTTGGTTACCATCAGCATAATAACAAATTACCCAGAGGAAAATGAGCAGAGATTGATATCATATGATTTAAAAGCTGAGAGGAAAGCTCAGGTGGTTTACAATCATTTGAGTACCTCAAGATTAATTTATAACTTGGTAACCCATTCAAACACCCCTTCATCATTTATTCTCAAATAAAGAGATGACTTAACTGCTCAGTCACCCAAAATGCCTCCTGCCCAAACCAATAGCAAGCCATTCCTTTTAAAAGGACTGTTTTCTATATGTCATTATCAAAATGCTGACTTTGAGAAGTCATGCAAATGAGGAAGCAGGAAATCTGGCATTCTCTCAGGTATGGCGATGGAGTGGAGCCCACTCCAGAAACTCTATGTGGATTTGACATAAAGTCATCAAGTAAAGAGCTGTTTGACCAAAACTGAAAGAGGAACTCCAACAAAAATTGTTTTTAAATGAAATAAAATTTAATGGAGTGATTCATATACTTTGGAGAATAATTTAACAATATTTTTTAAAAAAGAGACTAATATTCTAGATGATCTTTCTTTCCATTATATAATAAGAAATTAGACAACATGATTTTTGTTTTTAAAGCAGATAATATGATCAGAAAATGAAACAAGTTTTTACTGGCCATTCACATTTCAACCCTTGCCATCATGAATACAATTTAAAAGTGTGTGTGTGTGTGTGTGTGTGTGTGTGTGTGTATATATATATATTTTTTTTTTTTTTTTTTTTTTTTGAGACAGAGTCTTGCTCCGTTGCCCAGGCTGGAGTGCAGTGGTGTGACTGCAGCTCCCTGAAACCTCCATCTCCCAGGGTCAAGAGGTTCTCCTGCCTCAGCCTCCTGAAGAGTTGGGATTAGATGCACCTGCCACCAGGCCCAGCTAATTTTTGTATTTTTAGTAGAAATGGGGTTTCACCATGTCAGCCAGGCTGGTCTCAAACTCCTGACCTCAAGTGATCCACCTGCCTCAGCCTACCAAAGTGCTGAGATTACAGGTGTGAGCCACTATACCTGACCAAGAATGTATAAAATTTTAATACAGTTATTGGTAGGGTTTCTATCAGAAATTAAACTTAACTAATAACTAAAATATGTCAAATACAATATATTGCCACAATACATTTCTTCCCCCAAAATGGATGTTTTTTAAAAAATCATTAAAAAGAGAAAATTTTTTCATTAACAGCTAAATGACAATAAACACACTGCAAAAAAAAAAAAAAAAAAAAAAAAAAAAGAAAGAAAAAAAAACAGCAAATTATGCTTATTAATTCTTAAGGCTCTCCAAAGAACAATTTTGAAGTTTTTATACAGAAATGTCCATTGGTTGCACAGTGATAGAATACAAAACATTAGAATCTATTTCAAACAGATTGGCCTTATTTAGGTAGTTCATCCATTAGGACATCATCTTGCTGCTCTTCCCTGGCACAGCTGCCACCAGTGCTGCTGGTATGCCAGGAAACGTTTCTTTACATACACGGATAGTGGCCAGTCTACACACCTTTTTTTAAATTTTACTTTAAGTTCCAGGATACCTTTGCAGAATCTGCAGGTTTGATATAGGTATACATGTGCTGTGGTGGTTTGCTGCACCTGTCAACCCATCATCTAGATTATAAGCCCTGCAGGCATTAGGTATTTGTCCTAATTTTCTCCCTCTAACCCAATGCAAGGAAGCTAAGAATCTTAATAAAAGGTTACAGAAACTGCTAACTGGAATAACCAGTTTAGAGAGGAACATAAATGACCTGATGGAACTAAAAAACACAGCATGAGAACTTTGTGAAGCAGACACAAGTAACAATAGTCGAATCAGTCAAGTGGAAGAAAGGATCTCAGAGACTGAAGACCACCTTGCTGAAATAAGGCATGCAGACAACATTAGAGAAAAAAATGATCGAAAAGGAATGAACAAATTCTCTAAGAAATTTGGGACTATGTGAAAAGATAAAACCTATAATTGATTGGTGTACCCAAAAGTGACATGGAGAATGAAACCAAGTTGGAAAACACACTTTAGGACATAATCCAGGAGAACTTCCTCAACCTAGCAAGACAGGCCAACATTCAAATTCAGGAACGATGGAGAACACCACTGAGATACTCCACAAGAAGAGAAACCCCAAGACACATAATTGTCAGATTCACCAAGGTTGAAATGAAAGAAAAACTGTTAATGCCAGACAGAGAGAAAGGTCAGGTCAGCTACAAAGCGAAACCCATCAGACTAACAGCAGATCTCTTTGCAGAAACTCTATGAGCCAGAAGAGAGTGGGGTCCAATATTCAACATTCTTAAAGAAAAGAATTTTCAACCCAGAATTTCATATCCAGCCAAACTAAGCTACATAAGTGAAGGAGAAATAAGATCGTTTCTGGACAAGCAAATGCTGAGGGGTTTTGTCACCACCAGGCCTGCCTTGCAAAAATTCCTGAAGGAAGCACTAAATATGGAAAACACAAAAATACACCAAAAAATAAAGACTAATGACACTATGAAGAAACCACATCAAATAATGTGCAAAATAACCAGCTAGCATCATAATGACAGTATCAAATTCACACATAACAATATGAACCTTAAATGCAAATGGGCTAAATGTCCCAATTAAAAGATGCAGATAGGCAGATTGGATAAAGAGTCAAGACCCATTGGTGTGTTGTATTCAGGAGACCCATCTCACATGCAAAGACACACATAGACTCAAAATAAAGGGATGGAGAAATACTTACCAAGCAAATGGAAAGCAAAAAAAAAAAAAAAAAAAAAAAAAAGGCAGAAGTTGCAATCCTAATCTCTGATAGAACATACTTTAAACCAACAAAGATCAAAGAAGACAAAGAAGGAAATTACATAATGGTAAAGGGATCAATGCAACAAGAGCTAACTATCCTAAATATATATGCACCCGATACTGGAGCACCCAGATTCATAAAACAAGTTCTTAGAGACCTAAAAAGAGACTTAGATGCCCACACAATAATAGTGGGAGACTTGAAAATTTTTTTTAATGTTTTACCTATAAATAGATCCAATACTTGGAAGAAAGGTGATGGCTCCCTGACAAAAGGAAAAGTATTGTTCATATTACTATAGCAGGCCTCAGTGGTCAGAGTAAGTTTTAATGTAATCAGAATGGCCAGCAAGTAGCCTATCCATCCAATTAAATCCTGAGGATGAGTTTTACTAAGTCTCAGCCAGTCCGAAGGTTAGTTTTCTTGGACACTTTCAGAAAAACTAGGATTAAATCTCAAATTCGAAATATCATTTGAAACTCATTTGTGTTTTGCATATTTTTAACCACCAGGAAGGCAGAGTTCAATAGGAAGTGCTCACTGACTTCCATTAAATCACTGTATGAAGTTCCAATAAAAGTTTCTCAACCCAAGTGAGATTTAAGCAAGAAAAGCCAAAGGTAATAAGAGGAAATATACAGATCTCACAGAGATCAAATTTGATGTTTGTTTCCTATGGCAAGTCATCTATAATATCTACGCATTTGGTAAATAAGAATATCTACTTCATTTATATGACTGGAATATAACCTATATTACAGAAAAGATGTCAAGAACTCTTGAAAACAGGGCTGCACATCTATAATATTCTTTGATTGAACAAGTACAACTTAGGGACACCAAAGTGGTGAGATAAAAGAGAAAACTGGTTGGTGCACAAGTGTGTCCCTGGTTGACAATTTAACCATTTACTAGTTCCAACACATTAAGCAACTTACCTAACGTATCTCACTTTGCTCAGCTACAAAGTGGAGATGATAATTGTACCCACCTAGATGTTACTGTCATAAGGATTGAATGTCTTTATAAATTCATAATGCACTTAGAATTGTGCCTGGCCACATGCATTAGGCTTTGCTACTGCTACTGCTATTGCTGCTGCAACCTAAGAGCCCAGCAGAGAATGGCATGTAATAGCTACCACATAATGATGTCTTCTACTATACTTTTGAAGGAGCTGAAAAAATGGCAATAGGTTGCTGAGAATAATTTATCAAAGTAATCTCACTTAATTCCAAAACAGTAAATAACCAGAGCCTATGGACAGCTTCACCAATATGGAAAAAGGAAAGAAGCATTTTCTGAAGAGAAATCTTGAGATGAGTAAGAGTAACTGATTTGAGAGACATACGCCAGAGTGGGAAAAGCCTTAGACTAAAGACCTCAGTCACAGGAGTCAACAGAACAAAGAAAAAGACAAAACTGAAAGAAGAAAAAAGGTCTGTCAAAAAGGTGAAAGTGGGTAGGGGACTTGAATCCAAGGATTGAAAGGGAGAGAGTAAGGAGAGTATGTAACCATTAAAAAGGTATGATGGCACCTTGGGAGGCCGAGGTGGGTGGATCACGAGGTCAAGAGATCGAGACCATCCTGGTCAAAATGGTGAAACCCCGTCTCTACTAAAAATACAAAAAATTAGCTGGGCATGGTGGCGCGTGCCTGTAATCCCAGCTACTCAGGAGGCTGAGGCAGGAGAATTGCCTGAACCCAGGAGGCAGAGGTTGCGGTGAGCTGAGATCGTGCCATTGCACTCCAGCCTGGGTAACAAGAGCAAAACTCTGTCTCAAAAAAATAAATAAATAAATAAAAAGGTGTGATTTTCCCAAAGCAGTCTTCAGTAGAGTTATTGGGGCAGTGAGGTTCTGAGAGATACCGATGTACTGCCAACTTAACCAAGTGAAGATCCACGTCAATCTAGCTATAAGTTCAGAAAGATATAAAAAGTACATAAGTATTATCTTATATAGAACGTAGAAGGTACTGAGTTCAAGATATTTTTGAAGGAAAGGAATATTAAAAGGTTATTTCCACGATATCAACAACTGCTTCCCTACATGTTCACAAACTTCATCTTGCCCCTTCAAATATCAGACCCATAGTAATACCTGGATATATGATTTCTCAGGTATCACTAGCCCAAAGATGAACCACCTTCTCCACTGCCTCCTCCTCCAAAAACTTCCTCCTTGTTTGTCAGCAAATGACCTCCCCATAGCATCAGGTGGCCAAACTCAGTGCTTCCTTTCATCTCTTTCATTCACCTCCTTAGCCAATAAAACAGTAAAGTCTGTTGACTCTGCCTCTTCCAGTTCTCTCAAATCTAGCCAGCCCCTCTCTTCTTAGCCACTGCCTTGTCCAAGACTTAGTGACATTTCATTCACCTGCTTAAAGTCTTCTGTTGACTTTTTTGCATACAAGTTAAAGTTCAAACTCCTTGGTCTAGCATGTGTAGTTCTTTTTTAATTTTTAAAATGCTTTTATTATTTCAGGATTTTTACTCTTTTTTTTTATAGAGTCAGAGTCTCACTGTGTTGTCCAGCCTGGTCTTAAACTGCTGGCCTCAAGTGAACCTCCTCCCTCGGCCTCCCAAAGTGCTGGGATTATAGGTGTGAGCCACTGTATGGCCTCATATGCAGTTCTTTCCTGTACCAAAGACAGGGATGGGGAACTTTACAGAAGCAAGTGTTTTGTTATTAGTAGTTTGTGATATAAAGTGCTTAATTTTGCCAGAATTATTTTTACAGAGGCAAGTGTTTTCTTATTAGTAGTTTGTGATATAGAGTGCTTAATTTTGCTGGAATTATTTTTCTTCTCGGTCTAGCTCAAAAAGAAACAATGATAAGAGAAAAAGCACCTCACTGATCACATTGTTCCCTGCTGAGTCGATTCATACACTATCACAAAACATACCATGCATTTTTCACAACTCTGGATATCTAAACATGTTATTTCCTCTCTCTCTCTAACTGGCAGGCTCCCACCATCCATCAAGATTCCGCTCAGATGTCACCGGCTCTATGCAGCTTTTCCCAACTTCCCAAGGCAAAGTTTATTTCTCTCCACTGTGTTACCACAGCATTTTAGGACCTCTCCCATGAAATATATTTTTCATTTAAAATCTCATAGCCAGGTTCTCCAGGGCCAGGCATAATTCACAGGAGGTGCTTAATAAATGTCTATTGAACAAATTGAATCTAGAGGCGTCTAAAATGACAGTTCCATCAGAAGTAGGTAACAAAGCAAATGTATCAATTAAAATAATTTCTTAAAGACAGATGGATGAATATTGCTTAAGCAGAAAAGGATTCCCAAGAGCTATTGTTGATAACTAAACATAGTTAAAAATGAGCTGGAAAAGACTTACAAGAAAAATAACTTACCTTTCAAGTCATTATTTACTTGTGGTTCTAACCTTGAGAACATTTTAGCTGGATAAATGTACTCATGCTTGTTGGGGGAAAATCCAAGTTTTTCATTGTCTGGTACACACCAAGCAGTACAACCACTTCCTTTTCCCGGATAATTCTTTTAGCCCTGAATCTTGTCCACAAATTTGTCCATTGCCAATCTTTCCATCCTCTCCATGCTACTTCAGAATCTCTTGTCCTCACCACATTTATGAGTAAAATTGGGTGGCTGTGGCTACTTGGTATTGCCACACAACTAGCAGAAAAAAGGAGTGAGGGCCCAGACCTGACAGCCCAGCCAGCTGAAGTCCCATTTACTACCCAGAAATAATATTAGGAAGACAGCATAACCTTTCAACCACACTTCAACTTCCAGCCCTTAGAAATGATCATAGTGATTTGTTTTCACCCTTTCTTACCTCAGCCTGCCCTAGCGTTACCTATTTGAAGGTATAGATGGCTATACTCATTTGCTGGGCCTACTGTAAGACAGGCCACTTAAATCTCTAGGCCTAAGCATTGGTTACCTCTGTTCTAGTTATTTTCATAAAACAGTCCTGTAGTTTAAGGTTCTCTGAGTGATTGCAAAGAAGGCAGTTTTAAAACATGGCCTCATGACACCCTCCTACTGAGAGGTGGAGCACATGTTCCACTCCTTACACCTGGGTTGTGGGGTGGCTTGACCCAAAGACAAAGAAAATGCCATTTTGTCAGCTTTTGAGCCCAGCTCTTAAGAAACTGGCAAGATCTACTTCCTGTCTCATGGGACACTGACTCTCAGGACACAGCCACTACGCTCCTAGGAAACCCAAGCAGCACCGGTAAACTGGAACCAAGGCCCCTGGCTCACAGTCCTGACTGAACTTCAAGCTGACCGCCAGCACCTAGTTGCCAGCCAATATAAATGAGTCATCTTGAAAGTAAGACCCACAGTGAGCTGCCCTATCTGATGCTATGAGGCATGCTAAAGAGTTGTCCCTGCTAGCATCACTCAAATTACAGACTGAGAAATAAAACAAATTATAGTTGCTATTGTAAACCTCTAATTTTTAGGATGGCTTGGTACAGAGCAATATATTAATGATAGAGCAAAGTAACTAACTAATGAATGATAAGAAAGTATTCAATTCCAGACCAAGTTTTCATGTTTTCAAAAAACCATACTAGATCTATAAGCCATTTTGCTGAAAATGTTTTTCTTATTATTCTCAAAACGTTCAAATCATACAAAAGTCATGAGATGACTTTATCCATCATGCATGTACCCACGACCTACCCTTAAATAATGTTTACTAAATGATAAATCTAATATGAATTTTAAAGCAAATCCAAGGCATCATAGTATTTCATTCCTAAATACTTCTGGTATATCTTTAACAGAAATCAATTTTTTTATTTAGCCGCATTTTTGCAGCTAAATTAGCAAGTCATTAATAATCTCTTAATATTACCAAAGATCCTATCACTATTCTAAAAGAATCTTTTTGAGACAGGGTTGGCTCTGTTACCCAGGCTGGAATGCAGTGGTGCGATCTCCACTCATTGCAACCTCTGCCCTCCACGCTCAAGTGATCCTCCCACCTCAGCCTACAGAGTAGCTGGGACCACAGGCGTGCACTCCTTGCCTGGCTGTTTTTTCATATTTTTAGTAGAGATGGGGTCTTCCCATGTTACCCTGGCTGGTCTCAAACTCCTGAGCTCAAGCAATTTGCTTGCCTTGGCCTCCCAAAGTGCTGGGATTATAGACGCAAGCCACCATGCTCAGCCTGTTTTTGTTTTGTTTTGTTTTTTAATTTGTTAAAGTCTGGATTCACATAGGGCATTAAGCAGATTTGTTATTTAACCCTCATTAAAAAATCTAAAGATTCTCCCTCTTGATTTATTATTTTGTCATTGTTATATATTGGAGAACCCTGGCAATTTGTCCTGTAGATTTTCTCATATTCTGGATATTGCCAACTGTATCTCTGTGGTTTGGTTTCACAAGATGCTCTGTCCCCTATACTCGAGTTGTATCCAGAAGCTTGGTACACTTCAATCAGATTTTTTAAAATTTCTTGTTTTGCTGAAAATTGATGCTTTGAAGGTTTTCTCAAAACTGATGTTTGAGTCATGAAAGACACAGTATCTTTGTTCTACAATCGTATTACTGAGGAGCAGTGGCCCAGTTCAGACTTGGTGATAGTGCCAGTTACTTAAAAAACGACTCCTGAGTCTTAGGATAGCCATGCAAGTTCATTAGACATAGATCAGATCTTCTAAATAACTCTTTAACTCTCCTGCCTGCCCTTCACAACACAAATAACAGAAACTCATTCATTTTACAAACAGTAAACAAAGAGGAATAAAGTAAAATACTTTCATTTTCAAGATCACACTCCAATGGAACACAGAAATGTGAAATTTATAGGACAAAGTGGCAATTGCCATTACAGAGATAAGCACTGCTGCAGCGACACCTGCCTGGGCTTACTTCTCTTTTGCCAGTGAATGAAACTTTCAGCAGGTCATCAGCAGAACCGCAGATATTGGTTCTCACCCACTGAGTAGCCTGATATCAGGTAAACAAGATAGGAGTGAACAGGTATACTGAAGGTGACCTCAGTGCATAGCTTATGGTAGCTGAGAACCCGGACCCCACTACAAGCCACTGTCTAGTTGCAAGTCCTGGTAACATCAGTGCAAATCCTCTAACCTCTGTCAGCCTCAATTTCTCTATCTATAAAATAGGGATAATAAGAAAACAGTAAGAGATTACTATGGTAAAGATGGTTAAAGTAAGAATGGTCAAAACTAGTGCATGAGAAACAGTACCTAAAACACACTAGACATTTATTTGCTCCTATGGAAGTTACCATGAAAATGTATAGCCCTAATAAAATGTTTAAAATATCTTTTGAGATAATAGGCTACTAGATCAGTACCAAAAAGTCCTGCTTGTTAGGAAAGGCTTGGTCTCAGCTGAAAGAAGCCTCAATCTAGTGTAGACTTTTAAAAGACTATAATAGAATATCTAGACACAGGGCCCCTTCTTATAAGCAGAGTAAGAAATTGTCTAACCAGAATTGTCTTAGGACTTTGCCCTTGTTCCAAACAAACAATATTCCTACAGGGCCATTGGAAATGTCCCTGGGTCAAGAATTCGGGAAGGAGTAATACATCTAGATCACTGCACCCGGCAAAGCTTCATTTTTTGGGTTAGTCATTCTTTGTTCTTCAAGACTTTTCTTGAGGAACCAAATGCAGGAGAAGTCAGTTTGATCTTAAGAGGTCGGGAATGTTCTAGGTGTTCGAATGTGCCAGCAGAACAGAGTCATGTAGGGTAATGAAGCAAAAGGTTATAGTCAGCCACTGAGTAGCTTGACATCAGGTATCCAAGATAGGAGTGAACAGGTGTACTGAAGGTGACCCTCAATGAACAGTTTATGCCAGGCCAAACTTCAGCTTCCCTTCATGCCGTCTCCTTCATACCTATCCTGCCATGTAGCTAATACCCCTTTGTTTAGTTCAAAACTTCTTCCTTAGCGAAAAAACTATACTTGGGAAAGCATCTAAAAGGAACAGAGGCAAACCACTTATACTTTTGGTTTTAAGACTTCTTTTGAATTCTAGAATGAAAAGCTTTACTTCTCATTAAAGACATTCCAAGACTTTGAAAAGAATAGGGCTTACTTTTACCAGGGACGTCTTCCTCATGCCCCTGGGGCATAGAATTCAAACATTTAAGGAAAATCTATGTGCCCTGAAGACACAGGCAATGTTATCTGGGTATTTAATTACTTAAGGGAAATCTCCAAGTTTAAAAACAAATGACAGCTCAAGCAAACTGAAGACGGGTCTGTATTGGGATGCTGCCGACCATGGCCTTGGACTCTCACCTGCAGAACAAAGGCCTGCAATTAGCTTGCATCACTCTGTCTGTTGCTTTGGGTTTCTCATATGTCACATACTGTTACCAAAATAGAATCATTTGAAATGCCCATTATACATCCTGGTTTAGGGAAATCAAGAAGAAAAAAGATTTACTCTAGTTTAGTCTAGTAGCCCTGAATGGGGAATGGCAGTTAGGGACTAGGAAAGTGAAAGTAAATCTGTAAACCATGTTTAGACAGCTAAGTTGTTTTCAGATTTTGGAGGCTTTCAGATTTTGGACCAGAACCAGAAGTCTGAATCGGGTATGAAAGGAGTCATTATAGATACTTAAAGGAAATCCAGGCTGCAAGGAATCAATATGAAGGATAGAGAAGTGTGAGAGCAGGCAGGCAAACCAGAGTAATTCAGACATGACAGATTAAGTGTACAGGTGACGGTGAGAACCTGCAGCTCACATGGTAGCTGTGAGAAAAGGAAAGATAATACATGTGAATGAGACAACAAGAAAGACATTGCTAACAGAAGAGCTGTAAGAAATCAGAAAGAGAAAATAAAAGGGACTCCATTTTGAGACCTGGACAACCACGAAAATGGTGAATATTCAGCAGAAATAAATCCAAGTCCGGGTGTGGTGGCTCATGCCTGTCATTCCAGCACTTTGGGAGGCCAAAGTGGGCAGATCACTTGCAGTCAGGAGTTCAAGACCAGCCAGGCCAACATGGTGAAACCCTGTCTCTACTGAAAATGCAAAATTTAGCCGGGCATAGTGGCAAGCACATGTAACACCAGGTACTCAAGAGGCTGAGGCACAATAATTACTTAAACTTTGGAGCAGATGTTGTAGTGAGCTGAGATTGTGCCACTTCACTGCAGCCTAGGTAACAGAGTGACACTTCATCTTAAAAAAGAAATACACGGCCTATTATAAAATATTTTACATTGAGTGAATTTATTGGTAAGAATTTAGTTATTAATCCTGGAATTCATCCTGAACTGCTGAAAATATTCCATTTTTTTTCTATTTTTTTATTAAATGCTCAAATAAATATAGAAAATCTCTTTATTATTAACTCCAGCATTACACAGGTTATCAAGTAGGAGTAAATTAATCTTGTTTCTTTAAATGAACAGCGGCAGAACACCACGCATACGAAAAGGTAGAGATGCTTCTCCAAACCAAAGCTGGATGAGAGTAACCATATAGGAAGCATTAAATATTGCGCCAAATCTCTCAGTAAACTTGCAAAATGTAACTTTTTTGTTTGAAACACTGAAGTAGATGGTTGGTCTTGTACACATAAGTAATTATTAAACTGGCAATCAGTGAAGAATAAGTAAGTGGCAATAAGTCAAAAGTGATTTATAAAATTGAATATAGAATATTATGGTTTATGATCATTTTGGATCTAGTTTTATCATATCTGAGCACAATCTAAATCGGTATTTATAAAAATAAACATTTTAATCAGGACTATGCCTTTAACAATGAATTTTTATGTAGAATAATTTTTTTGCAAAATTTATTAGGTCATTTAAATCCCTTGATTAAGCTTCAAAGTGGCACAGTTAACCATTTACATATTTTTGTTATTTTTATCATTTTTCTGAACTTACTTTAAGCAGAGTAATTTTTCCAATGTAAATCTTCAATGAAGATTTTTTTTTCTGAGTCAAACAGCAGAGTAGAACAGTCCTAAAATGTTGAGATCAAAACTTCCTACTTCACATAACAAGACACCTGGAGCAGGGCAGCCATCGGTAAGAAACATGTTGAGAGCTTTCTCAAACATGTCTGGTATAATAGCCTGCTTCCACTGAAGTAACCAAATCCTCCTCATTTGTGTGATTTTTAATTTTTTAATCTTTCCTCGTTGTTTACTAATACCCAAATAATCTGCCAACAATTTGCATAATGTCTATGAGGATGGAAGGCAGAAAAAAAGAGAGAGAAAGAGAGAGAGAGAGAACGAAAGAAAGAAAGAGAGAGAGGAAGGAAGGAAAGAAGGAAGGAAGGAAGGAAGGAAAGAAGGAAAGGAACAAACAGAAAAGAACCTTAGTCCTACTTGTCCACAGTGGAGTCACACATGCTCCAAAAAGACATTTTCCCAAAGTAAACACATGGCGTTTCTAATTCTATCTTCATTGCTAAACACTATGATTTTTGAATTTCATGGGACCAGAAAATGCAAAAGTAGATTTCACCACTTAAGGATCAACTGGCCATGGTTCATGCTATAGTAAAATGCATTGGAAATCTCCATGCCTTACCTTCTGAACACCTCGCAAGCATATTGCCAACTATGATTTTCACTCTCTCTATTATTCATTTGTCATTGGCAAGACTTTTTAAACGCGTTTCTTGTCTTTGAGACACAACAAGAGAATATAATGTTTCCCTAGTATGAAGAAATTGGTAGCATGATGGATGAAACTTCAGGAACATTATACTAGCTGTTTGTTTAATAAAAAACACACTTGGGTCTTCCTTGCTAGATTTGAAACTTAATGTGAATTGGACTGCAAGGAAATCTAAGAACCATTTTTTGCTATAGTTGGATTTTTACGTGTATCAATTGTTCAGAGAAATTGTTTTCTAATTGCCTATACTTGTAGTTTAAAAAAAAAACCCTAGAATAAAATAATAGTTTCAGAGGCCTTAATGTACTTTTTCAAAATCATTCCTCATATATATATGAAGAATGAATATGTGTATATATATACATATACATCTCTCTCTCTATATATATATATATGTGTGTGTGTGTATATATATATATATACACACACACACACACAGAGAGATGTATATGTATATATATACATATTCATATATATATATATATATATATAGAGAGAGAGAGAGAGAGAGAGAGACAGAGAGACAGAGAGAAAGAGAGAGAGAGAGAGAGAGAGAGAGAGTGTGTGTGTGTCAGGGTCTCTCTCCATCACCCAGGCTGGAGTACAGTGGTACAATCACAGATCACTGCTGTAGCCTCAACTTCATGGGCTCAATCGATCCTCCCACCTCAACCTCCCAAGTAGCTGGAACTACAAGGCACACACTACCACACCCAGTTGATTTTTATATTTTTGGTAGAAACGGGTTTTGCCATATTGTCCAGGCTGGTCTTGAACTTCCGGGCTCAAGTGATCTGCCTACCTCAGCCTCCCAAAGTGCTGAGACTATAGGTGTGAGCCACCACGCCAAGCCTCATATGTCTTTATTAAAAGTATCAAGCCTGTAATCCCAGCACTTTGGGAGGCCAAGGCAGGTGGATCACGAGGTCAAGAGATCGAGACCATCCTGGTCAACATGGTGAAACCCTGTCTCTACTAAAAATACAAAAAAAATTAGCTGGGCATGGTGGCGCGTGCCTGTATTCCCAGCTACTCAGGAGGCTGAGGCAGGAGAATTGCCTGAACCCTGGAGGCAGAGGTTGCGGTGAGCCGAGATTGTGCCATTGCACTCCAGCTTGGGTAACAAGAGCGAAACTCCATCTCAAAAAAAAAAAAAAAAAAAAAATTAGCTGGGCATGGTGGTGCATGACTGTAATCCCAGCTACTCTGGAGGCTGAGGCAGGAGGATCGCCTGAACCCAGGAGGCAGAGGTTGTGGTGAGCCAGGATGTCGCCATTGCACTCCTGCCTGGGCAACAAGAGCAAAACTCCTTCTCAAAAAAAAAAAAAAAAAAAAAAAAAAAAAAAGGAATTCCATCTACGGCCATACCACCTGAAAGCGCCCAATCTCATCTGATCTCGTAAGCTAAGTAGGGTTGGGCCTGGTTAGTACTTGGATGGGAGACCACCTGGGAATACCAGGTGCAGTTGGCTTTATAAAAAAATAAGAATAATAAAAAATAAAAATAAATAAATAAAATTTTTTTAAAAAGAATTCATTGCTTGCAATTTTCATCCCAAAGAAACATTTGAACAATGATGCTTGTGGTTAGCAGCCTTGGATATTCATTAAACTTTATTTGAATTTTATGTGGTACTATTACTTTATTTAATGCCATTTTGTATGAAATTTAAAAAGCAGAAGATCAAACAAAATGTGTTCATCTAATACGATTCATCCAGATAAATATACCTGTTTCCTTAAAAGTATTTTAATGTATAAAGATAAAAGAGATTACATTCATTCATTTTATTAGATGATAATGAATGTATTGTTCACCAACGAAATCAACTCTTTTTTGAGACATTTGTGCTTTTCTTCCTTATTAGCATGTCATACCAGTGAAGGATTATTGTGGCAGCAATTTGTTTCAGATTTACTCTGTCAGATCAGCCATTGATGACTTGAGACCACCCTCATCTCTGATAGAAAATGGAGCTCTTTGTTGAAGTGCTGGAGCAGCAGATCTAGTCATATAATTTGAAAATCTTTAACCACAAACGTTTTTCCTTTATCATTTCTTCCTAGTTCTCAGTCCAAGTTATTCTCTTTAATATTTAGTGGAGAGAACTAAAGCATCTGAAACTTTAGTTTGCCTTTTCAACAGTCAGTGTAATCAAAACCCACTGGGCACAAAAATATATAAAGCAAGTATTCATTAACCCAATTTTATTAGAATCATATCTACTGCTCTTATTTGTGTCAAACATGAAATGAGATGAATTTTAAAATTAAAAACTTTTTTTTAAATATAGAGTCCTTTTCTGTTGCCCAGGTTGGAGTGCAGTGGCACCATCTCAGCTCACTGCAACCTGTGCCTCCTGAGTTCCAGTGATTCTCCTGCTTCAGCCTCCCAAATAACTGGGATTACAGATGCGCAGCACCATGCCTGGCTAATTTTTGAATTTTTAATAGAGATGGGGTTTTGCCATGTTGGCCAGGCTGGTCTCAAACTCCTGACCTCAGGTGATCCGCTCACTTTGGCCTCCCAAAGTGCTTGGACTACAGGCATGAGCCACCACACCTAGCCGAGTATATGGAATTTCTATAAGATTTTGTATTACAGATATGTTTGAAATTAATAAATTATATAAAACTTTCTTAAAGTGAAACACGATGAACTGATGAATTAATTAAGTATTATGTAATGCAATAAAGGAAACTGAACAAGATGGTGGAAAGTTATTTGTGTTCTAATTCCCCATTTACAGCATGCAAACAAAACACAAAATCTGGAGCAAGTCACTTAACTTCTCAAAGCTTTTGTTGACTCATCTTCAAGCAGGGGATATCATTTACCAGTTTCAGAGCAAGGACTGCACCAAATTTTCCGTGGAGTTCATTTGAAGCTCAGAGAACTACTATTTTATAAACATCTACAAATTCATCACAAACTTCATGATTGAAAATTAGATCATTACAGCACAATTAAAGTTTTACAAGCCATTAATCATCAAATTTGAACATCAATCCAAATTACTCAGAAAAAAAAATTGTAAAGCTTATTCTCTTAACTAAAAAATATAATTAATAAGTAGCAAATTATTTTTATGTAATCATGAGTTAGATTTACATAGATATGTTCATTTACAACCAATTTTGCCTTTAAAAATATATTTAAATCAGTAATATAAAAAGAAAAAATTCAGCAAGTTCCAAGCAACCTTTATTCTTATCTCAGAGTAGTTTAATAATCACAGTCAAATCCAAATATAATAGAAAATGCAAGGAAAATTGCAAAATATTTTTAAGAGTGGAATTTTCAGGAATGACATTGCAAATGGCCTTTTAGAAGTCTCCACTGTGTAAAATAAATATGAAATGTATTCTCTCAAATCAGGCCTAAGCCTACCTATATAATTTGGTAAAGAGTTCCCCTTTCAAATCTCTCAATTTTGTATTTGGATATGTATATAGACAATTACGTATATGTATGCATCTGCTTGGATGGGTCCATTGAGTATGTTTAAGTTGTAGGATTTTCCCTTGCTTAGTGCATTATACTTACAAGAAATATTTGTACTTTCCCAGCCAACTAATAAAAAAATTTTAACTCATTTTGGGATTTGCCCTCATTCACATACGCACTCGTTCAGCAAGCACACACATATGTGCGAATATACACGTTTTAGATGTACTAAACTTAATGTGAAATTTTAGATTAGAGTCTCATTTATTGGCAATTCGGGGAAAGGGTTTTAGCTTAATCCTCAGTTAATGAAACCCTTGCTAGTGAATTTCCTTTGTCAACACTGCATTTAATGTATAGGGCTTCATACCTGCTAGATCATCAAAACCCACAAAGTGATTAGGCTCAATTGGAAAGCAAAGTTGGAAGGTAAGATTTTTGTAAAAATTGTATAAAAAGATTATGCTCAGAAATTACATTGGCTGACTCTATTTAAAAACTATTTTATAGCTTCTGTGTTTTGCCATTGAAAGCAGTGAGCAGCCTATGCTTCAAACATAAACCATTTCTTGGAAATAAGCCTGATTTATAGATGGCTCCTTGAAGAAAAGCAATCAGGTCAGATACCGGCTCAGATTAAGCCAGCATAGCCACTGTTCCTTCCTTTGTCTTTTTCAGGGCTAGATACATACATGGAAATGACTTTTAAAAAAGGACAGCAAATACCTACCCAGAATTGTTGGCAAATATGGTACATACGATACTTAAACATTGGGCTTAAGGAAAGCTATCAGTGATTCAAACACTGTTTGACATTACTCCCCTTTCACAATGATGGGCTACAATGACATTCAGTAAATACGAAATATACGCAACAACTTTTCTTTGGAGGAATAAGAGTCACTTCTAGATTTGGCATTGTCATCCAATATGGTACTCCAGGTAGCTAAAGCAGAATTACCTCTAATATGTTAACAGTTACAAGGCAGAAATAGGCATTACAGAGATCATCAAAGGCAAAAACACCTGGATTTTAGAGTGAAAAATCTATTATATAGTTGAGGTTTCATTTTACTTAATAACATAAAAAAATACTTCTTTGATCATAAAGTATACCAGAATTCCATTTTTATCCTTTCAGCTTTGGTGTCTCTTCAAGGTAATGAATTCATAATTCTCATACCATATCACTTTAAAACAATAATATTAATTCTTATTCAAAATAAAGCAGAAGATAGATATGAGATCCAATTATTTTTTTAAACTAAGATACAGTATATTTAAAGCTGGTCAGTTAAAAAAAAAAGGACTTACTGTGTATGGATGTTTTTTATTTTTATTTATGTACTTTTTTTTTGAGATGGAGTTTCTCTTGTTACCCAGGCTGGAGTGCAATGGCACAATCTCGGTTCACTGCAACCTCCGCCTCCTGGGTTCAGGCAATTCTCCTGCCTCAGCCTCCTGAATAGCTGGGATTACAGGTACGCACCACCATGCCCAGCTAATTTTTTGTATTTTTAGTAGAGATGGGGTTTCACCATATTGACCAGGATAGTCTCGATCTCTTGACCTCGTGATCCACCCGCCTTGGCCTTCCAAAGTGCTGGGATTGAGCCACCGCACCCAGCGGATGTTTTTTATATTGAAAGTTGCATGATATTAAATTAGCATGTGGTTCAGCCAAATGCTTTTGAGTAGCTTTTTAGTCTTGTCAGTTTAATTATTGCCACATTCATTTGAAGAAAAGCTAAGAAAGGCTGGGCACAGTGGCTAACGCCTATAATTTCAGCACTTTGGAAGGCTTGAGGTGGGTGGATCCCTTGAGCCCAGGAGCTTCAGACCAGCCTGGCCAACATAGTAAAACCCCATATCTACCAAAAATACAAAAAAGTTATCCTGGCATACTGGCACATACCTACCAAAAATACCAAAAAAAGTTATCCTGGCATAGTAGCACATACCTACCAAAAATACCAAAAAAAGTTATCCTGGCATGGTGGCACACACCTGCGATCCCAGCTACATGGGAGACTGAGGTGGGATAATGGCTTGAGCCTAGGAGGCAGAGGTTGCAGTGAACTAAGATCAGGCCACTGCACTCCAGCCTGGGCGACAAAGCCAGACTCTGTCTCAAAAAAAAAAAAAAAGCAAATTATTTTAATTCAAAATTCTTTATAATTTCAGACATAATTGTTTCAAGTGAACTTCTTCAATGTTTGGCTGCACACAAAAAAATTCTAAAACACACAAAGAACAAAAAATCCAGATAGAGGCCTAACCCTTAGGTATAAAAGAAAAATGTCTGCCAGCTCTTCATAGAGATTGGCGTTATCTCTTAGGCAGTAAATAGTGTGAGGCTTAATAATTCAATTCTGCCCCTTTAGAAATTCACCAAACATTTGTTTCTATGACTTCTAGTTCTAAACTCATCAGTCTGTTACTTCAGTGTGTAAAAAGTATTCACTTTTCTTTCCTCTAGCGATACTACTTACTAATTTTTTTAAATTCTAGATATTTTTGTACTACATAAAGTTATGTTATGATAAATATGACTTTAGACTTTTATTATATAATACCAAGAGAAAGAAGAGGTATATATGTGTGTGTATATATATACATATATATATATACACATATAGATATGTATTAATATAAATTGCCATTACATATATGCATGGGGAGATATATACATATATATGGGGGATTTGTTTCTAAAGAAAAGTATTCATCAAAACAGAAAGTCAAAGGAGGAATAAAGGGTGTACAGCCCTTTCTCCTGTGTACTGGTCATGTGTGTTAACAGTCCATCATCAACTTATTCTGTCTCAAGCAGAATGGTCTGTGACATGCGGTAGGCTTTGCTCAATGTTTTTAGAATATCCTTCCCTTTCAGGCAGTTAAGTATGTATTTAGAGCTCTTTCTCCTCCTTGAACTAGTAAAGTGGGAATGTGGTACACTCCTTCTTTATAAGAATATTTTGGAATATATAATAATGCACTGATTTCAATCTTTGCAATAGGTGCTGTAATATTAAGAGCCCCTGAAGACCCTTGAGCTTTTGTGGAAGTAAAATCTCTATAAATTGTAATGAGGTCAATTCTCTCATATTTTGAAGGGCATGAGTGAAGGTTTATAGAAGGGGATGGAGCAAAGGGAGCATAAGCCTGGATGTCATGATTTTCAAGTGTTTACAACACTTCTGTTCCAGTGACAGAGCAAAGCTAAACTTACAGTCTCTTTAAAATATGAGACTCAAGCTTATTATTACCATGGTGGGTATTCTCTCCATTCTTTTACTGCACCCTGAAATCGTTCCTTCAGTTTATAGGTGAGTTTGTCATATTTTTAAAAGAAAGGGAAAAAAATTTCAACTAGGCCAATTAAAACAGAAATTCAAACAGGTAGTATGAACACCATTTGGATGTCAGTATACAATACTCATAGAAGAAAAGTAGGTAAGGCAATTGGGAATATTTTAAATCTTTCATTAATCCCTGTTGGAGACCTGAAAAAATAAATGAATTAATGACACTATGTATGTCTGTTATCTGTGGGTCATAAATTTGGCTCTATGATTTCAAGCAACAAAAGCATAAATTCAAACATATTAGATTATAGATTCAATATTCATAAGATTAAAATATAACAACTATTCAGGCAAAATATTCTTTATAGTGAGGCTAGAGAGAATGTTTACCCCTGAGATTCTCATAAGCTGGATCCTCTGTCATGTAACAAGTAACATCCTTAATGTAGATACAGCAGCACAATTGGGGCATCTTTGCTACAATCAACGATAATGGCCTCATGCCAAAGTGCAATTTCATAAAAGCAACAGGAGTGGATTTCAGGAGAAGAGAGAGGTCAAAGTGTTGCAGCTTTTTCACTCCTGTTGTTTGATGAGTGGGAGGGAGTGTTACAACCCTTTTATTCCCACCACAGGTAAGCTCCAGGTTCTTGTCTCAGGACCAGGAATAATAAGGTACACAGACACCAGAGAGTAAGTAAGGCAGAGTCAGATTTTTTAAGTGACAGAAAAGTTCTCAGCAAGGAGAGGGATCAAAAGAGGGTTGCTAGCTGAGGGGCTAAGTTCGGGGCTTTTATGGACTTGGAAGGAGAAGTGTGCACTGACCGGTCTGCACATCTTGGAGGAGGCACCACTCAGAAAGACACAGTATAGTGAAAAGAACCATTTGGAGGCAGAGGTGAAGGCTTGGCCCATAACCCATCAGGGGCTGGAGTGATATTACTTTATGTAAATGAAGATTTGGCCCTTGGCCAATCACAGAATATGTAAAATAGGTGAAAGGTAAGGACCAATTGGGAGAAAGCACTACGAAACAAGACAAAAGTACACCAAGGAGAGAGAATATGTCCAAAAAGGGAGTGGAATTTGTTCATCTGGGTTCACAGTAGGTGTTTCCATTTTGGGCCCTGAAGCTTGATTTTCAGGCTGTTCTTGGTCTGAAGTTTTATCAAGGACCCACTCTAACTGCCTACCTGATCCAGCTTCTTCCTTCTTCCTCTCTCAGAAGTCAATGTCGTACAGAGCTGTAGCTCTCTGTGGCTTCATGTTGGAATAGAATTTAGAATATTTATGAGTGAACAAACAATAAATATTTCCCCATATATGTTTACCTAAGACAATATTCTATACATATTCCCCTAAGCCTTAAAACCTATTGAGTGACATTAGTACATAGATTAAAATTCCTGTCAAGTACTGAGACTTATCAAGCAAGAAAAAAAATGAAACTTTAGTAAAATATAATTATAGAGGGTTAGTAGAATCTCAAGGAACATACAAATGTGCTATTCTTTATATAAAGTGAAGAGAAAAGGTTTAACATTTATTTAAGGGAAGAAACATGTGCAACTATTCAAAAAAACAACAATGGAAAATGACGATAATGGTGATTAGACCTACCATACGTTAAAATCCATTACAAATCTACAATGATTAAATTCATATGGAATTGGTACAATATCAATGGACCAGATCCTAAGACAGTTTTGCTGGAACGAAATAAGCTATTCAGAAAGAAAAACAATCTGAGACATCCAGCAGAAACCATAACCCAAATAAATTGCAGTTCAATATAAAAGTGTGTTATTACAAAAAGAAATTTTAAATTAGTAGAAAATATAGTTCAAATCCATTTAATCTCTTCTCTAAAAAGGATATTCCTAAACAAATTTTAAAAACAATCTTCAATAAACTAAAGAGTCATGCAAAAAAGATGCAATGATGAAATCTAACTGGATTTTGGATAAAGTAGTAAAAGACTATAAAATAATGGCTTATTTGAGGAGCAATAGAAAAAATTCAAATACGAACTGAATATTAGATATTATGTAATTTTTGGGCGGGCACAGTGGCTTATGCCTGTAATCCCAATTCTTTGGGAGGCCGAGGTGGGTGGATTATCTAAGGTCAGGAGTTCGAGATCTGCCTGGCAAACATGGTGAAACCCGTCTCTACTAAAAATACAAAAATTAGCTTGGCGTGGTGGAGGGCACCTCTAATCCCAGCTACTCTGGAAGCTGAGGCAGAAGAATCCCTTGAACCTAGAAGGCGGTGGTTGCAGTGAGCCGGGATCACATCACTGCACTCCAGCCTGGGCAACAAGAGCAAAACCCCATCTCAAAAATAATTAACTAATTTTTTAAAAAGATATTATGTAATTTCGTTAATTGTCTTAAGTGTTTTAACGGTATTGTAGTGCATAGGAGAATACTCATATTCTTACTAGATGCACAACGAAGAGGAGAGCAGCCCAGTGTTATGATGTCTGAAGCTTACTTTCAAATAGTTCAACAATAATAAATACATCTCTCCCAAATATGTATATATACACAAACATATATACACATATATGTATAGGTATGTATCATATGTGTAAGACAGAAAGAGGGGAGAAAAGGTGACAAAATTTTATCAGCTGGTGCAATCTAAGTAAAGAGTATGGAGGGCTCATTGGATTTTTCTTTCACTTTTTCTGAGTTTGGAAACTTTAAAACAAAAAGTTGAAAGGAAAAAATAAAGTTGAAAACTAAAAGAACATTAGATTTAATGAGTGAAAACTGTAAAGCATCTACAGGTTTAAAACAGATACTTCTAAGTTACATGGCAAATGGTTATATTTTTAACAAACAAAAAATTCGTAAAAGTTATTCAGGAAAACATTAGAAAACCCCAAAAGGAAAAATTATGCAAACGGATGCTCCCCAGAAAAACTTCAAGTGACTAATAATATATGAGAAAATCATATCTAAGAAAATGACATCAATCTCAAATAATATATGAGAAAATCATATCTAAGAAAATGACATCAATCTCACTAGTCATCAAAGAAAATGAAATATTATTTTCCCCTATAAAAATTAGCAGTTTTCTTTATTTGTTTTGTGTTGTTTTTAGTGGTTATGCTTAATAGTACAAAGGTGCCAGAAGAGACATCTTTTCATTGTTGAAAGACTTCTCAAATGGTACAAGAATCTTGGAAAGAAAAGTTAAAATGGTTTTGAAAACATGCAGATTGAACAAACTTTAATCAAGTAATTATGTTTCTGAAAATTTATTCCATGAGAATAACCAAAACTTGGACAAAGGTTATACACCTGAAATAAACACTGTCACAAAATGCAGTTATAATCAAGTAAAACAAGAAACAATTTCAATGTCCACTGTTACAGTATAGGTAAGCAAAACTTTTACTACACAGCACATCCATGAACAGAATATTATGACATTACTAGCAAGGTATATAAAAAGTTTAATGATATAAGAAACTTTATATAATAAAATATTGAGTGAGAAATACAGGATACCAAGTCATATATGCACTCTTCCTCCAATATGAGAAAAAAGTTTATTTAAAAATCCTGAAAAAAAACTATCCTACAAGGCTAAGGTAATCAAAACAGCATGATACTGATACCAAAACAGAGATATAGACCAATGGAACAGAAGAGAGGAGTCAAAGGCAATGCCACACATCTACAAACATCTGCTCTTTGACAAACCTGACAAAAACAAGCAATGTGGAAAGGAGTCCCTGTTTAATGGTGTTGGGAAAACTGGCTAGCCATGTGCAGAAAACACAAACTGGACCCCCTCCTGACACCTTACACTAAAATTAACTCCAGATGGATTAAAGACTTAAACATAAGATCTAACGCCATAAAAACCCTAAAAGAAAATGTAGGCAAAACCATTGAGGTCATAGGCATAGGCAAGGACTTCATGACTAAAACACCAAAAGTATTGGCAACAAAAGCCAAAACAGCCAAATGGGATCTAATTAAACTCCAGAGCTTCTGCACAGCAACAGAAACAATCATTAGAGTGAACTGGCAACCAACAGAATGGGAAAAAAATTTTGCAATCTACCGATCTGACAAAGGGCTAACATCACTTTAGAATCTACAAAGAATAAAAAAAAAAAAGAAAAAAAAATGGACGAAGGATATGAACACTTTTCAAAAGAAGACATACGAGGCCAACAAACATATGAAAAAGTGCTCATCATCACTCGTCATTAGAGAAATGCAAATCAAAACCACATTGAGATACCATCTCATGCCAGTTAGAATGGCAATCATCAAAAAATCTGGACACAACAGATGCTGGAGAGGATGTGGAGAAATAGGAACACTTTTACACTGTTCGTGGGAGTGTAAATTAGTTCAACCATTGTGGAAGACAGTGTGGTGATTTCTCAAGGACCTAGAAATAGAAATTCCATTTGACCCAGCAATCCCATTACTGGCTATATACCCAAAGGATTATAAATCATTCTCTTATAAGGACACATGCCACACAAATGTTCATTGTGGCACTGCTTACAATAGCAAAGACTTGGAACAAACCCAAATGCCCATCGATGATAGACTGGACAGGGAAAATGTGGCACATATACACCATAGAATACTATGCATCCATATAAAACAATGAGTTTGTGTCCTTTGTAGGGACATGGATGAACCCAGAAACCATCATTCTCAGCAAACTGACACAAGAACAGAAAATCAAACATCAAATGTTCTCACTCATAGGCAGGTGTTGAACAATGAGAACACGTGGACACAGAGAGGGGAGCATCACACACTGAGGTCTGTTAGGGGTGGGACTAGGGGAGGGACAGTGTGAGGTAGGGAGTTGGGGAGGGATAACATAGGGAGAAATGCCAGATATAGGTGATGGGGATGGAGGCAGCAAACCACATTGCCATATGTATGTACCTATGCAACAATCCTGCATGTTCTTCACATGTACTCCAGAACCTAAAATGCAATAAAATATATATATATATATATAAATATTCTGCAAGCTCCAACATCTTCAAATCTATCTAAAGAGGAATAAACAGCTGAAGTCAGCTAGAATCTACTCTATGCTCTTGAATATAGTACAACTAAAGAAAACTGTTAATTTACTAATACCTATTATAATAGCTACCTTTTTTTTTTGAGACAGTCTTGCTTTGTTACCTAGGCTGGAGTGCAGTGGCTCATGGCAGCCTCAACCTCCCCAGCCAGCTCAAACCATCCTCTTGTGTCAGTTTCCCAAGTAGCTGGGATTGCAAGCAGTCACCACCACACCACACATCATTATATTTTTTGTAGAGATGGTTTCTCCCTATGTTACCCAGGATGGTCTCAAATTCATGGTTTCAAGCAATCCTCCTGCCTTAGCATCTCAAAATGCTAGGATTACAGATAAGAGACATTGTGCCTGTACTACCATTTTTTGAGCACCTACATTGTGCCAGGCTCTTGTCTGGGTTCTTTGCACACATTATTCTTTCATTCATTCAACAAATATTTATTTTATTTATCATACTATATGCCACTCACTGTTCACATGTGACAATCCCTGAGAATCTAATAATGAACAAAACAAAGTACCTGCTCTCAGCAAGTTTCTTAGGATTCATTTAATTGTTATAGTCAACTCACTGTTGTTACCACTTTTTTAAAGGAAGAAAATATCCTGCAAAAGTTAAGCAATTTATGCAAGGTCACCCAATTAATGAGGGGTAGCCTAGACTTCAGACTTAAAATTTCAGATTCTTTTCATTTGACCACACTGCCTCTCATTAAATCATTGACCATGAGAAGCGAGACATATTTATAGCCAGGAGAGCATGGTTATGAAGCTGATAATCACTGATAATCCATTCCAGAACCTTCTCACATATATTAGTTTCTTGATGCATTTACTACAAATGTAGATTACTTTCCATAAAGTAATACTCCCATTGAAACTAATATTTCCTAAAACACTTGAAATACATCATTGGATTATCACTAGATTGGAATCTAAAATACTCTAAGGTCAATACAAACAACTTTCCAGATGTTCAATATAAAGTGAATGCAAGCAATTTTATTAAATCAAATTAGGCTAATTTTGTTTTTATTTTAATTCATTCATATATATTGAGTGCCTATTATGGGCCAGAACCAGTTCTAAGTTCTAAGTGCTTGGATACTAGAATGAAAAAACAAAAACAAAAAAACTCCTACTCCAATGGAGTTCATATAAAAGATACATGTTGTCATAAAGTAGCAAGTGCAGAAAAGAAAAATAAAGTATGGTATAGGACTAGGAGCATAAGGAGCCAGAACTTATCATTTTAAATAAGCAGGTCAAGAAGGGTCCCATTGAAAAGATAAAGTTTGAGCAGATTCCTAATAGAATTGAGACAGTGAGCCACATGGATGTCCAAGCAAAGGTCACATCAACTTCAGTATTCCTAAGGTGAGCATATCAAGGTTATGGGGAACATCAGGATCAGAGAAGTAGGGGGCACTGGGTTATACAGGATCTTATAGGGGATCAAAAGGAGTTTGGCTTTTACTCTGAGTTACATAGGAGGTTACTGGAGAATTTTAAACAAAGAAATTTTATTATACAACAACTGCTTAAAAGAATCCCTGGCTGTTGTGTAGAACAGACCATAGGAAGGGACAAGGCAGAAACAAGAACATGAATTGGGAAACCTGTAATAACCAAAGTGGGAGGTGATAGCATCTTCCATCAGGAGTAGAAGGGTCCATATTCCTGGAGATATTTTGACTGTAGAGCCAGTAGGGTTTTCTAACAGATTGAATGTGGGGCTTCAGAGAAAGAAAGAAGTCAAGGGTAACAACAGAGTTTTTTCCCCAAGGAGAGGGGATGATAGAGTTGCCATTTACCATGGGAGGAGGAGCACATTTGAAAGGTTAGTTGTTTGGGCCATGTTATGTGTGGTTTATGACATGAGGAAAATATTTCCCAGAAGTGAATGCCTGTGTCAAAAGCTACTGATAGGCTGAGTAACAGGAAGACTGAGAGACTGAAGGATTTAGCATATGGAAGTCACTAGTGACTTTGACAGGAGCTGTTGTGATGGAATGAAATGACAGGAATGAAAGACTGTTTAGTATTGATCAAGAAGCAATGGGGAAAGAGGAATTGAAGTCAGCAAGTTAAGTCATATTTTTTGAGAACTATCTCAGTAAGCAGAGAAAATGGGTAAAAATTGAAATAGAAAAAAATAAGTTGAGAAAAATAATAACAAGTTAAATTAAATAGAATGTTTATTTGTTGATAGAAATGGCGCATTAGAAAGCAAAGAATTGGGCCAGGCACAATGGCTCATGCCTGTAATCCCAGTTCTTTGGGAGGCTAAGGCTAGGAGGTAGTTGGAAGCCAGGAGTTTGAGATGGGGCTGGACAACATCGCAAGATCCCATTGCTCTAAAAAAATGTTAAGAATTAGCTCAGCATGATGGCACACACCTGTCATTCCAGTGATTTGGGAGGCTGACACAGGAAGTTTACCTGAGCCTGGGAGTTTGAGGCTGCAGTGAGCTATGATGGCTGTACTCCAGCCTTGGCAACAGAGTGAGAGACCCTGTCGCTAAAGAAAAAGAAAAGATAAGAAAAAAAAGCAAAAAATGGATGGGATCTATTCTTGCAGAAGGAGAAGGAATGAGATTGATCCTATCCACTTCTAGTGAAGAGACTGATCTTAGAAGTATGGGTAGTTCATCCACATCATCATATACATGCTTTTGTGATTGCAGTAGCTCAGTATATTACATATTTTTTATTATGATCCTTACACTACAGCTATAGATATCAATTTCTTTGCAATTTGCTGAAAAGACTGTACCTATTTTCTCACATAAATTTAATTAATCAAAAATGAGTAATCTTGTTTTATTTTCATTACTATCTAAATTTATTCCATGATAAATATTTTAATGTTTACACCAATGTTTACTTCATGTAGCAATATGTGCATAAATATTGAGAGAAAAGTTGTAAATTTACAAAGGACACAGTCTTCCCTGGGATCCTATTTCCTAGTCCTCTGCTGCATGGTGTACTATCAATTATTCAGCATTCAAGAAACTCTTCCAGAGAGGCTGTGTCTGGCTCTCACTCTCACCACCATTGCAATGCATTGAGCTCCACAGAGATAGCACCAGGGCAAGTGAGAGCTGAACCAGCACAGGGCAACTCTGTGCCTTGCTGAAGAAAAATACCAAAACATGGGCAAAGGAAATCCTATGAAGCCGAGAGGCAAAATGTTTTCACAGCATCGTTGAGCAAACCTGTCAAGGAGTGCAAGAAAAGCACCAAGATGCTTCAATCAATTTCTCAGAATTTCTTTTTTTTTTTTTTTTTTTTTTTTTTTAGCCCACAGGCGCTAACAAATTTATCAGAATTTCTAAGATGTGCTCAGAGAGATGGAAGACCATGTCTGCTAAAGAGAAAGAAAAATGTGAAGATATGGCAGGGGCAAACAAGGCTCATTATGAAAGAGAAATGAAAACCTGTATCCCTCTTAATGGGGAAACAAAAAGGAAGTTCAAGGATCCCAAAGCATCCAAGAGGCCTCCTTTGACCTTTTTCTTTTTCTGTGCTGAGTATCACCAAAGAATCAAAGGAGAATATCCATCCTGACCTATCCATTGGTGGTGTTGTGAAGAAAAACTGTATAAGAACCAACTTATTCCACAATAAGCTGGGTAAGCTGTGGAATGCAAATGACAAGCAGCATTAAGAAAAGAAGGCTGTGAAGCTGAAAGAAAAATATGAAAAGGATGTTGCTGCACACCAAGCTAAAGAAAAACCTGACGCAGTGAAAGGTTTTGCCAAGGCTGAGACAGGCAAGATAAAGGAGGATAAAGAGGATGAGGAGGAGGAAGATTAAGAGGATGAAGATGAAGAAGATGATGATGATGAATAACTTGGTTCTTGTACAGTTTTTTTCTTGTCTATAAAAGATTTAACCCTCCTGTACAAAATTCATTTCTTTTATTTATTTATTTATTTATTTATTTATTTATTTATTTATTATTTTTTTAAATTTTTATTGCATTTTAGGTTTTGGGGTACATGTGCAGAACGTGCAAGATAGTTGCATAGGAACACACATGGCAGTGGGTTTTGCAGCCTTCCTCCCCTTCACCCACACTTGGCATTTCTCCCCAGGCTATCCCTCCCCAGCTCACCCCCCACTGTCCCTCCCCCATTCCCCCAATAGACCCCTGTGTGAAGTAGACCCCCTCCCTGTGTCCATGTGTTCTCATTTTTCACACCCGCCTATGAGTGAGAATATGCAGTATTTCCTTTTCTGTTCTTGTGTCAGTTTGCTGAGAATGATGTTCTCCAGATTCATCCATGTCCTTAAAAAGGACACAAACTCATCATTTTTTATTGCTACATAATATTCCATGGTGTATATGTGCCACATTTTCCCAGTCCAGTCTATCATCGATGGGCATTTGGGTTGGTTCCAGGTCTTTGCTATTGTAAACAGTGCTGCAATGAACATTCGTGTGCATGTGTCCTTATAGTAGAAAGATTTATAGTCCTTTGGATATATACCCAGTAAAGGGATTGCTGATATCCAGAATTTACAAAGAACTCAAACAGATTTACAGGAAAAAAACAAACAAGCCCATTCAAAAATGGGCAAAGGATATGAACAGACACTTTACAAAAGAAGACACACATGAGGCCAACAAACATGAAAAAATGCTCATCATCACTGGTCATTAGAGAGATGCAAATCAAAACCACATTGAGATACCATCTCACGCCAGTTAGAATGGCAATCATTAAAAAATCTGGAGACAACAGATGCTGGAGAGGATGTGGAGAAATAGGAACACTCCTACACTGTTGGTGGGAGTGTAAATTAGTTCAACCATTGTGGAAGACAGTGTGGCGATTCCTCAAGGACCTAGAAATAGAAATTCCATTTAACACAATTCATTTCTTTTAAAGAAAAAAATTGAGAAGATGATCCAAGATGGCTGAATAGAAACAGCTCTGAAGTGCAGTTCCCAGTGAGAACACAGAGGGTGAATGATCACTGCATTTCCAAATGAATTTTTACTGCCCACAGACCAGGAGATTCCCAGGCAAAAAAGCATCACAAGTCTCCAGCATAGCTGTTTCAGCTGGTGCAGCAGGTCTCTGCATAAAAATTCACACAAATCTGGGTGCCCTTTCAACTGGCACCTGAAACACCTGGGAGACAGTCACCCATTCAACTGAAAAAAATGGGGCCTGAAACAGGGAGCCAGTTGATATGGCTCAGTGAGTCCCACCCCCACAAAGACCATCAATCTGAAATGCTCTGGATTGAGAGTTTTATTGCAAGCACAGCTGGACTCAGAATGGTCCACCTCTGTGTGGGGAGGGTGTCCGCCATTACAGAGGCAGTCCACCACTACTGAGGCAGTCTACCATTACAGAGACAGTCTGCCATTAATGAGGCAGACTGCCATTACCCAGGCAGTTCTAACTATACCTCTATAAACAAAACCGCAAGGAAGTTAACACTGCAGCTGGGCAGAGCCCACAGCAGCTCAGCAATACCTCTGCTGGCAGACTGTGACTAGGCTACCTCCTCACTGGGCAGGGCATCTCTGAAAAAAGGCAGCAGCACATCAGAAACTTGGCTTCCTAGGACAGAGCACCTGGGAAGAAACGGTGGTTATGAGTTCCACTGCAGCAGACTTAAATGTACCTGCCCAGCAGCTCTGAACAGAACAACAGAGCTCACAGCTCAGCACTTGAGCTCCTATAAGGAACAGACTGCCTCCTCAAGCAGCTCCCTGACCCCCATATATCCAAAGAGACACCTCATAAAGGAGAGCTCAGGATGACATCTGGCAGGTCTCCTTCTAGAACAAAGATAACAGAAGAAGAAACTGGCAGCAACTCTTACTGTTTGGCAGCTTCTGCAGATGATCCCGAGGCAAGCAGGGTCTGGAGTGGTCCTCTAGCAGTCTTAAAGCAGAGAGGCCTGACTATTAGAAAGAAAACTGAAAAACAGAAAGAAATAACTTCATCAGCAACAAAAAGGATGTTCACTCAGAGACCCCATTCAAAAGTCAGCAACTACAAAGACCACAGGTAGATAAATCTACAAAGATGGGAAGAAACCAGTGCAAAAAGGATGAAAACACCCAAAACCAGAATGCCTCTCATCCATGGGATCACAACTCATCACCAGCAAGGGAACAAGGCTGGATGGAGAATGAGTCTGATGAACTGACAGAAACAGTCTTCAGAAGGTTGGTAATAACAAACTTCTCTGAGCTAAAAGAACATCTTCTAACCCAATGCAAAGAAACTAAGAACCTTGTAAAAATGTTTTACAAAATGCTAATGAGAATAAACAGCAGAGAAAAACATAAATGAATTGATGGAGCTGAAAAACACAACACAAGAACTTCATGAAGCATACACAAGTTTCAATAGCCAAATCGACCAAGCAGAAGAGAGGGTATTAGAGATTGAAGATCAACTCAATGAAATAAAATGAGAAGGCAAGATTAGAGGAAAAAGAGTAAAAAGAAATGAACAAAGGCTCCAAGAAATATGAGATTATGTGAAAAGACCTAATCTACGTTTGATAGGTGTACCTGCATGTGACGAAGAGAATGAATCCAAGCTAGAAAACATTCTTCAGGATATTATCCAGTAGAACTTCCCCAACCTAGCAAGGCAGGCCAATATTCAAGTCCAAGAAATATAGAGAACACCGCAAATTTATTCCTCAAGAAGAGCAACCCCAAGGCACATGATTGTCAGATTCACCAGGGTTAAAATGAAGGAAAAAATGCTAAGGGCAGCCAGAGGAAAAGATCAGGTTACCCACAAAGGGAAGCCCATCAGACTCACAGCTGATCCCTTGGCAGAAACCCTATGAGCCAGAAGAAAGTGGGGGCTAATATTCAACATCCTTAAAGAAAAGAACTTTCAACCTAGAATTTCATATCCAGCCAAACTTCATAAGTGAAGGAGAAATAAAATCCTTTACAAACAAGCAATTGCTCAGAGATTTCATCACCACCAGGCCAGCCTTACAAGAGCACCTGAAAGAAGCACTAAACATAGAAAGGAACAACCAGTACCAGCCATTCCAAAAACGTACAAATGGTAAACAGCATAGACACAATGAAGAAACTGTGTCAACTAACAGGCAAAACAACCAGCTAGCATCAAAATGGCAGGATCAAATTCACACATAACAATATTAACCTTATATGTAAATGAGCTAAATGCCCCACTCAACAGACACAGACTGGCAAATTGGATAAAAAGTCAAAACCCATCGGCATGCTGTATACAGGAAACCCATCTTACATGCAAGGATATACATAGGATCAAAATAAAGGGATGGAGGAAGACTTACCAAGAAAATGGAGAGCAAAAGAAAGCAGGAGTTGCAATCCTAGTCTCTGATCAAATAGACTTTAAACCAATAAAAATCAAATGAGATAAAGAAGGGCATTACATAATGGTAAAAGGATCAATGCAACAAGAAGAGCTTACAATCCTAAATATATACACACCCAATACAGGAGCACCCAGATACATAAAGCAAGTTCTTATTCACCTACAAAGAGACTTAGACTCACACAATAATAGTGGAAGGCTTTAACACTCCACTGTCAATATGAGACAAATCAATAAGACAGAAAATTAATAAGGATATCCAGGACTTGAACTCAGATCTGGACCAAGCAAACCTAAAAGACATTTACAGAACTCTCCACCCCAAATCCACAGAATATACAGTCTTCTTAGCACCGCATCACACCTACTCTAAAACTGACCACATAATTGGAAGTAAATCACTCCTTGGCAATTGCAAAAGAATGGAAATCATAACTAACAGTCTCTCAGACCACAGTGCAATCAAATTAGAACTTAGGATTAAGAAGCTAACTCAGAACCGCACAACTTTATGGAAAATGAACAACTGGCTCTTGAATGTTGACTGGATAAACAATGAAATGAAGGCAGAAATAAAGATGTTCTTCAAAACCAAACAGAACAAAGACAAAATGTACAAGAATCTCTGGGACACATTTAAAGCAGTGTCTAAAGGGAAATTTATAGCAATAAATGCCCACATGAGAAGCAAGGAAAGATTGAAAATCAACATCCTATCATCAAAATTGAAAGAGCTAGAGGAGCAAGATCAAAAACACTCAAAAGCTAGCAGAAGACAAGAAATAACTAAGATCAGAATAAATAAGGAGATAGAGACATAAAAAATGCTTCAAAAAATTTAATAAATCCAGGAGCTGTTTTTTTAAAAAAGATCAATAAAGTAGACCGCTAGCCAGATTAATAAAAAGAAAAGAGAGAAGAATCAAATAGATGCAATAAAATATGATAAAGGGGATATCACCACAGATTCCACAGAAATGCAGACCACCATCAGAGATTACCACAAACAACTCTATGCACATAAACCAGTAAACCTGGAAGAAATGAATAAATTCCTGGACACTTGCACCCTCCCGAGCCTAAACCAGGAAGAAGGTGGAACCCTGAATAGACCAATAACAAGGGCTGAAATTGAGGCAGCAATTAATAGCCTAACAACCAAAAAAAGCCCAGGTCCAGATGGGTTCACAGCCGAATTCTACCAGACATACAAAGAGGAGCTGGTACCACTCTTTCTGAAACTATTCCAAACAATCCAAAAAGAAGGAATCTTTCTCAAATCATTTTATGGAACCAACATCATCCTGATACCAAAACCCAGCAGAGACTCAACAAGAAAAGAAAACTTCGGGCCAATATCCATTATGAACATATATGTGAAAATCTTCAATAAAATACTGGCAAACCAATTGCAACAGCACATCAAAAAGCTTATACATCACAAGTAGGCTTAATCCTGGGGATGTAAGGCCGGTTCAACATACACAAGTCTATAAACATAATCTACCACATAAACAGAATCAAAGACAAAAACCACATGATTATTTCAATAGATGCAGAGAAGGCCTTTGACAAAATTCAACAGTCTTTATGCTAAAAACTCTCAATAAATTAGGTATCAAGAGAACATATCTCAAAATAATAAAAGCTATTTATGACAAACCCACAGCCAATATCATACTGAACAGGCAAAAACTGGAAGCATTCCCTTTGAAATCTGGCACTAGACAAGGATGCCCTCTTTCACCACTTCTATTCAATATAGTATTGGAAGTTCCAGCAAGAGCAATCAGGTAAAAAAATAAATAAAGGGTATTCAACTAGGAAAGGAGGAAGTCAAATTGTCTCTATTTGCAGACGACATGATTGTATATTTAGAAGACCCCATCGTCTCAGCCCAAAATCTCCTTAAACTGATAAGCAACTTCAGCAAAGTCTCATGATACAAAATCAATGTGCAGAAATCACAAGCATTCCTATACACCAATAATAGACCAAAAGAGAGCCAAATCAAGAACTGCCATTCACAATTGCTACAAAGAGTATAAAAAACCTAGGAATACAACTAACAGAGGATGTAAAGGACCTCTTCAAGGAGAACTACAAACCACTGCTCAAGGAAATAAGACAGGACACAAACAGACAGACAAACATTCCATGCTCATGGTTAGGAAGAATCAATATTGTAAAAATGGCCATAGTGCTCAAAGTAATTTAAAGATTTAACATTATCCTCATCAAGCTACCTATGATCCTCTTCACAGAACTGAAAAAAAACACCTTAAACTTCCTATGGAACCAAAAGAGAGCCCGCATAGCCAAGTCAATTCTAAGCAAAAAGAACAAAGCTGGAGGCATCATGCTACCTGACTTCAAACTATACTACAAGGCTACAGTAATCAAAACAGCATGGTACTGGTACCAAAACAGAGATATAAACCAATGGAACAGAACAGAGGCCTCAGAGACAACGCCACACATCTACAACCATCTGATCTTTGACAAACCTGACAAAAACAAGCAATGCGGAAAGGAGTCCCTGTTTAATAAATGGTGTTGGGAAAATGGGCTAGCCATGTGCAGAAAACACAAACTGGACCCCTTCCTGACACCTTACACTAAAGTTAACTCCAGATGGATTAAAGACTTAAACATAAGACCTAACGCCATAAAAACCCTAAAAGAAAACCTAGGCAAAACCATTCAGGACATAGGCATAGGAAAGGACTTCATGACTAAAACACCAAAAGCAATGGCAACAAAAGCCAAAATAGACAAATGGATCTAATTAAACTCCAGAGCTTCTGCATAGCAAAAGAAACAATCATTAGAGTGAACTGGCAACCAACGGAATGGGAAAAAATTTTTCCAATCTACCCATCTGACAAAGGACTTATATCCAAAATCTACAAAGAACTAAAACAGATTTACAAGAAAAAAACAAACACGTTCAAAATTGGGCAAAGGATATGAACAGACTCTTTTCAAAAGAAAACATATATGAGGCCAACAAGTATATGAAAAAATGCTCATCATCACTCGTCATTAGAGAAATGCAAATCAAAACCACATTGAGATACCATCTCACGCCAGTTAGAATGGTGATCATTAAAAAATCTAGACAACGGATGCTGGAGAGGATGTGGAGAAATAGGAACATTTTTACAGCATTGGTGGGAGTGTAAATTAGTTCAACCATTGTGGAAGACAGTGTGGCAATTCCTCAAGGACCTAGAAACAGAAATTCTGTTTGACCCAGCAATCCCATTACTGGGTATATATCCAAAGGATTATAAATTGTTCTATTATAAAGACACATGCACATGTATATTCATTGTGACACTGTTTACAATAGCAAAGACCTGGAACCAACCCAAATGCCCTTCGATGATAGACTGGACAGGGAAAATGTGGCACATATACACCATGGAGTACTATGCAGCCATACAAAATGATGAGTTCATGTCCTTTGCAGGGACATGGATGAAGCTGGAAACCATCATTCTCAGCAAACTGACACAAGAATAGAAAATCAAACACCGCATGTTCTCACTCATAGGCTGGTGTTTAACAATGAGAACACATGGACACAGGGAGGGAAGTATCACACACTGGGGTCTGTTAGGGGGAACTAGGGGAGGGACAGCAATTGGTAGGGAGTTGGGGAGGGATAACACGAGGAGAAATGCCAGATATAGGTGAGAGGGGTGGAGGCAGCAAACCACATTGCCATGTATGTACCCATGCAACAATCCTGCATGTTCTTCACATGTACCCAGAACCTAAAGTTCAATTTAAAAAATTATATATATATATATATATATATATATATATATATATATATATATCAAAGAAACTCGAAAACCAGAAAAAAAGAAAAAAATTGAAATGTAAGGCTATGTTAGATTTGTTTTTAAACTATACAGTGTCTTTTTTTGTATAATTAACACACTACCCACTGTGTCTTTAAATAGCCCTGTCTTGGTAGTATTCTCAGTAGCCACAAACCTTGCCTGGTATGGTTTGGGAGTTGTAAATTGACATGAAATTTAAAGCAGGCTCTTGTTGGTGCACAGCACAAATTAGTTCGACTCAACAAGAAAACTATTATTAGTTATATATGGTGATGGTAGTTTTTTTCATCTTCAGTTGTCTCTGATGCAGCTTCTGTGAAATTATTGTTCTATTAACTGAATACCACTTTAATTACCAAAAAAGTTGCAGCTCTTTTGTTGACATTCTGAATACTTACAAGTATCCAAAAATTTTTTATTAAAACAAAAGAAAGAGATTCTTCCACTTTGCCTTCTGTCTGATTCATCTCCTACCTCACTGACCATTCCTCCTCCTGTCTTCAGTTCTTTACTCCTTTCCATGATCCCATCCTTAGCTCCCTGTATCTTCTCTTTTTCAATTTATCTCATTAGAAAATTTGCATGGTTGGCCAGGCACAGTGGCTCATGCCTGTAATCCCAGCACTTTTGTACACCAAGGTGGGCAGATCACGAGGTCAGGAGTTTGAGATCAGCCTGGCCAAAATAGTGAAACTCCGTCTCTACTAAAAATACAAAAATTAGCTAGGCATGGTGGAGCACACCTGTAGTCCTACTTGCTCGGGAGGCTGAGGCAGGAGAATCGCTTGAACCCAGGAGCAGAGTTTGCAGTAAGCAGAGATCCTGCCACTGCACTCCAGCCTGGCGACAAAGTGAGACTCCATCTCAAAAAAACAAAAAACAAAAAAAAAGAAAAGAAAATTTATATAGTTGTACAGTACAAGCACCTCTTCTGTATATTTCTTCTCCATTTTACCCCTTGCCCTTCTTAGGTGACAGTCAACTGAAAGCAAAGTATCTCAATTTAAAGATTCTGGAATTATCTCAAAGCAACATATCTAAAAGTAAACAAATGATCTCTTGGCCTTGCCATTTGTGACACCATTCTGCTGGTTCCTTGGGCTTGCATCCTCCAATTAGGGTAGATTTCTCCCATTCTTCTATTTCCACAAATGCAAACAGACAAAATAGAATGCTCTGATTCTTTTGATACAATTGCTTTTCCTCTTATCCTGCCCTCTTTATTGCCACAACTACTTGTCTAGGATACCACTTCTCACCTCACACTGCATTGATTCAGCTGACTTTTAAATGAGCTCCCGCTTTCAATCTCTCCTCGACCCAAGCCATTCTTGCACACCCAAATGCCTAGATAATATCACTAAAACATATTTAATCATGTGATTTCTCTAATTAGCAAGGCTCAAACTGCAAACTTTAGCAGGACGTTCAAATCCCACCACCACGTGGAAGTTTACCAATTGAACAAGTTTACTCCCCTGTTCATTGTGTTTATCTTTCTCCATTCTATCCTATGGGCAGTTTACTAATCCCAAGCTCTTTACTCTCCTTAATATACATAATGTGTTCTTTCCTATTCCTGTTTTCTTTTAGATTTCCCTCCCTTGGAACTATCCATATCCAGTATCTTCTTCACGACCAAAACTCACACACAAACCCCATGAGCTTGTCCTATAATTACCTTTCTCACATCCTGACTCCCCTCAATGGGTTAACAGCTTAAACTTGGGGAACCAAGCCTTGAGCACCCAAACAAATTTAAGACACAAGGATTTGTCAATGACAGAAGTTACAATAAAGGCAAAGCTGTGGGAAAAAACACCTGAGGTTTTGGCTCTGCATTCAAACTCTCTCTAGATTTCAGACAGACATACAAACAAGCTTCAGAATTATTAATACTTTAAAAGATGCTGTATATATTATTATAGCCAATAAGAGTTATCTAGTTTAATGTTTCACACCTTATAGAAAATAAACTTGATAATTACCAAGGTCACAGGTTATTTTGCTTTGAGTTTTGTTAATAAGAATCTTCCAATTCTAAAAAAAAGTACTTATTTTAAAAGCACAAGAGTTCTATTTGGTGCTTTGTAAACATAGATAATAAACTTATTTTTTAATCAGAAAACAAATCTTACAGCTTTATAAAGCAAAGACTTCAGGATCACATTCTCTAGCTTTCAATGATGTATATTTGTCAATTAATCATGAATCTATTCACTCAGCACCTTATCCTTGTGTATGACGTTATGAAATTGATGGTAAAGTGCAATTTGCCATGCTGTATTTTTACAATCACAGGCCTATATTAACTATTCTCTGCAAAACAGAAAATATTGTTCTAAGATTTATTAAACATGTAATATGAAGAAATAAATACTCCCTTGGGTATATTCCCTTTGTATAGAGAAGTTGAGATAAATTGCCTAGGTCACATAGACTGTAAATTCTGGTATTTGAATCAAGTCTGTGTGTGGTTCCAGAAGCCATGGTACAAACCATTACCTCCCATTGTTACCTGCAACATGATACTCCTGATTCATTCTGCCTAATTAAGATGTAATTCTGACATACTTCTCTAAGTAGAAGAAATTTATCCACAAGAGAATTACAGTTGAAAATCTATTATTTCCTCATAGTAAATATTATCTATACAAATGTCTGGCTTATACGGAATACACTATAGACTGCAAAAGCGTTAATACATGTAGTATTTCCATATGCACACTGGTTGAGCCCCTGAGATATGGACTGGGATAGTTTGACTCAATTGGGGAAAATTTTTAGTAAAAATTTTAACTTTTTTGTTTAGACAGAATCTCACTCTGTTGCCCAGGCTGGAGTGCAGTGGTGCAATCTAGGCTCGCTGCAACATCTGCCTCCTGAGTTCAAGTGATCCTTCTGCCTCAGCCTCCTGAGTAGCTGGGACTACAGGCGGGTGCCACCATGCCCGGCTAATTTTTGTATTTATTATTATTATTATTATTATCATCATCTTTTTTGAGACAGAGTCTTGCTCTGTCGCCCAAGCTGGAGTGCAGTCGTGTGGTCTTGGTTCACTGCAAACTACAACTCCCAGATTCAAGTGATTTTCCTGCTTCAGCCTCTGAGTAGCTGGCACTAAAGGCAGGTGCCACCATGCCAAGCTAATTTTTGCATTTTTGGTAGAGACAGGGTTTCACCATGTTGGCCAGGATGGTCTCGAACTCCTGACATCAGGTGATCCACCTGCCTCAGCCTCCCAAGGTGCTGGGATTACAGGTGGTAACCACTGTGCCCAGCTGTAAAAGGTTATCTTTAAATCTTGAAAATTTGATGCATCCAAATTGGAAGGAAGAGATGGGCTAATTAAAGATTGGGGACAGGTGGGCAGTTGTGAATAATAGTGTGAAGTGAAAAAGAGAGAACTGAATACAAAGCATAAGATGGGGGTTTCCCTGACCAATGCAATGACAGATTTGGGTGAAAGAGTATGAACAGCACAGCCACATGACCATAGAGACACATCTAGTAGGGTCATGAGCCTTGCATTTATTTGAGGGACAACTTTGAAGATGTTTTTTGAGAAATAAATTTCCCATATATATTCAACCAATTTGCCTTTATATAAGGTGTTATGGTATAGAATGTGGCTATTTAAAGTACTGCCTAGCAGGAACCAGGGATGTCAGCATCATGTGACAAAGTGTAAGAAATGCAGAATCTGTGACCACACCATTGACATACTGAATGGGAGCCTGCATTTTAACAAGATTTCCAGGTGATTTTTGAGAAGCACTGTGGCTATGTCCCAATCTGATTTTGTCATTTCCTTATCATGTAAATTTAGGCAAATCCTTTCATCTCTAAGCCTAAATTATGCATCTCCAAAGTTGAGAGAAACTCTGCCATGCTGATTTGGGGGATTTATAGAAGGATCAAAGTGTGAAAGCACTTTGAAAGCTGTAAAGCGTCATTAGATCTCTCCCCTGAAATGGGCATCTGCATCCAGGAGAAATTCAGCTGCCTCTACTGTCCCTGTACACAAAGGAAGGCTCAGGGAAGCATCTCAATTAGTAAAACAAACGTCTAGGTTTATTACAGAGTCATGGAGCTGGGTTATCCCAGGAGATTCACAGGTTGATGCCTGACCCAGCTGCTCTCCAAACTAAACCCATCGTACGAGCACACCTGCCCTAACTCTGCGGTGTTCCTGTTGGCTCCCTCATATTGTTATCACCGGAGGATGGCGGGCAAGCTGAAGAAACAGGACGAACTGGGAGCTGGGATTCCATGAGGGCTAACACGTCAAGTAAAAGGTTACAGGCTCTAGATGCTCTTCAACAGTGATAGCTAAGTGTCCCATAGCAGATCTCTCAGCCCCAGGATAACTGTCACCTTGAAACTTTCTAGCCCAGCAAACCCCCCTTTAAATAAAATTTCTAAGTTATTAAAAGTTAACATATCACTTTTGCAAAATTTGTGTTTTACAGGATCCTGCCCCTAAAGACATTTAAGGAACACAGTTCTAAGGTCAGGTGAGTTCAAGAGAATCTGTTTAACTTTGCCTAATTACCAATTTTCCAAACATTTATTTGACTGCAGAACATTCTCCTGTAGTCTTGCTTATTAATACAGCGCAGTTTAAGCAGCAGTCCCACTAAGAATATATTTTGGAAATCACTGTGTTTTATGGTTATAAGATCTAATGTAATCTCAGTAAACACAGTAGAGCATAGCATAGCATGCTTTTGTGGAAGGCTACTATTCTGGGCCTGAAGCTTCTTGTCCACAGAAACTGTTTTTTACTGTTCAGCACTTAGCGCAGTGCAAGGCACTTAGCCATCTCTCAGTAAATGTTCGTTACATTTTTAAATATTGAAATGGAACTTATTTTTTCCATGAGAAAAGGCTTCTCTACACCAACAGGACAAAGTCCTTAAAGGGGTTTTGTGTGGTGTATACATATATAACATAATATATGTATAATATATATATTATATGTTATATATATATATATACACACACACATTCTTTTTTTGTAGTGTATGTGTGTGTGTGTGTGTGTGTGTATATATATATATATATGTATATTCTTTATTTTTTGATACTAGGTCTCACTCTGTCACCCCAGACTGGCTGCAGTGCAATGGTACAATCTCAGCTTTCTGCAGCCTTGGCCTCCCCAGGCTCAAGTGATCCTCCTAACTCAGGCTCTCGAATAGGTGGAACTACAGGTGCATGTCACCACATCTGGCTAATTTTTTTGTATTTTTGTAAATATGATGTCTCATTACATTGCCCAGGCTGGTCTTGAACACATGGACTCAGGCAATCCTCCCACCTCAGCCTTCCAAAATGGATCTATATATTCAAATAACTTATTTGAGCTGAGTATTTGCTACCATAAGTAATAAATAGGGAAAGGCAACCCTAAAAAAATTATGCATAAGAATACTGTCAACTTAGTTTTCTCCTGTATCACAATTCCTAAACATTTGGAAAATAACATGTTTCAGTATTTCTAAAGAACCAGAAATTACTCCTTTTTTTTTTTTTTAAAGCAAAAGCCAGTGCTGTTCTCTATAAAACAGTGTGGAAGTTGAATTGTGAACAGAACAGTCTATAGGGAATTGGATTCAGTATTCAAAGTTTACAGTCCTTAGTTATCAAACTGCTGGTAAAGTAGAAAAATACTCGATTGTTCTAAATCATGGCTATTTGGCACCATGTCCCTGGCCTCTACACTGTGTCCCGAGAGGCATTTCGAATCTGCAAAGCTACCAGAAAACAGGAAGTGGGGGTGAATGGAGAGGAGAAATGCGCCTTCTAAACTAAAAACGGAAATATAGATGCTGACGTTAACAAAGTTTCTTCAAGGAGAGAGCCCTAAGTAAGCAAGCGTAACTTTGAAGTGACCCACAGACATCACCCTTTAAAGAATGTTCTCCATCTCACCCAGATTGTATTTCCCATAACGTGAAATAAAAGCCCTTTGGGTTCTGCTCAAGTGAGTGATTTGCCATAGTCACAAGACCAAGTGTCTAAATATTCCTAGCAAGCTCATGTATTTATTGAATCCTGCTTTTTAAGCTTTTTTCAAACCTTGGTCTTGAAAGAATGAAAGAAATATAAACTGGAAGTAAAAGTCCAGGTTTTCTTGGGCTCCGGAAGGGATTTAACATAAATTGCTCTATGAACAAAATGCTGTTTGTTACAGCCCCAAGGGAAAACGAAGTCACCAGGGACAAAGAGTTTTCTAAAATACTGTCCCAAGAATCCCATTGGTGTCTCACTAAATCTCAAGGATTGCTATTCCATTTTAACCCCTCCCCCTCCCCCTCCCATTTGTTTAACTTTTTACTATGTTATTTTCAGACGCTCCCATGATGCTACTAATTAATGTACAATATTATCTTAAGTCTCCAGTTCAGATTTATTATATTCTTACTGTCTTTACATATGACATCAGACTTTATACACTGTATTTAGGAAAGCATTTATATAGAGATATTATACACACATACACATTTACATAAAGTCTTTCAAACAATGGCAATGAACACTAGCTTTGGATTTATAGATATTGTTATTATCACTGTATTACTCATTTAGGACAAGTACCAACTAATGAGACAAAAATCTAAAAGAGCCTCCATAACACAGGCAAAGAGAATTTAGATCTGGGAAAGATAGTTAATCACTTGAAACTTTTGTTTCCTCGGCCGCAAAGTGGAGATAATACTAGAACATATAGCAGAGAGAGGTGTAAGAATTACAAGATGATGTATTTAAAATACTTGGCCTGCTGGGCAGGGTGGCTCATGCCTATAATCCTAGCACTTTGGGAAGTCGAGGCAGGTGGATCACTTGAGGTCAGGAGTTCGAAACCAGCCTGACCAACATGTTGAAACCCTGACTCTACTAAAAATACAAAAAATTAGCCAGGCATGGTGGTGTGTGCCTGTAATTCCAGCTACTCAGGAGGCTGAGGTGGGAGGATTGCTTGAGCCAAGGAGGCAGAGGTTACAGTGAGCTGAGATCATGTGTCACTGTACTCCAGCCTGGGTGACAGAGTGAGACTCCATCTTTAAAACAAAATATAATAGATAAAATAAAATACTTGGCCTATAAATGCTAACTACTATTATCTATGTCACTGTTTTTATACCTTTATTATTATTAAAGCCCTTAAAATTGAAATGATTTTTAGTGTATCCCTGAAGATTGCTATTCAATAGACACTTTACCAGTGCTAAATATGGCGAAACAATGGAACACAGCTAATGTCACAGCCTAAATTAGAAGTAGGAACAAGGTTTTCTGAGTTCCCAGCCTATTCCTTTCCAACATCTTCTTAGAACTTTGCCAGCACTGAAAAGTCAGCACTTCCGAATGAAGAAGATAAAGGAATCTGCCATCAAATAGGTTACACAAGTTTCCTAGGAACCAAAATTATATGAGTTGTTCACATATGAATTGGGTTCATCCAATCCATTCAGTTTAAATTTGAGTATTTACATTAAAATTCATGAAAAATACAAAAGCATTATATATATATTGCAAAGTTACATTCACCATACATTGTTGTTAACTCTCAAGCAGGAACAAAAGAAAAAGAAAAAAAAAAGTGTAAAGGAAAAATGTGTATATTTTCCCCATAAGTAATTTTTGCTTCATTCTGCTTTGTGCTTGAAAAATCATATAAAAATATCAACAATATTCCTATCTTTAAAGTCTCTCATTTTGTTTTGTTGTTATGCAGTATTTATAGATTCTGGAATATGGGGAAAGTTTACACAACAATTATTTTGGTAAAATAAACACACATAACTTTCTAAGAGACTTTCACTTTCATATTTTATATTTGATGGATGTTCCCCAAGATTTTAGGCCAAATATCAAATCTTCCATATAGTACACAAACCTGGCATATAATAGGTTTTCAAGATACATATTTGTAAAATTAAAGAATAGCAATTTATTGTGAAAGTGCCTATTCCTACACACAAAAGGCCCTTAATAATAAATGATTTTTGAATATGAATGTTATTCCTTGTCTACCAAAATGACAACAGAATTGTAATGAAAGGAGTGTAACATGGTTTACCATCGGTCAAGTGGAAAACCTTCTAGACCCCATCTAATTCTCTGTTGTAATGGTAAGGTTCCTAAGTACTCTAGGCTCTTGAAGGGCAAATCAGATGAAGTGGCCTAACAGTGCTTCCTTAGTGTGGGATGGTGCATAAAGACTTCTTTGAAACCTCACTTTGAAATATGCTGCCCCAACATCCTCATGATAACTTTGTATTGATCAGTCCTTGAGCCATAGGCTGAAGTACAGTATAAAGAGCAGATACTTCTTACCCCCATTACATGTAACTTAATATCTTTTGGCTAAAGACAAAAGTTCTATCAGGTATATTTAGAGAAAACGTATGTAATGAGAGTGATAAGGTATCATGACTTATAAATATCATGCCTAATATGTTTATTAGCTATCTTTACATGTTTTTGAAAGTTCTAATGTTGGAATGAACAATAAACTGACCAAAAGTTAAACACTAATGTGAAAATTGAGCCGTGCTGGATATAGCCAGAGGGCAGGGAGTTGTGAAAGACCAAAGAAAAGACGAATGAGGCCAGGTGCGGTGGCTCACTCTTGTAATCCCAGCACTTTGGGAGGCTGAGGCAGGCAGATCACAAGGTCAGGAGTTCAACACCAGCCTGGCCAACATGGGGAAACCCTGTCTCTACTTAAAAAATACAAAAAATAGCCAGGCATAATGGTATGCACCTGTAATCCCAGCTACCCAAAAGGCTGAGGCAGGAGAATTGCTTAAACTCGAGACAGAGGTTGCAGTGAACCAAGATTGTGCCACTGCCCTCCAGCCTGGGCGACAGAGCAGGACAAGAAAAGAAAGAAAGAGAGAGAGAGAGGAAGGAAGGGAAGGGAAGGGAAGGAAGGAGGGAAGGAGGGAGGGAAGGGAGGGAGGGAGGGAGGAAATAAATACAAAGAAGTTATTAGATAACATGGGTAGAAATGCCAGATACAGGTGATGGGGAGGAAGGCAGCAAACCACATTGCCATGTATGTATCTATATAACAATCCTGCATGTTCTTCACATGTACCCCAAAACCTAAAATGCAATAAAATATATTTAAAAAAGAGAGAGAAAGAGAAATGGATCATACCCAGAAGAGAGGATGGTAAAAGTCAGAGGAATACCTAACTAAGAAATCAGAGTATCAGAAAGCTTCAGTTATGCTGAACTTGAGAGTTAACATACAAACTATGCCTGTCTATACAGGCCTGAAACTATCCCAAATCAGTAGGCATAGTGGGCCTTGATTATAGCAAAACTCTTGATGAAGTCTTTAAAGATAAATTTGTAGATGAAATAAATATCACAGAGCGTAATCTTTTTCTAAGACTTATCCTATTGCCTTACATATATATATATACAGCAGGCACTTACATGGAAAGAACAAGGACTGTGATCTGGGGAATACCACATTAAATGAATTCATAGCTGGCTGATAACATATTTATTAATCAATGCTTTACTGTCATCTCTATTGAGAGTTATTGGAAGACAGAGATCATGTAATATTATATTTGCAATCCTAGCCTGAGCAAAGGGCCTAAATACCCAATAAATATCTACAGATCAACTAAACCTGGAGGGAGATATCCAGCAGCTTATCCCAAAACATAGATGTTCAACTTTTTAATCTGTGATTTGAATGAATACCTAAGAGGTTTAAGTAAGTTAAATGTGTGAATAACACAAAGGTTAAAGGATAAGATGCTTTAAATACTTGATTGATCAAGAGAGCACTACCACTCATCTTAAATACAGCAGTTAATGGGAACTACAGCAGCAATAGTAATTGAGCATTTATATGAAGTCAGCAGCATTAGAAACAAATAGATGCAAAGGTAAGTTGAGGGAAAACCATGTTGCCTGCCCTCAAATGAGATTATTTCATTTTTTTTCCACTGAATGTCATATAAATACATAATAAAAATGTAAAATGTAGTCTAAGTCCTTGGAAATACATAATATATGTAATTAACTCTGATTTAAATTTCAGGTGAATTTTATCCAATGTTGAGAAAAGGTTTGAAACTTTAGTTTAAAAAGCAGGAGCACTTCTCAAAAGAAGACATTTATGCAGCCACCGAACATATGAAAAAAAACTCATCATCACTGGTCATTAGAGAAATGCAAATCAAAAACATATTGAGAAACCATCTCATGCCAGTTAGAATGGCAATCATTAAAAAGTCAAGAAACGACAGATGCTGGAGAAGATGTGGAGAAATAGGAACACTTTTACACTATTGGTGGGAGTGTAAATTAGTTCAACCATTGTGGAAGACAGTGTGGTGATTCCTCAAGGATCTAGAACCAGAAATACCATTTGACCCAGCAATCCCATTACTCAGTATATACCCAAAGGATTATAAATCATTCTACTATACTATAAAGATACATACACACATATGTTTATTGCCACACTGTTAACAATAGTAAAGACTTGGAACCAACCCAAATGCCCATCAAAGATAGACTGAATAAAGAAACTGTGGCACATATACACCACAGAATACTATGCAGCCATAAAAAAGGATGAGTTCATGTCCTTTGCAGGGACATGGATGAAGCTGGAAACCATCATTCTCAGCAAAGTAACACAAGAACAGAAAACCAAACACCGCATGTTCTCACACACAAGTGGAAATTGAACAATGAGAACACATGGACACAAGGAGGGGAACATCACACACTGGGGCTTGTCGGGGGATGGGGAGGCTTGGGAGGGAGAGCTTTAGGAGAAATACCTAATGTATATGATACATTAATGGGGTACAGCAAACCACCATGGCACATATAACAAACAGGCACGTTCTGCACATGTACCCTGGAATTTTAATAATATATATTTTTTTTAAAAGCAGGAGCATGAAACTTTAAAAAGGAGCAGTTTCATGGCAGTACCCAAAGAATAATTTTGCAAAAAAATAGTATTTTTTGAGTGGCCACAGACAAAAGTGTGGAGTGACCACCTAATCTGAAAAACGGGCCGGGCGTGGTAGCTCACGCCTGTAATCCCAGCACTTTGGGAGGCTGAGGCGGGTGAATCACGAGGTCAAGAGATCAAGACCATCCTGGTCAACATGGTGAAACCCCGTCTCTACTAAAAATACAAAAAATTAGCTGGGCACGGTGGTGCGTGCCTGTAATCCCAGCTATTCAGGAGGCTGAGGCAGGAGAATTGCCTGAACCCAGGAGGAGGAGGTTGCGGTGAGCCAAGATTGCGCCATTGCACTCCAGCCTGGGTAACAAGAGCGTACCTCCATCTCAAAAAAAAAAAAAAGAAAAGAAAAACGGATTGTTCCCCAGTGTTGTTAGAAAAAAATTATAGCATTAATAGGTTTTGAAATAGGCCCTTGCCTGGACAAAAATTTGGCCCAAATAGGATACAGGGTCTTTCTGGCACACTTTGAGCTTACGATAGAGCCATGGAAACTGAGAGACACTACCTTAAATTTGGAAGCAGTTCTACTTTCTTAGCAAGAGGATCACAGGAAACTTCTATACCTGGAGGGCAATGGAGATCAAGATGTGGCAGGATGGGTTTCCGACTGGCCTTTCAGTAAAGGGTACCCATTTCACGATGGTAAAGATGACGACCTCAGCTTCCCCTTCCTGTGATTTCAAAGGCTTATTTCCTGCCATCTCCCACAAAATAAAAAGACCAATTCAGAGGTAAATTTCTATATTAGAAATGGAAATTTCTGACATAAGCAAAAATGTGCAGAGAGTCATATTTCTGTGTCATTTTACCCTCTGTTTTCAGTAAGAAGTTCAGAATTTTCTTCTCCAAACTCTTAATTTTCCTAGGATATTGTCATCTCAACGTGACAGCAACTTGAAGGAATAAAAAATCTGAGGGAAGGAAAATTAAAACATCACTTTCAAAGAGGACAGATTGCCATGGAGTAGTTCTGAGGAGTTCAGAAAAGTGGTCCTATGACTAGCGTGTTGCCAGATCATTTGCCAAAATGTTGACATGAGAGTTCCCTGAAAACTCTGTCTTACATTTCCAAAAATTTCAGTGAGGAAATTGCTAAAAAGAATAAACAATCAGTTCAATTGCGTACAGTGAAGAATAAGGTCTACGTCCAATGTGCATGTTCTCTGTTTATGGCTGGAAATAATTTAAATCACTTTCCTAGCATTCCTTTTCTCTTTTCAAGTATAAACTAACTCAAAAATTAAGTAAAAATTGATGATCTAGCAATGTTTCTCTGGCTGCCATACAGTATGGGCAATGAGTTCTAGACTCCAATTTATTGGTTTGTCAGAAAGATTGGTTATTTTCATCAATTTAGCTTTACATTTAACATTCCTCTGCTTAATTGAAACCATGCGGACACATTTGGTTAGCATCGACATTCCTACAAAAGTAAAAAGGGCACTTTGTTTCAAATTCTAGCAGTTTACCAGTAAGTTATATTTTTCTTGCAGTAACAATTAAACACACAGTTTGCACTTTATAGCAAGTCCTTCGTAATTCCTATTGTCAATGGATGCAACTCAGTTTTGACAAATATCCAGCCAGCTTGGTGGGGGAAAGAGCGCTATCCATAACTTAGTTTTAATAATTGAATAAATGGTTTTCCAGGGACTAATCCTGGGGTTTTAAAACATGGCCTTTGGAAAATTATGACCTTTTTAGGAATTTAATCCTCTTTCTCTATTTCTTGTCCTCCTGTGATCCTGCTTCTAAGTGCTGGCACAAGGTTGAGATCTGAGGGGTAAACTAGTAAGTGCTACAATTGATTACTGCCTGTTCTTCTTTCTTTTTCAATTCTATTGTGGAAAATGACTCTGGATAGGTTTATGAAGTAAGTTTAGTGAGAAACAGGTTTCTAGGATTTGTACTTTCTCTGCTTTGGCAGAGATAGCTTGTATAGCTAAAATACAATATTTTGAGATTGACTAACACTTAAAAAATGTTCAGTGCCCTTTTCCTGTTAAAAAAATAATGTAAAGAATAAAGTAGAAACATGAGAGGAAGTATGATCAAAAGGATGGATAAAAAGAACCTCTCATCAACAATAAGTGAGTCATTACAGTTACTCCATACTATCTACAGAAGTTGGAATTGCCCTCTGATATCTACCATAGGCCCTCTCTCTGCTGGAGACAGAGCCCTCATTCTTTAGCAGATATGTACTGAGCGCTTACTCCACACTACTCGCCTAGACACTTCTGCTACACCTTTGTAGCCACAAGGAGATGAATAAGCCTGATAGGGTGTTGGCTTCCTTTGCTTACATCCTAGTCCCCACCTGCTTCCTCTGCATTGTTGGTTGCCAGTGTGACCACGTACTGAAACCAGAGCACAGTCACCATGGCCATCATGTCAGAAGCTGGAGCAGGGAGGCCACACCAGCCATGAAGGAAGACAGTTGACCAGAGTGGCTGACCAGGTCCAGAGAGGGCCAGATGTCAGTAAGGAGGGAAAGAGTCAGGAAAAGTGCCAAGGGCAATAGTAAGGATTGATGGCAGGCCACCAAGTCAGCTGTTCTCATCAGGGAGCTCATAGGCTGCCTGCTGCCCCTGGCTTGTTTGCCCTCATCCTTTTGCACAAAACCAGAGATCTTCCAGTGTGTAAACATGACCCTGCACCCTGTTTGTAAAACACACTAAATAAGTTCCCATTCATTACATTGAAAGTAAAATTAAAATCCACTGTTTACAATGCCTTTATAATGGGTTTTTTTATCTTTTGCTGCCATCCACCATAGACTTAATATTCCAGCCATTCTGAATGTTTCTCCTATAACTTCTATGCCTTTGCTCATGCTATTCCCTTTGAGAAGAATAATCCCCTACTCCATCCTGCTCTCTCCGCCTCCCTGCCTAAAGCTGTTAGAATTCCAGGTCTTGGTTAAATGTTACTTCTTCCAGATAACCTCCCCTGTCCCTCTAAATCAGAGCTTTTAGAAGGCCAGGCTTGCAATCAATGCATGTTAAAAATACTCTGGACCCACTCCACATTAACTGAATCATAATCTTCGGGGCTGGGGCCCAAGAAATTGCACTTTTAGCAAGCATTCCATTTATTCTGAGGCACATGTAGTGTTTCAGGACCACTGACTTAAACTCTGAGATGATATAAAAAAATATTAAACAGGCCAGGTGTGGTGGCTCACACCTGTAATCCAAGCACTTTGGAGGCCAAGGAGGGCAGATGACCTGAGGTTGGGAGTTCAAGACCAGCCTGACCAACATGGTGAAATGCCCATCTTAAAAAATAAATAAAATAAAATAAATATTAAACCCATACAGTACAGTCATCAACCAATCAAAATGGACCCAGTGACCAATCAGCACAGATGCCATAACCAATCAAAATAGACTCTGGCTGCTGATCTCCAATACATGCTAGTATGTACTAACAACAACCAGCTGCTCCTATGCCATGTTTCATTCCACCCTGCCCTTTCTCTGGGCTGGAATATACTGGCTGACTTTTACTTAGCACTTCTTTTCTGCATCACCTCAATTAACTTTCAAGATAATCCCGCTATTATTATTTTCATTTTACAGAGGGCAAAACTGGCACAGGCATGTTAAGTAAGTTGCCCAAGGTGACACAGCCAGTGTGTGCAGTACAGTTCAAATGCAGCCTGGCTCCAAAAGCCTATCCTACACTTCACCTAGCATGTCATGTCTGAGACTGCATTTTAATTGCCAGTCCACATGTTTGACTAGTACTTAATAGGTGGTCAGTAAATATTTGGAGAGTGAATGAGATCATACTAATCCCATTTAGGATCAAGAGGAGCAGAGGAGTAGGAGGCTGACTGACTTCTTGGACTGTCTCCTAGGGTTCTTTTAAAGGACTTCAAGGATAAGGAGTTTGGAAGGTTGCAGGAATTAAGATACAGCAACTATCTGAAACCACTGAAATCCTTGCACCTAAAAGCACAAGCTGTAGAATCTGCTTTTCTGCCCCAAACATTTTTAACCAGAGTGATAAAAAATGAAACTGACATATGTACCACTGGCCTGTAAAACCATGCCAGAAAGGTTAGAATCAACAGAGAGGCACTAGGGTCTCAAAGGCCCATGAAATTAATTTCTTGGAAAAACATCTCCAGAAGGCCTGTTAGGGGAGCCAGATAGAGCCCACAGCCTCAGTATCAACACCAGCAGCATCATGTAGATCCACCACACACAATCAAACACTGGACATCTTCCTCCAAAATATAAAGTCAGTTCCTTGCCTCGGGTTGGGGCACTGTGATTGTCACTCACATAGCCATATCCTTTTGAAATGTGGCCCCATCATGAAGTTTCCATAACTGCTGCAACACAGCACTCCCTCCTTCTGGCCTTCATACCTTCACCAGGTCTTTGTCAGCCTCCCCTGCATTTCTCCCCAAAGTTTCCCCAACTCCAGTTTTGCTACTTTCCAGGCCAAACGGCACGTCTGCTAGACAAACAGTCTTCCTAAAACCCTCTAGAAGGGAGCCAACACTTTACCTCTACCCTCCTTGGGCTTCTGGTGGGCCCTGAGAAGTAAGTCAACATCAGACAGATTCACAGGAGAAAAGCATACAGATTTTTGACATGTACCTGGAGCCCCCCTAGGAAAATGAAGACCCTCAGAGGTGGCAGAACCTAAGTGCTTGCGTACTAGCATGGTGCCTGGACACAGAGAAGTAGTTGTAGAAAAGTCACTAAAATATGTGCGGTGTCTTTGTCCATTTGTGATGCTACAAAGAAATACCTGAGGCTGGGTAATTTATAAAGAAAAGATGTGTCTTTGGCTCACCACTGTACGAGAAGCACAGCATCAGTATCTGTTTCTGGTGAGGGCTTCGGGCTGCTTGCTCTCATGGTGGAAGGTGAAGGGGAGCCCACGTAAGCAGATGAAAGAGCAGAAAGAAGAGTGAAAGACAGAGAGAGAGAGGAGGAGAAGGTGCTAGGCTTTTTTCAACAAGCTGTTCTCCCTGAAACTAATAGAGTAAAAACTGACCCTCCCACCATACCCCCACCCAGGGACAGCACTGATCTATTCATGAGGGATCTGCCTCCATCCATGACCTCAAACACCTCCTTTTAGGCCCCACCTCCAACACTGGGAATCTTCAAGTTTCTACATGAAGTTTGGAGTATTATATATTCAAACTAGATCATGGGAAGACCAAAGAAAGATAAGAATTGCTCTAACAATATCTGTAATATCTGTGCAGAATTCTCCGAGTCTTGACTCTCTGTCTCGGTGATAAGAACGTTTCTTACTTCCAATTATAGAATGAGCACCTTTCACATGAGAGATTTATCTCCTGCTTTTAGGAAGAAAAGGGGAAATTGGTGCACCCTTCTTGTGCCTTCTGTTCTTCAAATTCCTTTAGTTCAAAATCATCCTTATGCCAAGTTGCATATTTGGGAATGGCATATTGTGCTACCCTTTACCTCCTTTCATCAAAATGCTATAATTTATACATCAATCCTAAAATCAATAGTTCACCATTACCCTCAAATAAAAGCTTGTACTCCTCACACTGACTTTCAAAGTTCTTCCATTATTTCTACCTTCCACCAAACATATCTGTTCAAAGCTACCCCTGAGTCTTCCCAACCCTCTTCCCAATAAGCCAAAGTCCCTGACACTCTCCCTTAATGTAACTTTTCTGACATCAGGGAACAAAAAATCATCTCTCTGAACATCTATTTCTTCTCCCTGAAGAAGATCCAGTTAGTGATGCCTCTTGCACAGAAGCCCCTTGACCACTCAAATCCATGTAATTCTCTCCCTGATCTGAAATGATGTAATACTCATCCTTTGAACTTGACACTGATTATATACTGCACTGTTCTGTAGTTGAGCTGCCCACACTCAGCACAGCACAGTCCAGTGCTGCTCAGGAGCCATGATACTTGGTGAGTGCACTTTAACTTATAATGGGGGCAAGTCCTTTGTCTTAGTGACTCCTTGCTACTTTAAAAAGTATTCAGGGGGCCCAAAGTGGCTCCAGCCGGATGTCGTGGTGCTTGCGAAGGCGAGGCCAAGAGTTCAAGGCCAACCAACCTCAGCAACCTTACAAGCTCTCATTGATTGGCAAAAAAAAAAAAAAAAAAAAAAAAAAGTATTCAGATATTTGGCCAGGCACGGTGGCTCACGCCTGTAATCCCAGAACTTTGGGAGGCCAAAGCAGGCAGATCACAAGATCAGGAGTTCAAGACCAGCCTGGTCAACATGATGAAACCCTGTCTCTACTAAAGATACAAAAAATTAACTGGGCGTGCTGGCACATACCTGTAGTCCCAGCTACTTGGAAGGCTGAGGCAGGAGAATTGCTTGAACCTAGGAGGCAGAGGTTGCAGTGAGCTGAGATCACGCCATTGCACTCCAGCCTGGGGGACAGGGCAAGATTCCTAAAAAAACAAGAAAGAAAGAAAAGGTGTTCAGATCTTTGGAGAAATCTGACAATATTTACTCACTAAAATTCTTGGCATCCAACTCAAGAAAGAAGTTCAGAAATCAGTGCACAGAATGATACTCTGGTAGATCTCCATGACTGCAGTGGGACATGGAAAGAGAGGCACTACTAATGGACCAAAACCAGGAGTATTGATAATATTTAAAAGTCATTGTACATTCTTCCAACTACCCTCAGAAAGCCACATTCTTTCCTTTTACATTCAAACATCCAATGGTTCCTGTGTTGTTAGCAAAGTTGCAAATCTTTGGGAAGAGCCCCTCCCCTCTTCATTTACCTCATTTTCCTAAGGAAATGCTTGAAGGATCCAGCATTAATCCTGGACAGCTCCCATCTTAGTCTCAAGAGATTTTCCATTGTTTTCCGTGCCTAGACTGGACCTGAACTGTATCTTATCTCTGTTTAGACTTGGTGTCTTACAGTTCAGCCCTCTCCTATGGTGAGCGAACAACTAGGAAAAGGCAAGATTGGGGAAAATAAAAGTTAGGATTCCCTAACTGCACATTAACCTGACAGCATATCAACTTCTGGCTATCCCATTTCTGAGCCTCCCTCACACACCATCGGGTGCAAGCCCTACCATTTGCTCCCACCAATCTTTGGTCTAATTCAGTGATAGAAGGGAGCACAGCTGATCTAACTATCTAACTATAGAAACTAATAATTGAAATTAGTGCATGAAACTGATATAAGCCAATATCAAAATTATAGAACTTTTGTTTAAAAGAATAGGTTATGATGCTTTCAGAACTAGGAAGAGCAAAAGTGTAGAATTCCAAGTGAATAATCTAATTGGATGAAAAGAGTGAAGTCTTGTAAGCAGTCCTGTACACTGACTATCTGAAAAGGCTCACTTAGCTGCAAGTTTTTTGGTCTGATTCTAAAGTACACAGTTCCATTACAATCCTGGTCACTATTTTTAATCAGTTATTTTTCCATAGGTAGAGCAAAAATCAACAAATTTGGCCTGTGCTTGAATTGCCATAATTTTTCTATCCCTGACCTAAATAAAAAACTTTCTATTACCCAGTGAATCAGAAAAACAAACAAACAAAAAATAGCTTGAGGGACAGTGAACAAGAATCCCAAATGACCCTTTAGCTCTCGGTGACTGCCCTTTCCTGTAATGTCTTCTGTCATCCAGGGCCTGCATATCAAGATCTTCCCTGGTCTACACTTTACTATTTGGTTATCTCTTTCCAGAAGACAATTCTATTTCCCATATACATTTAATATAGATATGCCATTTTAAAAGCAAATAATTACAATAAAATATATATACATTCAGGGAGTGCTTATACAACTCAGATTTCACTCGGCTAGGGGGTTGTTGACAATGATAAACCACTAGACTTTTGCTTTTTTAGTTTACCAGGTCATTAGGCAAGCTGAGAGGAACTACAGTCCACATGTGCAGTGGGGCACATTTGAAGACCCTTATAATTTGTCAAGAATTAGACTCTTCCAAAGAAATATTTTACATTTATTAAGGATTTGATTCCCCCAAAGTCTTTCTGATTATATTACTCACTATAAGACTAAAATCTGAACAGTTTATCATTGTCAGTAGGTTTTCCCAAGAGAAGAATTTCTTTTTCTTGAGACAGGGTCTTACTCTATCGCCCAGGCTAGAGTGCAGAGTACAGTGGTATGATACCCACTCACTGCTGCCTCAACCTCCCCCGCTTCAGGTGATCCTCCCACCTCAGCCACCTGAGTAGCTGGGACTACAGGCACACCACCATATCCAGGTTAATTTTTGTGTGTTTGTAGAAACAGAGTTTTATCATGTCCGCCAGGCTGATCTCAAACTCCTGGGCTCAGGCAATCCATCTGCCTCCACCCCTCCAGAGTGCTAGGATTACAGGCCTGAGCCACTGTGCCAGGCCCCAAAAGAACAATGTTTTTAGTTTGTTTGTTTGTTTGTTTTTTTGAGATGGAGTCTCACTCTTTCTCGTGGGCTGGAGTGCAGTGGCATGATCTTGGCTCACTGCAACCTCCACCTCCCAGGCTTAAGCGATTCTCCCGCCTCAGCCTCCCCAGTAGCTGGGATTACAGGTGCCCACCACCATGCCTGGCTAATTTTTGTACTTTTTTTTAGTAGAGGCGAGGTTTCACCATGTTGGCCAGGCTAGTCTTGAGCTCCTGACCTCAGATGATCTGCCTGAATTGGCCTGCCAAAGTGCTGGGATTACAAGGGTACACCACGTTACCTGGCCCCAAGAGAATATCACACAGTCATGTTGTAACTTGGCTCTATTATCAAGATATCAGATGGATTGGAATTTTTAATTTCTAGGTTACCCATATTAGACAAAAGTGCAATTAAGTTTTTAACAGTTTGAAAATCCTAGATGGAGTAAAGAGGTTGGATTAAAAAATAAAAAGTGGCCGGGCACGGTGGCTCACGCCTGTAATCCCAGCACTTTGGGAGGCCAAGACGGGTGGATCACAATGTCAAGAGATTGAGACCATCCTGATTAACATGGTGAAACCCCGTCTCTACTAAAAATACAAAAAAAAAAAAAAAATTAGCTGGGCATGGTGGTGCGTGTCTGTAATCCCAGCTACTCAGGAGGCTGAGGCAGGAGAATTGCCTGAACCCAGGAGGCAGAGGTTGCGGTGAGCCGAGATCGCGCCATTGCACTCCAGCCTGGGTAACAAGAGCGTAACTCCGTCTCAATAAAAAATAAAAATAAAAAAAAAAGATAAAAAGTAAGACTGTTTAAAGTAGAAAATAAATAATTAATTTATGAAAAATATGCCATTTCCGGGTGCGGTAGCTTACACCTGTAATCCCAGCACTTTGGGAGGCCGAGGTAAGTGTATAACATGAGTTCAGGAGTTTGAAACCAGCTTGGCCAATGTGGTGAATCCCCATCTCTACTATAAATACGAAAATTAGTCTGGCCTGGTGGCACACACCTGTAATCCCAGCTACTTGAGAGGATCATGCCACTGCACTCTGGCCTGGGTGACAGAGCAAGACTCCATCTCAAAAAAGGAAAAAGAAAACCATGCCATATACATTATTGCCACATCCAGTGTGGATTGATACTTAGGTGAAAATTTTGCAAAAAAAAAAAGCTACATTTTTATTTGTGTTTTCACCCTCTCTAGTCAACTATCAGTTATAACATTTAAAAGGCTCATACATAATACATTTAAAAGTTTACTATCTTAAAAATGTAACTCCCTTTGGGGAATCTGGCATGGTGTTCTTGGATTCTTGCCTTCATTGGTATTTCATTAGGGTTATATCCATGAGTGAGGTCTTGGAAATCTGTTAACCAACCAATTATTCATGACATAATGTAAGTAACTCCCTTAGCAATATGGTGCTAAGACCAAGAAAGTAAAACTTCCTCCATTGTCTTTGTCTATAGCTAAGAATTTCCTTTCAAAAAGACCACAAAGCAGGACCCAATCAGTTTAAGAATCCCGATGAAAACAGAGTGAGTAAAAGTAATGAGCACAGACAGAGAGACTGGGAAAACCAGAACAGTAAAGGAAGGAAGTAGACACACAGAGGCAAAGACAATCAGTCACCAGCATCGACTTTACCCGGGGTTATGAACCAGGATATTGGGGAAAGGGAGTGGGGGTTGAAAATAGGAGCTGGGAGGAGGGGTTGTTTTTAATATAGTGTTTTTCCTTTTGGTTTTTTCTTTTAATCCTGTGGTGTTGAAAGCACAGCTTTCTCAAAGATGATCTGACCTATAGTCAACTTTATAAATCACTCTCCTAACCTCATAAGCTGACGGTCTGTAAGGAAGATCTTTAATCAGCATGTAACCCATTCTCTTAACCACATACTTTGAAAAAATAACATAACAGAAACTAAAGTAAAAATGTCTAATATCCTTACGGTCAACTCTAGAAAACAAGTTCCAAGATGTGGTCTCTCCAGGACGAGCTCTTGCCTGAAAAAAAAAAAAAAAAAAAAAAAAAAAAAAAAAAAACAAGATGTGGTGCTTTGTCTTTTTCTCAGAAAACTTCATATACATCAACACTACTTGAAGCTATTTACTTGTTAATTCAGGAATCAATATCTTGAACATGAATCTCCACTGACATTTTCTAAAATCAATAGATGTAGGGTACAAACAATGAGAATATTGTTAATAGTAGGGTTAACAATTCAGTTACCTCCTCAAAATTTAAAACCATGAAAATTCGGCTTTTAAAATTTTAGTCAATGTAATCAGAGGTTTTCCAGTTATTCTGAACCATTCCTGTGTGTAATTGTCGCATCAACCTACCAATTGACTAGTAAACAGGCTGGTTTCTGCATATCACTTATACAACACCAAACATGAATACATAGGACAAGATGTAAAAAGCTTAACTCCAGAGTAGCTCACGTGAGGTCCCACAAAAGTGCCAAAGGCTGGTAACAGCATAAAACAGTAAACAAGGAAATACATAATAGGATTTCAAAAATAACAGCATGGTTCCAGATTCAGGAAACTTTTAGTGTCACTATGCTCTGTATTGGTCATAACCCTCCTAGATTGCTGTGGAGGCATCTGGGTATTATATTTTCAAATGGACAAAACAAAATGAGACAGTGTCCAACGGAGGGCAATTGGTTTAGAAGCCATGAACTATAAAGAAAAGTGCCAAAAAAATGGTCACAAAAGCATTTCTGTGACAACTTGGGAAAGAAAAAGTGAGGGTAGAATATAATAGTATATGTTAAAGGTTGAAGGAGTAGTCTCTACAGCTTCAGAAAACACAAGCACATGGTTTTGCTAATATAATATTTTACTCAATAGAGAGCAAAAATGGAATGGTAAAAATAAATAGATACAGCCATTTATTACCTTGAGCATTGAGCAGGGACTGTGTGATCATGTGCTAAGGGGGAATGATAAAAAGATTCATGGCCAAGTGCAGTGGCTCATGCTTGTAATCCCAGCACTTTGGGAGGTCATGGTCAGGAGTTCAAGACCAGCCTGGTCAACAAGATGAAAGCCCATTTATACTAAAAAACAGAAAAATCAGCTGGCTGTGGTGGTAGGCACCTGTAATCCCAGCTACTCAGGAAGCAGAAGCAAGAGACTCGCTTGAATCTGGGAAGCAAAGGTTGCAGTGAGCCAAGATTGTGCCACTACACTCCAGCCTAGGCAACAGAGTGAGACTCCATCCCAAAAAAAGAAAAAAAAAGGATTATTTTCACCCAAAACTATGATTTCATAAATATCAATGCATAACTCTTTGCCAAACAACTTTTCATTTAAAACTTTTAGAGATCAAATAGGCAGAAATCACTTAAAAGTTTTAATTAAGCTCTTGACAAAGATGCATAACCATCCTTTAATATTCACTAAATTTATCTTGGGCTTATGACAGTTTAGTGCACGTTAAATATTGTTATAAAGTACATACTCAAGATGAAATAATAAGAAAAAGCAGAAGAGTCAGACACTACTTATATTACTAAACATGTTAATAATAGTTTAGTAATAATATTCTCTAGCAGGTGAAGACTATTACATGCAGTATAACATGAGAAAAAATGCTAACCATAAACAGTGGCACCAGAATTTGAAGTTGGCAGAGCTGATGCTATCACTAACATTTCATAGATTTCCATATGTCATTTTTGCATATTAAAAACACTGTAAGTGTGCCTAGGTTGGGACACACACACACACACACACACACGCACGCACGTGCACACACACTGGGATAACTCAGATTCCCTTGCCCCTCGGACTCTCTTCTCCATGTAACTGATTAATCCATTTAGTCATCAATTATCTAAATACATATTTATATCTCCATGATAGAAGGGTATAACTCCGTCCTTTTGAATCCATTTCCTTGAATTCTACATACTTTACAAGCATTCACATCTTACTATATCAGGCTATAATTTTATTTATTTATTTATTTATTTTATTATTTTTTTGAGACGGAGTTTCGCTGTTGTCACCCAGGCTGGAGTGCAATGGCATGATCTCGGCTCAACACAACCTCCGCCTCCTGGGTTCAAGCACTTCTCCTGCCTCAGCTTCCCAAGCAGCTGGGACTACAGGCGCACAGCACCATGCCCAGCTAATTTTTGTATTTTTAGTAGAGACGGGGTTTCACCTTGTTGACCAGGATGGTCTTGATCTCTTGACCTCGTGATCCACCTGCCTCAGCCTCCCAAAGTGCTGGGATTATAGGTGTGAGCCACTGCGCCCGGCCATCAGGCTATAATTTTAATATAATTTTCTACTGTATTTAAGGACTTGACCCTCACCCTCTTCCTAACCCTCACTCTCACCCTAGCCCATTTAAAAAATAAAGGAATTACTTGGTAGGAACTGATTAGACGACTTTACCTTAAGTTCCTCTTGAAAGATTTTTTGTTTTGCCAAATTCCTTCTGTCTTCTACAAATGATTGAATTTCTTCATGCCCACAAGTTAGTGATTGCTCCTAAAGTGGGATGCATGCTGAGTAGACCCATAACAATTATTCATGTTTAGGATCTATATAGCATTTTCCATTTTTATCTATCCCCTTACCTTGATTAATTTTTCTTCATAGCACTTAGCACTCTCTGACATTTTATAACAGGTCCACATCTCATATCGAAAACCCTAAGGACCAGTTGTGTTTCAGAATTCAATTTTTTTAAAAAAATTTTATAAAGGCTTTATGGCATACTCTCATCAGGCTCTGTCACAGCTCTCCATAATCAAACACTAATACTTCTTCAATGCAGTGCAGGGATATTCCTACTAAGAGATATAAACAAAGACTACAAATAGCTTTACCTTTTTTCAGGTCAAGTTTTGCTGCCAGATGAGTTCAAGTCAGGTCAGATTTTGCTGCCAAATGAGTTAGGAAATACCGTTTAGTTTGAGGAGCCTTTTGAATTTCAGAATCACAGATAAGAGATTGTGGGTCTGTAAATATTGACTCTATTTTCTTTTCATCCCTCCAACTAGGATTTAAGAGCAATGGAAACCTGAATATTTTGTTTAACTTCTTCACTGCGTCTCCAAGGTCTAGAATAATGAAAGACACAGTCTCAATAAATTGCTGTTGAATGAATGAATGAATTAATTAATTAAAAGATCTGATATCAGAGTTCTGCCTAATAAGGGAGCTCCCTTACTTTGGCACATTTTATGCCAGATCTTCTCTCTTAGGGAACTTGAATAGTTGGATACAGACTATGGTCTGATGCTAAAACTGAAAAGCAAGACAAAACAAAACAACCCACAGACAGAAAAAGCATTAAGCAAAAGCAGTGAGGCAGTAAAAGATGTAAGTAAGCAGAAACCATGAGGTATAAGCAGAGAAGAGGTCATTAGTCAGAGGCAGGGTTCTCAAACATTAATATACAGAATTACCAAGAGGGATTGTTAAAACTCTGATTGCTGAACCCCACTCCCTAAGTTTTTAATTTAAGACTGAGGGTGCTTGAGAATTTACCTTTCTAAAGTGAAGCTGATTGTATTCATATGTTAGAGTTCTCCAGAGAAACAGAACCAACAAGATGCGCGGGTGCACGTATAGAACAAAAGAGAGAGAAAATCCTAAGGCATGAAGTCTGAAGGCCTAAGGACTAGGAGACCCAATGGTAAGTTACAGTCTGAGTCCAAAGGCAAAAGACTGACGTCCCAGATTTTTTGTTTGTTTTTTGTTTTTATGATGTTGTTTTGAGATGGAGTCTCACTCTGTCACCCAGGCTGGAGTGCAGTGGTGCAATCTTGGCTCACTGCAACTTCTGCCTCCCAGGTTGAAGCGATTCTCCTGCCTCAGCCTCCCGAGTAGCTGGGACTACAGGTACGTACAACCATGCCCAGCTAATTTTTGTATTTTTGGTAGAGACAGGGATTCACCATGTTGGCTAGGCTGGCCTTGAACCCCTGACCTTAGGTGATCCACTGGCCTTGGCCTCCCAAAGTGCTGGGTTTACAGGTATGAGCCACTGCCAAAGCCTGATTTCAAAGTCCCAAATTTGAAGACTGTCAGGCAGAGACTGTGAATTCTCTCTTACCTGACTTTCTGTTCTGTTCATGCCTCTAACACACTAGATGAGGTCCACTCACACTGGGGTGGGCAATCTGCCTTAGTGAATCTGCTGATTAAAATCTCATCTAGAAACACCCTCACAGTCATACCCAAAATAATATTTAACCAAATATCTGGGCACCCCATGACTCATTCAGATTGACACCTAAAATTACACTGATGCTTGCTGATGTGGAGACCACAGTTTGAGAACTGCTGGTACACTTCATAAGCAATATCTATTTTATAAAACACATGTGAGTAATTATTCAAATTCCAGTGCCCTTTAAAAATAATTTGAGTTTGCCCATCTGCAAAAGCAGGTCAATGTCCCTATCCACTCTTGATATTCAATTTGATTTCCAATCCTAAAATGCACTTTCTTCTAGAGAAAAACAGTAAGGGATCTCTTCTCACTACAAAGCTGATTTTAACCATGAAGCTAGCTTTTTTGAAATTAAGTGAAACTCATGTTTAGTATTGTCTCAGAGACATCCAGGGATGGATCTCCACAGAAAAAGTAAAAAATCAGTATTCCTTTTTCCTCTGGATTTACTTGTGGCATCTGCTTATTTTTTGGTAGCCAAAAGTCTTGAATTTCAAATGGCACAGCATAGACAATCTAAGTCCATCTGAGCTTAAGGATCTAACAAAGTTGCTCACTGTCCTGGCAGTAAATCTTTATGCACCAAAAACTTCATAGTATAATTTTGATTGCTCTTACCAGTGCAAAAAGGGAGCTATAGAGCTTGATATTTAAAACACTCAGATCAAAATTATCATTATAAAAAATATTTCAAATGTGGAACGTTTAAATGTAAAGTTTCAGAAATCCATATCCACCAAATTAATAGAATTACTTATTTGGGCATAATTATACTTCAAAGAAAGTAAATGCCATTGTTCACTTCCAAAGACAAGAAACTAAGTGTAATCACTGTGAGTGCTTGTAGCTCAGTGGGTAACTTCTAGAAAAAAAGTATTTTATTAGCATATGACACCTAGACAAAGCTACCTGCTTAGCTTTCCTGTGGGAGGAAAATCATGGTGGAAGCAGAGGTAGCCTAGGGCATTATTTTAGGTGACTGATCCATGGGTGATTAATTATCATATACAAATATGGGTGTGACAAAGTATATAAAAGGCACTCAAAGTACATATCTGGGTCACCTGATGCTCTTGTAGAAATGAACAATGGATCCCTAAAGACTGAAGTATGCGTAGTACCATAGGCAGAAAAAAGAAGATGGAAAAGGAAGGATTAAAAGGTTGATGGCAGGATTTTTTTTTTTTTTCTGAAGTCAATTTATTTTTCTTTGAGCTAAAAGGACTCTGCCTGGAGGCTGGTGTAAAACAGCCTTGCCAGGAAGCCACATTCATCACACCAAGGAAAAGCACCACAAAGGAGACAGCATGATAAATACCTGGTTTGGGGAATCCCAGGGTAGAGTGTCCAGAAATGAGGATAAAAATGTATTTATCTCTTTGAAGCCTGGGCTCAAGCACAAATAATATTCTCAGCAAAGTTTGTTTCAAAACACTCAATCTATTCATTAGTTTAAGATATTAAATATATTAATTACATGTTGCTTCATCATATTCTAAAAAGGGTGATAGAGTTGCTCACTGATGTAGGACACACATGCAAGCTATTTGTTATGGTGATTGCTTACTTTGCAGAGTCTGTGCCCTTGACCCAGCTCCATAGATCAATGTCAGGCCAAGTAAGATCTCCAGCAAAGACAACATGAACCCTCTCCTCAAGGTTAGGTTTTCGAAGTTAAAAGCTTATAGTGAATTCTAGGATCAGACTGACCTACGTTTCAATTTTATCTTCAAACTTAAAGTTGTGTGACCTTCAGTGACTTAACCTTTGGAAACATTAATTTCCTTATATATCAAATTAAGCTAATTATAAACCAGGCCTCAAAGGATGTTTGCAAGTCGAATGTGAGTTATTACATATGAATTGTCTATTTCTGCAACATATTAAGTGTTCAATAAATAATAATTAGTATTGCTACATTATTGTTTTTTATTGTAGAGCTTCAATTAATGACCTTCCATTAATTGACTCTTCAGATTTATTCATCATGTTATCCATTCCTCCTGTTAAACATGTTAGACTGATGTCTGTGACATTCTAAGTGCTCTCAATAACAGACTACTATACATCTTAGAAGGACAGTACAATATTGCTCCTGACAGTTTCATGCTCTACAAAAGTCAAGTTTATTCCCAAACCTTCTTATGACGGTTGTGTTATTGAGCTTTTGCAATTTAATAAATAAGATGTAAATTTATGAAACAGAAAAGCAAAACCAAAAAGTATCTCTGTGAAAACTAAGTTAAATCTTTTGGAAAAATATGAAGAAAACTGAATTTCTGTCAAATTAAATGATGGAATTATAAAAAGTTAGAAAAAGTCACAATAATCTAGAAAATACTATACTCAGATTGTAGCATCAGTAATTTAAGATCTTTCTAGGCTGGGTGTGGTGGCTCACATCAGTAATCTAGCACTTTGTGAGGCTGAGGCCAGGAGTTCAAAACCAGCCTAACCGACATAGCAAGACCCTATCTCTTCAATAAATAAATAAAATAAAAAGATCTTTCTATATTTTAAAAAACTAGAAGTGGAATTTGTAAAGGAAGCATTTTAGATGTTGCTTATGGAAGAAAGGTAATGCAGAGCTGCAATCTGCAGACTAACATATCAAGAAAGCACTAGCCCTACATCATAATATTGACAATAAAATGTCTGTATATATCTTTTAAATTAAAATAAAAGGTTTGCTATACAAATATATCATACCCCACCCCCCCTTTAAATGGAGTTTTAAAAGGAAAGTGGCTGGACGCAGTGGCTCACGCCTGTAATACCAGCACTTTGGGAGGTCAAGGCAGGTGGATTACAAGGTCAAGGGATCAAGACCATCCTGGCCAACATGGTAAAACCCTGTCTGTACTAAAAATACAAAAATTAGCTATGCATAGTGTTGAGCACCTGTAGTCTAAGCCACTTGGGAGGCTGAGACAGGAGAGTTGCTTGAACCCAGGAGGTGGAGGTTGCAGTGAGCCGAGATTGTGCCACCGTACTCCAGCCTGGCTACAGAGCGAGACTCCGTCTCAAAAAAAAAAAGGTAAGTGACCATTGCTCCTCCAAACTGAATCAGAAGAGAGAGTTTCCACAGCATTATACAAATACCTATAGTCATTAAGCTAATTCTTAAAGAGTTCTACATTTTATTCAGGGAGATGTTGGTCAAAGGACACAATATTTCTGTTAGATGGGAGGGGTAAGTTTGAGGGACCTATTGTACATTATGGTGACTACAGTGGATATATTGTATACTTGAAAACTGCTAAGAGAGTAGATTTTAAGTGTTTTTTCCATTAAAAAAAAAGTTTGCAAGGTAATACATAGCTTAATCAGCTTGATCTAGCCATTCCACAGTGTACAAATATATCGAAACACCAGATTGTACAGCATAAATATAGACAATGTTTACCTGTTCATTACAAATTAACATGTATAAAAATAAATATAAATAGGTTAAGGGAATACAACTACTTTAGGAAGCAGGTAATCCCTTGGGGTTTTTCTGTTATTTACCCACAACCATATTCAGTCACATGAAAGAGTACTTCCTGCAGCATATGGGATCCCAAAACAAAAAGTGCTGTCATGAGGTGGGAAAACAGGGCAGATAGAGCAGAAGTTCCCAAACGTTGTTCTCCTGAGTGCCTCAAAGCCACCTGGAAAGCTTTCCAAAAATACAGATTCCTATGACTCATTCCAGCATCCTGATTTAGTAGATCTGTGGTAGGGACCAGGAAACTGGGTTTTTGCTTTGTTTTGTTTTCTTTTCCTTTCTTTCTTTTCTTTTTTTTTTTTTTTGAGATGGAGTCTCTCACTCTGTCGCCCAGGCTGAAGTACAATGGCGTGATCTCGGCTCACTGCAACCTCTGTCTCCAGGGTTCAAGCAATTCTCCTGCCCCAGCCTTCTGAGTAGCTGGGACTACTGGTGTGCACCACACCCGCTAATTTTTGTATTTTTAGTATAGACAGGGTTTCACCATGTTGGCCAGGCTTGTCTCGAACTCCTGAGCTCAGGTGATCTGTTCACTGCTTCAGCTTCCCAAAGTGCTGGGACTATAGCTGTGAGCCACTGTACTCGGCCATGTTTTGTTTTCTTTCTTAGACACTTCTGATGGATAACTAGATTTGAGAAAGACCGATATTGAGCTGTGCTCTCGAATTGAAACATAATGTGAGCCACATTTTCTAGTAGCCTCATTATTAAAAGATAAAGAAAACTTTTTAGTAAAACATTTTAATTTATTTCTTTTTCTTTTTTTTCTTAAGACAAGAGTTTCACTCGTCGCCTACACTGGAATACAATGGCATGGTATCCACTCACTGCAACCTCTGCCTCCCAGATTGAAGCAATTCTCCTGCCTCAGCCTCCCCAGTAGCTAGGATTACAGGCATGAGCCACCACGCCCGGCTAATTTTGTATTTTTCGTAGAGACAGGGTTTCACTGTGTTGGCCAGACTGGTCCTGAACTCCTCACCTCAGGTAATACACCTGCCTTGGCCCCCCAAAGTGCTGGGATTACAGGTGTGAGCCACCATGCCCAGCCTCATTTTAATTTCTTAATAATATATTTTATGTATACTAACAAGTCCCAAATATTATTATTTCAACACGAAACTCAATATAAAATTACGAATAAGCTATTTTAGATCCTTTTCACTTGTAATAAGTCTTGGAAATCCAGCACGTATTTTATACTTAACAGCGTATCTCAATTTGGACTAGCCCCACTGCAAGTATTCAACAGTTGCATGTGGCTACTGACTACTTTATTGGGAAAGGTATACATACAGTATAAAGGGGCAGACTGTCTTAGTGATGTAGGCTGTCTTGATAATGGTTCTGTAGTTTGAAGGGTTACAACCACTAAGTGCTTAAGAAAAGGGGATGATTAGGAAGGTCAAAAAGGGAAATTAAAGAACATAGAGAATCCAAGAGGAATATCTCACCTAACTGGAAGGGTTACGTGTAGGAAGTGTGCATAACTGTAAGGGGAAACAAGTGAAACTGATGTCCACGCTCAAGAAGGGACAAAGTCTGAAAACTCTAACAAGGTAAGAGTAAAAACTAAAACTGGGCTCAGTGGCTCACGCCTGTAATCCCAGCACTTTCGGAGTCCAAGGCGGGTGGATCACCTGAGGTCGGGAGTTTGAGACCAGCCTAACCAGCATGAAGAAACCCAGTCTCTACTAAAAATACAAAGAGCTGTGCAGTGGTGGTGCATGCCTGTAATCCCAGCTACTTGGGAGGCTGAGGTAGGAAAATCACTTGAACCCGGGAGCCAGAGGTTGCGGTGAGCCAAGATCGCGCCATTGCACTCTAGCCTGGGCAACAAGAATGAAACTCCATCTAAATAAAAAGAGAGAGAGAGAGAGAGAGAGAGTAAAATACTGTATACCATGCAACTCCAGTTTTAAAATCCAAAAAAAGAATTCCCACAGAGTTCATGCTCACCTTTCAGAAACTCATAGGACAGTAGAGTACGGAATAGAAATACCTTTACAGAGAAAGTCAACTGCCAGCGTAAAGTCACATAGTGGAAGCATTTCCAAATGTTTTAAGCTGTGCACACACTTCTTGCATTTATCACACTATTAGATTAGTCAAAACACATTTTGGAAGCTGAAATAATAAGTCTGAACAAAGAGTTTAACATAGGACTGATGCATATTCTCCTGTGGGAATTCAACTAATGTTTTTTACTTACAGACTCCAACAGAAAAATATTCTAACCAGGAATATCACAGCCCCTAATGCTGTAAATCAAATAAAACATTTGGGAAGGAAAGTTCCTGAATTCCTCACCAAACACTTGTATCAATGAAAAACAATGAGAATGGAAAAAATTCAACGTTAGAAGTTAACGGAGATGTGCAAGGTATCAGATTGCAGACTTTTATTATATAGTAAGTCAAGATTCTATAGGAACCCAGTTTTATTTTTAAATCTAAAGCCTAAAGTTGCACCCAAATTTACATATCTATCATATTTCTTCAGTATATTTTTCCTTTCTCTTCCTCTTACCCAATGCTCACAAATGGCATAAAATTGACTTTCAAGGCAACTATAGAGGCATTGATAAAATTCTAATAATTCTACCTAAAATGGAATTCTCTGATATACAGATTTACAAATACAAAGATGATGGCAGAGATGTCCTATCTGGGGCTACATCTAGTACTTGTCCATCCAATAGAGGCATCAGATTTTCACTGCTCTGTTGTCTACACTTTTGTCCAGGTTAGCGTGGCCAAGGAAACTCAGGATCCAAATTAGAAACAAGCAATAACTTGAGAACATGAGCATCTAATTTGCATATTAATGTCCAATGGCTGCATATTAATGATTAACAAATTAATAGATTTGTCTGTAATTCCTATAGCGATAGATTCAAAGGTGTTTGAATTCACACCAATTAACTTTTAGCAATGTAAACAGATGCTAAACGTATATCTTTAATAGGCCCAATAAATACTATTATCAATTAATAGAGCCCGATTCAAACAACAATAAGTTAAATAAGCAAAACATTACACTGAAAACAAAAGTGCTAATTTACTGATATGCTGATGGTCAGTGCTCATTTTCCAGTAAATTATTTTTTTCATTCATTCATTCTTCATTATCATTTTCCATTCAACTAATGCTTGCATTTTCAATATGCAAAGCCCTTTGCTAGGTACAGTACTGTTAACACGTTACAATAATTTCTTCTATATGTTTGACCCATGAGCACTGCAAATACAACTGCAAGATTAATGCACACTTATTTAAAAAACTATGCTATGCTTTAAAGACTGTACTGATTTCCTGAGTAACCAGCCTGCTTTCTTCATTATAGATGAATGTCAACTTTTCTCCCAGAAGTTCCTCTACCATCACAGAGTTGGTATATAAATTGCTTCCCAAATGCTGCGATATCTCAGGTTTATTTTTTTTTTCCTTCTGTTTATTTTGGGTTGTTCTGGTCACCTGAGTGTCCTCTCATTTATCCTCCACAGATGTCTTCCTCTTTAGAGCTATTTCCTGATACAGGTGAACCAGTGGTGGCCCATTTGTTAATCCTACTTTACAAATAAATATCATGCAATAATCACAGCACTTGCTAAATAAATATAACAGTGAAAGAGATTTTTGGGTCTGGAGGGTGTACATACTAAGGAAATAGAAAAAGGGACTTCTTATCATCACCTTTCTGTGAACCTTTGACTGGCTGGAACTTAATTTTGCAGAAAGGGTATCATCAGTGTGTAAACTTCCCCAAAAATGTATCCTAATTCATCTTTCCATCTTTATGATCAGCATAGATCAGCATGGATTTGGACCACCTGAAATCCAGCCTGCTTTATTCTCTACTTGCAGATGTCTAGTTTCAGTAAGTGTATACACTTCTCTGCTGGGCATTTTGCACTAGAACCTCAGTCTCCTCTGATTGGTCCCTGCAGTTTGTTTTATAGAATTTGTACAAAATCACATTCTCTTTTATCTTCTTTAGCTTCCCAAATTGTTCCTTTAGAGTATCCTGTATTTTTATATCACCCTGTGTCCAAACAGGAAATGAACGGCATATTTAAACTGAATAATTAAGCAAATTTAAACAAAAAAATTATTTACAAAAAGAGTAAGCAGGGTTTGAAGATACAGTAGGATGGTATAGGATTCCAGAACTAGCAACAGCAAAAAAAGAGCTGTTACTACCCTTGAAGAGTGTAGGGGCTGCCCTACAGTCCCACAGGACTAGGTTGAACCAGCAGGAAGGCTGGAAACTAAATACCCTGGCATCACCCACTTTTCACCCTGACAGTGCCTCTAACTGGTAGAACACAAGAGACACTCATGAGCAGTTCATTCTGGTCAGTCTCCCCACAAAATTGGAGAATGGATTTAGAGACGCAAGAAAAAAAATACCAAGGACAAGCCTGAGATGATGTTACGGTTTTTTTGTTTTTGGTTTTTTGGGTTTTTTTTTTCAGACATGGTCTCAATCTGTCTGCCAGGTTAGAGTCCAGTGGTGCAATCATGGCTCACTACAGCCTCAACCTCCTTAATTGCTCAAGCAATCCTCCTACCTCAGCCTCCTGAGTAGCTGGGACTACAGGTCCACACCACTACGTCCAGCTACTTTTTGAATTTTTTGTAGAGACGGGGTTTTACCATGTTGGCCAGGCTGGTCTCAAACTTTTGAGCTCCAGAGATCCACTGGCCTTGGTCTCCCAAAGTGCTGAGATTACAGGAATGAGCCACTGCATCTGGCCTGATGTTGAGATTTTTGAAGGAAAACATGGTGCTAACATTTTCACATTTTCCTGATGACTGCCTATCACCTTTCCCCAATGCTGAAAAATTCCGACTCCCACTTCAATTTGCAATCCCTGTACACTTTTTAACAACTGCTCCTGTAAGATTTCTTTCAAACCCCTTCTCATCCCATTTTGTGAATTCCATCAGGTCCTATTAACATTCATTTTTTTTTTTTTTTAAGAGACATTATCTTGCTCCTTTACCCAGGCTAGAGTGCAGTGGTGTGATCATAGCTAAGTGCAGCCTAGAACTCCTGGCCTCCCAAAGCGCTGGAATTATAGGTGTGAGCCATCAGACCTGGTCTAAGACAGCTTTTGATGCAAAAACTTGCCCTGAAATTTGTACAGGGTATTCATTACCCTCAGCAGAAATCAAATTCAAACTGAAATATCACTGTTCTTAATTTTTTAGAGGCCTTTTCTACACAAACTTCAGCATGATGTCACTTCCTTGCTTCCCTGAAGAATATGTCTCCAACCTCCTGATTCTTACATCCCAGTTTTTTTGGGGGGAAATGTAACCTTTCCACCATTTAACATGAAGCTTGAGGGGTAGCTGCCATCTTTTTGTAGCCTCCACCTTCCTGGCCACAGGGATCGGTCTAAGAGGTGAAGTGGGACAAGCTGGACCAGACTTACTGCTCCACTCCTCCAATTAGTCTCTTAACTCAAGAGGGCTCATCAAAGTCCTTCTCTGGAGTTTTTGAACATAGGACTGGAGAGACTAATGCTGAGTTACTTTCTGGTCATGAGTGTGATGAGCTGAGCCTGAGAGCTCCTGGTGGTCATAATTTCAGCCGTCATGGAGGAGTCCAGTGTGAGGGAGTGAGGCCTTATCTAGCTTTTTCTCTTCACCCTGCTTCCTCCAACAAAAGGAAGCCTACATGTGTATTTCTCTTTGCCTGGAAGAATCTTCTCTGGGCCTATTTAATTTCTCCTCCTCTTTGATATTTTAATTCAAGAGTCACTTCTTCAGGAAGCCATTCTTTACCTCTCTATCTATAAAAATAAAAATTATGTTTTAACAGAGGAAGATATATAATACACAGGTAAGTAATTTAAATACAGAGTGTCAAAGGGTGATGAATGGTACCGAGACAACTTAAGAAAGTGGAGGCTGGGTGCGGTGGCTCATGCCTGTAATCCCGGCATTTTAGGAGGCCAAGGCAGATGGATCACCTGAGCTGGAGACCAGCCTGGTCAACATGATGAAACCCCATCTCTACTAAAAGTACAAAAATTAGCCAACCATGGTGGCATGTGCCTGTAATCCCAGCTACTCAGAAGGCTGAGACAGAAGAATCATTGAACCTGGGAGTCAGAGGTTGCAGTGAGCCGTGATCACACCACTGCACTCCAGCCTGGGCAACAGAGCAAGACTCTGTCTCAAAACACACACACACACACACACACACACACACACACACACAAAAAAAAAAAAAAAAAAAAAAAAAAAAGCAAGGAAGGAAGAAAGGAGCCTTAAGACTATTCTTTCAGGAATCATTTCTATAATTCGTTACTAGAATAGAAAGGAGTCAGTGCAAAGAGGGGCTGCTGTTTTCAACAAGATGATCAAGAGAATGCATTCATAAAGTGTCATCTGAGCAGAAATCTGAGGGGTATTAAGAGTAAAGCATGCAGAAACTCAGGGGAAGACCACTCTGGGCAGAGGAGACAGCAAGTCCTGAGGTTCTGAGGTGGGATTATGGTTGGTACTATCAAAGATTAGCAAGGAGGCCAGTGTTGCTAAGTAAAGTGAGGGAGGGAGGGAGGAAAGGGGAAAAGTTAGAGAGGCAAAAGTCCGATTGTATAGGGCCTGGTAAGTGACTATAAAGACTGCCTTTTTCTCAGCATGAGATGGAGATCCACTAGAGGATTTGAGCAGAGGAGTAAAATAATCAAATTTAGGTTTTCAAAAGATTCCTGTGGCTGCTGTTTGGGAAAATAGACTGTCGGGGTCAAAGACAGAGAGGGATTAAAAAGCTATTGCCGTTATCCAAGGGAGAGATGCCAGGGATCTGGACCAGAATGGAAGCAGTAACGATGGTAAGAAATCACCACATGTTGACTGAATGTTGAAGACAAAGCCAACGAGACTTACTGACAGAGATGAATATGGAGTATAAGAGAAAGGATATAGGAGTGACTCTAAATTTTTTGGCCCAAGCAATTAAGAAGGTAGAGTTGGCCTGGCGTGGTGGCTCACATCTGTAATCTCAGCACTTTGGGACACTGACGCAGACGGATCACCTGAGGTCAGAAATTTGAGACCAGCCTGGCCAACATGGCAAAACCCCGTCTCTACTAAAAATACAAAAATAAATAAATAATAGCTGAGCATGGTCATGTGTGCCTGTAATCCCAGGTACTCAGAAGGCTGAGGCAAGAGAATCTTTTGAACCTGGGAGGCGGAGGCTGCAGTGAGCCGAGACAGCACCACTGCACTCCAGTCTAGGTGACAGAGCAGGACTACATCTCAAAAAAAAGGAAAGAAAAAGAAGGTAGAGTTGTCCTTAGATTAATAAGGAAGAATTTGGAGTAGAGTAAGTTTTTTGAGGAAAGATCAGAAGTTTGATTAAAGAAGCCTGTTAGACATCCAAGTAGAAATGTCAAGTGAGCAGGCAAGTACATGCACCTGGAGATCGGGGGAAAGGTCTGGAATGGAGATGTAAATATGGAAGCCCTCCACATAAGAAGGATAAAATCACCAAGAGAGTGAGTGTGGATAGAAAAAAGAAGAGATCCAGGAAGGAAAGCTGAGTTTGCAATATTTAGGACAAAGACAGGGGGAGGAATTAGTAATGTGACTGAGAAGGAGAAACAAATGAAGCAGGAGAAAAAACAGAAGGGTAGAAGATTATAGAAGACAAGTAATGAAAGTCTCTCAAGTGGAGGGAGTGATCAACTGTCAAATGCTGCCGAGATGTCAAGAAAGTTAAAAGACTGAGAATGAACCATTAAATTTAGGAACATGGAAATAACCAGTGACCTTGAGAAGACAAGTTTCAGAGAAATGTTGACAGCAAATACCTTATTGAAGTGAGTTCAAGATCAACTGGAAGTGGAACTAACAACGGGGAGAACAGACAACTCTTTTGAGGAGTTTTGGTATAAACAGGAATCAAGAAATGGGAACTACAGCTTAAGGGGATATAGGATCACACGCTTTGTCTATTTACTCTGTCATCCTCCTCTCACCTCAAATCTCCACCACCTCCTCCTCCCTCATCCTCTTTCTGGCTAATGAACTTATTTTCTTATTCCACTGAGAGAAAATAGAAACAATCAGAAAGAAACATATCCTAAGTTGCTGCCACCACATCTATCCTTCTACCTGCATCCTTACACACTCAGAGGAAACAAGTTGGCTTGGTTGTGTGCTTTTCTGCAATAATGTTCAGGTGTGTGGTGCAGGAATAAATGAGGGGAAATATTGTATGAACCAAGACAGGGGTTTTATTAGGTAAGGATGACGAAGAGTGATGGAGACAAAGACAAAATAATTTTAGAATTAAAACTGCAATTCTATTCTCCATTACTCCTGAAAGATAACAATAGCCCTATGGTCAAAGCCAGGGTCCTACCGGTCCAGTAGGATGGCTCAATCTTGGCAGAGATCCCAAGATGGCGGCAGCTGACATTGGCCTTAAAGTATAGAGATACACTCAAAATATGCAGCTTCCTTTGATTATTCATTCTACAACTTTCCTCTATACTTACTCAAATCTTTGTCTTTTCAGCACATATCCTCTCTTGGAGTAATGTGTTGTCTATCCCATATGTAAATGAGCTTTTTGTTTTATTTAATTCTTTGATGGATTAACCTAAATAGTAATGGGAAAAAGACTGTTGTTTCAATTTGTACTATTCATCATCTCTGTCACAGTATTCAATTATCATCTCTCCAGAATGAAGAGCCCCTGTTTCAGCTTAATCATATTTGGCAGTGCAAATAGTATTTGGCATCCCCAACATAGCAAATATGATCATCGATCATATTAACGTCCTCATTTTAAGTACTTTTGAACAAAGTATCTTCTTAGCCATTGAGGAAATCACATGAAAAGTGTGTTCCCTACCTTGGAGAAACTCTGAACCAAAGATGAAATCTATAGGCTAATTTGGACTGTACAAACAAAGGCCCGGAAGGGATAAGAAAGCACAGGGGATGAAGAATGAAGAGCAAGGAACAGGATTATCTGACCTCATTGCTCAAAGACCTGAATTGTAACTGAAAGACAACACAAAGCACTGAACACCAAAGAACTTCCCAGGCAGAAGGCCTAGACTTTGGAAATATTTAAATGAAATATTTAAACTCGTTTTGTTTCTTAGGTGACAAAGAGTTCTATGTAAATAAAAAGTGAAACATTGTGTTAAACACTCAGTAAATAGTGTGCAAAAATGCATGTTCTGTTTGGGCAGTGCTCTTCAGAGCAGCAACAGCTCTAAATGGCTACAACCAATGCACTTAGCAAGCATGCCATCTCCAGGGGAACAAAGCCACAGTTGAGAGCTGAAGCCAAGAGCAAGGATCTGACAGACATAAACACCCAGTGGACCGAATGGTTTTCTATAATCTTTCTAAATAATCTTTAGACAGGCTTCTATAGACCCCTTAGGACTGGGACCCCTAATAAAGTCCATGGCCTATGAAAGCTATTTGTAAAACTTTTCGGAGGAGGTTACACAAATATATTGTCTCAAGCACTGTGTAACTAAAAGTTATAACCTATTCCATAGGGAATATTTGAGTTTTAACAGATCTTAAAGCTATCTTTATATAGGTTAGGGTTTTGCAAAGAAAAAGTAATCAAACAGTATTCTTTAAAAATATTATATACATCTAAACTTGTTCTGATCATTCTGTATTATGACAACCACCATTACTTATGTTTGAGACACTAGACAAAAGCACTTCATACATATCATCTCATCCTCACAAAAACATTATATGACCGGTATTATCAAACCTATTTTAGAGAAAAAAGCAGTTGAGGTTCATACAAGTGAAACGACTCCTCTGTTGTCTCACAATCAGTAACTGGCAAAGCAGGATTCACATCCAAACTCCCCCGACTATAAAGCCAGTGCATGTCGACCAACCACAAAATGAGAGAGAGAGAGAGAGAGAGAGAGAGAGAGAGAGAGAGAGATACAGACATCTTCAAATCCCTTTATTCACCTCTCTGAGTCATCACTTTTCAAAGGCCTTAACATAAACACCAAAAGAATCTCCAATCTGATGCTTAGTGGTTGGCCCTCCAAATAGACCAAGACTCTGTCAAATATCACATTTTAAAGCCCTTAGCATGTCAAAGAGGATAAAAATTAGTACGTCTTTGTTCACAATTACTTAATGAAAGGACAGAATGTATTGAAGGAGAAAAGTAGAATAGGTTTCAAGATCAGTTACGCCCTCCCCAGTATTTATGGAGCCCAGGATAAACCTCTGACTGCATCATGATTAAACATCTATGGTTTTCATTTATTCAAACTCACACTCAACTCATTATTTCTGATATAGTAACCCTGCCAGTGACATAAGCTGCCAAGTGGTAGACTAAATTTCAGGTTCACGTTTGGATCTCTGGTGAACCCATAAAAGCTGTATTTATGTATGTGATAGCCTTGGATTTTAATGGAAAATGGTTAGCATATTAATAAAATGTTCTGCGTAGTACATACAAGTCAAATTTATGCCAATATGGAAAGGTTGCTTTCTCAAAAGAGGAAAAAAGCAATCATAGCCTAAATTATGTGCAGATATGAGGAAAATAAAACTCAGACATTAGTTAAAATGAGCAACAGAAATCCATATTTTAAAAATAGGGTTTGGGGAAATATCTCCTAAACAAGGCTTCTAAGAATATAGAATTTAAAATGAAGTTAAAAACTGGAATGCAAGTCTCCAATTTAAAACAATTCTTTAATTCTTTTCTTCCTTAACCAGGGTAAAGATCTAACATCTTCATCAAAAAACTTCTACTTAGGACTTCATTTTCTCTTCTTTTACTTAAACTTAATAAACTTTTTGGCTGGGCACAGTGGCTCACACCTGTAATCCCAACACTTTGGGAGGCCGAGGTGGGCGGATCACGAGGTCAGGAGACCGAGACCATCCTGGCCAACATAGTGAAACCCCGTCACTACGCAAAATACAAAACTTATCTGGGTGTGGTGGCACGTGCCTGTCGTCCCAGCTACTCAGGAGGCTGGGCCAGAGAATCACTTGAACCTGGAGGGTGGAGGTTACAGTGAGCCAAGATTGTGCCACCTCACTCCAGCCTGGCAAAAGAGCAAGACTCTGTCTCAAAAAATAAAAAATAAACTTTTTGATTTTCCAAGTACTCTTCCAGTAGCTGGTTAGATTTCCTGAAGGAAGCTAAGAAAGACTATTACAAATTCTTTACAAACAGAAACAAAATTAAATTTGTTTACAGATATATTTTAAAAGTCAGGAAAATATATCCAGTCTGCACATTACAGATCTGTATTCCTTAGAAGTTGCTTCCTCAAAGAGAAGTATCACATTAGATATGAAAAAGGAGCTGAGGTCTTGAGGCCCATGGATTTCCCAATCTAATATTTTATCTCCTGCATTAATAATTGTAACAGATATTAATACTTTGGATCATGTATGTATTTTTTGACCTGAGACCCAAGTTCCATACTATTAATATCTGCTTAGAAATTTAAGAAAAAATAAAGAAGTGTCTAGTGTTCTTAGAAAATTACTACTTCATTAAAAAAATAGAGATTAAAAATCCTACAGCTGTAGAGCCAAGCTCTTTGTTATGCATGCACAGCTTTGTAAATACCATAAAAATCTCAACATCTGACCCATTTCACTTTTACAAGGGAAGGGCCTATTACACTGGAAAATATGCGTAAAAATCTGCAGCATTCAGAGGCATTAAACAGTTTTATTTCACATTTGTTTCCTATGTATCCTACATAGGAAACACATTCCTCTGTTCTATGTATACTGTAGCACCTGCTGCTAAATCTCTCCGTCAGCTCCCAACCTTCTCTTTTTAGAAGGGATTGTCTTTTTGAACGGCTGAAGTAATGCTGCCATCTCCTGTTAACTGAATAGAATGTAATGAAATTACCCTAAAAAAAAAAAGAAAAGTAAAATTGGATAAAACTACAAACTAGAGACTGTTGGCCCTTTTTTATAAATTTTTTCTAGCATAGATTAAAAACCAATCTTATTCAAATTGACAATGTCAAAATAATGTTTTAAATTTGATATGTCTCTAAATAAAAGTTATTCTAAAGAAATGTTAGTCTTTATCCAAACATTAAATTGGTACTTTACCTCATTTTTCAGACTATTACTCTCCTCATATTACCTAAATTTCAGTCATTTATTTTTTACAATGTAAACATAAAAAAATTTAAACCTAAAATAAAACATATATATTAAGTTTTAATATTAGCCAAAGTGTTCTCAGGAAATTGATTTATCACCAACAATCCCAAATTTAGAATACTCACAGAAAGTAGGGGGAAGGCAAAAGTTCCCAACAACCAAAACAATAGAAATTACTGTCTTATTTTGGAATTTTACCAAAGTAGACACAAATAATAAAATAATTTTTTAAAAAACTTTAAAAAAGTATTTTTACCTCTAACTCTTAGAATCTGAAAACATATCCACTAGAGAAGTCCATGTCTTCAAAAATACATAGGTTTTCTTTTGCTCTTATTCTTGCTGTAAATCTATTGGGCATTAATATGATTATGTTCCCCAGGTTTTGTAAGAATTCCATTCTAGTTGAGGATGAGAATCTGTGTCTTAGGCTAACTTGTTAAAGAGATCCTTAAGAGTCATTCTCTCTTCCAATTACAAACAGCAGCATTCCACTGACAGGTCTCAGAAGAATGTGTGCTTAACCCAGTATTATATTTAAAAGTCCAAAAAGAAAAAAAGTCCAATTCCCCTTAATCAACTCTAGGTAGCAACACTCCTCATTTAAAGATATTATAACTGCTTCTAAAACTAAATTCTCATTTGTTTCTTTCATGGCAAGGCAAAGCAGATAGCTGTAATCTTTTATAAAATATACCCTCATCATACACTTCCAGACTGGTTTTCTTCAAATCACTATGTTCTGGACAAATAGCTCCCTTCTCTTCCCTTGTCTTTAAAGATGTCTCCTTGGCCCTATTAATTCACTTGTGTTGCTCCCCTGCTGAAGACTCAGTGTTGTAGCTCTCTCTTTCTGGAGACTTCACTGTGATGAACCACTGTTGTTGGTCTGGATAATATGGACTAAGTAGAGATCGGGAAAATATTGCAGTTTTTGCACAGCAAAACTCAAAGTGCAAAGCACTGCAAATGAATGGCTCATGGAAGACTGTACATTTGAGTTTTACTTTGTATAAATAGTTTTCTTCCAAATCTCTACATGCCTCTTGTGGAAGCTACCTACCAATCTATAAAATATAATCCTTCTACATATATTAAATAAAGAAAATTCTAATATTCGACAAAAAGACAAATCCTATGATCAGTCAGTTTACCCAAATGTTCAAAGGCTTCTTGGGTCATGTCCTGGAACTTGGGGTTCTACCTTCTCATTTAGAAAATGAAGGAATCAAGACAATAGACCATTTCTCATGTCTCTCCATCTTAAAAACTCAGACTTGGCCATGCACAGTGGCTCACACCTGCAATCCCAGCACTTTGGAAGGCCAAGGCAGGCGGATCACCTGAGGTAAGGAGTTCGAGACCAACCTGGTCAAACCCCGTCTTTATTAAAAATACAAACAAAATTAGCTGAGCATGGTGGTGCGTGCCTGTAGTCCCAGCTACTTGGGAGGCTGAGGCAGGAGAATCACTTGAACCTAAGAGGTGGAGGCTGCACTGAGCCAAGATCGCACCGCTGCACTCCAGCCTGGGTGGCAGAGTGAAATTCTGTCTCAAGAAAAAAATAAAGAGCAAAAAAAAAACTCAGGCTCCAATTTCAGTAGAGTCTGCAGTAGGAAAATGTCACATCAGGCTTAAATTCTCTAGAGGCAAGAGAAAGCATCGTCTTCAGAAATACAGGAAAGAAAGTAGGAAGGTCACATTTTGGTCAGGCCATATAATAACTTCTAGAAAATAACAAAACCAATAATGATAATAGAGATAAGGTGGCTGCTGACACTCAGGAAAATAACTTACCACAAGCCCATTCATATTTATTTACCTTCGGTGACAGTACTAAAGAGGATCACTTATGTCATTAGGAAGAGTACTATAATAATTTGCTTTAATTCCCTAAATTTTGCATCATTTAACAATAAGCTAACTTTGAGATATGATCATCATGATAAATATGAGATATACCTTTTTGTTTTACATTAAATGGTTAGTCTTAAATAGACCCTTGTATCATGTAAGAGTCCCTCCACCATGGTAGACTCTCTTCAAGACTAAAATGAAAAATGAAGCAATTTGGGAATCACAGAAGATAACAAGATGTTATTATAAAATAAATTCCCATTATTTATTTGTACAGTGATTTAACTCTTGTTATCAAGTCACTGAAGTAGAAATCAAAGAATCTATAGAATTCTGGAATCACAGAACAAGATTAAAAGGAGACAGTTTGCATGCTCTTCCACTCAATTCTATTGAGTTTTATTATTGTTTGCATATTATTTATATGTTGGGGCCGGGTGCAGTGGCTCATGCCTGTAATTTCAGCACTTTGGGCAGCCAAGATGGCTGGATTGCCAGACGTCAGGAGTTTGAGACCAGCCTGACCAAAATGATGAAACCCTGTCTCTACTAAAAAATACAAAAATTAGCTGGGCGTGGTGGCTCAGGCCTGTAATCCAGCCACGCAGGAGGCTGAGGCCTGAGAATTGCTTGAATCCAGAAAGCAAAGGCTGCAGTGAGCTGAGACCATGCCACTGCACTCCCAGCCTGGGTGACAGAGAGAGACACCATCTCAAAATCAATAAATAAAATTATATATACATATATATTATTTTTTGGTTGTTTTCCAATTTAGATAAGGCAATATAAATATTATTAAACATACTGTTTTTCTTAAATAGAATTTTGCATCTCTCACCCAAACTAGATGTTAATTTTCAAATTTGAATGTCTTAGTAGAATAGACTTAAAGTGCACAGGTAGGGAAAAATTTTATTTGCTGCCTTAAGAAAGATTTTCAGCACAAGTACTAATCTGGGAACTGACAGTTATTATAAATTCTTTTCACTTCAATAAAATGCTGTTTCACTTGAATCTTTTTGTGATCTCCAAAGAAAACAACTACCAAGTTCTATCCAATGCAATGAAAGTGGAATCGGTCAGATAATATTCAGTTTATTTACATTTATTTTCAACTAATGATTGCATCAAGCTTAATTTCCAAAATCAAAAGTGAATGCTGCCATTCTGTTTTCATTTTTTAACTTGAGAAAATAACCAGCATCGGGGCGGGAGGGAGCGGGGGGTGGGGTGGAGAAAACCAGGAATCCTCTATACTAGTTTAGAGTGACCTGATCATTTTTCTCTCCTTCCATCTCCCTATCTCTCCATCTCTCCCTTGCTTTCTCTCTCTTTTTCCCATCACCTCCTCCCCACCACCAAGAAATACTGCTTGGGTTTTTTTTGGTTTTTTGTGTTTTTGAGATGGAGTCTCACTGTTGCTCAGGCTGCAGTGCAGTGGCTGATCTCTTCTCACTGCAACCTCTGCCTGCCTAGGCCCCTCAAAGTACTGGGACTGCAGGCCTGAGCCACCGTGCCTGGCCACAAGCTGCATTTTGAAATAAAATTATCCTTTTTAAAATACTATATTCCCAACTTTATCATGTGAAGACTCTAGAAAGTTTACTCTAATGAAAATGGTAACATAATGTGAACAATGCTAAAGTGCAAAAGCAGAATTCAGAGTTGTATGTGAAGAGGAAATGATATACAATAAATGTTAGATATTTTGAGGTTGGGAGTTCGATACCAGCCTGACCAACATGAAGAAACCCCATCTCTACTAAAAATACAAAATTCGCCAGGCAAGGTGGTACATACCTGGAATCCCAGCTACTTGGGAGGCTGAGAGAGGAGAATCACTTGAACCCAGGAGGCAGAGGTTGTAAGCTAAGATCGTGCCATTGCACTCCAGCCTAGGCAAAAAGAGCAAAACTCCGTCTCAAAGAAAAAAAAATGCAGCTGTGGGGAAATGTAGAAAAGGTTTTAATTTCTTCTTAAATTATATGTGTATTCCCTCCTGAAAGAGTGGTATAGCTGCATCACATTATGACCCTCGTGTGGCTAAGTACCTGCCTGCAAGACACAACATGTACCCATTTAGCCAGACATCTGCTGAGCCCTAGAATTCATCATGTTTATCCAGCATCAAATCTAAGAGAGAAGGCAGGATTTTTAACTTGTAGCATTTTGTATGCTAATATTTTATTTTCCCCTTATGGATCTCACATTTATTTATTTTTTATGTGCATTTTGCTTCTTTTAACCTGGGGGCAGCACTGTGAAATATCACAGACCTTTGACTCAGTATTTCTCTAACGAGCCAACCAGGTACAAACAGGATTTTTATATCCGTTTGTAAATTTTAGTGCAGGGTAGTTGAGAGAAGGAAAACTAAAAAGACAAATACTACATTTGTATAAGGTTTAATTCACATCACTCGTATAATTCTGTACTGTTGGCATATGTCTCAATAAATAAGCTTCAAAAAGAAATTACTGCAATGTAAAAATAGTTTCCCTGAATTCACATGCTTTTTACTGTTCCCAGGTCTCACAATGGCTTTTAAACTTATTTTTTCAGCTCTTAGAGCCATGTACTCCATATTGTGATAGGATATGTTTCTCTGCCCTGCTCCCTAGAGTGGAGCTGGAGAGAAGGGAAGTTGAGACAGCTTGGCACCACACTCGTCTCAAAGAAGCCCAACCTGAAAGACCTACTTTCGCTGAGAGGAAAAAAATACCTTAAAAAATAGAGTGAAAAAAAGGCTGAAGAGTTTAAGCCTGAAAAAGAAAGCGCACAAACAAATGAAATAGCTGAGTGCCTATCACACCACACACTGTCCTAGGCATGGGAGATAATGGCTCAGAACACAGGTAATGCTTCCATGGAGCTACAGTGTGGAGAATTTAATCTCCAAAATATACCCCTTGCCTGGATAATCTCCAAATTATGCCCATTTTCCAGAATAGGCCTTCCCTGGAAATTTGTTCTTCAGGTAGTTCTAGGCATACCCTCAATATGGTGGAGAAAACATTGCAAATCAACGGTTTAAATTTTTATAATTTCTGATTTTTATTTCATAAATATATACTGCAATTGAGCAAAATTAGTAAACTTGGAAGAAAAATAAAAAACAGCCAGTGTCCACTGGTGGTTACTGAATTTAATTGATATTGCAATCATTAATAAGATAATCATTTTATTTATAAAACTTCATTAAACTACTTAAAATTACAACTAATTGAAATAATGTTATGTGAGTTAGAAACTGACAATGTCCTTTAGTATTTAAATAGTTTAAATGTAAATGGTCTAAGAGCAAAGCTAATTAGGTATTATTATATTATTATTATTATTGGAGGCTTTTATTAAACTCAATCCAAATGATGACTAACAAAAGCAAATAAATGCAACCAGATGTAGTAAACTAAGCTCAACAATAGCCTGTAATTTCTATTCCTACAAATAGAATTCTCAAAATCTTCAGAGAATGGGTAAGAATCTATTCCTAGGGTGAACCTGCTATAGTCCCTGCTCCTTACCTTGTCTTCCTGTTTTCACTGACCTGTCCCTCAGCTGGCATCAGTTTCTTACTGCCCTCTGCTGGCTCAGCATGAATTCATTCATTTTAAGCAGTTTTGTTTTTAACAAGTGCCAAGTGTAGACAAGTATAAATTCATTTGATTCACAAAACATAAATTTTTAAAAAGATTATTATATTAATGGCACTCAAAATTAACCCCAAGAATATACTGTATCATTATTTCATCTCTTTAAAATGTTTTCTTGGCACTTGACTTGCTCAGGGCCCACTTGGGTTTCTTCCAAGTAAACTTTCCCTTAAAAATTAAAAATTAGAAATACATATTTTACTTCAAAAGCAATACATGTTGATTAGAGAAAAAAACCAAATGGGAAACCTTTCTAGAAACATTAACACCTTGATCTATATCCTTCCAACCTGTCTTCTCTGGAGCATATACCTTTATATTCCCTTTTTTTTTTTTTGAAACTGAGCCACTCTGCTATCCAGGCTGGAGTACAGTGGCACGATCTGGGCTTACTGCAACCTCTGTCTCCCGGGTTCAAGTTATTCTCCTGCCTCAGCCTCCTGAGTAGCTGGGACTACAGGCGCCTGCCACCACACCCGGCTAATTTTTGTATTTTTAGTAGAGATGGGGTTTCCCCATGTTGGCCAGGCTGGTCTCGAACTCCTGACCTAAAGTGACCCACCCGCCTCAGCCTACCAAAGTGCTGGGATTACTGTCGTGAGCCACTGTGCCTAGCCCCTTTATATTCTTTTACTTTTTTTTAACAAAATGCTATCCTATTGTACATTTTGAATACTTCTTTTCAAAACACGTATATTAACAAATGCCCTTCCATACTGTCCATTTCAGAGGCATCCTAATATCCCATTATGTAAATGTACATTTTATTCAATTCTCCTGCATCAACAGAGAAGTACTGTAGCTCTGTGATGAATACTTACAGCTATGCCTATTCTTTCATTTGAAATCGGTCTAATAAATGCTTTCTAAAGCATTCTGAATTGACGCTTTACAATTTTCTCTCCCCTTATCATCAAAAAACGAAAGGCAAATAGAACCTCATTGATTGACAGGGCCTCAGGAGGATCACCAGGGTCTCTCACAACCTTTGTCACTCAGTTTGGTTAATTCATATTTAAAAAACAAACTCAAAAGAGATGGAAAAATACAACAAAAAGACAATTCTGTCTCTTCTCTGGCACATTTCCTTCCAAAAACTAATACACTGTGGAAACCAATTAACAATGTGGTGATGAAGACAAGTCACTGAATATTTAGGGAAAAAAAAAAGGGGAAAAAGAATGGAAGAAAAAGGAGGAGGAGGAAAAGGGGAGAAAAAATACTCTCTAGGAATATTTCACATGAAGTAGGGAAAGAGCTTAGAAAATTGCCCGTCAATGTAGGTGAAGAATCCTTAGGAGGAAGATTCATCCTCCTCCCTGGTTTGTAAGCCTTTCCAAGCAAAATCTAGATTTGAATATAACTTATCAATAGACTAAGATTACAATTTTTAAACTTTGGGGAAAAAAAGCTGGCCAACACATCTCACTTACAATAAAGCAAATTGAATTGAGATGTACTGTTATATAAGGGTCAAACCATATTTTCAAAAAAGAACTCACGATTTATTATAGCCTCGGGTTGGTTTGGTCCCAGTCCTTCTGAACATTCTGCTCTATCAGTATTTCTATATCCCAAGCCACCAGCAGTGAGTCAGACTGGGGGCCTCTCCCCAGGTCACCCCCTTAACTAGGCCATCTCTTTCACTCTTGCTGGGACTTACTGTTGAAGTCGTTCTAGCATGTGGATTGACCTTTCTGAAAATGCCTGCTGGGAAGACAATACTGTACCCTTCTCAGCCATCAGCCTGTCCCATTCTTGTCCTGGAGTGGTGATGGCTGGGACCTTATTCCCTGACTGCATATTCTCTTCCTTCTCAGTGGGTCTCATAAGTACTTGTGCTTAACAGTCCTTGAACACATCTCTTAAAAAATAACTCATTTAAAAAAAGAAATCCAAACTCAATTAAGGGCTAGATTAGTCCTCAGGAAGACTAGATGTCTCCACACTTTTCTAGGGTTTATAAGCCCTATCTATGTAATGTTCGTGTTGCCTCAACAATCCAGTTAAAGACCAACATTACTTGTTTATAATAGCAGTCTAATACATAAAACAGCCTTTTTACAATTTCTCTGTAATGGTCTCATTTTTTAAAGCATTTAAAGTAGCTTATCAGAAATACAGAATACACTTTAATAAAATCAGAATAAGGCAAATAATAATAAAAAAAGAACAGAAAGAAAATGTATTTCACTTGGAGGCTCTTACAGCCAAAGTACGCAGATTCATGTCTCATTGTCCGTGGATGCAAAAAAACATCAAGTGCTTGGCTCAAACAGCTCTCCTTTTGAGTCCATGAGGGATGTCCTCAACAAGATTCTGAGCACACACAGCAACTGGTTTCATAAAGCCATATTCCCCCATTAAAAACATGGTATCTGCTTCTGCCCTGGCACCTTTGCTTCAGTGGGCTCCCCAGTGAATCCCACGTAAGCTACACAGGTAAATCACACTCTAAAGCTAACATTACATTTGCACTGAGTTTTGAAGAATGAGTAGGAGATATCCATGTGGAGAAAAGTAGACATACTTCAAACAGAACAAATCAGTTATCAAGAGATGAACATGATCACTTCTCAATGGCTCCAACTCAGAAGTCTGGATGAATAACTGAAGTGACTCATGTCTTGAGTCATCTGGATGAGGCTGACAATAGTTAAGACCTTTAAAGCACAGGTAAGAGTAGAGGATGCCAAGGCCTTTGGCTTGGGAAGGTGGTAGGCAGTCACAGGCGATAATGGATGCAGTCTGGTACATACCAGTTAGCTTTCCATTCCTCCTCTAACAAAAATGTTAGTGATAATGTTCACTTCAATGCTTGCAAAATTTGAGGTGCAAGAGGGTGTTCCTGGGAAAATCGTCTGGTACAGCTTAGAGTGATCAAAGAAAACAAGACTTGGGAACTGGGGAAGCTGTGGGAGTGGGAGAATGTCCCAGAAAGACTGCAGAGAAGCAAACTGATGCCAACCTGAACTCTGGAAACTATTATAATTGAAAGCATAGGGAGGGGAAGATAAAGAACTGAAATGTGCTAAAGGCCAAAATGGCAACACAACAGTATTTAAAACAAAATCCTGGAGGTCAGGAAAACGCTGTGATCGAGCCATTGCATTTGACCAGAGGCTGCTGGCAAACACAGGATCAGTCTCTGGTGAGGATAACAGAAAACAGATTAAGTCTGAGAATGGAAACATTTTAATGACTTTGAGGGGCCAACACAGAGCAACAGTAAAGGAAAACGTAGAGTTCAAGGTTAGATTTGGGGGCAGGTACAGTAACTCACACCGGTAATACCAGCACTTTGGGAGGCCAATCCAGCACTTAAGGTCAGGAGTTCCAGACCAGCCTGGCCAACATGGTGAAACCCCGTCTCTACTAAGAATACAAAAGCTATCTGAGCATGGTGGCAAGTGCCTGTAATCCCACCTACTCTAGAGACTGAATCAGAATCACTTGAACCCAAATAGAGATGGCAACAGGTCAAGATTGCGTCATTGCACTCCAGCCTGGATTACAAGAATGAAATTCTGCCTCAAGAAAAAAAAAAAAAAAACTTACTTGGGAGGTAACACTGTTTTGCAGCTGAGCTGACTGTGGACACAAACACCAAAAAACAAAAAAAGTATCAGCCTGGGCAATACAGTGAAACCCCATCTCTACCAAGGTCCACTTCATTTCCCTTCCATTCTAATTAAACATAAAACAGCCCTAACAATGCCATATATGCAACAGACACTCAAAATTTTATCAACAGATTGGTGATACAAGGAAACTACAATTCAAAGTGAACTTTCCTCAGAAGAGTCACTACATGAGGTTGACAATTTGAATGTTAGCAGTTTGCACCATCGTGAGTTCTTCCATACATTTCGGAAAACTTAGCTCTAGAGCTCCTTGCTTTCCATGAGGCCACCCAATAGATCACTACCATGCTGAGGTCAGCCAGCGTTAGCCATGTTACAGATGCTACCAAACCAACCAGTACAGGAGACCCTACTCTGGCAGATTGCTAAAGCCTTAAGCCTGATATGCAACGCCAAGAAAAACATTTAATATGGCCTCACAGTATTAACTGTACACTCATCCAAATTTGCAATATGCCACATTATCAGTCATGGCTTCTCTTAGGGAAGAGGTTCCTGGGGACTGGGGTGCATTTAAGCACCTCCTGCACTGCACAATGTGGCCAGATGGGTCACAACTGTAATGCCAGCACTTTGGGAGGCCAAAGTAGGTGGATCACCCGAGTTCAGGAGTTTGAGCCCAGGCAGGCCAATATAGTGAAACCAGTCTCTACTAAAAATACAAAAAGATTGCCAAACATCTGCAATCCCAGCTGCTTGGGAGGTTGAGGCATGAGAATAACTTGAACCCAGGGGGCAAAGGTTGAAATGAATCAAGATTGCACCATTGCACTCCAGCCTGGACAACAAAAATGAAACTCTCAAAAAAATTGTCAAAGCAATGTCCACAGACAGACTTGTCCCATAGCAAAAACTTGATGCTGCCCAACTTTGTACTTTCTGCTAACCTGCCCAGCATGTCACTCACTGTCCTGCTATAGATTGCAATCTACAGCACACACCCTCTCTCCAGATTCTAGGTCTAGTGGGGGATAAATGCCCATCCCTGGCCACCACCAATACCTCATGACAGACCTGTTTTTGCTAGGGCTTTCCAAGGTTTGACATAGTAACTGTTTGGGGAGACTTTCATCTAGAACCCAGGAAAGGTTAAATATGGAGTTGATATCACATTTCCAGTTAATCTACAGTAATTAGATTTTATATTACTAACGGGGGACCTTGTTTTACTGACCCAAATAAAAAGTCAGACATGAGGAATGTGAGCCAAATAATTTATTTCTTCATTTCTTGCATTTGAAGTACTCTTCAATGACATCCTTGGCCTGAGACTCCTTGCCATAGTCCTAAAAAAAAAATTGTTAACACTTAGGAAATTAAACAAGTTCTTAGTATCAACTCTTACAGAAATGTTTCCCATCATTGTAATTTGTTATAGCCATTTTCAGGGACCTTAACGACTTCAATGTCCTTAAGGCTCGTAACATGGCTTTACTATTGCCAGTTTTTAAAGTATGCCTGCACAAACACAATCAGGTAGGCAGATTCATTGGCTGGCTTTATTACAGCTTCTATTTCTTCATGAAATGCAGAAGATGCTTTAAAACTTATCAGTCCATTTTTTTTCCTTTGTAAGATCCTCAACTTATTAATACGAAGTTATACACGGTTAACCAGCATAACCTTAAATAGTGACTTACCTTAACTACTACACAACTGCAACCAACCACTTTACGGGGCTTCCCCTCTCTGTCAATTTTACAGAGGCCTACCCATTCCCCTAGTTTCTTGTTGTCATCAACCTATTGGGAGAAAGTTAAACAAAACATCACATTAACAGACATTAACACTACCAAAAATAAATTAAACCCAAAAGGTGGCTGTAGTCAGAAGGGTGACATGGCAGTTTCCTCACCGCAGTTCAGTAGAGGGAGCCAGTTGTCATCATGTACAGCAAGCACAAAGATCACCTATAACCCTGCTACTAATCTTTGTCGTATTCCAAGGTCAAAAATTAGCATTCAATTCTGCAGGTATAAAATTGTAGGTAGAAAATGCTTCTACCTACAATGACATTTAAAATGGCCAGTATCAGGTCCATGTAATGTTTACACCTGCACCAACAGCTTGAGACTTCACAATATTTACCCTGGTATACAAGCATCACTGAATCACATTAGTCCCAACAATCCTTAGCAGTCTTACCTTAATTAGGTTGATCTGATGTTCAGCACAAAGGGCCTCCACCAACTTGACATACATTGGCTCATCACAGTTGGATGCAAGCACACAAAGATGGGCTTGGCGCCTGAAATTCAAATTACAATGAAAATGAAACTAAAATTCAAATTACAATTAAAATGTAACTCAGATCTAACTTCATCACTCTTGCATTTTTAGGAGGATTATCTTTACTAACACTGGCAAAACATAAGCCACAAATCATAAATGTGTACAAAACTGTTTAGGTCTGATGAATCTGCTACAGAGCATATACACATTTACTTAACCTACGTAACTGGTTTTCAGTAAAACTTCTTTCCCTGATACAGTGAATCTGTATAAGTCATTTTTAAATCTTGTGGCCAAAACCCAACCGTGGTAACTTTCTTGTAAGCCAGCTTCATATATCTACAGAAACACGTGAAAGGGTGGGCAGGATGGCTCACACCTCTAATTCCAGCACTTTGTGAGGCTGGGGCAGACAGATCACCTGAGGTTAAGAGACCAGCCCAACATTCTGAAACCAAGTCTCTACTAAAAATACAAATATTTGCCGGCCGTAGTGGCAGGGGCCTGTAATCCCAGCTATCCAGAAGGCTGAGGCAAGAGAACTGCTTGAACCTGGGAGGCAGAGGTTGCAGTGGGCTAAGACGGCACCACTGGACTCCAGCCTGGGCGAGACTCCATCTCCACACACCCAAAAAAAAAGTGAAATAAACTTCCAGATGATAAGAGTTGTGACATTAGGCCAGGCACGATAGCTCATGCCTGCACCCCAGCACTTTGGGAGGCCAAAGGAGCAGATCACCTGAGACCACGAGTTTGAGACCAGCATGGCCAACCAACAGCGAAACCTCATTTTTCAAAGTAGAAAAACTAGCCGGCCTGGTGACCTGTGCCTCTAATTCCAGCTACTTGGGAGGTCGAAGCCGGAGAACGGCTTGAACCTGAAAGGCAGAGGTTGCAAGGAGATAGCGCCCCTGCACTCCAGCCTGGGCGACAGCGCTGACCACCTCAAAAAAAAAAAAAAAAAAAAAAAAAAAGAAAAAGAAAAAGAAAAAAGGGGGGAAAAAAAGGTGTGACATTAATTAACAACTCTTCATTAAATGCCATTTAACATTGCCAAGGTACAAATATTACAAAGGAGTCATACTAGGACCTAATGAATACATCAAACAAGAATGCAGTTTCCCTCGGATTGAACTGGCCAGATTACAACAAAACGAACTTAACTTGCCCCGTAAACCCTTAAAACTGCATTTAAATTTAGCTCAAGAGTAGACTGCTTTGTCAATGCAATCACCCTAAAAAACACATAACTCGATCCATCCAAATACATTAACATCCCTGATTCAAATAAATCTCCAATTATACTACTAAGTTCATCTAAGACCAAATGTTTTTGAAACCTGAGCTTGACGTTCCATTAACTTAATGCTTGTTTTACAAACTGCCAAATGTAACGTGTCTCTCCATCTAATCTATCAGTTAAGTATAAAACTGATTAGCCCCAAAACCTACAGGTTTGTCAGACTCTGATTTTCACTCATAAAAAGAGTGAAGGGGTATCCGACAACTTAAGTCATCATTCAAACACTGTAGTTTTGAATGCTTATTCCCATTCCAAGCAGCAACCCACACATTTGAAGTGGGCTTTATAGATCTGAGTTGATACCTTTTCCTAGGTTTCCTGTAGGTCGGATGCCATTCAGAACTTTTGCGCTAACACCATGAACTCCATGCCTTCTTCCCTTGGGTGGTAGTTTTGTTCCGGTTGCAAGAACCCACAGTATGAGATTGATACACGTACTTGTCTAAGGCTTTGGCAGCTTCGCGAATTCCACGTGCTAGGCCATCGTGGATGAGGGCGGTCTTCAGCACCTCTTGTAAAGCAGTATTAACGTCCATTACACCTCCAGCAGCAATGCTGAAACGCGACACATCAGAAACATCAGTTAAAGGCTCACACCCCGTAAGGCCTTAGACTCAGCAAAGACCTAAGTACAACACACGCGTTTACCGCGACCCGCCTGACCCAGCCCTGCTCCGCCAGCTCTCGGCCCACGCCTCAGCCGCACCCCGACCCCAACTCCAATCCCAGCCCCTGGGCTCACCCTTCCTCGGCCATGGCGGTGGGTTACGGGTGAAGCGGAATCTTGAACGCACTAAAATATAAAAGCATTGACTTACTAGAGAACCAGATATTCGTCAACAATCCCAGTAGGAACACACCAGAACACGAATCACAACCAACAGAACCTCTGCTGCCGTTCTCAACTTACCCCAAGCCTCCGCCTCCGCACGACTCGGCGGCGGCAGGGAAAGAGGCCCCACGCGCCCGCATGACGGTATTTAAGGGCCTTTTCAGGCCCCCTGTGCGCATGTGCATTCCCACCCTCGAAAGAGGTGGCTCCGGCGGTGCCGGGCCTGGGGAGTTTCTGTTTCCGGATTGAGGAGGTTCTGAGGCAAAGGTACTGCGAGTTTTCTCTCTCTGTAGGGCCTGTCCTTGGCGAGCGCAACAGGCACTACGCGGGCAGCTTCGCGTTGTCCTCCTCTACGGGGGCGTAACCCATCGAGGCCCAGGAAATTCATTCTACGGAGCGCTACAGGAGCCAAACAAGTGTGTCCGCGTGTTTTTTTTAAAGGCACCTATAGCTTTGTATCCCGCCTAGCGCTAGTTTTAACCCTTTCCACACCACCTTTTACTTTTCCTGTTGTTTCTACAAAACTTAGCCTGCCCGAGCAGCTCACTTTTTTCCTTCGCTTCTAAGTCATTTTGTGTCGTTGTGGGGGTGATCCTCTACATGAAACGAGAGCCAACACGCTTTCACTGTTTCTAGCAGACTGGAGTGCAATGGCGCGGTCTCGGCTCACTGCAACCTCCGGCTCGCGGTTTCAAGCGATTCTCCTGCCTCAGCCTCCCGAGTAGCTGGGATTATAGGCGCCCGCCCACCACGCCCGGCTAATTTTTTGTATTCTTAGTAAAGACGGGGGTTTCACCATGTTGGCCAGGTTGGTCTCGAACTCCTGACTTCAGGTGATCTGCCCACCTCGGCCACTCCAAGTGCTGGGATTACAGATGTAGGCCACCGCCCCCGGCTGCTTTCACTATTTCTAGGCACTTTCCCCGACGTGTGTTAGTAAAGAGGACCCTGCAGCCAGGGAGTCAATTCTAGTTTCTAAATATAGTCGGAGTCGCTTGTGAACGAAGTTTATTCACCTGTCTTTGTTTTTTAACGCTGAATTGTGCTCGGAATACACAGTCCCGCGCAAATCAGGATTCCTCAGGTGCATTTTCAACACCTACAATGTGCCTGACGCACGGCCTGGGTCTGTGGCTATACACATGAAATACTCAGTCTATAAGGAATCCAGCATTATTCTATCCCGGACTTGGCGGAGTTAGGAATGTGATCCTAAGAATCGCCAAACTCCAATTTTCTTCCAGGAAGCAACATTTTAAATTTGGAAGTGAGTGGCCATCCCCTAATCCCCACTTCCAAAGCAAACGAATGAAACATTGCTGAATATGATCAATACTGCCGTTTGTTTTAATTTCCTCTCCTAAATAGTCAGCCGCCAATCCAGTGAGTATTTATTAGGCGCTTGGCACGAGCCAACGATGTGAATCCAGTGAGCAGCTATTTATTGCTAAGACGCTTGAGTACAAAAAACAAAGATGGGTAACGCTCTAAGAACGCCAGGGGGTTCACCAGAACGGAGACCTGCTGGAATGTTAATAAACTGATAGAGTTCCGTTTTACATTTTCCTCTGCTTTCAGTTTCATTTTTAAAGCGTTGAAGCTGCTTCTCTGTCAGTAACCCTTGCAAATGTTTATTGAGCTTTTGATTAGAAAACAACAGGCCGGGCGCGGTGGCTTACGCATATAATCCCAGCACTTTGGGAGGCCGAGGCGGGTGGATCACGAAGTAAAGAGATCGAGACCATCCTGGTCAACATGGTGAAACCCCGTCTCTACTAAAAAAAATACAAAAATTAGCTGGGCATGGTGGCGTGCACATGTAGTCCCAGCTACTCGGGAGGCTGAGGCAGGAGAATTGCTTGAACCCAGGAGGCGGAGGTTGCGGTGAGCCAAGATCGCGCCATTGCACTCCAGCGCCATTGCACTCCAGGCTGGGTAACAAAAGCGAAACTCCGTCTCAAAAAACAAAAACAAACAAACAAACAAAAACCAGCGGGTCTATAAAGATGAGGAATCATTTCTGCTGCCCTGCTTTTGTGGTGGAATTAAGATTTGAGACCAAAATTAGAATACCTGAGAGCCACAGGGAAGATGCAAAATGGCAGGGGGTTAGGGAGTGGGAATGGCGTAGAAAGGTAAGAGGACCTCAGGCTTCTGGCAGCATTTGAAACAGGCTTTAAACAAAAACTAGGCCTGTCCTAGCACTTTGGGATATCGAGGTGGGTGGGGCACCTGAGGTCAGCAGTTCCAGACCAGCCTGGACAACGTGGTGAAATCCCGTCTCTACTAAAAATACAAATACTAGCTGGGCATGATTGGTGGGCATCTGTAATCCCAGCTACTCGGGAGGCTGAGGCAGAGAATTGCTTGAACCCGGGAGGCGGTGGTTACAGTGAGCCGAGCTTGCACCACTGCACTCCAGTCTGGGTGACACAGCAAGACTCCATCTCAAAATAAAATAAAAAGCAAAAATTATTCAGGCATAGTGGTGCGCACCTATAATCCCAGCTACTGTGGAAGCTGAGGCAGAAGAATGGCTTGAACCCAGGAGACGGAGGTTTCAGTGAACCAAGATCTACCACTGCGCTCCAGCCTGGGAGACAGAACAAGACCCTGTCTCCAAAAAAACAAAACAAAAAAACCCACTAAAGGATTGCAAATCAGTGAGCATGGAAGGAGAGGACGGGGTATTCTAAATAGATGAAAGTGGAAGGGCAAAAGCATGAAGGCCTTCTTGCCTTTTTTGGAGGTTATAATCAACACACTTGTATTTTCGAAAGAGAATGTGGCAAATAGTGTTTCAGCACATTTCTCGTTATCTAAAGATAGTAAAGTTAAAACGCTAAGCATATTAGATTTCTTCCCCCCAAAAAAAGTTTTTAAGGAAGAAGCAGGGAATTTGGGAAACCTAAGTGAAAATAATCACTGCCAAACTGCTTATTTACGTGGGGGGAAAATGATCAAGCGCCTTGTTAGCTAAGGCAGTTGTTCCCAGTACCAACCAATTCAGACTTGGTTTCTGTCTTTAAGCAGCTGCTAATCTGTTGTATTGACTCAGACATCGTGGATCTCCGCTTTAATATTTCACTGCACTAAATGTCTTTTCTATCAGTCACAAACCTCCCTCCTTAGAGCTGGAGCTACATTTTTTTAAAGTCCTAATTATATAATCAGTTCTAACCCCAGAATGAAGCCAAAGGGCACACAGGTGATTCAGGAGTTTATGTTTTGTTTTTTAAAGGGGTTCTTTAATATAGATTCTCCTAGTTCACTTTTTTTTTTTTTCTGAGACAGAGTGTTGCCCAGGCTACAGTGCAATGGCATGATCTCTGCTCACTGCAACCTCTGCCTCCTGGGTTCAAGTGGTTCTCCTGCCCCAGCCTCCCAAGTAGTGGGGATTACAGGCACTTACCACCGTGCCTGGCTAATTTTGGATTTTTAGTAGAGATGGGTTTCTCCATGTTGGTCAGGCTGGTCTCAAACTTCCAACCTCAGGTAAGCTGCCCGCCTTTCGCTCCCAAAGTGCTGGGATTAAAGGCGTGAGCCACCGAAGCTGGCTCTCCTAGTTCAGTTTTTAAGGTTACCTCCTCTCAATTTCAGAAACTGGTAAAGGTGGAAGACAAGACTACATAGGGGTTAGTGGCTAGTCACTCTTATACCAGCAGAGTATAACAAACACATCATGTGCACAAATATGAGTCTGACATACATACGAAAAATAAATCTATTTAGAGTTTGTTTTAGGAACAATACTGCTAATAACAGGTAATTTGTTTCACTTTTTCTTTTTTTTTTTTGAGACAGAGTTTTGCTCTTATTACCCAGGCTGGAGTGCAATGGCGCGATCTAGGCTCACTGCAACCTCTGCCTCCTGAGTTCAGGCAATCTCCTACCTCAGCCTCCTGAGTAGCTGGGATTACAGGCACACACCACCATGCCCAGCTAATTTTTTTGTATTTTTAGTAGAGACTGGGTTTTACCATGTTGACCAGGATGGTCTTGATCTCTTGACCTTGTGATCCACCCGCCTCGGCCTCCCAAAGTTCTGGGATTACAGGCGTTAGCCACCGCGCCCGGCCCTGTTTCACTTTTTCTATATGCCAGGTAAGGTGCTAAATTCTTTTCAGGTGTTTTTTCCCTTTCTTGTTATAGAGACCCTATCTGGTTGTGATGCTATCAGCCCTCTTTAATACGTCAGGAAACCAAGGCTGAGGTAGTTGCCAAGATCACACAGCTAATAAATGTGGAAGCTGATATTTAAGCTCAGTGGACTTCAAAGCCTGTGCTCCTAAACCTTTAGTCACTTGAATGATTGTCAGAATGTGGAAAGGAGGTCACTGAGAATTCAAGAACGACTCTTTACATCTCTGGGTTGGCAAAAATACAACTGGTTCTATCCCACTGTGCTAAAAGCTATACAGATGGAAAAAGGGAATATTGGTGTTAGATTGTTGCATTTGGATTTGGATTTAGAAATTTGGATTTCTGGATTATCTAAGTGTAGATGTATAGTTTGCTAGGGCTGCCATAATGAAGTACCACAAACTGGGTGATTTACCCAACAGAAATCTATTATCTCATAGTGCTGAAGGCTGGAGGTCTGAAGTCAAGGTGTTGGCAGGGTTGTTCCTTTCTGAGGGTGTGAGGAAGAATCTATTTCAAGCCTCTTTCCTAGCTTCTGGAGGTTTGTTGGCAATCTTGGTGTTTTGTGACTTGTGTTCGCATAACTCCTATCTTTGTATGATATTCTCCCTGCGTGCATGTCTGACTTTGTGTTTAAATTTTTCATTTTGCTAAGGATATCGGCCATATTGGCTTAGGGACCCACCTGCTCCAGCATGACCTCAACTTAACAAATTACATCTACAATAAACCTATTCCAAATAAGGCCTTGTTCTGAGGTGGAAGGGGTTAGGATTTTAACGTATGAATTTTGAGGAAACCCACGGTTCAACTCATAATGGATGACAAAGAAGGAGGAGATATAGAATGATCAAGTGAAAGAAAGCATATATGAGATGAATTGAAAAAAACACTTGGAAGACCAGAGCTGGAGAGAAAAACCGGGCTGAGGCATAATAATGATTTCCTATCTTGGAGTGGTCAGGAGGACCCAGTGGTGAAGGGTTAAAATTCCAGTTTACTGTGTGACCTTTTGATCTATGAGGTCAAAAAAATACCAATAAAAATTCCACCATGTTATTTGGAGAAAATGATATTTCTGTAGAAATTCAAAGTAACTAAAATATTCAAACCATTCTTGAAAAAGAAGAATAAAGTTGGGGATTTTTTTACTGCCGACTTCAAACACATCGGGTCTTGATATGCAATGGAAGCAAGTGAGTGGAAGAAGCTAGCACCACCTAAAATCTCTTCTGGTGAGAATGGCAGCATTCTTGAAGAGTGGGGCTGATGTTCTAACTACAGCATCTTACACCTGGTTCCAATGGTATCAGCAGCGCATGCTGCAAAGTTATGTCCAGCCGGGTTCAGTGCCATGCATACAGGACCATTTAGGTGGTGTGGGTTTAGGCACTTAATCTCTAAGTGGTAGGCATGATCCTCCTGATGATACTATGTGTTACCTAATAATCAATGATCAATTCATTTTCTGCTTAAATTAGCCAATGTTTCTTTCTTTTAAATTAGCAACAGGGACCCCTGACTGATAGAAATGCTAGGAAGAAAAATAGAAAGGTGAAAGGGCAAAAGATAACTGGGGCTGTATTTGCATAAGGGGATAAGAATGAATTTCTTGGCCAGGTGTGGTGGCTCACAGCAGTAATCTCTACACTTTGGGGGACCAGGACAGGTGGATCGCTTGAGTATAGGAGTTTGAGACCAGCCCAGGCAACATGGTGAAACCTGGTCTCTATTATTAAATAAATAAATAATAATAAAGAATGAATTTCTCTGAGGAGGTGGCATTTACACAAAGACTGTATTACTCCATTTTAATTTGTAAAGAAAAAACATTCCATATGTGTATATATGTCTAAATGAACATATAAAACTGTGAATAGATAATTCTGGTACTGCTGCTAATGGCTTCCAAATATCTGTCCACATCCTAATCCCTGAAGCCTGTAAATGTTACCATATATGAAAAAAAGGATCTGTGCAAATGTGACTAAATTGGAGAACTTGAGATGAAGAGATCATTGTGGATTATTCAGGCTGGCCCTAAAGTCATTCAAAACATCCTTACGAGAGTAGCACATGAAGATTACACATAGAAGAGAAGAGGCACAGTGACCCCAGAGGCAGAGATCAGAGTGTTGTGGCATAAAATGCCAGTAGTCACTAGAAGCTTCAAGAGGCAAGACACAGACTCTTCCCTAGAGCCTCTAAGGGGACATGATCCAGCTGACACCTTGATTTTGGCTCAGCGACACTGATGTTGAACTTCTGACTTCCAGGACCTTGTTTTAAGCTACCAAGTCTGTGGTGATTTGTACAGCAGCCCCAGAAAACTAACACAATAATATATTTGATTACAAAACTGATCATCTGAAGGGAGAAAGAGACACAGAGATTAGAAGAAGAGAGAAGGATAGGGATATGAATAGGCTTTATGTAAATTAAAAATAGATGGACACACAGAACACAGATTTTTTTTTGAGAATATAAAGAAAATGATTTGCATTAAACATGCAAGAATGATTGCAAATGGGGAAAGGAATGAGAATGGGATACAAGGAAATCAATGGCAACAGAAATGAAAAATTCAGTTGGCAAAAATTCAGATGGCAAAAGTTCAGATGGCAAGATACAGGTAAGGATACTTCCTGTAAGATGGAGGGGAAAAAAAGAAAAAATAATAACTAGGTAGGAGTGGCAGCACAAGCCTGTAGTCCCACCTACTCAGGAGGCTGAGGTGGGAGGCTCACTTGAGGCCAGGAGGTTGAGGCGGCAGTGAGTCATGATAGTGCCATGGTAGCTTGAGCAACAGAGTGAGACCAAAAAGAAAAAAAAAGCGAGAGAAGAAAAAGAGAAATAAGAAAAAATGGCCAGTTTGGGTGACCCAACATCTACAGTCCAGAAATAAAGCAAAAAGAGGAAATGAATCATCAAAGAAATCATTCAAGAAAATTGCCCTCTACAGATTGATGTTAGATTTAAGAGAAAGCATAGAATTAAATGAGACTGGAGAAGCTGTCAGGGATTAGATCATAAATGTTTCATAAGGCTACTTTAGGGAACTTTTGCTAGAGTGGAACTTTGTGTTTAGAGTAGTTCTAGAGGTTCTCCTTACAACTGGCTCACTGAGGAATTTTTGCATAAACTTCAAGAACCAAGGTAACATCACTTCCTTGGGAAGTCATCCAGGACCCATTTGCCAAAGTAAGTGGTTCTTCCAATATGTTTGTATACAACCGATTGCATTATAGATTATTAATTAGTGTGAATTTTATCTGCTAGAAAGAGTGCTACTTGAGGGTAGAGTCTGGATGGGGCTCGTTCATCTCTGATTTCATAATGCCTGGCTCAAAGGTGGTAACTCATTCTTTTGTTTTGCTTTGGCTTCAGATCAAGAATTTCCCAGTCCTTAAACTTTATTTATTTGAGACGGCGTTTCTGCTCTTTTGCCAGGCTGGAGTGAAGTGGCACAATTACAAACTTACTATCAGCCATCCCATATATTGGAACCGACCTTGTACAGTGGATCTGAGGCAGATTAAAGCCACACTCACACGATTCTTCAGGATCTTGGCTCACTGCAACCTCTGCCTCCCAGGTTCAAGCAATTCTCCTGCCTCATCCTCCCACGTAGCTGGGATTACAGGCGTGTGTCACCACTCCCGGCTAATTTTTTTTGTATTTTTAGTAGAGACAGGGTTTTACCATGTTGGCCAGGCTGATCTCGACCTCCTGATCTCAGGTGATCTGCCCACCTTGACCTCTCAAAGTGCTGAAATTACAGATTTGAGCCACCGTGCCCAGGCAGTCTTCAAGATTTAACAATTCCCAAATAGTAAATAAGGTGAAAATAAGTGAAACCTATTTTTTTTCGGTGAGTGTGAGGGTAAGGTAGCAGCTATCATGTTCATGTCCTAGGTATTAACACCTTATCACCAATGCTCGCAGCCGCCCAACAAAATAAACGTTATAATCCCAGTTGTACAGATGGAGAAACTGACCTTGTCATGTGAAGTTACACACAGCCAGTAAAGTGCCCTGGCTTGGAACCCTGGCACCTGCCTCCAGAGGTCGAACTCCTAGCCACTTCACCATGCTTCCTCAAGATTCACTAGTATTCTTGCAAATATTTTTCGACCACAGCTGCTTCACATCGGTTAATTCATTTTCAGTTCACTAGTGTCTGGTTTCAATAATTACGAACTCTACCGCATTTACCCACTGTGAAAAATAATTCACTCTTCCAAAGGTCCTGTGTAAACCTAATTTTCGGCTGGATGCCTTGGCTCACGCCTGTAATCCCAGCACTTTGGGAGACCGAGGCAGGTGGATCACAAGGTCAGGAGTTCGAGAGTCAGCCTGGCAAATATGGTGAAACCCCGTCTCTACTAAAACTGCAAAAATTAGTTGGGTGGTGGCGCGCGCCTGCAGTACCAGCTACTTGAGATGCTGAGGCAGGAGAACCGCTTGAACCCGGGAGGCGGAGGTTGCAGTGAACCGAGACTGGGCCACTGCACTCCAGCCTGGCGGACAACAGAGAGACTTCATCTCAAATTAGTAAATAAAAATAAACCTAATTTTCTAATTCGCTTTTTTGTCTTTCAGTTGAGGTACTCCCTACCTTTTCTGTGTCTAAAGAGCTTCCTTTCTTTCTTTTAATAGGAATAAATTGAACTAATTTTCAGATAGAGGGGAGTCCAACTGTATGGAATATAGACTTATCTTTTTTCACTCTCATATACAGAACTAAAAAGGACAGCATGATACAGCAGCTGAGGTGGTGGATTAAGATAATGGGGCGGGGGAAGCTTTGCTCCACCCCCGCCCCGCCCCCGGCCTGCCTCCCGAGGACTGAGAGTCCTGGAAGGTTTTGCAGAGCTCCTGGCAGGGCGAATCGCTCGCTGCCCGCAGGGAGTCGGGAATGCCAGGGCCCAGCTGAGCAGCGCTGCCCACCGGAGTGGCCAGTCGATCGTTGGAGATCGAATCCAAGGACGTGACTTGAACCCGGGAGCTGGGGCACCGGAGTCCATCTACCGGGCATGGAAGCACCGGCTGACCTCGAGGGCCCACGCGAACCAGGAGGTAACCATGAATTGCGTGGCCGGGAACTGGGAGCACGGCGGCGGCTTCGGGCCTGTCTCTTTAGGAACGATTGAATTGCTTTTAGTTTAATTCGTTTCCGAGAGATCGGAAAAGTCTGGGGCCTGAGCATGGCCAGCGTTTACTTTTCTCTCTGAACGGGGTGAAGTTCCAGGACTGGATATGTGTCGTGATTTCTAATGATTTTCTAACCTATACCTCTGCTTTTAAGTACTGTGTGTTTAATGCATTCAAGTAAGTATGCCATTAGGCAAATGTAAAACGTTACCTTTCAAGTACCCACTGTTGTTTCCCTTCTTTGTTAACGTTCTCTCATTTCCCTTTCTCATCTAGTACAAACGTTTTACAAAGAATCTTAAGACTTCCTCATGTTGCACAGATTTTTTGTTGTTGTTCTTTTCTGGGCTGCAATGGCAACCTCTGAAAAATGAGCAAACCAAATATATTTTTCTTTTCTTTTCTTTTTTTCTTTTTCTTTTTTTTTTTTTTACAGTCCAGAGGTCTTTTATTTATTTATTTATTTATAACACGTATTATGCCATGAATTCATAGGGAATAGGTTCCAGCAGCTCAGGCTCCTCCCCATTGGTTCTCACACAGTGTGCTTCTCTGGGTGGAGCAGGCTGGCGCTTCAGTTGGACCCAGGTACCTTTCTCTTTGGCTTCTTTCTTTTTCTGATCATTTTCCTTCACACGTTTTAGGAAGCTATCTCGGCTCTTAGAGTGCTTGATGTGCTCAATGCGCACATTAATTCTCTTGGCAAGAATCTTGCCCTTAACTTGTTTGTTTACAACAATGCCAACAGCATGCTGGGTAACATTGTAGACTCTTCCAGTTTTGCCATGATAATATTTGTGGGGCATTCCTTTTTGAACAGTACCCATTCCCTTGATGTCTACAGTATCACCTTTCTTATAGATTCACATATACCTGGCCAAAGGAACAACTCCATGTTTTCTAAAAGGCCTAGAGAACATGTATGGAGCGCCTCTCCTTTTTCCCTGTGTTCGTCATTTTGGCAAATTACTGGAAGATGGCAGTTCCGGCCAAAAGGCATGTTTTTCTTAAGTTTTTCCTTAAAACAATTTAATTTATAAATGGCTGATGGATTTGCTTGGATATTTGAAACTCTGAGTAATTGACTTCATGTCTTTAAATGGCAATTTAGCCCTGGAAATAAGTTAAATTAACTGATGCAAAAGACCGGTAATTAATGTAAAAAAATATTGATTTATGAATTTATGGGACTTGTTTATCCAGAAGCATACCATTGTAAGTATTAATTCACCAGCTGAATGATTTAGCTTGTTTTCTCCTACTTACACTTCATTTGACTTCAATACTGCCTTAGAAATCTTATTAAGTTGTCATTACATGCTTGAAACATTGAGTTTCACATAGCATATGATGCTGATAAGTTGAGAAAATAGGATATTATGCTTGGAGATCACCCTGCCACCTCATCCTTTTTGAAGGGTTATTAAAGACCAGAGAAGCAGACTTAAAGGTGAAGGCAAAAGATCAGATGGTTTGATGATTTCTGCATTGAAATTCTAACAGAGAATGGTATGTAAATGAAAACAGTATGTTTTCAAAACTGTAGTAATGTACAAGGATTATGTTCCATTTGATTAAATGTGCTATATTCATAATAGCCCTAAGTTCAGTAAATGATATCTTCAGAGTGTAACATATGTGCACAGAAATCACATTTGTGTACTTTGATCAGCACTGTCAATCATATGGCTAACTGCAGCATGTTTGCATTCAAGGTGATGACCCTGCAGGAAGTGCAGGAGACACTCCCAGGCGGCTTTCCAGAGAACAGGTTTTTGTATTGATATCGGCAGCTTCGGTGAACTTAAGTTCCATGATGTGCGATTCTATACTTGGACCCTTTTTCCCCAAGGAGGTAAGACATTTTCAATCTTTAGGAGCTCTATTTTTTTTAAAGCCTTTTAAATTATTTCATTTTATAGTATGTAAAATGTAAAAATCTGCATATAGCACAGATGATGTATAGAACTCCAGCCACTAGAATACTTTTTATAGAATGCTTGATACCCGGAAAAAAAAAACCTAGTCAGAAAGAAAATCTTCTTGGGAGGTAATTCACCTAAAAGTAGTTGATCTTCTGAAAAGTTCATGCTTACCATGCAGTCTGATTAATCTTTATTTTGTTTCTGCAACTGAAAAAAGGAGTGCACTGAATAACTGAGATTCAAATGTTACTGCAATAGGTCTGTGTAAAGACACAAACTATTTCTGGGAGGTTTTATCCACATTTATAATTAGGAAGTTTTGATTCCTCAGATCCTCCATCCCCTCTTTTTTTTTTTTTGTTTTGAGACAGGGTTTCACTCTTGTTGCCCAGGCTGGAGTGCAATGGTGTGGTCTTGGCTCCATCATTGCAATGGAGTGCAATGGTGTGGTCTGCCTCCCTGGTTCAAGTGAATCTCCTGCCTTAGCCTCCTGAGTAGCTGGCATTACAGGCACGCACCACCATGCCAGGGTAATTTTTGTATTTTTAGTAGAGCTGGGGTTTTGTCATGTTGGCCAGGCTAGCCTCGAACTTCTGACCTCAGGTGATCTGCCCACCTCAGTCTCCCAAAGTGCTGGGAATACAGGCATGAGCCACCACGCCTAACCCCACAATAGCCCCTCTTTCGACTTGAATTTCTTAAGGACTGTAGCAGCAATGTTTATGCAAGGGAGGAATTCTGATTAATACGGCCTGTTCCTTTTAGTCCTAGCCTTTTGTATGGTGTTAGGGTTTATAGGTAATGACACACATTCAAAGAGAATAATCCCTAGTGCGTCCAACTGGATTCCAGATGTCAATAGGATATAGTATGAAATGAATGTGACTGGTTTGGAGTGCAGACAACATGTCCGTGTGTTTTATTTTGTGCTTTTTGCCAAATCCTAGGCTCACAGTGCAGTGGCAGCTTCTTAGTCCGCAAACTGGAGTTAAAACATGTAGTCCTTCATTCCGTGTGCTACAAAAGAAGATAAAGTGGCTTCCCTGCCAGAGGAACAATATTGCCACGTACCCATCCAGTGCTCTCTGGCTTTTAGTACACATTCCCCCCATTTATCCATTTGATCACTGTGACAACCTCATACAGTAGGTAGAAATGTGAGAATCTCAGCATGCTGCAAATGAGGAAACAGTCTCAGAAGCTGTGACTTGCCCAATACAGTTCTGTTAACTAGAGATTTAATGAGTTCCTACTCTAGAGCAGGCTAAGCATGGGATGTATTAAGGTAGAATTCAAAAATCAGGGAAATGGCTCTCTCTTGTTTGCCCATTGGAAGTGAAAAACTATGGGGAAAAAAGTTTCCAATGATTTGGATATCCTTTAAGAAAAGGATGTCCAGAATGTTACATGACTGTTTTTTCTTTCTTTTTTTTTTTTTAATTATCATTTTCTTCTGGCTTCCTTCTATCCATGCTAATGTTATGAGATCCTAAAAGGAAGAATGGTTAATTCTGCAGATAGGAGAAGAAAGAGTGGTACTTTCAGGATAAATCCAAGGTGGGACTTTTTTTTTTGAGACAGGGTTTCACAGTCACCGAGGCTGGAAGTACAGTGGCATGATCAGGGTTCACTGCTGCCTCAACCCCGCAGGCTTAAGAGATCCTTTCAACTCAGCCCCCTGAGGAGCTGGGGCACAGGCACGTGCCACCAAACCTAGCTATTTTTTTCTATCTTTAGTAGAGATGGAGTTTCACCATGTTGCCCAGGCTGACCTTGAACTGCTGAGCTCAAGTGATCCATCTACCTCGGCCTCTCAAAGTGCTGAGATTACAGGCACGAGCCACTGGACCCGGCCTATGGTGGGTCCTAAGAGATGATAATTCTTACGGTGAACAATAGAGGTGGAGGTGTTCTAGGTAGAGTCACAGGAAGAGTAGAGTGAATGGCATGTTTCTGGGGAACAGCAGACAGCCTCTTGATATGGCTTGGGCCTGGGGTGAAATGAGGTCTAATAAGAGACTGTGGATTGGAGGGGGCAGGGCTGAGATAGGAAGGAAGGGCACTTGCATACATACCAAGGACTTAGTGGGCAATCGTCAGAGGTGTTTGAGCAAGACAGATCAGTCTGGCCAGACTTGGGTTTTGTAAATAGTAATAATAATAATAATAATAATAATAATAATAATAGGAGCCTGTGGAATTGAGATGGAGAAGAATGGGAGTGGATCAACCAACGAGAGGGGCATTTCCTAGCTCAGCTGGAACTCAGTGAGCGCAACCAATGTTAGTTTCCTCTAAATGAATAGCACAAAGGAAAACCAGGCTGTGGGTGTGTGCTTTTTAAGTTTTTGATTGAGTTTTTTGCTTCTAGGAAAGGTTCACTAAAGAAAAAAGTCAAGCTTTTAAAGAATTAAAGTTAATTTTATTCAAAAGTCTTACTGAGGACTACAGGCTGAGTATTTAAGTTCACAGTTTGTCTTCAGGTAGTGGAGATTCAGTATGTACAAGGTCACATCAAAATTTGGGTATAAGAGTACATCTGGTTATAGATTTCTAATGTACCTTTGGTTATAGTTTATAAAAGCATAATCACAACCTGTTAGATGCTATCTTATGTGTAGGAAGAGGTAAGGCTGGGGCATTTATCATTTAATATAATAGCTTAGGCAAGAGATGTGGGGGTCATGTGCTTTATCCTGTTCTGTCTTCAACGCATCCGTCCCAAGAGCTGCATGTTGTCACAGAGTCAGGGGCTTTGGTACATTATGCTGGCAAGCAGAAATGAGCAAAACGTGGCTTCTGACATTTGCTACTTTGTCTTGCCTTGCAGAGGGAAGGCCTTTCTTAAATTCTGGTGTGGGATTCCTACTTCTATTCATCATTTTTTCTTGCAAGGCTCATCCTTTATCAGATGACTAGAAATTGCTTTATTTATTTATTTATTTATTGAGACAGAGTCTCTCTCTAACCCAGGCTGGAGTGCAGTGGCATCATCTCAGCTCACTGCAATCTCCACCTCCTGGGTTTAGCGATTCTCTCACCTCAGTCTCTCAAATAGCTGGGATTACAGGCACGCGTCCCCACACCTGGCTAATTTTTTTGTATTTTTAGTAGAGATGGGGGTTTCACCATACTGGCCAGGCTGGTCTTGAATTCCTGATCTCAGGTGATCCGCCCGCCTTGGCCTCCCAAATTGTTGGGATTACAAGCATGAGCCACTGCACCTGGCCCAGAAATTGCTTTTAATAGCTGTTTTTGCTTTCCTGATGTGAAGCAGGATCTATGTTTCAAAAATGTCATTCAGCTATGTGGTTCTAGCATATCCTGTGCCAACGTTTTATTTCCACAGCGAATATGGGAACGTGCACATAATGGAAACTGTGGTGGTGCATGACCCTGTAATCTTTGCAAGTCCCTGTCCTCATCTATAAATGGGACCAGCTAAAAATACGTCCCTTATTTAATTGTTGTTAGATGCCATGTAAAACAGCACTTAATAGAGATTCTGGCTCATAATGAGGGTCTAACAAGTATTCATTTCTATGGCCATTATAGGTTTTCTGCTGGATTCTAAATTAGACACTTATCACAACTCCTAAGCAAAGAACATTGATAATATAACTTGACTAATGAATGCTCTTCTTATGCCTTAATTGACTCCTTTCATAGTCCTTTATCTTTGAGGAACCTGACCTGTGTGTAGTAGAAATGTAGACCTCGTGTTCCAGTCAACATACGGTGTAACCATTTGTTATAGTGCCATTAAAGGTATTTTAATGAGATCGCTCTTGTACCCACATCATTATTTCCTGTGGTTATTAGTACATGGAAGGAGAATGGATAGTTATGAAGCCCAAGAATTATGGACTTAAATCTTGCCCAAGCAATTACTGTGGAGCTGTGGGCCCGTCGTCCCTGCCCTCACCCACCATCAAGTGCAAAGGGACATTTCTGAGGACTTTCCTAGAGTAAAAGAGAGGCCCTTCCTAAAATTTAGCTTAGAACAATAGAGTTTACATATCTGGCTTCCTGTGGTATGAAGCCATGAGGAATGTAGAGTTTGTTTAAAGAGGCCTAGTCTTACATGGAAAAAATGTCCTTGAAAAAGACAAAGATTGAATGACGATAGAATCTTTAGGTGAGAAGGGATGGAGAAAATTTTTATTTGAAACTGCAGTTAGAGAGAAAAGGTAAAGAAAGGCAATCATGGTTGTAGAGAAGGGATGTTGAAGAGTGCAAAAGTGTGTGTGCAGGTGTCCATTTCTGTACTGATTGTGAAATTGTTGAAAAAATCTGAAGCTCTTTCAAAAGAATGGATCTAAAGTGGACTTTTCTGCCCATAAGTATTCACTGCTGGTACAATGCCTCATATGTACAAGATGGTCAGTATATGACTGATGACAGTTCAGGCTTGCACTTCGTAGTATGCTAAGTTGCCAGTCCTATCTTAGAGAAATTAAACTCATATTTTGATTCCTTCAATTCCTATAGCTGGAACCTGATATAAGGATCTGCTGTAGTTCCAAGACTTGACAAAGTTTCTTAAACTTTCTATTTTTATATGTGAATGTACTTGTGTATCACAGTGGTAGCATTTGAAATTCAAAAGAAGTAGATTTAGGATAAATAATATTTGTAGCAAATTTTAGGAGCTCACTGATAGAATAGGCTATACACATTAGTAACTATAACTGATGGATGATAAACTACCTTGGCTGTTTCAGGAGAACGTAGCATGTCAGGGAAGCATCTTTCACCTCTGTTGTTGATGACAGGAAGGAAAACTGTCTTCTCCAAACTGTCAGGTAATTGGTATTACTGTCAGAAACAGAGACCTAGACTGATTGAGCCTCGATCTGACCCATGTGCCGACTCATAGAACTTCCTAAATTTGAGTTTGTAGACTGGCAAGTGTTTTTTGTTTGTTTCCTATAACTAAATCTGATACCCCAAAGGAAGTGTGTCTAAATCATCTGTTTCCTCAGTCCTGTTACTATGCAATAGAGCCCAAATTTCCTTATTCGGGGCCCAAAGTGGCTCCGGCCGGATGTGGCGCTTGCGAAGGCGAGGCCATGAGTTCAAGGCCAACCTGAGCAGCCTTACAAGCTCTCATTGATTGGCAAAAAAAAAAAAAAATTTCCTTATTCAAGACTTTTTTTTTAACTTGCATTTTAGATTTTGGGGTACATGTGAAGAACATGCAAGATCGTTGCATAGGTACACACGTGGCAGTGTGATTTGCTGCCTTCCTCCCCTTCACCTATATCTGGCATTTCTTTTTTGTGTTTGTTTATTTTCTCTGATTCTGACTTTTGCAGCTAAAGCTAACAATTCTCTATAGGATAGGTGAGTGAATTACTTTCATGTCAGAGACTATGGTTTACTATCTAAACTATTAATAGTTCCCCTTCCTTCCCCACCCCATTTATTTGAAAAGAAAAATCTTTTTGAAATTGATATACAGATAAAGTTCACAAGAAGATGAAGCTCTGATCTAATATTGCTATTTTTTCATATTAATGCTCATTTTTCTTTCAAACTCTTGTTTCCATTTCTATTCTTTAAAGGCTGAGAAGAAGGGAGCCAGCAATACGATTATTGGGATGATCTTTGGATGTTTTGCTTTGTTTGAGTTGCTGGCATCTTTGGTATTTGGAAACTATGTAAGCATAAAGTTCATATGTACTTCTTAGTTTTTAAAAATTGCATGGTGAATTATTTTCATTTACTAGTCTAGAATTTGCATTGATACAGAATAGCCATCTTTGTAGTTTCATAAATTGTACCACTGTTAACAGTTCCTTCCTCAGAATTGATTGATTTTTAACTCTTCCCGTATTTGTAAGCAATATGTACTGTCACTCTGTTAAAGAATGGTTATAACGTATTAACTGTACACGTCTTCCCCCCATCCTGTATTTTCCAATACAGTGGATTTGTTTATATCAATAGAGACTTGTACAAGTTATAAATTGACCGCTCTGCTTTGACATTTATTATAGCTTGTACAAATTGGAGCAAAATTTATGTTTGTAGCCGGAATGTTTGTCTCAGGAGGAGTTACAATTCTCTTTGGGTGAGTCATTTTCTGATTATATTTGGAAGCCTGAACAGATTTTGTAATCTATCTTCAGTTTAAAATGTTAAAGGCTTTTTAAGTCAATGGTTCCATTATTGTTTGTTGAATGCATAACATGTGATAATGACAGGAGTTGAGAGAGTAGAGAACGGGGATAAATGGGATTGATTTTAAGGAAACAGGCCTCTGGGGGATCTCCATGATGCTCGTTACTGAACCTCTTCATTAGGACTCCTGTGATTGTGAGTGACAGAAACTTAACTCACTTTTCTGAGTCACAGAAACTTACTAGCTTCAGTAAAAAACTGAATTTCTCCAACAAAGTCAATTCAAAAAATATCAGAATACAGATTTGAAACAACATCATGAGAAACGTTTCTTCTTGTGATTTGAACAAGCCCTCTCCTTTAGGTGGCAAGATGACCCCTAGCAGCTTCAGTAGAAAGTGCCAGTTTCCTAACAGTTCCTATTAGAGTCGCAGAATGAACCCTCACTGGCCTGATCTTTGCTGATGGTGTTAGCCAGGGGGGGAAGCATGTTCTGATTGGCCAGGCTGGGTCACATGCTCAGTTCAGAGCATAGCATACAACAGAGTGGTTTTCCCCATTGCTACTTCCAGAAAAAGGAAAACTGAATGCCACAGGCAAAACAGATGTGAAAGTTCTTAAGCTTAGAGTTCTTAAACCAGCAGCGCAGTACCAAATAATATGGAAGAGCTTATATAAGAACATGGGGAACATAGAGGAATAACAGTATAATAAGATTCTAATGAAGTAAACGCAAGAAAACTTAAATGAAATGGGGTTAAAAAATTTTTGGAGGAGTCTTTTATTTTCTTTCTTTATTCCTTTTTTTTTTTTGAAGATTTGAGTCATACCCCAGGAGAGACCTGAAACTGAGTTCTTTTTTATGTTTAGGTCTTGTCAGAGTGATTCTGCATGTTTTTGTTTGTTTGTTTGTTTTTGTTTTGAGATGGAGTCTCGCTCTATTGCCTAGGCTGGAGTGCAATGGCACAATCTCGGCTCACTGCAATCTCTGCCTCCCAGGTTCAAGTGACTCTTCTGCCTCAGCCTCCCAAGTAACTGGGATTACAGGTGCTCGCCACCATGCCCAACTAGTTTTTGTATGTTTTAGTAGAGATGGGATTTCGCCATGTTGGTCAGGCTGGTCTTAAACTCCTGACCTCAGGGTATCATGGCCTGCCTCAGCCTCCCAAAGTGCTGGAATTACAGGTGTGAGCCACCACATCCAAATGATTCTACATGTTCTAAAAAGGTCTATTTAGTGCTATCATCTGGGAGACCAGTATATTAGCAGAAAAGGGCAACTAAGCTATCATTATGACTCAAATTGTTACCAAAAAAAGAAAAAGGGGAATTTTCTCCTACTGAAAAGATAACAAAGCAACTCTTTTAAAAAAAATCATATTGTAAAGTGATTTATTCTCATAACTATGGGTGATATACTATTCTTTTTGGTGAGTACAGTTAAAAAGGTAAAAAAGGACAACCAGCTTGACATTTGAGAATTGTCTTATTCCTTTTTAGTGTATTGGACCGAGTTCCAGATGGACCAGTATTTATTGCTATGTGTTTTCTAGTGAGAATAATGGATGCCATTAGCTTTGCTGCAGCAATAACTGCATCTTCCTCTATCCTGGCAAAGGCTTTTCCAAATAATGTGGCTACAGTATTGGTATGTATTTAATAAGTATTTCCTACTTCCCTTTGAGTGTAAGACAAAATATTTGCTTGCCTTTCCAAGTTAAAGCTGAGGTCCATTCTTCTGTACTTGTATTTCTCTACTCACTGTATTATTGTTACCTTTCACCCTGAGTTCAGCTAGCAGCAAGCCTGTCAATAAATGTACCAATGGTGTTACTTAGGTGCTCTTCCTAGTTTTAGAATTCCTGAATGGGCAGTTTGACTGCTAAGTGTGGTCCAACTCAGTTGTTCTTTTTATCACTTAAAAAAAAACAAACTCAGGCTGGGCGGGTGGCTCAGGCCTCTAATCCTAGCATTTTGGGAGGCTGAGGTGGCTGGATCACCTGAAGTTGGGAGTTCAATACCAGCCTGACCAACATGGAGAAACCCCATCTCCACTAAAAAGACAAAATTAGCTGGGCATGGTGGCGCATGCCTATAATCCCAGCTACTTGGGAGGCTAAGGCAGGAGAATGGCTTGAACCCGAGAGGCAGAGGTTGTGGTGAGCCGAGGTTGCATCATTGCACTCCAGCCTGGGCATCAAGAGCGAAACTCCATCTCAAAAGCAAAAACAAAAAATCTCCTTGGTACTGTTTTGCTATCTTTCTGTAGCCTAGATTGTGGCTGAGCTGCCTGAAGCATTCCTCTGCTTTCCTCTGCTTTAGAAAAGAGTTATCCTTAGTGGCAAAATAATCAGTTCATGCTAGAGTCCTACCTTGACTTGCCCCAGATTAATGCAAGGGATCTTAGAAATCATCTTGAAGTGCTTTAGTGCTTCTGCGCTATCTGAAGAGTGCTTTTGCATTTTGACATAAACATCCAGATCCCGGTGGCATCATATTGACATATGTTTTTGTGTACTGCCTAGATGCTTGTAGACCCAGTATTAGTGACATGTCAGATTCCCATCCCATCTCTAGGCAGTTGTCTCTCTAACCCCCGAGAAGGCTTTCCCATCATAGCACTGTCTGTCTGGGCCCATGCACTTCTGAAAGACACATATCATAGTCTGCACGGCACCCTTATAGCATATAATTGTTCTCCAGACTTCAGAGTCTAATCAACTTACTACTAAGGACTCCCTCATTTTCTCATTTAATACTGCAGTTTGAAAATTTGCACTGTCAGATAAACCCTTTGCTGTGTAAATAGTTCTTCCTACTTTTTATTAAGCATTTGTGTATATAGCTGGATAGGTTTAAGTTTTATTGCCATTTGGTAGGTATACCACTTACATTTTCAGGCAATATATTTCTCAGAAAGGGCTCAGAACATTAGTCTGTTGATATACTCTGTAAGATAAGGGTTTATGGCTAAGCAGGTTTAGAGACTATTATATGCTGTCCTCTAACTTAGAGATGTCCAGTTCACATTAATATCTTAAGGCCTTGAAAATCCTGGAGTAGGGATACTTTATTTAATGTTCCACTGTGGAACCACATTTTTTTTCTTTTCTTTTCTTTTTTATTTTTTTTTTCTGTGGAGACAGGGTCTTGCAGACTGGTCTGTTGCCCAGACTGGTCTGTTGCCCAGACTGGTCTTCAACTCCTGGCCTCAAGCAGTCTTCCCACTTTGGCCTCCCAAGGTGGCTGGGATTATAAGTGTGAGCCACCATGCCTGGCTGGAGCTATTTTTTTCAAACAAGACTTTTGATCTTTTAAAGAGCTGGTTTTCTGTGGAACACTCTGGAAAATGCTACCTAATAAGTTACTGTGATAATCATAACAATCCATTGGATTTTCTAATCAGCAAGAGACATCCGTGTTGCTAGGCCAAGTTTCTGTATAAAATTACAGCCAACAGCTAACAAACTAACATGGTAATTGATCCAGATGACCTTATTGTGATTAAAGAATTTCAATGTTCTTTATGAGGTGTCGAAAGTTATGAATGGAACAGTTTTGTGTACTCTGTGAGGCCTGAGGATATAAGGTTGCAAGCCACAGATCTCTGTTTAAGGTCCCTAAAAACTAGATTGACTTAAAATGTTGGCAATTTCTATAGTGGTAAACTCTTTTTTACCATAGCATTGTTTTGTTTAACTTTAAACAAAATAATTGTATATGGTACAAAATTCGAAAGTTATGGGAGGCAGCATAAAATATAATAAATATATTCTACATGGAACTGTTGCTTAGCCTTTGTATAACACCAGTTGAGTGGGTGCCCAGCCCTCCATCCCCTTAGGGAAGGCAACAGATAATGCAGGTTTATTCCAGAGAAATTCCACATATATGCAGAGAGAGAGAGAGAGAGAGAGAGAGAGAGAGAGCATGATTTCCTTTTTTTTCTTGGACAGGAATGTTGAGGTATCTCTCTTTTCTCTCTCTTTTTTTTTTTTTTTTTTTTTGAGACAGAGTCTTGCTCTGTCGCCCAGGCTGGAGTGCAGTGGCACAACCTCCACCTCCTGGATTCAAGCGATTCTCCTGCCTCAGCTTCCTGAGTAGCTGAGACTACAGGCACGTGCCACCACACTTGGCTAATCTTTCGTATTTTTAGTAGAGATGGGGTTTCACCATATTAGCCAGGTTGCTCTCGATCTCCTGACCTTGTGATCCACCTGCCTCAGCCTCCCAAAGTGCTGCGATTACAGGTGTGAGCCACCATGCCCGGCCTCCCTCTTTTTTTTTCTTTACACAAATGGTAGCATACCATAGGTACCATTCAGCACCTCACTGGCTACACCAACAATGAAATCATCTTGGAGATCTTCCTGTACCTACACATAAGGAGCTTTCTTACTCTACTTTTCTTACTGACTGTATGGCATTTCACTGCTGGATATAACCAATTTACTTACATCCTTGATGAATATTTAGATTATTTTCATCTTTTGCTGTTGCAAAACTGCACTGTAGTGCATAAGCTTGTATATATACCATGTCACATCTGCATGTCTATACTTGTATGTTAAATTCTTAGAAGTGGAATTCTAGATCATAAGGTCTATGCATATTGATAGATTTGCCAAATTGCCTACCGATGTTCACTCATCAGCATAGTGTGGTAAGTAGGAGATAGGTGAAAACCGGTATCTTGTGGTTTAAATTTGTTCATTTCTTTTAAGAAGTGAGGATGAACTTCTAAAAGATCTTTGTGTTTCACTTTATGTGTCAACCGTTTATTTGTAGCATTTGCTCATTTTTCTATGGGTTGTTTATCTTTTTCTCATTGTAGTACTCATGATGTATTTGGCGAATTAGTTCTTTGTCATTTTTTTCTCTGTTCTTCATTTATCTTTCGATTTTTTGGGTTTTTTTTTTTTTGAGATGGAGTTTCACTCTTGTTACCCAGGCTGGAGTGCAAATGGCGCAATCTGGGCTCACCGCAACCTCCGCCTCCTAGGTTCAGGCAATTCTCCTGCCTCAGCCTCCTGAGTACCTGGGATTACAGGCACGCGCCACCATGCCCAGCTAATTTTTTGTATTTTTAGTACAGACGGGGTTTCACCATGTTGACCAGGATGGTCTCTATCTCTTGACCCTGTGATCCACCCGCCCCGGCCTCCCAAAGTGCTGGGATTACAGGCGTGAGCCACCGCACCTGGCCCCTTTGATTTTTTTGTGTGTCATTTTTCATATTTTCATGTAATCAGATTTATCAGTATTTTCTATCTTCTGTGTGTTATGTCATAATTAGAATACCTTCCCTACCACAAGAATTTTTTTAAATTCCTTATTTTATTTTTCTAATATTTTTATAATTTCAGTATGTGCATTTAAACTTTGGGTCCACCTTGGAAATGTGTGTATGTAAATTATGAAGAAGATAGAAATTTTTTTTAGATAGTACCTTGTTAATTCTTCAAATTAAATATATGAACTGATTTTTTTTTTCCTCATTTTAAGGGAAGTCTTGAGACTTTTTCTGGTCTGGGACTAATACTGGGTCCTCCTGTAGGTGGCTTCTTGTATCAATCCTTTGGCTATGAAGTGCCCTTTATTGTTCTGGGATGTGTAGTTTTGCTGATGGTACCACTCAATATGTATATTTTACCCAATTATGGTAAGTCCATGCTTATCATTCATTTTAAGAACCTTAAATATATGTTTATACCTTTGTAAGACACTGGTTTAGCAGATAATGTTTTATTTTATATAATTAAAAATAGCTTTTAAAAATAAATGATTCTTTTTTCAGTAATATAGGCAATTAGTTTATATGAATTTCTGTAAATTGCAAATTCTTTCCAAACTTTAAAGCTAGCAAATATTTAATTTCTGACCATAAACCATTACCATATGCCATGTCTACCAGAGTTCTTCTTGGACTGAACTAAATACCAAAACAGGAAGTTTCTATGGGCCACACATGGCCCAGTCTTCCTAGAATGCTATGAGCTAGAAGAACAATGCTTATCCATCTTTCCCAGTGGTCCTTGCAGCTGTCCTCACAGTCTAGCTCAGATGCAAGGATGTAGATTCAGGTGTTTTCATTTAGCAGTGCTTTTAAAAATTATAAACTAGGCCAGGCACGGTGGCTCATACCCGTAATCACAGCACTTTGGGATGCCAAGGCTGACAGATCACTTGAAGCCAGGAGCTCGAGACCAGCCTGGCCAACATGGTGAAACCCTGTGGTCTACTCAAAATACAAAATTAGCTAGATGTGGTGGTGCACACCTGTAGTCCAAGCTACTCAGGAGACTGAGGCACGAGAATTGCTTGAACCCCACTCCAGCCTGGGTGAGAGAGGGAGACTCTGTCGAAAAAAGAAAGAAAAGAAAGAGAGAGAAAGAGAGAGAGAGAGAGAGAGAGAGAGAGGAAGAAAGAAAGGAAAGGAAAGAGAAAAGAAAAGGAAAGAAAGAAAGAAAGAGACCTAGGTTTAACTTTATCTCTTACATCCTGAAAACATCTATAACACTTAAAATAATTGAACCACACTTCATGATGTTTTTCCGCTTGGCCCCACATTTGATCATGATTCAACAAGTATTTATAGAATTTTGAACTGTGCAGGATGTTGTGGGAGAAATGGGGATAAATGAGGGCTTTGCATAGCCATCAAAGAGCTTCCACATCCGTAATTAGGAGGCTGAGATGGGAGGATCACTTGAAGTCAAACATTTGAGACTAGCCTGTGCAACATAGGGAGTCCCCATCTCTAAAAATGTTTTAAATGAGCTGGGTGAGGTCGAGCACACCTGCACTCCCAGCTACTTGGGAAGCTGAGGCAGGAGGATCACTTGAGCCCAGGATTTGGAGGCTGCAGTGAACTATAATAACACCACTGCACTCCAGCCTGGGTAACAGAGCAAGACACTCCATCTCTTAAAAAAAAAAAAAAAAAAAAAAAGCTTTCATGTCTGATACGATTTGGCTATATCCCCACCCAAATCTCAACTTGAATTATAATAATCCCCACATTTTGAGGGTGGGGCCAGGTGAAGGTAATTGAATCATGGGGGTGGTTTCCCCATACTGTTTTCATGGTATTAAATAAGTCTCACAAGAGCTGATGTTTTTCATAAATGGGAGTCCTCCTTGCACAAGCTCTCTTGCCTGCTCCCATGTAAGATGTTCCTTTACTCTTCTTTCATCTTCCACCATGATTGTGAGGCTTCCCCAGCCATGTAGAAATTTGAGTTTATTAAACTTCTTTCCTTTATAAATTACCCAGTCTTAGGTATGTCTTTATTAGCTGTGTAAGAACAGATTAATACAAGGTCCAAACCTGATATTATCTCTGGCTAGGATAAGTATAATAGTTACAACCTGTAACCTAAGACCCTTCTTCCCCTGACACTCTGATTCTTTTTAAATGTGGAAAATTATTTTTGATAAATTGAATGTGGCCTCTAGATTTGAATAATTTATATTCAAGTGTAGATGATATACAATTTTAGGCAAAATCAGAGGTTGAGTTATTTTGATTACCAGAAAAAGATGGCCTTACGAGTTTTCAAAATAAGTTAAAATTAAGAGATTTTAATTCCTTTGATTTTCTTTTTCTTTTTTTCATTTTCTCCAAAGAGTCTGATCCAGGTGAACACTCATTCTGGAAACTGATTGCCTTACCCAAAATTGGCCTTATATCCTTCGTCATCAACTCACTCAGCTCGTGTTTTGGCTTCCTTGATCCTACTCTGTCTCTCTTTGTTTTGGAGAAGGTAGGTTGCCTGCTTGCTGAAGAGTGTTGCATGGTAGCAGGTGGATGTAACTGCTTGTTCTTGGGCCCTTGTGGAAAGACCCTTGCATGGCTGTGAGAAGGAGGCAGAATGGGCACTACACACCACATAGCCCGTCCCTCTCTGCCGTCCCTGTGAACTGGGGACCTGATTTAGTAAAAATGAAAGCAGTCTTTCACTAAGTGGCCAAAACATTGGTTTCCTTCTTTCCAGGACCTTGCTTATGCCATTGCAGGTCTAGCTTGGGCATCATCCATGCTGCTTAACAAGGACACATTTCCTCTATTTGTTTGAATTGCAGTAAGACATTAGGGGTGCACAGTAGTCGTTCATTTGATGTGAGATGTGCTTCTTCTGTAATAGATCTTCCCCAGGTCCACTTACTTTTCAGGCTACTTCATATAATCAAATGACTATGAACTACATTATTCTTGAAATGGAGAAAGGAACCAAGAATCTCTAGCATTAAAAAATAATATGTTGAGGCCGGGTGCAGTGGCTGATGTCTGTAGTCCCAGCACTTCAGGAGGCCGATGCAGGTGGATCACCTGAGGTCGGGAGTTGGAGACCAGCCTGACCAACATGGAGAAACCCTGCCTCTACTAAAAATGGCCATGTGTGGTGGCACATGCCTGTAGTCCCAGCTACTCGGGAGGCTGAGGCAGGAGAATCGCTTGAACCCAGGAGGCAGAGGTAACAGTGACCCGAGATCGTGCCACTGCACTCCAGCCTGGGCAACAAGAGTGAAACTCGGTCTCCAAAAAAAAAAAATTATTAAATTCTAAAAGTTTGATGTCATCGAAATTTGTTCTTAGATATTTTTGGAAAAATATTTTTCCTGATACAGTAAAGTCCATTACCAGGCATGGTAGTTAATTACACTGGAGAATTAATGTTTTGATAAAGGGCAAAAATGACTCACTTTAGCCCATAATGACTTTATTGGAGGCAGTAGATTTAAAATAGCACAAAAACTTAAGTTTCAATATAGTTTCTAATATGATCAATAAAGTTCCTAATATGATCATTTCAAATACTTTCTGAACATTTACCTATCACAGAATGTAAAGATTAAAATTATTTTTTGTTATAATTTTATACTACCCCCTGAAATCACTAAAGACAGTTTGGGGTACTTTACAGGTAAACTTGGGGACTGTTAGTTTAGTGCCTGGTCCAAGATTTAGAGAGTAATGTAATATTGCCTTTAGCCAGTGAGTATCCATAAGGTACCCATAAGAAAAATGTGTTGTGATTATGGTGACACAGTCTATTTAGATCATCAACAACATGTATTTTTTAGCCATTTTTCTGTGTTTTTAAGAAGCTGCGTCTAAACAATGAAAATCTATAATCTCTGGGAAATCCAAGTTGTTTGTGTATATCTTATAAGGAATCTTTTGTCATTGTTGTTTCTCAAGTAAATGTGATTTATTTTAAAAAGATGAGGAAAACAGGAGGTTTCTTCAAAGAAAACTATAGTCGACCCATCTGTGACATGGGAGGTAGTATAGGCCCTGCTTGCTTCTGGCTGATGATGGACTGTACCAGACCTTTTTTTTCTTTTGAGACAGAGTCTCGCTGTGTCACCCAGGCTGGAGTACAGTGGCAAAATCTCGGCTCACCACAGCCTCTTCCTCCCGCGTTCAAGCTATTGTCCTGCCTCAGTCTCCTGAATAGCTGGGATTATACGCATGCACCACCACACCAGGCTAACTTCTGTATTGTTTAGTAAAGACAGGGTTTCATTATGTTGGCCAGGCTTGTCTCAGACTCCTGACCTGAAGTGATCCACCTGCCTCGGCCTCCGGAAGTGCTGGGACTATAGGCGTGAGCCACCCCACCAGGCCTTACATCAGACTTTGCTCCCTCAGGACTGTTGGTGGAGCCTTACCACTGCCACTCCCTTTTCAGGTTGAAGTGCTGCTACCCATCCCATTAGCCAACTCCACCCTAAGAAATTTTTTTTTTTTGAGATGGAATCTAGCTCTGTTGCCCAGGCTGGAGTGTAGTGGTAAAATCTCAGCTCACTGCAACCTCTGCCTCCTGGGTTCAAGCAATTCTCCTGCCTCAGCTGCCTGAGTAGCTGGGTTTACAGGCGTGTGTCACCACACCAGGCTAATTTTTGTGTTTTTAGTAGAGATGGGGGTTTCACCACGTTGTTCAGGCTGATCTTGAACGCCTGACCTCATGATCCTCCTGCCTTGGTCTCTCAAAGTGCTGGGATTATAGGTGTGAGCCACCGCACCTGGCCCAACCTAAGAAATATTTAGAAATTTATTTTCCTCTTTTTTCTGAATCAGAAATCCTATGGTTGGAATCCAAGAACCTCTCTTAGCAAGTTCTCCAAGTAATTTTTATGCACATTAAAGTCTGTAAAACATTAATTTAAATATCAAAATGCTCTGGGTTATGGAAGCAAAATATGTTTAATGCCAAAGGCTACAAAGCAAAAAATCTACTCTTCTGATATCTGCTCAGGTTATTCCCCCATAGAGAAAAAGTTATGCATTTTCAAAGGTAAGACAAAAATTAGGAAAAATGCAGAATATTATTGGTAGACTCATGGTAATAACAAGAGCTAAAGAAATGGTATAAGGAAAAGAGGGATGTTTATTTAAAAATGACTTAATTATGTAACTTTAATACAGGATTTCTTTTACAGTTTAATTTACCAGCTGGATATGTGGGACTAGTATTCCTGGGTCTGGCATTGTCCTATGCCATCTCTTCACCACTGTTTGGTCTCCTCAGTGATAAAATGCCAGTACGTACACCTAATTTATATTTGAGTCACCTTGGTATGTTTCGAGTAGTGGTTTTCCAACTTTAGGGGTCCACTGGTTAGAACTGATATATTCAATTGGACTGATGGAGAAGTTTCAGTGTCTTCTATCACCCGAAGGGTCAGCTATCACTCTAAGCCAATTCACTTTAAATTGCTTCACCTGTGAAAAGAGGAAGAGTCTTATGGAAAGAAAGAAAGAGAGAGAGAAGGAAGGAAGGAAGGAAGGAAGGAAGGAAGGAAGGAAAGGAGGAAGGGAGGGAGGGAGGAAGGGAAGGAAGGAAAGAAAGGGAAGAAAGAGAAGAAAGAAAGAAAGAGAGAGAGAGAAAGAAAGAGAAAGAAAGAAAGAAAGGAAGAAAGAAAGAAAGAAAGAAAGAAAGAAAGAAAGAAAGAAAGAAAGAAAGAAAGAAGAAAGAAAGAAAGAAAGAAAGAAAACTATTGGATTACACTTTCTTCTTCTAATTTCTTACCTCCATTTTGTCATCCAGGCTGGAGTATAGTGACGTGATCATGGCTCACTGCAGCCTTGAACTCTTAGGCTCAAGTGATACCTCCAGTATCAGCCTCCTAAGTAGCTGGGACTATAGGCATGTGCCACCACATCCGGCTCCTGGATTAGACTTTCTAAAGGAAAAAACTCTCTTAATGCAAAAACATGGATTGATCTTAATAAAAAGGGCAGAGTCCTAAAGGCTATTATGGACTCGATCAAATTGAGAGATTCTTCTTTAGGAGGAGATAATTTAGATTTTCTGAGTGAAAGAATACACTGGTTATCCCATAGCCTTTCTGATGAAAAACTTATTCTATTCTCTTTCAACTAGGTTTAAACCATTCAGTCCAGATGACGAAAGTACAAAATTAGTACTGTTAGTCAAATCTTAAACTTCTGTGACTTTAGGGCTTATATTTTGCATTTCCCCTCTTTATTTGATTTGCTTATATATTTATCAAGAACAAAATTACTTGCAGATTACTTTGTAACCCAGATGACAAAAAGCAGGTATCTTAAACAGTGTTTGGAGCTTGGTTTTCAGACATAATCTTACATAACTGAGCAGATATGGTAGCCCTGTAATTTTTGTCCTGATTCAAGTAGTTTATAAGGGATAAATTTATTGGGTACAATCTTAGTCCATTCAGGATACTACAGCAAAATACCATAAACTGAGAGGCTTTATAAACAATGAAAATGTATTTCTCATAGTTGTGGAGACCAAGTTGTCCAGGATTAAGGCATGGGCAGATTTGATGTCTGATGAGGGCCTGTTGCCTGGTGCACAGATTGTCGTCTTTCACTGTACCCTCATCATGATGGAATGGGCACGGGAGCTCTCTGGGGCCTCTTGTATACTGGTGCTAATCCTATTCATGAAGGCTGCACCTGGATACCATCACATTGGGTGTCAAGATTGAACATATAAATTTTGGGGGGACATAAGCATTCAGTCTGTACCAGGTAATTTTTTAATAATGTGATTTTTTTTTTTTTTTTTTTAGGTATTGTAACTATTAATACTTGGTGGGGATTTTTTGGTGGTCACTGCTGTTTTTCTTTCTTTCTTTTTTTTTTTTGAGACACAGTCTTACTCTGTCACAAGGATGGAATGCGGTGGTATCATCTCGGCTCACTGCCATCTCTGCTTTCCAGGTTCAAGCAATTCTCCTGCCTCAGCCTCCCAAGTAGCTGGGATTATAGATGTGTACCACCATGCCCAGCTAATTTGTGTATATTTTTAGTAGAGACAGGGTTTCACTATGTTGGCCAGGCTGGTCTCAAACTTGTGAGCTCAAGTGATCTTCCCGCCTCGACCTCCGAAAGTGTTGGGATTACAGGTGTGAGCCACCGTGCCTGGCCCATCACTGCTTTTTATAGTTAGTTTTTTCATTGTTATATTTGGAATAGTTCATCTCGTGCAAAATCTGATCTGCAATACACTCCCCTGCTAAGAAATCTTTGTCCTTTGTTCACTTTCTGTCTTGTTATAAATTGCCCTTGCTTTCGAGTTTATAGTCTACTTATTATCTCTTAAATGTAGAGTTTTGTTTTCTTCATTATATTTGGGTTTTTGAATATCACGACTTGTATTCTTTACTAATGTTTTACATTGTTTGATTACCGAGGGTCTTCACCTCTTTGAATCACTTTGACTCTCTTTCTCCTTACCAGCATCTAAGGAAATGGCTTCTAGTATTTGGAAACTTAATCACCGCCGGGTGCTACATGCTCTTAGGGCCTGTCCCGATCTTGCATATTAAAAGGTAATGTTTTTCTTCTTCTGTATGTTTGGCCAAGTAACATTAGGAATTATTTATAAAACTTTTGTTGTAACACTGGTGTAGTTTAGTATTTTGAGCCTTAATATTTAAATAATTAACTTTAGTACTCTATTGAGTTGTTAGGCTGACAATATGTTACCCTACTAGAAGCTAGCAGTGGGACAAGCAGAAAAAACTGCATAAAATCGGTCTCAGATGACAAAAATGCATATTCTCCTTCTGTGTTTCAATTGTTCATATTTGTTTATACTTTATTTTTAAAATAGCATTTGTTGCTTCCTGCCTTTTAGTTGATAGTTCTTGGAATATATTTTTGTTTTTTTCTGTTCATCTTCATTATTCCTTGAGGCAGGGACCAAATCTGTTTTTGTTTCTGTATCAGCCTTACCATGTATTAGCTGCTCATTAAAGCTTGCTTAATATAATTTAGTTGCTAAAATAAACTGAATTTCTTAGACCTTTTGAGGTACTTCTGGGATAAAACATGGTAACATGGAGAGAAAGGGATTTCAGAGTCCTTCAGACTTGAGTTTATATTTTGGCTTTGCCATGTACCAGTAGTGTGAACTTGGGCAAATCACTTAACTTCTAAGAGCCTTGGTTTTCTCATGTACCAAAAAGAACAGATAATAGTACTTACATCACAAGGATTAAATCTGATAACATATATTAAGTAACTGGCATCGTCTCCTCACATGGAACAAGTGTGTCTCCTGACTCTTTTACTTTCCTTCTATGCCATTTTTAAATTTATTGAAGTTCAAAGCCAGGTGATTGAAAGAACCGTGTTACTATTGACATTTTTACCAATTTTGAAGGGATTTTGTCTGGTGAGAAGCCAGGTTGGTTCTAGACATGATACATGTGACCAAAGGACCAAAGAGATGGAGATAATCAGGATGAATTCCCACCCGCAAACTGTAAGGAGCTGAAGGGCACTCTCACTGAATGAAATGAGTTAGATGGGAAGAGAATGAGGCTAGGCACATAATCAGTGAAATTAACTTCTCTGGGATCCTAACTTCCTTAGCATTTAAGCTTTGTGTTTCTTAAAACACTAATATTTTTCTTTTTGTTTTTGTTTTCTCCAAAACCCTTTCACAGTCAGCTCTGGCTGCTGGTGCTGATATTAGTTATAAATGGCATCTCTGCTGGAATGAGTATAATTCCAACTTTCCCGGAAATTCTCAGTTGTGCATAGTAAGTTACTTCCAATGCTTGAAGAGCTGTATTGTGAGTAAGTAGTAAGTATCACAGGCTTTCTTCAATTTCTCAATTTTGCAGCGTGTTGGATATTTTTGCCCCAATGTTAAATCTTCATGATTTTGTAGCCTATGATATTGTGATATACATAGTAATAATATACTAATAGAAGTGATAATAGTACTCCTAATACAGTAATAGCTAAAATGGGTTGAGGACAGATGTCTGGCTTGGTTTATGCCTCAGTATGTGTGTAACTTTGAAAAGCTAAAGCAAAATAAACAGGTCTCAGTATTGTTCATCATTCAGGGAGGAGGTCCATGCCAGAGCCTAGGTGACCAGACATCTGTCACCTGGTCATTATTCTTTTGTTTGATAGGCGTGATGATGAAGGACACTAAGTACTGTGGCTGTGCTGGGTCTATTCAACAGTTCTCATAGGAATAAGGAGCTATCTCTGTTTTTTAAAAGTGCCTTCGTTCTCTTTCCATCTTCTTCTCATTTTAAGAATGTTTTAATTATATATTTTTATAAGCATTTAATGCAAATGAGCAATGCTTTTTGTTTTTGAGACAGAGTCTCACTCTGTCACCCAGGCTGGGGTGCAATGGTGCGATCTAGGCTCACTGCAACCTCCACCTCCTGGGTTCAAGCAATTCTCCTGACTCAGCCTCCCAAGTAGCTGGGATTATAGGCACATGCCACCATGCCCAGCTAATTTTTTAAATTTGTATTTTAGTAGAGATGAGGTTTCACCATGTTGCTCAGGCTGGTCTCGAACTCCTGAGCTCAGTCAATCTGCCTGTCTCAGCCTCCCAAAGTGGCAGGATTACAAGCATGAGCCACTGTGCCCAGCCTATTCTTAATATCAATATATGTAGAAAAATTATTTATAGAAAACCATGGAGTGAATGTAACTATGAACATTTTTTTAAATTAGATTTGCTTTTATGTTAGGAGTGTTCTTGCTGTTGGTCCAGATGATCCCTGGTTTATCTTAATTGATCTATCATACAATTTTTTCTTTCACACAGGTTTTCCTTTTAATAATGGACACACTCTTGTCTTTTTGCAGTGAAAATGGGTTTGAAGAGGGATTAAGTACATTGGGACTCGTATCAGGTCTTTTTAGTGCAATGTGGTCAATTGGGTAAGTAGTCATTTAATTTCTTTCTTTCTTTCTTTCTTTCTTTCTTTCTTTCTTTCTTTCTTTCTTTCTTTCTTTCTTTCTTTCTTTCTTTTCTTCTTTCCTTCCTTCTTTCTTTTCCTTCCTTCCTTCCTTCCTTCCTTCCTTCCTTCCTTCCTTCCTTCCTTCCTTCCTTCCTTCCTTCCTTCCTTCCTTCCTTCCTTCTCTCTCTCTCTCTCTCTTTCTTTCTTTCTCTCCTTCTCTCTTTCTCTCTTTCTCACTCTCATCACCCAGACTGGAGTGCAAGGGTGCAGTCATGGCTCACTGCAACCTCCACCTCCAGGTTCAAGAGATTCTTCTGTCTCAGCCAGCTGAGTGGCTGAGATTACAGACGCCCACCACCACGCCTGGCAAATGTTTGTGTTTTTAGTAGAGACGGGTTTTCACCATGTTGGCCAGGCTGGTCCTGAACTCCTGACCTCAGGTGATCTGCCCTCTTTGGCTTCCCAAATGCTGGGATTACAAGGGTGAGCCACTATGCCCGGCCTCATTTAGTTTCATTCACACCTGCAAGATGGAAGATATTAATACTATCCCCACTTTAGTTGATGAAGAAATTGAAACACTGAGCGATCAGATGGGTTTCTCAAAGACAGTTCATCTAGGGCAGAGCCAGAATTCTAATCCCTCTCACTCCACAATCAGTGCTTATACCAGCAGTTTTAATACTTAGTCAAATGGTTTCATGTACTTTATCTTATTTAAGTGATATTTATAAGTTCCTTTAATAGAAACATGTCTCCAATTATTACAACTTTTTTTTCATTTATTAATTCATTTATTTATTTGCTTACCTTCTACCAGAAGGGTAACTATGCTAACAATATAATATATTATTTTGAATTGAGTTTTTTGGTTGCAAATACTGAGAATAGAATAATATAAAGAATTTTTTAAACTTGTTACATCTTTTTTATTTTTATATAAGCCATCGACTTTTCAGAAGCACTAATAATTTCACAATTGTTTAAAAATGTTGAATATCATCATCAGGTAGACTTACTTTCTTTTACTCAATGCTGTGCCCGGAATTAACTTTTTCTTTAGTACTTATATTCCAATTTAAGGAAGACTTACAATTGAAGGATCATGTAGCTTTTCTGAAGTAACTATTATTTTTTGCACTGTTGAATACTTTTTCTTCTTTCTATTGTTAGTGGTTTTATAGGATCAACGCTGGGTGGATTTCTGTATGAGAAAATTGGTTTCGAATGGGCGGCAGCTATACAAGGTCTCTGGGCTCTGATAAGTGTGAGTAACCAGTCTTTTATTTTCATTTTCCTTATATTTGTAGAAAAACTTGACTTGGAAAATTTACATTAATCATTACCTCTGATTATGTTTAAGGGATTAGCCATGGGCTTGTTTTATCTACTGGAGTATTCAAGGATAAGAAGGTATGGTCAATTTTTGGGCTTTTAACTTCTTTAAAAGTTAGCCAGTACAAGTGGAAAATAAATAACATTTTACAGCCGTAGCAAATCCAGTCAGTGGATTTCTAGGCACTCTGAGGCTTATCAGTTGGTAGATGCTTTTTTAAATTTTTATTTGTTGAGATGGTGTCTTGCTCTGTCACCAGACTGGCATGCGGTGGCATGATCTCAGCTCACTGCAACCTCTGCCTCCCAGGTTCAAGTGATTCTCCTGCCTCAGCCTCCCATGTAGCTGGGACTACAGGCATGAGCCACCGTGCCCTGCTAATTTTTGTATTTTTGGTAGAGACAGGGTTTCACCGTGTTGGCCAGGCTGGTTTTGAATTCCTGACCCCAAGTGATCCGCCTACCTCGGCCTCCCAAAATGCTGGGATTACAAGCCTGAGCCACTGCACCTGGCCAGAAGATGCTTTTTAAAAAAGATAGTTGAATGAAGATACAGGTACTGGGTTTTTTGTTTTGTTTTTTGTTTGTTTGTTTTTTAAGATGAGAAATACTGAGATTCATCTCTTCTTTCCCTCAATGTAGGACTAAATCTCAAAATATCCTCAGCACAGAGGAGGAACAAACTGTTCTCTTGCCTAATGACACCTAGCCCAATGGATCCTGGATTGATACAAGGTTGAGAGATGAATGCTCCTGGTCTTAAACATCACTGTAGGAAGGGTTTTTAAAATTTTACGCACAAAACTCCATAGACCCCATGCCAGTATCTTGGAAGTGTCAATGTGTTTTTGGATGGTCTTGTATTGCACTGTACTTACTGTGATACTGACAAGCAGTCCTGATGAACCAGCTATACTTGAAATATTAATTATGAAAGAGGTAGTTGAAAACAAGCAAAAAAAAAAAAAAAAAAAAAAACACTTGTCCTTGAAGATGTTATTACTGAGTTACTACTCTTGTTTCCTCTGTTTATTTTTTATTCTAAGTACTGCTGATTCTGTGAATGTATCTTTTTTATTAACAAGGAAAGAAATGAATTAATTTGATATGCTCAAAATACATAAAGAGGCTTCAAAATATATAGAAACATTACTATGAAATCAATTTTTAAAAGATATACTTTCTCACTGTCCTGAGGTTTTTTGTCTTGTTCGAAAGGAAGAATTCTTGCCTTTCATACAGAAACTCTCTAGCACTCCTTGGCCTCAAGCTTTTCTAAAAATTCTGCTTGTGTGAAAAGTATAAGAATAACAATACTTACAACTTCCATTTGTGTAACCTACTTTCAATTATGATCTGGATTTATAAACATTACTTGGTATAATGTTGTTCATTTCCTTTAATGTCTCTGTTTTTTGGTTCTACCATCTGTTTTGTTTTTGTTTTTGTTTTTGTCCATATTCTTGGTGAATGTATTTCATCCTTAGAGCAGGTCAGCCTTTTTCCCCTAATGCAAATGCTTGTTCTGTTAGGGAAGGGCTTCTGCCAAATTCGTGTGAAATCCATGCTGATTCATGTGAAATCCATGTTGCTTGAAGTGAATAAACATCTATTATGAAACTCTCATACTTCTTGATCTATTTGCATGGTATAGTAGCCACATGTATAGTAATTTTTTTAAAGAAGAAATGGTTTTATCTCTTCAATCAAAAATATTTTTGAATGCCTTCTCTGGGCTGACACTGTGCCAGAAGCTAGGGATATGGCTGTAATCAAGAAAAACACAAGCTCTGCTTTTTTTTTTTTTTTTTTTTTGAGATGGAGTCTCCCTCTATCACCCCGCTGGAGTGCAGTGGGACAATCTTGGCTCACTGTAACCTCTGCCTCCCAGGTTCAAGCGATTCTCCTGCCTCAGCCTCCTAAATAGCTGGGACTATAGGCACCCACTGCCACACCCAGCTAGTTTTTGTATTTTTAGTAGAGATGGGGTTTTACCATGTTGCCCAGGATGATCTCGATCTCCTAACCTCATGATCCGCCCGCATCGGGCTCCCAAAGTGCTGGGATTACAGGTATGAGCCATCTCGCCTGGTGTAATCTCTGCTTTTATGTAACTTATGCTAGTGGAAGAGACAAACAACAACTAAATATCAGACCCACCAATTATCTTACAGAAATGCTAAGAAGGAAAAAAAAAACATGGTGATGTGATAGAGTCGTTGGCTGGAGGTGTTTAGATGTGAGTGCCTCAATTGAAAAGTCCATGGCAGTGGGACCTTTGAGTTAAGATCTGAAGGAGGAGAATGTAACCACCATTCATTCTGACAGAGGACAGTTTGTAGTATGTGCACAATGGCTTGACATGGTCAAAGGAGGTTCTATGATCTTGTCCTGCCTCCCTGCCTGGCTGCCACCCCAATAGGAAAAGGAGTGGGGCCGTGATTCACTTTTCAGGGAAACGCCAAGCTGTTTTCTACAGTGGCTGTACCATCTTACATTCCCAACAGCAATGTGTGAGTAATACAGTTACACAGCAGGTTGTTTAGCTTTTTTAAAAAAAAAAAAATAGAATGGTGCATGAAATAGGTGGAATGAAAGCTTTTGATCAGAAACAGAGTCTGTGGTACAATTAGAGGGAATGCCATCAAGATTAGCAAGTAGAAACAGAATTTAAGTTCATATTTTAGGAGAAACCATTCAGATCAGGTTGACCTGGAAGAGAAGAAATTTGAAAGACTTTGTGGAGACAAAACAGTGCAAAAATGAAGTAGACACATTGACATTCTTTTAACAAGACAGTAATCAAGGACAGGTGGGTATCTCACCAGGGAGAGTTAAAGACCTGGGTCAAGCTGCCTTGGGCATGGCCCTTGTAATAGGGCCTCCATCTCATAGGAATGAAGCAATAGTAGTAACAGCAAAAATTATTTAGCATATATCACCATTTTGCAGATAAGGAAAACTGAGGCACAGAGAGGGTACATAACTTACAGTCACATAACTAGGAAGTGGTTCAGTCCCAGGCATTCTGGCCTCAGAGTCCACGTCCATGTTAATTATTACCAGATACCACCATGACTCTTCTAACTTACAGTGAGAAAAAACTCACCATAACTAGAAATAGGACCATACACAATTTAGTTCTAATTTGAAGGACAGTCAAGAGTGGGATCTGTGTTACAATAAAAGAATAATGTGCTAAAGAGAAAAAATTTGACATGAATATGAGAGTCAACTTCAGCTTTGTAGGCTAGAGAATCTCCAGCTTCTATTGCTGTGGTTTTTCTGCTGAGATTGGTTCAGTAGAAATCGCGTCGATGCACCTGGCCTGTGTCATCTGGCCCATACAGCTCCTTGAAAGAAAAGCTCAGGAATCAGAATTGCCAGGCTAGCATAAAATAGACACTCCTTCTGGTGTCTGACTGAAGATGCAGCATCCTTGAACCAGCTGCTGCTGCTGGGACACCTCCCTGTTATCCCAGAGGGTACCGCCTGCCCGGAAAGTGAAACCAAAACAGGAAGTCACCAGGGGTAACTGGAGGAGCAGGGCCTTGGAAAGGAAAGCAGTGGAGATCCGGAGGGGTGGAAGGCTCCCCCTTGACGGAAGCTGTAAGTAGTTATCTTGGGCTGCAAACGTACTTTTTCTTTGCTTCCTTGCTCACTGAAAATGAACAAGTGGCATTATTGGTGAATTACTGTGACATTCTCACATTGCTCAATAAAACATAAACTTTTCTATTTTTAATCTGTCTTTTTTTTCACATCTGAGAATTCCCTTTTGTTTTTGTACCATACCTTTTCAAATGCACATCTCTCCAACTGCCTGTATAAATCAACGAGTGACTTGGCTCCAATTCCTGTGGGTTTATTTCTGTGGTGGCAGTCATCCTGACTTTACCAAAAGCTTTTAATGCAATCAAGAGAACTTCCTAAAAGGACCTGCTGGTGAATGCAAGAAACTTTTGGCAGTTAATAGATTGGCATAGTGGGTGGAACTACGAGATTAATATTGTTAAGATTTTCTTTTAAGGAAGTAGGAGATGTCGGAAAGTAGGGGACATGCTACCAACTCAAAGAGACTTCTGCAACTTCAGTCCTAAGCTTCTGAGACAGGAAAGCAGATGTGTTGGTTGAACCATGTGAAATTACTTTTGCTAGGTCAAAAGCAGTGATTATTGGCAATTTCATGTGGCACAAACATTTTCCATCCAGTAGCGCTTTCAGAGAATCCAAGGCTGTGATATATTATTATCTTCTCAGATTTTCTCTTGATTTCAGCTGTGTTTATTAGCTGTGTCAGATAGCTATCTGAAGAGTTGAACACCCATCCAAGTCAAGTCTAAAGCTGGAGGATTACTTCACCTGAATGAGACCTGGCTCCAAAAGATGATTAAAGTTTAAGTTGGTTTTCTTCAAGTAGACCTTTCCTTTTACAGGGGCTGACTCAGTTTCGCTAAAGCCATATGCAATACTCCAATGGTATAGAGACAGACTCTTGGTCAAACCATTTCCATACAGAAAAACACTTTCAGGGGATTTCCTGGGATGGGTTCAACTTTACAGAACTTTTTGAAAATGAAGGAAATCTTACAGTCTGTCCAAAGGAGTTTTGCTGTCATTTAAGCTACAAAAAGAAGAGAATGAAGTGTACGTTCTAGGAGCTTTTACAGGATTACATGGCCGAAGGAGAAGAGAATACTGGCAGGTAATCTCAGTTCAAATGAAAGGGAGCTCAAGTGAAAGGTAAATTTCAGGTTAACTTTTCATATTTGTACCAGAAAACCAGGTGCTGTTCCTTGGCTCTGTCACCCAGGCTGGAGCGCAGTAGTGCGATCTCAGCTCACTGCAATTTCTGCCTCCCAGGTTTAAATGATTCTCGTGTCTCAGCCTCCTGAGTAGCTGGGACTACAGGCACGAGCCACCACACCTGGCTTTTTTTTTTTTTTTTTTTTTGCATTTTTAGTAAAAATGGGATTTCACCATACTGGCCAGGCTGGTCTCTAACTCCTGACTTCTAGTGATCCACCCACCTCGGCCTCCCAAAGTGCTGGGATTAAATGTGTGAGCCTGGCCTTGTATAGCTTTCAAATGATAGATTTTAAAGATGAAAACTTTTTATAGAATGTCGGCTCTGATTTTTTTTTTTTTTTTAATTATACTCTATGTCCCACTGTCTTCTTCTAAAGGAAAGGATTGGAAAGAGAGGTGAGTTTCAAGGGTGGTAAAAATTCTAATATCCTTTCAGCTTCAGTGCTGTTGTTGCCCAAAGATCTCAATGTCATCATCTAACATACCAAACTAATCATTTAACTCTAATTCTAAACTGACTTCTTTCTCTTAATCTACTTGTTATCTAGGAAGTGAGTTGATTCTCAAATCACTTGCCATTTTTAATAAAGCAGGTAATTATAACAAACATGATCCAAATCCCATTTCAGAGGAAGAAAATTTTTTCTTCACTGTGGTTCAAAACAAAGCAACATTTCTGGTACAAGTAACTTAGATGTAAGGCACTGTATTTTATCTGTGTTTGTTCCACATAGGTCTGCATAATGCTGAAGTGCAAAACTACTAATTTGGCAACTTGTGGATGGCCAGTAGAAACTGCTTCTACAAGATTTGAAGTGTTCTCCCTCAGTGGCACATTTGGAACAGAGTATGTTTTTCCTGAAGTGCTACTTACCAAAATTCATTTGTCATTTATAAAATTTGAGATAAGAGGACTTTTATAAGAGTATTTTCATTTTATATGTTCTCCAAAGCCAAGTAAAACAAGCTATAGCCACTCTGCCGGTTAACTTTAGCTATGTAACAAATTTCCTCAAAAACCATTTCTTTGGTTCTGATTCTATGGGTTGGCAATTTGAACTTGGTGCAGATAGGCTGTTTTTCTGCTCTGAGATAGGCTCGGTTGATATTGGCTGCGCTCATTATGTCTGCCCTTAGCTAGTGGGTTGACTAGGACTGACCAGTTTGTGGTTGCCTTGTCCTAGATGGCTGGGATTATTAAGGCCATCTCTCCCTGTGGTCTCTCATCTTTCAGCAAACCTGAACTTGTTCACATGTTAGCTGAATGAGTCCAGAAGCATCAAGAGAAAAAATATCACAGTGGGCAAGTTCTTTGCAAGTCTCTGCTTGCACCGTGTTTGCAAATGTTTCTTTGACACAGGAAGTTACATGAGCAATGTTGATTCAAGCAGTAGAGAAATAAAGAACTCAGACCTCTAAAGGGGAAGAGCTATAAAATCACATGGCAAAAGGACATGCATCAAGGAGGGGAAAATTTTGTCATCATTTTTTCAATTTATAACAACTAATTCTAAAATGATGATACTTCATTGGATGAACATAATGATGAACACACCTAGAACTATGAGTTTCACATACCACCATTCATTGAAGAATGTTTATAGATTTTTAGTTTACTTTTGTCACATGTAAAGACAAACAGAAAATCAGATATTTATTTTACATTTTTTTTGAAACAGGGTTTTGCTGTGTCACCCAGGTTGGGGTTCAGTGGCATGATCATAGCTCACTGAAGCCTCAAACTTCTGGGCTCAAGCAATCCTCCTGCCTCAGCCTCCTGCATAGCTGAGGCTTACTGCTAAGGAGGCTTTAAGGCATGTACCACTGCACCCAACCTTTGTTCACAAATGATAGCGGCTGTAACTAATTAATTCACAAATTAAGCTGTCTTCAAATTAGAATTATGACTCTGCAGGCTTATATCTGCTAATATACAACACTTGCACACATGCATGTGTACGCATACATACACATATTCCAGTGGTTTGGATAATACTGTCTTCTCTGAATTTTGGTAAACAGTGGCAGGGTGTCAGTAACTAGGGTAAAATTATTGCATGTCCTATAAAATGGGGTCCAAGTTTATTCAATCGGCATCAAGTAAGGAAGTCTTTAAAATTGCAGATTGCTGATGGTCATGTATCCATATCTGCTGTGTTATCAGAGTGGAATATATCATACTTATAAAAATACTGAATTTTGTGAAGCCAACAATTTAGCATACAGTGTAGCCTTAAAGCTATAAAATCCAAAGATCAGGAATCCTTGACTGCCATAGAACCTGGTTAGGTAGAATCTCATGGGCAAATGAGGCTGGAGTAAAGGCTGAAGCGTCAGCTACAGAAAATCATGATTAGATCTACAGTGAGGAGTCTGAGGCTAAAATCCAGTAGCTAGAAGATGGCTGGACTGACATAAATATCTGAGGTCACTTCAAGGAAGTGAGAGAGAAAAAATCAGGGTAACTGAGGTAAACTCAGGAGGGCATAGGGTCTCGCCATATTGATGCATTATCAATAATGTAAGCCCAGACATTTAAACTGAGCATGTAATCTAATTTTCTGGTACTACTTTGACACTTTTCCATGTCTTGTACTCATAGAAATGTCTTTGAGGAATTATCCCAAAGTAGGACTGAGCATTTACCTGATGAAACGACTTCATCCATGGGAGAAGGACAAAAATGCTACAGTTTTCCAGACCAGGTTAAAGATCCAAAGCCAGAAACACCATTTCACGCTTACTCTGAACTACGTAAGTGTTTGAAGGTGGGTGGTGACAGTGCGTGAGGAGTTGGAGAACATAAATAAATTATTCCATAGCTACTTCCTTTCTTTGTTTTAGAAATTTCATTCCAAATGGCTTCAGGCAGTTAAGAAGAGTTAGAGAATGATACAAGAGAATACACATTTAAGTGCTTCACTCCGTAGTATTTGTACATCTCAACTCCTACAAAGTATTTTTTAATTTTTATTTATTTATTTATTTATTTTTGAGACGGAGTTTCGCTCTTGTTACCCAGGCTGGAGTGCAATGGCGCGATCTCGGCTCACTGCAACCTCTGCCTCCTGGGTTCAGGCAATTCTTCTGCCTCAGCTTCCCAAGTAGCTGGGACTACAGTCAATGTGTCTCTCCTCTTTAGGACTGGTGATCTAATGACCATGTAGGATCTAGGTGCCTACTTTCCTCAAAAAGAGCCAAGAAAGTCCAATAACCCGTTCCTGGTTTTTTTAGTGCTTCTTTTCTCTAGAGACCTTGCAGGCATGACCCTTCTGTTAATATGTTATTTCTAGAGAGAGCAGTCATAATATTGAAGATGACAAGTGCTTCACATCAGTCATACTCCCTATGCCTTCTTAGGTGGTTTTTCAGTTCTGTGGAGGGATGCACACTCTTTCCTTAAACATTTACAAGTTATCTTAGAGGATCACTATTGCAGAGATTTTAACACACTTATTGTGTATCCTCAACCCCCACAGCCCCTTTAGTTTTATGCTAAAAGGGTGATGTTATTGACCATTCCCGCAAACGTGGAAACATCCTACTTTAGCACCTGGTGTAATGTCAGAAGCACTGACAGTCTGTTTTCAGTAACTAATTAGACAACCTTGGGAAAGTCACTTAACCTCTGAATTTCCTACTCATAGAAGATAATATCTTCCTCACTGATTTGGTGAGGATCAAATATGATAATGCATATGAAGGCACTTTGTGAACAGTGAAGCACAATCAGTATCTTCTAGGATATTTAGCCATTTTCTTCTTTCAGTTATAAAGCATCTATTTTCGCAATTTTCAACTTCTTCTCCATTCCAACTATACTTTCCACAACTAATGGGTTCATTTTCTTTTATTCTTGTTCTATTTATTGACTGTCTATTCATGTTTCCTTCTATTCTTGTTCAATTACTCTGTACTCTGTCTTTTATGAACACTCCACTGTGGCTTCAGGATAGATCTAGTCATTCATGCCTTTCACAATCTGATCTCCACCGTCCTCTGACCATATTCATTCTTCTCTTCTTCACTAATCTTCAGCTTTAGCCTGGGTGTGTTGTAACTTTTAACAATTCATTCTCTAAGGTAGAAAACAAAAAGCCCTGATTTCTGGCATTTGCCCATTTTCATGGTGTCAATATTCCCACCATGAACAGCTTCAAGACTAGATCTGTTGGCAGAGCTTGATAGCTCATGCCTGTAATCCCAGCTCTTTGGGAGGCTGAGGTGGGCAGACCACTTGAGGCCAGGAGTTTGAGACCAGCCTGGGCAACATGGTGAAGCTCTGTCTCCAATAAAAATACAAAAATTAGCTGGGCCTGGTGGTATGTCTCTGTAATCCCAGCTACTGGGGAGGCCGAGGCAGGAGAATCACTTGAACCTGGCAAGTGGAGGTTATAGTGAGCTGAGATAGTGCCACTGCACTCCAGCCTGGGTGACAGACTGAGACTCTGTCTCAATAAAGGCAAAGAAAGAAAGAAGGAAGGAAGGAAGGAAGGAAGGAAGGAAGGAAGGAAGGAAGGAAGGAAGGAAGGAAGGAAGGAAGGAAGGAAGGAAGGAAGGAAGGAAGGAAGGAAGGAAGGAAGGAAGGAAGGAAGGAAGGAAGGAAGGAAGGAAGGAAGGAAGGAAGGAAGGAAGGAAGGAAGGAAGGAAGGAAGGAAGGAAGGAAAAGAATGGCTGTGTTTAACAGCCGGCTGTCAAAGTTCATGGAAATTTTACAATGGGTTCTCATGAATCTGTGCACCACTGTCTCCAGCACACACTTGTTCTAACCAATCTAGAATAAGAATGCATATTGCCTTGACCTGTCACACACACTGTGTCTCAGAATGAGCCTTTGCTGATTCAATTTCCACTTCCCACAATATCTTCTGCCATAGCTCTTGGAAGAAATTCCTAACAGCTCATTTTTTTCTGGCAACTTGTGTACCCTCCAGGAAACAGACCAGTTCAGCTTTTTCTTCTCAGACCTCCTGAGCACTTACCTGTCTACTCTCTTTATGTTTAGAATCCTCTCCGTTTCACCATTAGCTATTAAGTTTCTTGAGGAAAGGTGTGATGTAAACCTCTCTGGTTCCTGATTGTCTTGCACATAATCGAACTCAGTGAATCACTGCTGCTGATTTTGACTTTCCATTAATGGTTACATTCAATTGTTGAAACTAAAATCTTGGGCCCTCTTGAATTGCTCTAGTCTTCATTACATAGTAAATAGCTGTCCCCTACCTGGCCTACTTGCTGCTTCCTCCTCAATCAGAAATGATTTGACTATGCATCATATCTAGGATGGTTTCAAAATCATTAATTTGCTTTTAATGCGTATGTTAAGAAAGCTGACCGTACTTTTCCCACTTTTTCTTTAGGTGCTGAAAGATGGGCATTTGGTAAATAAGAATGGATTATCTGAGCCTATACTAACAGCGTCTCTCCTTGGGAGGTGGTACACAAAGGACTCACTTTATAGGTCATGTGGGACCAGCAATTCAGCAATAACTTACCTGTTAATATTCATATTGTAAATGATCATAGCTTTGCAAAATATTGTAATGGTATAGGGCATCTCTTTATCACTCTGTTTCTGCTTCATATACTTGGCTAAAGGTATTTACCAGCTTCCCAAGTTTACTAAGAAACTTTGAAGGGCTTTTTTGGTACAATAGACCAGTGAGTCCTAAATATTCTTTCTCATTAAGAATTATTTTATAAGTATTATATAATGTTGTTCCTTTTTTGGGCTACTCTGAAATGTTGCAGTGTGGAACAATGGAAAGAGTTCGGCCGTTTGGGTCAGATAAATGAAGATCAAACCCCAGTTCGAGGCTTATTTGCTTGAGACTTTGTGTGCGTTTGTATGTGTGTGAGGTCACAGAGTGAGGAGTTTCAGGGCCATTTCAAGCACAGCTGTGCCCTTGAAGAGAATAGTAGTGATGGGAATTTAGAGGTTTATAACTGAGTTCTCTTTGACATTAAAGACAATTTGAAGTCACCTAGTTTTCTGTGCTGATGATTATCAGGAGATTTACTTTCCAATCAAAAGGTAATGTTGATATTTATTTCTACAGTGAATGTAGTTTGAGTGGTAGAAGAATTGACTTCTATGCCAAGTTCACATCAAAGGAGAGCTGACCCAGGGCACTCATAGCCCCAATTGTCCCACCTTAAGGCTATGGTATAATTTAATAGGTAGAAACCATATAACACAAAGTCCATGAGAGTTAAAAGTAACATTATTTTCAGCATTTGGTCGACTTTTTACAAAACACATGTATTCCATGCTACTTGAAGTATAATAGTATATTTGTTATTGATCATTTAATTCATATACTCTTAAAATTAAATGATTTTGAATTTTCAGATTTGTTTTCTGATTTTTATCTTCCTACGCAATTTTAAATTCAATACTTTTACGTTAAAAAATCAGAATCGAAACATTTATCTTTTATTTTTACATATTGTCATAAACCTACTTATGGATTCGATTTTAATATTCTACTGCATTACACTAGAAAATTAAGACTCCTTTTATAATCTAGTAGTTACTATTAAGAGAAGGGATATGGAAGTTAAACCATTTAATTTTTCATTTAATTTTGAGAAGGGCATACATATTCCCTATGCTCACCATTAGGACATCAAAGATGGTCATTTTAAAGCTGTAGTGAATGTATGTTTGTGTAAGCAGTCCAAATCATAGAATCATCAAAATTTTGTGTTCTCTCTCTCTCTTTTTTTTTTTTTTTTCTGATGGAGTCTCACTCTGTCACCCAGACTGGAGTGCTGTGGCGGGAGCTTGGCTCATTGCAACCTCCACTTCTTGGGTTCAAGTGATTCTCCTGCCTCAGCCTCCGGAGTAGCTGGAATTACAGGCACCCACCACCACACCTCGTTAATTTTTGTGTTTTTAGTAGAGACGGGGTTTCATCATGTTGGCCAAGCCGGTCTCACACTTCTGACCTCAGGTGATCCACCCACCTCGACCTCCCAAAGTGCTGGGATTACAGGGACAAGCCACTGCGCCTGGCTTCTTTTTTCTTTTCTTTTTTTTTTTTTTTTTAATTTGAGACGGAGTTTCGCTCTTGTTGCCCAGGCTGGAGTGCAATGGCGCGATCTCGGCTCACCGCAACCTCCGCCTCCTGGGTTCACGCAATTCTCCTGCCTCAGCCTCCCGAGTAGCTGGGATTACAGGCACGAACCACCATGCCCAGCTAATTTTTTATATTTTTAGTAGAGACGGGGTTTCACCATGTTGACCAGGATGGTCTCGATCTCTTGACCTCGTGATCTACCCGCCTCGGACTCCCAAAGTGCTGGTATTACAGGCGTAAGCCACCGCGCCCGGCCTCTTTTTTCTTTTCATAAAGTATGGGACATTTAAGATTTGCCAAATTTTACTTGAAGTTAGATGTTATGCAATGTTTTGCAGCATGTATTTTGCCTCTTGGGCAATGAGGTCTCATTTGCAGAAGTCTAGATGTTGATTCAAAGTGAACAGCTGACCTTAAACCAATTGGTTTGAGTAAGATACAAGCAAGGAGCTCCTTTCACAGAAAGGGACAGTTCTGGTTCAAGCTTGGAGCTGTCAGCTGTACCTCAATTTGCTAAAAAACAAAAACAAAAAACAAAAGCACCAAGTGCCAAGAAAATTAAAGAGTACTTACGCTCTACTGTAAAACTGCCAGCACCACATCTTAACCCAACTCCACAATGGTTTCACGCATACATTTTATTTTATCAAACCCAAGCATAGTTTCATTTGGCCTTAATATTTCTTTGATAACTATCTTTCATCCCACTTTAAAATTTCATTTTAGTTCTTGAGTCCCTTGTGGTTCTGGAGATAGTAAAAGTTCTTATTTTCTCTTATGTGGCTTTCATTAGGCTTTTTTCCTGAAAAGCTCTTTTACAACTTCCTGGTTACAGCCCCCTGTATTATGAAGTTACATGCTCAGTAGCAGCTTTCTCTCAGGGCTCACTATCTAGCCATCCTTTATTCATTCAGGAAGCATAAATGACCTACCATATCCCAAGCACTAAGCACTGGGACAGTGGTCTATGCATTTTCGTTGCTCCTTTTGCCACTCTGTGACATTGCCCCCTTTGCTATGTTCTATTTCCATAATTTCTGGGATATGCTCACAACCTACTTTGCAATGACACGGCCCCTTTCTACTTTCTTTGCATTTTGACCTGTTCTCATAGTGTCAGCTCATTGCTCTGTACAGGAGATTCCCGGCAGCATTCTTTCTGTGTTGGCCTCTTTCGTAATTTCATTTTGCATGTCTAACTCCATTCTGACCATTATTCTAAGATATTCTGTAGGCGATCATGTTTTAAAAGGTATCTGAGGTTGGATGTCTGCTTAGGTCAATATGGTTATTACATCCACACCCACATTCGCATACTTACACTGAGTCACACACAGCTACTTCCAATGAAGGCATTCCTGAGAGGACATCTGGATAAAGAAACAGGGACAACCGTGAAGAGGATTTCTTGAATATGCAAATGAGACAGACAGTACTTGGAATGGGAAAGAAAACATGCCTGTAATCCTGGTACTTTGGGAGGCTGAGGCAGGAGAATCGCTTGAGCTCAGGAGCTCGAGATCAGCCTGGGCAACATGGTAAAACCCTGTCTGTACCAAAAATACAAAAAATCAGCCAGGTGTGGTGGTGTGTGCCTGTGTTCTCAGCTACTCAGAAGGCTGAGGTGGGAGGATCACTTGAACCTCTGCGGTCAAGACAGCAGTGCGCTGTGATTGCACCACTGCACTCCAGCTTGAGCGAAAAAGCAAGACCTTGTCTCGAAAAAAAAAAAAAAAAATCAACAATTTCTTTGAGAATTTCTGGACCACGTGAAGCTAAGTAAAAGGGGAAGAAAAACAAGAGTGAACTGACTAATTTCAATTTATCTGTCTTAGAGAATTCTGTGACATCTTACTTTGTTTAAATACAGTTTGAACAACCCTGCTGACAGCTTTGATCCGTTATGTTATAAACCTTTGCTTCCCTGTTACTTTTAATTTTGCATTTCAGAAGTTAATTTAAAAAAATACTACACATCTACAACCATCTGATCTTCAACAAACTGGACAAAAACAAGCAATGGGGAAAGGCTTCCCTATTTAATAAATAATTCGGGGAAAATTGGCTAGCCATATGCAGAAAATGGAAACTGGACCCCTTCCTTACAGCCTATACAAAAATTAACTGAAGCTGGATTAAAGACTTAGATGTAAAACTCAAAACTATAAAAGTCCTAGAAGAGAATCTGGACAATATCATTCAGGACATAGGCACGGATGAAGATTTCATGACAAAAGCAATTGCAACAAAAGCAGTAATTGACAAATGGAATCTAATTAAAGAGCTTCTGCACAGCCCAGAGATATTCAGAAAAACAAGTTGATTGTGCTGATTTCTCCCATAAAGAGAAGGCCAAACTGATCAAGGGGATCAGAAGTTATATTTAGAAACTTCCGGACGCCGGCGGATCTTTTTTTTTTTTTTTTTTGGTTTTGGGGTACATGTGCAGAACGTGCAAGATAGTTGCATAGGTACACACAGCTGGGTCGCGAGCCTTTCCCGCGCACGCGGCCTGGCCTCCAGCACCTATTTGGTCCCGCGCGCTGCCCCTGGAGCAGCAGCCGCAGCAGCCGCTGCCCCCGCCACCCGGAAAGAAGTCAAGGACGCCGCGAGGTCGCCGCCAAGCCCAAGAATAAAAGTAAAGGAGGTAAAAATAGACGCAGAGGCAAGAATGAGAATGAATCTGAAAAAAGAATTGGTATTCAAAGAGGATGGTCAGGAGTCTGCTCAGCTAATCAAAATGTTGGGAAATGGACGGCTAAAAGCAATGTGTTTCGGTGGTGTAAAGAGGTTATGTCACATCGGAGGAAAACTGAGGAAAAAGGGTTTGGATACATACCTCGGACATGACTACCAGGATAACAAAAGCTGATGTAATTTTAAAATATAATGCAGGCGAAACTGGAAGTCTGAAGGCACATGGCGAGCTTCCAGAGCATGCTAAAAGCTCATTATTGAGACGGATACATTGGGTCCGGGAGATGATACTGGAGATGATAATGAAGATATTGATGACATCTAAATTGAACTCAACATTTCACATGCCATCTTTTCTGAAGATTGTCCTACAATTTGGATTTTGGCCATGACAAAGAGGACTAAAATTTCATTAGCAGGAATACAGTTTGTTAAAGCAGACTGATTTCTTTCTAAAGTATTTTGTTTCTTTTAAAAGAGTTAATGCTGAATTATTTTAAATGAGATATTAAGCCCACTTTGTTATGTTAATGTAATGGAGCTTATGGGTAGAAGACCACATCTACTATTTAAAAAAAAAAATGCATTGCTGCTTTTCCTACCACTTCCGATAAGGAAATGGATGTTTTGAAGAAAGCATTTGTCTTGTCTTCATTATGGAATATGACTAAGCCCTGGCCTCTTGATTGTATAGAGTCATTGTGCATATTCCGGTCACCTAGATATTTCCTTGAGATTTTGATACAATTTGAGGGAGGCAGAAATCTGCATTTGAAGTAAAAAATAAGTCTGTTTTTCATATTTAAGTAGCCAGTGGCTATTTTTATACTGATTTTGATATCGTGTGTTCTTTTCATAATCGTATTTTGCCACGACAAACATTAAAAAAAAAAAGGCATTTCCAAAATACAGTTTTCAGAACCTGGGTTTTAATAGTAATTTTGAATTTGTAAGCTTAGTAGTTGCAGAAATTGAACACTAGGTGGCACTCCGTTATCTTAATATTGGAAGTACTGACAAAATCGTTGACTTACTGTGTAAGAAATATCCCAAACACGAAAAAAATTGTTTTGATCACATGCATGTATGTAGAACATTTTTACAGAGCAGAAAGATTGTTAGAAGTGTGATTTTTTTATTTTCAGAAATCATATACATGTAAGCTACTATGTAAGAAAACATCATACTGAAGAATATGTTATACGCTTATTTTGTGTTAAGGATACATTTTGTTATGTGAACAGTTTTGGTGTTTTGTTTTTGTTTTTTTGCTTGTATTGGGAACTAGGTTTACTGGTAACTTATTTGTTTAGTTTTTAGTTGTCAACTCCAATAAAATGAAACTAGGGCTGAGCTAGTTAGCCTTCACTAGCCAAACTGAAATCGTATGCAACATAAAAAGAAGAGATCCATCATGTAGCTTGTGACACTTTTATTCTTTTTTTAATTTTTTGAGATGGACTTCCGCTCTGTCACCAGGCTGGAGCGCAATGGTATGATCTCAGCTCACTGCAACCTCCTTGAACCTTCCTGGTTCAAGCGATTCTCCTGCCTCAGCCTCCCTCCCGAGTAGCTGCGATTAAGGCACATGTCACCATGCCCATCTAATTTTTGTAATTTTAGTAGAGACAGGGTTTCACCATGTTGGCCAAGATGGTCTTGATCTTTTGACCTCGAGATCCACCCGCCTTGGCCTCCCAAAGTGCAGGGATTACAGGAGTGAACCACCCAGCGGGGCCATGACTCTTTCCTTCTATTAGTCCCCAGGGAACTTTTTAGTGATGAAAAGTAATACACAGGGGAATAAACCTTCACATGGCTTCCAAAGGAAAACAAGCAAGTCTTCTCTAATCTACTCTTACTATAATTTCCTAAGTGTACAAACTCTGAATTCAAAAATCTGAAGTACTTAAACATTAAGTTGAAGAATAGAAATTAGGAGTACATATTCATGGTTTATATTTCTTATTCTATGGAATACATGAATAGTCTCCCTCTTTCGCCCAGGCTGTGGCACGATCTCTGCTCACTGTAACCTCTGCCTCCCTAGTTCAAGCAATTCTCTTGCCTCAGCCCCCTGGGTAGCTGGGATTACAGGTGCATACCACCACGCCTGGTTAATTTTTGTATTTTTAGTAGAGACCGGGTTTTAAGGCTGGTCTCGAACTTCTGACCTCAAGTGATCCTCCCACCTTGGCCTCCCAAAGTGCTGGGATTGCAGGAGTGAGCCACTATGCCTGGCCTCTCCCTTCTTTCTTAAAGGGAACTCTTTACATATAGTTTAGCTGGGAGTCATCCCTCTTGGCTCCAGGGTGTGCATACATTGCCTAGGCCTGCCCAACCACAGACCAGACCCACTGGGCACAGAGATTCACATGGGGCTGAGCACATGTCTGAAGCCAGGCCAGGGAGCATCCTCCCTAGGACTTTTGATTTAACAATTGGGAAAAAAGCACTCTCTTCTGTGAATAGAAGCACAGGAAACATGTAAATCTGGAGCTTTCAGGAGCCATCTTTACTGCAAATTGAAAAGCGCCATGACCAGGAGAAAGGAGAAAGGAGAGCTGAGCCAGCGAGCTCTGAATAGATCATTTCAGCACCTGGATCCAGCCAGGTGAAGCCAGTACTCCACTAGACTTTCTAGTTCGGTGAGCCAAGGAGTGTCATCTTTTTCTTCTGAAATTATTTTGAGTTGGATTGCTATCACTTGGACAAATGCACTTCCTTATTTTTGTTACCCTTAACTAATTTTGCATAGTGAGTTGCATAAAACCTCCAAATGCAAAGGCCCTGTGTGCTTTTCTTCAGAGAAGGAGTGGTGATGTGAAGGCTTGGTATCACTCTTCTGCCAGTCTTAGGCATAATAACCTCAAAAAACGAAGTGGGAGCAATAGCTCCATAGAGGACAATGTATGGCTTTTGTCTCATGTGGAGAAAAAGAGGAGGAAGGCTACACTAGACCTAAGGAAAGAGCCTACTTAGGGCACTTGGAAATATCAAAGCCTAGGGGATTTTCCTTATGAAAGACTCACTTAAAAAACAAATGCGACCAGTGGCTCACACCTGTAATCTCAGCCCTCTGGGAGGCTGAGGCTGATCACTTGAGGTCAGGAGTTTGAGACCAGCCTGGCCAACATGGCGAAACCCTGTCTCTACTAAAAGTATAAAAGTTAGCCAGGTGTGGTGGCAGGCACCTGTAGTCCCAGCTACTTGGGAGGCTGAGGTGGGTGAATCTCTTGAGCCCAGGAGGTGGAGGCTGCAGTGAGCTGAGATCCTGCCACTGCACTCCAGCCTGGGAGGTGGAGTGAGACTCTGTCTAAAAAAACAAAACAAAACAAAAACCACATTTCAAGTTATTTAAAAATTTTATTTCGCTGATGTTTCTGACACACAGATTGCTTTGCGTAACAATCACTCCTGGGCCCACAGCCCAGTTTATGCAATAAGACAATATGAATAGAGCAGAAGCCTCTGTGTCTCAGACTCATCAGATTTTTCTCTTTTCTACATCTCTTTCCCTCCTAGGATTGTGATAGATTATTCGCATGACTGACTTCTTGGTAATTTTCTACGTATGTACACAACCCTACTTAGTACAATTTTGCATCTTTTTCCAGGAGGCTGAGGAAGGAGAATTGCTTGAACCTGGGAGGTGGAGGTTGCAGTGAGCCAAGATTGTGCCACTGCACTCCAGCCTGGGTGATGGAGCAAGATTCTATCTCAAAAAGAAAAAAAAAAGAGCCGAGCGTGGTGGCTCATGCCTGTAATCCCAGCACTTTGGGAGCCTGAGGTGGGCAGATCACTAGAGGTCAGGAGTTCAAGACCAGCCTGGCCAAATAGGAAAACCCCATCTCTGCTAAAAATGCAAAAATTAGCCAGGTTTGGGGACAGGTGCCTGTAATCCCAGTCACTTAGGAGGCTGAGGCAGGAGAATCTTTTGAACCTGAGAGTTGGAGGTTGCAGTGAGCCAAGATTGACCTACTGCACTCCAACCTGTGTGACAGTAAGATCCCGTCTCACAAAACAAACAAACAAACAAACAAACAACAAACAAGCACACAAACAGAGGGAAGAACTTCTGGAGCAATGTCCTTGGGCTCCAGTGTTCAAGGATAGGGCTGGACTTAAATAGGGTCAAGAGCAGTCATTTATAGTAAGGAGGGGAGAGGAGGAGTTTATAGGTACAGATGGCTGGCAGGTGGGTTGGTACCTGGTGGGAGCTTGTGGAAGGTCTCTTTTGAGTTAGATAAATAGGCCTGAATGTCACACAGAAGTTTGAGCTAAAGATAGAGACACAGTAGTTATCATTTTGTAGGAGACAGTTGAGGGAATGAAGTAGAAAAAAATCTAGGGGCAGAGGAGAGGTAGAGTAAAGGATGGAAAAGACAATGAACAACAATGTGGCTACTGTCCATTAAGTACATTAAGAGTTCAGAGAAGGGAATAGCAACAAGACTGGAGAGGCAATGGATTTGAGTTCAAAAGGTAGGATTTGGTCAGAATCATTCCAGGATCAGAGCAACAGTGATTGTGTTATAATAAGAAGAGTGGTTTTAGCTGAGAACACAAAATATAAAATGGGACCAAGAGAAAGAAGGCTCTGACTGTCTGGTCTGATTTGATATATGCATGGGAAATATCTTAATTAATGAAAGCAATGGTCAAGGGAACTCTAAAGGGTCACAGTATTGAGAGTCGGGGTGGGAGGAGTGGGATCAGAGAGGCTGATAAAGAGCCTGAAAGAGGAATTCTTGCTCATGGGGTCAGGATATTGATAAGGAGAATGGAGAAGAGATTTTATAATGAGTATTAGAAATAAAGATTTGGGGAAAGTCAGTAAACTCTTAGAGATTTTATTCTAGCACCACTTCTCTCCTTTAAAATGTGACCCTTACATATTTAAAAGAAGAATTCTATTTATTGTAATATAAAACTTCTGACTCTAAACTTCTTAATCCTACAATAATAGCAAACTGTCATAAGGATAATGTACCAATACAGTGTTTCAAATAACTTGTGCCAGCAAGCCTGATTCCATATACACCTACGAAGCAAAGGCATTACCAACAGCATTTGGTAATAAACTATTTAATTCAAGTTTCTATTGATTTCAACATAATAAAAAGCTGGTACATTTCCTGGAACTAGGGGCTGGGGGAATGAAGGGGAATTCTCATATGTTTCCTTTTGATTCTATTCCAAAAGTCAGGTGAACCAAGAAAAGAGTTAGAATTTCAACTTGAAATAGGAAAACCATTTTCTTCTCGTCTCAGATCAGTCCATCTGTCTTGCACAGTTTCCTTCTTCTCCTCAGATATTTTCTCTGAAAAGAATTTATGTCTGATGTCTGATGAAAACAATTTATGTCAGTCATAAATTCAGAATTTAGGGCTGAATTGTGTTCATATGTCCTTAGGTCCTAAAATGATATCAGGGCATAAGGACATATGGAAACACCCTGGGGTACCTGGGAGAAGGATTTCGATAATGGAAAAGTTTATTGAAGCCAGGGGACTTTTAATTATTGAACCGAATCAAACCCAAAATAGACACCAATGTCCTTAACTTTTAAGTTTCCTTATATCAAATGAGGATTAGAAAGACTCTCAAGAGGGAGAAGCAGTGTTAATGGCCCTAGAATCAGATTTAAACCTTAAAAAAATCTACATTTTAAATTAACTCATATTTAAACAAGGAGATTCAATCCAAAATTAGACAAGGGAACTGAGTTTAATGAAAAAATATTTACAAAGCTTAGCACAGTATAAATTTCTATAGGAGCAGCACCCTGCCCTTAAGGGACTTATTAGGATGATATGTTTAAAAAATAAAAGAATTAAGAGAGAACTTAACACTTTTTGAATTATTGATTAGTGTTCATATGGAAGCAGGTTTAAACTGCAGAAGACAGGTGAAGCAAATTGCATCTCAATTGCAAGAAAGAGTGTTCTCGAAATTGGCAATGTTCAAACATGGAATAGACTGGCCCGTCAGGTAGTGGATTCCTCATTCCACATTCATTCATATATTAAACTTTCACCATCTGTCACACATGTGCTAGGGTGATGAGGTTCAACAGTGAGCAGGACACTTCCCTCACCCTCCAGGGGCCACACCCCGGGATACATCATCTCTAGATGTTTATTGGACATGGATATTCTGAAAGAAAACATCAAGTTTCTTTTTAATCTCTATAAGAAGACAAAATATGCATATACAACATTAAGTATTGGTATTATGTTTAAATTAAAAGCCAACACAACAGCAAGAAGTGAGAGACATTCCACAGCACAGAAAAAAAAATGCTATAGGAGTTCAGAAATATCACTTAGGACTGGGGTGGATTTGGGAGGACGCTAGGGGGAGCTGGAGCTTACACAGATGGAGAACAAGGGCTTTTCCGATAGAAATGGCCGTACAAATGCGTAAGTAGAGTGCTCAACAAATTGTTGCTGTGATGACTACCTTCTGGAACAGTCCAACATAGGCCCTATGAATAGGAATATTGGTTTACCAGGAAAATATTTTTTATTCAAAGAAAAGACTTCAACTGCCAGTGTGTTTTGGACTGGGGTGAACTCATCTGGTTGGCTCAGTCTTTTAGTGTTGGGTTGACCTCTGAACAATGTCAACAACTGCACTATACGCTTGAGTCAATCCAATCATGTCCTGACTGTAGTTTTCTTGCACAACACCCTTTTCAGTGCTGTGCTGTGGTGTTGTGTAATGTATTTGTGAGAAAATATAAAGAGCTGATTGCCGGAAGGGATTTAATGTAAAGTTTTTCCAGTGGAACAAGACGTAAGAATCTGAGCTTGTTTTTCAAAGATCACTAAAGTCTAGTTATGAGTAGATTATATTTTCCAAAATGTGTGGCACTTTCTGCCCTCCTTGTCCTGAGTGTTGGTGCGCTGGACACTTTTATTGCTGCAGTATATGAGCATGCGGTGATATTACCAAACAGAACAGAAACACCTGTTTCAAAAGAAGAAGCTTTGCTCCTGATGAACAAGAACATAGATGTTTTGGAGAAAGCAGTTAAGCTGGCAGCCAAGCAGGTATTACCTTTTTATACTTATAAAGGAGACTTGCAATTTGGTAAGAGAGTATTTGGAATTCATGAGAAACTTTTTTGCCTCACTTGTTTTGAGCAGGGTGCACATATCATTGTGACCCCAGAAGATGGAATCTATGGTTGGGTCTTCACCAGGGAGAGCATTTACCCCTATCTGGAGGATATACCAGACCCTGAAGTGAACTGGACTCCATGCAGAGATCCTGGGAGGTAACGTCATGTCATTACTCTGATTTCTAAACAAAAAGTTGTAATTTTGTAAAACACCAGCAGTAAACTCACTAAATGTGAATGGTAATTGTGTTGACAAATAGTCAATCTGTGACATAGGATATAAATGCTTTTTTTTCCTATAATTTCAACCTTTTTTTGGATTGAGGGAGTACACGTGCAGGTTTATTACATGGGCAAATTGCATGATGCTGAGGTTTGGGGTACAATGATCGTGCCACCCCGGTAGTGAGCACAGTATCCAATAGGTGGTTTTTCAGCCCTTGCCTTCCTCCCTCTCTCTATTAGTTCCCAGTTTTATTGGCCCCATCTTTATGGCCATGAGTTCTCAGTGCTTAGCTCCCACTTAAAAGTGAGAACATGCAGTATTTGGTTTTCTATTCCTGTGTTAACTGGCTGAGGATAATGTCCTTTGTTGCTGCAAAAGACATGCTTTTGTTCTTTCTTGTGGTTGTATAGCATTACATAGTGTATATACACCACATTTCCTTTATCCAATCCACCACCAATGGGCACCTAGGTTAATTCCATATCTTTGCTGTTGTGGAAAGTGCTGCAATGAACATACCAGTGCATGAGTCTATTTGGTAGAATGATTATTTTTTCCTTTGGGTATATATCTAGTAATAGAATTGTGAGTAAAATTGTCTCTGTGTTTTAAGTTCTCTGAGAAATCTCCAAACTACTTTCCGCAAAGGTGAACTAATTTACATTTACGCCAACAGTGTATAAGTGTTCCCTTTTCTCTGTAGCATCTTTTACTTTTTGACTTTTTGTAAATAGCTATTCTGACTGGTGTGAGATATCATCTCATTGTGGTTTTGCTTGGCATTTCTCTGATGATAGGTGATGTTTGTTCATGTGTTTCTTGGCCACTTGTGTGTTCTCTTTTGAGAAGTGTCTGTTCATGTCTTTTGCCCACTTTTCAATGGGGTTATTTGTTTCGCTATTGCTTATTGATTTAAGTTCCTTATGGATTCTGGATATTAGACCTTTGTTAGATGCCTAGATTGCAAATATTTTTTCCCATTCTGTAGCTGCTTATTTACTCTGTTGATAGTTGATTTTGCTGTACAGAGGTTTTTAGTTAAATTAGGTCCTACATGTCAATTTTTCTTTTTGTTGCCATTGCTTTTGAGGACTTAGTCATAAATTGTTTTCCAACGTTGATGTCCAGAACAGTATTTCTTAGATTTTCTTCTAGAATTCTTATAGTTTGAGGTCTTACATTTAAATCTCTAATCCATCTTGAGTTAATTTTTGTGTATGGTGAAAGATAGGAGTCCAGCTTCAATCTTCTGCATCTGGCTAGCCAGAGATCCCAGCACCTTTGAATAGGGAGTCCTTTCCCCATGCTTATTTTTGTGAACTTTGTTTGAGCTACAGATGGCTGTAGGTATGCAGTTTTATTTCTAGGTTCTCTACTCTGTTCTGTTGGTCTATGTGTCTGTTTTTGTATCAGTTAGTTCCATGTTGTTTTGGTTACAGTTGCCTTGCGTAATGTGACGCCTCAGGCTTTTTTCTTTTTGCTTAGGATTGCTTTAGCAATTCAGGCTCTTTTTTGGTTCCATATGAATTTTAGATTTTTTTTTTTTTAATTCTGTGGAAAGATGATGTTGGTAGTTTGATAGAAATAGTGTGAGCAGTGGCTCACGCCTATAATCCCAGCACTTTGGGAGGCCAAGACAGGCAGATCACTTGAGATCAGGAGTTCAAGACCAGCCCAGCCAATGTGGTGAAACCTCCATCTCTACTAAAATACAAGAATTAGCTGGGCATGGTGGTGTGCACGTGTAATCTCAGCTACTAGGGAGGCTGAGGCAAGAGAATCTTTTGAACAGCAGAGCAAGACTCTATCTCAAAAACAAAACAAAAAGAAATAGTGTTGAATCTGTGGATAGTGTTTATGTTTCATAATGTATGTTATCTGGCATATCTCTTGTTTGGTAAATGACTTGAGTTATTGATGATTGGTTGGTTATTTGTTGCAATTGTCTTTCCAGAATAGTAGGCGTGACCAGGCATGGTGGCTTAAACCCATAATTCCAATACTTTGGGAAGCCAAAGCAGGAGGATTGCTTGAAGTGAGAAGTTTGAGACCAGCCTGGGCAGCAAACCCAGACCCTGTTTCTGCAAACAAAAATAAAAATAAAAATTAAAAAAATAGCCAGGTGTGGTGGTGCACACCTGTAATTTCAGCTACTCGAGAGGCTGAGCCAGGAGGATTCCTAGAGCCCAGGAGTTTGAGGCTGTAGTGAGCTATGGTTGCACAACTGCACTCCAGCCTGGGTGACAGTAAGGCCTTGCCTTAAAAAGAAAATAGTAGGTGTATACCCAATTTTTATAGTAAACGTGTTTAATTGGGTTTGAACAAAGTGAAAAAGTTGTAATATCTAGAACCGGTGTTTCAAATACAAGTAAGCTGGTTCATCCAGGGACACCTCCCTCCTTCACAGGAAGAGTAAAAAGATGAATGAGTCTATGTTTCCACAGAGCTTTGCTATCATCATTCACAATGCAATCAATATGGTGAATGGAAATTGTGTAGGACTTGAAAAAGGAAGCACTGCTTCTGGGACCACATTTTACGGCCACTTGGCCGAGTGATGTAACCGTATAACCTAAATGCTTAACATTTCTGTTTCTGTGTCTGTAAAACAGGGATAATAAAGTCCTTGTCTTAATTCTCTTACAGAATAGACAAGAGTGTCAAGTGAAGTAATACACATGGAATTTGTTCATTGTAATGCAGTCTCCAATGCTAGTTGTCACTATTACTTTTTTTAACAGAAGGGACTGAGTCTGAACTTCTTTGTATTCTTATCCTTTGAGAAGTTTTAGTAATTATTAGTAGATGTAATTTAGGCATAAATTTCTTAAAGAAAATATGCATAATAATCTATTTATGAAATAGGCATTTTAGTTGTCTTAAATTTTAAAAATAGTTCAAGATTTTTTTTAATGGCAAAATTGATAGGTTAAAAAGTCACTTAACTTGCTAATTTTAAATTTACATGCACGTGTTTAGAACTACATCTATTGTGCAAAAAGAGAAATTTCTCTGATAATTTTGACTTTGTAAAATTAAGTGGAAAGTCAAGCTCAGTGGTACAGCATTCAGGCTCAGCTATGTGAATCAAGCCTCACTCCGGGATTTTTACCTTTGGAACAATATTCTCTAAATATAGTATGGTCTGTGTATACAGAAACTGTGTCACCATGACTCAGCATCTACTTGCTTATGAGGCATTTCCCATAATAGGAAGGATCATTATTCACTGCAATTCATGAGGCTTACACTAAAATGTACTCTGTTTAACTGGGCTAATAAAACTGACTTTTCCAGAGAAAAGATATCCATAAATCTCATAATTAGCTACAGACAAATAATTTTAAGTTGGGAAGGTAAGTGACTAATGAAATTTCAACATCATGAATTCTTACACCTACTTATTCAAATTATGACCTTTCAGCTCTGTGTTATAAAAAGGAGCAATCCAGTATTTACTATAATTATAATATTGGAAAAGAAAGTTAGTCTCTGAAAGGAATAATAGAGAGCCATGAGATTATCCTTGTGTGTTTAAATATTACTATTTAGAGGCCAGGGGCAGTAGCTCAAGCCTGTAATCTTTGGGAGACTGAGGAGGGCAGATCACGAGGTCAGGAGTTCGAGACCATCCTGACCAACATGGTGAAACCCTGTCTCTACTAAAAATACAAAAATTAGCTGGGCATGGTGCCTTGTGTCTGTAGTCCCAGCTACTCAGGAGACTGAGGTAGGAGAATTGCTTGAACCCGGGAGGTGGAGGTTGTGGTGAGCAAGAGCACGCTATTGCACTCCAGCCTGGGTGACAGAGTGAGACTCCATCTCAAAAAAAAAAAGATTACTATTTAGAATGCTGACATGTCAAACAGTTCCATGGGCTTTTTTTTTTTTTTTTTCATGAGGAACCAGTAGGAAATATTAAATAACTCAAATTATTTAGTTAAGAAAAGAAAAATTAAACAAAGGACATGATAAACTTATTAAAGGTCTTAATGAATGTGAATATTAACAGCATTTCTCTTTTATTTTAAAGAAAATAAAAAGAAAAGATCTAACCAGTAGGCCACTAATCTGTTCTTTTTATTCCAAGGTTAGCTTAACTTCAATTGCAGAGGGGCTGTGAGATCATAGGGAGACATGGAATGGCCTCTAAAAGCAACAGAGCCATCACGCCTGGGGCTGCCTTCTTGTAATCACACAATCCATAATAGCAATTCTCATTTATGGAGCACTCACTTGATCCCAAGAACTGTACCTAGTATACTATACACATTTTCTCATTCAATTTATGTAGTCAGCATTACCATTTGCATTATAAATATGTGAAAAAAGGAAGGCTTATGGTCTCATAATTGGTCACTAGATTGGCTGGAATTAAAACAGCCATGAACTTTAAGCTGTGCTAACTGAATGGACTCTGAGGGCCTAGATGTACCATATTATAATAAAATTTTTAGTGACTAGCAAATACACTTATTTGACAGAGTGAGCTCGTCACTAAACTTTTTTTTTGTCTTATTTTCTGCTGAAATCTGCCTCTCTTTGACTTCCTTTCATTGTTTTCCTGTACTCCATGTTATGTTCACACATGACCCATCTCCAGTAAATTAAGCCTTTCAAATATTTGAAGCCAGCTATCACCTTGCCACATTCCCTTTTTATGTCAAGGATAAATATATTTGTTTTTTTTTTTTTTTGGAGACGGAGTTTCGCTCTTGTTGCCCAGGCTGCAGTGCAATGGCGAGATCTCGGCTCACCGCAACCTCCGCCTCCCGGGTTCAAACGGTTTTCCTGCCTCAGCCTCCTGATTAGCTGGGATTACAGGCATGAGCCACCGCACTCAGCCAGGGATAAATATCTTTAATATGGATGGACTTGGTATTACTTGGTAAAGCAATTTCATATCTCTACTTATCTCAGGATTTCTCATGTGGATCCACTAAGTCAGAAAGGAAGCTATTACATTGCATTTGACAGATGAGGAGATTGAGCCAGCATGGTGAAGTGCTTTTTATTTTTTATTTTAATCTTTAACATTTCCACTACTTAATGCTATATTTACTTTCTATAGAAAACAATCTGCAGGGGATAAACTATTTACTGCCACCTGGCATTTCTGTTTCCAGCCACAATTCATATCAGCAAGCCTGTACAAACTATGGCTTGGATTATAAACAAGGTCCTCTCCATTAGCAGAGTTTGCTAAATTTCAAGCGCTTCATTTACCTGCCTGGGAGCCCCCATAAGAGAATGTGCTGCTTTTTTTCATCCTCTTCTTCTTCTTCCATCTTTTCTTTCCTTCAGTCTTATACTGTAATCTGGAGTTTGGCATAGTAATATAGGTTAGCTTTCAGGAAGATAAATACCATATCTCACATGAAAGTTTTAAAATATTTTCTGCTGAAAATTTTTTGTTGATTCTAGGGCTGTTAGGTAATGGGCAAATAAAGTATCAATTTGGTATTTCAAAAATTACTAAAATATAGTAAGTTTGAGGAAATGTCTATTGAATTAGATTTGGCAACACACCAGTGCAAGAAAGACTCAGCTGCCTGGCCAAGGACAACTCTATCTATGTTGTGGCTAATATTGGGGACAAGAAGCCATGCAATGCCAGCGACCCTCAGTGTCCCTCCGATGGCCGTTACCAATACAACACTGATGTGGTGTTTGATTCTCAGGGAAAATTGGTGGCACGCTACCATAAGGTGAGAATCACTTGTGCCTTAGCTCAACTTGCTACTTCTGTATGCTTGTGGTATGTGTGTTTGTTTGTTTGTTGAATGCTGGGGAGGGAACTGTTACAGATGCATCTTATAATTATTACATCATAGTTGAAAAGGGGATTTAATTCAGTTCCATATAAGGGTTCTGGGCTTGAATTAATCATAAAACAGAATATGGTAGAATATCTAAATGGATGTGACAATAACGACACAAAGATTTTAATGTTCTCTGAAAAAGAAGTAAAAATTCTGTTTCATTCATGATTTAATATCAGGTTCGTGTTTTAGCCCAATTTGTTAGCACTTCATACTAAGCGACCGTATATTCTATTAGAACTGTTTTGATTGCAGTGGAAACACAACCTCAACTGAAAATGGCTTTAAAAAGATGGGAATTTCCTTGCTTACACACATGTAAAAATGTGTGTCATAGAAAGGGTATGTCTCATTTGAGTGCAGTCTGACACTCAGAGGCTCCAAAGTTATCATCCATCCCTCTAGCTCTCCTAGCCCTTTGTCACAGCTTTTTTTCTCAGGGGAACTCTCCTTTTAGAGGCCACATAGCTGGAGCAACACGAAGTTCACATCTTTATCAACAAAATCTACAGAAAGAGTATATTTCTCCCTCCTAGAACTCTGCAAAGGCCTTATCACTCCTAATTCAATTAGGTGACATGCCTTTCCTGAGCCATTCGCCAAAGGATGAAGGATGGGTTGCCACACGAGAGGAGAATGGATGGCAAGAGACCTCCGGGGACCACAGGGGTGGGGAGTAGCTTTCGCCAGAGCACACGCAGGCACACAACAGGCCAAACAAAAACCCAAGCAAAACATATGCTGTACTCCTGAGCCCAGGTTAAGCGACATTTTAAAAAAAGAATCAAGCTGAGAAAAATAAAATTACAAATGGGTTACTAATTAATAATATGTAGCAATTGCATTGTCTAAATTAATTTTCAATGACTTCATTTCCATAAACCTGGCAGTATCACTGGGAGACATGACAAAGTTTATTTTATTAACATGGCAGTGCTGTTGAAATTTAAAGGATACAGTGGAAAACAATCTGAGAAGTGTAGGATTCAAGATTTCAACCTGTGATTTTAAGATAAAAATATTCACGCTTTAAATATCATTTGTGGATGTGGTTTCATTCATTGGTTGTAAAAAAAAATGAAGTTTTTTGATTAATGTCACCATAAGAAAATTGATAGACAGTGGTACAGTGGGCATGATTTTTGCAAATTTATGTGTAACCGTTTATTTTGTTGTTATTCTTGTTGTTGTTTTTGGAGATGGAATCTCACTCTGTCACCCAGGCTGGAGTGCAGTGGTGTGATCTTGGCTAATTGCAACCTCCGCCTCTGGGGTTCAGGAAATCCTCCTGCCTCAGCCTCCAAGTAGCTGGGATTACAGGTGCGTACCACTATGCCTGGCTAATTTTTTTTTTTTTTTTTTGGTATTTGTAGTAGAGTCAGGGTTTCACCACATTGGCCAGTCTGGTCTCGAACTCCTGACCTCAGGTGATCCACTTGCCTCAGCCTCCTAAAGTACTGGGATTATAGGTGTAAGCCACTGCGCCTGGCCTATGTGTAACAGTTTTAAACATGCATGTCAACATACATGGGAGGAAAGATTTAATGGGGACTTAATTGATCACATCTATCTGGCAGTTTTCTATTAACTTTCTTCTTCTTTGCTTTTTGTTAACAGTACAATCTTTTTGCACCTGAAATTCAATTTGATTTCCCCAAGAATTCAGAATTTGTGACTTTTGACACTCCCTTTGGGAAGTTTGGCATTTTTACTTGCTTTGACATTTTTTCTTATGACCCAGCTGTGGTGGTGGTGGATGAGTTTCAAGTTGACAGCATTGTCTACCCCACAGCATGGTACAACACGCTGCCCCTCCTCTCGGCTGTTCCCTTCCATTCAGCATGGGCCAAGGCCATGGGAGTCAATCTACTTGCTGCAAATACCCACAACACCAGCATGCACATGACAGGTAACGCTGGCACGCACCAAGTGGGAGCGACGGTCTCAGGAAGGCGTCTTGATTTTCAAGCCACATTTTTGTTTAATAACTTTATTACCTATTTTAACATCACAAAGTTAATAATAGTATTTGTTTCTACTTAAGAAATATCATCCTTGTGAATAAAGGAGGCAAACATTATTATCCCAATTTTACTTGAAAGAAAATTGGAGTTGGAGAGAAGTCATGTAAAAAAATCAAAGCCAGTTCTAAGGAACTTCCTAGCCAATATGCATGCGTAATGTCAAAATAAATCTTGTGGTTCAGAGTAAACAGATGACCTACAGAGCAGAAGAAAATATTTGCAAACTATGCATCTCATAAAGGTCTAATATCCAGAATCCACAAGGAACTTAAATCAACAAACAAAAACAAAGTATCCGATTAAAAAATGGGCAAAGGACATGAATGGACACTTCTCAAAAGATGACATACATGTGGCCAACAAGCATGTAAAAATGCTCAACATCAGTGATCATTAGAGAAATGTAAATCAAAACCACAATGAGATACCACCTCATACCAGTCAGAATGGCTATGATTAAAAAAATTAAAGAAACATACAAACAGATGCTGGTGAGGTTATGAAGAAAAGGGAATGCTTATACAGTGCTGGTGAAAATGTAAATTAGTTCAGCCACAGTGGAAAACAGTTTGGAGATTTCTCAGAGAACTTAAAACCGAACTGCCATTTGACCCAGCAATCCCATTAATAGGTATATACCTGAGGGAGTATAAATCATTCTACCATAAAGCCACATTCACTTGTATGTTAATTGCAGCACTTTTCACAATAGCAAAGACATGGAATCAACCCAGGTGCTCACCAACAGTGAAATGGATAAAGAAAATGTGATACATATACACCATGGAATACTACCATGGAATATAGCCATAAGAAAGAATGAAATAATGTCCTTTGCACCAACATGGATGTAACTGGAGGTCATTATCCTCAGTGAGTTATCACAGGAACAGAAAATGAAATACCACATGTTCCCACTTACAAGTTGAAGTTAAACATTGAGTACACATGGACACAAAGAGGGGAACAGTAGACACCAGGGCTTACTTGAGAGTGGAGGGTGGGAGGAGGGTGATGACTGCAAAACTACCTGTTGGATACCATGCTCACTGCCTGGGTGACAAAATCATTTACAAATCAAACCCCAGCAACATGCAATTTACCCATGTAACAAACCTTCACACGTTCCCCTTCTAAACCTACAATAAAAGTTGGAAGAAAAAAATACAAATAAATAAAAATATTTCAAGCATAAAAAAAGTTGAAGTGATAAAAATCACTTTTGACTTAATCATGTTTTTAGTTTACCGTTTGTAATATCCATGTTCAAAGTAATGCAAGCTTCTTTCTTAACTGCTCTGTTATCTGTTGAATAACAAATCCCAAACACGAATTAAATCGTGAGTGGAGAGCTAAAATTATTCTTCATGTTGGGGGGATTTTCTAGTTTGTTGCTAAGTTAGCTTAAAACTATGCGCCTCCATGTCAAATGATAATTTCAGTGCAAGTAGTACCTTATGGAGGACGAAGAGTCAAATTGGAACTTACGCCAATATAACAGCTATCTCCTTAACTATCTTGAAAACATGCTTTAATAATTTTGTATTTAACTTCACATGGGAATATTCTAGTAGTCGGTCACCATAACAAATCCGAAACCAATGTTTGTGTTTCTTTATGTTGCCTGTAGGGAGTGGACTTTACTCCCCGGAAGCAGTCAAGGGGTACCACTACGACATGGAAACAGAGAGTGGTCAGCTGATGCTATCAGAATTGAAGTCTCGGCCTCGCCGTGAGCCCACCTACCCTGCAGCTGTTGACTGGCATGCTTATGCTAGCAACGTCAAGCCTTTCTCCTCTGAGCAGCCAGATTTTCCAGGGATGATTTATTTTGATGAGTTTACCTTCACCGAGCTTAAGAGAAATACAGGAAATTACACAGTTTGCCAGAATGACCTGTGCTGTCACTTAACTTACAAGATGTCTGAGAAGCGAACAGATGAGGTCTATGCCCTAGGTGCTTTTGATGGACTGCACACGGTAGAAGGCCAATATTACTTACAGGTAGAAATGCTTAAATATGTTACAGTGGCCTTATTATTAGTTTTTCTTCTAGGTCTTCCTTGCTTTTCTTTGAAAGTTGGGCTGGATTTAGCTAATTGGTGTAATGTTATCTCTATCACCGAATTTTGTCTGCAGAGCAGTTTATTTGTTCAGTCTCAGTAAGAACAGAATTAGTTCTTTCAGTTGCAAGGCAACAGCATAAAGCAAATTGACTAGTTCTCAGCAGGCCAGGTTCGGGCTTCAAAAGCTGCAACTTCTGTGCATTCTCTTTTTCCATCAGGTTACATCAGAGCAGTGCTTTTTCAAAGTGACCTCAACTAAATCCAGAGGAAGAAGGATACTTTACACCATAACCCAGTGTAGCCAAGTGGATATGTGACTGAATTTAAAAAATTTTAATTGAAACAGTTTATGAAATAATTTAAAATAGAATTAGAAATAGCTATTATTATGTGTCATGCACTCTGATTTTTAAAATTCTGGTCTATTCTATTTGACTTCATTTAAAAAAGTGTTAATCCTGATCCACTAAATTGATTTTAGGATTCACCAGTAAGTTGTTCCCTATGGTTTGAAAAATGCTTCTTATGAGGCAATTTAAATATTCCTTTATTCTTTGAAGTTGCATGATTTTGCTAAGAAAATATTTGCAAGTTTTCTGAGTCCTTCTCTTTTCTGTTATTCCGTAGATATGCACATTACTGAAGTGTCAAACCACCGACCTCAAAACGTGTGGAGAGCCTGTGGGTTCAGCTTTTACCAAGTTTGAAGAATTCTCCCTCAGTGGCACATTCAGAACGCATTATGTTTTCCCACAGATGACTCTAAGTGGAAGTCAGCTTGCCCCTGAAAGACATTATGAAGTAGGAGGCGTGCAGGAATGATAAATTCCTTTGAGCAGAGCAGATGGGTAGAGCAGCGTAATGAAAATCTTTGAAATAATGAGAGTATAGCAATATCGTTGTTCACATTCTACAAGAAACACTTTAAAGATGTGGAAACTATGATGTGGAACACAAGTTGCGGTTTTATTTTATTTTTTTATTTTTTTGAGGCGGAGTTTTGCTCTTGTTTTCCAGGCTGTATTGCAATGGCATGATCTCAGCTCTCTGCAATCTCCCCCTCCTGGGTTCAAGTGATTCTCCTGCCTCAGCCTCCCAGGTGGCTGGGATTTCAGGCAAGCGCCACCATGCGTAGCCAATTTTGTATTTTTTGTAAAGATAGATTTCACCATGTGGGTCAGGCTGGTTTCGAACTCCTGACCTCAGGTGATCCACCCACCTCGGCCTCCAAGGTGTTGGGATTACAGGCATGAGCCACTGTGCCCAGCCCAAGTTGTGGTTTTAGATTGCCATTCGGCTGGATGAAGAATCTGGGGTTCATTTTTTTAACATAAATATGATGCTGATATTCAAGGCAACAGTTAATTCACAGAGAAACTAAAAAATATCGATTGCTGATAATGGCAATAATGTTGTCATTTGCATGGTGTAGAAGGTGCAAATTAAACACATTAAATAATGCATCTACAGTTTATTTCCTGGGTATGCTATTTTGAGGAGTTGTTATAATTATAGTAATAACTAATACTTTGTATAGTGTTTCATGGGTTTGAAGAACACTTTTTTATACATGGTCTTATTTGACCACCTGTGCAAGAAATTTGTTTGCTGCATTTTCACGCAGTCTCTCTACTTTCAGACTTGAAACATGAAACTGGGTCTTCCAACACCAAATCCTGCGTGACTTTTTCCGTTCTACACTGCTTTGGAAGTGATCTTGCCAGAGAAGGGCTCTAGGTTGTAACCTGAACTCTGCATTGAAGTTAATCCTTTGCTTTCTTTGACCAGATTTCAAGAGATGGACGCCTGAGGAGCCGAAGTGGAGCCCCTTTGCCTGTCTTAGTCATGGCTCTGTATGGAAGAGTCTTTGAGAAGGACCCTCCACGCTTAGGGCAGGGACCTAGGAGGTTATAATGATCTCCTTCAGCAGGGCCCTTTCGGGATTAGCCTGGCTAAGGAAGAAAATAAGGAGACCTGTTAGTGTCTGTTTAGAAGAGATATCATAAACTTATGGAAACAAATATAATAAACTTAAGCAGATTTAAAAAGCAATGAGTGTGTGTGCAAATTTCACATTTTACATATTTTGTATAGCACAGGTTTATTTGTGGGAGCTGCATTCACCCTCCATGTATGTAAGTTTAACCATATGTGTGTATGTATATGTATAGTGGAACCTATATTTAAATAGGAGGAGTGCCTAGAAAAATCCTTTTGTAGTAATTACGCTAATGTAGGCAAGTGTTGTTAACATCATATGATGGTTAATTTTACGTGTTGATTTGACTGGGTCATGAGATGCCCAGATAGCTGGTTAACCATTGTTTCTGGGTGTGTCTGTGAGGGTGCTTTAGGGAAGAGAATAGCATTTGATTTGGGGGACTGAGTAAAGCAGATGGTCCTCCCCAATGTGGCTGGGCTTCGTCCAGTCCCTTGATGGCCTGCAGCGAAAAACAAGAAGGAGGAGGTTTGAATTCATTTTCTGCCAGACTACTTGAGCTGGACAGAGATCTTCTCCTGCCTTCATGGGCTCCTGGTTCTCAGGCCTTCAAGCCTGCATTGGGAGCAAGACCATCAACTCTTCCCCTCTCAGGCCTTCCAATGGCAGACCAGACTGTGGGACTTCTCAGCCTTCATAACTGTCTGAGCCAATACCTTACCATAAATCTCTTTCTCTCTCTCTCTCCTGTTGGTTCTGTTTCTCTGGAGAACACTGACTAATACACTTCATTTGTAAATACATAGGATAAACTTTGAATATGCAAAGAATATTAGATTCTAGTCAATTAAGATATAGGAAGTTAAAGAATAAGGACATGTTTGTCTGGGTCCCAACTCCTTGAGGGAGAAATGTAAGAGTAGACAGTCAGATATAAGCAGGCATGAGGGGGAGGTATTCATGTTGGAAAGAAGCCCCCAGAACACCTCTTAGGATGCGCAGTGCTCACTCCATGGTTGAACTGTCAGAATGCTGTTAACTAGATCCTGATAAGGAAGGAAAAAGGCAAAAGGGGAATTCCTGAGAGCTGAGCAGGCACAATTAGTACAAAATTGATTGCTATACCTTCCCCGGGTGAAGCAGTGCCACCATTAGATAGGATTCGTATTGATTCCCTGGTTCCCGTGCATGTGCATTAAGCACAGTAAGGGAGGATCCCCCAAAGTTTGGTGAGATCTGGGTAAAGAAAGAACTGAGGCAATACAAGATCACAAGGTACAATGTCTTCAGCATGTTTCCAGCAGGGTCAGCCCACTCCTCTCTCTTGGAATGTACTTGTACTTCCCCAATAAAACTTTTGCTTGCTTTAAAAAAAAAAAAAAAAGAATAAGGACATCTTTTGAAGTATCTAAGAACAACTTTTCAGCTAATTAAAATGGTTGTATTGTGTCTTTAGTCATAAATTATTTGACTCTTGCGTTCTATTTGCACGGAAATCCGATACTTAAAATGGATTTTTTTTTAAATGGACTCTCACCCTGTTGCCCAGGCTGGAGTGCAGTGACATAATCTTGGCTCACTGCAACCTTTGCCTCCTGGTTCAAGTGATTCTCCTGCCTCAGCCTCCCGAGTAGCTGGGGCTATAGGCCTGTACCACCACACCCGGATAATTTTTTATATTTTTGGTAGGGATGGGGTTTCACCATGTTGCCTAGGCTGGTCTCAAATTCCTGACCTCAAGTGATCTACCTGCCTTGGCCTCCCAAAGTGCCGGGATTATAGGCGTGAGCAACCTCACCTGGCCAAAGCAGAAATTTTAAAAAATAAATTATGTTGGTCAGGTGCCATGGCTCACGCATCTAATCCCAGCACTCTGGGAGGCTGAGGCACGTGGATCACCTGAGGTCAGGAGATCGAGACCAGCCTGGCCAACATAGTGCAACCCTGTCTCTATTAAAAATACAAAAATTAGCTGGGTGCAGTGATGGGCACCTGTAATCCCAGCTACTTGGGAGGCTGGGACAGGAGAATCACCTGAACCCGGGAGGTTGCAGCGAGCTGAGAACGCACCATTGCATTCCAGCCTAGGCAAGAAGAGCGAAACTCCGTCTCAAAAAAATAAATAAAATGAAATAAATTATGTCTTCAGAGCATATCTCATTTCCTTCTGAAATTATTCGGTTCTAAAACCTAGCCAATCTTGGTTGAGCCCCTCTCAGTTGTCAGGGGTTTACTGAAGGCTGTGCCAGGCTGAGAGCTTCCTAGACAGGGCCACTGTGTCACCTTTTCCCCATTTACCTTTGGCTCACTGTCCTGGCTCTCTGAGTCATTTTTCTGTTTGGTCACTGATTAACTTGGGAAAGAGACACACTGAAGAGCAGGTGGGTTCTCTGGGTTACATAGGAGATACCTTTTACACCCACAGAATGTATGACAGCTGCATTTCTGGACTTTTCCTAGGTGTTTATTTCCACCTACTATAATTCAGTCCAATACCAGGAAGTCAGAGAAATTCTGGGCATCAGAAAATGCACTTGCTTTCTCCCTTGCATCTTTCCTGGATTCTCTCTTCAGGGGTTATCACACTCGGATCTTAGGTTTGTGCCCCCAATTCCTCAGTGTGCAGGAGGTGGGCATTGTCCCTCCCTATTACCTCACATTGGTTCCTTCTGGACTTCTTTCTTCTCTTTCCTAGCCAGTTGTCCGGAGCCTGTGTTACGCATGCTGATGGCCCCAGCTTCCTCAGCGCCTCTCACCTCACGCATTTTTATGTAAGCTGACTCCTGCCTCCTCTCTTTATTAAAAGGAACTTTAAACTCAAATCTCAGGCCAGGCCACAATGACTCACATCTGTAATCTCAGCACTTTGGAAGGCCAACGTGGGCAGATGGCTTGAGCCAAGGAGTTTGAGACCAGCCCGGACAATATGGTGAAACCTTGACTCTACAAATGACAACAACAACAAATTAGCCGAGTATGGTGGTGTGTGCCTGTGATCCCAGCTACTCAGGAGGCTGGGGTGGGAGAATCACTTGAGCCCAGGAGGTAGAAGCTGCAGTGAGCCAAGATTGTACCACTGCACTCCAGCCTGGGCAACAGAGCGAGACCTTGTCTAAAAGAAAAAAGAAAGGAAGAAAAACGTGAAATCTCATGGTCATTTCTCAGCTCTTACTAAGCCTGTGCTTCTTGGAGTTATTTACCCCCCCCCCCCCACATTTTAATACTGTTCGCTTTTTATTATTATTATTTTTTACCTTTTGTCTCTTCTCCCTTCCCCAACCACACTTATTTTGTTTATCATTGACATAAATGTTGCACTCTGCTAGTCTCAGCTCTCACAGCTGTATCTTCCTCATCTAAAATCTTTCTGTGGAGAGTGAGGTCACTCGTATGGCTTTAATTAATATTTCTGATACAGCAGAGTGTAACTCACTGGTAAGCAAAACAGTTTTTTTTCCTTTCATGAGAGCAAGTTCAAGCCATATCACAATGTTTACAGGCGGGAGAGATCCAAGATAGCCGATTAGACACAACTCCAGCGCACAACACCCAGCGAGAGAGACGCAGAAATCCAGAGATCTCCTAGCTTCAACCGAGGTACCAGGTGCATTTCAACGGGTCTGGTCCGAAGGTGAGCAAAGCCCATTTAGGGCAGACCGAGGCAGGGAGGGGTGCTGCTTCACCCAGAAAGTGCACCTGACAGGTGAGTCAGGGGCTCCCCTCTGGCACTCCGGTCCAGATACAGAGCTTCCCCTAAAGCCTCAGCAATACACAGAACAGGGAATCTTTGCCAGCCAAGCCCGGGGAATTACAAGCCCGGAGTTGAGTAAGAGCCTGTGGATTGATCTATCGCCCCCTCCCTCCACCAGGAGAGAGAGGGAGCTGTAAGCGGGAGCAGCTGGGCGGGCCCATAATGTTTACATGCTACATTCACATTGAAAAAATTGTTTGATTAAGCCCTATGCAGACTTACGTATTCTTGTAACATTAACAACTTGTGATATTATAGTTCCTGGTTTTTAACTCCCAATCCTTTGTTATATTCTTTTTTAAAAAAATAACACAGTGGGGGGTTTAAGCCTCAGGAGCAGGCCTCATGAAACAGAATCTCCCTCTCTGACCTTCCCCTGTCCTCCCTTCACCTGCCTAAGGCAGGACTCTAATCTGACTGTGGCTCAAAAGACCGTCATTCCAGAGAGGGTCCCACCCCATACCTAGAGGAAGGAATGCTACAGAGAGATGTCAAGACAAACCTGAACAGACAAGCTTTACTGCGTTTCCCCTTGCAGGCTGATAGTATCGGATCAAACCCTTCTTGTCCAATCACATTTCTACATGGTTGTCAATTGTGATTACGTAATGAAGCTTCCATAAAAACCCAAAAGGATTGGGTTCGGAGAGTTTCCTTCCAGCTGAACACGCAGAGGCTCCTGGAGGGTGGCGCATCTAGGGGGTGCATGCAAGGCTCCCCAGTCCTTCCCCCATACCTTGCTCTATGCACCTCTTCATTTGTGTCTTTTGCAATATCCTTTATTGTAAGCCACTAAACGTAAGTGTTTCCCTGAGTTCTGTGAGCCACTCTAGCAAATTAATTGAGCCCAAAGAAGGGATGGATCATGGGAACCCAAACCCAGAGCCATTTGGTCGGAAGATCTGGAGGCCCAGACTTGTTCCTGATGGGAAGAAGGGGGCGGTTTTGTGGGACTCAGCCCTTAATCAGTGGGATCTGATGCTATATTTGGATAAATAGTGTTTGGATTGAACCGGAAGATAGCCAGCTGTGTCTGCTGCAGAGTTGATTGCTTGCTTTCTAGTGGGGAGAAATCCCCACCAGTTTGGGAGGAAACCTGTCTTTTGTGTTAATTGTGGTGTAAGAGCAGAAGAAAAACGGATAGTTTTTTCTGAAACCAGATTAATGTCAACAAGGGAATTGACATGGTGTTGTAGCCACTATATATTAGTATGTGGGTGTATATGTCAAGTAGCAAGGCAGAGGCCAACTGCCAATCTTTTTTCACACACGCGTTTGTGGGCACACTTTTACACGCTGTGCACATGGCTTTTCAGAGTTCACCAGGTGAAGTGCAAGAGGCAGTGCCCACTCCACTCAGTCCTTCCTCTCCCCTCCTTTTCCCTTGTTTCTCGTTCTCTCTGCGTGAGCTGGGCAGGACTTGCTTCTGAGTTCCTTTGGGGGGCCTGCTGCCTGGGTTGGGGTGATCACTGCTCTTCTAGAAAAATCCAGAATACTGTGTGTCTTGCCCTATTCTGGACAGTGCAATGTCATGTTTTCCTTTTAAGAGGCAATCTGCTCCATCCATGGAAGTTTGGTTGGAGGAGTGTGGAGATATCAGTTAGAGCTTCTGTCTACACTCAAAGTTATTTCCTTGAAGACAATTCTCCCAGTTTCTACTCTGCGTGAGCAGAAAGGCTACATTTAGGGAGCTTGGCAGGCTGTACAGTAGGGTTAAGGATCCAGAGAACCAGCCTAGGAGTAGAGGCTGTTGGTACCTCCCAGTTCCAGCTCTTGCTGATGACACTCTACTGCAAGAAAGAACTGTACTATTTCTATTTCTTTTTCTTTCTTTCTTTTTGAGACAGAGTCTCGCTCTGTCACCAGGCTGAAATGCAGTGGCGTGATCTCAACTCACGGCAACCTCTCCCTCCCGGGTTCAAGCGATGCTCCTGCCTCAGCCTCCCGAGTAGCTGGGATTACAGGCACCCCCCCACCCACCATGCCTAGCTAATTTTTGTATTTTTAGTAGAGATGGGGTTTCACCATGTTGGCCAGGCTGGTCTGGAACTTCTGTCCTCAGGTGATCTGCCCTCCTTGGCCTCACAAAGTGCTGGGATTATAGGCGTGAGCCACTGCGCCCGGCTGAACTGCATTATTTCATCTAAAGATTTGCTCTCAGCTAGTGCATGCTAGGTAGGCAGAAAGGCTAGATTCATGTGGCAATGACACACTGGGAGAGGGACAGGGTTATTGGTCTGATGATTCAGTCTCAGTCTTTTAGTGAGCCTGTACCCCTGGGTTTATGACCTGCAGTTGGCTTTTTTCTTCTGCCCTTAGTTGGCATAAAAACGAGCTAGAGCTGGGATTTTCCCTTTCCCCATGTTAAAGATGAGAGTGGCTGAGGTTGGAGATTTTCCTTCCCCTAGGCAGGTTAGGCTTGGTAAAATACTTTACCTTGAGGGCAGGATTTTGTTAAGAACAGACCAGAACTTTAAAGGTTGTCCACCCTGAGCCTCCAGCAATTCATCAATTACAGTTCAAGTGACCTTCCTACACTGGCACCAACCCCAGAGGACTCTGCTCCCAGTAGGCTCTTACCTCTGCATTCTCCTCTCTCTCCATTTCTGGGGACTGCAGTTTGTCCTGTGATCTCAACTCTCTGAGGCATCTTAGAAAAATTGTTGATATTCACTTGTTTAGCTTTTTTCTTGCTGTGAGCATGGGAAAGGTGACCACCAAGCTCTTTATGAGTTGGACGAGAAACTCCATTGGAGGTTCTTACTTAATATTTTTAATCTAAGAAGGTCAAAGAAGTAATTTTTTAACCTCTTAGCAACTCATCTCAATTTTAACTTTTATTTCAATACTTCCTTTTATAAAATGTTACGTAATGATGACATCTTCCTGGGAAACATGTGGTATTCCCACCCACCTGGGCATGGAAGGGCCGTAAGAGGTCAGCAAGCAGTCAGAGGGGCTGGTGTTTCCTGCAGACTCAGGAGGACCAGCCAACCACAACCTCTGGGTTACCTTGGCAATTGCAGAATAAATGCATTATAGTTACTGAAGTAAAAACTTAGATAGGTCTGTTTGCAGATTGAACTGTAAAAATACCATTCAAAGACAAATAGACTAAAAATAAAATGTAAAAACATAATCGCTAATTATGTAAATATTATACATAATGCACAACTGAAACAAAATTTGCCAACTTACTCAATATAAAAATATATGAACAGTTTTTCAATTTTATTTAATTTTTTTTTTGTGACGGAGTTTCGCTGTTGTTACCCAGGCTGGAGTGCAGTGGCACAATCTTGGCTTACCGCAACCTCCGCCTCCTGAGTTCAGGCAATTCTCCTGCCTCAGCCTCCCATGTAGCTGGGACTACAGGCACGCGCCACCATGCCCAGCTAATTTTTGTATTTTTAGTAGAGATGGGGTTTCACCTTGTTGACCAGGATGGTCTCGATCTCTTGACCTCATGATCCACCCGCCTCAGCCTCCCAAAGTGCTGGGATTATAGGTGTGAGCCACCACATCTGGCCTCAGTTTTTCAGTTGTATATGATTTCCCTCTTCTCTCTCTGGATCTTGCTTTCCAGCACTCATTCTTGATAGTCCTCTGTTGCCTCTGCGATAAGCAGCTTCGGAGATGGTCCCTAATGATCCTGTCTCATTCCTGCCCTTGTGTAATCCCCTACCACAGTGCAGGGTACACCGATTGATTTGCTTTAATGGGTAGAATACAACAAAAGTGATGAGGTGTCCTTTCCCTGATTACATTACAAAGCATTCCTGGCTTCTATCTTAGTGGGTTCTCTTGCTCTCTGGCTCTAAGGGAATCCAGAAAATATAATGCAGGCTGTCCTATGGTGAGGCCTGAATAGCTAGGAATTCATGTCTTTGGGCAACAACAAATGAGGTCCAGAGCCCTGCCGCCAGTCACATGAGGGAGCTGGGAGCTTGGAAGTCAAGATCTGAAATAACTCCTGGTGTCAAGCCTTGAAATAACCAGCCCTGGCAGCTGCTTGATTGCAGCCTTGTGAAAGAGACCTTGGGCCAGAGGCACCAGCTAAACTGTCCCTGGATTCCTGACCCGCAGAAAGTGAAAGATAATGTACTTTTGCTTTTTGAAGCTGCTGAATTTGGGGACAATTTGTCATATAGCAATAGAAAATGAGTAACTCTTATGTATTCCTCTTTGTCGTGGCTTCCCCATTTTGAGAAAACTAAAGTGAGTCAAAGTGTAGAGCTGAAATATTCAAATGAAAATAATAATAAAGGCCAGGCGCAGAAGCTCACACCTGTAATCCCAGCACTTTGGGAGGCAAAGGTGGGTGGATCACGAGGTCAGGAGTTCAAGACCAGCCTGGCCAATATGGTGAAGCTGTTAGGTGTATCGCTTGTGTAAAGAGACCACCAGGCAGGCTTTGTGTGAGCAACATGGCTGTTTATTCACCCTGGTGTGAGCAGGCTAAGTCCAAAAAGAGAGTCAGCAGAGGGCGGTGGGATAGGAGTTGGTTTTATAGGTTGGGGCAAGTGGTCAGTTAAAGGTGGTAATCTATTTTAGGGAGGGGAAGGGCATCGTGGGATGCATGGTCACAAGGGTAGGGGTCATCTGTTACAAACAGGCATGATCATAAGAGTGGGGGGCATCAGTTGCAAGCAGAGGGGAGGCTGTGGTAACTACATAGTTACAGGGGTGGGGATCTTGAGAAACCCAAAGTCCAGGGAGGAAATTCCACAAGGCTGAGCAGGAACAATGATTGCAGGTTGCAGGGGGAGAGCAATTAGTTGAGGCAGGAACACGTCGTTTCACTTCTTTCTGTGGCCACTTGATTACTTGTGGTTACGTCAGACTTTCTGGCTTCTGGGGACCATCCAGAGGTGTACATGCAGGTCACCAAGACTATAATGGCCAGGCTTGGACTCGGCGGCCTAATGGAAACCCCGTTCCTACTAATAATACAAAAATTAGCTGGGCATGGTGGTACACACCTGCAGTCCCAGCTATTCAGGAGGCTGAGGCAGGAGAATAGCTTGAACCTGGGAGGTAGAGGTTGCAATGAGTTGAGATCATGCCACTGCACTCCAGCCTGGGCAACAGAGCAAGACTTCATCTAAAATAATAATAATAATAATAATAATAATAATACAAATTTTAAAATTATTTGAAGTTCTGTGTGTTGACATTCTAAAACATATGCATTGCAAAAAAATTACATGTTGAAGTCCTAATTGCAGTTATCTTAAAATGTAATCTTTTTTGGAAACAGGGTCATTTCTGATCTAATTAGTTAAGATGAAGTCATACTGGAGTACAGTGGGCACTAAATCTAATTGATCCTAGGATCAGTCTCAGTCTTTTAGTGAGCCTGTAGCCCTGGGTTTATGACCTTCACTTGGCTTTTTCCTTCTGCCCTTAGTTGGCATAAAAACACCACCCTCAGGAGGAACCAACCCTGTTGACACCTCCATCTGGGATTCCTACCCTCCAGAACTGTGAGGCAACACATTTTTTATGTTTTACACCACCCAGTTTGTTGTATTTTGTTAGGCAGCCCTAGCAAGCTAATATACATACATTTCCTGGTTTAATCCTCACAAATCCCTGCAATAAGAGAAGGTCCTTTGTTATCTGACAATACTGTGAAATCACAGTTTTCTTTTTCTTTTTTTTTGAGACGGAGTTCCACTGTTGTTACCCAGACTGGAGAGTTTTCTTAAAATTAACTTCTGTAATTTATTTTTAAGGCACTAAGGTCTGGACACCACGTGTCTTCTCTCTGTAAATACCAGGACGTGCTCTGTTTTTCAGCAGTCATTGGACTTCAGCATGACTACTTCTCCGTTGCTGGCGCATGTAGCAGTTCTGCTTTTCTACGTCTCAAGAGCCAGCTGCCTGGATACTTTTGTTGCAGCTGTTTATGAGCATGCAGTGATATTGCCCAGTACCACCCTAACGCCAGTGTCTCGTGAGGAGGCGCTGGCATTAATGAATCGGAATCTGGACCTTTTGGAAGGAGCGATCACATCAGCAGCAGAGCAGGTATCATCTCTACCGTCTCTCCAGGAGGGGATGCTTTCTCATAGAATACATATGTATCAGGGTAACCAAGAAACTATTTTACAGTTAGAATTCTACTTTCTTCTCAAAATCAGAGCAAGGACACTTCCTTATCAGTAAGAACCAAGGAAAGAACAATCTGGTCATCATCAAGAAGTAGCAGACCTTTGAGGAACTGGCCATAAATTCAACATCTTTGTTGCCCTTTTCTGGTGCAGACGGAGGATGAATGATAAATGGGTCAGGGATCAGGTGCTATTCTTAGAGTATTAGTGGCCTTGATGCACTCTTGTGCTATTAAGTGTTTGCAGGTTTTGGAATAAGTTTATAATCTGAAAACAATTAAACTTAAGTTGTCAATTCCTTGGCAGCATTTATTATATACTTCACACTTCACTCTAATTACAAGATAAAAGTATATGTAATGCATTGTGAGTCCTTGAGTTGAGTGAAGATTTCAGTTTAAAGTTAATCATACAGTATAAATTGTGGTTTACAAGAATATAATTTTAAAAGCTAATAATCGATTAGGTATAGACCAGGGATATATGAAGTGTGATAAAAGTCACAGATAAATATGTAAGAGATGGGGTTCTGCCATGTTGCCCAGGCTGACTTGAACTCCTGACCTCCGGTGGTGATCCATCCACCTCAGCCTTCCAAAGTGCTGGGATTATGAGCATGAGCTACCATGCCTATCCTATATTCTTATATACACTAATGTTTTAAAAGTTATCAGGAGTTCTGATGTTCTTTTTTTACCCTTAGTCCAACTATTTCCTTAAAGGTCACAGAGTGACTCTCTTATTTGGTGACCCTCCAATTGGAAAGTGCCCAGGTTAGCTCAGGCAGTATTTGTAGGCATGGCACAATTCAAGTAACCAGTATGTGGCTCCTCTTTTTCTGAGAAGCCAGAGTCATGTTTGTAGGGTATGGTGCAGGAGAAGGCTGGGGCAGAGGAGGAAATTAACAGAGCATTTGAGTTATAAATCAGTCCAGACGTAGGCACGATCATCAGCCAAATTTCAAGGAGAGGCTTGGTTCCAGGACGAGCTAGAATTTTAGTTAACAACTGCTGTAGGAAGCAACAATGGCAGGATCAGAAAATTAAAATGCTTGACTAGAAGCCCAAACCTCACCATTACGTAACATACCCGTGCAACTAACCTGCATATATACCCTCTGAATCTAAAGTTAAAAATTAAAAATAAAATAAAAATAAAAAGAAGTGACAGTGCACTGAAATAAAGAAAATTTAAATGCTTTGGAAAAGAAAATAAGTTATAAAAATATAGAAAACAAAATAAGATTTAAGGGATGTCAGAGGAAGCCCAAATAGTTGTTACTGAGCCGCTCAGTTCCTCAGCTCCCTTTTTTATTAAGTTGCATTTTTAACAGGGTGCGCATATTATTGTGACTCCAGAAGATGCTATTTATGGCTGGAACTTCAACAGGGAATCTATCTATCCATACCTGGAGGACATCCCACACCCTCAAGTAAACTGGATCCCCTGTGATAATCCTAACAGGTAAAGAAATAAGTTGTGAAGAATTCACTAGTGAACATCAACTTGTTTTACCTGGGATAGCTTTGTCAATGATCGTTGAATAGATCCATGATCAACTCTAAGTTTCAGGATAGCTTATTTTTCATCTACTGTGGGTATATTTACTGGGAAAGTAAATATGAATTATGAAGTCACAGAAATCAGAGCTGGAAGGTAGCTTGGAAATCATCCCATTCAATGTGAACATCTCTGGTCTCTGACTCCTCACTAGTGAACAGAAAAATATTTCCCTGTGTGGCTCTGAGATTTGAAAACTGTAAGAGTAAATGGCAAAGTAGACCCATGTCAGTTTAAGATTAACAGTTTTCCTTTCTCACTGATAAGATAACTGATGAGGTTAATGTAGTAAAGTCCTTAAGCTGATTGTAACCTAAGAGGTGATATGGCAGGATTGTAAGTGGTTTAGTTCAGGTCCAGACTAAAGAGATATTAAGTATGATGAAAGCAGCACTATTAATTTTAATGTAAGGAAACCAACTTTATACACCTAAGAAAATTATGTCAGTTCACATACTTCTTTCTGAATACACATGACTAAAATTGTTTTAGGAATTCCTCTTTTGGAACTGTTCTCCAAACCACACAATGCAAGTTAGAATGGTGATCATTAAAAAGGAAACAACAGATGCTGGAGAGGATGTGGAGAAATAGGAATGATTTTACACTGTTGGTGGGAGTGTAAATTAGTTCAACCATTGTGGAAGACAGTGGGGCAATTCCTCAAGGATCTAGAACCAGAAATACCATTTGACCCAGCAATCCCATTACTGGGTATATACCCAAAGGATTATAAATCATTCTAGTCTAAAGACACATGCACATGTATGTTTATTGTGGCACTGTTCACAATAAGAAAGACTTGGAACCAACCCAAGCCCACCAATAATAGACTGGATAAAGAAAATGTGGCACACACACACCATGGAATACTATACAGCCATAAAAAATGAGTTCATGTCCTTTGCAGGGACATGGATGAAGCTGGAAACCATCATTCTCAACAAACTAACACAGGAACAGAAAACCAAACACTACATGTTCTCACTCATAAGTGGGAGGTGAACAATGAGAACACATGGACACATGGAGGGCAACATCACACACTGGGGCTGTTCAGGGAGTGGGGGGCTAGAGGAGGGATACTTTAGGAGAAATGCCTAATGTAGATGGCAGATTGATGGGGTGCAGCCAACCACCATGACACATGTATACCTGTATAATAAACCTGCAAGTTCTGCACATGTACCCCAGAACTAAAAGTGTAATAATAAAAAATCAAAAACAATAAAAACCCCACACAGACTGGATGGGCATGATGGCTCACGCCTGTAATTCCAGCACTTTGGGAGGCTGAGGCAGCTGGATCACCTGAGATCAGGAGTTTGAGACCAACCTGGCCAATATGGCAAAACCCCATCTCTATTAAAAACACAAAAATTAGTGGGGCACAGTGGTGGGCACCTATAATCCCAGCTACTCAGGAGGCTGAGGCATAGAGAACTGCTTGAAGGGAGGTGGAGGTTGCAGTGAGCCAAGATAGTGCCATTGCACTCCAGCCTGGGTGACAGAGCTAGACTCTATCTCAACAAACACACAAACTCACGACGATTACTTACAGAGATACCTTGATTTTGACAAGGTGAATTTTGACGAAATACAATGTTATTTATCATAATCATTTACTCTATTCTTATTTAATTGTATCATAATCATTTCTTTTTGAATCATGGCATATGTCAGTGGTTCAGTTTCTGAAAAGCAAGCCCTCTTTCATGACTTCCACTATGAATTGGATTGACTTATTTCTGAATTCCCTAGAACCTCATCTCCAAGGGCCTCTGGAATATTCCCAAAAGGATTTCCCATTCACTTCATTTCAAGGAACCCGGTTGCCCCTTCCTGTTTTCCATCACTAATGATGTCTCAATGTCTTGCCTTAATTCTGTCTCTCTCTTTTCTTTAAATTTTTTTTTGAGAGAGACACTGTGTCACCCAGGCTGAAGTGCAGTGGTGCGATCTCAGCTCACTGCAACCTCTGCCTCCTGGGTCCAAGCAATTCTTGTGCCTCAACCTCCTGAGTATCTGGGACGACAGGTGTGAGCCACAACATCTGGCTAGTTTTTTCTATTTTTAGTAAAGATAGGTTTCACCATGTTGGCCAGGCTGGTCTTGAACTGCTGGCCTCAAGTGATCCACCTGCTTGGCCTCCCAAAGCGCTAGGATTACAGGTGTGAGCCATCTTGCCCAGCTGCCTTAATTAATTAACTCAGAAATTTTTTTTTAGTACCTATTATGTCTAGACATTGTTCTGGGCAATGAAGTGAACAAAACAGATTAAAAATTCCTGTCCTCTTAAAATTTATATTCTAGTGTGGGGAGGTAATAATTTTTTAAAAAAGATAAGTATCTAATCTATCTATCTATCATCTATCTATCTATCTATCTATCTATCTATCTATCTATCTACCTATCTATCATCTATCTATCTATTTATCTATCTATCTTTATATAGATATCTTTCATCTGTCTACCTATTTATAATATGAGGTGGAAGTAAATGTTATGGAAAAAATAAAGCAGAGAAGGTGAATAGGGTGGCAAGCCTGGGGCTGAAATTTTTAAAAGGTCATCAGAGGGCATCACAGTGACATTTCAGTAAAGGTCTGAAGGAAATGAGGCAGTAAATCATAAGAGTATCTGAGAAAAGTGCATTTCAGGCTGAGGGAATTCTAAATTCCAAGATGCAGAGGTCAGAGTATGTGTCTCACCTATAAAACAGAAAAAGGGTTAGTGTGGTTGAAGTGATGTGACAGAGGAGGAGAAAAGTAGGAAATGGAGGCAGAAGGGCAGGCGGAACACAATGTAGAGAACAGACTACAGGTACAGGTCAGCAAAGAAGCAGGGGGCAGTTAAAACCTGTTGTGATAATTTTGGCAGAGAGATGATGGTGCCTAAGACCAAGCTGGTAGAGTTTAGTTATTGAGAAGTGAACAGATTCTGAATGCAGTTTGGAGGTATTTTTTCTCTTGTCTGATAACTTTAGTGAGGACCTCCAGTACTATGTTGAATAATAGTGGTGAAAATGGACATCTTCATCTTTTCTAGATCTTAGAGGAAAGCTTTGTTTTTCCCCATTCAGTATGATACTAGCCATGGGTCTGTCATAAATGACTATTATTGTGTTGAGGTATGTTCCTTCTGTACCCAGTTATTGAGGGTTTTTATTATGAAGGAATGTTGAATGTTATCAAATGTTTTTCAGTGTCAGTTGAAATGATCATATGGTTTTTTTTTTTCATTCTCTTAATATGATGTGTCACATTAATTTTTTTGCATATGTTGAACCATCCTTGCACTCCTTGGATAAATCCGACTTGGTCATAATGAATAATTTTTTAATGTGTTCTTGCATTTGATTTGCTAGCATTTTGTTGATTTTTGCATCAATGTTCATCAGGGATGTTGGGCTGTAGTTTTCTTTTTTGTGTCTTTGTCTGGTTTTGGTATCAGGGTAATTCTAGCCTCATTGAATGAGTTTGGAAGTATTCCCTTCTCTATCTTTTGGAATAGTTTGAATAGGATTGGTATTAGTTCTTCTTTAATTGTTTGTTAAAATTCAGCACTGAAGCCATTAAGTCCCGTCCTTTTCTTGCTGGGAGAACTTTTATTACAGCTTCGCTCTTATTATTTGTTATTGGTCTATTCAGGTTTTAAACTTCATGGTTCAATCTGGGTAGGTTGTATGTGTCTAGGAATTTATTCATGTCTTCTAGGTTTTCCAGTTTATCAGTATATAGTTGCTCATAGTAATCTTTAAAGATCTTTTGAATTTCTGCAGTATTGGTTATAATGTCTCATTTTGCATCTCTGAGTTTACTTGTCTCCTAACTTTTTTCTTAGTCTCACTAAAAGTCAATTTTGTTTATTTTCTCAAAAACCAACTTTTTGTTTTGTTGTTCTTTTGCATTGTTTTTTATTTCAATTTCATTCTGATGTTTATTATTTTTCTTCTACAAATTTCAGGTTTGGTTTGCTCTTCCTTTTCTATTTTTTTTTAAATGTGTCATTAGGCTGTTTATTTGAAAGTTTTCTTCTTTGTTAGTGTAGGCACTTATAGCTATGAAATTTCCTCTTAGACTGGTTTTGCTGTGTTCCATAGGTTTTGGTATGCTGCATCTCCATTTTCATTTGTTTCAAGAACATTTTTAACTTTCTTCTTAATTTCTTCATTAACTCACTGGTAATTCAGGAGCACATTGTTAAAGTTCTGTATGTTTGTATAGTTATCAAAATTCCTTTTGCTATTGATTTTTTTTTTTTTGAGATGGATTTTCGCTCTTGTTACCCAGGTTGGAGTGCAATGGCGTGATTTTAGCTCACCGCAACCTCCGCCTCCTGGGTTCAGGCAATTCTCCTACCTCAGCCTCCTGAGTAGCTGGGATTACAGGCACGCGCCACCATGCCCAGCTAATTTTTTGTATTTTTAGTAGAGACGGGGTTTCATCATGTTGACCAGGATGGTCTCGATCTCTTGACCTCGTGATCCACCCGCCTCATCCTCCCAAAGTGCTGGGATTACAGGCGTGAGCCACCGCGCCCGGCCCTTGCTATTGATTTCTACTATTATTCCATTTTGGTCAGAGAAGATACTTGATATGATTGCAATTTTAAAAAATGTTTTAAGATTTGTTTTGTGACCTAACATAAGGTCTCTCCTTGAGAATGATCCATGTGTTGGGAAGAAGAATGTTTATTCTGCAGCCACTGGATGAAATTTTCTGTAAATACCTGTTAGGTCCAGTTGGTCTATAATGCAGATTAAATCCAATGTTTCTTTATTGTTTTTCCCCCTGGATGATCTGTCTGATACTGAAAATGGGATGTTGAAATCTCCAGCTATTATTGCATTGGGGTCTATCTCTCTCTTTCACTCTAATAATATATATATATATATATATATATATATATATATATATATATATATATATATATATATATATATATCTGTGTGCGCAAGTGTTAGGTACATATATATTTACAATTGTTATATCATCTGACTAAATTGACCTCTTTATCATTATATAATTAATTTCTTTGTCTCTTTTTACAGTTTTTGTTTTGAAATCTATTCTGTTTGATAAAAATATAGCTGTCCCTGCTCCTTTTCGCTTTCCATTTGCATGGAATATCTTTTGCTATTCCTTTATTTTCAGTCTATGTGTGTCTTTATACGTGAAGTGTGTTTCTTGTACACAATAGATCATTGCCTTTTATTTATTTATTTTTATGCATTCAGCCACTCTGTCTTTTGCCTAGAGAGTTTAGTCCATGTACATTTAATGTTACTATGGTTAACCAAGGACATACTCCTGTCATTTTGTTTTTTGTTTTCTGTTTGGTTTTTTGGTATAAGGAAGGCATTTTTCTCCGATGGCATATTTTAATTTTTGCTTTTTATTTTTTGTGTATCCATTGTAGGATTTTTGATTTGATGTTATCATGCAGCTTGCAAATAACAACTTGTAATTTACTATTTTAAACTGATGACAACTTAACAATGAGTACATAAACAAAAAAGCAAAGTGAAAACTAATAAAAACTCCATACTTTCATTTTATCCCCCAGACTTTTTAATTTTTAATAGTTTCTATTTATATCTTATTATACTGTCTATGTCTTAAAAAGCTTTTATAGTTATTATTTTTTATTGGTTCATGTTTTAGTTTTTCTAATCAAGATATGAAAAGTTTATTCCACAATTAGAATTGTAACACTCCATGTTTGTTTACTTAATATTACCAGTGTGTTTTGTACCTTCAGATGATTTCTTATTGATTACTGATGTCTTTTTCTTTCATATTGAAGAAATTTCTTATAGGAGAGAGCAGTGGGTTCTTTTCTGATCCAGGGTGGGTCTAGAAATCCCATCCAGGAGCTAAGACCTGGAATTGGAATTGAGGGCTTTAGGAGTCTGCTTGGTACTTTATGTTACCGTGGCTAAGTTGGTACCCAGTTTGTAAGACAAAGTACTTTTTACTCTTCCCTCTCCTTTTCTGAAGCAGAAGTCTCTCCCCATGGCCACCATAGCTGGGAATGTGCTGAATCCAGCACGTTACTGGGTCTCACCCAAGGCTCGTGGTGAGTACTGCCTGGCTATCACTGATGTTTATTCAAGAGCCAAGGATTCTTTGGTTAGCAGGTGATGAATCTTGCCAGGACTGGGTTCTTCCATTCAAGGCAGGAAGTTCCCTTGTAGTTCCGTGTATGCCTAGAAATGTCATCAGGGAGCTAGGGCCTGGGTTGAGGGACTTCAGTACTCTGCTTGGGGCTCTATTTTACTGTGGTTTAGCTATTATCCAAGTTGCAAGACAAAGTCCTCTTTATGCTTCTCTCTCCTTTTTTAAGGCAGAGGGACAGAGTCTCTCTCAAAGCTGTGAGCTGTGCTGCCTGGATTTGGAGGAGGGGTGATGCAAGCACTCCTTTGACCACTCCAGCTGGTGTCTCACTAGGTTATGTGCACTCCAAGTCTACTGGTTCTGGGCTCAGTACAGCACTAGGACTTGCCTAGGAATTGCAGTCCTTATGGCCTAGATCAGTAGTCCCCAACATTTTTGGCTCCAGGGACTGGTTTTGCGGAAGACAACTTTTCAATGGACAGGATGGAGGATGGTTTCTGGATAAAACTGTTTCACCTCAGATCATCAGGTTAAATTCTCACAAGGAGCATGCAATGTAGATCCCTCAGATGCACAGTTCATAATAGGCTTGCACTCCTATGAGAATCTAATGCTGCAACTGATCTGACGGGAAGTGGAGGTCTGGCAGTAATGCCACTCACCTCCTGCTGTGCAGCCAGTTTCTAACAGGACACGGACTGGTACTGCTGTGCAGCACAATTCCTAACAGGCCACAGTCTGTGGCTTAGGGTTTGGGAAACCCTGGCTTAGACTACCTTTAAGTTTATTTAGGACCCCGAAGAACTTTATCTCACATTGGTGATGCTTGGTGGAACTCAGGTTCTGACTGCTGGGAAGGACAATTCTCCTCTGGCTAGAGCTGTTCTAAATGCACTCTATGTGGGCACTGGCTGAATTCTGTGCCATGTTGCTTTCTGCTGTCACATGGCAGGACTGACTTCCAATGCAAAGTCCTGGAATCACTGCACTTTCCCTCCCCCAAAAGCACAAATTTTCTCTCCACACCATGTGCTAATCTGGAGGATGGGGGTGGGTGGTGTTGGCAATTAAAGACTTTCTTTCCTACCCTCTTCAGTGCCTTTTTCCTTGATATGATTTTAAAATCAGATACTGTGATTGCTTTCTTAATTTTTGGTTCTTATGAAGGTGCTTTCATGTGTGGATGGCTGCTCAGTTTGTGGCTCTTACAGGAGGACAGTTGCTGGAAGGTTCTATTTGGCCATCTTGCACTGCTTCCTCCTTGTCTTTTATTTCTTTCTCTTACCTGATTTCTCTGGCTAGGACTTCCAGTAGGATGTTGACTAGAAGTGGTGAAGGTATAGGGTTCCTTGTCTTGTTACAGTTCTTAGAACACTTTCAGCTTTTCCCCATTCCATAGAATGTTAGCTTGGGTGCTGATGTATATGCTGTATATAGCCTTTATTATGTTGAGGTATGTTCCTTCTGTATAATAAAGTGCACTCTCTGGATTATCTATTACTTGCATGATAGGTGGCAAGAAACTATTTATGCTGCCTAGAATATTAACCTTTATTATGCCCAAATGTTGATTTTGATGTAGACCTTATAATTTAAAATTTAACATTTAAATTACATAGGTTATCATTTTTAATATCACCTAAATACAATATATTGATCCAATATAGAAAGTTAGATCAATGTTAGAAATGAAGATTCACAGTTGTCATTAGTGTTTCATATTTTTACTTTTAGCTTTGATTTGGATGCTTCACAGAGGAATTTAAATCTATACATCGTTCCCCCATAGCATACTATTAATTAGGCAGTTTCCTAAATTTCAGAACATCGCCCTAATCTAGTTGTGATGTTTTGAGGTTTCATAGCTTAAATCTATTATAATATTATGGAGTCTATAGATCAGGGTTATGGAGAAAGGCTTCAGAGAAGAGTTTTTTGTTGCTACTATAACCTTATTTAAAGAAACAACTAAAGAGCCAAATTAATTTGAAGTCTGCTTAAATATTACTGTTAAACTTGAAATGTTTATATCTAAAATTCATAATCATCTAAATATCAACATTTAGTTTTGAGTAGAAAAAGATAAATTATTACTATGAGTTAAGAAATGTAAATGATGTTGTGTGAGGGAGCTCATAGCATGTCCATTGCATCCTTCCCATCTCCACATCGCCAGGGTGCCCCACATGGTTGATGACACCTGTCCAGGCTCTCGTGTTCTGCTTGGGGTCTTGATTTCTTCCCATCCCACTCAAGCTCAGCCCCAGACTAGGACAGGGTTTGGGAAGCAGTGGGAATGGCCAAGATGGGTGTCAGTGGGTGGCTCAGCAGTTCCTGTCCCAGGAGTAGCCACAGGTCAGGGGTAGTGGTGGCTGTACATGTGGCCAGCCTGCTGCCATCGTTCCATCCTTGTCAGGGCCCCCTCCCTCACCTTACGGCATCTGAGGGGCAGAGAAAGTGTTGGGACAGACAATGCCCTGCAAATTTTTTAAAAATGAAATTTAGATGGCAAGTATATATCATATATGCAGTGACTAAGCATATAACTACTTTCCAGTCGTCTAACTGCTATAGCAATGATATGTAACTACAGTGTTTAAACACCCTGACAATTTTCAGAAGCTCAAAGTGGAGACCATCTCCCATATCTTACTTTTTCCTTAGGTACAATATCTAAATTCATATTGACTCTGCTAACGTATGAATAGTTTCAAATTTGTTCATACGTGGTTTAAACTTTTTGTCCCTGGTGTCTTACTCGGGCTTGTGTAACTTAAAATGAACCTGAGTGTGGGTCCATATACAACAAGACTTGCAATAAAAACACAATTTCAGTGCTACTTATAAAATTCATGCTATTAAGAAGGATGCAGTTTTCAAAGCTGAAAAGATCATGAAATGTCTAATTTACGTATCAGAGAGTGGATAATTCCTTACTGTTGAGGTCTTATAGTTTCTATGTAGTTATGCAGTAAATGCTTTCAAATAGTAACCGACTAGATCAGTGAAGTAATTTTCCCCTTTGCGATTCCAACTCCATTTTGTTTATTTTGAAGATAATTAGTATTTTAATTGTAAAAGAAAATTATAGCATTGGAAAATTTTCTCTCTGTGTAGAATAACAATGAACCAAATTTACCAATTAGGGAGCCATTTTAGGAACTGTTGGACAGTGAATTTTTCTGTGGTAACTATGCTTCAGTTACAATGCAGTACGCCCAGAAGCAATCCATTTCTACTTCCGAATATTTGATTTGGAACACTTGTTTGATGAGTATTCAGTTAAGCACTTGGATACAACCTCTTTGCTTGTATCCATCTCTACCATTTATCTTGGAATGTTTCTGAAGACATTCTCCTCATTTTATTAACTCTATACACTTCTGTTTTTGGATCTCCAATGTGATTATGGACAATATCAACACAGAAGGCTTTGCTTTAGACTCTAAAGTTTAGAGCATTTGATCTGACACGCCTTAAATTGGGCTTCCAGTCAAAATTGAGGTAATTTCTCCTTTCAAATCGCAAGTTCTCTTGAATGAGTGGATAGTGGCGTTGCAGAAATTGAAAGGCAGCAGTAGCTTTCACTTTATATTATACCTTCTCCAATACAATCTTTTCCATTCTCGTTAAGTCTGAAACTGTGAACCTATATTCACTTATTTGGAATACATCAGTTGCCAATGGGACGTTCCTTTTCTCTCCTGTGGACTTTTATCACCAAATAGAACAAGCTCAGTCCAACACATCCAAGCTGCTTGGGGTACACCTTCATTTAACACAAGAACCTGTCCAGTAAATTCACAGTTAGAGAAAATGTCTTTATATCAAAGCCAAAGAACTGAGTTAGACTAACATCTTGTACCTCAAAGGCCTGTAGCCTTGCAGTCCGTCTGAGAGTCAGTTGTCAGTACCTCTATCATCTTGACAGTGACTAGGGCTCATTGGGAACCACCCTTCTTGGGCCTGCCCTCACCTCACCCCATGAAATCCAATCTCACAGGCCTAGGAAATAAGGGAAAGAGAGAGGCCCAGGGACGGGGAGCCTTCCTGGGTGGAGGTCTCTGAAGAGCCGCCAAAATCATATTGCCTTTGTCAGGGTCAGCTTGGAGCCGAAAGGCTGAAAAGGCATTTTGATATTTGATTGCATATTATTTCATATATTATTTCAGAGTTTTGTGCGCACACATTGTTTCTCCAGTAAGTCTAATGCTTTATAAGCATAGTAACCACATCTGAAATTTCTATGTCTCTCACATTGTGTGCTTGGACAGCTCTGCCTGGAATATACTTCCCCCAGTTGCCCACATGTCTAATATAGTGATTTGTGTTGTATCAAAACCTAACAAGTATTTGTTGAATACTTAACATGTGCTGATTTTAGGTTAGTAAATGTCTTCTTCGATAATTGATGATTTTTGTTATACCTAGAGATTGAACACTTTGAAAGCAGCCTTGGAAAAAAAAAATTTCAATTACTCTGTTTCATCTTGTCCTTCTGTATCCAGAACAAAACTCTGCATGCATTAAGGACTCAGCAAATATCATGGATGAAGCAACAGGCAGATTTCAGGCACACATAAGCAAACTGAATTTTTAAATCCGAAATCAGGACATATGGTCTGATTTCGGAGCATTTTATGTATATAGCAAACAGTCTGAGAAATGTAGCTTGAATTGAGATATATTAGAATACATGAAGACTAATAGAGACAGTAGGAAAATATGTTTGTCATCAGAACTGCTTCAGGAAACCAAAACAACAAGCTACCTATTCCACCACTTCAGGTGATCCACAAAGACTGGGGGTAAACGTGTTTCAAGTGGTTCAATGTCTTGTAATTTATATCTATTCATTCACATATTAATTGAAGCAAAGGTGGGTTAAACTATTGAATGGTTGTTCTTTCTTATAAACACATTGAAATAATAATAATTTTCTATATGTGTTATTATGTCCTTTTCTGATCTTTTCAAGGGTACGTTTTATAAGTGATTGCTATGGTTTTCCTCATATTAATTACACAAATTTGTTTCTAGATTCAATAGCCAAGATGTGATGGCACCAAATTTTTATTCATACAGGTTATCACAGCCTTCTTAGCTATTCTTTGATAACCTGGTGTAAACCATTTATCATTTCAGAGTTGTGCAATAGAGGATAAATATGCCAATGTGTTAAATATGATTTTCAAAATTGCATTTTAATTGCTTTACTTGGACAATTATTGGTAACTTTGAAAAAGAATAAAGAAATCAGGCATTAACAAATGCTCCAGGACTACCAAAGTTTCATACTAGCTGGTACTATCCTAGCATATTTGAACTATGGCAACAGCTTCCTAATGAGTCCCCTGCATTTAGTCTCTCATTGTTCTAGTACATTCTATATTCAGTGTTCTATTTATCTTTATGAAGAAAATTTTGACTGGGTTGCTTCTCTCTTCAATGGCTTTAATGGTACCTATTTGTTACCAAATTTGCAAAGCTCTATATCCTCCCTTCCTCCCTCCCTCCGTCTCTCTCTCCCTTCCTCTCTCCCCCCTCTCTCCCTTCCTCCCTTCCTTCCCTTCCTTACCCTCCCTTTCCTTCTTCTCTTTCCTTCCTTCTTTCCTTCCTTCCTTCCATCTCTCCCTCCCTCCCTTCTTTCCTTCCTCCTCTGCCTCTCTCCCTCTCTCCCTCCCTCCCTCCCTTCTTCCTTCCTTCCCCTTCCTTCCTTTCTCCCTCCCTCCGTTTATTTATTTATTTATCTCTCTCTTTATTTCTTTTCTTTCTCTCTTTTTCTCTTTCTTTCTTTGAATCCTTCTGTAAAATCTTCATTTCAGTTATTATAATTTTCAGCTCCAGGCTTTTTTTAGGTTTCTATCTTTGTATTGGTATTTCTACTTTGTTTTGTTTTCTGATTTTCTCACATCTTTCTTTATTTTCTTAAGCATCTGTAAAAACCATTGTTTTAAAGCCTATGTTTAGTAGTTCTGTCATGTGGTCTTTTTCAGGGACGATTTTAGTCAGTTTATTTTTCCTTTCCTTTGAGTGAGTCACACTTTCCTGTTTCTTTGTATAATTTGTGATTTTTTTGGTTGATAACTAGACATTTGAATCATCATGTGGTTACTCTGGTGATCAGATTCTCTGGGTTTGCTTTGATTGTTTTGTTGTTGTTGTTGTTGTAGGATGTTTGTGTTGAGGATCAGCTTGAGATGTAAATTTAAGGTCTTCTTAGGATTTTCATGAGCATGTGCCTTTCCCTGGTCATGTATGGTGTGGACTTTCTAAATTTCCCTGTATATTTGAATAAGACATACTTATATGTGTTATTCCTTAAATGTCTCACCACCCAAAAGGAGAAAAAGAAAAAATGAAGAAAATAATAAGGCATTGACTCTAAATCTCCTGGAAGCCACTTCAGCGAGAGAGTTGGCTTGCAAAAATGGGGTGTGTGTGTGTGTGTGTGTGTGTGTGTGTGTGTATACATGACAATAGCTGCTTGCCTTGGTGTTTGTACCTCCATGATCAGAAGCAGCAACTAGTGATCAGAAAATAATCTTGCATATTTGAAAGACAAGGTCTTACTGTTCCCATAAGCTGCCTGCAAGCTGCTTTAGGAACACAGACATGACAGCCTGTTATGGGGACAGGGGATGAGGAATTGGTAACCACTATTGAGTTAAGAGCTAAAATGGACTGAAACTAACTGTGAGTTATCTTCCAAGCCTCCCCCTGGAATTTGCAAGCACTAGAGCTCCCAAATAGAAATATCGGACAGATTCCATCAGTGCAATTGTTATCTAAGTGGCAGAAAAGCTCCCTACTATGCTATCTTCTCAGGATCCCCCTACCTCTGAGTTTTTGTTAACTGATTCAAAAAAATTTTTTTTTGAGAGTCTTGCTCTGTTGCCCAGGTTAAAATGCAGTAGAACTCACTGTAGCCTCAAACTCCCAAATTCAAGCAATCTTCCCACCTCAGTCTCCCAAGTATATGAGACTACAGGCACACACCACCATGCCAGGCTATTTTTTTCATTTTTGTAGAGACAGGGTCTTGCTTTGTTGCCCAGGCTGGTCTCAAACTCCTGAGCTCAAGGAATCCTTCCTCCTTGCACTCCCAAATTGCTGGAATTACAGGCATGAGCAACCATGCCCACCCCTAAATATTTTTAATGTCTCTTTCCTGTTAGATATAAGTTTAGTAAACATGATATGTAGGTCATTAACTCATGATATCCATAGGATGCTGCAGACACTGTAAGATGAACACATAAGTGAAAATATAACTATAGATTATGATAAATATTTGAAGAGAAAATACATGGTCTGGAATCTTATCGTAGAGTAGGTTCCTACAACCAATTTTATGCAAGCATGGGCTTTCTCTGAACTCCTTTCTTGTCTTAATCCTTCTTTTCTAATTATTGTTATTTAGAATTTATTTTAACATATATCAAATAATAGGTTTAGGCACTATCATTCAAGATTTTGTTAAAAGCAAAGATTGATTTACAAAGATTTTTTTCCTCCAATAAACATATACCAGATTTGGCCACACCCCAGTGCAAGAAAGACTCAGCTGCCTGGCCAAGGACAACTCTATCTATGTCGTGGCTAACATGGGGGACAAGAAGCCATGCAATGCCAGCGACCCTCAGTGTCCCCATGATGGCCGTTACCAATATAACACTGATGTGGCATTTGATTCTCAGGGAAAACTTGTGGCACGCTACCATAAGGTAAAATTAACTTGCAAATAATCTGATTAGTGAATGCCTAATGAAATAAAGTGAGCAAGGAGAAAAGTATGTTATTGATACTGATAAGCATACTTTAGAAGTCGAGTAGAGGTAAAGCATAGAAAGTAATGATAAAATGTGGAAAGCTCCTTTAAAGAGGCTCAAGGGCCCACGTGTTAATATAAGAACACAAGAGTGTGTTTTTAGGAGTGTATGGGAGTCAGAAAGTGCTACCTGCATTATGCTGGATAATGTTGCTTATTGGACTTTGTCCTTTTAAAGACATACCCTGGCAATGGGTCAAGGCTAGAATGAAAAACTTCTTATCACATAGACTCTGTCTTGAGGAGAATGGAGCAAACAAAGTTCCTTGTCAAGGAAATCAAGTTAAGTGTACTTGACAAATAGAAGTGATCTATTTTACTCCCATGTCTTATAAGATTCAAGAGGGTCTTTATAGTTAAAGATACCCATGTATATATCCGTAATGTGGAGACTGAACCAAAGGCTTGATTTAGCTGGAATGGCCTCTGATTCTCTAAAGGAAACTCTTTTCCCGTGAAAACAGTGGTCATAGATGACATTGGCACTGTCTAAGGTGTGAGCTTGCACTTTTTCCGACACTGTGATGTCCAGATCAGCTTCCTAAAAGAAGTTTCTTCTCTTTATCTTCTGTTTATTGCAGCAAAACCTTTTCATGGGTGAAGAGCAATTTGATGCACCCAAGGAGCCTGAGGTTGTGACTTTCAATACCACCTTTGGAAGTTTTGGCATTTTCACATGCTTTGATATACTCTTCCATGATCCTGCTGTTACCTTGGTGAAAGATTTCCACGTAGACACCATACTCTTCCCAACAGCTTGGATGAATGTTCTGCCACATTTGTCAGCTGTTGAATTCCACTCAGCTTGGGCTATGGGCATGAGGGTCAATTTCCTTGCATCCAACATACATTACCCCTCAAAGAAAATGACAGGTAATGTGTGATCTTAAAGATATACAGGCTGATATAATAAAAAAAGAAAAGAAAAAAACATGTCTTTCTAGCTAACACATACTCCTTAATACAATGTTTTCCCCCTTTTAATTTTTGAACAACTAGCTACTAATATGCTATAGAATCAATCTCAGTCTAAATTGTTTTGTGGGTTTATTTGGTTTTATTTAACTTGATGGTTTTTTTCTTTTTTTTCTCAAAATATGTGACTTCTTACATACAACAGTCTCTTCTTGGCTTCTTGGTGTCATATTTTATTTTTTTAATAAAAAAAATTTTTTGAATTTGTATTATTTTAATTATTTTTATGTACAAATAACTTAACAGTGTATATTTAACCCAGTTTAGTGGCAAGTTCTTTAGCCTCTGCCTTTTCGAGCTTGGCTATGTGAGCCACAGACTTGGGACCCAGAACATTGCTTCCCCAGTGGCAGTAGATATCATTGTATCTGTCATTGTAATTGGTCCTGATAGCTTCCACCAGCTTAACCAAAGTGCCTTTGTCTTCCGACTTAACCTGTGTGAAGGCAACAGTGGTGCAGGGCTCCCTGTGGGCTAGACATCCCAGCCTTGCCTTCCCTTTGATAATGCAATAAGGGACCCCCATTTTATGACACAGGCAGGCAAGAAGACAGCCAGCTCAATGAGATACATGTCGTGTGCAGTCACCACCAGCTGAGCTTTCTTGTTCTCCACCAATGTGGTGAAAGTGTTAACTCCTGCTCGAAGGACAGGTGTTCTCTGAGTGGAGACGTTCCCTTTGCTGGCAGCTTTCTTCTCAGCTCAGGCCAACAGCCTCTGCTTCTTCTCTTGCTTTGTCTCTGGTCTGTACCTGTGGGGCAGCTTAAGCAGCTAAGTAGCTGTTGGCAGTCCAGGGCCTGGATGAACTGGTTAAAAGCAGAAGGCACTTTCAGTCGCTTATGGAGAATGGCTCTTTGCCGCTGCAACCTGATACAATGTGGCCATTTCACAAAGCGGTGAGGTCTCTTTGGGGCTGCATGTCCTGTCCAATGACAAAATTCTTAGACCTTTTCTCAAACAGGGAATTCACCACTTTCTTGGTCTTCTGCTTCTTCACAACAGCAGGGGCCGGAGGCACCTTCTTCCCCTTGGCCTTCTTTCCTTTCGGCATCTTGGGCGGTGGGAGAGAGCTGATGTCATACTTTAATTGATTTCCTCTCATTTCTCTGTCTTTATCAGCATGTTTTACTGAAATTAATAAAACATATAACCTAGAGGGAGTACAATGTAAATATGAATTTAAAATAGTAATAACCTTTATGAAATCCCTTTTTACTTTCTTATTTCAAATGATATTTTCAACTTATTACTTCCAGGAAGTGGCATATACGCACCCAATTCTCCAAGAGCATTTCATTATGATATGAAGACACAAGAGGGAAAACTCCTCCTCTCGCAACTGGATTCCCACCCATCCCATTCTGTGGTGGTGAATTGGACGTCTTATGCCAGCAGTATAGAAGCACTCTCAACAGGAAACCAGGAATTTAAGGGCATTGTCTTTTTTGATGAATTCACCTTCGTGGAGCTCACAGGAGTCGCAGGAAATTACACAGTTTGTCAGAAAGATCTCTGCTGTCATCTAAGCTACAAGATGTCTGAGAAGAGATCAGATGAGGTGTATGCCCTAGGGGCATTTGATGGACTGCACACGGTGGAAGGGCGCTATTATCTACAGGTAATATTTTGATGCCAGAAGAATTACTGGATAAAAGAAAGACACTCAGTTAAATGAACATTTCAGATAAATAATGAATGATTTTTTAGTATAAGCATATCCCCACTTTTGGGGATTTATGTATGCTTAAAATTTTGCTGTTTACTTGAAATTCAACTTTAGCTGGGAAGCCTATAAATATGGGCTAAATTTATTTGTTAACTTTTTGTTTTTTGAGATAGCGTCTCACTCTGTAGCCCAAGCTGGAATGCAGTCGTGCGTCAGCTCACTGCAAGCTCCACCATCCCATCAAGCGATTCTCATGCCTCAGCCTCCTAAGTAGCTGGGACTGCAGGCAAGCACCACCATGCCTGGCTAATTTTTGGTTTTTTTTTTTTTTTTTTTTTTTTGTATTTTAGTAGAGACGGGGTGTCACCATGTTGCCCAGAGTGGTCTCAAACTCCCTGAGCTCAGGCAATCTGCCCACCTCGGCCTCCCAAAGTGCTGGGATTAGAAGAGTGAGCCACCGCACCCAGCCTATTTGCTAAATCTTGAAATCTTAGCTGTCAGTTCAGTTTTAAGATGGTTAGGAAAAGGTAGAACATTTACTTGCATTAGCTGTATTAAAAATACTCAAATTACAGATAATTAAAACAGGAGTTCATTGAAAACCTATTTTATTTCCTGCCTGAACAAATTAAGCCATTTTCCCTATATGTTCACAGACGCCTATCTTGCTTTATAAAGAGTTTGACACTAAGTATATCTTGGAGGTGAATGGAGTTGACCACTAAGATTGTTCAATGAAATGGTTTATTGCTGCAAAGATCCAATCTCTCACTGCTCTCAAGTGGCCTCCAGGGTTCTCTCATTCTGCTATTCTCTTCCTTAGTCTGGCCCCCATCTTATCTCACTTACCAGGGCTTCCTGTTGACAGTCTGACAGTCTCAGCTCCATCCAGTCAGTTCTCTACACTGTAGTTACAGAAATCACAAAAAGCTGTTTTTGATTATATCACTGTCTGGCTTAAAATTCCTCACTGACTTCTAATTGACAAATCACATTTCTTAACATGAAAGACACACAAAGTCTAGATGTGTGGTCCCTTCTATTCTCTACCCTGTATTCTCACTTCTACTCACATATATCCTGGGCTTCCATAATATTGAGATATTTTCCCGTCTCCTATTTGCTAGCACCTGCAGAACCTTAGGGTGTTTGCACAGATTGTTTGGTCCTTGGTGATCCCCCAACTACTCATCTTTCATAGCACTTTTTAAGTGTTATCTTCACCAAGGAGGCTGCCTGGACATTTCCCACAGAGCTACTCCTACCTCTCCAGCTGAGTTAAGTACCTGCTTTATGTGCTCCCAGAAAACCTTATGCTTAGCTTTATCAAAGACATATTATGTCATAGTATTCACATACTTATTTGAGACTGAGAACCCCTTGAGTGCTGAAATTATGCCAATTGCACAGTATTTTGCTTGCTCTGTGATAACGACTTTACCAATCCTTGTTCATTTTAGCAGATGAAGGCCTACTATATGCCAGGTATTTATTTAGTGTTAATGATATGAAGATATATAAGAATAGATCCTCCTCTTGAGGACTTTAGTCTTTAGTAGTGGAGAAAGATATTTGAACAGATAATTTCAGCATAGATTGGCATGTGATAGTCTGCAGAATGCACATTTTGCTGCAGGAGTACTAAAGAGCTCAACTTAGCTTCATTTTGGAATCCAGGGAAGTTTCTGGAGCTGATGCCATCATCCAGGTGAAAAAGAGTGGGAGGGGATTCTTTGTGGTGCGAAGAGCATGAACAAGGGTGTGGATGCAGGAAAGAGCAGGGTCTGCAGAGAAGAGCAACGGATCAGTACTACTAAGGCATAGCTTGAGAAGCCGGGGTTGGTGAGATAAGCCTGGAAGCAGCATCATGTCCTGCAGGATCTTACTTAGCATACTTAAGAGTCAGCCTTTATTCTGCAGGTGATGGTCAGCTAGTGGAAGTTGTCCAGTGAGGGAATGATGTGGTCAGATCTGCCTTTGAGTATATCATTTTTACTACTCTGTAGATGACAGAGCAAAGACCTAAAACACTAGATTATTAAAATAATCTTATTAAGGGCCTGGACCAAGATTGCCTTTGTTGGAATAAAAGCAGGGTCTTGAGTCCAGAAACACTAGCACATTGGCATTAAAACATAACTTAAATTAACATCAGGCTTAAATAGCTTGAATAAAAATGTTATAGCCTGATGTTAAGTTATGTTTTAATGCCAATGTACTAGTGGGCTACAAAAATTCTTTATTTTCAGCTGGGCATGGTGGCTCCTCAGCACTTTGGGAGACCGAGGTGGGCATATCACGAGGGCAAGAGATCAAGACCATTCTGGCCAGCATGGTAAAACCCTGTCTCTACTAAAAATACAAAAATTAGCCAGGTGTGGTGGTGCACGCCTGTAGTCCCAGCTACTCGGGAGGCTGAGGCAGGTGAATCGCTTTAACTCGGGAGGCAGAAGTTGCAGAAAGCTGAGATTACTCCATTGCATTCCAGCCTGGGCGACAGAGCTAGACTCCGTCTCAAAAAAAAAAAAAAATCTTTTATTTTCAGAGGATTTTGGATTTTGGCATTGAGGATGAGGAATTTTGGTATTATATTTATAATTTTTCATAGTTTAACTGTGATGATATACTACGCTTGAAAAATCTCAGTTATCACCAAAAGCTACCTCCAAACCAAGAGAAGAAAAAGAAAGAGAGGTAAAAGTGAAATAAACCCCCATCTTGCCACACAGATTTTCCAAGTATTCTATAGTGAACATGCATAATTTTGCAAGACTTCTAAGAAAGTGAGGAAAGAAATAAGTTGTGGCATTTTGTAGTGTAGGGGTGATAAAATGTTGGGTAAAACAGCTTGAAGAGGGGCTTGAAGAAAGTAGATTTGGAGCAGTTGTCAAAGGAGATGTGGAGAGGGAGCAACCTAACAATTTTAAAGCATCATTCTGTAAATCATTGAATAAAGGGATAGTTAAATGAAAGAAGTTTATTCTCTTTACACAATGCTCTTAGCGAGTAATCTCCTTACATTACTATCTGCATGCTTTTTCCTGTTTGTATCCTCCCATCAAGGTCAGAGTCATCCAAACCATCAGTTAGGATGTAAAACCTGCTCCCCAACAGTGTAAGGAATTAGTTGTAAAAGCTCTGCTAAAAGCCAAAAATCAAATGTAGGGACTTTGGGTAGCATGTTGAGAACATGGATTCTAGAGTCAAAACTCCTTGGTGAATCACTGCTTTATTATATAGTGGTCACATGACCTTGGGCCTACCCCTCAGCCTCTTTAAATCTCTGATTATTCCTTTCTATAACATGGACTAATTTTCATTCACCAAATATGTATGTGATGCTTGCTTTGTTCTGGCAATTGCTAGAGCCTGGGGATATTAAGATGAACAAGACAGATATATTCACTGCTTTCACAGAGCTTAAGTCTAGTGGTGAGAGAGGCATCTAATAGAAAACAAAGGAAATTGCTGTATAATTTTAGCTGTGACAAATGCTGCAAAGGAAAAGTACCATGCACAATTAGAGCACGTTTACTGGAGGACCTAACCTAGTGCTGGGAGAAAGAGCAATCATAATAATATGTTAGGATTTTGGAGAAGTTTGATTTAGTAAATAAATGTAAAGTATTTGACACTGTGATTTGTGTGAATCCCAAAAATCTGAGCAAGGTCTCAGTTAATTTTGGAAGTTTATTTTGCCAAGGTTAAGGGCACATACCCATGGCACAGCCTCAGGAGGTCTTAATGACATGTGCCTAAGGTGGTACATTTAGCATAAATTTTAGAGAGTCAAGAGACATCAACCAACATATGTAAGATGAACACTGGTTTGCTCTGGAAAGGTGAGGCAACTCGAGGTTGGGAGGGAGCTTCCAGGTCGTAGGTAGATAAGAGACAAATGATTGCATTCTTTTGAGTTTCTGATTAGCTTCTCCAAAGGAGGCAATCAGTTATATGCATTTGTTACAGTAAAATGAGGGCTGACTTTGTTTTCATTCTTTTTTTTTTTTTTTTGAGTCAGAGTTTCACTCTTGTTGCCCAGGCTGGAGTGCAATGGTGTGATCTTAGCTCACTTCAACCTCTGCCTCCCAGGTTCAAGTGATTCTCCTGCCTCAGCCTCCCAAGTAGCTGGGATTACAGGCATGCACCACCACGCTTGGCTTTTCTATTTTTAGTAGGGACGAGGTTTCTCCATGTTGGTCAGGCTGGTCTTGAACTCCAGAGCTCAGGTGATCCACCGGCCTCAGCCTCCCAAAGTGCTGGGATTACAGGTATGAGCCACTGAGCCTGGCAGAGGACTGACTAAATAGCACGGGAGGTAGGTTTGCCTGAAGCAGTTCCCAGCTTGACTGTTCCCTTTAGCTTCGTGATTTTGAAGGCCCAAGATATTTTCCTTTCACATTGGCATGTAGAATGTACTTAATAAATATTAACCTTTATTATTATTATTGTTAATAAAAATAAGCATAACTTTTTCTCTTAATGACCAGACCTACAATACCTAGCTTCACTCACATAAACATTGGCTGTATTACTAGTAGCTCCTTATTTAGTTCCTTTATTCTTCTAGTCCTTTTCATAGGCCAGGTGTCCCATCCTTTCTTATCACCTGGATCGATCTTCTCCCCGCTTTCCTTATTAACTTAATCAAAGTTGTGCATGGCCATAATTAAGAAAACAAATAGCTCTAGAGGCTCATAAAACACTAGTTGCCTCTCTGCTCTACCCAGTCTACCTGTCTAGAGACAAATACTTTTGAATCTTAAGTGTTTCTTACAGAATTTACTCATCTCTACGTTTTTGAGCAGCACTGCTTTATTTATAAATTTTAGTTCTAATTGAATTCCTGTATCTATTAATTTCTCTTCATGTGCAAGACTTTCTGTCCTTTCTTATCGCCCGAATCAGTTTTATTCTTTCTCTTTTCATTTATCTTGATCAAAGTAATACAGGCTCATAGTCAAGAAGACAAAAGACACTAAAAATGTTATAAAACAGTTGTGCCTTCCTTAATTTACCTAGTTTCCCTTTCCAGAGGCACTTTCGACTTTTACTTCTTTAATTACAATACCCTTAAGATTTTCTAATAATATCTTTATTTTTAAAAACTCACCAGTTTTAGTCATTTTCTTAACATTAAGCTTTGCTACATCATCCTTCCTGTGTCCCCCACCAACCTTCCAATGTAACTTCTGTTTATATCAATATGTCATTGCAAACATCTTTCAAGTATTGCTTTTATATTTTTTCTTTGTTTTTCCTAAAGTTATTAATTGCCTTGCTTTTTAAAATTTAATTTTCTTTGACTTTTTGTTAAAACTCCCCATATCTTCCAACAGCATCTCAGAATAATTTTCCTACAATGTCATTTTCATGATTATCCTGAGCTAAAAATAATAACCTTTCTCTGCACTGGTTTCCCTCTAGTTCTTCTGCACAGCTGTCATATTGAGATTTCCTTTACTGTCATCCTAGGAGTTCTCTCTTAGCTATTTCCTTGTTTTGGGTTCTCTGTTTTTCTCCTACTGTCTTTATTTGCTCCCTTGTTGTGTTGGAGTCAATGCTGTCTAGTCACATTGCTCTAAACTGAACTGGCTGCTCTGCATGCCTTTTACACCATAGGAATCATCCTGGAATCTCCCTTCATCCTCATGGTGAAGATTTTTGTTTACCACTTCCCTGTGTGGATTTCCTGTTTTCTGTTCCCTGCCTTCCTTGTGTGAGGCTTATGCCCTCTTTCTTCTTGTTAACAGTTTCCTAAGAGTGATTGGGATGCAAAATTTGTGAGACTTACATATCTGAAAGTGCCTTTCCTCTTAAATTTGGTTAAGTATTTCACTGGGCATGGAATTCAAAGGCGGTTATAACTTTTATTCAGTATTGTGAAGGTATTATGTCCTTCCTTCCTATGTTGCTACTGAAAATTCTGAAGTTCTTCTGATTCTTGATTCTCTGCATGTGTATTCCTCATTCCACACCTTCCCCAGAATGCATACAGAATTTCTTCCTCTCCGTATCTTTTTCTGTTTTTCTGAAACTCCTATTACTGGGATCTTTTGCCTCTTGAATTGGTCCTCTGATTTTCTCTGCTGTTTTCTACTACTTTATTTTTTCCTCTACTTTCTGAGAGGTTTCCTCCTCTTGATCTTCCAAATCTTGCACTGAATCTTTTATTTTTGTTAACATGTTCTTAATTTCCAAGAACTCTTTTTTGACTTCTGAGTTTTACTTTTTCTTCAACACTTGTTACTGTTTTGTGCATGCATTATTTTTCTTCTTTCTCTGAGGCTATTTAGGAATTTTTTTCTTAAAGCTTCTTCCACCTGCTTCTTTTAAGTTGTCTTTACCTGCTTTTTTTATTTGCTTTTTCATGTAATAAATTTTTCTCACATATCTGGTAATTCTTGGGGATTATCAAAAACTGATAGAAAATTCTGAGGATGTGACTAATACTTGCCAATTTTGAACTTCATGATAGAATGATCTAGCTGGACCTTTTATTGGGGGGAAATCTCAGAAATTTCCTCTTAGGATGGTCAGAACTTCCAGGTTTCCAGATTCTTCTAATTTCTTTCTTGAGTCAGTTGCCTAATTTAGGACATAAAATACAGGGTCCCCAGGTAAATTTGAAGTTCAGATAAACTTTCTTTTTTAAGACAGTCTCTTTCTGTTGCCAAGGCTGGAGTGCAGTGGCATGATCTTGGCTCACTGCATCCTCTGCCTCTCAGGTTCAAGCAATTCTCCTGCCTCAGCCTCCTGAGTAGCTGGGATGACAGGTGGTTGCCACCACACCCAGCTATTTTTTTATATTTTTGGTAGAGACAAGGTTTCACCATGTAGGCCAGGCTGGTCACAAACTCCTGACCTCAAGTGATCTGCCACCTCAGCCTCCCAAAGTGCTGGGATTACAAACATTAGTCATTGCTCCTGGCCCAGATAAACTTTTTTATTTTTAAGATGGGGTTTCACCGAATTGGTCAGGCTGATAACTCATGACCTCAGGTGATCTGCCCACCTCAGCTTCCCAAAGTGCTGGGATTACAGGTGTGAGCCACCGCGCCCGGCTAGATAAACATTTTTTTAAAAAAGTGTAAGTATGTCCCATTCAATATTTAAGATATACTAAACAATTATTTGTTGCATAACTGAACTTCAAATTTAACTGGGAGTCTTGCCCTATATTTTACCTGGCAACCCTATTCCTGAAAGATAAATCCCTGCTGACAGCATTAGGGAGCCAAGTGGGGAAAATGGCCTTGCAAGGTGTGGGTCGGGGTGGAGGGGGAACATTTTCAACATTTAATATTATTTATTCATGTTATCCCCTCTGACTGTGTCTCCCAAACTTCCATCTTAACACCATCCACTTTACCCTCTCTGGAAACATTCTCATTTATTTACTGGAGTAGGGGAGGGTCAGTTACCCATTTTTTTGGAGGACTTAGTACCCAAGGCATTCTTCATAACTTCCTGCTCATTTTTTCTTCCCTTCCATTGCCACAACTTCACTCCCAGCTCTCGGTACAGAGCAGTCCCAGTGATTAAATCTTTGAGTGCTTTGGAATGTAGACAGGGTTGATGCTTGGCTCTTTCTCCTGTTAGTTTAGGACTTGGCTTTCTCAAGTCTGCTAAATCAGTTACTCCTTTTTGTATCAACATCCTAGTTTCTCAAACTATGCTGTGGTCTGTCCTCCTGTCTTCCCATCTTTGTGGGTTTTATCTTTAACAAAAAAATTAGTGTTCATTTTGAAGGATTGTAGGAAATAAAATCAAAGCATGTGTTCATTCTACCTTTACCTGAAAGTTATTTCTATCCCATCTTAATACACTTGCACTGAAGTGATTACTTTCCACCTGCAAAGTGGAAACAGTGAGACCAGTTAGCAGCTACCGCTTTAGTCAAGCAAGAAATGAATGTCACTTGGAAGATGCTGTACAGATGGAGTTAAGTTAATATGGATTCCTTTTTGGAAACTTTCTGTCTGCCTGGTGAGATGACTCATATACTTAGATTTTATAGTCAAATAGCTACACACTGTAGTGAAAGAAAAACTTAATGGAGAAGTGTTTCAGTTCTTGCACAGATATAAAGGATATGACTTTTCCAGATTACAGGGGTTGCCTCTAGGTCAACTCTAGGGCTTATTACAACTCTGAAGCTCTTTTATTGTGTGAAACAGGCAATAAGACATGATTTACACAGGTGTCTAAATTAGACCTTTAAACATGTTTTAAGCTCTTGATAATTAAAATCATTAATAACTTGAGAACAATGAAGATATAGCTGTTCATGGTTATAGGCTACGGATCTGATTGTCTCTTTGTGTGATTAATCTATTTAGCAGTGAATTGCAGGAAGCACTGGAGCTTAAAGTCCTTTATTTTTATTACTAATTGCATTAATTATCCAGCAATAAACTGGATGAATCTAATGAGGAAGTAATATAATTTTACCAAATAAAGCAGCATAGATATTTTTCTAGATCAAGAGAGTATTTCAGTTGACTTTCTCATGTTTTTTCTTTTAAAGAGCATCTAGCATTTTATTTAATTATTTTATTCTTTTTTTCTATTTTATCTTTAAAATTTGCCCCAGCTTTATTATCATTAATAAATGAAAATTATATATATTTGCAGTGTATTATGTGATGTTTTGATATCATAGACACCATGAAATGATTAAATCAAGCAAATTAACATATTCCACATGAGTTTCTTATGACATACTGGTTTGCATGACTTCCCTAGATTTGTACCCTGCTGAAGTGCAAAACGACTGGTTTAAACACTTGTGGTGACTCAGTGGAAACAGCTTCTACCAGGTTTGAAATGTTCTCCCTCAGTGGCACTTTCAGAACCCAGTATGTCTTTCCTGAGGTGTTGCTGAGTGAAACGAAGCTCGCACCTGGAGAATTTCAGGTAAGAATCTTTAATTATTGCCAATTAGTTTCACATGAGAGGAAGTACTTTTTGATATAAAAACCTGCTCAAGTGCTTACATATATCGTATAAATTTCTATTTGGAAAGGGTAAGATTATCTTTGGGGATCATGAAGGACATTGAGCAGCCCGTATTTCTTGTCTGGAAATTCTTAACATAATAATTAGTGTGTCCTTTAGAATAAAAATATATATATTTTATTTTGGGGATTACAGGGAGAAGACTGGGCTGCTTTAGGTCTTCCAAGTAGAAAGAAGATTCAATGACAGTAGTTTCAGAACCAGTCCCACTGGAGCCCCTTAGGGTCACTGGGGAGTGATGGCCGGGGAAGTTGAAAGGAGTCCCTTTCATTGAGTGAGTCAAGCCTTTGTGTGATGATAGAAGGAAAAGAGACAAGGAAAAGCTGAAGAAGAGAGAATTCCACAGTGGATGATGTTGGCAAAAAAGCAAAAACTTTTTAAAGTTCAGCAATAATCCCTTGCCGCACATGTGCTCTGCCCAGCCACATTCTTCCGCTGACTTCCTGCCAGTTCTCTTCTCAATCCCCTTTCCTACTAGAAATCACTGCTGGGGTGGGGAGGGTAATGGATGGTGAGGAGGCTGTGGTGAGCAAGAGATAGGAGATGACCAATGCTCAGTTCAAACCCCACTTAGTCAATTGCTCCCCCAGGCCATTTGGGGGAGTCTTCATCTTGTCTGAGAGGACTAGATTTCTCTTCTGTATACTACCAAATCCACTGGTTTGTGTTTATTAACTCTTACGGTGCTTCCACAGGTGAGTAAATTAGACGATATTATTGATTGCAGGAATTTCAATAATAAATGAATCAATGCCAGTTGTATAGCTCCAATTTTTCTTATACTTGGCAACATTTCAAATTTTTCTGAACAGAATTTGGCCAGTGTTTTTGTTTCTTCATTCAGTTATATCAAATTTTAAAAGGGAGTTATGGGATTATATAACTTGACGGTAGCCTTTGCCTACTTTTTTTGTTTTAATCAGGTGTCAACTGATGGACGCTTAGTTAGTCTGAAGCCAACATCTGGACCCGTCTTAACAGTAACTCTGTTTGGGAGGTTGTATGAGAAGGACTGGGTATCACATGCTTCATCAGGCCTCACAGCACAAGCACGAAGAATCGTGCTAATAGTTGTAGCACCTATTGTATACTCATTACGTTGGTGAAATATTGACATTTTCTCTTTTTTATTTGGGATGGATGAGAAAAGAAAGATTGGTCTGGGCTAATATTATTCTGTAGCATAAGTGAATTACTGGTTTCTCTTTATTTAAACAAACATGCACATACCAGATAATATAAGCTTAGTAAATTATTCATGTAGATTTTATAAAAAACTATATTTGAGAATTGGCCTTTCTTGAATGTGAGCTAATTATATCATATAAGTATCACAAATCTTTTATGCAGAAGAAATAAAAACTACAGGTAAAAAACATCAGAGCTATAATAAAATTTACTTACAAGAAGCCTTCTCTTATTACCAGTTTTATTATAACACGTATCACTTACTCATCTCTGCTAAAAATTTCAAATGATTTTATTTGTTTGCTCTGTTAGTTTTTTACCTAAACAATACATTTCGATTCTCTTGTGGGTTGAATAATGTCTCCCCCAAATTTACATGTTGAAGTACCTCAGAATGTGATTGTATTTGGAGACAGGGTATTTAAAGAGGTAAAATAAGGTCATTAGAATGAACCTAATTTAATGTGACTGGTGTTCATAAAAGAAGAGGTAAGTAGGGCACAATAGCCACAAAGGGAGACCATATGGAGACACAGAGGAAGAACAACCCTTTACAAGCCAAGAAGAGAGGGCTTCAGAAGAAACCAACGCTGCCAACACCTTGATCTTGGACTTCAAGCCTCCCAAACTGTGAGAAATACATTTCTGTTGTTTAAGTCACCCAGTCCATGGTACTTTGTTAGGCAACCCTGGCAAATGCATCAAAGACCCATTCCTGTTCCTCTCCCCACAACGACCGTTTTCTACCATAATCTGAAGCTTGAGCAAAAAAAGGCTTACCTGGTAAGAATATTCAGCTAGTCTAGGTCCCCAAGACTCCAGTAGACACTCTTAGAGAACGATTGCTGATGGATTGATAGTGAAACCGTTAGGTCATTGAATTCCTCTGGAATTAGAGAACCAGAATCCCATTTTAAGAAAGCATGTATTTAATCTAGCATTGCATGTTCTATTTTAGTAACAGCAGAATCTCTTTACATTACACAACTCAGTGAAACAAAGAACACCATTTGAGCCAAAACATGTCTCAACTGATTGATAGACTCTGAGCACTAATATCATAGTGCTGTGATGATGGACAATTACAGAGCACCAATGGCTGTCATGCACTGTGCAAAGCACGCCCTTCTCTACAGGAGAGCAGGTCACTTGTAGCAGTGATCCATGCCAGCAATACATCATTTTGAGACAAACATTTTTGTGACAGATGCTTTTCCTAAAAAGCACTATATTATCCAAAAAATACTTGAGTAAAATCACCTTGTGTTTTTGGGTGACATTAACTGACATCTGCTTTTTTTCAAGACCTAATAGAAAATGAAAAATCCCATTATGTATTTAGAAACAGGAATTCTCAGAGCAAGCCTCCATACTCTCATATAATTTCAATTTAAAACAGAAAACATATTGATCTGTTGGCGATAGGCTTGAAATATTAAAAACTGCAAACAAATTCTAAATGTTTATTTTCTACTCAACATTGACAACTATAGTAGGTCTCCATTGTGGGTAATGAATTGCTCCCAAACTAATATCTTCAAACAACAAATATTTATTATAGAGTTTCTGCGGGTCAGGATCTGGGAGCGGCTTAGTGGAGTAGTTCTGGATCAGGGTCTTCATACAGTTGTAGTTACCCTGTCCCCAGGGCTGCTATCATCTCCAGGCTCTGGTGGAGCTGGAGAATCTGCTTCTCAGCTCACTCACAATTGTTGCCAGGCCTCCATTCTGTAGGATACTGGAAAAACTTTTACAGAATGTCAGCAGGCTTCTCCTAGAGCGATGATATTGAGAGAGAAAGCACATGAAAGAAAGAGGAAACTTGGATGTAAGCCACAGTCTTTGAAAACCTAATCACAGAAGTGGCATCTCTTCTGCCGTATGATATTGGTCACGCTTACCAACCATGGCACAATGTGGAGAGAATCAAACAGAGGTGAGAATATCAGGAGATGAGGCTTCATGGGGGCCATTTTGAATGCTATCAGAGTGAATATATGTATTTATATTTATATATGTATCTATTGCAATGTAATTTTAAAAATAGGATTTTCTCCTTTTCTTTTTGCTATATGTGATATGTATTTCAAAATACAGTCCCAATAGTTATGTCTGAAGAGTACTACACTAAAGAACTTTCTATGTTTTGTAATTAAATTAAATAATCTAATAATCTCTACTCTTGGTCCACAGTAAATGTAAGTTAACTGTTTGCCTTAACTACAGTTTGCGGTAAAACCATCTCCTTTTGATATACACAAGGGATTTTTTAATTAATTTATTTATTTGAGACAGAGTTTCTCTCTTGTTGCCCAGGCTGGAGTGCGATAGCATGATCTCAGCTCACTGCAACCTCTGTCTCCCGAGTTCAAGCAATTGGGCCTCAGCCTCCTGAGTAGCTGGGATTACAGGCATGAGCCACTATACCTGGCTAGTTTTGCATTTTTAGTAGAGACAGGATTTCTCCATGTTGGTCAGGCTGGTCTCAAACTCCCAACCTCAGATGATCCGCCCACCTCCACCTCCCAAAATGCTGGGATTACAGATGTGAGCCACTGTGCCCAACTGATGATACTTTTGCATTCATTTTTCAGAAGCTCACTTTGTAGGGGAACATACATTTAAAAGTAAGAGCATAAGTTCTAGAATTATTAATTCATGAAATGCAACCATTAGGAAAAAGGGTCTTAAAAACATCACCCTCTTTGCTTAATTGAATCTTTTAAGAAACCAAGATTGTTTTTCCTACTAATCTGTTTTATATACAATATATATCAATATATATGTATATAACAAAAGTGAAAAAAACTGACTATTAGTCACAGTGTTCTAAATATCAAGAGGAATACTAAAAAGTCAACTCGAAAGCCATGTCAACGTTAAAAGCTGTTCTGAAACACATCACTTTGGTTTTATACCAAAAACTGATACCTTGAATTTCCTCTGCTTCTCCATCCTGTGGTTGTACTGGGCATGTTCCAAATGTATCACTTTAATTTTTGTTTTTATTTATTTATATATTTAGACAAAGTTTTGCTCCTAAATGCATCACTTTAATTATTTATTTATTGAGACAGAGTTTCGCTCCTATTGCCCAGGCTGGAGTGCAATGGTGTGATCTCAGCTCCCTGCAACCTCCGCCCCCTGGGTTTTAGTGATTCTCCTGCCTTAGCCTCCTGGGTAGCTGGGATTATAGGCATGCACCACTATGCCTGGCTGATTTTTTTTTTTTTGTAATTTTAGTAGAGATGGGGTTTCTTTATGTTGGTCAGGTTGGTCTCGAACTCCTGACCTCAGGTAATCTGCCCTTCTCCACCTCCCAAAGTGCTGGGATTACAGGTGTGATTCTCTGCGCCTGGCTTATTTTTAATTTTTAAAAATAATCTCAACTTTTATTTTAGATTCAGGAGGTGCATGTGGAAGTTTGTTACATGGGTACATTAGGTGATGCTGAGGTTTGGGGTACAAATGATTTTTGTTACCCAGGTGATAAGCATAGTACCCAATAGGTAGTTTTCAGCCCTTTTCCCCTTCCTGTTTCCCAGCTGTGGTAGCCCCATGTCTGTTGTTGCCATCTTTATGTCTATGTGTACCAAATGTTTAGCTTCCATTTAAAAGCAAGATATGCAGTATTTGGTTTTCTGTTTCTGTCTTAACTTAGGATAAAGGCCTCCAGCTGCAACCATGTTGCTGCAAAAGACATGATTTTGTTCTTTTTTATGGCTGTGTAGTATTCCATGGTGTGTATGTACCATTTTTCTTTATCTAATTCATCACTGATGGGCACCTTTTTTGATTCCATGTCTTCACTATTGTCAGTAGTGCTATCATGAACATACGAGTGCACCTGTCTTTTTAGTAGAATGATTTCTTCTCCTTTCAGTAAATACTTAGTAATGGGATTACTGGGTCAAATGGTAGTTCTGTTTTGAGTTCTTTGAGAAATCTCCAAACTGCTTTCCACAGTAGCTAAAGTAGTTTACATTCCCACCAACAGTACAGTGTTCCCTTTTCTCCACAGCCCCACCAGCAGCTGTTATTTTTGAGTTTTTAAATAATAGCTGTTTTGACTAGTATGCCTGATATCTCATTGTGGTTTTGATTAGCATTGTTCTGATATGATAATGAGTGATGTTTAACATTTGTTCATAGGTTTCTTGGCTGCTTACATGTCTTTGAGAAGTATCTGTTCATGTCCTTTGCCCATTTTTAATGGAGTTTTATTTCTCTTTCTTTTTTTTTTTTTCCTTGCTGATTTAAGTTCCTTATACATTCTGGATATTAGACCTTTATTAGACCTTTGGTCAGATGCAGTTTGCAAGTATTGTCTCCCGTTCTGTAGGTTGTCTGTTTACTTTGTTGATACCTTCTTTTGCTGTGCAGAAGCTCATTAGTTTAATGAGGTTCCACTTGTCAATTTTTTTTTGTTGTTGCAATTGTTTTTGAGGTCTTAGCCATAAATTCTTCCCTAAGGCTGATGCCTAGAATGGGCATTTCCTACATTTTCATCTAGATTCTCATAGTTCCAGGTCTTATGTTTAAATCTTTAATTCATCTTATTGAAACAATCAACAGATTAATGCTATTCCTACCAAACAACCAAGGTCATTTTACACAGAATTAGAAAAAACTATTTAAAAATTTATACAAACCAAAAAGAATCCTAATAGCCAAAGCAACCCTAAGCAAAAAGAACAAAGGCAGAGGCATCACACTACCCAACTTCAAACTACAGTATATCACAGGAAACGAAACATTGTGGTACTGATACAAAAAGACACACAGACCAATGAAACAGAATAGGGAACTCAGAAATAAAGCTGCACACTGATATAATTTGTATATTTGTCCCCACCCAAATCTCATGTTGAATTGTAATACTCAATGCTGGAGATGGGGCCTGATGGGAGGCATTCGGGTCATGGGGATGCATCTTTCCCAGCTTGGTACTGCTTGGCCATAGTGAGTTCTCACAAGATCTGATCATTTAAAGTGTATGGCAGTCCCCCTACTCTCTCTCACTCTTGTTTTTGCCATGTGAGGCACCTGCTCCTGCTTCATCTTCTGCCTTGAGTAAAAACTTCCCAAGGCCTCCCAAGAAGTAGATGCTGGCACTGTGCTTCCTGTACAGCCTGCAGAACCGTCAGCCAATAAAACCTGTTTTCTTATAAATTACCCAGTCTTGGGCATTTCTTTATAGTAATGCAAGAACTGTCTAATACACACACATACAACCATATGATTTTTGACCAAGTAGACAAAAATGAGCAGTAGGGAAAAGGCTCCCTATTCCGCAAATGATGCTGGGATAACTGGCTAGCTACATGCAGAAGAATGAAACTGGACCCCTACCTTTCACCATAATTTTTGCTTTTGAAAAGACGGTAAAATTCTTAGATGAGGAGAGTATCCTACATTTATAATAATACTTAGACAGTATGATTTAGTATGCAATGGAATTATTATTTTAAGTATAGAAAATGCAAAAATAAATCTGTGTTCTAATAATATTCTTACCTATTTAGGGTTGGTATAATTTAAATGAAACCTAGTACATAAAAATACTAAGCAAATATGGGACTTAATAAAATAAATATCTGTACCACTTCAAATATGAAGATAATAATAACCCAATCTTAAAACATGAGGAAAGTACCTACAAATTAATAGTGCTACATTATAGTGTTGTTACTGTGTATACCATTTTTATCATGGTAACTTATAAATTAAATATAAACAAAAGCTTTGTACCCTTAAAAATTGAGATCTACTATTTATCCAGAGTTCTTAGTGAATCTAAGTAAAGAGTCATGGAAAGGTAACAAGGCCTAACATGACACAACAATGAGAGGGAAGGAGTAAAGAAAAGGGGAGCGGAGGAGAACTCATGAGAGTTTTCCATAATACTATAAAAGCGTGGCACTTTCAAAAACTAAATATGAAGTTTCTTAAATTGGCAAGGCAGAGGAACATGTGCACACACAGATACACATATACTAATGGCCACTCACACAGGCCGAACCATATTTGGGGACCCATATTTTGACACAGATACAGACTAAAATGTGAGTCAACCGTGTTTCTACTTCTAGAAAAGTGCTTGTGACAGAAAAGTTTGCTTTGGTATGGTGCTATCAGACAGGAAACAGACCATGTATCCCTTCAAAAGCCAGCCCTCAAAAATGCTCTCTTTTAGGAAAAAGCATCTGGCTTGTGGTGGAGGGCTGACTTCTGCTCAACAATGATGTCCCAGTGATAATCTCATTCTCCTCCGGCTTCCCGGCATATCAGGAGTGTCTGTCTGTTATAGTGTTCTTTCTATTCATAGCTGAGTACCCTTGAACAATGAAGGTTTGAACTGCACACATCTACTTGTTATAGATTTTTTTCAATAAAATTATTGAAAATAATTTTTTCAATAAACATAGTTGAAAATGTTTTGGAGATTTGTAACAATTTGAAAAATCTTGCAGACAAACCACATAGCCTAGAAATATTGAAAAATTAAGAAAAGTCATGAATGCACACAATATATGTAGAAACTTTAACATTTATTCGCATAAATTATATACAAATCTATTATACAAAGTCAAACTTTATCAGAATACACATGCACTTACAAACCATACATAATCCCATTTGCAATGAAGAGAAATGTGAACCTATGTCAAGATGCAGTATTAAATGATAACCACATAAAAATTACAGTAGCATTAAGTATTATACTACTGTGATAATTTTATTGCCCCTTCCTGTTGCTATTGCGGTGAGCACAAGTGTTGCAAGAATCTACTTCATGCCCTGTGACACTAATTGTCTTTGCATGAGCGGTTCCTCTCTTCAGTAAATTGGGGTTTGCAACACATAAGGAGAAGACTGGCAACTTTGAAGTTCCTAGAACACTCAGTCCTTGGAGAGGGCTCCAGTTGCCCAAGTCAGCTGGTATAGTGAAGGATGCTCTCACCTGCCTTAAACCCCTGATCTTGCAAAATATTCAACATTGCAAAAAGAAAAGAAAAAGATTAAACAATTGTAAAGTGCAAAAATGTTCTTGCAATATTCCATGACCCCCTCACCCTAACATTCTCGAGACAGAGCATGCTTCACTCTTCACACCCTCCAAAGGATGGCTGCTCTTTTCCTATGCTGGACGGTCCCTCAGCACCCTGCTCAGTGCATTCTACCACATATGTCGTGGCCCCAACAAGAGTTATTGTGTTTGTTTTAAATAGATTTTAAGTGTGTTTTAGTGTTGCTGAGGTATAATAACAATACATATTTTTCAAATACCTACTAAAATCGGGAACTTTCTCACACAAAACAATCCTATTAAGCAAGCACTATTTATTTCATTTTAAAAGGATAATGACAAATACATATATACCATAGAATACTATGCAGCCATTAAAAGCAAAATCATATCCTGTGCAGTAACATGGAACGAGCTGGAGGCCATTATCCTAAATGAATAGGAACAGAAAACCAAACACCACGTTCTCACTTATAGGTAGGATCTAAACATCAATTACACATGGACATAGAGATAAGAACCGTAGACACTAGGGACTGCTGGAGGGGAGAGGAGGGAGGGGGCAAGGGTTGTAAAACTAACTATTGGGTACTATGCTCACTACCTCGGTGATGGGATCATTTGCACTGGAAACCTCAGCATCACACAATATACCCCATGTCACAACCCTGCACATGGACCCCCTGAATCTAAAATAAATGTTGAAATTGCTTACAAAATAATAAAAATTAATAACATTCAGACTTAGAGAGGCTAAGTGCTGATGATCCCCTACTTATAATGTTTTGATTTACAAATTTTCAACTTACCATGATGCAAAAGCCATACACATTCAGTAGAAAGTGTACTTCGAATTTTGAATTTAGATCTTTTCTCGGGCTTGGGATATGTGATATAATATTTTCCCATGATGCTGGGCAGAGGCAGTGAGCTGAGCTGCAGCTCCCAGTCAGCCACGTGATCACAACAGCAAACCATTGATACCATACTCCACAGTGCATTCAATACATTACATGAGATATTCAACACTTTATTATAAGCTTTTGTTGGATTATTTTTCCCAACAGTAAGGCAACATTAAGTGTTCTGAGCACATTTATGGTAGGCTAGCCTAAGGTATCTTGTTTGGTAGGTTACATATATTAAAATTTTTTGATGATATTTTCAACTTATTATGGGTTTATTGGAACATAGTCCAATAAACTGCAATATATGCACCTGTAATATATTCAAGGTCAACCAATAAGTGGTTGAGCTGGGATAAAAGGCCTAGTTTCTTCTTCCTCAAATGTATATCCCCTTTAGGCCAGGCACAGTGACTCACATCTGCAATCGCAGCACTTTGAGAGGCCCAGGCAGGTGAATCGTTTGAGCCCAGGAGTTGGAGACCAGCCTGGGTAACACAATGAGATCCCGTCTCTACAAAACAAAGACAAAAACAAAAGATTAGCTGGACATAGTGGCGTAGGCATGGGTCTGCAATCCTAGTCCCAACTCCTCAGGAGGCTGAGATGGGCATATCACTTGAACCTGGGAGGCTGAGGTTGCACTGAGCCAGGTTTGCACCACTGCACTGAAGCCTGGATGGCAGAGACCCTATCTTAAAACAAACAAACAAAAATGTATGTCCCTTTTAACCACGCCATATGTTCTCTTTAGAATGTATATCAGTCAGCATAGGCTGGATTGTGATGTAGTAAAAAACAACACCAAAAAATGTTATGGCTTAATACAACAAAAGCTTATTTCTTTCTTATGCAGAGTCCTCTCCAGGGCAGCTAGCCTCTATGTCATAGCACAGGACCACAAGCTTTTTTCATTTTGTGTCACCTGCTTAGCAACCTGTGCTTCCATAATATCTGGAGCATGAGAAAAGAATATGAAAGAATTGCATGTCTTTAACTGCGTTCATCCAGAGTAATACATGTCATTTTCAGTCATATTTTATCTGCTAAAGCAGGTCATGTGGCTATGCCAAACTTAAAATGAAGTAGGAAGTGTACTTCCCCTGTATGTCTGCCATGAGTCATCAAGGCTGCTGTTATCATTCTTTTATTCTCCAACCTATAAGATCATTACACTACTTGTCTTCTGCCCTATTACTTTGTTGTCAGCCCCGCTACCTGTCAATTGCAAGCCAATAATTCCACCTGTTCCTTCAAAGATAAGGCTAACATAAGGTTTATACATTCCCTATCCCTTCCATGGAGCTGAAGGCAATTTTACCTTTAACTTCTTGCCCAGAGAATGGAAAGGCATTACTAATATTTTGTGTACAGTGCATTATGTTTTACAAAATGTATGTTTTAACATACATTTTCACATATTTCACAAGGCAGGCACATTTTTCTCCATTCTGCATTAGAGAGCAAAGTTCAAAGTTCCTAACTTATGTGTATCAAATCCTCAAACCAGAATCATTTAACTTCATGCTTACTGCTTTCTCTACCATTTTAGTTGTTAGTATTTTCTTACTAGCAACTACCTGAATGCTACCCTGTGCTTCTTGAGGAACTCGATGTCAAGCCTGTTTAAGTTTTGGATACTGATTTGTTGCTTAACAATTATTAAAGCCAAATTCATATTGCATCCTTACCTTTCTAAGAGAGATATGTCACATTTCTCAAAGTCAGTCTTGTAGCTTTAATAGCACAGACCTTGATATGATGCAGTGTGAGGGCTAAGGTGAGATCACACAATTAATATTGAAACTTACTTATGTGGAACAGAGATCATAGTTAATGCTATCGTTGATGTGGTATGGAGAATAAGAATTTTCCTTGAGGCATTGGGAGAAGACTGGCAACATAAAGAAAGAGAATTTTTCCGACTTGGAAAGTAAGTTTAAAGGGATCAGTGAAAACATGTTAACAGAAAAGTGAGCTCTTTTAATCTCGCTATTTTGAAATTAGTTCTGTTTGGTGGTCCAGCTACAGAAATACAGCAAAGGTGCTTATCAGCATGAAAAGCTATTTAATCACCCATATTTTCTGGAAACTTTGGACTCCTTCCAAAGCAAATAGGATCCAGCTGTCATTGTGGTAGTAGATTATCTGATAAATAATGCTTGGACAATATGCATTCTAGAGATGTTGACTGGATAAAATTTAATTTGAGATACAAAAATATTAGAATTAGGAAATGCTGTTTTAATAGATTATGATGTTGATTTAATGAAGTTGATTTTGAACTAGGTGACTTTTTTTCTTCCTGCTTTTGGGAAATTTTGTTTTGCTCCATTAAATACAACTATCTGATTTATTTGTTATCTCAATATGAGTAAAAATTAATTGAAGAGCCTGCTGTTATGAGCACCTAGCTAGTACTAGAAAACTGGTTGCTGTGGAGATCAATTATAAGAGCATTGTAGTAAGAAAATAAATGTGATAGCCTGACAATACCTTCCAAAATACACACATATAATTTAATTTTAATGGAAATAAATATGCGAAAGTTATCTTCAGAAACTGCTGATAAAATGTTATACTGATTTTATAGATTAAGACAATTACAAATACTATTTTGAAAATGTTTTGAAATTAATAGTGTGGTGTTGTCTCATCTGCCTAGCTTAATTAATAGTAGTCTACCCATTCAACCCATTCATTCATAGACAGGTGATAAGTGAAGTTCTCATTCATGTAGTAGTCTCAGTTTTTCCTCTCTAGGTTTTTGAAGGGTCTACAGGATAAATCAGCTAAAGAGATGAGAAACCCCTTAATTCAATTTATTTATTTATTATTATTATTTTTACTTTTTATTGAGACAGGGTCTGGCTCTGTCACCCAGGCTGGAGTGCAGTGGTGTCTACACAGCTCACTGCAGCCTCGAATTTCTGGGCTCAAGTGATCTTCCCACCTTAGCCTCCTGACTAGCTGGGAGTATAGGCATACACCACGACACGCAGCTAATTTTTTTGTATTTTTTCTAGAGATGAGGTTTCCCCATATTGCCCAGGCTGGTCTCAAACTCCTGGGCTCCAGCGATCTACTGGCCATGGCCTCCCGAAATGCTGGGATTACAAGTGTGAGCCACTGCAACTATCCTAATTTAATTTTTATTTGCAAATTTTTGGTAGTGGTTAGGAGCTAGAATTCGAGTCAAACAAATCTGGAATCAAATTCCACAGCTGCTTCTTAGTAGTAACTGATTTAATTCTCAGTTCCTTTTTTTTCCCTGTAAAGCAATGGTTAAAAATAACATCTATTATTTAGAGGTGCTGTGAAAATAAACGTGGGATTTCATGTAATGCCCTCAGCCTAGAGACTAGTACAGGGTTAGTTAAAGCTCTTCCTCCTCCCCTTCCTTCCTTCTTTTTCTCCTTCTCTTCCTCTTCCTCATCCTTTCCATGTTCCTCTTCTCCTTTTTCCCTTGTCTTCCTTCCTTCCCTCCTCCTTCTCTCCCTCTTGCTTCTTCTTCTTTGTGACTTGTTACTTTGTTGTTACTGACAATTGCCAAGCTTAGGCAGCACCTGCACACGCAGTATGTTCAGGCTCTGCCGGCAAGAGTTCCCAAGATGCACAGCAAGGGTCTGAGTGACACGCGGTGGGAAATCCGCTATTGTAAATGTTCTAGTTTCTCCCAAGCAAAGGCAAAAGCTGTTTCGTGCTGGATCACTCCTTTTTGGAGCCTTTTGGGAGGAAGAAGGAAGGATAAAAAAAAAAAAAAAATGCATCTTACAAAAATCTGTAGAAGGCTGCCCTCTACAGGTACATGTGGATAATATAATATCTGGGTCAGAGATTTAAAGTTCAATTTGAGAAACAAAATAGTACTCAAGGTGTAGTTTCTTAGGGATGGTTCAGAAATGAGAAAATACTCTTCCTGAAATGTATAAGTTGAGTGCCTTGTTAACATGCTCTGCTATTACTAGTGGCCAATGAATGGATATATAAACAATCCTCTAAATCTCCACTCTGTAATAATTCAGAGTTGATGGTACCAAGAAGAGTTTATTTATCAATTTGTTTTCTGAATGGAGTTTTGGGAAATGTATGAGACCTGCTAACAATTGGTCTGTCCTCAGGGCTCTGAACTGAATGTGATTTTTGAAGTACCGCTTTACTCACTGGCCTCCATATTATTATAAGCTACCTTAGCTATTATTTACTGAGCTTCTACTGAGTTCCAGGGGCTGTGATAAACCTTTTATATATAAATATTCAAAATATGCTACGATATTTAGATAGAAATGCTCCTGGTATAATACTTTATCTAAAATGTAGGGATCTCCATGAAGTTCTCTACAAAGTGAACCAATTCAGTAGCTGTTTGATTCCTGAACCATAGATGGCTTCGTGCCTTTTGCAAGGATAATGGAAGGCATTACGGTCATGTTCTGTACTTATACACTGTCTAGTAATAATTATTATTAGTGCTCAACTGCATTGTAGCTTAATGTTTAAAAAAGTATCATTTACTAACCTTTGTTGTCAAAAATAGAATGTTGCAAAATTGTCTTACATAGGGAATCTATTCTGGTTCTGGATTTCAATACCTTAAGTTCAGAAAATAATTTCTCTAAATTCCATCAGAAGTGATCAGGCTAATAGAAACTGAGCCACCTTTAACAGCACTCACCAAAGATGATTTGTAAACCAGAATGAGTCTAGTCCTTTACACATATGAGAGAAATAATGGCAGCACAAGGAGATATAACTTTGAAGATAGGTGTGCCTATAATTACTGGCTTTCCCACTTGTTATGAGACCAAATTCCTTAGCTTCCTTGAGTTTCAGTCTCTTTAACAAAAATGGGATTAGTTTCCAGACTCTTGGTATTAGCATCAGGATTAAATTTAAAAATGCAATATAGGACCTGACATGCAATAGGCACTCCATATGTGATTGATTGCTTACTACTAAGCCAGTTGGATATACCTGTTACAGAACAGCAGTACATTCATGATACAAAGCTGTTTGGGAAACCTAATATTACTTATAAGTTACTTGCTAAAAATTATTTTTAAATCAGAGTAAAGGAAATTTATCTGTTTGTAGAAGACTTTTTGTTTTAGAAAGCCATTATAGTTCTGTTAGGAATAGGACTGAGCAACTGACCACATGCCATGTCCCATGCCAGGAAGCACTCAGTTCTGGACAAAGCCAGCTCTATCCCAATGTGATTTAGGGGACTGAAGCTACAATCTTTGTATCAAGACCTTTCTCCTGCCAGCCCCAAATTCCACATGTGGAGACATTTCTTTATGTATTGAAGACCTTATGATTTGCTTGTGTGCTTTTAATAGTGAACATCTCTATGTTCACCTAGGCAAGGTCATATTCATTTTGCTACTGAAAAGTTGAGGCCTGTGACAACTGTCTCCCTGAAAAGACAGGCTCTCTAATGAAAAGTAAGACAGTATATGAAGAAAGGAGAGGTGGAAAGAGTTCAGACAAAATCTTCACTAGTTTTACTGTAAATAATTGAGGGATGAACGGAAAAGAGGAAGGACTCTCATATCAGAGAATCCTCCTAAAACCCAAAACAGTTCTGGAACAGTTTCCAAGAAATAACCAATTACATCCCTGGTAAGCTTATAAAGAAGTTTACATACAGTGTTTTGTGGAGAAAAAAATTGATTTCTTTTTATGCCAGCAGAAAATAGCTAAGTCTAAATGTAAGCATCAAATGCTATTGGAAAGACTGTTACTCTTTTCCTTATTTTTACCCCAGTCAGCTGATTTTGTTTTACATTGCAAACTATATTTTTACTCTAGCTATCTTTTGTATTTTTAGTAGAATGTTACAAGAATTTTACCAGGAAAATGGCTTTGAGTTTTCATCTTCTTTCTTTGATTGGTAGTAGGAAGTTCTCATAGCACCTCTTCTATAGTCTATATCAGGGGTCAGTAAACTATTTGTTGTACATAATGTTTTACTGGAACACAACTGCACTCATTCATTTGCTATTGACTATGACTTCTTTTGTGTTACAATGGCAAAGTTGAGTAGCTGCCACAGATTTATGACCCACAAAGATTAAGATATTTATTGTCTAGAAATTGCTGATTCCTAGTCTGTGTAATAAGCAAAACCTCTATAAATATAAAAGTAAATATTTCACTCCTTGGTTGTGCATTTCACAATTTATCATCATCTGTAAGGATTTGGTTTTTTAATAGTGCTGGCTGATTATGCACTTTTTGTCCCTTATGGTGGAAAACAGTCAATATTTATGCCAGCTGCATGCTGCCCTATGCATCTGCTTTCAGTATCTTTTTAACAGTCAGAGTGTTTTAAATACACCTGCATTGATATCCAATCCCCCTAATGAAACAAACCTCTTCACTTATAGGGCGTCAAACTCCTTAATCATCTGAGACTGATTTCAAAAATAAAAAGTGCATTGAGCTCCAAATTTATCCCAAACTTTTCTTCTTATATTAATACTTTGTTACCTATAAACTCTGTTGTCATAAACTAACTGGTGCCAAGATATCTGTTAATATTAGTGGGTATAGTCCTCAGAGAATTTCTACTTCATAAATTGGTTTACAAGAAGGCACTGTGGGAAGTGTGAAATAAAGGATACAGCTGCAATCAATTATTATAATAAAGTACAACAGGGGATATGATACCTGTATTTTTAAAGAAAACATCTAGAAAAAAAAATACCTCAATCCAAAGAAGCTGCTCTAAAGAGGTGACTTCAAGTACACTTGCCTATTATCGGGCAAGAGGAGTTAGGGTAGATATCTTGGGTTCATGGGGTATTCAAGTCATTTAATATGATCTCTCTAAATGCTTAATTGTGATACAGTTGTGTTGAAGTGATGTGTAGAGGCTTGAGGACTGCAGAACGCCTAGCCTGTGGGTAAAATTGAAGACATTGACCACAAATAAGCGGGGAGGAAGGCAGTCTAAAAAAGACTCCCTGCAGCATGCTTTGCAAAATGGGCCTTATGATGTGGAATGCTGGGGAACAAGAGGGGCGAGACAAACTCATCTGAATTTGACCGCAGGTCAAAATTAGAATGTCAACTCTTTGACCTGAAAGGTGGAAACTTGGTCTTGAGTTCAAGACCTGAGCACTGTATCTGCCATCTGGGAATAGAAGATACTTCTTTCATAATTCCCGAATGGATGAATAAGTGAATGAATGAAATAATGGATGGATGGAATAGCAGAGATAAAAGAAAAAGAGAGATTATATATGCCAATCTACTAACTACAGATAAAGACTCTGAAGCCTAGATATATCATCTAATGAGAGGTAGTATTTTGAGCAAACACAGTGAGCATTGAAGCAAATAAAAATTCCAAGGTCCAAGTAAAGTTAACATCATCAACTATCAGTTCCATTCACACAAACAGCAATTCAGCTAATATTGTAGCACATCACTATTTAGTGTATAAAAATAAAATCCTAAGAAATAAAAATGATTAACTGTATTATAGGCCATATGAAAAATAAAGTGCTGAGGAAGTAAAGGCATGAAAGAAATAGATTTTAATTGTAAGGCAAAAGTAACAAGTGAATTGAGGTTTGAAGTATGAGTACAGTTGGAAACATTGGTGTATGGGTTGAATAGTGCACCCCCAGATTTCATATGTTGAAGTTTTAAACCCTAGTATGTCAGAATGTGATTGTATTGGAAGATAGAGCCTTTAAAGGGGTGATTAAGTTAAAATAAGACTGCTAGGGTGGGTCTTAATCGCACTGGTGTCAGAAAAAGACAAAATTTGGATACACAAAAATACACCAAAAATGTGTAAGGCCCTCTGAAAACACAGTGAGAATACAACGATCTGTTAGCCAAGGAGAGAGGCCTCAGGAAAAACCAAATTTGTTGACACCATGATCTTGGACTTCCAGTCTCTAGAACTATGAGAAAATAAATTTCCGTTATTTAAGCCACTCAGTCTGTGTTATTTTATTATGGTAGCCCCAGAAAACTAATGCAGTTGGGAAGAGGAGGAAGAGCAGGAAAGGGTTTCTCTTCCTTTCAAGGCTTGTGACTTCCCATATTTCTTGTAACATCATCTTCCATCTCCCTAGACCCATGCCCCATCAAATACATCTTATTTGATCTTCACTTTTCTTTCCTTCTGGTTCATCCTGCTGTCTGACAAACGCTTTCACATTTACTCTAATCAAACTTAACAATTGCATCTGTTGGGTGAATATCATTTAAAACAAAATCTCCTCCCAACCCAGAAAACCATTCCACAAAGGTAGAAGGGAAAGAAAACAATTGTATTATGTGATGCACATTACAGGCAATCTGCTCAGATATTGCAAAGACAAAAAGGCACCTAATTCTTTTGTATAACCAAGCAGATACAATCTATTGCAGACATGGTGGTGATTAATTTTTATGTCTACTTGATTGGGCCACAGGGTGCCCAGATATTTGATTAAACATTATTCTGAATATTTCTGTAAGGGTGTTTTGGGGTAAGATTAGCACTTAAATTGATAGATTAAGTAATGCAGATTGTCTCCTTAATTTAAGTGGGCCTCATGCACTCAGTTGAAGGTCTGAATAAAACAAAAAGGTTGACCCTCCCCCAAGTAAGAGAGAATTCCTCCTGATGGACTGGCTTTGAACTAGGACATTGGCTTTTTCTAACCTTCAGACTCAAACTGAGACATTGGCTATTCGTGGGTCTCACGCCTGCTAGTCTTAGGCCTGGAACCACATCATCAACTGTACTGGGTTTTCAGCTTGCCAACTCACCCTGAACATCCTGGAACTTGTCAACCTCCATAAAGCATAAACCAACCCCTTTTAATAGATCTCTTTCTTTTATTTCTCACAGTTCTGGAGGTTGGGAAAGCCAAGATCAAGGTGTTGGCAGATTTGATATCTGGAGAGGGCCTGCTTTCTGGTTCATAGATGGCTCTTTCTCTCTGTGTCCTCCTCACACGGTAGAAGGGGAGAACTGTATTCTCCTCTAGCCCCTTATAAGGGAACTAATTCCATTCATAAAGACTCCACCTTCATAACTTAATCACTCCAAAAGGTTTTAATTAGGTCTACCTTCTAATACATCCCATTAGGAATTAGGTTTCAACAAATGAATTTGGGGGGGCACAAACACTTAGACCATAGAAACATTCTAATTGCTCTGTTTCTCTGGAGAACCCTGATGAATACACACATTTTTCTTCAAATAAACTATAACTAGTGCTTAAGTATAAGGACTTACAGCACCATTTATTACACATAATTCATCCTAAACCCACATCATAGTTGGGGTGACCATCTGTGTTAGCTAACCAGCTTTAATCAAAGTAAAAATCAACTACTCTTTATGAGAAGAGGGAGTTTTGCAACTTGGAGCAAGTAGTAAGCTAAGGGTAGTTTCCCACCATCTCACAGAATCTGGGAGATAGGGCTGCTGTCTTCCTTAATGTCTACACTTCCAAGAGATGGTTTCCAGGCCCTTGAGAAAGACACTCCTGGGTCATAATGCTGACAAGAGGCTGAGTTAGCGTACAAAGGTTTACCTACATTTTAAAGAGACAAAGACCTTAAAAGCACAAATTTCATAAAGACTCTTTTAAAAAGGGAAGATGGAGAAAATCTCTTTTCTTGTTTTCTACAGGGAAAATTAAACTTCTTATATTTAATTCGCATTTGCTCTACATTTCCCTGGACTTCTGATTCTTTCAAACTGTTACTCCATTTCTCACCTTATTTTCATTGTCATATGTCTCAAAAATTTATTTACCCTAGATACCTTCATTTTCTTACCATACATTATCTTCCTAATCTCTCAAATCTGCCTGCGCTCTGTCCCCTTCTCCATGGTCCACAATACTCTACTAACATTGCTTCCAGACCACTAATGACACCTTTTTAAATCCTTGATCTATATCCTTACTCTAACACTGCAGCATTTTGCGCCATAACTTTATCTTAAGACTCTTCTTCCCCTCTTGGCTTTATTAGTCTTTTTTTCTAATCATCCCAATATCTGGAAATATTTTACTTATCTATTGACATTTCTTACAGTTCTATCTTCCTCTCTCTTTCTTTTCCCTTCTGGGATTTTTTTTTTTTTTTTAATCTTCTGCCACAGACACCTTCAACTATTACCCTTAGGTGAATGCCTTCTGAATCAATACTGCAAGCTCTAAGATTTCTCCTTTGTGCTATAGATGTGAATATTCAGCTAATCTACTAGAAATCTGTCAGTCAACCAACCAGTAGTTAGGGACCATCGGCTATATGTTAGGCCCTGGGGTTATAGCAGTGGACAAAGCATACAAAGTCTCTGTCTTTGGGCAGGTGCAGTGGCTCATGCCTGTAATCCCAGTACTTTGGGAAACTGAGGCAGGCATATTTCTTGATCCCAATAGTTCAAGACCAGCCTGGATAATGTGGCAAAATCCCTTTTCTACAAAAAAGAAAAGAAAATACAGAAACTAGCTGAGTGTGGTGATGCATGCCTTTAGTCCCAGCTACTCAGGAGGCTGAGGTGGGAGAATTCCTTGATCCCAGGAGGTTAAGGCTGCAGTGAGCCATGATTGCTCCACTGCACTCCAGCTTAGGCAACAGAGGGAGATCCTGTCTCAGATATAAAACAACAAAAACAAAGTCTCTGCCTTCATGGAGTTTACAATATCTACAGAATGTCCTACCCAAACAAATCAGTACATAGCCAGCATGCATGTCCAAGGACATAGATTATGCTGTCACTAAGACCCATTTGATGATGGAGCTGATAATTAGCTTGGAATTTATTGGATTTAGAGAGTGGGAATTAAGATTTTTCTTTTTTGTTTATTTTCTTTTTTTATTATACTTTAAGTTTTGAGGTACATGTGCAGATCTTGCAGGATTGTTACATAGGTGTACACATGCTGTAATAACCTACCCTGTGCTGACCCAACTGACTCCATCTTGGCTGTAAGTTCTGGCCAAGCCCCCCCCCCCCCACTGCCACACCATACCCGCTGCTCGGGTACATAACTGGGTCAGGCTGCACTTAGAAGCTTTCAAGCATTGAAGTTTGAAGCATACTGCTCTTAACACTTGTAACCATTGTAACCTCATTCTGCTTGGCTACCTCCTTGCTATTGTGAAGAAATTTTTTCCCCTTTGATCATTGGGTGGAAGGCGACTGATCACCCCCTATCTTGGTAATTGTATGGAAAACACCTGTACTCACAGCCCCTTCCTCTAACCTGCTCTTTTAGCTTCTGTACAATTCTGCTTCAGCTAGGTACCCCATCCCCTACCTAAATCAAGGTATAAAAAGTAGTAAATTCCCCTCTTGGGGCCAAGAGATTTTGAGCATTAGCTGACTCTCGGTCGCTGGCTGAATAAAGGACTCTTAATTTGAACTCAGAGCATGGCACTTCTTCTGTGACTCGCTTGGTTATTACATTTCGGAGGCCCCCGTGAGATTTTATTCACCACTGGGTGCAGACCGGGCTCGTTCCGGGCTCTCCTGGGGGAGGAGGCGGACCATAGAGGAGGCGCCCCCTGAGATGTTCCAGGGCCCCATAGACCAAGCCTTGCTGGAGGAGAGTGGATTGATTCCCAGCGCACTCCACCAAATTATTCTTCCGAGTCCCTGGTCCTGCTCTTGGAGATGGTAAGTCAGGCCTGACCTGGTTATTCCTGGAAGTTAGAGGGATGATTCAATTACCGGGATGCCGGAATTGACTACAGTGATTCCTGTGACCTTGGGCTCTGGGGAACCCAGAGCCCTTGGTCCTAGTTCTGAGTTTTGGACTCTGGAAGAGTCCCTGGTTCTGGTTTTTGGACTCTGGAAGAGTCACTGGTTCTGGCTTTAGGACTCTGGAAAGAGTCCCTGGTTCTGGTTTTCAGACTCTGGAACAGTCCCTGTTTCTGGTTTTCGGACTCAGGAACAGTCCCTGGTGCTGGTTTTTGGACTCTGGAAGAGTCCCTGGTTCTGGCTTTAGGGCTCTGGAAGAGTCCCTGGTTCTGGTTTTCGGACTCTGGATGCTCCGGAGTCCCTGGTCCTGGCCTCTGAACTCTAGGTGTCCAGTGTTCTTAATTCTGTTCTGTCTTTCAACTCTGGGGGCCTAGAGTTCCGGGTTCTGTCTTTTTTTGGACTCCGGGTGTCCGAGGTTCCTGGTTCTTTCCTACTGTCTGATTTAAAGGGGTCCAGCCCTGACAAGGGTGCCCCTCTGCACTCTGTCACCACTCCAGGATGCTGGAGGATGGAGTCCCCATTTTCTGTCCAATTTGAAACATTTACAAAGAAGAAAAAATATTTCTTCTGGGCTCAAACTGTTTACAAAGTTCAAAGAGACTGTAACAACCTCTGCATGAATGTGTGTGTGTATGTGTGAGTGCATGGGGACCTCAGAGGCTTGCGTCTGAGGATCTAGTTTGTGGCTTCACGGCAGAAGCTACGGAGTCCTAGTGGGCCCGAACCTGCGGTTCTGTGGTGACTTCATATGGCCTAATGACAGCATCAGACTAGTTTCACAGCACTGGACTAGTCCCGATCCAAGTTGGGGGTTTATACCGACCTGTCTGTGTCAAGAGGCACCTGCATTCCCGTAAACGGAGTGGCCAGGTGGGCATCTGAAAGCTCCCAATACGGATTCCCCTCCCCTCGTCTGTCCTTTTAAAGTAACCGCAACCATTTATCTACCTCAGTGCCTTATCTGCCTCACTGGTCGTTGTGCTGTTTTGTCTCCAGTGTCTGTGTGTCTTGTGTCTACTGTTTCGTTCACTGTTAATGTGTGAATTGTATGTCCCATCTTAGTTACTGTTCAAGGCAGTTGGGTGAGAATTTCTTTAAGGCCCTCAATAGACACCTCATCCCACCAGACACCATCTCCCTTATCTGTCACCTGGGCTGGTCTCCCTGAGGCTGTCTTTTCTGTCAGAGGAAGGCAAGTCTTGCACTAAGCATTTGGGGGCTGGTTCCCCCATTTGGGATTTTTGGCATTATAAAGGTTGTTGGAAGTTGGGCTGTCATATGCCATGTCCCAGTGACTGGTGTGATGGTCCCACAGACCACTGGTGGATCCAGAACACCTATCTTGCTGATTTCCTGGCCCACCTTTTCTGCCATCCCACCACTTTTCCTGTGCCCTTTAGACAAGCCCCTGTTCAAGGAGACCTATGCCTTTTTAGCTCTACAACTTTTCCACTTCTATAATACCCCTGGGTGGGAACTCACTGTCAGGTGGTACTGGTGGGATCCTTCTGGTGATCTTTATCCTCTTCACCCTCACCCCTTACCCCGGACCCACCTCATTCCTTTATCACATCAAATCCAGTGTCTACAGGACCTGGCTCTCTTATCTCTCCTCAAGCCCGCAGCCAATAGAGCCCAATTCAAGGTCTCTGTCTTTGAGTCATACAGACATCAATGATGTCTTGGATATAAGGCCAAAAGAAATCTCCAACCACCTTGAAGACCACCAGCTCCCCCTAAGTACTTCCCATAATGGGATCTGCCTCTACACCCCTGCAGTGAATGTTAAAAATTTTCACTCTGGGCTTCTTAGGAGAGTATGGAGTTTGCCTTCCAAAGGCAGGCTCTGAACTCTCTGTGAAGTGGAGTGGCCAAGCTTTGGAACAGGATGTCCCCAGCAGGGTCTTTGGATTTCAAAACAGTTCAGGCAGTGTGGAAAGTCGTTACCAGAATGCTGAACACCCTGATCAGTTTCCCTATATTGACCAGTGGCTGGACCTGGTCCAGAATCTCCCTCCTTGGCTACAATCTTGCTCTGCTTACAGCCCCACGTCCAGGTTCCATTTAGCCAGACTTTTCCCTTACCCAAACCCTCAGCTCCTTCCCTTCCTCCTGTGTTGGCCTGCTCAGAAGAGGAAGACAGTCTTCTTCTTCTGCCTCCACCCTACAATCCTCCTCCACCCCTGAGATCTCCTTCCATCTCTTCAACCTCATCTCCTACAGCCTCTCCACTGCCGCCACCCTCTGAGCAGCCAGCTCCCATGGACCCTTTGCCTATCACCTCTAGGCTATGGCCCCAGGTGGAGGAAGCCGTTCCGTTCTCCCCCTAAGAGAAGCACCACCCCCGCTGGTTAGAGGACAGGCTGGCCCATTTATGGTCTATGTTCCTGTTCTACTTCTGACCTGTAAAACTGGGAAAATCAGAACTCACCATTTTCTGAGAAACCCTAGGTCCTGACTGCACTGGTGGAGTCCGTGTTTTAGACCCACCTGGAATGATTGTCAGCAGCTTCTCCTAACCCTATTTACTTCTGAGGAAAGGGACTGTATTCATAGGGAGGCTAGAAAAGCTTTCCTTGCCTTGGCAGGCAGGCCAAAGGAGGAGGCCCGAAACCTCCTAGAGGAGGTTTTTCCCTCCACTCATCCTAATTGGGACCCAAACACCACGGCAGGGAGGAGGGCTTTGGACGAGTTCCACCAGCATCTCTTAGTGGGTGTTAAGGGAGCTGCTCGGAGGCCCATGAATCTATCTAAGACAACTGAAGTAGTCCAGGGGCCCAATGAGTCCCCTGGAGCATTTTTAGAGCACCTCCGGGAAGCTTATTGAACATATACCCCATTTGATCCAGAAGCTCCTGAAAACAGCCATGCTACTAATTTGGCATTTGTGGCCCAGGCAGCCCCAGATATTTGAAGAAAGTTACAAAAACTTGAGGGACTGTCGGAATGAACATTTCCCAACTCCTGGACATAGCACAAAAAGTTTATGACAATTGAGAACAAGAAAAACAGGCTGCATTGGCAGCTGAAAAGACATCTGATGAGGCATTACAGAGAGAGACAGGCAGCTGCAATCCAGGAAGCTAAAGTACAGCCCCCTGCATGGAAAGGTCTTACTGGGCAAAGGCCTGAGTCAAAAACTCAAGACCCCCACAAGAAAAAGGGAAAAATGCCCCTACTACAGAATCAGTGTGCCTATTGCAAAGAAACTGGACACTGGAGGAAAGAATGTCCAAAAAGGCTAGAAGGGAAAGTTGTCACTTTTCCAGAAGCCAGAGAGTCTGAGGAGGACTGACGGGGCCAGGGGTCCCTGCCCTTCGGACCCCAGGAGCCCATGGTTACTGCTATGGTAGGGGGCCAGCCTGTACTTTTCCTAGTTGACATGGGGGTGGAACACTCTATATTACAAGCCCCTTTGGGTAGAGTCTCCAACAGTAAGATGGCTGTGCAGGGTGCCACAGGAACTATTCAGGAATACCCATTTACCCATTTTGGGTCAAAAGAGAGTAACCCACATATTTCTTGTAATGCCAGAATGCCCTTACCCACTCCTTTGATGAGACCTACTCCATAAGCTACAGGCATCTATCTCCTTCTCAGCAGATCAAGCCCACCTCACACTGGGGACCACAGCACCTCCCTCTGCTCAGCTCCTACTGACTGCCCCCTTATCAGAGGAGTACCTCTTAATCCCCTCCTTACAACTGGTGGAAAATGAGTTCAACCCTCTCCTACAGAATCTACAAGCTCTTTTACCTCAAGTCTGGGCAGAGTCAAATCCTCCCAGACTGGCAAAACACCACCCACCAGTACTTGTAGAACTTCTGGCCACTGCTCTGCCATTTCAGGTAAAATAATACCCTGTGAGTCACCGGGCTCGAGAGGGAATTACTCTCACATGCAATGGCTATTATAGGCCAATATACTCACACCTTGCCAGTCTGCCTGGAACACTCCATTTTTGCCAGTCAAAAAGCCTGGAACAAATGACTACCGGCCAGTACAGGACTTGTGGGAAGTCAATAAACAGACAGTCACAATTCATCTGACTCTCCCTAACCCGTACACTCTTCTCAGCCTGCTCCTCCTGGAATATACTGTGTACACCATCCTTGACCTAAAGGATGCCTTCTTTGCCATCCCTCTGGCCCCCAAAAGCCAGCCAATTTTTGCTTTTGAATGGACAGATCACAGTTCAGGTGATATTACCCAACTCACCTGGACTCGGCTGCCTCAAGGGTTCCAAAATTCCTCCACTCTTTTTGGGGAGGCCCTCCAACAGGACCTGACACTCTTTTGAGCCAGCACCCTGACTGTACTTTACTCCAATAGGTAAATGATCTGTTACTGGCTACTGAAACCATTGACAGTTGCCTGTAATATACTAAAGGCTTGCTTCACCTTCTCCAGAAGCTTGGGTATTGGGTCTCGGCCAGAAAGGCCCAGCTTTGTCTCTCTAAGGTTTCCTACCTAGGGTACGAAATAAACAAAGGATAAGGAGCACTCACCAGTGCTGTCCCGCGTGTCCCCACTCCTACCACCAAGAAGCAGCTATGTGAATTTCTGGGGGCCACGGGATACTGCCACCTGTGGATACCAGGTTTTGCAGAAATTGCCAAGCCTTTGTACATGCTACAGGTGGAAATGGCCTGCTGGTTTGGACTAATACAGAAGAACAGGCTTCCAAAACGTAAAGAAGGCACTAACTGAGGCCCCTGCTTTAGCCCTCCGTAATATCTCAAAACCATTTCACCTGTTCATTCATGGAAGTCAGAGGGTCCCTAAGTGGGTACTCACTCAAACCTGTGGCCTATTTGTCCAAAAGGTTGGATCCTGTAGCCTCTGGATGGCCAAGCTGTCTGCGAGCCATAGCAGCAACTACAAGTCTGGTCCAGGAAGCTGACAAATTAACTCTGGGTCAGAACTTAACCCTCACGGCTCCTCATGCCATCGAGACATTGCTGCGCAGTTCTTCTGGAAAATGGATGTCAAATGCCCGCATTTTACAATATCATAGGCTGCTGTTAGATCAGCCACATTTAACTTTCTCCCCCACGAGGTGTTTAAATCCAGCCACCCTTCTGCCTGATCCAGAGCTGACCACACCAATCCATGATTGCCAGGAACTGTTGGAGACTGCAGAGACTGGCTGTCAGGACCTCCAGGATGCCCCCCTAGAGAAGGCTGGTGCTACTGTATTCACGGATGGCAGTAGCTTCCTCAAGCAGGGAGTGCAAAGGGCTGGGGCGCCATCACCACCAAAATGGACACGGTGTGGGCTCTGGCCCTGACAGCTGGAATTTCGGCACAAAAGGCTGAGTTAATTGCCCTTACTCAGGCCCTCCAGTGGAATAAGAATAAATGCATCAACATTTACACTGATAGCAGGTATGCTTTTGCCACTGTACATGTTCATGGAGCTATTTACCAAGAGTGTGGGCTCCTCAACTCAGCTGGAAAGACTATCAAAAACAAAGAGGAAATCCTGGCTCTCCTTGAGGTCCTTTGGCTCCCCATTCAGGTGGCTGTCATCCACTGCAGGGGGCGTCAAAAGGAAAAGACAGCCATCACCTGGAGAAGTCAAAAAGCAGACTCTGCAGCCCAGCTCCCGGTCACACCTTTAACCCTACTGCCTGCTCTATCTTTCCCACAGCCCGATTTACCCGATCATCCAGTTCATTCTCCAGAAGAAGAAAAGTAAGCATCAGATCTTCAGGCCAGTAAAAACCAGGCTGGATTCTCCTGGGCTCCAGAATTTTCTTGCCCCATGCCCTCGGAAAGGTCTTGGTCGGTCACCTCCATTCTTCCACCCATTTAGGGGGAATAAAAGTGGCCCAGCTTTTTAGAAGCCAGTTTAAGATTCCCCACCTTCAGGACTTAACCAACCAAGCAGCCTCCTGCTGCACGGCGTGTGCACAGGTAAATGCCAGACAAGGCTCAAGGCCTGGACTGGGCCGTCATCCCCGAGGATACAGCCCAGGAGAAAGATGGGAAATAGACTTCACAGAAGTAAAGCCACACTGGGCAGGATATAAGTATCTCCTAGACACTTTTTCTGGATGGACTGAGGCATTTGCCACCAGGAATGAGACTGTATCTACTGTGGTTAAATTCGTGCTCAATGGAATTATCCCTCAACATGGGCTGCCTTTTGCTATAGAGTCTGATAATGGGCTGGCCTTCACCTCATCCATAAGCTCCATCAGTCAGCAAGGCATTAAACATTCGATGGAAGCTCCATTGTGCCTGTCGATCCCAGAGCTCTGGACAGGTAGAATGCATGAATCGGACCTTGAAAAGTACTCTTACAAAATTAATCTTGGAGACCGGTGAAGGTTGGACAAACCTCCTCCCGTTAGCCCTTCTTTGAGCTAGATGCACTCCCTGTAAGGCAGGTTTCTCCCCTTTTGAAATCATGTATGGAAGGGCACCTCCGATACTACCCAGATTAAAGGACGCCCATTTGGCAGAAATATCCCAGGCAAATCTCTTACAGTATTTACAGTCTCTCCAACAGGTTCAAGACATCATCCAGCTGCTCATTCGGGGAGCACAACCTAATCCAGTTCCTGATCTAACTGAGCCCTGCCACCCCTTCCGTTCTGGTGACCTGGTGTATGTCAAAAAGTTCCAGAAAGAAGGACTCACACCGATCTGGAAAGGACCTTGTACCATCATCCTCACCACGCCAACAGCCCTGAAGGTTGATGGCATCCCTGCTTGGATTCATCACTCATACATCAAGAAGGCCAGTAAACATCAAGAAGAAATATGGGTCTGACAGCCTGGATCAGGTCCTTTAAAGCTGTGCCTAACTTGGGTAACACCCCCCAGTTAGTTCTCATTATCCTTCTCTCCGTCCACCTGTTACAGCCCACCATGCCCTCTGCCTCCATCTATTCTTTCCTCCTCACTGATTTCAGAAATGGGCGTGTGCTTGCAAATACTTCATGGAGAGCAGGTACATACAACTGGGTCATTCTTAAATTTGAATCTGTGCTCTGTTCCCAAATTCCTACTCCGCAAATTGTGATTTGTCACATGAGCAATTTGTCAGCCTCAGAGCAGGTGCTGCCAACATCTCCTCGCTCTTCCGGGGCTATGCTCCAGGTTTTGTCAAGGTGTCCCCTTCGTTGTGCCTATCCTAGCCGGTCTCAGCATGGCTGGATCGGCAGCCATTGGCACTGCAGCCCTGGTCTGAGGGGAAACTGGACTAATATCCGTAGCTCAACAGGTAGACTCTGATTTAAGAAATACCCAGTCTTCCATACAAATGTTACATGCCCAAATGGAATCCTTGGCTGAAGAAGGTCTCCAAAACCGCCGAGGATTAGATCTAGTGTTCCTCTCTCAGGGAGGCTTACGTGCAGCACTGAGAGAAAGTTGCTGCTTTTATGCTAACAAGTCCGGGGTCATAAAGGACACTTTTCAAAAGGTCCAGGACAATTTAGATAGATGCCAACGAGAGCTGGAAAAGAATGCCTCATGGTTCCAAAACATGTCTACCTGGAGCCCCTGGTTAACCACCTTAATAACTGGGCTAGCAGGACCTCTTCTCTTCCTTGTTTAATCATTGGCCCCTGCATACTAAACTGGCTCCTTGCTTTCATGAGACAGCACATAAATTCTGTCAAACTTATGTATCTTTGAAGCCACTCTAACCCCCTCGTGGTAACTGGAGAGTCAATGCTTTGATGCCCCAAAACACAAGTAGGAAATGTCATAACCTACCTTGTGCTGACCCAACTGACTCCATCTTGGCTGTAAGCTCCGGCCCAGCTCCCTCTTCCCTACCATACCCCCTGCTCAGGTACATGACTGGGTCAGGCTGCACTTAGAAGCTTTGAAGTCTCAAAGTTGGAAGCATACTGTTCTTAACACTTGTAACCATTGTAACCTCATCATGCTTGGCTACCCCCTTGCTACTGTGAAGAAAATTTTTCCCCTTTGATCATTGTGTAGAAGGTGCCTGAACACCCCTTCTTGGTAATTGTATGGAAAACACCTGTACCCACAGCCCCTTCCTCTAACCTACTCTTTTAGCTTCTGTAAAATTCTGCTTCAGCTAGGTACCCCCTCCCCTACCTAAATCAAGGTATAAAAGGTAATCAATCCTCCTCCTCGGGGGCCAAGAGATTTTGAGCATTAGCTGACTCTCCGTCGCTGGCTGAATAAAGGACTCGTAATTTGAACACAGAGCGTGGCGCTTCTTCTGTGACTCGCTTGGTTATTACAATGCCATTGTGGTTTGCTGCCTCCACCTTCCATCACCTACATTAGGTATTTATCCCAAGTTATCCCTCCCCAATCTTTCCAACCCCAGCTATCCCTCTCTTATTGCCCCACTCCCAAAAGACCCCAGTGTGTGATGTTCCCCTCTCTTTGTCCATGTGTTCTCAACTCTCACCTATGAGTGAGAACAGGCAGCGTTTGGTTTTCTGTTCTTGTGTCAGTTTGCTGAGAATGATGGTTTCCAGATTCATCCATGTCCCTGCAAAGGACATGAACTCATCCTTTTTATGTCTGCATAGTATTCCATGGTGTATGTGTGTCACATTTTCTTTATCCAGGCTATCATTGATGGGTATTTGGGTTGGTTCCAGGTCTCTGCTATTGTAAACAGTGCCACAGTGAACATATGTGAGCATGTGTCTTTATAATAGAATGATTTATAATCCTTTGGGTATATACCAAGTAATGGGATTGCTGGGTCAAATGGTATTTCTATTTCTAGATCCTTGAGGAATCACCATACTATCTTCCACAACGGTTGAACTAACTTATATTCCCACCAACAGTGTAAAAGCTCTCCTATTTCTCCGCATCCTCTCCAGCATCTGTTGTCTCCAGATTTTTTAAATGATCGCCATTCTAACTGGCATGAGATGGTATCTCAATGTGGTTTTGATTTACATTTCTGTAATGACCAGTGATGATGAGCATTTTTTTCATATGTTTGTTGGCTGCATAAATATCTTCTTTTGAAAAGTGTCTGTTCATATTCTTTGCCACTTTGTGATGGGGTTGTTTATTTTCTTCTTGTAAATTTGTTTTAATTCTTTGTAGATTCTGGATGTTAGCCCTTTGTCAGGTGGGTAGCTTGCAAAAATTTTTTCTGTTGTTTGCTGGTTCACTCTAATGCTTGTTTCTTTTGCTGTGCAGAAGCTCTGAAGTTTAATCAGATCCCATTTGTCTATGTTGGCTTTTGTGGCCATTGTTTTTGGTGTTGAAAAACACCTGAAAGTGTGTGTGTGTGTGTGTGTGTGTGTGTGTGTGTGTGTGTGTGTGTGTTTAAAAGAAAGGAACAAAGATGCTTTACTTCTAATGCCCACAGTAAACATTCAAGACACTTTTGTTGATAAAAAAAAAAGATGCTGGAATAAGAATAACGTTTAAAAACAGGAATTGTTACTAACTAAAAGACTTTAATTGTCCACTATGAAATTAGTTTATTAAAACTAAAAAGTTTTGTGTGTATTTTCCTATTCTAAATTTAGCTGGTTTGAGAAGTCTTCAAGGATTGTCTTTGCAGATTCAGCTTATATGTGACCACATGCATGAAGTCTGTCCTGTCTGCCAGGTAGGGTTTCCAAATCCTTCTTTTCTCCCTTTATATTTCCATTTAGCAACCCCTCTATTGTACAATAAATATTTAGTTGTATGTTAATCTTATTATTAACTATGTATTCCTTAGAAGAAAAAAATCATTGTCTAATTAAATTAGTTTTCCATTTAAAAGAAAGAGCAGGACATGAAGAGAAGATTTACTGCCCGTGCAGGTTTGTAATTAACACAGTGAAACTAAGAGATTTCCATATCAATGTAATCCTTTGATTTAAAGGCTTTTAAAAATGAATAATTAATTTATCCAGTAATTCAATATTATTCAGTATGCCAATACGTATTAAGCATCTATGGTTTGCCAAACACTGTTGTAAGCCATGGGGAGAAAGTAATGAACAAAGCAGACAAGAGCCTTTATTTCCTAGAGCTTAATAAACTCTAATATATGAGGTATTGTGCTTGCCAGCAAAGAAGACTGATTTACAGTAAGACAAGTATATGTGTGATTCAGGCAACATTAAACTCATTTTGAGAAAAGTGAATGACATTTTCTATGTATTGTTAATAAGAACTGAACTTGGCTATTACTTCTTGAACCAACCTTTAATATCTGGAAACTTCTAAAGCAATAGTGCAGTTCACTTAGTAAAGGGTAATTTCACCATATGCCCTTTTGCTTGTTCTATCATTGCTTTTAGCAATGGCTATTTAGATCACAGTTGACCCATTGTGGGTATCAGTGTTTCACTAGTGATCCCAAGGCAGGAGCATGGGGCAGCAGATCTCCATAGCTTCCTTCAGAAATACAATTGATCCCTTTAATTATTGCTTTGATCATGCCATGTAACAAATGACATCAAAACCCCATGGCTTAAAATAATAGCAACTTATACTCATGAATCTATGGGGTCAGCTAGAGTGACTGCCATGCGCTGCAGGTCTTCATGCCTCAGTCTGTTCCACATGTCTGTCATCTTTCTTGGACAAGTGTCTTAGCTGGGTATGTTGTATTCCTGGTGACAGGATAACGCCCACTCATAAACATGTCCTCCCAAAGACTAAGTTTGGAACTGGCACATTTTTTATTTCTGTTCACATTCTTTTGGCCAAGACATGTCAAATGGCAAAGTTCAGATTCAAAGGGCAAAAAAAGTACTTTCTACCCCCAAGGAAGAAAAGACAGGGTGTGGATGTCAGGAGGGTGAGAACTGAGAACTATAATCAATGTGTCATAACGATCCTTTAATCCTATGCAGAGTAACAGATAGAAATGGAAGAGAAACTGCCCTTGTCCAGCTCTTCATTTTGCCATGTTGGAGGATCTGGCTCCATGCAGAGAGGATCATTTTAGAAGTTTTATATATAAACATTTTTTCTTTTTTATACTTAATTTTTCATTTACTTGTTTCCCTATCATTATTCTTTGCTTTATTCTTATTTATCTTTAATTTTTTCTTTTCTATTTTAAAATTATTTTTATTTAATCAATCTTTATTGTATTCAAAAGTCTAAATGTAAAAATGGATAAGATAGGCTAAGCACGGTGGCTCATGCCTGTAATCCCAGCACTTTTGGATGGATCATCTGAGGTCAGGAGTTCAAGAACAGCCTGGTCAACCTGGTGAAACCCCGTCCCTACTAAAAAAATACAAAAATTAGCTGGGCATGGTGGCAGGTGCCTATAATGACATTATTGGGTTGTAATTTCTATTTATTAAAAAAAGAAATAGAATAAAATAGGAAATATCAGAGTGACTTAAATAAAGTAAGGATATTTTTTAAAGAAAACTTTTGCTTTTGTTATGAGTCCCTACCTACATGTGTACTGAATAAGAATATAAAATGGGTTTCTTTCTATAGTTGTGGTGCAAAAATAGCTTGAAAGCCATTGCCTTGAAGTATTTTCTAACCGTAATATGTTACTGGGTTTGCGTATATTCTATTTTTAAAAAATATTCATTTGTTGGGTACAAGTCATCTCTTTTGAAAGCAAATTATTTTTTAAATGCTAGTTATTTTCTTTGTACAGATATCTAATAGAGAAGTACTTTTCTTTCAATTCAATCAACAATTAAGTCAGTTTTAATGGACATGTGTTTTCATTTATAAACTGTTAATGCATCACTGTGGTTCCTGGTGACCCATGCTTGGAATTATTTTTAAAGTAATGGTAATATTTACCTTCTCTATTTAGCTTGCTCACTGCTAGCTTCCTGATGCTGGTTCAGAATGAAAGCTCCTCCCAGTTATATTTCTCGATAACATATTGTTAGCTTGTTTCAGAAAGATTTATTATCAGCTTATCCTTTTTTGGATTTTAATGTTTGCGTCATTCTGTCTATGTTAAGTGGCCTATCATAGAGCAGCAGTGGGCTCTAGCCGGCTGCAGGTATACAGGAGCCCGCTGCAGACTGATCCCAAAGGCAGTGTTTCTGCTGTCTGCTCATCCACTGACTGTGTTTACTCTTACCTGAGCAGGTAGGTCTGAATTCACTGAACAGCCAAACCAAATCCTAGAGACTAACCCAAAGGCCTGGAGTAGTATTTTACAGGAAGAATGCTAAAGATAATGAGATTTATCAATGGCTTGGTACTTATTCATCTGTTAAAATTTAGAATTATTTAGCGTGAAGATTAACAAGAATTTTCTGTAATTTAGTTGCTTAATAGCCACTTTAGTAAGAGAAGCTAAAAGAATGGGCATATATTTTTAAATAGCTTGCTTTACATGTCTTTTAAAAAGTGTTGTTTCTCTTTCATTAAAAATTCATTTATAGGAAGCTAGGACATTTGAAAAGTTGAAACTTAAAAAAGAATCTTATCTTGTTAATGAAGAAGGAAATTCTATGCTGTGTACATTGTCTAGTTTTAACATTATATAAGCAGTCTTTATAGACATTTTTATAGGTTCTATAATTACAATATGTCTTATTGTTATTCTATACAAAACTAAACTACAAAATCATAATCTTATTTGCACAAATATTATTTGTGCAAATATACTTGGTAGGAAAACTCTCAGTACATTTCCAAATGTATTGTGTCATATTAAGATAAACCCTTTCAATTTAAACCAAATTCAGTGTGTATGTGTATACATGATCATATATTAGATCAATTAAGTTAAGAACCTTTTAGTTATGTTGTCTAAATCTGATTCATACTACTTTATGCATGTCAAAATAGCAGAAACACTTTCATGTATACTACATTTACCATAATGCTGTTGGTTACTGTTTTACTCTCTTATTTATTGGTCTGTGTTGATGTAGGAGCAAACAAATAAATTTTGTCCTATTTCCTGTTTCTTTGAAACAGAAATGGCTCACTTCCAGCAATGCTGCATCTCAAGAACCATGATTTAAACATTTAAAAGTGATGTTTTGGCCAGGCATGGTGTGTCACCTCTGTAATCCCAGTACTTTTGGGAGTCTGAGGTGGGCGAATCACAAGGTCGGGAGTTCAAGACCAGCCTGGCCACTATGGTGACACCCCATATCTACTAAAAAAAAAAATAAAATAATAGGCCAGGGTGGTGGTGGGCACCTGTAATCCCAACTACTCAGGAGGCCGATGCAGGAGAATCACTTGAACCCAGGAGACCGAGGTTGCAGTGAGCCAAGATTGTTTCACTGAATTCTAGCCTGGGTGACAGACTGAGACTCCATCTCAAAAAAAAAAAAAAAAAAAAAAAAAAAAAAAAGGTTCCCCTGACCCTGGTCTCTCTCACCCTTTAAAAATAAGTATTTTTCCAAAATATTTTTAGTATGTTCATTAAAAAATACTGGATAAATTAGCTGCAAGTACAGTTTTGGAATAAAATTATTATTGTCTATTTTACATTTTGTTCCCAAATTTTTATAATAGAACAAAAACAGGAAATGAGTTCAGTTCAGAAATTTAGCAAAAGTATGATTTTAGTACAAAGGTAAAGTAAATAAATCATGCAAAGAATTATACAAGCCAAAGAAACACAAATAATACAAATTTATTGATAATTATTCACTAATAATTTTTAAAATGAAACTCAATTTATAAACAATACATTTACTTTTATTAAAACATTTTTTTCTAGTGATGGAAGTGAAAAATTCCCCAAGAAGGACCTTTAGAATGTGTCCTAGAGATGGAAAAGTAAATAAAACTCATCCATAATTTCACCACCCAGGTAAAATATTGCAAATGTTTTGTATTATTTTCTTTTGTTGTTGTTTAATTTTTGTTTGTTTTTTGAATTTCAATCTCACTATCTCTAAGTAAACAATATTGAGAATTAGAGTATTCCATTCCATACCTATTTTCCATGATTACATAAACATATGTAAGTGTGTCCCTATGTATGATATTTTGAAATACTCTGCAAATCTTTTCTTAACAATATATTATTGGCATACAATATTTTGAAATACATAATTATATATTTTAAATAATCTGTAAATGTTTTCCCTCTCCTTGGAAATATATTACTGACATCATTCTGTCTCTATATAGAAAGAACCAGTTCATTCTATTTAACATCTTGTTAAACATATATGTCTACTGATATATAAATGTGATATAAAAGTTTAGACTATTTTTTCTTTTGTTGCTATTAAAAAAACAAGTGCATTGAACTGAGCTAATTCAAACAATATGAGCATTTTAAATTTTAAAAAATGCTGTTAGACCAACTTTCCAAAATTAAATTATAACTATGCATCTTTCTGTCCAGCCAAGAAGTTTAACTTGCCAGCCTCTCAGCACCCCTGATAACAACTAGGTGTTATTAAGAGTTATATTTCAAGTTCCAGGCCAATATTAAGTGTTTCTTTGAAATTTTTTTTTTCATTTTGAATATTCTTTTAACAAGCATTGTATTGTGTCATATTAACATAATCCCTTTCAATGTAAACTAAACCTTAATTTAGGTATTACTGTTATTGCTTTTATTCTTCATCTCTTGCTATTTAGAAATTTTTGTTTTGATTCAATTTTTACATAATTAGAGTATTTCCTAGAATTTCTCAGCAAATGGCCATAAATGTATTTTTACTGTCATTCTTTTACTTTTATATGATCACTGTTTCGGCTACATATAGAATTGCTGAATTGTCATTCTATTTTCGTCATGATTTCTAACCTAAGTTTGCCTTCTGGCTTCCAAAATTACTGATGAGATGTCCTATGCTAGCCTGAACTTCTTTCCTTTTAAAATAACCAGTTCTTTCTATTTGGACGCTTGTACAATTTTTTCCTTGATTTTCAGAATTCAGAACCAGGCTAAGTGTATGTGCATGAACTTTTTTATAGGTTCCACAAGGCACAGAAATGAGATGAACTCCTCAGTTCATTTGTTCATTCATTCAATTCTTTATTCACTTTTGTGCTCAGTACATGGTGTAGACATTTTCAGGCCTTGTAGCTTCGGCAGTGAATAAAACACATGCCACTCCCTTATAACATCCTACTTCTATATATTTATTTCATCTTATTGTCTCTCTCTCTCCCCCTATTTATCTCTGTTTCTCCCTTTCCTTCCTGTCTGCCTGTAGTGATCCTCTAGAATGCATTTTTTAAAATTTAAATATATGTGTATTCTTGAAACAGCACCCCGATTTCCCTTGCATTACTCTTTGATGTTTACTAGTTGACGAACACTATCTACAAGATGCTATTATAAGCACTTAATAAAAATTAACTCATTCCAGCTTCATAAGAGCTCCAGAAGATAGCTTTTTTGTTTGTTTGTTTTCATTTGTTTGTTTTTCACATGAGGAAACTGCAGCCTTCAGAGGCTGGGTAGCATGTTATAGTTTTTTTTTGTTTTCGTTTGTTTGTTTTTCACATGAGGAAACTGCAGCCTTCAGAGGCTGGGTAGCCTGTTACAGTTTTTTTTTTTGTTTTGTTTTCGTTTGTTTGTTTTTCACATGAGGAAACTGCAGCCTTCGGAGGCTGGGTAGCATGTTCAAGGCCACAGGACCAGTGAATGGCCAGGCCAGAACTTGAACCAAGGTAGCTGAGCACTAAAGGCCTGCTCTTCCTCATGCAGCTCCAACTTCGCAAGGGCAAAGCATTTAATTTCCTCTGCTTCTTGTCCCTCTCCAGTCACCATTTTCTCCATCTGTCTAACTAGTACCTTCATCTTTCAAGCTGCTCAAACCCAAAGCCCTGTTACTTCCCTTGATGACTTTCTCCAAACCCACAATCAAGTCTATCTGCAATTCATGCTGGCTGTATCTTTAAAACATCTTCCAAACTTGCCCTTTCCTCTCCATGCTGACAACCATTGCTCTGCTCCAAAGCACCATCTTCTCTCACTAGGTGACAGCTTCCGTTGCAGCAGCCCCCTAAGTGATCTCATACTTATGTCTTTGCTCCTCTGCGTCTGTTCTCAAGGAAAACATCAGAGCGATGCTGTTAGAAAAGTCAAATCAAGCTGGCCGCAGTGGTTCATGTCTGTATTTCTAACACTTTTGGAGGCCAAGGTGGGAAGATTGCTTGGAGCCCAGGTGTTTAAGCCCAGCCTGGGCAAGTTAGAAAGACCTCATGATGGCACATATCTGTGGCTCCATCTACTTGGGAGGCTGAGGTAGGAGGATCATTTGAACCCCAAAGATTGAGGCTATAGTGAGCCATGATGGTGCCATTGCTCTCCAGCCTGGGTGACACAGCAAGACCTTATTTCAAAAAAAAAAAAAAGAAAAAATGTATATTTCTTTGTATTTTGGCTTAATATATGTGTAACTGCTCTATTTTATCCACCGGCTCCATGATTCACTCTTCAGTTGTGATTATTCTCTTTTATAATTCTTTCATGGGTTCTCAGAATGTCGGATATCATTTCTTTTGGTTTCAAACCTTTATCTGTACTCCAATTTTTAACCTTCTCAGGTGTTTCTACTAAACTGTGTTTAAAGTTCTTATTTTCCTGCTTCTATAGTAGCTGCCTTTTCTGGTTGACTTGGCCTCTCCCTGTGCTCCTACTCTATTTTGTTAAATGGCTTGTGGACTTTCCTTGGTAGCTCATATCAGGGCTGTAGGATTTTTTTGGTGGTCATGAAGACTGGGCTGTCAGGGAAGGCTGGGAGGAAGCTTTTCCTCTCACCTGCAGATCTGTTTACAATGCTCGCTTCCAATTCTTTAATGCAGTGACTTTCCTCACTTTTGATTTTTAAGAAATGTATCTTTTCATCAACTGTATTTCAATTTTAAAACAAAATTTGCCAGAATTATTTTAAAGTGAACTCTTTGCCTGATTTGTGCAGAAGTCAGCTTTATAAAATTATAAAATACTTTTATAGCTCAGCTTCTGAATTCTTGAGATCCTAATTCTTATACCTTTCTCAAAGTATCACCTTAAGAGTATTATTAAAAGGTATTAGGTATAAGATTTTTATACCTCTTTGTAAGTATTTTTTTTTTTTTTAAGTACACATGGGTGCTGTAAGTCCTTGAATATATCGCCAAGTCATATTTCCTGTATTTAACATTTTCTGGTTTCAAACTTTTTCTTATTACTGTGTATGTAGTGCCCCATTTAATTAAAAGATACAGTGTTCCTGAGAAGTTTAAGGTCAGCCTATCATTGTTCCTGAAAAGATACATTATTTTGGGACAGATTTGTAGCAAGAGACCAAACTACACTTACTGTAAAGTTAAATTCTAGACTGCTAGCTATAGATACAAGTACCTACCAGCTGTATTAAATTAAATAAGAACATGAGATAGCCACCCAGGAGAGACTAGCAAGTTTCAGCAATGTCTATTTCCCCAGAAACACTGATGGGAACACATGATAGCCAACAGCACTCTCATCCAGAGTAGAATCTTGCTAGATTTGAAAGTTTGCTCTTTTAAAAGCTGGGCTTTGAAACACCTTTTGAGAATATCTCATTCTAACAGTTATTCTTCCATTTCAGGACGTGGTTAAAAACTTTAGGCTTTCTTGGTTCGGGAACCAAATGCAAAGTCAACATGTTTCCAATCCCAGGTGTAGGGAGACAGAGGCAATGGACCAGATGTCTCCAGAAAACATTTTCTGTATTTGAGGACTATTTAATGGATTCACCTAGCATGTATGGCTTTTTTTTTTCTGGAATATTTTAAATCGTTTATCTCCTTTACACATCATAGACTTGTGACCTTTCATAAACTCAAACTGGTTGTATTGGCAACCGGTGTTTTCTTTATGATGCTTCAGAGGCCACAGACTGAGCAAGGACCGAGTGAAACATTGAAAGTTTACCAAAGCCTTGAGTGTGATACTAAGATCAGTAAGAGATCGTAAAACAACAGTATATTTAGGTTAAGGCAAAGTTTAGTTGCAATTTTAGGTTCATATTACTTTTAAATTCTCTCCCACAAATCAATCAGGGTATCATGTACTTTGGAGTATTTATTATCAAAGCAAGTACAAGATAGCCATAGAAAGTTCTAGAGCAAAAAGTCACATCCTGGAATAGATTATAATGTCCTATATCTCTATCTCCAATTTAGCATTATGTGGTAACTGCAAAATTACCAGACAGAAGAAAAACAGTGTCACCTAAACAAACACACACAAACAAACCATAACACACACACAAACCCAAACGAGAAGACCATGCATTGAGGTTGTGGCTTCTGTCTGGGTCAGAGACATGTTGTTTATTCTTAGTTTCCTTTAAGGTATGAAGTGTCCCCTGCTTTGAATTGCCCAGGAACTTAACTGCTCCACATTTTCTGCTTGGTGACGCTTTTGCACGTCTATTTGGCTTGTGCATATCTATTTGGCTTGTGCATTCAGGTAAAGACACACTAGTATATATTCCTGGTGAAAGGCTCTTCACTGTTGCAACTACAGCCCATTCCACTGTCATTTTCTTGTAGAGTTGCCAGTTTCCTTGGGGTAAGGAGCAGAGGATTTGATCTTTTCCTAAGTCTGCTTTGGAGTTCAAGTGATTTTCTCCTGTAGGGACTGGTCATGCAGAGAAGCTCTTCATCCAAACCTGCATAACCCTGCCTCTCCCAGGCTTTGTTCATTAGGACACCACTGTTGGCAGCTTAGTTTTCAAAAGGCTTTGACTCCCACCCACTCCACCCACTACTCTGACTCTATGATTGCCTCTTTTGGGGGATTCTGGGGACCTCCTTTTCTTTTATTTAATAATGAATTTCACCTTTGTTCAGTATCAGCTGTTGAACCTACTCTCCACACCTTCCAAGGAGTTCTTACCTACTCTTCACCTGTTAAAGAAGAGTGGTGTGGAGGAAGCCAATCACTTCTTACTGGTTTAGAAGCTAGGTTCTTGAGTCAATAATCTAAAGTAAACCAAAGAAAGGGGGAAAAATCGAAACCAGTTTAGGTTGTGAAATATATAGCTTCAGGGAAACCAGGGATGTTTCTGTCTTTTTCATTTACCTTGTATGTCTCTGGTACAGTAAGGATGACTTCCTTTGAGAATAATTATGTCTGAAAGTCAGAGGTTTATTTACACTTTTACCAAAAAAAAATCATGTCTCAATCACTTTTCTTTTAGTTTATCACCTATAAGGCCAAAAGTATTTCATAGAACCTCTCCTCTGAATACCAATGGAAAAAAAATCACCTAGCTTGCACCACAGAGCTCTAGATTTGTAGTTCTCTTTGCTGCGGTGTCATAAAAATAGCAGTACTAACTCACTTATGTTAAAATAGTTATCATGCTTGAAAGTATACAGAACTTGAAGAATTTAAGTAGGTTATAGATGGGCAGAATGCAGCCTCACATACACACACCACTATAGGATTAGATCAATTTCCAAGAGCATTGTGAGAAGTGTGGTCTTAACACCAGGCAGGCACAGATGCAGCATGTCACCAGGCAGCTTTCTTTGGCTTGATAGGGATGCATGGCTGACAATGTCTTAGTATTGGTTCTGGGCATATTTTTTATGCCACTGTCCTTTTATATTTGAGACTCATGTTCTACCATTCTGGAAAAATTTATGTTAAAAATGTCTGTACTTATGTGATCACTTTGGCTGCCTGTTGGGGATACTTTCTGTGGGGAGACAAGAGAAGCAGGGAAACCAGCTGGGAGGTTACTGGATTAATCTGGAGGTTGTTGGTGTTTTGGACCAGGATGGTGAAAATAGAAATGATGAGAAATGATCTGATTCTAGATATATTTTCAATGAATGGCCAAGATCATTTATTGATGAATTGGGTATGTTGTTGAGTGTGGATGAGAGGCTAAGAATTACCTCAAAGTTTGGATGAAGAACTTTCAAGGATAGAATTGAATAGAGTTGTCATGTTCTAGATATGTAGAAAAGAGGAGAAAAAGCTAGGCACAGAGGAAGGTCAAGGGCTTGGCTTTAGACAAGTTAAGTGGCGATATCCTCTGGGCAGCAGGTAATATTTGCCCAGAGTTCAGGGGGAAGGTGGAAGCTGGAAGTGTTCATTTGAGACTCCTCAGCATATAGACTATGCCATAAGGCAGTACAAAATCACCAAGGGAGTGATTATGAATAGGGAAGGGAACTGAGGACTGAGCCTGAGGGCCAGTGAGATGAAGAACCATGACAGCAACTGACAAGAGCAGCTTGTATGGTAGCAAAATCGCAAGGGGGTGGTGACCCAGGAGCCAAGGAAAGAAATTGTTTCAAGAGGGAGCTAAAAGACCAAGCGAGAACTTGAGGCCTGAGAACGTACCGCTGGGTGGAAGAACTTAGTTAAGAACTGTTTTGGTGGAATGTTGATGATGAAATTCTTGTTACAGTGAATTTTAGAAGATAAGATTAGAGGAATTAGAGACAGGGGGTATAAATGACTCAAAGGGTTCTTTTCTGATAAAAGAGTAGTTGGTAAATGAAAGAAGATGTGGGCTTAAATAATGCTTTTAAGGTGAAAAATATTACCGCATATTTGAGACTGAAGATATTTGGAAGGGAACCACGAAGATGCAGGGGAGAGAGAATTGGAGGGTGTATTTTGGAATAGGCATAAAGAGATGGGTATGGGGCATATCTGTACATGCCTGCAATAGGAGGAAGTTGATATGGTTTGTGTCCCCACTCAGATCTCATCTTGAATTATAGTTCTCATAATCCCCACATGTCGTGGGAGGGACCAGGTGGGAGGTAACTGAATCATGGGGGTGTTATCTCCATGCTGTTCTCATGATAGTGAGTGAGTTCTCACGAGATCTGATGGTTTTCTAAGGGGCTTTTACCCCCACCTCACTCTGCATTTCACCTTGCTTCCACCATGTGAAGAAGGATGTGTCTACTTCCCCTTCCACCATGATTGTAAGATTCCTGCAGCCTTCCCAGCCCTGAAGAACTGTGAGTCAATTAAACTTCTTTCCTTTATAAATTACCCTGTCTCAGGAAGTTCTTTAGAGGAATGTGAGAATGAACTAATACAGAGGTATAGCCTGAAAACATGAACTTCAAAGCTTGCTAAGGGTTAGAGGTTAGGGAGGAAAGAGGGACAATGATCTTCAATGGCAATGAGTGTAAGAGGACACTTACTCTTCCTCAAGATCATATAATATGAAGAGCTACAAGGGATGTAGGAAAGAGAATAGTCACCATTGACAAGACTGCAGGGGAGAAGGTGTCCTGAGGGGAGAGAGTTTTCATTAGAACAAAGAGAGGGAAACCTTTAAAAAAGAATTTTAGGAAATAGAATAAAGACCATGAGTCCCCAAGGGCACACTTAGAAGGGTTTTGTGAGTAATAGCACAATGGGAAATTGGTTTAGATAGGAAATGAGTAGAGTAGGATAGAGATGAAAGTCTGAGCAATTAGGGATGGGTGATTGATGGAATCAGGGACAAAGGTTATGATACGATTAGGGTTCATGACCTTCTATTGAAAAGTTGGGGCAATCTCCCAGGGAGTTCCTGCCTTGCTAGACAGATCTATTTTAAACTGTAAGTTCTATCAACATATTTTAAAATTCATATGTCATTTTCAGACATTAGATGATTAGATCATTTGCACAGAACTATTTGCTTAGCTAGGCAATCAAACAGCAATTTATTAACTTCCCATATTGCCATTGTATATTCAACCTGGATAATTTGTATATACAGATAACAATAATTTATAGCTCACAAATTCTTAAAGCTGAAAGAAAAGAAACAAAAACACTATTCTGCCAGGTCCTTAGATAAGGATAATGTTGTCATAGGGTGCTTATTTAAACAAATAAATCTATTTAAAAACAAATTATAACACTTTAAAAAGCACTCATACAAATGATGTTTAATGTTAAGTTGGGTAGACAAGTTATTCTACAGATGTGGCTTTCATACTATCAACAATTTCTAAGATACTGTGCCTAAGGCTTGATTTCTCTTAAACCAATGTGTGCAAATATTAGTTTGAGGTAGGAGTCATATTGGTTTTTATTTGGGAATTGACTGCTCATTTTGTAGCCACAAAGAACAAGGCCTATGAAGTTGCCAGATGGTTTCTTTCATCTTCTAAAAGTGAAATTTTTATTTTGCTTTATTTCCACCTTCCCTTACTTCTTTTTGAACCCTGGTTCCTGCTGAGAGACCCTACTCAATATGGCATCAGGTAGAAATGTTTTTAAGAGTCAGTAATAAATAGATGCTTCTAAACAGTGATTTTGAGTGTTGGTTCCTTTAGTAAGTCAACAAATAAGTAAAAGAAAGAAGGAAAAGAGATGGAAATAGTGGGGGGAAAGTCTAACTAGAAAATGTGTAACTTAATTGATTGAGTTAGTTAAATGCAAACTTAAATTTCATTGTAAGAAATCCATCATTGTTTTAGTGAAATTTTAATCATAATTCAAATATTGCTTAGTTTAAATAACAGTTCTTGTTTGCTGTTTAGCTTCTATAATGGAATGTACCTGTGTGTCTTTTTAAATAAACTTACAGATTTATTTGTTATAAATATGTTTCCTTCTGTAAATAGAAGACCAAAGGAGATTAGGGGAGAAGTGTTTCAAATATATTAAAACATATATTTTCATACCTAAATATTGCATTTCTCTCATTCTAAACCATCAGCCCAGAGGGAAGGGGGAGAAGATAAAAAGGAAGGCGGACTCCTGGAATTCTAGGAATTGTTGCTATTTTCTAGCATTTTCATACCAAACTGATAGACTATAGGACTTCATTGCTAGAAATTTACTCTTTCCCCAAGCTCTCTCCCTCCTCTCCTTCCTTTCTTTTTTTCTCTTTCTTTCCTTTCTTTCTTTTCTTTCTTTCCTTTTCTCTCCCTTCTTTTCTTTCTTCCTTTCTCTTTTTTCTTTTTTCTTCTTTCTTTTTTCTCTTTCTTTTTCTTTCTCCCTTCCTTTCTTTCTCTTTTTCTCTCTTCTTTCTTTCTTCCTTTTTCTTTCCTTCTTTTGTTCATTCTTTCTCTTTCTCCCTCCCTCCCTACCTCCCTTCTTTCCTTCCTTCTTTCCTCCCCTTTTCTTTTCTTTTTCTTTCTTCCTTTCTCTCTCTCTCCGTCTCTCTGCTTTCTCTCTGAATATATATGCATGTACATGTCTGTGTATATGTTATATATGTGTGTGTACGTGTGTGTGCACATGCATGTGTGTGTGTAAGTCCAAGTTCTAGAATTTAGCTCAGAATTAAAAGGTCATATAGAAACAAAATGGACAGTTTCCAACTGAGTCCCTTGGCACTTTGAAGTTCTTCAGTGAAGTACAAGAAGAGGAGGCCTAGTGGAAGATGCCTTCCCGTTGTAATAATTTTTTTTACCTGTTTTATAAGTTGGGATTTATTGAATTTCAGAACTTAAAAAATAAAGAGACTGTATGCATTGCCCACAGCCCATATGGAAACAGCTTCTAGGGGCTCTCACCTCAGTGCTCTTTGTGCTGTGCCACTTCACTTCTTACAATAGACTTTAGTCTGTCTAGCAAACATCTTTAATAAGTGGGACCACAATATCATGCTTCACTAGTAGGTGCCATTATTTAAGACAGCATACATTCTTATATGAAAATTTAAAGCTTAATCTTTTAAAATTGATCTCATGTTGGTTCTCTGCAATGCAGAGAAAGACTGGACTGGTATAAAACGAAATGGACTAGTAATTGAGACCACAGCTCATATTCAAGCTTTAATAATTTTGTGAATTAAACTTCAATTTCTTTCCAGTGAAATGAAACTAATAAAGCATGTCGTGCCTTCTGTACAAAAAAATGATGTTGGTATTATAAATTTCAAGTGATTCTGCAAGCGTACCGAACGTAGGTCAGCAGCCGGCTCTCTCGCTGTCTGAATCACCGACCTCTCCCCTGGCTGTATTTCCAAAATGTCTCTTTCTAACAAGCTGACGCTGGACAAGCTGGATGTGAAAGGGAAACGGGTCGTTATGAGAGTCGACTTCAATGTTCCTATGAAGAACAACCAGATAACAAACAACCAGAGGATTAAGGCTGCTGTCCCGAGCATCAAATTCTGCTTAGATAATGGAGCCAAGTCAGTAGTCCTTATGAGTCACCTAGGCCGGCCTGATGGTGTCCCTATGCCTGACAAGTACTCCTTAGAGCCAGTTGCTGTGGAACTCAAATCTCTTCTGGGCAAGGATGTTCTGTTCTTGAAGAACTGTGTAGGCCCAGAAGTGGAGAAAGCCTGTGCCAACCCAGCTGCTGGGTCTGTCATCCTGCTGGAGAACCTCCGCTTTCATGTGGAGGAAGAAGGGAAGGGAAAAGATGCTTCTGGGAACAAGGTTAAAGCTGACCCAGCCAAAATAGAAGCTTTCCGAGCTTCACTTTCCAAGCTAGGGGATGTCTATGTTAATGATGCTTTTGGCACTGCTCACAGAGCCCACAGCTCCATGGTAGGAGTCAATCTGCCACAGAAGGCTGGTGGTTTTTTGATGAAGAAGGAGCTGAACTACTTTGCCAAGGCCTTGGAGAGCCCAGAGCGACCCTTCCTGGCCATCCTGGGCGGAGCTAAAGTTGCAAACAAGATCCAGTTGATCAATAATATGCTGGACAAAGTCAATGAGATGATTATTGGTGGTGGAATGGCTTTTACCTTCCTTAAGGTGCTCAACAACATGGAGATCGGTACTTCTCTGTTTGATGAAGAGGGAGCCAAGATTGTCAAAGACCTAACGTCCAAAGCTGAGAAGAATGGTGTGAAGATTACCTTGCCTGTTGACTTTGTCACTGCTGACAAGTTTGATGAGAATGCCAAGACTGGCCAAGCCACTGTGGCTTCTGGCATACCTGCTGGCTGGATGGGCTTGGACTGTGGTCCTGAAAGCAGCAAGAAGTATGCTGAGGCTGTCACTCGGGCTAAGCAGATTGTGTGGAATGGTCCTGTGGGGGTATTTGAATGGGAAGCTTTTGCCCGGGGAACCAAAGCCCTCATGGATGAGGTGGTGAAAGCCACTTCTAGGGGCTGCATCACCATCATAGGTAGTGGAGACACTGCCACTTGCTGTGCCAAATGGAACACAGAGGATAAGGTCAGCCATGTGAGCACTGGGGGTGGTGCCAGTTTAGAGCTCCTGAAAGGTAAAGTCCTTCCTGGGGTGGATGCTCTCAGCAATATTTAGTACTTTCCTGCCTTTTAGTTCCTGTGCACAGCCCCCAAGTCAACTTAGCATTTTCTGTATCTCCACTTGGCATTAGCCAAAACCTTCCATGTCGATTCAGCTAGTGGCCAAGAGATGCAGTGACAGGAACCCTTAAACGGTAGCACAGCATCTCAGCTCATCTTTACTGCACCCTGAATATGCCTACATTCTTCAAGATCCCATTTGAATTTCTTAGTGACTAAACCATTGTGCATTCTAGAGTGCATATATTTATATTTTGCCTGTTAGTGAGCTGTGTTAGCTTAGTTCTCTTTTGATGTAGCTTATTCTTACTAGCTTTGTTACTGTTTCACTACTCAGCATGGAAACAAGATGAAATTGCCTTTGTAGGCAGGGAGGTGAAATTGATGATCCATTAAATAAACAATAAAAGTGTCCATTGAAACCGTGAAAAAAAATAAAAAATAAAAAAAATAAATTTCAAGTAAAACGGTAACTGAAATAATGCATGGAATATATGTAGAAGTACTTTGCAAGCTGGAAATAAAGATATGTAAGCTTATTTTATTATAATTAATTATAAAATAAGGAATGTATAACTTATGTATGACCAAATGCAAAAGTGGGCACTAGTGTATATTAATTCTGCACAAGAGGCACATTGAAAACACTTTTTAAATTTTTCATAAAAATATTTTAATTCCAAATTTTCTGGCAATTTTTTTCTACCCTTAAGAATGTAAGTCTCCCCCCATAGATTGGCTTCCTGTGGGCACAGATTGTTTCCATAGGTTAAGATGTGTGATCATAATCGTTTGATCTTCTCTGATCTACAAATGTGGCAGTTTCATATAGTTCAATCTAATCATTTAGCTTTGTAGTTCTAGAACAATGTCCAGCTCCAGGTAAAAGTTTTAAAAGAAAATTGCTGTGCCGAACTGTTGAATGGAACTTGGAAATAAAGTTTCTTCCAAAATAACTATTCTTCAACAGGAAGTAATAGGTAAATGTGTTAGAAGTGAGAGGAATCGAATTGCTAATTATTTACCCTTTTTTTTTTCTCCTAGGATTCTGGGAAAGGTATGTGCAAATAAAAAATAAAAAAGACAAGGAACTGTAACCTGATTATGAATTTGGAAAAAAGATTACTCAACACACAAAGGGAAAAGTAAACTGGTTGACAGTGCTCTGGAAAGATGCCCTTTTGCTACAATGTAATTAATATTTCCTGTGTGAAAAACAACTGGTCAAATGATGTCCGTGCTTCCCTGTACAGTTTAATGGTGCTCATAATTCTGACCACACTGGTTGGCAATCTGATAGTTATTATTTCTATATCACACTTCAAGCAACTCCACACTCCGACTAATTGGCTCATTCATTCCATGGCCACTGTGGATTTTCTTCTGGGGTGCTTGGTCATGCCTTACAGTGTGGTGAGATCTGTTGAGCACTGTTGGTATTTTGGAGAAGTCTTCTGTAAAATTCACACCAGCACCGACATTATGCTGAGCTCAGCATCCATTTTCCACTTGTCTTTCATCTCCATTGACCGCTACTATGCTGTGTGTGACCCATTGAGATATAAAGCCAGGATCAGTATCTTGGTTATCTGTGTAATGATCTTCATTAGTTGGAGTGTCCCTGCTATTTTTGCATTTGGAATGATCTTTCTGGAGCTAAACTTCAAAGGAGTTGAAGACATATATTACAAACATGTTCACTGCAGAGGAGGTTGCTCTGTCTTCTTTAGCAAAATATCTGGGGTACTGGCCTTTATGACTTCTTTCTGCATACCTGGATCTATTATGTTATGTGTCTATTACAGAATATATCTTACAGCTAAAGGGCAGGCAAAATCAATTAATGATGGCAATCAGAAGCTCCAAATTGGATTGGAAATGAAAACTGGAATTTCACGGAGCACAGAAAGGAAAGCTGCGAAGACACTGGGGATTGTGATGGGAGTTTTCCTAGTGTGCTGGTGCCCTTTCTTTGTCTGTACAGTGATGGACCCTTTTCTGCACTACTCTATTCCACCTGCTTTGAACGATGTATTGATTTGGTTTGGCTACTTGAACTCTACATTTAATCCAATGGTTTATGCATTTTTCTATCCCTGGTTTAGAAAAGCACTGAAGATGATTCTATTTGGTAAAATTTTCCAAAAAGATTCATCTAGGTGTAATTTATTTTTGGAATAGAATTAGTGGAATTATTATATTTTACTGTTTTGCAAATCAGTTGATGATCACATTTATGAACACAACATAACCAACCCCATGGATTTTTAAAATCAGTTACTTGAGTCAAAGTATGTATGGCGAGTTAAATTATGATGCTTATAGGTAATTTCCAATTTGGGACATAGTAGGTATAATCTTTTCCATTCTTACTGCCTTATTGCAGTTTTGTAAATCCAGCATTTAAGGGCCTACCTTTTATATAAATTCTCCTGCCCTTAGAAGAACTGCCATGAGTTTATAGTGGTACCTTAGTCAGCTACTCAGTGGTGGAAACTATAAGGTTGAATTTGAGAATGCAAATTAGAATGATTTTGTCATATACTTATACATGTCCTTGTCACATATATGTATATGTCGTTTGTAAAATCAACTAAAAGTATGCACATTAAATGTTACTGCTAAATAATTGTTGACATAATTTATTTACATTGTTAATATATATACCAATCCTTAAATATCTTGATCTTCATATTTTAAAGTATGTTTTTCTGATTCTTGTACTTCTAAGAAATTTGAAAAATAAAGGAAAATATAAAAATAAAATATATACAAACCAAATGAACTTTTTAAAAAGATGTTACTTATGGTATACTTCCTGGTGAGGATTATATCATCTAAAATTCTTTATTTTATATTAATGTTTTTGTTTTTCAACCTTTATTTTAAAGTCAGGGGTATATGTACACATTTGTTAGCTGAATACAATGCATGATGCTGAGGTCTGAGCTACAAGTAATTCCTTTTTGTGGCTGTAAAATGTGACTTTGCACAGATATACAAATATATTTTTAACCACTTCTCTATTTTCAACAATGCCAGTTGTTTCTAACTTTTCACAAAATAATATAAACTCAATGAAATTTCTACTTTTTACCTGCTACTGAAGTCATGAAAACATCTAGAAGGATTTTACTTCTTTTCTTTATGTTGATTAGAATGCAACATTTTTAAACCAGCAAGGAAAAACTTTATTTCTAAAGTTAGTTCTTGAGATTTTGGTGTTTTAATATTTTCTCAAACTAATGGTTCCTTGATAGTCTAAGTCAGGGATTCCCAAATTCCCTCAGTCTGAATTTTAGTGTTGTTGTGACAAACTTTTTACAAGTAATTGTAAAGTGAGAAAATCAAAATAATGTGGTGAGCTTTTCCTATTGGAAAACTTATTCAATTTAATAGACTATTTGTTGTCTAAGATTATGTCCTTACTAAATTTCCAGGATTTATGCTCTTTTCAGTTCTGAAAATATAGTGGTAATAGGAGGTATTGGATAAACCTACATTTGTCCCCCCAAATTTTAAAAAGTGTTTATTAATGAAATACCATAATGCACTATTCCAGCTTTTCAATAACCCTAGGGGCAAGAAAGGGGTTTTGGGCAACAAGGTCTCATAGTGGGCTTGAGCAGGACCAGAGAGACTATGGTTGGTGCCAATCATCAAGGAAAGTAAAGGCACAGGGACTCCTAACAACCCACAGTCACAATCCACTGGAGACTGGTGACAAAGGCAACAGCCAAACACAGGCGACTTGTTGCTACTAAGAAAAACGTTGGCCTTATTCTGTATCATTCCCTCTTTTGACAGAGGAGCTTAACTTATTCGATGTGCAGTATACTTATAATTTTAATATTTGAAATTTCTTATTAAGGGAAAACCAAATGAGTATTTAATTAAGGATTTCCTGTATCAGCCAACCAGGGCTGAGGCGTAATGTTAGTTAGACGGTTTTCCTGAGACTTCTGTTATCTTCCAGATGAGAAACTCCTTGCTTTTCACTCATGTGCCAAATCTATAAACATCTACATCAAATAAGTAGGTAGACTAAGGCATGGGTCACTCTCTTGCTTATCTTGCATCAGATAAGTTTTCTTTCTCAGGTTTACATTTGGCCTTTGCTTAATAGTCTGAGAATTCCCCAGGTATTTATTTGGTTCCTCAAATAAAGTTTCATGATAAGTGTTTTCCTATCTCCACTAAGAACACCTTCTTCCCCAGTGACTTCTAGTGTGAAATTATGTCCCATCATGATCAAAACCAAAGAGCAGATGTGTTAATGATGCCCTCTGGTCTCTATTTACTCTGAAGTTTGGCAAGTAAGAGTAAAATGAGAGAGATGCTGTTTATAGGAGTCTCTTTGGGCTAGGGGCTCAAGTTTACTAAATTGCAGCTTCAAGGTGTCAAACTGTAAATGAACTGAGGTAAGCATTGGTAAATAGTCAATCAACATATGTAATTACTTCTATAAGCAATCCTCCCTAGACTACTTTTAACAACCAGAGAGTTTGTAAATAGTTATCTCAATCTCCTATGCTTGAAATGTGTTGATAACTCTGAGCCCAAATGGCTTAAAGTTTTCATCTTGTCTGCATCTTTTCCTAAGTGCGAGACATTATAGAAAGTTTTGAGATCAAGGAAAAACACACATATCATCAGTTGGTCTTCCTTCCATGGTTTATATTACTAGGGACAATAAAATAAAACACACACTAAAACACCACAGTACAATGTGTTTTATAACGATATTAGACTAGACGTGGAGTTAGCAGAATGCTACATTAGAACGTGTGTAGCCAGATCACAAGTTAACTCTATGTTAAAAAAAAAAAATGCAAAATGGCAATCATTACTAGGGTAATTGAATCATTTGAATTATCTTCTTCATCACTCCTATTACCACCGTCAAATAGGACAACAAACAAAGCCAGATCATTACTTACGATATAACTGGAAATACATTGGCCTGAGTTTGTTCTCAGACACTTGTGATGACTGACTGCTCAGCAATGTTCTACAGTAGAAAGTGACTTAGTAAACCTCCTTAAATTTCAGTTTTTCATATCTAGAGAAATATGAATAATATTTATATTCATATTTGATGCATAACTTTCAAGGTTCAAATAATACACAACTTTCAGGGTTCTTGTAAAGAGGTGGTCATTAATTAAATTATTTATTTATTCCTGTAACAAGTATTTTTTGTGCATGTATTAAATGCCTGTGGATGTGTTAGCTAGATGCTAAGGATTCAGATGTGAACAAGACCAGTATCTTCTCCAACCCTCTGGAATTTCCATGGGAATTAAATGAAGTTTTTATTTCCACAAAATGGAAATTATTTTTATCACTTTTTTCAGTCATTAGTAATAACCTTTGCTAAATGAAGTGAGATATTTGTCATGTGTTTGAATAATGTACAGCATATAGTTCATAGCCCATGATCAATAAATTTGATTTGCTATTATTATTTACAATTCACTTTGACCTTGTACAGAGATAGAATTAAAACCTATCTCCCTAACTGCCAATTCTGAGCCCAGATCACATCATTATATGTCATCTTATATCATTATAAATTGTAGGAAACTGAAGCTTACCGTTGTGATCATATTCTTACTGACATCTAGTTTCCTTCTCTGTCTGTCCAACTCACATAAAATATACTGGCGTTTTTTTCCTGTCAATTGGTCTTCTCCTTTGCAGGTGTCCAACCTTTCACATGTGCTGAACTAAACCACATCATCTCATTACTCACCCTTCTCTTCCCATGTTTTCTGTTGAATGAAACCACTCTCCTTGCAATTGCTCAAGCTGAAAGCATGGGAGTAATCCTTGACTCCTTCTTCTCCTTACTCCCCACCCACTAGTCAAGGGTGGGCAATGAACCTTCAAGCAAGTCTTAACTTTCCCTTCCGTGGACTCTGGATTAATTCCCAAACTGGTTTTCATTCCTCAAGTCTTGACCCCTCTAGTTCATTCTCCCCACAGTAGCCACTGATTCATCTAAACCCTAAATCTGACTATGTCTTTCTGCTGTTGAACATCCATAAATGGTTGTGTATTACTTTCTGTGTTACACTATAATGTCCACATTTCTTGGCTGGCATGAAAGATTCTCTATCATCTGTCTCACCCAGTTTTTTCTCTGTATCTCCTGCCCCTTTCTTACCCATGTATTATATTTCAGCCATATCAAGTTACCTAAATTTCCTGAAAACTCCATGCCTTTTCAGAACTCCTAGACTAGGCCATTCTATTCCTATTGTTCAGAATGCTCTTTACCAAATGATTTACTTACTTGTTCTTGAGGCTTTACCTTGAGTGAAACTGTTTTGCTTTCTTGATATCATCCCACTCAGGCTGGGGAGGGTGTAGTCTTCACTGTTACCAGAGGCAATTTAAGTGTAGTTTTGTTATTGTACATAACATACTACATGGTGACGATTTCTCTTTACAAAAAAGTAGTTTCTAAAAAATAGTTTTTAAAATAAATAGTTTAAAATATGTTACAGAAAAAATGTAAAATATTAATATTAGATATGAAATCTACAATGAGTGTCCTTGCAGCCTACGCTCAATTTAGGAAAAATCATGTTACCCCTTAAAAATTTTTCTTATTGATTTTTAGGTCTACATATTCCTGATGTTATCTCGTTGTCAATTATATTTGGGACAAATATCTTTACCAACAAGTAGCTTATTTTTTCAGTCATTTATTCTGACTTTTGCTAAACATTATTTCGTCATCCTACTGAGGTCAAATTTATCAATCTTTTTCTTAATTTTTTTGACTTAAGTAATTCTTTCCTACCATGAGATATAAGGAAATTTTTTTATATTCTCAGAGTTTTATGGTTATGCCTTTCACATTTAGGTTTTTAACTTACCTTAATTCTGGAATTTATTATTGTGTATGATTTGAAATAGGGTCTAATTTCCTTTATTATTTCTTATAACTAATTGTCCTAACACTATTTATTGAAAACTCTGTGATAAATATCGAATGAGAAAATTCTCAATAAAATACTGGGCAAATTGAATCCAGCAGCTCATCAAAAAGCTTGTCCACCACAATCAAGTCAGCTTCATCCCTGGGATGCAAGGCTGGTTCAACATATGCAAATCAATAAACATAATCCGTCGGAAAAACAGAATGACAAAAATGACACGATTATCTCAATAGATGCAGAAAAGGCCTTTGACAAAATTCAACAGCCCTTCATGCTAAAAACTCTCAATAAACTAGGTATTGATGGAATGCATCTCAAAATAATAAGAGGTATTTATGACAAGCCCACAGCCAATGTCATACTGAGTGTGTAGAAACTGGAAGCATTCCCTTTGAAAACCAGCACAAGACAAGGATGCCCGCTCTTACCACTCCTATTCCGCATAGTATTGGAAGTTCTGGCCAGGGTTTACTCTTCGGAGTGTGTATGTGTCCAGGAATTTATCCATTTCTTCTGGATTTTCCAGTTTAGCAAATTTAATTTATTATAGAACGAACAACTGGTTAAAGGGGAAAGGTTACACTTTTCAATAAATAGTGTGAGGACAATTAGTTATACAGAAATATTAAAGGAAATTAGACCCTATCTCACACCATAAACAATAATCAATTCCAGAATTAAAGTAAGTTAAAAACCTAAATATGAAAGGCATAACTATGGCCAAGTCTTTGTTTGCAGATGATACAACTGTATGATTACAAAACCACATTGTCTGGGCCCAAAATCTCCTCAAGCTGATAAGCAACTTCGGGAAAGTCTCAGGATACAAAATCAATGTGCAAAAATCACAAGAATTCCTATACACCAATTATAGACAATAGTCAAATCATGAGTGAACTCCCATTCACAATTGCTATGAAGAGAATAAAATACCTAGGAATACAACTAACAAGGGATGTGAAGGACCTCTTCAAGAACTATAAACCACTGCTCAAAGAAATAAGAGAGGACACAAACAAATGAAAAACCATTTCATGCTCATGGATAGGAAGAATCAATATCGTGAAAATGGCCATACTGCCCAAAGTAATTTATTGATTCAATGCTATTCCCATCCAACTACCATTGACTTTCTTCACATAATTGGAAAAAACTACTTTAAATTTCATATGGAACCAAAAAAGAATCCACATAGCCAAGACAATCCTAAGCAAAAAGACCAAAGCTGAAGGCACCATGCTACCTGACTTCAAACTATACTACAAGGCTACAGTAACAAAAGCAGCATGGCACTGGTACCAAAACAGAGGTATAGACCAATGGAACAGAACAGAGGCCTCTGAAATAATACCACACATCAACAACCATCTTATTTTTGACAAACTTGACAAAAAGAAGCAAGGGGGAAAGGATTCTCTATTTAATAAATGGTGTTGGGAAAACTGGCAAGCCATGTGCAGGAAGCTGAAACTCAATCCTTTCCTTATACCTTATACAAAAATTAATTCCTGGTGGATTAAAGATTTAAACATAAGACCTAAAACCATAAAAACCCGAGAAGAAAACCTAGGCAATACCATTCAGGACATAGGCATGGGCAAAGACTTCATGACTAAAACACCAAAAGCAATGGCAACAAAAGCCAAAATTGACAAAAGAGTTCTAATTAAATTAAAGACCTCTGCACAGCAAAAGAAACTATCGATAGAGTGAACCAGCAACCAACAGAATGGGAAAAAATTTTGCCATCCACCTATCTGACAAAGGGCTAATATCCAGAATCTACAAAGAACTTAAACAAATTTACAAAACAAACAAACAAACAACCCCATCAAAAAGTGGGCAAAAGATATGAACAGACACTTTCCAAAAGAAGACATTTTGGTGGCCAACAGACATGAAAAAAATGCTCATCATCACTGGTCATTAGAGAAATGCAAATCAAAACTACAATGAGATACCATCTCATGCCAGTTAGAATGGCATTCATTAAAAAGTCAGGAAACAACAGATGCTGGGGAGGATGTGGAGAAATAAGAATGTTTTTACATTGTTGACGGAAGTGTAAATTAATTCAATCATTGTGGAGGACAGTGTGGCAATTCCTCAAGAATCTACAAGTAGAAATATCATTTGACCCAGGAATCCCATTACCAGGTATATACCCAAAGGATTATAAATCACTCTGCTATAAAGACACATACACATGTATGTTTATTGTGGCACTGTTCACAATAGCAAAGACTTGCAACCAACACAAATACCCAATGATGATAGACTGGATAAAGAAAATGTGGCACATATACACTATGGAATAGTATGCAGACATAAAAAAAGATGAGTTCATGTCCTTTGCAGGGACATCAATGAAACTGGAAACCATCATTCTCAGCAAACTAACACAAGAACAGCAAACCAAACACCGCATGTTCTCACTCATAGGTGGGAGTTGAACAATGAGAATTCATGGGCACAAGGAGGGGAATATCACACACTGGGACCTGTTGGGGAGTGGGGGGCCAGGGGAGGGATAGCATGAGGAGAAGTACCTAATGTGGATGATGTGTTGATGGGTGCAGCAAACCACCATGGCACATGCATACCCATGTAACAAACGTGCATGTTCTGCACAGGTACTCAGAACTTAAAGTATAATTTTAAAATTAATTAATTAATTAATTAAATTTCCATACACTGACGTGTGTAGACTTATTATATTACCAACTTCTTTGTTGGTAATATAATTTATTAACTTATAATTTATAATTAATATAATTTATTATACACGTGTGGGAGGGGTGTTTAGGTTCTTTAAAGGATCCATTTATCAATTTATTTATTGTTTTACAAATACCTCTAATTTAAGTCTAGAAATGAGGTTAAGAAAAATTCCTTCACTCTATTTTCTTTTCTTTTTCATTTTTATTTATTTCTTCATCTGAAGAATTTAGCTTTATGTAAACTTTTATAATTCCTTATAAATTCTGGGGACAACTTGTCACATAGTACACACAAACACGTACATCCTTTGAGATTTTGGTAGAGAGTCCATTAAATCTCTAGACTAGTTTGGGAAAATTAACATCTTTACCACAGTGATTCTTTTAATGTTTCTTTAGGTCTTTATGTCTTTTAATAAAATTTTAAAAATTTTCCGTAAAGGACTGGCACATCTACCTTTAAAGGTACTTTTTCTATTTTTGATTATGTTGTAACAATAATTTTTTTTGCAAATTACAATTTTGAGTTATTTCTTGTTGCTAGACAGAAAAACAATATATTTCTGTATTTTAAGTTTTTTTTTAACTTTTGTTTTAGATTTGGGGATACATGTGAAGGCTTTAACTGGCAACCTTGCTAATCTCTCTTATTAACTCTAAAAATGTATGTGCATACTTGGATATTTTATATAGACATTTATATCATTTGTCAATCATAATAATTTGTTTTCATTTTTCTAATTTTTCTACATTTTCCTCCAGCCTCACTACACTGGTTAGGGTCTCCAGCAAAAGCAAGAAATTGAAATGGCTTTAGAGCAAGCTTATTCGACCTGCAGCCCAGGACATCTTTGAATGTGACCCAACACAAATTTGTAAACTTTCTTAAAACATTATAAGGTTTTTTTTGAAAAAAATTTTTTTAGCTCATCAGCTATCATTCGTGTTAGTGTATTTTATGTGTGGCCCAAGACAATTCTTCTTCCATTATGGCCCAGGGAAGCCAAAAGACTTGGACACCCCTGCTTCAGAGGGTTCTCTAGCCTTGTTTCTCATCTTCAAGGAAATGCTTTTAAGGTTTCATCATTACATAAGATATTTGCTATAAAGATTTTAATTTGTTTTTATAGATACCCTTAATCAGGTTAAGAAAATTATGTTTTCCTACTTTGCTAAGAGGGTTTTTTTAAAAATCATAAACAGGTTTGAATTTTGTCATGTGTCTGTTGAAATAAGTAAATGATTGTTCTCTCTTGATTTGATATTATGATAAAATACTTTAAGTAATGCCTTTATGTCAAATAATCAAACTATGCTTATGTCCCTAAGGTAGACCAATGTAGGTATAATTTATCTTCTTTCTTTCAAGTAACTCAGAACTCTATCACTGTTGCATCTAAGTTTATGAGTAAGATTAAACTTAAATTTTTCTGTCTTGTAGATTCTTGTCAGAATTTGTTTCTAGTTTATGCTATCATCATAAAATCAATTGGCAAATTAACCATTCTTGGTGTCCTGAATAGTGTGTGTAAGATGGGAGTTATTTTGTCCTTGAATATTTCGTAGAGCTTACCATTGAAATTATAGGAACATGACATGGAGTTTTCTTCATAGGAATACTTAAAATTACTAATTCCTTTGTAATGGTTAAGGACCACTTACAGGAGTTTTTGCTTTAACATAATGTGCAGGCATCTGAAAAACTAATGTCCTTAATATTGTGCACAAAGAATAATAGGGTTGATGGAAAATAGGATTAATGGCAGATCACCCAAACACCTTGTCTCTCAGACCACAATGCAATCAAATTAGAACTCAGGATTAATAAACTCACTTGAAACCTCACAACTGCATGGAAACTGAACAACCTGCTCCTGAATGACTACTGGGTAAACAACAAAATAAAGGCAAAAATAAATAAGTTATTTGAAACCAATGAGAACCAAGACACAATGTACCAGAATCTCTGAGACACAGCTAAAGCAGTTTTTAGAGGGAACTTTCTAGCACTAAATGCCCACAGGGGAAAGTGAGAAAGATCTAAAATTGACATCCTAACGTCACAATTAAAAGAACTAGAGAAGCAAGAGCAAACAAATTTAAAGGCTAGCAGAAGACAAGAAATAACTAAGATCAGAGCAGGACTGACAGAGATGGAGACATGAAAAAACCTTCAAAAAATCAATGAATGCAGGAGCTTGTTTTTCAAAAGAATTTAAAAAATAGACTGCAAGCCAAACTAATAAAGAAGAAAAAAGAGAAAAATCAAATAGACACAATAAAAAATGATAAATGGGATGTCAGCACTGATCTCACAGAAATACAAACTACGATCAGAGAATACTGTAAACACCTCTATGCAAATAAGCTAGAAAATCTAGAATAAATGGATAGATTCCTGGAAACATACTCCCAAGACTAAACCAGGAAGATATCTATCCCCTGAGTAGACCAATAACAAGTTCTGAAATTAAGGCAGTAATTAATAGCCTACCAACCAAGAAAAGCCCAGGACCAGAAAGATTCACAGCCAAATTCTACCAGAGGTACAAATAGGAGCTGGTACCATTCCTTCTGACACTATTCCAAACAACACAAAAAGAGGGAATCCTCCCCAACTCATTTTATGAGACCAACATCATCCTAATACCAAAACCTGACAGAGATGCAACTGAAAAAGAAAACTTCAGGCCAAATTCCATGATGAATATCAACGCAAAAATCTTCAATAAAATACTGGCAAACAGAATGCAACAGCAAATCAAAAAGCTTATTCATCATGATCAAATAGGCTTCATCCCGGGGATGCAAGGCTGGTTCAACATATGCAAGTCTATAAATGTAATCCATTACATAAACAGAACCAAAGACAAAAACCACATGATTATCTCAACAGATGCAGAAAAGGCCTTCAACAAAATTCGACAGCCCTTCATGCTAAAAACTCTCAATAAACTAGACATTGATGATACGTATCACAAAATAATAAAAGCTATTTATGACAAACCCACAGCCAATATCATACTGAATGGGCAAAAACTGGAAGCATTCCCTTTGAAATCTGGCACAAGACAAGGATGCCCTCTCTCACCACTCCTATTCAATATAGTATTAGAAGTTCTAGCCAGGGCAATCAGGCAAGAGAAATAAATAAAGCGTATTCAAATAGGAAGAGAGGAAGTCAAATTGTCTCTATTTGCAGATGACATGATTGTATATTTAGAAGACCCCATTCATTGTCTCAGCCCAAAATCTCCTGAAGCTGATAAGCAACTTCAGCAAAGTCTCAGGATACAAAATCAATGTGCAGAAATCACAAGCATTTCTATACACCAATAACAGACAAACAGAGAGCTAAACCAAAAGTGAACTCCCACTCACAGTTGCTACAAAGAGAATAAAATACCTAGGAATACAACTAACAAAGGATGTAAAGAACCTCTTCAAGGAAAACTACAAACTACTGCTCAATGAAATAAGAGAAGACACAAACAGATGGAAAAACATCCCATGCTCATGGTTGGAAGAATCAACATCATGAAAATGGCCATACTGTCGAAAGTAATTTACAGATTCAAGACTATCCCCATCGAGCTACCAATGACCTTCTTCACAGAACTGGAAAAACCACTTCAAACTCCATATGGAACCAAAAGAGAGCCCACATAGCCAAAACAATATGCAAAAAGAACCGGAGACATCATGCTGCCTGATTTCAAATTATACTACAAGGCCACAGTAATCAAAACAGCATGGTACTGGTACCAAAACATAGACCAATGGAACAGAACAGAGGCCTCAGAAGCAACCCCATGCATTGACAATCATCTGATCTTTGACAAACCTGAGAAAAACAAGCAATGGGAAAAGGATTCCCTGTTTAATAAATGGTGGTGGGAAAACTGGCTAGCCATGTGCAGAAAGCAGAAACTAGACCATTTCCTGACACCTTACACTAAAATTAACTCCAGATGGATTAAAGATTTAAACATAAGACCTAACACCATAAAAACCCTAGAAGAAAACCTAGGCAAAACCATTCAGGACATAGGCATAGGCAAGGATTACATGGCTAAAACACCAAAAGCAATGGCAACAAAAGCCAAAATAGACAAATGGAATCCAATTAAACTCCAGAGCTTCTGTACAGCAAAGGAAACAATCATTAGAGTGAACAGGCAACCAACAGAATGGGAAAAAATTTTTGCAATCTACCCATCTGACAAAGGGCTAATATCCAGAATCTACAAAGAACTAAAGCAGATTTACAAGAAACAAACAAACAAACACATTCAAAAGTGGGCAAAGGATATGAACAGACACTTTACAAAAGGAGACATTGATGAGGCTAACAAACATATGAACAAATGCATCACTGGTCATTAGAGAAATGCAAATCAAAACCACATTGAGATACCATCTCACACCAGTTAGAATGGTGATCATTAAAAAATCTGGAGACAATAGATGCTGGGGAGGATGTGGAGAAATAGGAACACTTTCACACTGTTGGTGGGAGTGTAAATTAACCATTGTGGAAGACAGTGTGGCGATTCCTCAAGGACCTAGAAACAGAATTACCATTTGATCTAGCAATTCCATTACTGGGTATATACCCAAAGAATTATAAATTGTTCTATTATAAAGACACATGCACACATATGTTCACTGCAGTACTCTTTACAATAGCAAAGACCTGGAACCAACCCAGATGTCCATCATTGATAGACTGGATAAAGAAAATGTGGCACATATACACCATGGAATACTATGCAGCTATAAAAAATTATGAATTCGTGTCCTTCATAGTGACATGGATGAATCTGAAAACCATCATTATCAGCAAACTGACCAAAGAACAGAAAACCAAACACTGTATGTTATCACACATAGGTGGGTGTTGAACAATTAGAACACATGGACAAAGGGAGGGGAGCATCACACACTGCAGTCAATTGGAGGGGGCTAAGAGAGGGACAGCAGGGGGAGGTTGGGGAGGGATAATGAGGGGAGAAATACCAGATATAGATGATGGGGGGATGAAGGCAGCAAACCACCTTGCCATGTATGTACTTATGCAACAATCCTGCATGATCTGCCCATGTACCCCAGAACCTAAATTGCAATAAAAAACAAAACCTCTTTGTAATATTCAAATTAATTAGCCCTTTCCCCATTTCCCTTGGGGGCTTGTCTTTTGGTTATATTCTCTGGGGAATGAATCGAAAGACTCAGTTTTCCCAGGCTGCCAGCAGGTGTCACTGTTGAAAATAGGTGGTCACCCTGTGTGATGCCATTCCTATTGCCATGATGTGGAGACACCAGGTTATGGGGGGAAGCTATGGCTTCTAAGGGCTTAGACAAAACCAAGAGGAATGAGCTGGTACTCGTTACATTTGCATTGCCACAGAACTGTTATTCTTAAATCTTGTGCTCAGAACTGGAGACACTGGGTCTGAAGACTTTTCTTAAGCTCAGCTGTATGCTGTTTCTGGGCTTTGATTTTGACTTTTCTTTCTTTCTTTCTTTTTTTTTTTTTTGAGATGGAGTTTCGCTCTCATTACCCAGGCTGGAGTGCAATGGCGCGATCTCGGCTCACCACAACCTCTGCCTCCTGGGTTCAGGCAATTCTCCTGCCTCAGCCTCCTGAGTAGCTGGGATTACAGGCACGTGCCACCATGCTCAGCTAATTTTTTGTATTTTTAGTATAGATGGGGTTTCACCATGTTGACCAGGATGGTCTTGATCTCTTGACCTTGTGATCCACCCACCTCAGCCTCCCAAAGTGCTGGGATTACAGGCTTGAGCCACCATGCCTGGCCGATTTTGACTTTTCATCCCTGGTTCTCCTTCTGCCAGCTGTCACAGTCTGTCTTGAGCTAAATTTTTAAATTTTTTTGTAGAGATGAGGTCTTACTATGTTGCCCATGCTGGTTTTGAACTACTGGGCTTGACGATCTTATTCCCTTTGCTCCACATAAGTACCTTCGGGTGTTAAAAATGCACATTAAGTTCTAACCTTCCCCTGCTATTTGTCTCCCATCCACAGAATCAAAAGAGAATACTAAGTAATTCTTTACAGAACCCAGAAAGTTTGTCCAAAATGACTTTGGTCTCTCCTGGAAGAGATAGAAATTGCTGGAAACTTTTCAGTAGCAATGTCTTTTGCTATTTCTACCCTTTTGGCTAATATGTATAAAGATTTCTTTAGAAATATATATATATACATGATCTTATCTCATTCGTACCATACATCATTATTTTATCTAACCTCATTCATAATATAACTATGAATATGCTTTGAGATGAAAAGAGACATTTTTTGTTGTTCCTCTTTCACTTTTTCAAGAACAGCTACTAGCCAGACATGATGGGGCATGCACCTGTAGTCCCAGCTACTCGGGAGGCTGAGACTGGAGTATTGCTTGAGCTTTTCGGTGTTGTAATGAGCTATGATCATGCCACTGCATTGCTGCTTGGGTGTCAGAGCAAGACTTTGTCTCTTAAAAAAAAAAAAAGAAGAAGAAGTAGAACTACTAAGTGAGGTTCAGCCAGGACTAGCTATGTATTTTCATGAGGTCCAGTACAAAACGAAAGTGTAGAGCCCCTTGTTAAAAGTTTTTAAGAATTTCAAGAGGTCACCTAAGAGCATTAAATTAAGCATGGCTTCTTCAAAGCTCAGCTCCCTGTATGACTGCACAATCTGCATGCCTATGCAGTGGTCCTAGGCATAGCCGACCGAGATCACACAGAGCACTCTAATTTTTATTTACGAAGGACCTGGGTTTCTTCTAATGAACAAGGTTATATTTAATCTACATCTGGGGTATCTTGCCTCCCAAGGCTGTTCCATCACAGAGACATGAGCTTTCACATTTCAAAAGGACAGACAAAAAGGTAGGCCTTTAAACACATGAGTAGCTTTAAACCAGTGGCATCTGAGAAGATTTTGGCATAATCATATGAATTATTTACAGAGATAATAATTATGCTCAATTTCTCCAAATCTAAGAGGATTAATGAGATATGTACTTTTAATCACATTTATGCAAAGAAAAAGGAGGAAGGCAAAGGGAAGGCCTCAGTGACTAGCATTTGAGACAAAATATACACTGACTATCTCAGATCTTTCTGAAATGATGAAGGACACATATCTTATTTTTTCTGCTTGAATCAGAGATCCCATCTATGTGTAGTTGAGATCAGGCTTCTTAGGACCCTCCATAACTCAAGGGCTCAGATTTGTTTTTACAGCCTTTATGTAATAGCAGACCTAGAGCCTTAAATGCTGTAGGTGATAAAAACTTAGGTAAGCGGAGACTCCTGGGAGGATGAAGGAGTGATTTAAGCTGATTGAGCTGTTAAACTTTTGAACAACAAGGATTTTGTTTTTGTTTCTGTTTTTTTTTTTTTCACTTTCAGATTCAATCCCCTTAAGACTAATTGTTAAGTTATAAATCAGCACAATTCACATAGTTTGAGTCTTCCGGTTCCATATAAACATTCAGAGTATTCAGAGAAGAAGCAAAGAAAAAAGTTCCTCCAGTAAAGAGTTAAGAATGGAATCTTCTGCAATGCAACAGGTATGTGGAAGATGTAGGATATGAAACAAAGATCTGTGTTTTCTCTTCCTTGATGTTTTCTTAAGAAATAAATTGCCACCCTAATAATGCAGTAGATTGCTGGTGCATTGGGTCTTCCTTTTTGAATTTTGGTCATGTTTACAGAGAATGTGTAGGCATGTGGAAGATTGGAGAAGGTGCAGGACTTAATATGAATTTGTAATAAAAGGCAGTCATTTTAGTATGTGAATGAAATAACGTGCTGCCTTCTGGAAGAGTAACATGTTTGCTGGGAAGAATACTTAGAATCCTGGAAAGGTTACCTCCTTCTAAGTGGCTGAACAAATTATTTATCACTGTCTTAAGTTTTTAAACTGTCTTAAGTATTAAGTATTAAGATAGTTACCTGGCCTTTTCCTTACAATCCCATTTCCTCTCTTAGGAGAAATCTTTTCTAGTCAAATGTATCCTTGAATGTGGTGATTATTGGCAACAAGAAAGGAAAAAAGGAAGGAAGGAAAGAGGGAGGGAAAGTAGCTTTTGAGAGTGTACTATGTATCCGGCATTATGCTAAGGTTATTCATAAGGCTATTTATATTATGTGTTACACTATTCATTTAATATGTTAAGAGTCATTAACATTAAATATTTGATAGAAATTGAACAATTGAAAGAATCAATAGTTTGGGTAAGGGCAAAATAATTCAAGGAAATGAGAAATAATGATTACCTGGCAGAAAGACATAGTGAAGTCCATTAAGCCTTAAAAGTGGTTACTAAAGCAGAGGAATATTTATTTACTAATGAAGCATTAATCAAATGTAAAGACGAGGCAAAATTAAAAGCCATCACATTAGAAATATCAGAAAATTATTCTTCCTCCTTCCTACCCCTAAAAAAAGAAATAATAATAATAATAAATTAGAAAAAATAGAAAATTCTTTATCATTGTGGTCATGGTCCTGCGGTTTGATCACTTTCTCAGGCAATATAGAAAACACTTTTATTTTAACAATTTAGTAGAATAAAGTTTGTGCTTTACTCATAAGAAGAATGGGCAAATGATTCATTATATTACAAATCTTCATTTTTTATGTCTGAGTTTCTTTTAGAAACTTAACAGTAATGGCAAAAAGATCTGACTTTACATTGAACTCTATGACAATCCATCCATGTATCTAAGGATGCTTACGTTAACAGGTTTAAAAAAATAGAAAAAGTGACCCTTGAAAACTATAGCCTTTAAAATACTACTTTTGCATTTAGCTTTCCATAGATATGAAAGATATGGTTCTTGAAAGGTTTAAACTGATTATAGATGTCACATGCAAGAACTATGTCAAATAAATTATGGGGGCTGTAATATTTAAATGGAATTAAAATTATTATTTGATGAATTCATCAAATAATCATCTGATATACCTCTCTATACTTTGTGGCATGCGTATGAGGAATTCATGTGTGAATGCAGACATCCTATTATGTGTTTCAAAGAACTTCAGTACTAAGATAATTGTGTAATTAAAGTTTCTGACTGTTAAAAGGAAAATTATTCAAGCCCTGCAGTCTGTGATTTTAGACTTAGAAGGATTCAGCATGATTTTAACAACAGTGGGATGGCAGGATGATTAACAATATCAAAGTCATTAAGCCAGGAACACAAAGAAGTTTGCAAACAATTGAATTTTAAAATGTACTGTAGTTGGAACAGGAAACCAAATACCGTAGGTTCTCATTCATAAGTGGGAGCTGAACAAGGAGAACACATGGACACAGGGAGGGGAACATCACACACCGGGGCCTGCCGGCAGTGGGGGAGGGGGTTGGTGGGAGGCAGGGGGAGGAAGAACATTAGGACAAATACCTAATGTATGCAGGGCTTAACGCCTAGATGATGGGTTGATGGTTGCAGCAAACCACCCCGGCACATGTACACCTATGTAACAAACCTGTATGTTCTGCACATGTATCTTAGAACTTAAACGAAATAAAATGCTATTGTGAAAATGCCTTTAGCACAAGAATGTTGTATGTGTGTTAAAAGGACATTATTTGTTACTTGTTATTTCTTTTAGCTTCACTTTGCAAAACGGAAAGTGATTTTAAAATAAACCAACAAAATTTGCTTTGGATCTCCTATGCTTTTCAATGAGCATACTGCAGGTGATCAGAAATCCTTTTTTCTTTTTGATAATACTGCATTTTCTCTCAGTATTTTCTTCGGTGGTGTTGCCTAACTGGTCAGCAGGTCGCTAACAAAAAGGACAAGTAGCTAAAAAATGTAGTACTAAGGGAGGAAAATCTCTCACTTCTCTTTTTTTTCCTCTCTCTGTTTTCTTTTCTTTTTTTCTGTGACAATGTTAGGAAGAGCAAAATGCTATATGCATATATTAGAAACCCCTATTTTTTCATGCGTCTTTTTAAAATTTTTATTTTCTTGTTTTTTAACTTTTATTTTAAGTTCGGGGGTAATGCGAAGGTTTGTTACATAGGTAAACTCGTGTCATGAGGGTTTGTTGTACAGATGATTTCATTACCCAGGTATTGAGCTCAGTACCCAACAGTTACCTTTTCTGCTCCTCTCCCTCCTCCTGCCCTTCCCCACCAAGTAGATCCCAGTCTGTCCTTTCCTTCTTTGTGTTCATAAGTTCCACATATGAGTGAGAGCATGCAATATTTGGTTAGAAACCCCAATTTTAGCTGCCACAAATGAATATAGTTAAAGAAATGGTTGTACACATTTTAGACAGATCCGGATAAAACCGTTCTGATGAAACTCTTTCATGAATAAGTCAGTTGTCTCTGTAAACAGCATTTAGGGTGTGGGCAGAGACCTCAAATGCATTTTGTGGTATGCAATCACCTAGGTAAGAGGTATGAAGATCTTTAGTTCTATTGCTCAAATATGTCCCATCACACATCAGGCCATTCGTTCTCTGCATGTGGCGACGAGGCCTGCAAGGAGGAAGAATGAAGAAGAGAAAACTGCCTTGGACTCGCCACTTGACATTGGTTGGAGAAAGCTTTTAATTTCAAATCTGTACTCACTCTCTTTTAGCTCACTTGATTACTTTAATTTAAAAAGTCATTACCCAAATTTAAGAACAAAGTGGGAAATCTCTTTTGACTAATGTTGGCTAAGAACACTTTTCCTATCGAGGAACAATAATGAAACTAGAAAGGCTTTCTTCTCTCATTTTATTCTCCCCTCCCCATATTTTCTCTGCTGTGTTTTAGGGTTCCCTGAGAATTCCTTTTAGAAGGTCTCAGAACACATACAGTTGTGTGTCTTTTCTTTATCCTATGTTCCATGTAGAACAGAACTTTTCTGTTCAAATTCTACTCACCCATTGAGACCCAGATCAAAAGTCACATCCTTGATGCAACATTACTGTGTTGCCCAACCTAAAACTATCTTGTCCATTTTTGAACTTTGATTGTACATTTTGCCTGGATCTCTTTTTGGTCAGGTAATCACCATTGCTGCTTTCATCTGCAGTACAGAATCATTTAGGGTTTTTTTTTTTTTTTTTTTTTTTTTTTTTTGAGACAGAGTCTCACTCTGCTGCCCAGGCTGGAGTGCAGTGGCACACTCTTGGCTCACTACAACCTCCGCCTCTCGGGTTCAAGAGATTCTCCTGCCTCAGCTTCCCGAGTAGCTGGTACTACAGGCACCCACCACCACATTTGGCTAATTTTTGTGTTTTCAGTAGAGACAAGATTTCACCATCTTGGCCAGGCTGATCTTGAACTCTTGACCTTGTGATCCGCCCACCTCGGCCTCCCAAAGTGCTGGGATTACAGGCAGGAGCCACTATGCTTGGCCAGAATCATTTAGGTTTTAAGTGTTGATGGGCTTTGTCTCTTCAGCTGCATTGTAGAATCTCTGCTGCCAGGGTTTATCTTCATGCTTTCTTCTTCCTTTCCTTGTATCTTGCGTATTGTGGGCATTCATGAAAAATGTCTTGCTCTATTTGTGATGTGCTCTTATAAGGGTTGAGGATTTATTGGTTTATCTCTTGGTAACTGATAAGGTCTGATATGTGTGAGGTCACTGAAGGCCAAAGGCATTTCTGCTTTGCATATAGACAGCTCTTTTTTTCTTAACGTACCTTTTAAAAATAAAGTCATTCTAATTTATGAACATGTTACATTTCAAATATATATTAAAGAATAACATGCAGATTTTAATATGCAAAATGAGCATTCTAGGCCAACTCAAGGAGGGCATATGCTTCATTTTCTTGCAGCGGAGATGGCTTGCTTTCTAAAAGCTCTCTAGCCCTCTGCTCATTTGTGTGGCCTACACATGGAAAGTTGTCAGGCTGTCATTGCACCGGGCTCTGAGAAGCTCGTCACAAAGAACTGAGGGTTTGTCCAGCTTTGGCAGCTTTTGTCTCCACCCACCTCTGACTTAGCTGCTCTGGCTGATGCGATGCTTGTTAAGACTTCACGATTTGCTGAAGAGATTGACTCTACCAGATAATTAGGGGTTATTAAATGATTCTTCCCCCTTAAAACAACATTGGCATGAATAAAACAAACAAAGCACAGTGAAAATAATAGAAAACAAGAATGAAACTATTTTCAAATAATAATCTCCTGATATCACAGATAATAGACCACAATCAAATCAAATCTGATTATATATTTCCAGCCCCTTGGAGGAAGAAGTGCATGTGTTGTCTCATAAATATCTATTCTTCCCACACACAGGAAGATGAGTAAGAGTTAGCTCAATCATTTGTTTTTTTCTTCTTTTAAATTTCAAAGCCTGGCATAAAGTAAGAGTTTCCTAAATGTTGGTAGTATAGAGGAAAGTATGGAGTAAAAAATGTTTTGTTTTTTTTTTAATTAAGATGGAGTCTCACTCTGTCTCCCAAGCTGGAGTGCAGTGGCAAGATCTTGGCTCACTGCAACCTCCACCCCCTGGGTTCCAGCAATTCTCCTGCCTCAGCCTGCTGATCATCCTGGCTGATTTTTATATTTTTAGTAGAGATGGGGTTTCACCATGTTGGCCAGGCTGGTCACCAACTCCTGACCTTAGGTTATCCACCTGCCTCAGCCTCCCAAAGTTCTGGGATTACAGGCCGAAGCCACCGTGCCCGGTTAATAATGATCTTTTAAGCCAATTAGTTCAGAATTCTTAAAAATTACAAATAAAGGTTAAAATAAATGAATGGAAAAGATCATGAGTAATATTGCAGCATAAATTATCTTCCTGGATTCTTCTCTGCCTTTCATGAGTTTTTCTATGAAAGCATATATAAAACATAGAATATTTTATTTATATTCTGACAAAATTCTACTTGTGCTTTTTTTTTTTTTTGAAGGAAACATTCGATTGCTCTGAATATGGAAATAGATCTTGCTCAGAAAATGAAAGGTCTCTGGGTGTCCGAGTGGCCATGTATTCATTTATGGCAGGAGCCATATTCATCACAATATTTGGCAATCTTGCCATGATAATTTCCATTTCCTACTTCAAGCAGCTTCACACACCAACCAACTTCCTCATCCTCTCCATGGCCATCACCGATTTCCTCCTGGGATTCACTATCATGCCATATAGTATGATCAGATCAGTGGAGAACTGCTGGTATTTTGGGCTTACATTTTGCAAGATTCATTATAGTTTTGACCTGATGCTTAGCATAACGTCCATTTTCCATCTTTGCTCAGTGGCCATTGATAGATTTTATGCTATCTGTTACCCATTACGCTATTCCACCAAAACAACTATTCCAGTCGTTAAAAGACTGCTACTTCTCTGCTGGTCGGTTCCTGGAGCATTTGCCTTCGGGGTGGTCTTCTCAGAGGCCTATGCAGATGGAATAGAGGGCTATGATATCTTGGTTGCTTGTTCCAGTTCCTGCCCAGTGATGTTCAACAAGCTATGGGGGACTACCTTGTTTATGGCAGGTTTCTTCACTCCTGGGTCTGTGATGGTGGGGCTTTATGGCAAAATTTTTGCAGTATCCAGGAAACATGTTCATGCCATCAATAACTTGCCAGAAAATCAAAATAATCAAGTGAAAAAAGACAAAAAAGCTGCCAAAACTTTAGGAATCGTGATGGGTGTTTTCTTATTATGTTGGTTTCCTTGTTTCTTCACAATTTTATTGGATCCCTTTTTGAACTTCTCTACTCCTGTAGTTTTGTTTGATGCCTTGACATGGTTTGGCTATTTTAACTCCACATGTAATCCCTTAATATATGGCTTCTTCTATCCCTGGTTTCGCAGAGCACTGAAGTACATTTTGCTAGGTAAGATTTTCAGCTCACATTTCCATAATACAAATTTGTGTATACAAAAAGAAAGTGAGTAGATTTATTCTGTGTGAATAAATTGAAGTAAAAAGACTAGAACTCAGAAGAATGAAGTTGTTTAAAATGTGCATTTGTGTGCATGTGTGTATTATTGTAGCTACCATAGAAAGTTCTTGGTTTCTAAGATAAGATAAAAAAAAAAAAAGGAAGCTTCTCTTTGAGCCAAAAATCCCTCCAATCGTTTTCAGAATTCTTACACATCCATTACTTCCTGGTAGAGAGCAAACAAAAGAAAATTAGAAAAGTAAAGAGAACATGGGGAAAGCCAGAGATGGAAAGGGTAAGACACACAAAAGCTTTTATAATGTTCAAAGGGATCAAAATATAGGCTGAGCTTGGGAACTGCTTGTACCTCTCCCCACCACAGACGCTTTGTGTGATATTCCCATTCATTTTTGTTCTTCAGGCTCTTATCAGATGTACTTTGAAACATCAACAACTAAAAATGATAGGTAAGTAAATAATAGAAATAACAATTTCAAAAACCCCTATTCTTCCAGGAATCAGTTATGTGTTAGCTGAGAGTTAAGGCTGTAGTAGATTCTGCTGTTGTGAGAACAAATGTTTCTTAACTAAAAGAAGAAATGGCAAACTGAGTAACTGGGGCCACGGGCTCCAGGCGGGTTTTCATTCAGGAGACATCCTAATCACAACAGATAATTTCCATGTTACTTGCAGTAGAACTCTGTTCAGTGTCTTCCTTTCCTCCGTAGGCTCATCCACATTCTGTATTGCTATTTGGTGTTCCGGTGTTAATAAATGTGAAATAACTACTAAAAAATTTTGTTTTGAATCCATCATTCTTTTTTGCTTGATATTTATCTTTTTTTTTTTTTTTTTTTTTTGGGAGATGGAGTCTCGCTCTGTCGCCCAGGCTGGAGTGCTGTGGCATGATCTCGGCTCACTGCAACCTCTGCCTCCCAGCCGGTTCAAGCAATTCTCTCAGCTTCCCAAGTAGCTGAGACTACAGGCATCTGCCACCAAGCCTGGCTAATTTTTGTATTTTTATTAGAGACAGGGTTTCATTATATTGGTCAGGCTGGTCTCAAACTCCTGACCTCGTAATCCACCCACCTTGGCCACCCAAAGTGCTAGGAGTACAGGCATGAGCCACTGCACCTGGCCTGTACATGTGTTTTTTAATAACAGAGGAGTGGGAGGGAGAAATAAAGAAGAAAATTATTAACTTTAGGTTGAGACTCATTAATAACTGATGGGCTGTGACCAGTGATGTGTTGGTATAACTTCAACACTGAGCTCTAAAACAACAGTCCTAATTTGTAGAGTTTGATGATTTCCATGGTATATAAATTTAATAACTCTTCCCTTACAAGTGATTCCAACCTATAACTGTAATATCAACTGGCTTCCAAAAGTCGTGAAAAGTTAACAAACTATTTTTGAAAATAATCACAGGTAGTTCCAGTATACCACTGGCTGCAAACAACATTTTTAATGAAAAGCAAATTAGGATAGAAGAAAATAGGTAATATCAAAATACATTGCTTGCACCAAGGCTAAGTATAGTCTCATGAAGTTTTATTTTCAGATGTCTCTGTGTATGTGTGTGTGTGTGTTTATATATGGTAGTAAACTGTGTTTCACTGAAATATTCCTTGTTTAATTTCTTCATTTACATTATAGCAATGAAAATTGTGAGTTTTCAAGAGAGAGTAGTTATATCAGGTGCAGTTATGAAAGCAAATTTGTCAGTGCCTTTTCAATGAACTTTTACGTTTCAAAATGTAATCACCCTGCTGTGTTCTAGTGAGGATGACAGAGCAGTTGAGCATCCTGTATGCTTGCTGCCTTCCACCGTTCACTCTGCCTTCATTTCCCAGTATTAGTAAAGTCATGTCCTTCAATATCCAGAATTTTATAGTAAGCTGCAGATGAGAAAACTGAGCCTGGGGGATTTAGTGGTTTACCTTAGATTACACAACCAGTTATAAGCACAGGACTAGAGCCCAGCTCTCCTGATTTCTTATTCTGTGTTATTGTTTACTGAACTTTTTTTTTTTTTAGATTTGTGACATTTTAACTGGACTTTTTTTAAATAAAGATTTTCAAAATTCAAACTTGTACAAATCACTGAAGTAAAAATAAAAATAATCACTGAAGTAAGAATAAAAACTCTCTCCCACCCCAATATCTTCTCATTCAGGAATCAATGCCAGGAATCAATACATTCAGGAATCAGTGTAAACAGAAACCTTTGCTGATTCAGGCAATTATTCCTGCCTTGGTTACTAGCCGGCATGTAATTGAGCCTGCATGTCTGTGTATATTCAATATATGGAAACTTTTGTACCTAATCTTTCTAGAATAACCATAAAATCACATATAAAATTGTCTTTTATTTGGGAAAAAAAAGTGAGCCATTAAAAACAAATAGGGTATTTCAATATCCCTTAAGAAAGTTAAAAGAGCAAAAGAGCAACCCCACTGAGGATCCACAGTTAGTACCTGTCTGGAAGCTCATGAATCTGAGTTCTCTACTCCAATTCTCTTGACAGCAGAAGCAAACTTACATATGAATCAGATATCTTAACCCTCTACACTAAACTCTCCGGAATTTCCCGATATTGTACCTGCAAAGCCACCAGAAGAGGGTCAATGATTCACAACTAACTTTTCAGGAAAGAGAAGGTACTGGGTCAATCAAAAGAATTGGAAATGTTCTATTATTTTTAAATTATTGCTGATTTTTTCTCTTCTTCAAAATAATTGAATAGCAATAATTGTATTTTATAAAGAATCAGAAATTGTTGAAATGGGTTGTAACTGGGAAGGTAGGTTTTAACTTAAATATAATTATTATGATATTCTGGTGAAAGAAATGTCTTAAATTTTCCATCAAAATTCATTTGACAAGGTTGGTAAATTTCTATATAGTGGCATATAAAATATTTCTGCAAAGCATAAAAACTATGCAAGACATGATTCAGTAAATATAGTTAAGTATTTCAACGATGTTAAAATGCACTTTCCTCTTCAGCATTATATGTCAATAATAAAAATACTTGTTACATACTGCTTAAATCCGACACTATGTATTTTATTTTTATATCCCCTTGCAAGCAGTATTTACTTCTTAAGTAAAGATAGCAAGATGTTCACTTGCTTTCTGTTTCTCAAAACTATTCCCCCACTTCAGATATAAGGAGTGAACAAACTGAAAATGCCATCTCTCTAAAACAGTTCTCAAATTTAGTGGGCATAAAAATAACATAGGTATCTTGCTCATATGTATAGAGAGGGTTTATTAGCTATCATATAAATAGCATTTAACATTTTCCTAGTATTTTAATCTTTCCCAAACCACATGTCTCTAATACCATTAGACAAGATGCCTGCCCATTAACTAGGTTTTCATGATGTGTTAGAATGAACTTCTTTCCACTCAATTCAACAAGCAGTTACTGGTAACCTGCCATGTATATGGCTCTGTGTTAAGTGTTGCAAGGATTAGCAGGTTAATTGGATGTTGTCTCACTTCTCAAGTAGTTTACAGTTAGGAGAAGGCAGTGTACTAGAAGAAGAAAACATAGGTATTTGAAATCGTGGTCACCTGTAAGATAAGGGAGTGGAACCACCTGTCCGGAGAACTTCCGCCAGCCTGATGGTCTATAGTTAGATTAACTTCAACTGAGAGAGTCTTCTGGATGGAAATGATATTCGTGCTGAGCCCTGAAGGGTCAGAGATGAAGGAATGGCAATTGGCTGGAGGAAAGGGAGCTGTCCAAGCATTGGAGTGGGCACTTATATGACAACATAGGGACTACAATGGCTAAAGGTGGCTGAAGTATTGCAGACTGGAGGGAGAACAGGCTGCAGCCAGGGTTTCCCTGAAAACACAGGCTGAGAAGACACACTTATCACATACATGCAAGACCATGCTCTGTTGTTCTAGTCAAGGTGTGTTTTCCCAGACTCTTTTCCTTTTATCTACCAAAAAAAAGCAAACATAGTCTTGGTGAAAGATTTATTTAGAATAATTCCTCTTGCCTACCCCTCTACCAATGGATTCTCTGATATTTTGTGTTAGTAGAGATTCTTCTCTTCTGCTAGTTTTTGCATAATGCTAGTTTATAGTTAATTATAACACAAACATTTTAGTTTTCATTTTCACTCTCCTTTCTTCCCTTTCTTTCTGAAATAGAAGTTGCTCTTCTTGTTCTGTGTGTGTATTTTCTGTCAATTAAAATGTTTTTCCTATTCTCAACTACTTTTTAGAAGAAAATATTTTCAAGGCATCATCTCTGCCCATTGCCAAGTGCCATGGGCTTTTGTAAGACTTACTGGTGAATTGTGAGTGATTTAGGATAAATACGTCATTTATATGATAGATAATATTGTTTACTTTTTGACATTAGGATGTATAAGCTACTATATATCATTGTAAAGTAGATTTATAAGAGAAATATTTGCCTTCTCTTTATCTTCAGTTTTAGTGCTACCTTTGAATATAGTCTACTTATTGTAAATCCTGAAATGGCTTCATTATATACATTCATAATATTCATTATGGTTTATATTAGAGAATTAACCAGAAAAAATCAATATTATGGATTTCTATAAATGTCAAATTCTTATTTATCTTTTCTATAATAGCACACATCCCATGTATACATTTGTAGTAAGATGCTAGTCCAAATTATTAAAATTACTCATGAAATTGTGCTGTTACCCTGTTGTCTTCATTTTAACTAGTTTAATAAACTTAACAAAAATCTCCTTTTTAGTTGAAATTTGCTTTTAGACTAAGAATAATTCTGAAAGTTACAAAAATGGAATGTATGTTTGAGAGTTTGTGGCTTAAGATCAGTTTTTAATGAATTATATAAAAATCAGCATAATTTTCTGACCTCTAGTAAAATAAATAATTGCTAGTGTTAGCTCTAGGTCCTAAAAATTATTAGCATTATTTTCTGAACTATAGCAAGAGCAATCATTGCTAATGTTAGCTCTAAGTCCTAAAATTGGTATTAGTTTTGATATGACACCCTTTCCTTTACCTGGAACACCACAAATAGGCATTTAGAAGAGCCTATGTTTGTGGAAGCTAGTTTGAAATGACATGTGGTTCTGCTTAGCAGTTACCTAATTAATAGGCTAAATTTTAGACTTCAGTCTTAAATTCCAAGAGCCCTAGGTCAGTCAGAATTTAAAGGACAATTATTTATGACATTATCCAAATTTGTGTTCAAATGAGAGTCCTTTAAAAATTTGCTTCTGGCCGGGCGCGGTGGCTCAAGCCTGTAATCCCAGCACTTTGGGAGGCCGAGGCGGGTGGATCACGAGGTCAACAGATCGAGACCATCCTGGTCAACATGGTGAAACCCCGTCTCTACTAAAAATACAAAAAATTAGCTGGGTATGGTGGCGCGTGCCTGTAATCCCAGCTACTCAGGAGGCTGAGGCAGGAGAATTGCTTGAACCCAGGAGGCGGAGGTTGCGGTGAGCCGAGATCGCGCCATTGCACTCCAGCCTGGGTAACAAGAGCGAAACTCCGCCTCAAAAAAAAAAAACAAAAAAAAAAACAAAAAAAAAAAACAAACAAAAAAAAAAAAATTTGCTTCTTTGTACATTTAATTTGAGTTCATATATTGAGGAAGTGGCACACTAATTGCTCCTATCTTCCTTTGCTGCTCTTTTTTATCTGTTTTCCCAACAAAAAGAAATGAAAGAAAATTATAATTTAGATTGATTTATATGTTTGTACGTACATACATAGGTGGCAATGGCAATTGTAAGTTCCTTACCCAAGTAGGTAGGTCCTAGAAGAGGAGAACATGTCTCATGACAATAGTGACATTTTTATTTGGTGCCATGTAGAGCACATATACAAATGTGTGCCTCCATGGTTGGAACCGTGATTATAGTCTACTCAGGTTATTTTGTATTCATCCTTGAAGGCTATGAAAATTAGATTCCTACCTTGGTGTTGCTGTTAAGTCATCTTTGCCTCCTATTAAAATGAGTGTGTCCAGACTATCAAAGATTCTCTTCAGCAAGCATTAACTCCATGATATATTGCATTGCAAATCTAACTTTTTCCAAATGTATGTGGCTGGAGATATGCCAACCTTAGCAGTCAGTGCTTAAAACTATAACTTGGCTGGGTGTGGTGGCTCACGCCTGTACTCCTAGCACTTTGGGAGTCCAAGGTGGGCAGATCACAAGGTCAGGAGATCAAGACCATCCTGGCCAACATGGTGAAATCCTGTCTCTATCAAAATACAAAAAATTAGCCGGGCATGGTGGTGTGTGCCTGTAGTCACAGCTACTCGGGAGGATAAGGCAAGGGAATCGCTTGAAACCAGGAGGCAGAAGTTGCAGTGAGCTGAGATCGTGCCATGGCACTCTAGCCTGCCCGACAGAGCAAGACTCTGTCTCACAAAAACCAAACAAAACAACACATAAAAACTAAAACTTGAGGAAAACGAAAAGGTCCTAGAGGGAAATTATTTGTAATTATTAATATTTGAATATTTGTAACTTAAAAAATGACAATTTCATAGAGGCTCTGTGATTCAACATAATAGATGACATAAAAGTCTAAAAAAATTAAAGGAGCTACTGTAATTTTTATGAAGAAAAGCAGGAAGGAAGGCAGGAACAATGCTAGTGACTGCAAAGATCTGCATGTCAACTTCAAACTTATAAACATGATATGAAACAGTGAAAGCTTATTTGCAGATCAGTTAGTTGGAAATTAGAATACAGTTTTCCAAAAGAACATTGTTGGTGTGTTAAAGCTGGTTATTGTGAGCCTCGTTTCTTACTAGAAAGATGCTCCACTATGGGATGTTAAGATAATGAGGCTAGAAATGGCACCACGTAATAAATCTTTGTAAATATTTCATTCATGGCCTTCTCCAGTTCTAAAATATATGAATTTTTTCCTTATATATATAGGAAGTTGCACATAGTGGAAGATTTGATCTCATGTTGAAACATCTTACAGAATCTTCCCAATACTTAAAACATGGGACAGTGACTTATATGTAAGACCTATATGAGGTTGCTTATATGTCGTGACTGCGATCAGTAAAGTCATAGGGACAACTGGGCTGTGGCAGAGTCTCCTGTGTAATTACAAATGTTAACTGCATATGTATTCAGGGACTTATATTGTATAAGTTTAACTGCAAGTCTATGTTCTCCAACAAAGTATTTCCTTTATCTTTGAGAGAATGTGAGTTTCAACTGAGAAAATCTCCAGCTCCTCTAATTGGTAGATAAGGTGTAAGCATTACATATGGGACTGAAAAGAGCCAAGACAACCCCATCTTAACACCTCAGTGGGACACTGAGGGATGTCATGCCACCAGCAGTAGCACCTCCAACTGCATTTAGCTGAAATACTCACCACTTTTGCTTGCTTCTATGAACACCGTCTAACTCTGTCCAGACTCAGAATCTCTGGTATTCTCACACCTACAGGATCAGTAAATATGTCTATACAAAATCTCTCAGCTCCTGTCTGAATGCTACTTTGGAGTGATTATTTTATTTTATTATATTATACTTCAAGTTCTGAGATACATGTGCAGAATGTGCAGGTAGGTTACATAGGTATACAAGTGCCATGGTGGTTTGCTGCACCCATCAACCCATCATCTACACTAGGTATTTCTCCTCATGCTATACCTCCCATAGCTCCCCATCCCCCCAACAGGCCCCGGTGTGTGATGTTCCCCTCCCTGTGTCTGTGAGTTCTCATTGTTCAACTCCCACTTATGAATGTGGACAAACAGTATTTGTTTTTTTGTTCTTGTGTCAGTTTGCTGAGAAAGATGGTTTCCAGTTTCATCCATATCCCTGCAAAGGACATCCTTTGAGTTCATCCCTGCAAATGAACTCATCCTTTTTTATGGCTGCATAGTATTCCATGGTGTATATGTGTCACATTTTCTTTATCCAGTCTATAATTGATGGGAATTTTGGTTGGTTCCAAGACTTTGCTATTGTGAACAGTGCTGCAATAAACATATGTGTGCATGTGTTTTTATAACAGAATGATTTACAATCCTTTGGGTATATACCCAGAAATGGAATTGCTGGGTCAAATGGTATTTCTGGTTCTAGATCCTTGAGGAATCACCACACTGTCTCCCACAATGGTTGAACTAATTTACACTCCCACCAACAGTGTAAAAGTGTTCCTATTTCTCCACATCCTCTCCAGCATCTGTTGTTTCCTGACTTTTTAATGATCACTGTTCTAACTGGTGTGAGATGATATCTCATTGTGGTTTTGATTTGGATTTCTCTAATGACCAGTGATGATCAGCTTTTTTTTCATGTGTTTCTTGGCCACACAAATGTCTTCTTTTGAGAAGTGTCTGTTCATATCCTTCTCCCACCATTGATGGTTTTTTTTTGTTGTTGTTGTTTAAGTTCCTTATAGATTCTGGATATTAGCCCTTTGTCAGATGGCTAGATTGCAAAAATATTGTCCCATTCTGTAGGTTGCCTGTTCACTCTGATGATAGTTTCTTTTCCTGTGCAGAAGCTCTTTAGTTTAATTAGGTGCCAGTTGTCAATTTCAGTTTTTGTTGCCATTGCTTTTGGTGTTTTAGTCATGAAGTCTTTGCCCATGCCTATGTCCTGAATGGTATTGCCTAGGTTTTCTTCTAGAGTTTTTATGGGTTTAGGTCTTTCCTTTAAGTCTTTAATCCATTTTGAGTCAACTTTTGTATAAGGTGTAAGGAAAGGGTCCAGTTTCAGTTTTCTGCATATGGCTTGCCAGTTTTCCCAACACCACTTATTAAATAGGGAATCCTTTCCCCATTGCTTGTTTTTGTCAGGTTTGTCAAAGATCAGATGGTTGTTGATGTGTGGTGTTATTTTTGGGGGCTCTGTTCTGTTCCATCAGTCTATATATCTGTTTTGGTAGGAGTGCCATGCTGTTTTGGTTACCATAGCCTTATAGTATGGTTTGAGGTCAGGTAGAGTGATGCCTCCAGCTTTGTTCTCTTTGCTTAGGATGGTCTTGGCTATATGGCTCTTTTTTGGTTCCATATGTAATTTAAAGTAATTTTTTCTAATTCTGTGAAGAATGTTAATGGTAGTTTGATGGGGATAGCATTGAATCTATAAATTACTTTGGGTGGTATGGCCATTTTCACGATGTTGATTCTTCTATCCATGAGCATGGAATGTTTTTCCATTTGTTTCTGTCCTTTCTTATTTCCTTAAGCAGTGATTTGTAGTTCTCCTTGAAGAGATCCTTCACATCCCTTGTAAGTTGTATTCCTAGGCATTTATTCTCTTTGTAGCAGTTGTGAATGGGAGTTCACTCGTTATTTGGTTCTCTGTTTGCCTATTATTGGTGTATAGGAATTCTTGTGATTTTTGCACATCGATTTTGCATCCTGAGACTTTTCCAATGTTGCTTATAAGTGTAAGGAGTTTTTAGTCTGAGACGATGGGGTTCTCTAAATATACAATCGTGTCATCTGCAAATAAAGACAATTAGACTTTCTCTCTTCCTATTTGAATACCCTGTGTTTCTTTCTCTTGCCTGATTGCCCTGAATAGGGGTGGTGAGAGAGGGCATCCTTGTCTTGTGCTGATTTTCAAAGGGAATGCTTCAAGCTTTTGCCTGTTTAGTATGATATTGACTGTGTGTTTGTTATATATAGCTCTTATTATTTTGAGATACATTTAATCAATACCTAGTTTATTGAGTGTTTTTAGCATGAAGGGGTGTTGAATTTTATTGAAGGCTTTTTCTGCATCTACTGAGATAATCATGTGGTTGTTGTCATTGGTTCTGTTTATGTGGTGGATTACATTTACTGATTTGTGTATGTTGAACCAGCCTTGCATCCCAGGGAGGAAGCCAACTTGATCTTGGTAGACAAGCTTTTTGATGTGCTGCTGGATTTGGTTTGCCAGTATTTTATTGAGGCTTTTTGCACCGATGTTCATCAGGGATATTGGTCTGAAATCTTCTGTTGTTGTTGTGTCTCTGCTAGGTTTTGGTATCTGGATAATGCTGGCCTCATAAAATGAGTCGGGGAGGAATCCCTTTTTTTTTATTGTCTGGAATAGTTTCAGAAGAAATGGTACCACCTCCTCTTTGTACCTCTGATAGAATTTGACTGTGAATCTGTCTGGTCCTGAGCTTTTTTTGGTTGGCAGACTATTAATTACTGCCTCAATTTTAGAACTTGTTATTGGTCTATTCAGGGATTCTATTTCTTCCTGATTTAGTCTTGGGATCATGTATGTATTCAGGAATTCATCCATTTCTCTTAGATTTTCTAGTTTATTTGTGTAGAGGTGTTTTTAGTATTTTCTGATGGTAGTTTGTATTTCTGTGGGAACTGTGGTGATATCCCCTTTATCATTTTTTATTGTGTCTATTTGATTCTTCTCCCTTTTCTTCTTTATTAGTCTGGCTAGTGGTATTTTTTATCTTTTCAAAAAATCACCTCCTGGATTCATTGATTTTTTGAAGGATATTCCTGTGTCTCTATCTTCTTTAGTTCTGCTCTGATCTTTGTTATTTCTTGTCTTCTGCCAGCTTTTGAATTTGTTTGCTCTTGCTTCTCTAGTTCTTTTAATTGTGATGTTAGGGTGTCAATTTTAGATCTTTTCTGCTTTCTCTCATGGTCATTTAGTGCTATAAATTTCCCTCTAAACATGGCTTTGGCTGTGTCCCAGAGGTTCTGGTATGTTATGTCTTTGTTCTCATTGGTTTAAATGAACTTATTTATTTTTGCCTTAATTTTGTTATTTACCCAGTAGTCATTCAGGAGCAGGTTGTTCAGTTTCTGTGTAGTTGTGTGGTTTTGAATAAGTTTCTTAATCCCAAGTTCTAATTTGATTGCACTGTTGTCTGAGAGACTGTTTGTTATGATTTCCTTTCTTTTGCATTTGTGGAGGAGTGTTTTACTTCCAATTATGTGGTCAATTTTAAAAGAAGTGTGATGTGGTGCTGAGAAGAGAATGTATATTCTGTGGATTTGGGGTAGAGAGTTCTGCAGATGTCTATTAGGTCCTCTTGGCCCAGAGCTGAGTTCAAGTCTCGAATTTCCTTGTTAATTTTCTGTCTGTTGATCTGTCTAATATTGACAGTGGGATGTTAAAGTCCCCCACCATTATTGTGTGGATGTCTAAGTCTCTTTGCAGGTCTCTAAGAACTTGTTTTATGCATCTGAGTGCTCCTGTATTTGAGTGCATATATATTTAGGATAGCTAGCTCTTCTTGTTGCATTGATTGCTTTACCATTATGTAATGCCCTTCTTTGTCTCCTTTGATCTTGGTCATTTAAAGTCTGTTTTATCAGAGAGTGGGATTGCAACCTCTGCCTTTTTTTTTAGTTTCCATTTGCTTGGTAAATATTTCTCCATCTCTTTATTTTGAGCCAATGTGTGTCTTTGCACTTAAGATGGGTCTCCTGACTACAGCACACTAATATGTCTTGACTCTTTATCCAATTTGCCAGTCTGTGTTTTTTAATGGGGTCATTTAGCCAGTTTATGTTTAAGATTAATAATGTCATGTGTGAATTTGATCCTGTCATTATGATGCTCACTGATTATTTTGTCTGTGCATTGATGCAGTTTCTTCACAGTGTCAATGGACTTTACAATACGGTATGTTTTTGCAGTGGCTGGTACTGGTTTTTCCTTTCCATATTTAGTGCTTCCTTCAGGAGCTCTTGTAAGGCAGACCGAGTGGTGACAAAATTTCTCAGCATTTGCTTGTCTGTAAAGAATTTTGTTTCTCCTTTGCTTATGAAGCTTAATTTGGCTGGATATGAAATTCTGTGTTGAAAATTCTTTTCTTAAAGGATGTTGATTATTGGGACCCCACTGTCTTCTGGCTTGTAGGGTTTCTGCAGAGAGGTCTGCTGTTAGTCTGATGGGCATCCCTTTGTGGGTAACACAGCCTTTCTCTCTGGCTGCCTTTAACATTTTTTTCTTCATTTCTACCTTGGTGAATGTGATAATTATGTGGCTTGGGATTGCTCTTCTTGAGGATTATCTTTGTGGTGTTCTCTGTATTTCCTGAATTTGAACATTGGTCTGTCTTGCCAGGTTGGGGAAGTTCTCCTGGATAGTATCCTGAAGTGTGTTTTCCAACTTGGTTCCCTTCTCTGTCACTTTCAGGTACACCAATCAAATGTAGGTTTGGTCTTTTCACATTATCCCATATTTCTTGGAAGCTTGGTTCATTTTTTTCATTCTTTTTTCTTTAATCTTGTCTCAACACTTTATTTCATTAAGTTGGTCTTCAATCTCTGTTATTATTTCTTCCACTTGATTGATTTGGCTATCAATACTTGTGTATGTTTCATGAAGTTCTCATGCCATGTTTTTCAGCTCCATCAGGTCATTTATGTTCTTTTCTAAACTGGTTATTCTAGTTAGCAGTTCCTGTAACCTTTTATCAAGTTCCTAACTTCCTTGCATTGGGTTGGAACATTCTCCTTTAGCTTGGAGGAGTTTGTTATTACCCACCGTCTGAAGCCTACTTCTGTCAATTCATCAAACTCATTCTCTGTCCAGTTTTGTTCCCTTGCTGGCATGGAGTTGTGTTCCTTTGGATGAGAGGAGGCATTCTGGTTTTTTGAATTTTCATCCTTTTTGCGCTGGCTTTTCCTCATCTTTGTGGATTTATCTACCTTTGGTCATTGATGTTGGTGAGTTTTGGATGGAGTTTCTGTGTGGACATTCTTTTGGTTGATGTTAATACTATTTCTTTCTGCTGGTTAGTTTTCCTTTTGATAGTCAGCCTCTCTGCTGCAGGTCTGCTGGAGTTTACCGGAGGTCCACTTGAGACCCTGTTTGCCTGTATCACCAATGGAGGCTGCAGAACAGCAAAGACTGCTGCTTGTTCTTTCCTCTGGAAACTTCGTCCCAGAGGGCCATACATCAGATGCCAGCTGGAGACCTCCTATGTGAGGTGTCTGTTGACCTCTGCTGGGAGGTGTCTCCCAGTCAGGAGGCATGGGTATCAGGGATCCTCTTGAGGAGGCGGTCTGCGCCTTAACAAAGCTCAAGCCCTGTGCTGGGAGATCCACTATTCTCTTCAGAGCCAGCAAGCAGGAATGTTTAAGTCTGCTGAAGCTGCGCCCACAGCTACCACTTCCCTTAGGTACTCTGTCCGAGGGAGATGGGGGTTTTATCTATAAGCCCCTGACTAGGGCTGCTGCCTTTCTTTTAGAGATGCCTTGCCCAGAGAGGAGAAACCTAGAGAGGCAGTCTGACTATCACTGAGCTTTGGAGGGCTCTGTTCAGTTTGAACTTCCCAGAGGCTTTATTTACACTGTGAGGGGAAAACCGTCTACTCAAGCCTTAGTAGTGGCAGACACCCCTTTCCCCACCAAGCTCGAGTGTCCCAGGTCAACTTCAGACTCCTGTGCTGGCAGCAAGAACTGTCAGCCAGTGGATCTGAGCTTGCTGGGCTCTTTGGGGTTGGGATCTGCTGGGCTAGACCACTTGGCTTTCTGGCTTTAGCCCCTTTCCAGGGGAGTGAACAGTTCTGTCTCACTGACGTTTCAGGAGCTACTGGGGTAAACAAACCAAAACAAAAAAACTCTTGCCGCTAGCTCGTTGTCTGCCCAAAAGGCCGCCCAGTTCTGTGCTAAAACCCAGTGCCCTGGTGGCATAGGCACCTGAGGGAATCTCCTGGTCTGCGGGTTGCAAAGACTGGGAAAAGCATACTATCTGACCTGGAGTGCACCGTTCCTCACAGCACAGTCCCAGAGGGATTATTTTATAAGAATACCATCAACAATTCGATACCTGAAGAAATTTTCATGAAGTATGCTCCTGAAATGAGTCCATTCATTTATAGTGACGTTTTAAGCACATTGAATTGTTTTCAATGAAACAATGCATACATTTTTAAAACAATAAATTTAATACAATTTGTTTATACATTTATTCATTCATAACTCTGGTGTATACTAGAAGGCTTAACTTAGATACTGAGGATCCATTGGTGACAGACGAGTTACTGTCCCATGGCACTGTGTCAAAATAACAGGCCTGGTAAGATGTAGCTGCTACTTAGAGTCTACTTTAGGAAGTAAAGGCAAGAAAAGACAAGATGTGAGTTCATATATAGTTTAACACAGACATGAATTCAACAATTATTTCTCAAGTGCTGTCAGTAATATGCTAAAATGGGGCCCAGGCTAGATGCTCACAACCTTTCCTTCACAAAAACTAAAGAATAAAAAGAGGCAATGAGGAGTGGAGGACTAGAGTGCACAGAAACATATCCTCAATGTCATTTTTAATAAGAGAAAAGCACACACATTTATTTAATATAAATTTTGTGTGACACAGGAGACTTCAAAAATGAATACCACCTCAAAACAGAAAAAACTGTGTTTTTTTTTTTTTTAAGTCAGAATCCCACTCTACTGCCAGGCTGGAGTGCAGTGGTACAATCTCACCTCACTGCAATCTCTGCCTACCAGGTTCAACAATTCTCCTGCCTCAGTCTCCTGAGTAGCTAGGATTACAGGTGCATACCACCATGCCCAGCTGATTTTTGTATTTTCAGTAGAGACAGGGTTTCACCTTGTTGGCCAGGATGGTCTCGATCTCCTGACCTCATGATCCACCCATCTTGGTCTCCCAAAGTGCTGGGATTACAAGCATGAGCCACCATGCCCGGCTGAAACTGTGTATTTTTGTCAACAGTCATGCAGAAATATGACAAAAGGATATGATGTAATAGCAATAAACTGGGGGCTAACTTAACAAGGCCTATTTGTTAGATTCCTCTTGGTGTCTCTGTGTGACATTCTTTTCCTCCAAGTATAGGACATGAGAAGGTCTTATGGCCTATTTTAGGAGAAGACTAGATCATTCTTTTAGGGTCTGCCTCAGGGAAGATGTTGGAGAAGGTCAGCGTAAAATTGCTTCTGCTATTTCTTCAAATACCAAGGTGCCATATTTTGGGGTACCCTATCCTGAACCTCATCAACTTTTCCTTTAAAATTTTTTTAAATTGCTATGGATACATAATAGTTGTATATATTAATGGGGTACCTGTGATGTTTTGATACAGGCAAACAATGTGTAATGGTAAAATCAGAGTAAGTGGGGTATCCATTATCTCAAGCATTTATTTCTTTTGTGTTAGGAATATTCCAATTCTACTTTTTAGTTATATTAATGTTATTATCAACTATAATCACCCTAATGTGATACTAATACTAGATTGTATTCATTCTAACTGTATTTTTGTATCCATTAACCATTCCCTCTTTATGCCCCTCTCTCCATTATCCCTTCTAGTCTCTGATAACCATCATGCTACTCCCAATCCCCATGAATTCGATGCTTTTTTTGTTTTTAGCTCCCTAAATAAGTGAGAACATGAAATATTTGTCTTTCTATGCCTGAGCATTACAACTAACACAGCGCCCTCCAGTTACACTCATGCTGTTGCAAATGACAGGATTCCATTCTTTTTTATGGCTACTTAGCCTTGGTGGGAGCCATGGTTATCACTATTTTTGGAAACTTGGTTATAATGGTTTCCATATTACATTTTAAACAGCTTCTCTCCCACAAATTTTCTGATCCTCTCCATGGCAACCGTGGAGGTGAACCTGCTTTTCTGTGGCCCACCAAGCAGACTCTGTGCTTTGTTTTAGGCACAGTGTCAAGCTTCTCTTGAGGCTGCTAGGGAATGGCTTTTCAGGGTGATGTGTATTCCAAAGCCAATAACAAAGCACACATGGCAATTTATTGGAAGTTTTTATTTATGCAATTTTTCCTCTCTCCTTTATTCAGCCCACTGTGACCAAAAGGAGTCTTGTGAGATTTGAGTAACTGGGTCTGTGAGTGTAGAATTTGTAATCCTTATGAGTTTCTCAGGGATGGAACATGTGACATGGCTTCAATGGTTAGAATCTCAGAGAAGCTGTAAGACTTAAGAAATACAGGGAAGGAGAATGAAGAGCAGAAGACAGGAGAGGAGGGCAGAGGGTAGGACAGGAAGAGAGTGCAGCAAACAAAAAAATCTATGAAGCATTGACCCAGGGGCATGTTTAACCCATAGCCACATGGCTGTTGAAAGCCATGTATACTGCGTGCTTCAGCAGCAATATGCCATTTATAAAAAACTTGTACACTGTTCACAAATGAAGATTTCAAATTATCAAAAGAATGCCTAAAGAAAAACTTTGGTATTTCACTTGGCTTTAGTGTATTACATATTTTTTATAATGCAATGTTATAATTGCATTATTATGTTAGCAGCCATATTCAAAAGAGTTTCTAGGAAGGTGGTTGCTCAAAGTCAACATTGACCAAAAATTATTGAAAATCTCCCAATTCTTTACCAGGAATTAATCAGACAGTAGATATTTCTATCCAACATAGATGGATGGATAGATGCATGAAATAGAATTAAATAGAATAACAGGAAAGAATAAACAGTTGAAAATATTCATTCTTCTAATGCAGCAATTAATCAGAAAGCTAACACAGTTAATATAGTTTAAAATATTTAAATAAATTACCATTGAAGTTAATTAATAACAGATAACTTTGAAAACTCATTAGGAGCTGAAATTCGCTGGAATCATTTTAAGAAGAGAAGAAACAGTAACTCATCCTCCTGGAAAGGAATTTCAAGTGATCAAACACCATGGATCTAACTTATAGTCCCGAAGATCTATCCAGTTGTCCAAATTTGGAAGTAAATCCTGTCCTCCCACCAACCGCTCTCTTCCTGTCCGGGTGATAATGTATTCGGTTATGACTGGAGCCATGGTTATTACCATTTTCGGCAACTTGGTTATAATGGTTTCCATATCGCATTTCAAACAGTTTTACTCTCCCACAAACTTTCTGATCCTCTCCATGGCAACCACAGACTTTCTGCTGGGTTTTGTCATTATGCCATACAGCATGGTGCGATCAGTGGAGAGCTGCTGGTACTTTGGGGATGGCTTTTGTAAATTCCACACAAGCTTTGACATGATGCTCAGCCTGACCTCCATTTTTCACCTCTGTTCCATTGCTATGGACAGATTTTGTGCTGTGTGTTACCCTTTACATACACAACCACAATGACAAGTTCCACCATGAAGCGACTGCTGGCATTTTGCTGGTCAGTCCCTGCTCTTTTTTCTTTTGGTTTAGTTCTATCTGAGGCCAATGTTTCCGGTATACAGAGCTATAAGATACTTGTTGCTAGCTTCAATTTCTGTGCCCTTGCTTTTCAACAAATTTTGGGGGACAATATTGTTCACTACGTGTTCCTTTACCTCTGGCTCCATCATGGTTGCTATTTACGGCAAAATCTTTATCGTTTCCAAACAGTATGCTCAAGCCATCAGCCATATGCCTGAAAACACAAAGGGGGAAGTGAAAAAACACCTATCCAAGAAAAAGGACAGGAAAGCAGCAAAGACCCTGGGTATAGTAATGGGGGTGTTTCTAGCTTGCTGGTTGCCTTGTTTTCTTGCTGTTCTGATTGAGTGGAGTACCTAAACTACTCCACTCCCATAATAATACTGGATCTTTTAGTGTGGCTCGGGTACTTCAACTCCACTTGCAACCCTCTTATTCATGGCTTCTTTTATCCATGGTTTCAGAAAGCCCTCAAGTACATAGTGTCAGGAAAAATATTTTGCTCCCATTCAACAACTGCAAATTTGTTTCCTGAAGCACATTAATAAAAAGCCGTTACGAAAGTGAAAAGAATATTGCAAATGAGGTTGTTATTATTTTGACCTGCAGCACATACCTTAAATCCCCAGATCACTGCAAACATAATACTATTACATTTCAGTAATCTAGGTAAGTGTACTAAAACCTACACAAGAGGTACATTCACTACCTTTGACCAGTAAATCAATTACTCGATAATTTGTTAATTGTTAACCCACTTCCAATCCACACTCACCACTGACTGGTGGGGAAAATGTACAAAAGAAATATAAATATAGTTCGGAATAGGCTGGCCTAAGTTTACATACATGAGACAATTAAAAAGCAATATAAGAAGTTTTTAAAAAGTGTTAGTGGCTTTGGTTCCTATCTGATACCACTCTAGGAATTCAGGAAAAGGAAAATTGTGGCCTGTGGGTGTATGAAGAAAGTGTGCCTTAAGGTTGGCCTTTATTGTCAACTGCCCGCCTTAACATTTGTCTTGGAAGAATCGTTAATCATCATTTTATAAATTATTCAGTTATTTTCTGATACCTTTAGGCTCTCGACAAAGACTTTTCCATAGGAGAACCAGGTTGATTATGAATTACCATAAGAATTTGAGCTTTTGCCTTTGTGATTATTTACTTTGTGGTTTACATTTGAAACGACTTTCTGATTCCTATTTCTCTAGCATCTTAATCCTCATGATATGTCTCCATGATTGGCCAAGAATCACAAGGCCCCTCCCTTTACAAACCGGATTAAGGAGCTCTCCTGCTCAGGGTTTCAGATGACATTTTACCATTGGAAAGCACCTGCAGATCAGCTGGTGGAAGGAGGGTGAAATCGGGTACTTATCCCAGGCAACCTTTCTGCCACATTGCCCTGGGGCTGGTTGTGTTCCTCTAGGAAAGGCCACCCGGAGCCTCTCTCCATGCAGTCAACCTCTCCGAATTCCCTTGACTGCCTCCTTCCCCTGCCACTTCTGGTCTAGCTGGAGTGGTGGTTCCCTGCTATTGCTGCTCCTGGCTATGAGACTGCTTTTTGCTGGTTTCCTCAAACACTGCTCACACCACACCCTAGTAAATGGTCCTTTATTAAACTCTCCTCAGTCACCCAGGTTGACTGTGCCATCTGTTTCCTGTTGGACCTGATGAAGGTAGCTTTTCATTGCTCTCATATAAAGTGCTGAAATTCTTCCCAAAGGCATCAAGTTTTGCACGTACTCAACTTGGTCTTGTTTGTCCTTCCACATCAAATCCCTCCTCCGTGCAGCAAACGCCTCTGAAGGAATCACTGTCCTCTCAGTCATTCACCCCATTTGCCCTATGTGGGGAGCTAGTCACCATCCTCTTCCATTTGGCTAATTTCTTATTTTGTTTTTAAGATCAGTTTCTCAGTTTGAGTTTTCTGTGTTCTTTTTGTGTATAGAAAAGATATGTTGGCCGGGCACAGTGGCTTAACCTGTAATTCCAGTACTTTGAGAGGCTGAAGTGGGCCAATCATGAGGTTAGGAGATCGAGACCATGCTGGTCAACATGGTGAAACCCCATCTCGACTAAAAACACAAAAATTAGCTGGGCGTGGTGACACACACCTGTAGTCCCAGCTACTTGGGAGGCTGAGGCAGGAGAATCACATGAACCAGGGACTCCAGCTTGGCGACAGAGCAAGACTTCATTTCAAAAAAAAAAAAAAAGAAAAAGAAAAGATACTTCAAGGTAATTTTGGCTTTTTAAGTAATATTTCATTTATAAAATAATATTGAAAAAACTAGCTCTTCAAAAATTTTACTTAACATGTAACTTTTATTTAACTTATAATTATTTATAACATAACTTTTATTTATAATTCATAACTTATAACTTTTATTTAACTTATAATTATAACTTATAAACAGAAGTTATTCTGTATGTTAATTTAGCAACTTTTAACACCTTTTAAGTGGCAGTTACAGACTAGTGAATTGAATTCCCTTAATGTTTTATTTGAATTTATTAAATTAAAACACTCAAGTTCTCTTATTGATGATTTAATTATTAGACACACAAAATCTTCTATAATACTTAAATTATAAACTTAATGACTTACAAATACAGTGAATTTGAAGATTCCTAAAACTATAATATCTTTCATAAACATATTAAACTTCTCTTGTGCCTTTCAACTTAAAAATTATGTCTAGATCAATTATTTAATAATATATTCTAAGTGGTAATCACAAAGTGATTGTAAATATTTTAACATGCTAAATTCTCTTAAACATTATCAATATTATATACGCTAATTTGAATCTTGGTTGTTTTACATACTATCACATATTAGAGGTTCATTTTATGTCAGTAAACATAGACCTGCCAAAGTTTTTTGAAAAGTCTACAGAAGATTCTATTATTTGGAAGTATCCTAATTTATTTAACTAGATCTCTACTGTTTCTGATCTTTTGCTACAACAAATAATGTTACAATAAATATCCACAAACATATTTCTTCATGGGAATGCATCAGTAAATTCTGTGTTGTTGGATTCTTTTGATGTGTATTGCATTCAATCACAGAAGCATGTCCTCACCATATCTAATTGAAAAAGACATTAATAAAAATACAAGCATTTTTTTAAAAACAATACAAGATGCTTGTATTATATCACTGCTTCTTCTGTGATTGAATGCAATACGTATTTCTTGCTTCCCGCTAAGGGGGATATAGCACAGAACACAATGGTAAACGAGAATTAAACTCCATCCTCTAGCTGCCTTCATTCTGATGAGAGAAAATAAAACGTGGACAAATGAATATATGCTTTACAAGGCTTTTGGTCAATAAAGTAAAATAAGTGTTATTTAAATCATTTGAATTTTGCATTATTTCAGATTTATTTGTTATTTAGTGTATGAGAAAAAATCCTATTAAAAATTCAAGACTTCAGTTTTTGAGTACCTGTTAGTCTGGTTGGGGTGTGTTTTCCTTTCTTTCCTTGTCTCTCTCCCTTCCTTCCTTCCTTCCTTCCTTCCTTCCTTCCTCTTCCTTTCTTCCTTCTTCCTTCTCTCTCTCTCTCTCTCTCTCTCTCTCTTTTTTTCCCTTTACCCTTTATTTACTTTGTTCTTTTACTTTTATTCTATATTACTTTCTTCTTCTTTGGGGATGAGCAGTTAAGAGTGGTTTACTTGTATGGTAATCACAAGGAAAGACCATGTCTTTTTCATGTCCAAAGCGTGTAACTTTCTTTCCTTTTGCAAATTAACCTTTGTTGTTCCTACTTTTAGAAATCATGAAATCCTGGAATTCCAGGAGTCATTTTATTCTCCATGGAGCGCCAGCATTGCTGTCAGAGCAGCTCCCCCTGGTGGCCGATTGGTGAGTTCAGAGCCTGTGCATTAAGCTGTCAGGCTGGGAGAGAATTGAGAAGTCATCTTCATGCAAAATCATTTTATTTAGCCAAATACCATTGAAATATTTGAGTTATTTCCTGGACCTGGACCTGGTCAAATATGTAAAGCCATTAACAGATCTTCTCCCTCAAGCAAGGCATGCAAATGTTTACATTATTCTCAAACTGTAAACAATAATAAAACAGCTCCTTATGGAAAATAATTTGAACAACAACAGCAATAATAATAATAATAAACATTTGCGGCCGCCTGTAATCCCAGCACTTTGGGAGGCCGAGGCGGGTGGATCACGAGGTCAACAGATCGAGGCCATCCTGGTCAACATGATGAAACCCCGTCTCTATTAAAAATACAAAAAAATTAGCTGGGCATGGTGGCGCGTGCCTGTAATCCCAGCTACTCAAGAGGCTGAGGCAGGAGAATTGCCTGAACCCAGGAGGCGGAGGTTGCACTGAGCCGAGATTGCGCCATTGCACCCCAGCCTGGGTAACAAGAGCGAAACTCCGTCTCAAAATAATAATAATAATTTGCCTCTGTAAGAGGACTCTTTCCAAGCTCCCGAGGAACCAGCTGTAGCTGGGCAGCATCCTTACCTCAGAAGTCTGAGAACACATTCTGAGGCGCCCCTGTTCTGTGCTTCTAGGTTCTGATAATCCAACCACTACTTCTTTCCCCAGTCTAGAGGGGTAGATGCCTCCTACAGTTACTATTAGTAGTGACCTCAGCAGGGTTTGTTTTGGTTTATTTTTTGTTTGTTTACAAATGCTTTTTGCTCTTTAAGTTTTCAAATGTATTTTAAAATAATTTTCTAAATTAATTTATTTCTGTTTAGATAAAAATTATTCCTTTCTACTCTCCTGACTGGCCCCTGACTAATGCAATCCAAATTTATAAAAATATATTATGCAATAATTAGGACAGAAATTTGGAAAGAAAAGTTTAATAAACCAAGATGAATATATAAAGGAAATCCAACATCTTCCAGCCATCACCATTCACAAAGGCATTTAATTTCATGAAGAATATCCTCAGAGGATATAATAAACTTAGTCCTTGCCAGCTGATTTAAATATGAATAATTCGTTTCTATTTCTATAAGAACAAACTTTGGGTCTGGCACAGTGGTGGCTCATGCCTGTAATCCCAGCACTTCAGTTGGCTGAGGTGGGCAGATCACCTGAGGTCAGGAGTTTGAGACCAGCATAGCCAACATGGTGAAACTGAAACCCTGCCTCTACTAAAAATACAAAAATTAGCTGGCCATGGTGTTGGGCACCTGTAATCTCAGCTACTTGGAGGCTGAGGCAGGAGAATTGCTTAAGCCTGGGAGGTGGAGGTTTCAGTGAGCCAAGATCATGCCACTGCACTCCAGCCTGGGCAACAGAGAGAAATTCTGTCAAAAAATAAATAAATAATAATAAAAAAGCTTTGCTGTTCTCCAAAGTGTTGTGCATTATTTAAGTAAAACAACTTTGTAGTGTTGATGAATAATAAAATTACCAATGGAAACCCCTTGAAGCTTAGTGTCTGGAATTATGGCACACTGACAGAAATGTCTTCCCCAGTAATCATGAAAATACCCTCATGGTGATAAAGAGTCCTCTTTTCATCCAATTGTGTTGTAATCTTTGTTTTGCATTTAGCTTTGGCTAGGACTTTTATCTGAAAAATTATCAACTCAAAAGAACTGCAGTATGAAGGAATATCACTGACTTGTACATGGTAGGAAAAAGAAAAGATATAAATGAGTTAAACTTTCACTAGAGATTAAAGACTTCATGGAATGAATGCATTAGCTAGCATTTGGTAATAAGTGGATGGAGCATGGGTTGGATTTCAACTAAATTTTCTTTTTTCTCTCTCCTGCCCTTCTTTCCTTCCTCCCTTCCTCCCTTCCTTCCCTCTTTTTCATTCTTCCTATCTTTGGCCTTGTGTAAGGCTAGTCTGTGATGTCCCTCTGAGGTCACAGCAATGGTTGTATAGAACCGATGCTCCCTCTGAGGGCCATTTCTCTGGTGACTCAGTATAATCTCTTGCTGGCAGTACACTGAAGGTTGTGAAAAGACACACTTGTCAAAAGCAGGATGTAGGACACTGCCCCAAGAGGCATATTTTAGGCATAAATATTGGTAACAGCACAGCCTGCTAGGAGCCTACCTATAATATTGTGGCCCCAAGTTCCTAGGAAATGAGCATGGCAGACAACAAGAGAACATGGTGCAAATTTGCTTGGTAAGAAACTGTAGCATAATAGATAACTCACCTTTCAATGGCACTAATTTCACCAACCTAATTAGCCAAATTTTGACAAGGCAAAGGAGAATATTAGGACAGAAAAAATCAGACTTATTTTCTTTGTTTGCTATTTTTGCATGTTGAAAGATATCCCTCTTAAAATACTGAACCATAAAAATAAATCTGGGTAATCGTTTTTAAATTACTGAGATTTGAAAGAAACAATGAAGGGAAAACCCACGGCAAATCTTTCTTAAATCTAATTTACCAATAATTTCCCTCACTTATGCCACTATTGTATGGGTGAGAAATATCAAAGTAAGATAAAATCATTATTTTTGTGAAAATGGCTGCAGAAGTAGAGTGTTTAGGCTACGTAAACAGTGAGAAAAATCATGCCTGATAAAGCAGATATGATATGTCCTCTCTTAGTTTTTCCTTTTATTTACAATGCATTGCTGAACTAGTTGAGCTATATTTCCCCCTTCTTATTTGAGGGAAATATGTATACACTAATATACTTTCAGGGTTCCAGTACTGGAGAAAAAATTATTCCATAAATACCCTTTTCCTTGAAATGCCAATATTTGTTTACATTTTCAAAATTATTTCAGAGTTCTTGTTTATGCTTTATTAGTCTACAGTCTTCTTTCTTAAAGAACTACATTTAAACTAAAAAACTGTGCAATTCTTGCTCTTCTCTCCAGGATTGTCAATAAATGTCTCTTTCTACCTCCTAGAAGAAATAACTAATAATTTCCATAGGTGGTTGTTTGCAATGTTGTAATTAACTTAGCCCTTTGTTGCTGATGCTGGGGGAAATGTTACTGTTAAAAAAGAGAAAAAGTCACAATAATATTCCATGATGAATGTGAGATGCCATAAAGGGTTTAACTTTATTTTATTTGTTTTTTTAAAAAATACCATATCTATCTTTTCTGAAGGAGAATCTCCAAAGAAAACGAATCTCTATTAAGTTTTAAATAATAAACAAAACTCCAACTCGATTTAATTTTTCTTCCCTTTAGCAAATCAGCAAGCCAGTAGTCATATTTGCAGTTAGTCACTTGCTTTCATAACTTTTTGCCAAGACTTGAGATAGGAGTTTGAAATTATTCTTATCTTAGACATTACCTTAACAATTCACCCACGTAATAATTTTTAAAATATATGTGTGTGTCTTACCCTGTCTTCTTGTCTTAATCTCACACTTAAATGTTTAAGCATTTCCCTAGTATGTGTAACTGTAATATATGAGAGAATACTGTTAATTTCTAGAAATTGTTTCATGCCATGTTTTTCAAATAGATAAATAATTCACTTTACAAACTGAGGAGGTGAAACTGTATTCTTTCAGTGATTAGGTTTTCAAACATGGAATTTAAAACTTTAAAAACTAGATAATGAAACGTAAAATTTTGTACGATCAATGTTCTATTGATGAATATATAATGACAAATGCTGAAGTGACTTTGTAGTTGTTAGCTATCTTAAAGATTGATTCTAAAAAGAATTGAAAAAGAATTGAGGAAAAGTTTTAAAATTACAAAAGCAAAGGAGATAAAGAGCAAGCTAAATTTAACTTATTAAATAAAGTGTTAGATACTAAGATTTGATTATTTGCCGACTTTTAGAGCCTTGGAACCAAAGTGGCAAGTAATTAATGTATTCTGTGTACTCCGATTTCTAGTCTGCACTTTATAAAGGAGCTGAACACATCTTTGTTCTGCTTACATTTTATTTCCCTATCGCTTGGTTTTTCAAGTACAACTTAATTGTTTAACATGTGACTGGTATTTTTTTAAAAAAAACTCTAAAGAAAAAAATTGAGAAATCAAGTTACTATATCCAGAGCAAATAAAATACATCATAAAGTTTGCAGTTCAAATAATACACAGATATTGGAAATAATTGCTAAGCTATTATAGCAAATAGTGAAAACAGTATTTTTAAAGATGCTTGTATTTTTATTAATGACTTCTTCAATTAAATCCAGTGAGGATGTGCTTGTGGGTTCATTTTCCCAAAAGACCACTGAGGTTTTAGCCTATTCTGAGGCCAAAGTCCATTTCAACTGGTCTTAGATCGCTTCAGTCCCCAGAATTACACATCCAGCTCTGGCACTGGAAAAACAAGTCAAACCATGTCATACACTGGATGGGTCGGTCCCATTATTTTCATATTATAAGGGCAACAGCATTAATTATACAAAATGATAGATTAAACAATGAGCACTCACACATAACACATTTGTTACAAACATAAGACAAAAACAGTGGGAGAGGCCCTCAATTTGAATTTGAATTCATGAATACAGCTGCTAAATGAAAGAAGATAAGCCATAGATTTGTAGAATCTATTATTTGTGGATTTTTTCTTTATATTTTTTATTATTCATGTATAACTTTGTGATCCTTAGTATATTTTTAGTTTGCCACGATACAGCTCAAACTCTAAAAACTATGTTATTCTCTGCATTGGAGAGAGAAATGTTTCCTTAATTGAATAACATGTCATAAGCGGCAAGATGGAAAGCATTGGCAAATGCCCACTCATAAAGTTAAAAAAGAAGCATCAGCATAATCTTCAGATCATAATTATTGTAAAGCTAAACAATAAATAATAGTTCCACAGTTTTCAATCATACTTGAGGGGCTTTTATTGTTTAAAAAATGTCCAATATAAGTGGGACAGGAAAATCTCAATCTGCCTACAGATTTGGAATCCTGAGTGAGGTTAATGTTAGGGCAACTGGAACACGCATTCACCTGTATTACTGAGAGGATGATGACTGAATAGCAATCCAGTTTTCGTTAGCCCCTTCCTATTCAAGGACTAACAACACTGGCATCTTCTGAGAGCTTGGATGCAGACTCTCAGCCCTACCCCAGAATCAGAATCTGTGTTTTTAAAACGATTCCTAGGTGATGTGTATGCATGCAAAATTTTGGGAAGCAGTGTTCCTGGTCAGTAGGGAATCCGTAGTTGGATTGTACATGCAGGCTTAGTTTGGCATCTGAAAAAAGTTGTGCTACTGGTGATTTGTATTGTTTTACTGTGTCTTTCCTACACAGAACTGAGAGGAACACAGCACTTTTGAACAAGATTCGTAGCACCCATGAGACAAAGACAATGAATTTTCCTGACCCTCAGAATCCCCCAGCAGTACAATTTTGCTTTAGTTCAGTTAACAATTCATGCCCTAGAAATGTGAGGCCAGTGCTGAGTGTCTGGGCCATGTGCCTGGTCATGACTGGGGCTATAGTGATGACCATGCTGGGCAACATGGTGGTGATCATTTCCATTGCTCACTTCAAGCAGCTCCACTCCCCGACCAACTTCTTGATCCTCTCCATGGCCACCACTGACTTTTTGCTGAGCTGTGTGGTCATGCCCTTCAGTGTGATCAGATCCATCGAGTCTTGCTGGTATTTTGGAGACTTCTTTTGCAAAGTCCACAGCTGCTGTGACATCATGCTCTGTACCACCTCCATTTTTCACCTCTGCTTCATCTCCATTGACCGCTACTATGCAGTTTGCCACCCGTTGCAATACGTCACCAGAATTACCATCCCTGTCATAGAACTCTTTCTACTCATCAGTTGGTCCATCCCCATCCTTTTTGCCTTTGGCCTGGTATTCTCAAAACTAAACATAATTGGTGCAGAAGAGTTCGTTGCAGCCACTGACTGCACAGGTTTGTGTGTGTTAATATTTAATAAGCTCTGGGGGGTACTGGCCTCCTTTATAGCTTTCTTTCTCCCTGGGACAATCATGGTGGGAATTTACATACACATTTTTACAGTAGCCAGGAAGCATGCTAAGCAAATCGGCACAGGTTCTAGGACTAAACAGGCTGGGTCAGAAAGCAAAAAAAAGGCATCCTCTAAAAGAGAAGGCAAGGCCACCAGGACCTTAGGCATAGTCATGGGCGTGTTTGTGTTATGCTGGCTGCCCTTCTTTGTCTTGACGATCACAGATCCTTTCATTAATTTTACAACCCCTGAAGATCTGTACAATGTCTTCCTCTGGCTAGGCTATTTCAACTCCACTTTCAATCCCATTATATATGGCATGTTTTATCCTTGGTTTCGCAAGGCATTGAGGATGATTGTCACAGGCAGGATCTTCCATCCTGACTCTTCCACCCTCAGCCTGTTTCCTGCCCATGCTTAGGCTGTGTTCCTCATTCAATAGGACTCTTTTCTGGTGGAGGATCTTGGATGCCCTTTCTCCACACAAGTAGGGGCATGGATTGACTGGATAAGGAGATACTTCTAGGTGGCGTAATGAACATCTAGGTAGAGGTCATAGAGCTAGCCTTCCAGGTGTACTAAAGCTACTAAAGTGGTTCTTTCTGGGGCTTTCGAGAAAGACAACTCCAATAAAAAGAATCTCTCCCAAGCCTTGCTGACTCTGAGATTTCAAATTATGGATCTAGAATTTTACTCCTTTGTCTTAAATCATATGGAGATTTTCTCACTTTAATTTGAAAACATCAGATGCAAAAGCAAAATGGTTTCCACAATCATTGACAGCCATGTATATCTGAGTTTATCTAAATCTTTCTCTTTTTTTTTTTTTGAGACAAAGTCTCAGTCTGTTGCCCAAGATGGAGTGCAGTGGCACAATCTGGGCTCACTGCAACCTCCATCTCCCGGGTTCAAGTGATTCTCCTGCTTCAGCCTCCCTGGTAGCTGGGACTACGGGCACATGCCACCATGCCTGGCTAAGGCTAATTTTTGTATTTTTAGTAGAGAAGGGGTTTCACTATGTTGGCCAGGCTGGTCTTGAACTCCTGACCTTGTCATCTTCCTGCCAAGGCCTCCCAAAGTGCTGGGATAACAGTCATGAGCCACTGAGCCTGGCCTAAGTTTAATCTAAATCTCTCTTGAGATTGTTAATGCTTGTTAGGGGAGTGGGAGAGAGCCTAGGCATACAGGAAGCCTGATTTATGGAGCATGCTAGTGACGTGGAAGGGGAGAAAAATGCAGACAGTTGTAGTTACTCCCAATTTTATTGATTTTGGCTTAAACCCCTTTTCAAAAAGAATTGATATGAGATTTACAGTATTTGTTAAAATTGGACTGTCTTACTAATGAGATAAATGAATATAGAGTTTAGGAAAATATGCTTTCTCTCAACATACACTTTTGATCTATGTATGTAGGCAGGCTTTGTGTACATATGCTGGGATGTGTCCATGTCGTTGCATGTGTGTGTACTATTCATTATCCTCGCACATTGAACTTCACAAGGGTGTCCCTAAACATTAGCTCAATTGTTTCTCAAAACAGCTCCATGTGCTCTTCCTAGGCTAGGCCAAAGAGAGTGAAGCAGCCGTTTTCATTCTTAAACCAAATCTCCTCTTCCCAGTTCTCACCTAAGTTGAACGGAGTAGCCATTACCTCAGGGGGAATGGTGACTTCCATGATACTTGCTCCCTGTATTAAAAGCCACTCAGTTCAATGAACATTTATTGAGAACCTACTATGTGCCAAGTGTTGCTCTAATTGCCTGTGGTTCGGAGATAGATAAAACTTAAACCCTGGCCTCAAGGGAATTTTGACTTCATAGGAGAGACCATAGTCGCTCAGTTACACTACAGGGTAATGTGTATTACAACGGAGCCAGGCACAAGAAGCTGAGAGAGCATGGCAGAGGAAAATGTAGCCTGGTATGGGTTGTGGAGAGACTGCCTGCATTTTTGAGCAAAGGACTATAGCATCAGGTTTGATAAGGGAACCAGAGCCTCTATTAGAGCCAAGGGAAAGCTGGGAAAGTGGAGTTAGAGCATCAGCGGAGGGGTCACTAAGCCAACTTCCTGAAGATCAGCATGAGGAAGCAAGTTTGAGCCAGTACTTTCACCCACTGAAGTGAAACTGCAAAGACAGGGCGTGTGGCAAAGTTTGTGGTGAGCTGTTGCCCCTGGGTAGCTACGGCTCTGTGGTCCAGGAATTCAGTGGTAGACCTGGAACCACTGTTGCTTAGCAATGTCAGCAGACAGGAGGGAGAGTCAAGAGTAGCATGGAGCTAGGCCAGGGAGTGAGGCTGAGAGGACACGCATCAGCTTTCTCTGTCCATCATAGCATCTTCCAGCGAACACCCTCAGGAGAATGGCCATAGCTTCACGTCTGCTTTGCAAATCTCACACACATTCCTCTAACCTGGAATAAAATCCAGAAAGAGATTCTAGGTGATACAGTTCTCAGCTTAAGTTATCACAGCACGACTCATTACCATAAGTCAAATAAAGAAAACAGCAAGATATCTGTGTGGGAACAGAATAAGTTCAGCCATGCTGAACCAGAAGAAGTCTCAAGGATGCTGGGGAGCACCTAATGTGCTCTGCTAAAAGGCTCAACCTGGTCCATTCAGTGTGTGGGAGGCATTAAGATAGATGAACATTTTCAATACTAGATATTTTTGATTAAAAAAAACTTTTTGTGGGTACATAGCAGTTGTATGTATTTATGGGGTACCTGAGATGTTTTGATACTTACCCAGCAGTGGAATTGCTGAATTCTATGGTTGCTCTATTTTTTAGTTTATTCACGACACTCCAAACTGTTCTCTGTAGTGGTTTTACTAATTTACATCCCCACCAACAGTTTGCGAGGGTTCTCTTTCCTCCACATCCTCACCAGCATTTTTTATAAGCCCTTTTAACTGGGGTGAGATGGTATCTTATTGTAGTTTTGATTTGCATTTATTCTATAACCAATGATGTTGAGTCCAAGACTAGATTTTAACTGTCTTTCTCCCTACCAAATTATAATGTTCTGGTTCTAATAGACGTATGAATGAAGAGATGCAAATGAAATAACTCAGCGTAAATATAATGTATAATAAAATGCAAGATTACACTACTTCTCTAAGACTATTACCAAGCTAGGAAATAGCTACATATATCATGTATTAGCTGCTTCAGTCTCTCATACTACATTATAAAAATGACCCATGTGGGCTCTTGAATGACCTTTGAGATAACTAATTAGCTTATATAAGGGAAGAAGACTGGAAGAAAATATATAGGAATAGGAAATGGTTTTCTGGATAGTCTGTCTAATGATCTCACTGCAGTAGACATTGCGGGGTCCACTTCATGGCAGCAGCCCAATCTCTGTCACCATAGAACCATGCTCTCAAAACCTAATCATGCTTCTTTTCAATACTCAACTAACAAGACCCAGGGGTACTCAACAGAAGCTATTTGTGGCTAAGAGGGAATGAAATTGTTGCAAAGATGGAAAGGTGATTGTTCAAGACTTGCATCTTTTTGAGGTATAGTAAGTAGAGAAGGCGTGGGTTTTGCAGTAAAACAGACCCAAGTTCCAACTTGGAAAATTCCTCAGTGAATGACCTTGGACAACTTGCTTTGCCTTTGTGAGCCTTCACTTCCTAATCTACAAAACAAAAACAAGAAGCCTTCTCTGCTGCTGAGGGGCTCAGTGGGCTTTGCAAACAAGAAACAGCCAACATATTCTTAACATTATTAATATTTTTCTCTCAAAGATTTTAAAAAGCCACTTCTTTAACGGAAAAGATTTTTCAATATAAGAGTGGAATAGACCTTACAAAGACTTGGTAGTTCTAAAATGTGAAACAAGGGATTGAGCTAATACACGCATTTGAACGTGAGTTTTGTTGAAACTTTATTTTTATTTTTATTCAGAAAGTTTGCTAATAGCTTTTTATCATGTTTAAATGTTATTTATAGTTTTAACTGGAAACGTAAAATCTCTGTGAATGATTGAGAAAACAGTGTATTACTTTATTCTTGCACTGCTATAATGAAATACCTGAGGCTGGCTAACTTATAAATAAGAAGTTTAATTGGCTCATGGTTCTGCAGGCTGTACAGGAAGCATGGCTGGGGAGGCCTCAGGGAACTTACAATTGTGGCAGAAGGCAAAGGGGAAGCAGGCACATCTTACATGGCTGAAGCAGGAGGAAGAGGTGGGAGGAAGGTGCTACATGCTTGTAAATAACCAGATCTTGTGATAACTCACTCACTCTCAAGAGAACAGCACTAAAGGGGAAATCTACCCCCATGATCCTATCCCCTCCCACAAGGCCCCACCTCCAACACTAAGGATTATAATTTGACATGAGATTTACATAGAGACACAGACCCAAACCATATCAGACAGATTTTGAGGAATCAAGAACTATTCTGTCCTGTGTGCTGTCAAAGGCAGGCAAAGGCTGTCCATAGATAACATGATATAGCAAGAGAGTCTCTGAACCTGGGTGAGGTATGCCAGTTTGAGCTTGTACTAAAAACACTAAAAACACTTCCATCTGGCTTCATAATCTCAGGTTATCATAATTAGCATAGTCTCAGTATAATTTATTTTGTTACAGTTGTTGGTAATTGGAAAATAAATTTGGTTTCTAGAATTTGATAGTAACACTCCAGACCATAAACAAGAATTAAGTAACAATTTCTAAATATTCCATGAAGCATTTTCAAATGCTTATGAAAAATAAAAATTTCCCAAGTATGCAAAGATGGAAAGGTGATTGTTCAAGACTTGCATCTTTTTGAGGTATAGTAAGTAGAGGTGTATTCTAATAGGTGTATTCAAAATTAGAAGGAGCTAGGCTATCTAGACTAATTTTTAGTCTGGGGTATTTCTCTAGCAGATTTCATACACAGCTAGTAGTACAAAAACTATATTGCTAATGGTTAGGGGGCCTGGGACAAAGTTTAATATCTGAGCATGCCCAAGACCCATTCTTCTTTCTTGAACTACAAATATAGACTTTTTTCCCTTTGATAAAAGTTATACAGGCTTATTACAAAGAACAAAATAAAACTTCAAGTACTCCAGAAAAGTACAATGAAGGAGGTAATTCCAAAATCAACCAGAGATCCGCTGTCAACTCTCTCCTTGAACACAGGGACTCACAGAGATCGATTTTGCTAATTTTGCTTTCTGTCTTTTGATATCTGTCTGTTTTACTCAGTAAACTGTCATAAATATATTGGTCAACAGCAATAGAACTATATCATTAATTTTAATGATTGTAAAATACTTTATTTCGTGAATTGTACTATAATTACCATAGTTTGTTTAATCCATCCCCTATTGGAGAACATTCAGGTTATTTCCATTTTTTACTACTATTAATAGTGCTCCACAGAATATCCTTTAGCATGCATAGCTTGTCTTGTGTAATCATCTCCCTGGGATATATTCCTTGAATTTGTCAACCTGGTTCCAAGGATTCATTATAACTATAAGATACACATTACATCCACTTCCGCCCCTTGTTCCAAAGGATTTAAGAATGGCTTACATGAATGTATACAAGAAAAAAAGAATTGACCAGATTGATTTTTTTAAGTATGTTTATTAAAAATTGAAAACAGAACAAAGTGGGAAATTAGACTAGGAAAGGCTAATAATCTGAGGACACTGGAACCAAGAATGGCTCAAGGCCATAGGACTCAGATGCATAGGACCCAGTCAAATGCACTGGGAGATTAATTCGAGCCTCCTGACCCCTGGACCTATGCTCTTCTTGTAAGTCTCACAATCATCCTCTCTGTGCTTCCTCTCTGCTCTTCTGAAATTGCCTCCTAGATCCGCATTACTCCTGCACTACCTCGGGGGGTCACAGGCCCTTCTGTCCAATAAAACCTCTCCTAGAACAGCAACATAACTTCTTTTAATTTTATTGTAAATTGACACATAATAATTGTACATATTAATGGGGTACATGCAAACATTTTCTGCATTTTTTATAATAGCTATGCTAATTGGGACAAAGTGATATCTCATTGTGATTTTGATATGCACGTCCCTGATAATTAGTCAGCAGTCCCCAACCTTTTTGTCACCAGGGACCAGTTTTGTGGAAGACAATTTTTCCACGAATGGGGTTGGGAGATGATGGTTTCAAGATGAAACTGCTCCACCTCAAATCATCAGGCATTAGATTCCCATAAGGAGCACTCAACCTAGATCCCTTGCATGCACAGTTCACAACAGGATTTGTGCTCTTACGAGAATCTAACGCCACTGTTGATCTGAGAGGAGGCAGAGCTCAGGTGGTAATGCTCGCTTGCCACTGCTCACCTCCTGCTGGGCAGCCCAGTTCCCAACAGGCCATGGACAAGTACCATTATCAGTGCTATTATAAGATATATGCTACTTCCACCTCCATTCCTTGTTCCAAATGGATTTTGGAACTCTGGCCCATGGCCCAGGGATTAGGAACTGGTACCAATCTGGGGCCCCAGTGTTGAGGACCTTTGAATTAGTGATGCTGAGCATTTTAAATATATCTATTGGCCATTTGTATGTCTTTGTTTTTTTTTTTTTTAGAAATGTCTGTTTCAGTGTTTTGCCCATTTCTTAATTGGATTATTTGCTTTTTCTGCTACTGAGTTGCTTAAGTTCCTTGCCCCTTTTCAGATGCAGAGTTTGCAAGTATTTTCTCCCATTCTGCAGGTTGTCTCTTCATTCTGTTGTTTGCTTTATTTGTTGCGCAGGAGCTTTTTAGTTTGATGTAATCCCATTTGTCTAGGTTTGCTTTTGTTGCCTGTGCTTTTGAGTTCTTACCTAAAAAATTTTTGGTCAGGCCAATGTCACCAAGTGTTTCCCCTATGCTGTAGTTTCAGATCTTACATATATTAATTCATTTTGAGTTGATTTTGTATACCGTGAAATATAGGGGTCTAATTCCACTTTTCTGCATGTGAATATCACATTTTCCCAGTATCATTTATTGAAGGGATTTTCCTTTCCCCATTGTGTGTTCTTGACTGTCAAAAATCAGTTGGCTGTAAGTACATAGATTTATTTCTGTGTTCTCTATTCTTTTGCACTGGTACATTGCGTCTATTTTAATGCCAATAGCATACCACTTGGGTTATAATAACTTTGTAATATATTTTAAAGTCAGGTAGTCTGATGCCTCCAGCTTTGTTCTGTTTACTCAATATTGCTTTGGCTATTCATGGTCTTTTGTGGTTCCATATTCATTTTAGGATTATTTTTCTATGTCTTTGAGAAATGCTACTGGTATTTTAATAAGATTATATTGAATTTGTAGATTATTTTGGGTAGTACGAACATTTTAACAATATTAATTATTCAGATCCATGAACATAGAATATCTTTCCACTTATCTGTGTCCTCTGCAATTTCTTGCAGCAGTGTTTTATATTTTTTATTGCAGATATCTTTCACCTCTTTGATTACATGTATTCCTAGATATGTCATTTTTTTGTAGCTCTTGTAAGTAGAATTGCTTTCTTGATTTTCTTTTTCAGGTAGTTTGCTATTAGTATATAGAAACACTGATTTTTATATGTTGATTATGTATCCTACAACTTTATTGAATGTATTTATTAGTTCTAACAGTTTTTCGGTGGAGCTGTTAGGGTTTTCTACTAATACATATATGATCATGTAATAACAGCACCACTTCTAAAATGGGTTGCTCCCCATGTCTCAAAACAGATTTAGCACCTGAGTATTAGGAGAAAAGCTGCTGATAAAAGTCACACTATGTGAGTAATTTATTTGTAGCATTCTTACAATGTTAGCTGGTCCAGGGACTAATCAATTCCTTTCCATTTGTTTCTCATGTGACCAATAACTTGGGGAGTTAACAGTTATCTGTACTAGATATCTTTTCAAACTCTTGTCTACCCAGCTCAGCTTTCTACATGCCAGAGACTGCACTTTATGAATCTTAACTCACTAATACAACAAAATGGTCACATAGATAATGTATTATACTCAATTAATAGATGGGAAAACTGAACAGTGGTGTTTGTTAAGTAATCTGAGACTTAGAGATCATACTAGAATATATGTTGGTCAACAGCAATAGAACTATATCATTGATTTTAACTATTGCAAAATGCCTTATTGCATGTTGTTACCTTAGTTTGTTTAATCCATCCCCTATTGAAGAATATTCAGGTTATTTCCATTTTTTACTGCTACTAATAGTGCACCACAGAATATCCTTTAGCATGCATAGTTTGTCTTGTGTGATCAAGAAACAGCCTGTAAAATTCTGCATTTTCAAATACATTTGTGTTACATATTCCATTTAAGTAGATTTGATGTAATCTATCCCAGAACCAAAAACCTTTCTCTGGCCGAGAGCATTGGCTCACACCTGTAACCCCAGCACTTTGGGAGACCCAGGCAGTGGATCATGAGGTCAGGAGTTCAAGACCACCCTGGCAAACGTGGTGAAACCCCATCTGTACTAAAAACAAATACAAAAATTAGCCAGGCACGGTGGCTGGCACCTGTAATCCCAGCTACTCAGGTGGCTGAGACAGGCAATTCCTTGAACCTGGGAGATGGAGGTTGCAGTGAGCCAAGATTGCACCACTGCACTCCAGCCTGAGTGACAGAGCAAGACTGTCTCAAAATAAAAATAAAAATAAAAATAAAAAAGAACAACAAAAAACCCCAAAAACCTTTCTCTTTTTTCTTCTTCTCTCCTATTCTAGCTGTAAGACATTTGTTTGTATTTTATACAGGTTCTTGTTCAAGTAAAATATAAAGCCACAGGACTCCTTAGCCAATTATATGCGGATTATGACTTTGAAGCTAAAGGGGTTTCAAGGTACAGAGTAATACAATATCCTTCCTTGGTCTGATTAAGTTCTGGAGCCAGAAATCTATTTCCACACATAAGAAGTTGGCAGAAGGCAAGATTCCAGCAGTCACCAGACTATAGGAAGCTTTGCTTTAGAAAACACTGGGTTTAGCCATGCCTTTGTAGAGAAAAGAGAGGTGCATATCAACCTCTTTTCTTCTTTTTGACCTCCCCCACCTTCTCTTCCAGGCCCCTCTGGCAGATATAATTTGGTGTCCCCTCTAGAATTCTGTCATTTTTACAACTTTAGTTTGACTGATATTGTGAAATGGTTTCTCTGTAAGTATAAAGAGGCGTATCAGCTTCTAAGATATCAAGAGGCAGAAAGAAGAATATGATTCAACATGTTATCTTCCTTGATAATATCTCTGGGAAATCAAGTTACACAGGTGTAATTATACATACTCTTACCAATGGGTATACAGAGGAAGAGGATACGTGATGGCACAGGAAAGGATGAAACAGGTGAACTGTGTCATCTACCATGCTTTCTTTCACCATCACAAAACACAGAGCTCAAAAAACGCACAAGGATGAATACTGTGTGGAACTCACAAACCACCCCTTCATGAACCAAAAAACTCAGGATCACTTATTCTCAATTATTTCTCACGTTGAGAGAAATGTACACAAATAATCCTAAAGCAGAAGAGAAATAAGGAACTCACTAAAAATGAAATTAGAGAAGATATAGCAACCATCAGCAGGCAAGAATACCTTCAAAACATCCCAGAACTGAAGAGTTAAAAAAGAATATGTACATCCAGTGTCTTTATTTTACCTCTAATTAATCGTCAGGGTAAGTGATTCTGCACTGAGGAGGAAATTTAAACAACTGAGACTTGAAGATAGTGAAAACTAGGTCCCACGGTGCCTCTTCACAGCTTATTTGTATCATTGCACATGGAGGAGTAGTTTCTATCGAGAGTATAAAATCATTAACTGATTGCACATCTGTCATTACGGCCAACAGAAGAGTACTCTAACATTCCCTATGTCCACCTGCTCCCAGAAACATTCCTTCCCAGGAAGGGATTCTGATTCCTACCTGTGTAAGTAGCTTCAAAACCCTGAATTCAATATATTAGGACTTAGTTAACAGTTCACAGACTTATGTGAAGATATTAAATAAAGTCCTTTTGCATACAGAACAGTTCTATCAAGATGTGTGAACCCTTTGTGTTATCATCATAAAATGTGCAACATTTAAAACTAAAGTAGAGCAATTTCTGCTCTTTTAACTATTAATGTTTGCATGCTGAATTCTTCTCTTGGGAAGAGCTGACATACAACTAAAAATCTTAATCTGCTGATTTTATTGTCATTGTAGGTAATTCTTAAAGAGAGAAGCTAGAAGTTACACTTTTTGTAAGGAATAATTTATTAACAAGAATTAATTGGTCACTTGGTTCAGATAATTGCTTTAAATTTCACTTTACATTTGACAGAAGTACCTTATCAAAATGTAAGAGACATCCTCTATTAATACTATCTACTGATATAATAAGGGTTTCTTGGAGAAAGCTTACATGCTTCTTTTCTTTCTTTAAGAATACTATCTACACTAGTTTTTTGTTTGTTTGTTTTTTGTACTTTAGGTTCTGGGGTACATGTGCAGATCATGCAGGATTGTTGCATAGGTGCATATATGGCAAGGTGGTTTGCTGCCTCCATCCCCCCATCACCTACACTAGTTTTAAAGTGCCTAGTCATATAAGCCAGGGCTAGCAGAAGAAACTCTCGTGAAAGCTTGAATACCATGCTGCATTTGACTTCAGGGCACATTTGATTCAGTACCCAGGGACACTGTACTAGCTTCCAAATTGTACTGTCATTTCCTCCTCTTCATTTTATATTGTGATTGTGTAGCAGACTTTTTTTTTTTTTTTTTTGCCCCCCAGTGGAAAAGGTGGGCAGTTCCCAGAGAGAGGAAGCACAGAAACCATAAATGAGAGCTGTCTTAATTCAAGAACACCCTGCAGCGTTCTGCTACCAGGTGAATGGGTCTTGCCCTAGGACAGTACATCCTCTGGGCATCCAGTTGGTCATCTACCTGGCCTGTGCAGCAGGCATGCTGATTATCGTGCTAGGGAATTTATTTGTGGCATTTGCTGTATCCTACTTCAAAGTGCTTCACACGCCCACCAACTTCTTGCTGCTCTCCCTGGCCCTGGCTGACATGTTACTGGGTCTGCTGGTGCTGCCCCTCAGCACCATTCGCTCAGTGGAGAGCTGCTGGTTCTTTGGGGACTTCCTCTGCCGCCTGCACACCTACCTGGACACCCTCTTCTGCCTCACCTCCATCTTCCATCTCTGTTTCATTTCCATTGACCGCCACTGTGCCATCTGTGACCCCCTGCTCTATCCCTCCAAGTTCACAGTGAGGGTGGCCCTCAGGTACATCCTGGCAGGGTGGGGGGTGCCCGCAGCATACACTTCCTTCTTCCTCTACACAGATGTGGTAGAGACAAGGCTCAGCCAGTGGCTGGAAGAGATGCCTTGCGTGGGCAGTTGCCAGCTGCTTCTCAATAAATTTTGGGGCTGGTTAAACTTCCCTTTGTTCTTTGTCCCCTGCCTTATTATGATCAGCTTGTATGTGAAGATCTTTGTGGTTGCTACCAGGCAGGCTCAGCAGATTACCACATTGAGCAGAAGCCTGGCTGGGGCTGCCAAGCATGAGAGAAAAGCTGCCAAGACCCTGGGCATTGCTGTGGGCCTATATCTCTTGTGCTGGCTGCCCTTCACCATAGACACAATGGTCGACAGCCTCCTTCACTTTATCACACCACCACTGGTCTTTGACATCTTTATCTGGTTTGCTTACTTCAACTCAGCCTGCAACCCCATCATCTATGTGTTTTCCTACCAGTGGTTTAGAAAGGCACTGAAACTCATGCTGAGTCAGAAGGTCTTCTCATCGCACACACGCATTGTTGATTTGTACCAAGAATGATTCCTTCTACTAAATGCAGGCAAGGAGTAGGACCTCACAGGAGGGAGGAGTGGCACTGTGACCATGGACTGTGTGGTGTTGAGTTTGTGGACATGCTTCCGGGGCCTCATGGGTTAAATAGAGGAGAAAGACAAGCTCCTTAATTTGGAAAGAGATGAAGCTTTCCCCTCATTCAATATTTTTATAGTGCATTGGAGGAAAAGGAGAGCATGAAATCATCTTAATATCCACTGGACAAGCCAGAACACCGTGCACATACTTGGTTCCTAGTTCACTGCTTCCTTGAGATAACTAAGATGCAAAGATGGAAGGAACGGAGCACTGAGGTCTGGCTTTCTGAGTTCTCACACTGGTTCTGCCACATGGAGCAGCCAGGAGAGATTTCAACAATCTTTGAATCCTCCCTCCTCCTGCAACAGAGGTTTCTCATTTAAAATTAGGGGTCTGTACTATTTCCTTTCTACTGTGTTCTTAAGTGAAAATATGTGTGATCTAACTTTAGGAAACCTAGTTTGAATCATAATTTCACTTCATATTTCATAATCATAATCAAGTGTTTAGAATGTCTCTTTCTCGAAATGTTCATTTTAGAATCCCTGTCTCCTAAAAACCCAGGCACCAAGCAGATTTGTCAGCCAGGTTTGTCCATTGTAATAACCACTGAGTAAAAGTATCATATTCTTAAAGGAGTATTTTTTCTTATCTTTTTGAATAATTTAAACCTGAAAATACTTGGAATATTTGGTTAAGTGGTAATTATCCACATCTTTCCATTTTATTATTTCTTCCTTTAAATTTTTCTCACACCAGTTAAACCTGCTATCTTTCCAGGGACACCAGGACATGCTTTTGTTTTTGTTTTTGTTTTTGTGAAAACAAACCCCTGTGCCACACGCTCGCTCAGAATTAAACCAAAGTTTTCTCAGCAGGGATCACTGGTAAGGGCACTGGCACCTTTATGCACACCCTGCCTACCTTCCAAATATTTTCCTAAAGCCTCTCGTCACTGTTCCTTTGTATTAGTTACTGATATTTTTTCAAATTAGTAATTGCTTATTTGAAAAACTTCTTTATAAATTAGTTCAAATCCTCTCAACTACAGATGCACAGATAGGTGTAGCTATAGATACAGATATAGGTGTATCAATCTCAATACATAACTTAGACAATGAAGGAGGGAGTGTATTTCAAGGGCAATTCATATGTCAATACTATGATAAGTAGCCATTAAACAAATTACTTAAAACAACCATTCACATGTCAATTACAATCAGTAAAGGAGTAAACATTTATTTTGTCAATGAGGTTAACTAAAATAGGTTTATTCCATTTATTTATATATAGATATATGGAGAGAGAGAGAGAAGTAATATTGACCTCCAAACTTCCTTCCTTATTTTAAAAAAAAATTGTCATAAAAATATTTTTCATTTTCTTTTTTTTTTATTTTGAGGAAGGCAGGAAGGAAGGAAAGGAGGAAGGGAGGGAGTAAGGAAGGGAGGAAGGGAGGGAGGGAGGGGGAGGAAGGAAGGGAGGGAGGGAGGGAGGGAGGGAGGGAGAGAGAGAGAAAAGAAGGAAGGAAATCAGGCAATGAGAGAGACATTGCCGACCTGGATCTAGAGGTCTACAAGTTGATTTCTTTTTTTCTTTTTTCTTTTTTTGAGAGAAGGAAAGAAAAAAAAAAGGAGTGAAGGAGAGGAAGAAAGAGGAAAAAACAGAAGGAGAGAGAACGGAAATGTTGCTTTATTCTAAAAGAAATAGGTATTAATAATGGCCAATCAATATTTCATTTAAACCTATGAGTAGGTGTGATGTGGTGTTGACAAGAATGTATATTTTGTGTGTTTAAAGTGGAGAGCTCTATAAATATTTATTAAGTTTACTTGTTCCGGATCTAAGTTCGAGTCCTTGATATCCTTATTAATTTTCTGTCTCATTGAGTCTAAGTCTCTATGTATCTGGGTGTTAGGATCGTTAGCTCTTATTGTTGCATTGATCCTTTTACCACTATATCTTTGTTGCTTTAAAATCTATTTTATTAGATTCGAGAATTGCAACTCCTGTTATTTATTTATTTATTTTTGCTTTCCATTTGGTTGTTAAATCTTTCTCCATCCCTTTGTTTTGAGTCTTTGTGTATCCTTGCATGTGAAATGGATCTGGATGTAGCATACTGTTGGGTTTTGGCTGTATCTTTTAATTGGGGGATTTAGTCGATTTAAATTTAGGATTACTGCCATTTGGTGTTAACTGGCTGTTTTATCCATTCGTTGATGTAAATTCTTCTTTATGTTGATGCTCTTTACTTTTTGGTATATTTTTAGAAAGGCTAATACTGGTTGTTTCTTTCTATGTGTAATGCTTCTTTCAGAAGCTCTTGTAAAGCAGGCCTGGTGGTAATAAAATCTCTGAGTACTTGCTTGTTCATAAAAGATTTTATTTTTCCTTCAGTTATGAAGCTTAGTTTGGCAGGATATGAAATTCTGGGCTGAAAGTTCTGTTCTTTAAAGATGTGGAATATTGGCCCCCACTCTCTTCTGGTTTGTAGAGTTTCTGCTGAGAAATCTGCTGTAAGTCTGATAGGCTTCCCTTTGTGGGTAACCTGACCTTTCTCTCTGGCTGCCCTTTGTATTTTCTCCTTCGTTTCAACCCTGGTGAATCTAACAATTATGTGCCTTGGGGTTGCTCTTCTTAAGGAATATCTTTGTGGTGTTCTCTGTATTACCTGGGGTTGAATGTTGTCCTGCTTTGCTAGTTTAGGAAAATTTTCCTGAATAATATCCTGAAGAATATTTTCCAGCTTGGATTCATTCTCTCCGTCATATTCAGGTACACCTATCAAATGTAAATTTGGTCTTTTCACATAGTCCCACATTTCTTGGAGACTTTGCTCATTCCTTTTTATCCTTTTTTCTCTATTCTTGTCTTCTCATTTTATTTCATTAAGTTGGACTTCGACCTCTGATATCCTTTCTTCTGCTTGAACAATTTGAGTGTTTAAACCTGTACATACTTCTTGGAGTTCCCATATTTTGTTCTTCAGTTCCATTAATTCACTTATATTCCTCTCTAAATTGTCTATTCTCGTTAGGATTTCGTCAAACCTTTTTTCAAAGTTCTTAGTTTCTTTATGTTGGGCTACAACATGTTCTTTTAACTCACAGAAGTTTCTTATTATCCATACTCTGAAGCCTGATTCTGTTATTGGGATGTGCTTGTTCTCCATGAAGCCTTGTTCCCTTGTTGATGAGGGACTGTGATCCTCTTTAGAGGGAGAGGCATTCTGATTTTGAGTATTCTCAGCCTTTTTATGCTGGTTTCTTCCCATCATTGTAAGTTTATCCACCTGTCATCTTTGTAATTACCACCCTTCAAATTAGGTCTCTGAGTAGAGGTCCAAGTTGTTAGTTCCCAGGGCCGAAATATGAGCAACCCACTGCGCCGGCCAAAACAGCGGCGTTAAGACTGATGGTGCTTTTCTGCCAGGGAATCTCCAGTCTGACTTCCTTCTTGAGTCAGTATAGGCGACTCTGCCTTCCCGGAGCTTAACCAGTCCCGCTTACTCTGCACCAAGAGCTGCCGCGCCAAGGTGCCAGCAAAACCACTGCTCCAGCCACAAGAGTCGCGCTGGTGACCCGTGCTGCTCCTCCAAGTCTCGGTCAGAAGGGGAACCAGTCCTGTTTACTCTGCTCCAAGAGCTGCCGCGCTGAGGTGCTGGCAAAACCACTGCGCCGGCCACAAGAGTCGCGCTGGCAACCCGTGCAGCTCCTCCACTGGGAATCTTCTGCTCCGTGAGCGACCAAAATTTGTCTGAAAGTGTGGCGTCCTTTCGTTCTCTGCGTTTTCACTGGGAGCTACAATCTTGAGATGTTAGCGGTCAGCCATCTTGGATCGTCCCCAAAAAATATTTTTCTATGTATTCTTTAGCACTTAATTTTTCTTTGGAATTAATTATAGTTTCTTTCTTTGTTTTTAACTCTTAGGCATTATTAAATACTTAAATTACTGATGAATTATAAACTAAAACTTATCCTAGTATATACAGTTTTGCATTATTAAGATGCTAGAAATACTGTGCCTTTTATATAACAATAAATACAATTTGCAACCTCTAAGTGAGTCATTCCTTAAAAAGCATGTTTTTCCCTTGCCTTTCTAGAAATAAGCCCCCCCATTCCAAATCAACTGGGCATAGCAGTCTCCATCTTGGAAGTAAGAGACCCTGATGCTTCACAAGGTGGAGCTCTGAACTAGTCACTTTCACAGAACAAAGAAGTGATTCTACTTTTTGCACATATTACTGTTTCCTGTTAGGTGAAGAAGGCTGCTTTAGCCAGAGAGGCCCCCAGTGAACAGAAGGGAAGGAATTGACAGTTACTGAGAACCTATGATGTTCTGCATCTCACTTAATGCCTATAAACCTGTGAGGTGGATATTATGACCCTTACAGGGCACACAGATAGACACACAAAGATTTGGTAATCTACCTTGGTCTCCTTACTTAAAAGCTCTTAACCTAACTTATTACTAGAAAACTGTTAACCCGTCTCCTATTTCTCTGAAATATTAGGGAAACCTAGACAGTGAATAAAGCTGTGAATAGGACTGACACTAAAAAGCAGGTAGGAGAACTCAGTTTTCAGTGAATCACAGAAACATATGGATATGTATGTCATGGTACAATATTTGTATCACCAAAGAACCAGGGAAGAATGAGAACCAGAATTGCACCTTCAGTGGACACCACAAAGGGAAGTGTGAGCTGATGGTTGAAGAGGGGAGGCGCCTGACTCCAGGATTTAAAGCTCAGCTCTTTCATCCTCTTTGGTATGAGAACAGAATGTAAGAAGCAAATCCATTGCACCCAGAAAACTGGGTTAGGCCCTTGGACAAATGAAAGCCTGTACACAATGAAAGCCTGTACACAATGACATTCTCTTGAGATCTTAGTAGAGTGTCGGTGGTGATAATAACCCTTACTCTCTCTAGCTGAGTCACAGTTAACCACATGTAAGACAAATATTCTTAATTTTTTGTGCCATGGACTTTTTTGACACTCTGGTGAAGACCACAGATCCCTACTCATGATGAAAACTTTTGACGGAATAAAGGTTTTTTAAAAACATGGAATGATAAAGAAAAACAATTATTAAAATATAATTATATAAATATTTTAGAAATAGTCAAATTTGTAACATCATCATATGTGTATTTCTTTTTGAAAGCATGAAATAACGAGACCTGCTGGCAGGTGCAATAAAACTACTATAATTTCAAAGTAGTAATGAACATAAATGAAATTTTATAATATCTGCAACAACTCTTTTGAGATATGAAACAATTTCTCTATTGGTGACAAACATCAGAGGTATAGTACTAATACCACTGTGGTTTTGCCTATATTTAAAATGGAAGGAAGTGATAAAATTTCACATAGAGGTTAGTAAATATAAAGATAGAATTTTTTCCTGTATAAGTTGAGGGACCTCCTGATTTCAGAATCTCCTTTTAATGTGAACATTGGGGCATTCTTTGGTACATGAAAGCTTTGTGATAAGATGTGAACAGAAGGCAGTGACAGTCACACTTCACCATTAACTGCTGAAAGTCTGATGCCTAATAAAAACTCATCTTTATCAAGAGAATCTCACTGGAAGATTGCCTGAAAAGCAAAATCATTTCTTGGTGCTTTTGTGCTTGCTTAGAATTCTTTTGTTTTTGTTTTTCTTTTTTTTATTTATTGCATTTTAGGTTTTGGGGTACATATGCAGAACATGCAAGATAGTTGCATGGCTACACACATGGCAGTGTGATTTGCCGTCTTCCTCCCCTTCACCCACATCTGGCATTGGTATTTTTAAAAATGTCCTGCTTCATTAAATGTATCAGCATGGTTTTAAATTTCATGATACGTCTTTCTTGTTTTTATATAAGCCTGACCATTATATTTTTCTACAAAGACCTCTCAACTTAATTATATTGTTTTCTTACAACTTAGTCAAACCACATTATAGCTCATCCCAGTTGGCAGCGTGTGTAAGTACATAATACACTTAAGTGTATGTGTGTATGAGTAGAAACAGCTGTGTATATGTGTTGTGTGTATGAGTAGAACTGTATGACCTATATGCCATATGGATGGACAAAATTTCTGAGGAAGGCAATTTCCCTAACAAGGGCCCTTCTGTATTGCTTCTGATTCATGCTGCTTCAAAAAGTTAGTTCTGTAGAGAGCACTGAAAATCAAGAGGTCACACTAAGAGCAGCCCACAAAGTGAGAGAGGGAATGAGGCCCATTCTCCTATGCAGAGCTTTACAGGCTGCATACCTTGTCTCTGGAACTCTGATGGCTACAACGTTGGCAATGTAGAGGAAACCTCTGACTACCAAAGAGAATGGATTCACTGTCCTGAGAGCTGGCCCTGGGCACCCATCATATGTTGCCACTAAGAGGTATGTTTTCTAGACTTTCCACCTCTATTTTATGCTCTTTTCCCACTGTAGTTTCCTTCGCTCTCTACTTTCTTAGGAGGAACCAATGTCTCAGACCCACTGATGTGAGGCTTGGTTATGTGACTTGCCTCAATCAATTAACATAGACTGATGTGGCACGTGCTGTGTTCAAACAGAAGCTTTAAATGTAATTGCATGGTTCAGTCCAGCTTTTGCACTTCATTCACCGCTGAGAACAGATTGTCTCAATCAGAGCTGCTCCTTTAGCCTGGGTCCCACAGCAAGCAGACTAGCAGAGCAGACCCACAATTAACCCACAGCTGAAGTAGAGCTGCAGTCACCCTGAAGCCCTCATAGAACGTGAACAAAAAAAAATCTTCATTGTCATAAACCACTGAAAGTCTGTTGTTGTGCTGGAAAGTCGAGTAATAGAGGCAAAAATCCCTGTTTCTCTCCCATGCTGCCCTCTGCCTATTCCGTTTCTGTCCTCTTAACATTGAAATTACCTGCCAACATTAAGAATGACCTTTCTCAATTTCCAAACCTTGACCTCACCTAAGCGTATTGTGAGGGGCAACACCAGTGATCCTGGAATAGTTTGAAATCACAGGGCACGCTTTCTTAAGGACAAATATTTTCCTGCATGCCTATTCAATTATTTCCTCTTAGGGAGGGCTTGGACATCCACTGTGGACCTGGGTTCTGAATAGCAGGCCCAGGCACTCTGAAAGCCTTGCATATGTGGCCAAAGGTCCAGCTTTCACGCCCCTAAATTACTTCTCCCAGGCTTTAGGTTCAAAGAAGTGCAACATTACTTCAAATACTTCAGATGTGATTTCGTCAGCCTCTCTATGTTTCCTGAGAACCTGCTATGTGCAGAGTGTGATGCTAAAATCTGTTGAATCCATAATTCCAGAAATGTCAACACTGCACCCAAAAAGCTTTCAGTCCAATGGAATAGAAATAACTATAAGTAAGAACAAACAAAGCAGTGCAACATCAGTTCTCAACAGAGGTAGAACAAAGGACTATAGTGATCATAGGAGGGAGTTATGGGTTATTTCTAGAGGCCAGTATTCAAAAGCAAGGGCTAAGGAACCAGACAGGCTTGGCCAGTTTCAGATTTGACCCTTACCATCTCCTGTGTTTTGGGGGAGTTACTTACCTCTCCTTAGCCTCAGTTTTCTCATCTGTAAAATAAGAAAATAGCACCTACCTCATTGTGTTGTGAAAATGAAGTGAGATAATCATGTGAATAAGCGAGTTGTCATAGTACTTGGCACATAATAAGTGCTCCATAAATTGTCAAAATCACAGACTTAATTTAAAAGGAAGTGGAATTTGAACTGGGTTTTAGATCACTTCCCAATGGGTATAAAAGGTAGAAAAATATACTTTGGAGTTAAACTAAAAGAGCAGTATACAAACTAATAGCTACTTAAAAAAACCCGCCTTTATTAAACTTGAATGCTTATTCAAAAAATCTCTGCAAAGGGGCAAGGTTCAGATAGATTAGTAATGTTGTTCTAAATTCATACTGTCAGCAAAGAAAAGAGCTGAGACTTAAACCATCTGTGCTCTCTTAAAGTGTCTATGTGATTTCTAGAACACCACTCTCCCTCTTTTCCAGGAGCAAAATCTAAAGGACTCAGCTGGGTTGAGTCTTGCTGGACATGCTTAGGATGACAGAGTTGAATAATTTAATATATTTGGGACAGTACAGATGATGTGTTTTTGCTGTTTTATTTTCTTTTTAAAATAATTTCTTCAGTTTATAAACATTAGATGTTTATAAACATTAGATGTTTATAAACTCATTGCATGTGTATGTCATTTGGAAAATGGCCAAAAGCACAGACAAGAAAAGAGTTTTCTCCTAACTCTCACTTTCTAGAGAAAACTGCTGTCAACATTTTATATATTCTAGTCCTTCTACTCAAAGCATGTTTTTTTGAAATACAGTACTTTGAGTGTATTTGTCTACATTTATTTTTCTGTGGGTTTGTGATAATTTGTGAAGCTGATACTCATTTTCTGATTTCCAGGAGAGGGTCACTGTGATAGACCAAATTAAGGATTCCAGATATGTCAACATGGCAGGGATAGAAATGGGACAGATCTAAACACCATCCTTACTAAAAGATGGATGGTAGCAAAGGTGCTGTGCTAGTTTCCTATTGCTGCAGTAACAAATTACTAAAAACATAGTGGTTTAAAACAAAAAATATATATTATTATATAGTTCTGGAGGCCAGAAGCCTGAATTGGCTTTTATACGGCTAAAATCAAGATGTCCGCAGGGCTGTGTGCCTCTAGAGGCTCTAGAGGGGACTCTGTTCCACATCTTTTCCAGCTTCTAGGGGCTGCCTGCATTCCTTGGCATGTGGCTGCATCACTCTGACCTCTGTTTCCATTGTTATGTCTCATCTGACCTTGGCCCTCTTGCCTTTCTCTTTCTCTCATAAGAGTTCTTGTTATTACATCGAGTCCATATTGACAATCCAGGTTAGTCTTCACATGTCAAGATCTTCAATTAAATTACACCAGCAAAGGTCATTTGGTCAAGCAAGGAAACATATTAACAGGTTCCGAGGATTAGGATATAGGCATGTTTGGGGGAGGGGAAATGGTGCTGCCTACCACAGGCCCCTAGGATGTTATCCACTTCTATTTAAACCAAGATCTTATGGCTTCAGCCTGAAAGCACAGCACAGCCACTAAATGACACCAAAGAAAGCAGAACTTCAAACAGAGACATTTCAGTGGTTGGGTGTGTTAAGGGCAGCTTTCTAGATAACACCAACCATGCTGAGGAAGAATCAGTAGCTTAGAGGGATTTGACTCAGGTCCCCATGTAGTTAAGTGATGGGAAAGGAGAATTTATTTCATTGCCCTGTTGTTCCCCCAACTCAATCCAAGTACTATTTCTGTGTGTTCCTTTATTTCAGGGAAAAGGCATTAGGAGGGAAAAACAAACACTTCTCTGAGCCTAATCATTTGGTGCATTCCAGATCTGTCCGTCATCCATGATTCCAGGTGAATTCCTTGCCTGCTTAGAGCTCATTTTCCATTACTGTTTCCCCAACAGTGCTTGGGGTAATCTTTTCTTTTTTCTTGTTCTTGGTGGTTTCCATCTAACCCTGTGATCAAATCTGTGAATTCCAGTCCCAGTGTTGGCTTGACCATCTTTCAAGTAACTTGGGTTTTAATCAAAATCGACTTCTGAGAGCTAGCCTTGGCACATCAATCTCCACTGCAGGCACACAGAGAAAGCCCTGCTATGTTACTCACACGTGCTTTGCCTTAGAATTTCTAGGACTGGAAGGAACTTTAGTGGCCATTGATTGGATTACAATATTTCACATTAGGATCCAATAAGATGAACTGACCTGTCTAAGGTTCCACAGACTATGATTAGCAGAGATAGGGCCTAGAACCCAGAAACTTAATGTTAACCGGTACATTTTCCATCACCTCAATCTTGCTTTGAAGGAGGATTACACAGTAGGTGAAAGTAGGACCTTTCTAGTTAACAGAGCTGGCTCCAAATCCCAATCTGCCTTTTACCGACACTGTGGTCTGGGCCATGCTGCTTGAACTGTGTAGGCATCAGGAAGAGTGCAAGCTGGAAAACAGCTTAGAATTTTCTCTGAAAATGATTAGCAACCAAAGATATGTCTAATAGTAACAAGAAACTCAAGAAACTCATGAATGGTTTAGGTCTAAAGTCTCAAATCTCAAATATTTTCCTGTAAACTTTTTTTGTTGAGACAGTCTTGCTTTGTCGCCCAGGCCGGAGTGCAGTGGTGTGAGCTCAGCTCACTGCAACTTCAGCCTCCAGGGTTCAAATGACTCTTGTGCCTCAGTCTCCTGAGTAGCTGGGATTACAGGTGTACACCACTACGTCAGGCTAATTTTTAAAAATATTTTTAGTAGAGATGCGGTTTAACCATTATTGGCTAGGCTGGTCTTGATCTCCAGGCCTCCAATGATCCACCTGCCTTGGCCTCCCAAAGTGCTGGGATTATAGGTGTGAGCCACCATGCCCAGACCCCATAAACTCTTTAGAAAGTTTTTTTTTTTAATTTCAGAGAGTGAGTCTTTTAAAATAGTTTTCAATGGTTGAGGTTTATTGATTGGGTTCTGAGAATGAAAGGCCTTGCTAAACATTAGATGTTAAGAAATTTACTGGCACATTCAACAAGTCTTCAGATAAGGCCAACTTAGCTATTTTATTCTTTTAAAAATGCATCGAAGGCTGGGCACATTGGTTCATATCTGTAATCTCAGCACTTCAGGAGACCAAAATGGGAGCATTGCTTAAAGTCAGGTGTTTGAGACTATCCTGAGCAACAAAGTGAGATCCCTTTTCTCCAAAAATAATTTAAAAAAAAAAAATTAGCCAGGCATGGTGGCACATGCCTATAGCCCTAGCTACACAGAAGTATACTTGAGCCCAGGAGTCTGAGACTGAAATGAGCTATGATCATGCCACTGTACCCCAGCATGGGTGACAGAGCAAGACCCTGCCCCATCAAAAAAAAAAAACTTAGAAAAAGGATGCATTTTGCCAGGCTTAATACCTACGTGACGAGTTGGTAGGTGCAGCTAAATCCAAGGCACACATTTACCTATGTAAGAAACCTGCACGTCCTGCACATGTACCCAGGAACTTAAAAAAAAAAGAAGAATACATTTAATGTATCATCCCAATTCTGGGGCATTGATTTCTATTTTATTTATTCACTCACTTATGTACTCAACTGACCAAAGTAAAATAATACCAAAGGAACAAAGAAATAAAACACCAGTACAAGCTATCTGATTTACTCATAGTGATACTTCAGGAAGTACCTGACTTCCTAGAGCTTACATGTCATTAAGAGACAGACAGTTAGAACACAAGAAAATTAACAGATGAATAAGATTGCAATGCATTCTGATATGTACAATTAAGGAAATGATAGAAATGCAAATAAAAAAATAAAAAAGAGATACCAACATTAGCTGAGATCGTGATTTTTCTGAGGGAGTGATATTAAAGCTGAGACCTGCATAAGGAATCAGCTCTGTGAAGATCTGAGGACTGAGTGATCCAGCAGATGAAATAGCCTGTGCAAATATCCTGACTACCTAACACAATAGATGTGATAGTCTGTGCACAGCTCCTGAGGCATCCTGCGGGGTAGCCAAGGGGCTGGGATTGGACAAATACATCTGGAGCATGATAAGGAAGGGGAGAACAAAATAGGTAGTGGGTAGAGAGTTATGCAGGCATAAGACCATGCAAAGCCACATAGATTATAATCAGAGTTAGAATCTGATTCTAAACACAATAGAAATTAGGCTTTGGGCTTTGAATTATGAACTCATCACAGCCCACAGAGACCAAGCTCTGATACTGGGGCTAGCCAAGAGTCTATAGGACCTGGCAGGTTTTTCTTGTTTGCTGCTGCGGTTAACATTAACTACAGCATCCTCTGCCCTCCATCTCCTACCCCTGCATTGTGACCATGAGCCATCTGATAAAGGGCAGCTCTATTAGTGAAATTTTAATTGTTCTCACATTTAAGTCTTTAATCCATCTTGAGTTAATTCTTGTATAAGGTGTAAGGAAGGGGTCCAGTTTCAATTTTCTGCATATGGCTAGCCAGTTCTTGCTACACCATTTATTAAATGGGGAATCCTTTCCTCATTGCTCGTTTTTTGTCAGTTTTGTGGAAGATCAGATAGTTGTAGATGTGTGGCGTTATTTCTGAGTTCTCTGTTCTGTCCCATTGGGCTATGTGCCTGTTTTCATACCACTACCATGCTGTTTTGTTTCCTGTAGCCTTGTAGTACAGTTTGAAGTCAGATAGCATGACACTCCAGCTTTGTTCTTTGGCTTAGGATTGCCCTGGCTATACGAGCTCTTTTTTAGTTCCATATGAATTTTAAAAGTTTTTTTCTAGTGCTGTGAAGAATGTCAATGGTAGTTTAATGGGAATAGCATTGAATCTATAACTTGCTTTGAGCAGTATGGCCAGTTTCATGATATCAATTCTTCAGTAGAAGATGAACAATGAGAAAACATGGACACGGGGAGGGGAACATCACACACTCGGGTCTGTTGGGAGAGGGTGGGGTGGGGGCAGAGAGCATTAGGGAAAATAGCTAATGCATGGCAGGCTTAATACCCAGGTGATGGGTTGATAGGTACGGCAAACCACCATGGTACACGTTTACCTATGTAACAAACCTGCACATGTACCCTGAAATATAAAATAAAAAATATGCCTTTACATGTTTGTTTGTTTTTTTTTGAGATGGAGTTTCACTCTTGTTACCCAGGCTGGAGTGCAATGACACGATCTCGGCTCACCGCAACCTCTGCCTCCTGGGTTCAGGCAATTCTCCTGCCTCAGCCTCTTGAGTAACTGGGATTACAGGCACGCACCACCATGCCCAGCTAATTTTTTGTATTTTTAGTAGAGACGGGGGTTTCACCATGTTGACCAGGATGGTCTCGATCTCTTGACCTTGTGATCCACCCGGCTCAGACTCCCAAAGTGCTGGGATTACAGGCTTGAGCCACCATGCCTGGCCTTACATGTTTCTACTGATTGCTCCAAGACTGTAACAAGCAAGCTAATGCAAATTCTGGGAACACTGTCCCTGGTGCTGATCCGCTGCGTGATCTCCTGCAAGAAGTCTTTGCCCCACAATAGGACAGGCTGTTTATTTTTGGCTTGTAACCACAACCTTTTGGGGAATGTTGAAAATTCTACTAAAGTGACTGAGACTCATTGATTCTCATGACTTCTGCATTATCAACAGGATTTACTATGTAACACATATCTAGTACATGTTCATTGGCTGAAAAAATAATACGAAATAATACCAAAGGAGAAGTTTAAGAAAAAGGTGGCATAGAGGCCTTTGAGAAAACCTGTTATTTTTATCCACTCTCTTTTTATCAGTTGACTTTCTTGTGGATTTATAAAGAAACGCCTGTAGGAAAATTTGGTACGTAGTTTTATGTTCACTTGTTAGATTTCATTTTCCAGATTACTTCATGTGGTAGAAATACTTATTTCTCACCTAATAACCATTGGGTTCATTTCGTCCACAGCATCATAGAATCTTTTCTCCCTTGAAGAAGCTGAAGTTGCCAGGTAGGGTTCCAGAGAGCCCCCTTTTCTGGAGTCTTCCTCCTCCCTATTTCCAGGAATGTGTGTCATTTGTTTAGAATTCCTGTAGTCACTTTGGAACCATTAGACAAACATCAGGAAAATCTGTACAGCATCATTGACTGTAACATACTTGAGTCACCCATCCAGAGCCAGCAACTATCTTACTTAGACTTAATATTAATTAAAATAAACCATAATGTGTTTAAAACATTTTCTGCTGAATTCAAACCCTGAAAGATATATCATTCACACAATGTGATGTCCCATTCAGTAAAGCAGCGTTTCAAAGAGGCCATGGTGTACATCAAACATTCTCCTTATTGTCCTGCAGCTTTCAAGTCATTAGATGGACTGTCTGCTTGGTTCTGATGAATAGGTTAAAGTGTTCATGTGTTCTTTCAGGCTGAAGTATAGAAGAAGTCTCTTGTTGAAAAGATGGAGCCATGAAATCAAAGCAGCCTGCAGTATGTTGAGGACAACTGCCCTTGAAAACTCCTCAGACTCACATTGGACTTCACATGAGCAAGAAATAAATTTTTGTTGTGTTAAGCCAGAGTTAGTTGATGCCATTTTCACTTCATTCAAGTCTAGTCTATGCCCAACTTGGGAACAGTGCATCCATGACCTATAATTGGCCCCGAAGGTTATGAAACCCCCAGAATAGTACACTAAATATTGTGTACATATGATTGTGTGCAGTTTTCTAAAGAGAGAATACATAGATTTCACTGTATTTCTTTTTTTCCATTTATTTATTTATTTATTCATTTATCTATCTATTTATTTATTTATTTTTGAGATGGAGTCTTGCACTGTCTCCTGGGCTGGAGTTCAATAGCATGATCTTAGTTCACTGCAACCTCTGCCTCCCAGGTTCAAGCAATTCACCTGCCTCAGCTTCCCAAGCAGTTGGATTACAGGTGCCTGTCACCATGCCCAGCTAATTTTTAGAGACTGGGTTTCACTATGTTGGCCAGGCTGGTCTCAAACTCCTGACCTTGTGATCCACCCCCCTCAGCCTACCAAAGTGCTGGGATTACAGGAGTGAGCCACTGCATCTGGCCAATTTCAGCATATTTCAATGTGACTATGATCTAAAAATTATCAAGGACCACTGAGTTATGAGCTAAACTCTAAGTGCTAAATATCTTCTTGTGGATAGCATTTATTTAACTGGACTTCTTTGTAGTATCCCTTCTTGTTTGTCCTAAACTCTCATTTCCATGTTGAGGAAAAAAATTGAACTTAGAATTCAAATAATTTGGGTTCAAAGTATGGCAAAGATTTTTGCTAGCTGTATAACTTCTTCTTTTTTTCTTTTTGAGACAGAATCTCATTTTGTTTCTAGATGTGATAGCTGTTCACTGCAGCCTCCAAGTCCTGGGTCCAAGTGATCCTCCCTCCTGAGCTCCTAAGTAGCTAGGACTACAGGCATTCACCACCACACCTGGAAAACTTTCTTATTTTTAGTATAAACAAGGTCTCACTATGTTGCCCAGGCTGGTGTGAAGCTTTCTGAGATTTCTCAGCCCACAGCATCCTGTTCCTCCTTCAAAGTCACATCATTTATCCCATTTTACATACTGTATAATTTATCTTATATGTCATAATTGACAAAAAATCATGTTATGAGTGATTACTCATTATTATACCATGGGTTGGAAAACCACCTCTACCTTTTAGAAATATAAATTGAATAAAGTATATTGTATATAAAAGTCCAAAAGACTAATGCAAAATTAAGAATATATTTGGTAAGAACCAAATCAATGATAGAGATGGTGTTCCTTAAATGTTTTCTTTGGGCAATAGCTGTTATTCAGCTCCCCACGTAAGTTTATTAAACCACTCCCCATGGTTTGATAAGTTTTTAGAATGCATATTTAAACAAAATTAGACAGGTTTTGCTAAAAAAGGACTTCTCAGAGTCTTTAATACGCCAATGTATGGTGTTATTCTCCAAGAGCAGAAACGGTATGCAGCAGTTCCAAAACATTGTTGAATCAGAAGATTTTTTTCCTTAGAGCATTTTATGTGATGACTGTTTTATAAAACCTCATTTGAGAAATGTTTCCTAAAAAACAATGAAAATTATGGGAGTCAAAACTTGAGCAGAGGGATGAGTATGTCTCCAAACCACAATGGAGGATGCCCAGGAGAGGTAGAGGTAGAGTTTGGAGGCCAACCTTGGGACGGTTTAAAAGTGTGACTACTTGGTGGTTATTTAATTGTTTTATTTTCATATTCCCTGAACACTCTGCACTTTCTCAGTTTCCTTGCTAATGCCTGAAAATCCCTCCCATCCTTTCCCTCCTATAAAATCCTTCTTAAAACTTTAGGCCCTACTTAAATGCCACTTCTTTAATACATCTATCTCCTTCATTTTCCTTCCACGTCTGAATTCTCCTTGCTCCTGTGTTTTTGAAACACATCCTCTTATAGCTTAAACTCCCATTCCAAGTCATAATTACTGGTATTTTGGGTTTTGCCACAACATATTCTAAGTTCCCGGTTTTCTATTCCCGATCACACCGAACCAAGAATCTAGTACACACTAAGTCTTCAAGAATGTTTTTAGAATGACTAAATGAATGACTGTAAAGATTAGTGCATTGCTGTCTTCACACAGACAGGCTAGAAACTTTATCAAGCAGGAATTCTATACTCTATATTTTTTAAATAAACTTTTAATTTTAGAATAGTTGTAGACTTACAGAAAAATTGCAAAGAGAGTGCAGAGAATTCCTGTATACCCTGTAAGTAATTTCTCCCATTATCAACATCTTAAATTATTATGGTCCATTTGTGATAACTAATGATCCAATATTGTTATCAATATAGCAAGGACATTTCCATTCATTGTTTGAATTTCCTCATTTTTTCCGTCATTTTTCTTTCTAGTTTTCCATTCAGGATGCCACACTAAATGTGATTTCCATTTAGGAAACCACACTACTTGGTTGTCAGGTCTTCTTATTTTCCTCTCAATCATGACAGCTTCTCATACTTTATTTTTGATGACTTTGACAGTTTTGAGGAATACTGGTCAAATATTATATAGACTCTTCCTCAATAAAGTTTTGTCTGATGTTTTTCTCATACCTATATGGGGGTTATGGATTTGGGGAAGAAAGGTTATAGAGATAAAAGCCATTCTCATTACATAATGTCAAGAACACACAATTGCCATATGACTTACTGCTACTGATATTGAACCTTAATTACCTGATTGAGCTAGTGTTTGCCCTTTTAAAAATTTTCAGAGACTAACATTGCTTTTTGCCAGAATCACAGCTTTTAAAGACAAAAATGGGATGTTATGTCTGTGTCTATGGCATCTAGAACTGATTTCAATACAACATAGGTATAGGTCTCGTGTGGAAAAACATGGGTAAATCCCTGAATGCTCCTTGTTGATGTATATTCCACATTGCTTCTAAAACTTGCAAATGCCTTGCTGTAAAAAATTCCTTGCTGTAATTAAGTTTCACTATTTAAAAAAAAAGACAGAAAACTAGAGACTGCTCTAGAAGATATTCTCCCTAAAGGAGCAAGTAATATTCAATGTGTATGAACTGAATACTATAACATAGGGTTCTATTCATACCAACTCTTTACACATTTTGTGCAATAGCAAGAACAGCAGGCAAATAATTATCCTAACGTCATTCTGGGAAGTGCAGTGGCTTCTGTTTCCTACTTTGGGGGAGGAAATAATTACAAGAATGACAGTAAGTTGCTTGACAATTACAACAGCCTGGTCAAGATGAGTCTACATTTGCAAATTGCCCCATACACCCTGAGATCTCTCCCAAGATTGAATAGATTAAGCTGATACCTTAAAGGGCTCCTTTGGTAAACCAACCAAAGCAAAAGAAAGCAAGAACTCGAAAAAGGCTATTCACAAATGAAATTTTTGGCTGGCTGGGAAAGAGTAGAACGCTTTGTAAAAAAAAAAGAGAAAAAAGATTCAGAAAAGAAACAGAAATATTTTTAGGAAACAGACCAGAACAGAGGGAAGAGTCAATGGATTAAAAGACGAAGGGAGGAAAGAGAGTGTCTGCAGGGAGTGAGATATGCTGAGCTCTAAAGCAGTTAACAAATAGAAATTTAACATTTATCAGTCAAGTAAATATCTTTGGAGAAGAGACAGGAAAGTGCACATCTTGACAAGACTGAAAAGCACTGATTTATCTTGTTTCATTTGAAGAGCAGTTTATTTGCTATTCATTAATAGTCTTACTGATTTTTTTAAACTCATTTCCCTTGGAACTCTTAAAGGTATCTTGAATTTCTTCAATTCAACTACTTGTATGTGTTCAGAGAACAAATTCATTGTTGCTGAACTGTTCTTTAAAACCTGACCAGTCACAATAACTTTTATTGCTTTTCGAAACCATGGGTAAAATTAAAGCGTAAATCAAAGGATTTATGGCTGAGTTATAATAAGCACACCAACAGCAAATCTCATAAATATAGGCAGGGGTGATAAAGCCCATAAAGGTATCAATTAATGAATCAATGCTATATGGTAACCATGAAATCATAAATGCTACCACTATGACTCCCCAGAGTTTTAGCTGCTTTTCTCTCTCTTCTGGCCACTCTGACTTTGTAACTCTCTGAGGACGATTCTTGCAACCAGTATTTTCTCTTTTTAGCCTGTCGTCTCGCCACAAGAAATGTTACCATACAGAATTATCATAACAAGGGTAGGTAGAAAGAAGGATAGAAAATCTATCAACACCCAGTTTTGATTTACAACAGTCTGACAACCTCCTATACAGGAGGTTGAGGGCACTAGATAATTCCTCCAGCCCATCGTCATAGACACCTGTGTAGAAAACAGCACCGCTGTACATGAGAGACAGAATCCAGGACACGCAAATTCCCTACACAGACACGGTGAACTTGGTAGGATAGACCAGGGGGTCAGGAACCGCAATGTACCTGTCGATGGAGATGAAGCACAAGGGGAAGAGAGAAGAGTAACAAAATGCCACATTACAGCAGGTGTGGAAAGTACAAAAACTTTTCCCAAAATGCCAGCAGCTCTCCACGGACCTGACCATGCTGAAGGGCATCACAGTCACACCCACCAAGAAGTCAGCACGGGCCAGAGAGGCAATGAGGACATTGGCTGGAGAGTGCAGCTGCTTGAAATGGAGGATTGAAATCACCAGGAAGTTTACAAACACAGCCAGCACAGCCCCAAAGCCAAACACTATGCACAGAATCACCCGGGATCCAGGCGCGTAGGGGGTTTTCACACAGGACCCGTTCACTTTCGCGTAGCACATCTTCACGGCTGCCAGCAGGGATGAGTTGCTGCTCATAACGCTGTTATTCACAAGTGGAGAAGGGTTGTCCTTGTTGATTATCACAAAAAAAATACAGGATTCTTTCTGATTTTCAGTGCTCCTGGGGGAAAACACACATATTTACCAGGATGCCAGAGGAAATTATCAGACATTATCTCTAATATAATTCTTCAAGTTTCCATTTTTATTATAAATCCCAAAATGTTTTTATGGCAAAATAAAATTTAACAAAAATTATATTGCACTGAATTACTGGAGATTGTTTCAACTGACAAATTTCTCATGCTCTTTATTTGATAAAATTCCCTTATTTTATTTTTACCTCTCAAGTTCCTCTATGCAACAGTCGCTGATATGGGATGTAATTATGGAGGTGAAAAATCACCTCCTGTTAGCTTTTTCTCTATATTATCTGTCGTGCATTACTGCCTCAAAGATGAAGTCCTTTTAGCTAAATGAATGCCTTCAGTGGGAAAATCCCTTGATGGAATCCCTATAGTGCAAGGTGTGAACTAGTAGGATTATTTTCAACAATGATTACTAGGAAAGTTATTCTACAAAGCAGGTCTCTGCTCTACATTAAATTCTATTATCATTATGCATTTTGGGTCAAAGATTGATTTTTCCTTAGTGCACATACTTGAACCATTCCCTTGTTCCCAATTATAACTTAGCCACCTCGGTTTTTGTTACAAAGATACAACAGGGTGTAAACAGTAAGCATCAATACTTGGCCCTTTCTTTTCTCTTAAGAATCATTTTTTCATCTGCATTGGCTACCAACAAGCAGAAATTATTATAATGTATAGTGAGGGGAGCTTGAGATTGATTAGATACATTGCATGAAAGCATTAAAATACTATGTAGTGTTTAGACACACCAGTATTTCTGAGATGCTGGTGGAAAAACCAGTCCTCCCCTCAAGACGTTGTTACTGAGAACACATCTGCAACGTGTCTGTATCCACATGTCAAATGGGCAGTGAGTCCTCTCTCTGACTACACATTTGTTTGCAATTCCTGGTCATTGGCCTCTGTGCTCCCAATGCTAAAAGTAGTCGAAAAATAAGAATAATGAGCAGGAAACTGGAAAATGGGAACAGAATCCTCAGTAACATTCCCAACCCTGGAATGTAAATACCCTGCTGAATGAAGAAAAGTATTATTATCTTCCTGAAGAAGGGTTCAACTCTCTTTCCAGTACAGAGCTGTGACTTTAGAGACATTTGTGAACTTGGTTTTCAAGTTATAAAGAGTGATAAGTATTAATAATCCATCTTGCTATCTGATTCCTAGTCAATAAAATTAACACTGTTTACCAAATAATTTTGAGATTCTTCTTAGTATTTTCTGAGTGCCTGATTTTGTGAAATGATGTCAATTGCTTAAATAGACAAAACCCTGTGCGGGGCTTTCTCAACTTGAGCACAATGGACATTTGAATTCAGGTAACTCTTTGATATGAGAAGCTATCCTGTACATCACATGGCTTTTCACAGCATTCCTGCTACTAGATGTCAGTAAAATCCTTCAAGTTGTGATGCCAAAAATGTCTCCAGACATTGCCAAATTCCTCAAGGTACAAAATCAACCCTCTACCTCCATTAAGACCATTGTTTTAGGCAGTAAAAAAGTATTGAGTGATGCCTGCCATTTCAAATAAAGAAATAATTTTATGCCCCCCTTCATCATTCTGATATATTTATTCATTCATCTATTCAACACATATTTATTGAAGGCCAGTAGCTGTGTATTAAAGTAATGAACAAAACTCTTATGACCACAGTACTCAAGAAGCTTGTAATCTTGGGAGGGAAACAAAACTTAAGGAAATAGAAAGACAGATTTGTGATTTGAAATAGTGATAAGCACTATAGAGGTGAAAGACAATAGTGTCTACAGTACACACAATGACAGGCAGATGAGACAAAGGAGTTCCTAAAAACATGAGGGAACAAAAATTCTATTTCAATATTTGTAGAATTTTAGATATTCTATTTTTTATTGTAGCATCTAAACTTACTAGAGGATTCTGTTTTAGTTTATACTGTTATGTTCAGGATTAGTCAATAAAGGGCACCTCATCCAGTGCTGAGATGGGATGTCCATTGGAAGGTGTTTTCAAGGCCTCTAAAATTATTGCACATATACAATTCTTTCAGTCTTGCTCATAAGACCATCATCATAAATGGATTTGGATCAGATAGGATCAAGAGTAAGCAAAAGTCCTCTTTCCCAGGGTTTTATGATTCTAACACCCAGAGCAGAATTTGGAGGCAAACTCTTGAGTGTCTTGCATCAGCTAAAGTTTTCAGTACACTTGATCTTTATTTTGTGGGTTGTGAACTACTTAAAGACATTTCTAAAATAAAAGTCCACTAAGTAAACCATCTCCCCAGTGACCCAGAGTGTGAAACATTCTTCATTATGACCAAGGTGACAGAAAGATGTGATAATGAGCCCTGTGGTTGCAGTACCCAAACTCAGAAGTTTGTTAATAAGAGGAAGGGGAGATACATGCTTTGTATTCTTGTCTCTTTGGATTAGAGGCTCAAAGCAACCAAACACAAAGCAGGTCAAAGTGTTCAACTGCAAATGAAGAGCAGTGGGCATTGATCACATGCAATCAATTTATCCAAGTTATGGTCTAAGCAATTCTTTGAGTTAGTGCATAGCTGAGTCTGTGCTCAACTTGACTTATTCCATAATCCATTTGTGTTTGACAAGTGTTTCTTAGAAATATAGACTAACACTTTGAGTAGGATGAGAAACAGTATGAAAGGTACTTTTTCTTCAATCACAGCCTCCAAATGACCTCTAGCAAATCTTCCTTTTTTATCCCTTAGTTTTATATCTCAGGCAGAATTCACACTTGTTCACTCATTTTTCTTCATTTCTTCATTTATTTGCTATATCGATTTTCTTTTTTTGAGATGGAGTCTTGCTCTGTCACCCAGGCTGGAGGGCAATGGCTCAATCTTAGCTCACTACAACCTCTGCCTCCCAGGTTCAAGTAATTTTCCTGCCTCAGCCTCCCAAGTAGTGCTATTTCAATTAATACAAGTTTAATTAAAGTAGACAATTCTAGACAAGTGTTTTATCAAAACAAATTTGTAAAACACACTGACATTTAGATCCACTGAAAAATGAATCACACAATGGAATCCTTGATTCCAAGGATTCTATAGTTTTTGGTTTTAAATTTATTTATTTATTTTGAAAACCCAGTTTATTGTGATACATAGATGTACTATTATACAAAAACAATCATAAATCTCTAGGACATTTTAACTATATAATTTTAAATTCGTGAATGTCTTATTATCCATTATAATTCTAACACAACTTATCTGTCTTATGAACATGAATTATCACTAACTACAATCCTAAAAACTATATTACTTTATATTTTTATAACATTAAAAGAAATGTTATGCATGTTTGTTTAGTTAAATGTTTCCTGGTTTACGAATTATAGATACAGTCTCTGAAACTTAGTATACAAAAGTATGTATTGACTGCTGTGGAACAAATTGTAAGAATCAGTTTTATTCATTTTTCAAACTCAAATTTATCAATTATAACATGCCAATTATGTTATACTTATGGAAAGCAGACTAATTATGGTTTTGTAGAAATCACAAGTCAAATTGTATCTGTGTAAGATGATGCGATTAGACACATTAATTGCTCTTTGCAGCAAATCTCACCCCCACTTCCTTTCTCCTACTGTGAGCAACCACTGATCTCCTTTCTATCGCTATAGATTATTTTTGCCTGTTCTAAAAATCACATGTGAAGAGCACCACACAGCATGTACTCCTCTATGACCAGTTTCTTTCACTCAACTCAATGTCTGGGAGATACATTCATGTTTTGGGTATATTCGTAGTTCATTTCTTATTATTGCTAAATAGTATTGTATTGCATGAATATACCACACCTGATTTATCAATATACCCTATTGATAGACATTTGGACAGTGTTCATGCTGGGGCTGTTATTAATAGTATTATTGTGAATATTCATATACAATCATTTGCATAAACACACGCTTTTATATTCTGTGGTAAATATCTAGATGCAGAATTGGTGGATTTTATGGGAAACTTATGTTTGTGTAAGAAGCTAAAAACTGTCTTCTCAAATAAAATCAGTTTTATTCATTTATCAAACTCAAATTGATCAATTATAACATGTCAATTATGTTATAATTGCACCATGTTATAGTGCCACCCACAATCGGAATGTTCCAGTTGCTCCAAATCCTCTTTAACACTTGACATTGCCATTTCTTTGTATTTTATCTATTCTATGAGGTGTGTGGCAGTATCTCACATTCTTTAGCTGGTGAATAATGATGTTGAACATCTTTTCATGTTATTATTAGCTGCTAATGTATTCATTTTAGTGAACCATCTGTAAAAATGTTTGTTTGTTTTTTATTGAATTTTATTTTTTATTATTGAGTTGACTGGATGTATCTTATTTCCAAATATATGCTGTAAACAACTACTTTTTATTCTCTTCATAGTGTTTTCAAAAAGTAGAAGGTTTTAATTTCTGTAAAATTCAACTATTTTGTATGGTTATTGCCTTTGTTTCCTTTCTAAGAAATCTTTGCCTAACTTGATTATCACAACTTTTTTCTTCTACGCTACTCTAGAGTTTTTATAATTTTAATTCTTATATTTCGGTCTAATTTTATATTAATTTTGAATATGTTGTGAGGAAGTGTTTGGGGTTTAGTAGTAGCTGTAGTAGTAGTATATGGATATTCGGCAATTCCAGCAACATTTCTTAAAAAGACCATTCTTTCCATGGTGTATAGTATTTATCAAAAATCAATCAATCATTCATGAATGGGTCTGTTTCTGGACTTTCTATTTTATTACGTTATATAACATGCATATATTTAGGCCAATGTCTTACCATCTTGACTGAAACTTTCTAGTAAGTTTTCATTTTGTTTTGTTTCATTTTTAGATGGAGTCTTGCTCTGTCGCCAGGCTAGAGTGCAGTGGCACAATCTTGGTTCACTGCAACCTCCACCTCCCTGGTTCAAGCAATTCTCTTGCCTCAGCCTTCTGAGTAGCTGGGAATACAGGCATGTGTCACCATGCTCAGCTAATTTTTGTAGTTTTAGTAGAGATGGGGTTTCACCAGGTGTTCAGGCTCGGCAGGTCCCACCCCCACAAAAACAAACAAAATAGCAATTGGAAATGCTCGGGGTTGAGAGTTTCACGGCATGCACAGCTGAACCCAGGACAGTGCAGTTCAGTGGGGGAGGGGCATCCGCCATTACTGAGGCACTCCACCCCTGTGGAGGTACTCTGCCATTGCTGACTGAGCCTGCCATTGCCGAGGCAACCTGCCATAACAGAGAGAGTCCGCCATTACTGAGGTGGGCCACCATCACCACAGCAGTTCTAACCACACCCATATAAACAGGACTACAGGGAATTACACCCAGCAGTAGGGCAGAGCCCACAGCAACAGGGCAGAGCCCATGGCAGCAGGGCAGAGCCCAGAGCAGCCCAGCATAGTCTCTGCAGGCAGGCAGTGACTAGACTGCCTCCTTGCTGGGCAGGACAGTGCAACGGATACTCATAAATAAAGCCCTAACTCCCCGGGAAAGAGCACCTGAGGAAAAAAAAGGGGCTTTATGAGTTCTGCTGCAGCAGACTTAAACGTGCCTACCTAGCAGACCTGAATGAACAATGGATCTCACAGCTCAGCACTAGAGCTCCTATAAAGTACAGACTGTCTCCTCAAGCAGCTCCCTGACTCCTGTATATCCAAAGAGTCACCTCACAAAGGACTGATCAGACTAACATTTGGTGGGCATCATTCTGGGACAAAGATAGCAGAAGAAGAAACTGGTAGCAACCCTCACAGTTCTGCAGCTGCTACAGGTGTTCCCCAGGCAAGCAGGGCCTGGAGTGGACCTCAGCAGTCCTACAGCAGAGGGGCTAGACTGTTAGAAGGAAAACTAAGAAACAGAAATACTTCATTATCAACAATCTGGACGTCCACTCAGAGACCCAACTGGAAATTCAGCAACTACTCAAAATAGTTTTTTTGTGGATAAATCCACAAAGATGGGAAGAAACCAGCACAAAAAGGAGGAAAACACCTGAAACCAGAACACCTTGCCTCCTACAAGGGACCACAACCCCTCACCAGCAAGGGAACAGAGCTGGACGGAGAATGAGTGTGATAAAATGACAGAATCAGACTTCAGAAGCTGGGTAATGAGAAACTTCCGTGAGCTAAAAGTACACATTCTAACTCAATGCAAATAAACTAAGAACCTTGAAAAAAGATTTGAGGAAATGATAACAAGAATGGACAACTTAGAGAGGAATATGAGTAAATTGATGGAGCTGAAAAACACAACACGAGAACTTAGTGAAGCATGCACAAGTCTCAACAGCCGAATTGACCAAGCAGAAGAAAGGATATCAGAGGTCGAAGATCAACTCAATGAAATAAAATGAGATGGCAAGATTAGAGAAAAAAGAACAAAAAGGAATGAGCAAAGTCTCCAAGAAATGTGGGACTATATGAAGAGACCTAAACTTCGTTTGATAGGTTTACCTGAATGTGACAAAGAGAATGAATCCAAGCTTGAAAATACTCTTCAGGATATTATCCAGGAAAATTTCCCCAACCTAGCAAGGCAGGCCAATACTCAAGTCCAAGAAATACAGAGAACGCCACAAAGATATTCCACAAGAAGAGCAACCCCAAGGCACATAGTTGTCAGATTCACCAGGGTTGAAATGAAGGAGAAAATACTAAGGGCAGCCAGAGAGAAAGGTCGGGTCACCCACAAAGGGAAGCCCATCAGACTCACAGCAGATCTCTCAGCAGAAACTCTACAAGCCAGTAGAGAGTGGGGGCCAATATTCAACATCCTTAAAGAAAAGAACTTTCAACCCAGAATTTCATATCCAGCCAAACTGAGCTTCATAAGTGAAGGAAAAATAAAATCCTTTGTGAACAAGCAAGTACTCAGAGATTCTGTCACCATCAGGCCTGCTTTATAAGAGCTCCTGAAAGAGGCACTACACATAGAAAGGAACAATCAGTACCAGCCATTCTAAAAACATACCAAATGCTAAAGAGCATCAACAAAATTAAGAATCTGCATCAACTAACAGGGAAAACAGCCAGCTAGCATCAAAATGGCAGTATCAAATTCACACATAACAATATTAACCCTAAATGTAAATGGGCTAAATGCACCAATCAAAAGACACAGACTGGCAAATTGGATAAAAAAATAAAACCCATCGGTGTGCTGTATCCAGGAAACCCACCTCACACGCAAGGATACACAAAGGCTCAAAATAAAGGAATGGATGAAGATTTACCAAGCAAATGGAGAGCAAAAAAAAGCAGGAGTTGCAATTCTCATCTCTGATAAAATAGACTTTAAAGCAACAAAGATCAAAAGGGACAAAGAAGGTCATTACATAATGGTAAAAGGATTGATACAACAAAAAGAGCTAACGATCCTGAATATATATGGACCCAATACAGGAGCACCCAGATATATAAGGCAAGTTCTTAACGACTTACAAAGACACTTAGACTCCCACACAATAATAATGGGAGACTTTAACACTCCACTGTCAATATCAGACAGATCAACCAGACAGAAAATTGACAAGGATATCCAGCACTTGAATTCAGAACTGGAACAAGCAAACCTCATAGACATTTACAGAACTCTCCACCCCAAATCCACACAATATACATTCTTCTAAGCACCACATCACACCTACTCCAAAATTGACCACATAATTGGAAGTAAAGCACTCCTCAGCAAATGCAAAACAACGGAAATCATAACAAACAGTCTCTCAGACCATAGTGCAATCAAGTTAGAACTCAGAATTCAGAAACTAACTCAGAACCGCACAGCCTCATGGAAACTGAACAACTGGCTCTTGAATGTTGATTGGATAAACAATGAAATGAAGGCAGAAATAAAGAAGTTCTTCGAAACCAATGAGAACGAAGACACAACATACCAGAATCTCTGGGACACATTTAAAGCAGTCTGTAGAGGAAAATATATAGCAATAAGGGCCCACATGGGAAGAGTGGAGAGATCCAAAATTGATACCCTATTGTCAAAATTGAAAGAGCTGGAGGAGCAAGATCAAAAAAGCTCAAAACCTAGCAGAAGACGAGAAATAACTAAAATCAGAACAGAACTGAAGGAGATAGAGACACGAAAAACCTTTCAAAAAATCAGTAAATCCAAGAGCTGGTGTTTTGAAAAGATCAGCAAAATAGACAGACCACTAGCCAGACTGATAAAAAAGAAAAGCAAGAACAACCAAATAGATGCAATAAAAAACGATAATGGGGAAATCACCACAGATTCCACAGAAATTCAAACCATCATCAGAGAATACTACAAACAACTCTATGCACATAAACTAGTAAACCAGGAAGAAATGGATAAATTCCTGGACACCTGTGTCCTCCCAAGCCTAAACCAGGAGGAAGCCGAAACTATGAATAGACCAATAATAAGGTCTGAAGTTGAGGCGGCAATTAAGAGCCTACCACACAAAAAAAGCCCAGGTCCAGATGGGTTCACAGCTGAATTCTATCAGACACACAAAGACGAGCTGGTACCATTCCTTCTTAAACTATTCTAAACAATCCAAAAAGAGGGAACCCTTCCCAAATCATTTTATGAGACCAACATCATCCTGATACCAAAACCCGGCAGAGACTCAACAAGAAAAGAAAACTTCAGGCCAATATCCATGATGAACATAGATGCAAAAATCTTCAATAAAATACTGGCAAACAGATTGCAACAGCACATTAAAAAACTTATCCATCATGATCAAGTAGGATTCATCCCGGGGATGCAAGGCTGATTCAACATATTCAAGTCTATAAACGTAATTCATCACAAACAGAACCAAAAACAAAAACTACATGATTATCTCAATTGACACAGAGAAGGCATTTGACAAAATTCAACAGCCCTTTATGCTAAAAACCCTCAATAAACTCGGTATTGATGGAACATATCTCAAAGTAATAAAAGCTATTTATGACAAACCAACAGCCAATATCATACTTAATGGGCAAAAATTGGAAGCATTCCCTTTGAAATCCGGCACTAGACAAGGATGCCCTCTTTCACCACTCCTATTCAACATAGTACTGGAAGTTCTAGCCAGAGCAATCAGGCAAGAAAAAGAAATAAAGGGTAGTCAAATAGGAAAGGTGGAAGCCAAATTGTCTCTATTTGCAGACGACATGATAGTATACCTAGAAGACCCCATCGCCTCAGCCCAAAAACTCCTGAAACTGATAAGCAACTTCAGCAAAGTCTCAGGATATAAAATCAATGTTCAAAAATCACAAGCATTCCTATACACCAATAACAGACTTAAAGAGAACCAAATCAAGAACAAACTGCCATTCACAATTGCTACAAAGAGAATAAAATACCTAGGAATATAACTTACAAGGAATGTAAGGGACCTCTTCAAGGAAAACTACAAACCACTGCTCAATGAAATAAGGGAGGACACAAACAGATGGAGAAACATTCCATGCTCATGGTTAGGAAGAATCAATATCATGAAAATGGCTATACTGCCCAAAGTAATTAACAGAATCAATGCTATCCCCATCAAGCTACCATTGAATTTCTTCACAGAACTGGAAAAAAACACCATGAACTTCATATGGAACCAAAAGAGAGCCCACATAGCCAAGTCAATTCTAAGCAAAAAGAACACAGTGGGAGGCATCACACTACCAGATTTCAAACTATACTACAAGGCTACAGTAATCAAAACAGCATGGTACTGGTACCAAAACAGAGATATAGACCAATGGAACAGAACAGAGGCATCGGAGGCAACACAACATATCTACAACCATATAATCTTTGATAAACCAGAAAAAAACAAGCAACAGGGAAAGGATTCCCTGTTTAATAAATGGTGTTGGGAAAACTGGCTAGCCATGTGCAGAAAGCAGAAACTGGACCCCTTCCTGACACCTTACACTAAAATTAACTCCAGATGGATTAAAGACTTAAACATAAGACCTGGCACCATAAAAACCCTAGACAAAAATCTAGGCAAAACCATTCAGGACATAGGAGTAGGCAAGGACTTCATGACCAAAACACCAAAAGCACTGGCAACAAAAGCCAAAATAGACAAATGGGACCTAATCAAACTCCACAGCTTTTGCACAGCAAAAGAAACAGTCACTAGAGTGAATCGGCAACCAACAGAATGGGAAAAATCTTTACAGTTTACCCATCTGACAAAGGGCTGATATCCAGAATATACAAAGAACTCAAACAGATTTACAGGAAAAAAACAAACAAGCCCATTCAAAAATGGGCAAAGGATATGAACAGACACTTTACAAAAGAAGACATACATGAGGCCAACAAGCATATGAAAAAATGCTCATCATCACTGTTCGTTAGAGAGATTCAAATCAAAACCACATTGAGATACCATCTCACGACAGTTAGAATGGCGATCATTAAAAAATCTGGAGACAGCAGATGCTGGAGAGGATGTGGAGAAATAGGAACACTCTTACACTGTTGATGGGAGTGTAAATTAGTCCAACCATTGTGGAAGACAGTGTGGCGATTCCTCAAGGACCTAGAAATAGAAATTCCATTTGACCCAGCAATCCCATTACTGGGTATATATCCAAAGGACAGTAAATCGTTCTACTATAAGGACACATGCACACGAATGTTCATTGCAGCACTGTTTACAATAGCAAAGACCTGGAACCAACCCAAATGCCCATCGATGATAGACTGGACTGGGAAAATGTGGCACATATACACCATGGAATATTATGCAGCAATAAAAAATGATGAGTTTGAGTCCTTTGTAAGGACATGGATGAATCTGGAAAACATCATTCTCAGCAAACTGACACAAGAACAGAAAATGAAATACCACATATTCTCACTCATAGGCGGGTGAGGAAAAATAAGAACACATGGACACAGGGAGGGGGGTACTACACACTGGGGTCTATTGGGGAGAATAGGGGAGGGACAGCGGTGGGGGGAGCTGGGGAGGGATAGCCTGGGGAGAAATGCCAAATGTGGGTGAAGGGGAGGAAGGCAGCAAAACACACTGCCATGTGTGTACCTATGCAACTATCTTGCACGTTCTGCACATGTACCCCAAAACCTAAAATGCAATAAAAAATAAATAAAAAACAAAAGGTGTGATTACAGAGAGAAGCGAATAATTCAAAAATTAAATCAACTACACAAAGTGCTAGGAAATATGCCTTTCTGGGCATGATGTGGAAAAACAGGAAGTGATAGAGGTTGCTCACTTCACCTGGCACCTACAGAAAAAAGGTATCGCACTGTCAGCCCTTTTTCAGCGTGGGCAACCATCAGAAGAGACTCTGTGGCCAGAGTTTACTAGCCCAAGAGCACTGACCATCCTGGGCCCAGTCTGATTGTCCTGAGTACTGAGTAGATTAATATCTCCAGCCCTTCATCAATCCATTTGCAACAAGTTACCATGGCATTGGTTGGGAAACTCTGATTTAGATAATAGCATGATGTCTATCAGATTTGTACCAACATTTTCAGTAAGTTTTGTGTGTTATCAGCCAAAACCTGTATTACTACCCTCAAACTGATGCTCTCATTACTTACTGTGTCTTTATGGCAGACCTAGAGAGGTACTGTTAAGATACATCTTTAAGAGAGGAGCCTGGACCACTTGGGCATCCTATTTTAGATCACATCAATTATTACATTGATGACATTATGCTGAGCATGCAGGATAAGCAATTTGTACATAGCACACTGGAGGCCTTGGAAAGATACATACTTCTTAGAAGTTTAGAGATAGAGCCTTGGAAAGATACATGCTTCTTAGAAGTTTAGAGATAGCCTCTATGAAAACTGAGGGGCTCTCTACTTCATTAAAGTGGCCAAAGATGTCCTGTCCAAAATGAAAGACAAGTGATTACATCTGGCACTCTCTACAGCTAAGAAAAGGAGCATAATGCTTGGTATACCTCTTTAGGATCCTCAGAAAATATACTGCATGCAGAATTGCCTGAACTCAGGAGGCGGAGGTTGCCGTGAGCCGAGATTGCGCCATTGCACTCCAGCCTGGGTAACAAGAGCGAAACTCCGTCTCAAAAAAAAAAAAAAAAAAAGAAAGAAAATATACTCCATGCTTAGGAATACCACTCTGGGTGCATACACTGGATAATACAAAATTCTTCCAGCTCTGGGTGGGACCTGGAGCAGAAGATGGCTCTGCAGTGGGTCTAAGCTATAGAATAATTGTTACAATCTTATGACCTTGCAGTGCTGAAGGTATTTGTAGTGGAATAAGATGCAGTGTTTTTCTTAAGGGAGGCTCCACTGAGAGAAACACAGTGTCCTCTAGGGGTCTAGAGTAAGGAAGATAAACACCTTTTGAAAGATAGCTCTTGGTGAGCTACTGAGCCCAGGAAGTGATGGAATGCTTGACCATGAGACATCAAGCGATCATGTGTCTGTAACTGCCCATTATCAGTTAGGTCCTGTTGGATCCTCCAGTGGAAATGATACATTTGAGACCAAACACAAGCAAGGCCAGAGGGAACGCTGAGCAATATGAGCCCAGAGCCCATAACCTACCACCTTTGCAGCAGTACCCCTTCCATTTCACACTTCAGGAAATGAAAGAGGAGAAAAACCCAAGCTTGGTTTACACATTGGCTGTCTCAGTAAGTGGGTGCAAGGCAAAAACGGACAGCAGTTGCATTATAAACTCCCTCAGCCTTGGCCTTAGATGAGAGAAGAAAAGGAAAAAATAATCTTCCTAATAGATGAAATTTTAGTTTTGCCTAATTGGTCTTGATTGAGCAACACCAGGAAGTTGTCCCATTTAAACAACTCCTCCCTTCCTAAAACTTCATTCTTGTTACTTTCTTTCTTTCTTTTTTACAAACGATTACTCTTTGAAGATCTCTTAAAATATCTCTTGTGCCTTTATTCACTACCAACTCAAAAGGGAACCCCTCTGAGAATGGTATGTTTTATTGCTAATGCTCCCATATGAAGAATGTAATTCATTTGGCAAGTATTGTTTCACAGCTTATATTACTGGTAGGGAAGGACACAGCACAAACAGGTTGAACATGGCCTGAAATGTCAGGGTGTTCCTAGGTGAGGGGAGAAAGTAGACACAGGGCAGATGAGGGAGTCCTCAGGGAAATTTGCCTGGTTTATAAATTTAACCAGAATGAACTATGACAGGGACCTTCCATATTATTATCTTTGAAGTGATCTATGATGCTTGGCTTAGTATTGCCCTTGGGAAATAATGAAACTTGCCCTTTGGCATTAGACACGTGTGTGTGTGTGTGTGTGTGTGTGTGTGTGTGTGTGTGTACAGAATAAAATAAGAATAAAATATAAATGTCAGTTCTTATGTTACACCCAGGAAGATAGTCTATAATTTTTTATTTCCAAGAAATGTTGCTTTTTCCCACTGATTCACAATGATAGTACTTGCAAAGTATTGTCTTTGATGACATGGACCATGGATCTAACCACCACAGTTCCAGCATTTACAGCATATGATCATACAACCTCTCTGGAGCTTTTTTCTTCATTAGTAATTCCTATAATTAATATTAACAATAAGAAAATAAAAGTGCCAGTTCTGAAAACTCACGAAACAGGAAGGCAATGCAAGCTGCTTATGAAAATATCCTTTTATTTGTGTAGGTGTACATAATCTTTAAGCTGTTTATTTGGATTTTTCCTAGTTTTAACTCTTAGGAAATTTAGAGTAATTTCTTCTCTATGAAAAATTTAATTTTGAGCGTCTGCCATGAGTTCAGATCAGTTAAGTGACTCTTTCAACAGAACTCTGAAACTCTTCATAAGTTCTAATTTCTAATAAAAAATACTTTTCCAACATTGTTCTTTTGGTTAACAGTCTTGATTATGTGATTTCAGGAAACTGGTCTTAAGAAGATATGTTTTGAAACTATTTCAAAAAATTCTTATAATTTTCTTTCTACTGAAAACATTTATAAAACATGAAACAATTTTTATGTGATAGTGGTTTCCCTATTGGCTCTTTGGTCTCTAAAATCTACAGATTTGTTTTACATAATGGTCATTAACACATAAAACCTCAATAAAAAGTTCCATAATCATCTCCACTTTATAGGTAAACAACGATATACCAAGGGTAAGTGACTTATCCAAGGCTGCACATGGTGGAGATGTGATTCAAATCCAGGCAACGCGGCTTTAGAACCTCACCCTGAGCCTTTATGCTGTATTGTATTAAGTCTTTTCAGGAAAAAGAAGGTGTATGTTTTCAAAAACTTAACATTTACAATCCTCACAGTAAATCTCAGATATCATATGCTTTATGAATCTCCACTTCAGGTAGGGTAAGGAAACTCAATGTTGCAAGTTTACGTGTTTTAGCACTTTTTCTTATTAAATAAAATTACCTTTTAGTAATTGGGGTAGACAAAGCCTATCAATAGACTAAAGTTGGACTTTTCCTAAACATTGATTATTAAGCATTTTCTATTTTAGCAAACCAGAAAAAGGAGAGAGTGGCCAGTTTTTTTTACATATAAAAGGCTAATAGATCATTATTTGATGGGTGGAAATAAAAAAGAATTGATTGTTCATTTGTTTAAAAATATCTTCAGGAACTTAATAAGTGCAAGGCACTGTTCTAGGTATTGAAATAATATGGGCAAAGACTTACTAGCAATTAAAAAGTTCATAGCAAATTAATACGGTCAGTAAACATCAAATTACTTGATTTCTAAAATATAGGAATATATCTGTCTAAAGGCAAAAGTAATCTAAAAATTATTGCTGACGTACTGTAACAGACTTAGTAGATAAGTATAGTCAACAGAATACGTTTTGTGTGTCAAAGGGCATATCTGTTGCTTTTAATGCTCACTTCAAAATAATTTGATTTTTAAAATAATATCACTAGTGTCTTTCTGCTTTTTTCAAATGCAATTCCAAAATGTTGTTCTTTAAGACTGACCTTTAAATAGGTTTCAAGTTATCAAAAATGAATAGCAAAATCTTAAATCTTAAATCAAGGGCATCACAGCTCAAGAAAAATAAATATAACATCTTAAAATGTTGCAAACACATGAGGAGTCAGAAAATCCAGTTAAGCATCAATTATATCAGTAATAAATGAAGAAACTCTGTTGCAGTAATACCCAGTTCTACTGGTAGCTCTCTGAGAAGAGCTAGGTATTCGTGATGGTCTATTATAATGAATTATTGATGGGCTATTCACAGGTCTGCCACTAAATAATTGATAAAGTTGCTCTAACAGGGGCAAACTACAGCAATTACTCTATAAATGTCTATGTCTAAACTCTCTATTTTAATATTTTTAAAAATACAAAAAGCTTCACATAGTGTAATAGTTGTCCTTTTAGTATCAGATAATTGAGAAAAATATCTCAATGTGGATAAAAGTTACTATAAATTCAGCAATGCAGTTAAATAAGTATGTATTTTATTAATAAAAATAAGCATGTATTATTTATAATAGTACATATGTAAAAGAGACATAGTAGTTACATAGCTACCATTTGGGACAGTAGTGGGTTAATTACTTCTTTGCAATAGTTATACAACACCCCTATTGGCTGAAGCAAACAATTTGGAACCATAGCTCTCCAGGATTGAGACCGAGCTTAGCAGTATGTTCCAAAGTCAGATTTTACTTGCAGACAGTCTTGCCGAGCGAAGGCTCCTTCCATCCTCAGTGTGTCTTGTTCCAAATATATCCATGGCCCTGCAGCAACTTGATATACAGCTGGTGAAGAAGTTTGTAGTTTATTTGTATAAATAAATGATGTGTAGAAGAGAGAAGTGGCGTTGCATTAACAGTCTAGTTCGTTTTGGGAAAAAGAAATTTTTGATCAAAAGACTTCCTTTTTAAGTGTTACAAGAAGAGGAAAACAAAATAAACAAGAAAGAGTAGATTGGAAGTGTATTCTCCACCATGATGTGGATAAGATCTTGGAAATACTACTACACAATATTTATTTCTGTAATCAGTTCATTTAAAGATTACACTCTACATAGGACAAGTAAATGGAATAGTATCTATTTTTAAAGTCTCCCAGAATTATTTTGCTTATTTTTTATTTGTCAATGTAAGTTTTAAAGGAAGGAACACACATTTCTATGAAGACGTTACCTGATTCCCAAGTTTTGAGCTTCTTTTTAAAGAAGGAGAATAGGGGACTTTAAATGTGAGTATCTGAATTGTGGTCAATAAAGCTGTTCCTTGACATTATTATCTGAACCACAAATAGGTATCCTGCTATGAAGATTTTTATTTTCCTTTTGCCCTCTCTTACCTTTAATTTTTTCCTCCTAAATATGGTAGGATCTTTTTGAAAAGTATTAATGTATAAATATGAAACAGCTTAATCTTGTGTAAAGAATGTCCAAACTGGCTCATCTATTAAATGTATGACATGTAATGTTTAGGTAACTCCATTTACTCAGTTACTTTTTCTTTTCATTTTATTAAAAAAACCTATTACAGAATTGTCTGTGAAAATCAGCTACCTAAACAAAGATTTCAGGCAGTGATTCAGGGATTGGAGAACACAAACCATCTTATTATTTGTTTTTTCAAATTTTGACTGTATCTGAAAACACTCAATGTATACTTTCAATTTAAAAGAGTTAAAATTTATATTGATTGAGAAGTGTATAATCAGATGGGAAAACTAAAGCCGTTCCTAGAGTGTATAATAACAATTTGGATATTTGTCATTTTGAAACAATCCTTGGTTATATTTGGATTACTCAGCTTTATACAGTTTCAATGCCAAATACCATATCTGGTACAAAGTAAGAACTCAAAAGTGAAAAGCTATTCATTTTAATTGGCTTTTAAATTCTTATTTTATTTAAAATTACTTTAAAAAAGAACTACAGAAACCATCTTTTTGTTCACATGCTTATTTTACAAAAATAAATTATATTCTCCAAAAATAAGATGTAGTGTGTATTCACATAATTAAACACTTTCTTTGCTAACACAGTCTCTGTAAAATGAACAGGAAGAACTGCCAGAGTTCAGAAAATATAAGCACTCAAGAGTTTTTCAGATGATCTCTGATCACTAGAAAGTTCTACATTCCAGCTCTCTGTAAAGTCTTTTTACTAAAAAGTTTATAATCCTGCGTCTACTTCTTAAGAAAGATATACTTACTTCAAGGAAGATTTTTGTCCTCAGAGAACCTAACTTACAAGTACAGCAGGAGCTTTATTTTCCCCTTTGTGTATTTTGGACAGCTGACCACTGATCATGTATGAGTATGGGAGAAACTACAAAACTTCAAAATATTTGAAGAAACAAATAGAAATCTCAGAGAGGAAAGTAAGGAACCAGAAAACCATGAAAGAACACTAAATGGAAAAGAATGAGCAAACCTTATTCACCTATCACTAAATCTAAAAAAACGTCAAAATACATGAAGACAACAAATGCTTTAGAACAACTGTTGAATGTATTGTCCTCCTTACTTGGCAAATAATCACGCTTGCCTCTCTCTATCCAAGTGTTTGTTTTTGTACTTGACCTTAATTTCAAGTTAGTTTTGAAGTCTCTACAGTAATCTTTTTAATCTGTCTCTACTTCTTCAGAAAATAAATTAGTTGTTGATGAATCACTCCTTAAGACCTTGCCACTTATGATAAGTTTTATTGCCTTCCGAAACCAGGGGTAAAAGAAAGCATGTATCAAGGGATTCATAGCTGAATTACAATACACACACCACGCTAAAATCTCATAAATCTAAGGAGGAGTTACAAAATTCATATAAGCATCAATCACTGCATCCATGATGTATGGTAGCCAAGAGACGAGAAATGCTGCCATAGCAATACCCAAGGTTTTGGCAGCCTTTCTCTGTCTTTTTGCTACTCTTTCCTTGTAACTCTCTGAGGAGGACTGAGCTTGGCTGGCTGTACTTTCTATCTTCCTAGCCTGATGCTTGGCCACCAAAAATATCTTATTGGGGATAAAGAATAGAAGAAAACAAAGTAGGACCCAGTTTTGATTCAGTGGAGCCTGACAGCCTCTTACACAGGTGAAAGCAACTACTAATTCCTCAGTCCCTTCTTCATTGCCCCCCGTGTAAAAGATCCAAAAGCTGTATGACAGAAAAGAACCAGGAAAGAATAATGCATATTCCTGAAACTGACACAGTAAACTTGGTTGGATAGGTCAGAGGATCAGTAACAACAATGTATCTATCCACAGAGATGCAGCATAAATGAAATAAAGAAGCAAAACAGAAGGATGTATCAAAACATGTATGGAATTTACAGTAACTCTCCCCAAAGTACCAACAGCTACTCCACAGACTTCACTGTGCTGAAGGGCATTACTGTGACTCCCACCAAGAAGTCAGCACAGGGCAGCGACGCGATCAGAAGGTTGGTAGGTGTGTGCAGTTGTCTGAAGTGAAGGATAGCAATCAGGACCAGCAAGTTTCCAAACACTGCCAGCACAGCCCCAAAACCAAAGGCAGCATAGAGGATAGCTCGAGGACCAGGAGAATAAGGAGTTTTAATGCAGGATCCATCTACATTCTCGTAACACAGTTCCACAGCCTCAGCTTGGGAGAAATTGGTCACCATTGCTTTCTTGAACTATTTTAAATTCTCAAATTCCTGCCTTCGAAATATTTTTAAAAAGGAGGCAATTTCAAAGTCTTCTAGAAGGGGAAAAAATCTCCAGTTAATACGATAAAAGTTTGTGATTCTTCTACCAATGTATTTCCATGTTAACTATAACCTCTTGATCTTTCCAAAAAGTGTTCCCACTTTCACATTTTAATATAGAGTGGAAATGTGTTGCAGAAAGCTACATATATTAAAAATATAGTCAAATATATTCCTAAATAAGTGGCTGGCAGTACACTTAGTTCAATGAGATATATAGATATAATTTGCTAATCATTAAAAAAAATTCTTTTTTTGTGTGTTACTTTACCTTCTTAAAATCTCATCTGTAACCACACAGTTGAGAAGTAATTAGACTATCAAAGGCTGAGCTTTATCTATCACATTATCTCCCCTGAGCAGCACTTTAGCAGTAATGACAAACTATACTTCATTTCTTCATGACAGAAGAGGTTAAGTTACATCTCCTTCAAGCTATGCCCTCAAAATCCCTGTGGTATAGACTGTGAAAACTGAGGGAAAGTTTCCTCATAATAACTTTAAACTTATTTTAGGAATACATTTCTTCTACTATTTATGTTTTCAGAATTTGTGAGTTTTTTTCCTTTTTATATTCTTTCATGATTCAGACAACTTGAGGCGATTTAGAGAACAAATCTTATTAAATTGATATTGTCAGTGTGAAAGTATTTTCCAGGCTAATAGGCAGTGTTTGGTGTTTAAATTAATAAGAATTTATCGAAATAAACAATAACTCACCTAACATCTCACCTTCCCATCCTTAGAAAAACAGTGTAGTTTTAAACCTATTGCAGAAGAATAGACAAAAACTGGGGTGGAGAGGAGGGCTGTTTTTAGATAGGCCATATCCTTGAAGGATAGATTCATGCTAAGTCATCCAAGGTGCAAATAGAGACCAAGTTGGCTTCTCTAGGTATATGAGTTTGTTCTTATACTGAGGTACATGGTCTTAAGAAAGTTTAGAGTTCACCTAACACCAGTGAATAGTTTTACTTCATTTAACCATGTATATAAACACCATGATTAGCTTTGGGTCTAATAAGTGCAACCTTGCATCTGAAACTTAATCTATGGGGTAGCTGGGATTACTATCATGGTACCCACACAACTTTGATTCTAATCAAGAGAAGCCCTTTATGTTGAAAAAAGTGGACAAGTAGGCTGATGCCTTGGGATTTATACTCATATACTCAAAAGCCCAGAAGCAGCTCACCTTATAAAATGGTGGAATGGTCTACTGAAGATTTTAATATAGTGTTGGTTGAAAACACCACTTTGGAGGGTAAGGTGTCATCCTAGGGAAGTGGTCTATGCTCTTAACCAGCTGGCAACCCACAATGCTTCAGAATCCATCGTCATATCACAAGTCTTAGAGTCAAGGATAGAAATGTAGTTGGTATTTCCAAAGTACCCACCTGAAAAAATTTTCTTCCCATTATAATAACTGTGATTTCTGCTGGTTTACAGAGTTATCAACCAATGAAGAAATGCTTCCACAATAATATCAATGGATTTGTGCAATAATTCCATTGAATTAAAAGCTGAGATGCCATGTATTTATTTGAGCACTTAATGTTGTGCAAATTAGCACAAAAGTGTGTTAGATTATTTGTGTTAGAACATTTGTTGCTGTTGCAATAATCCTGGGTTGCTGCTGTGCAGTGAATATAAAAAGCTATATAACTGGAACTCATGAATGTTAATGGAATGTTAAAGGCATTACGTAATAGTGCAATAAAGGTGGGATTTCTAAAGGCTCAGTTTTCTTAGAAATAAAGCACTCCCACTGAATAGAGAAACCTGAGGTACCAACTGCAGGAAGATGGCCTAGGTAGTGAGAAGGAAAAGACAAACTCTAACCCCATGCATGACCAATCATAGAAAAGGGGGTTATTTAACATAATTTTTAAATGTTCCCAATTTTTTAATTTGTATAGGATAATTGCTTTCATAACTTTATCATTTTTAAAATCTCCCTTTATCTCACTACTTTCTACAGAGTGTATTACAGGTTGACTATACCGTATTTGAAATTCCTGGGTCAGAAGTGTTTCAGATTTTGGGTTTGTTTGTTTATTTGTTGGAATTTGGAGTATTTACATTGTACTTACGTATTAAGCATCCCAAATCTGAAAATTCAAAATCTCAAATACTCCAATGAGCATTTCCTTGAAGTGTCATGGTAATGCTCAAAAAGTTTCAGATTTGAAATTCTGTGTTTCAAATTTTCAGATTTCAGATGCTTAACCTATAGTGGTATGTAACAGTTTAATTTAGTCTATAAGTTATTGATTATTGAGAGAGGATTTTAAGAGAACTAGAGTAGGAACATACAGCAACCAGAAGTCATGAACTTGAAGCTGAAGCAATAACTGGAAGGACTGAGTTGCCACTTGGGTAAGAGATGAGTGTGTTTGGGGTTATATATGGAATTATTACACAAAGAGAAAAAGGAGAACATTAAGATGTGAGTAGAGGAAGGTAAAGTATGTGGATTGTTGGGGACATGTATTAATTTGATTGCCCAATATTCAAATATTCTTCCTATTGGTGAGGAATATCAAGAGAGGGGAAATCAGAGCCCAGGGTATGCTGTTGGCCCTCTCCATGCACCATGCCTCTCCAGTGTCTACGAGATGCATGCATGTACATGGGTCCATGAAAATGCCATATATGCAAAGCAACACCCAGATGCCAAAGGAGCAAAGAAATCAGAGAAATTCAGTTTGTCAATAAAGGAGATTTTATTTGGGGAACTTATAGACAGAAGCATTGTCTTGGGCAGTTGCAAGGCAGATAGATTTCCACACTGCAACCCCCCTAAATCCAGTGCATCTTTCTTGGGGAAAAAGTATATGTGTTCTGGAAGGAATGTTCCAGTGGCTGTGAGCATCACCTCTATGATTTCTGAAGCAGCATCGCGGATTTCTTTAGAGGAAATTTAACAATGAACAGGCATTTCTAGACATCAATGAGATATTTTGGTGGTATTCCCAGACTTGGGGTTAGTCAGCAGATTAGCATTTAAAGTAGAGTCATTCTTGTCTCCATAGCCACTCAGAAACTGAAGATGTGACACAAGCAGAGTGGGAGTAAGAGATCCTTCCCAGCACCTGCAGTGATGCTGTTCCACGGGGATGAGGACAGGATTCTGCTAAGATCGCAAATTCCTATGGTGGCTTTCTGAGTAGACCATTCAGTGGTGGAATTCTCACCTGATTCCTCTCTGAGCTTGGTTCTTATGTCTTCCTATAAATTATGGGATCTTCCTGAAACCTTTATAATAAATTATTTTTTTGCCTAAAACAATCTGAAAACGGACTTGATGTTTTGGATAAGAAAGAATAAAAATTCCAGAATGATTTCTTACATTCTGGCATACATAAGCTGGCAGAGGGAAAAGCTTGGGTAGAGGGTTGAAGGGGAGATTTCCAATTGGGATGTCTTGATGTTGAGATGCTTTTGAACAATCAGATTGGGAACAGTTTAACAAACGGATAGATCTCTGTAGAGCTCAAAAGACTAGAGAGATTTATTTGGGGGCCATCATCCTATATGTCACAATTAATCACCCAGGGAACTAAGAGTTAAAGGAATGGTTGTTCGTTATGAATCTACTATGTGTCAGTTATCTACCAAATATTATTGTAAAGTAATGAAATTGCTTTTCTCATGTCACATGGAAGTCAAATAATTACAATCCTGCACTATGGCCTGAACAAAATTGTTCAACATGCTGGATTTTATTTTATGACTCATGGAACAAGTTAGGTATAATGCATTAGCCTATTCTCATGCTGCTAGTAAAGACATACCTAAGACTGGTTAACTTATAAAGGAAAGGAGTTTAATGGACTCACACTTCCACATGGCTGGGGAGACCTCACAGTTATGGTGGAAGATGAAGGAAAAGCAAAAGCATGTCTTACATGGCAGCAGGCAAGAGTGTGTGCAGTGGAACTTCTCTTTATAAAACCCAAACTGTCAAGAGAACAGGAAATCCCACCCTCCATGATTCAATTATCTCCCACTGGGTCCGTCCCATGTCACATGGGAATTATGGGAGCTACAATTCAAGATAAGATTTGGATGGGGACACAGCCAAACCATATCATATAGTAATGGTTCTGAAATTTCTATTATTAGATTATTTCTTGACCAAAATCTAATTAATATTTTTAATCACAGAGTTCAAATGATATAATAGTTTTTTCAACAATTTAAACAAATTTCCACTTCTTAATCAGTATCAGAAGAAATCTTTAGTCATGATAGTTTTCTTAATTTTTTAAAGAGAATATTTTCAAATACTATTTTTTGAGGAAAGTTTATTCATAATTTACTTAACAATATTACAAATTATGATGATTGAAAATAAGATTTTTAAAGTAGCAGGTATAAAAATGTAAAGCAGGTAGTGATATATTACTCATTATTTATTGGCATTTCTTTATTGCTGAACTATTTTTTTCTTTATATATATATTTTATTGCACTTTAGGTTCCTGGGGTACATGTGCAGAACACACATGATTGTTGCATAGGTACATACATAGCAATGTGATTTGCTGCCTCCATCCCCCCATTACCTATATATGGCATTTCTCCTCATGTTATCCCTCCCCAACTCCCTACCACCCACTGTCCTTCCCTTAGTCCCCTCCAACAGACCTCAGTGTGTGATGCTCCCCTCCCTATGTCCATGTGTTCTCGTTGTTCAATACCCATCTATGAGTGAGAACATGTGGTGTTTGATTTTCTGTTCTGTGTCAGTTTGCTGAGAAAGATGGTTTCCAGATTCATCCATGTCCCTACAGAGGACACAAACTCATCGATTTTTATGGCTGCATAGTATTCCATGGTGTATATGTGCCACATTTTCCTTGTCCAGTCTATCATCGATGGGCATTTGGGTTAGTTCCAGGTCTTTGCTACTGTAAACAGTGCCACAATGAACATGCAAGTGCATAAGTCTTTATAATCCTTTGGATATATACCCAGTAACGGGACTGCTGAGTCAAATAGAATTTCTTTTTCTAGATCCTTGAGGAATCGCCACACTGTCTTCCACAATGGTTGAACTAATTTACACTCCCACCAACAGTGTAAAAGTGTTCCTATTTCTCCACATCCTCTCCAGCATCTATTGTCTCCCGATTTTTTAATGATCACCATTCTAACTGGCATGAGATGGTATCTCAATGTGGTTTTGATTTGCATCTCTCTAATGACCAGTGATGATTAGCATTTTTTCATATGTTTGTTGGTCTCATATATGTCTTCTTTTGAAAAGTGCTGTTCATGTCCTTTGCCGACTTTCAAATGCGTTTGTTTGTTTTTTTTTCTTGCAAATCTGTTTTAGTTCTTTGTAGTTTCTGGATATCAGCCCTCTGTCAGATGGGTAGCTTGCAGAAGTATTTTCCCATTCTGTTGTTTGCCGGTTCACTCTAATGATTGATTCTTTTGCTGTACAGAAGCTCTGGAGTTTAATTAGATCCATTTGCCTATTTTGGCTTTTGTTGCCAATGCTTTTGGTGTTTTAGTCATGAAGTACTTGCCTATGCCTATGTCCTGAATGGTTTTGCCCAGGTTTTCTTCTCAGGTTTTTATGGTGTTAGGTCTTATGTTTAAGTCTTTAACCACCTCACACCTTTAGTGTAAGATGTCAGCAAGGGGTCCAGTTTCTGCTTTCTGCACATGGCTAGCCAGTTTTCCCAACACCATTTGTTAAACAGGGAATCCTTTCCCCATTGCTTGTTTTTCTCAGGTTTGTCAAAGATCAGATGGTTGTAGATGTGTGGCCTTGCCTCCAAGGCCTCTGTTCTGGCTGAACTATTTTTAAGATAACAGCTTCATTCTAGTTTATGGCCCTCTTATTTTCCCATACTCTGCTGCCCCTTAGTGGTCAATCTGAACAATACTGGTTTGATCAAAGGAGGGGACACCAAAGTTAAACAAGTAAATGCCCAAAAGGGAAATGTCTGTTTTAAAATGATCCCCACGCCAAATACTTTAACACATGGCTACTCTCTACGCTCTCTCCCTTCCCTGCCACCTTTTTGAACTGTTGTCTTCGTTAGAGTCACACAAAGTGCTTGTTTAACATTTCCAGTTCCTACATTCAGAAGTTCTCATCTTTAGGTCTAAAGTGAAATGTAAAATATGCTGTTTAAATCAAACATCACAAATTATTCTAGCATCCCCGTTGTTTGAGAAATGCTCCAGGAGCACTGTTAGAAATTCTAGAAAAGAGCTCTAAACTTGGAGTTAGAAAAATCAGGTGCTTTCTTTCCATTCACACTTGCTAGTTGCCTTCTAATGTCAGGCATCTCTCACCAGGTGCTAAGAGAGAGAAAGCCACAGTCTCTGGCCTGAATAAATTCATAGTCTAGTTTGGCAGAGGCCAAAGAAACAATTACAATGCCTTGAAATAAGTACTCTGGAGAGAGGAGAACTACTAGGAGGCAGAGAGAGGAGGGGTTTGGGGAGAGCCACAACGGTCTCCAGTCAAAGAGACTCTGAATCAAGTTGTTCAAGGATAAGCAGCATTTAAGTTTCCAATTTATGTGACCCTGCACACATCCTCAAACTCTCTGAGCTTCAATTTATCATTTGTATAAGAAAAGAACAAGTTACATGCATGTGGATTTATAATTGTTTGGCTGTTTCTGGTCCTTTTTACTTTTACTTGGCAGTGCTTTTACAGTTTCTCATTATAACAGTGTGTTTGTAACAGGCAAAAATAACTGATTCAAGATGCCATTCACTGACTCCAAATAGTGCCAATTCAATGTTCCATGGTCTTAGGATCCACATGTGTTATGAAGAGCAGTTTGCCATTCTTCCAAATGAAACAGCTAAGATCCTAACTACTCATCAGATTTCATTGTTCGTGTCACAATCAACTATCAACCTGAAATCTGCAATACGCTTTTGTTTAGTCTTGACATTGATCATGGAATTTCTCTTAAAACTAAGTAAAGTCCAATAGAAAGCAAGATGAAATAACATGAGGAGAGGGGAGATGGGATCCACAGACAGAGATGAGGTGGAAAGAAAAGGACAGAGAGACAAAGCAAAGAACAGAGGCAATTGGAGAGAGAAAAGTGATTCCTCACCACACCCACCTCCCCATGCCAGGAATTCTTGCTTCTGCAGAGCCTAGCAACATAAATGCCTCCTTCTTCCTGTGGTCATGCCTGAAGTCCTTCCTGAAGCAATGTCACCATCCACGCATCATAGTGTTTCTGTCTTGCCCATGACTCTTGTAATAATGAGAGCTAACACTTGTTAAGCACTTAACCCAGTGCTAGGTACTCTTTCAAATATTTACATTGTTAACTCATCGAATTGTCACAACTGTGTAAGGTAGCATTATATTATCTACTTGACTTGTGAAAACCAAGGTATACAGGCTTAGAGTAATTTACCCAAACTCAGAGAATCAATGCAGAATTAGGATTTGAACCTGGTTGCTTGTGTCTTCTGCCCTTACTGCAAAAGCTATTTGAAGGCAAAGACTTTTTAGTCTCCTCTTTTTTTAATCCTTCTCAATTCAGTGGCTTGTGACAAGTGAAACACCAAAAATAGATTCACGATTTAAAGTAAGGGAAAAGCCAGGCACGGTGGCTCATGCCTGTAATCCTAGCACTTTGGGAGGCCGAGGTGGGTGGATCACCTGAGGTCAGGAGCTCAAGACTAGCCTGGCCATCATGGTGAAACCCCATCTTTAAAAAACAAACAAATAAATAAATAATAAAATAAAGTTGAAGGAAAAAGGAGTTGGAGGATGGGATGGTTAATACTGAGTGTAAACTTGATTGGATTGAAGGCTACAAAGTACTGATCCTGGGTGTGTCTGTGAGGATGTTGCCAAAGTAGATTAACATTTGAGTCAGTGGGTGGAGGAAGGCAGACTCATTCTTAACCTGGTCAGTCTAATCAGCTGCAGTGAATATAAAGCAGGTAGATAAACGTGAAGAGGCGAGACTGGCCTAGCCTCCCAGCCTACATCTTTCTCCTGTGCTGGATGGATGCTTCCTGCCCTTGAACAGCAGATTCCAAGTTCTTCAACTTTGAGATTCAGACTGACTCTCCTTGCTCCTCAAACTTGCAGAAAGCCTATTGTGGGGCCTTGTTATTGTATAAGTTAATAATAAACTCCCGTGTGTGTGTGTGTGTGTGTGTGTGTGTGTGTGTGTGTGTGTGCATGTGTGTCCTATTAGTTGTGTTCCTTTAGAGAACCCTGACTAATGCAGAAGGCAAGTGGTTTAGCAAGTTTTGAGGAGAATATTAATCGGAGGTCATTGAATAACTAGAAATAGTCAAGGCCAAATCTCCCCTGGTTATTTCAGAACCTTTACATTGAGGATTAGCTGATTAGCTCTTATAGGAAGCACTCTGATAACTTTAAATTTATGCTGTTGAAGGCTGCTCTCTAGAATAATCTTGCCACACTCTGTGACTATCAACGTATCTTTTACTAATTTTCAAATAAGAGATAATTTTATTTCTCCTATTTTGTTAAAAGAAAAAATTGGTCTGTTCAGTAGTATACAAAGTAAAAATTTACAAAGTTAAATTGTGCAGGTATATTCTCCCAGATAGTGTTTTTTTCTCTATACATTTTTTTTCAGAAATGCTATCATAATACATATTTCATTTTGTAACTGAATTTTTATATTTAAGTGTACGGTAGATGCTTTGAATGTAAATAACATAAAGCTAACAATACTAGCTATGCTACTATATTTATATTACAATATGCGAGGTGCTATATGTATTTAATTCATTCAATCCTTCCATCAAGGCTATGAGGTATATACATTTCTATTTCCCAAAGGAGAAAACTAAGGCCCAAAGAGGTTAAGTGAATGGCTCATCTGTAAGTACTAGAGCTGGGATTTGAACCCAGGCAGTCTGACTCCAGAAAGCACACTCTTAGTCACCATGTTTGTTCTGTTATCTCTGTTCATGACCACGTTGTTTTTTGTGTGCAAAGGTCTTTAATGAATTTCATGGGCATATATTTACAGTGTTCTTGAATACTTAGTATTAAAAATGATACTGTGACATGTCATTTCAGCATACTTGTCCAAGCATTTCCTTAGTATACATTTCTAAAGGTGAGGTGAGGTCAATGGGCTTGGAGAGTTAGTCCATCACATTTACAGGTTTACTGAAAGGCTATACCAATTTACAGGGCTGCCACACTGTAAGAGAATGTCCATTCCCCCACATACCTATCCCTTGTCCACACTGGGTATGGCCATCCTTTCTCATATTACCGCTCTCTTAGGTCTGACAATGCTGAATTTCACCTGAGCCCCGTGATCCTGGAAAACAAAGATGGTTAAGGAAATCCCCCCATGTTTTGTGTCCTGAGAAATGACAATAGCAAAGAACCCCCTTTGCCTCATGTGACTTAAATAAGATTGATGGATGCCTTCCTTGTTTTCCTATGACAAGGCCAGACACATCCTTCAAATTCCCATTCTTTGCCTCATAAATGATTAGCTGAACTTCTGTTCTCCACTGATACATAAGAACAAAATGCTTGTTAAAGAAACTTCAGTTAGGACTCTCTCCCGCCCCCATCCCTGACCTTTGGTCCTCGCGCACCCTGAGCCAGCAAACAGCCAGCTACTCCTGAGAATAGGCAGGATTCAGGGTAAAACGTTCTCAGATCTATTGTCTGTCGCTCTCTTTCATCTCACCTCCCCACGCCCCCGGTTCTTTTTAGCCTTGTTCACTCTCACAGGAGAAAAATCCTTTCACCTAACCCATGAGACACTTGCAGATCTTATGGTCAAAGGGGTGTCCCTATTGCAATAGCCCCTCCCCCACTGCCGTTAAGTCTCTCCTCACCCCATCCAGATTCGGTTTTTATTTAACAAGTCAAAATAACAAAACAGCTTATTTTATTTTTATGTGTGCACTTTTGTATGCTCTTCACATGTGACTGTTTGCTACTTTGGTTCCTTCCCATACAGTTTATAGATCTCCCCAGATTTACTCAGCCTCCAGGTGCTCCCAGGACTTCAGCCATTGGTTCCAGGAGATTCCTGTCACCAGAGACATTGCTTTTGTCAACCTAAGAAGAAACTAAAAGGAAGATCTAAAAGGAAGAAGGCAAAATTAATGTAGAGAGTTTATTTGAGACTGCTGAGGGTTGCAGCCCAGGATGCACTTGCAAGTTGCCTTGGGGAGTTGTGCTCTGGAGAAAAAGAAGAGAGAATAAGTTTTAGAGAAAAAAGGACATATCAGGAGAGGGGATGATTACAAAAGTTGTTCATCAGGAATTCCCATTGGTTTGAAGAAATAGCACTGGTTAGTGATTGGTTCTACATTGTTTAAATGTAGGGTATGAATTATGGGGTCCAATGTATAGTATTTTCTGGCCACAAAGCAAGTGGCTTCAAGAGGTAATTAGTTAGCTTAAGGGGGAGTGAGATGTGACTATTATTACATTTTAAATGCCTCTCTGGGCCTGATGAAGAGGCTTGCATTCCTCAGATTAAAGGTTTTTTTCTTTCATGCCTTGTTAACACTGCTGGATCTCTGCTTCTGCATTGAGCCTGGGTTTCTGCAAAGCCTCCATCGTGTGTTTTCAATGCGACCCACAACGGCACCAGCACACAGTTCCAAACCAATCCCATCCCCAGAGGCTGTGGCTTTGTTACAAGAAAGGGGTTCCAATCCACACCCCAAGAGAGGATTCTTAGGTCTCACATCAGAAAGAATTCAGGGCAAGTTTGCAGTACAAAGTAAAAGCAAGTTTATCAAGACAGGAAAGAAGCGAAAGAACAGCTACTCCACAGACAGAGTAGGACATTGCTGAAAGGAAGAGGAGAAATGCATCCACCCTAGATATAATGCTTGTATATATGTATATATATAGGATAAAAGTATATATATATATGTATCATGGAGAGACGTGCTGTCCTTCAAGGGTTTGTGATAAAGGATTACTTTTCTTAGTTCCTATATTTTGCAGTAATCGATATTATTATCTTTAAAGCAAAATAAGGAATGTCTTTGTTCTCCAGATAACAGGGTCTGTTTAGTAAGCATTATTAATTTGTTCCCTTAACCGTAAACATCTAGAAGCTAGGAATAGCTTTTTTTCTGGGAATGGAGCTCAGCAAATCTCAGCCTTATTTTCCTAGCCCTCACTCAAGATGGAGTTGCTCTGGTTCGAACGCTTCTGACAGCTTCTCCCCTACTTTCCACCTCAAACAATGCACAGTTCTTTGTTTTGGCTCTGACTTTCCAAAAAGCCTGCGTGACAAACCTGGAAGTGGAAGGAACTTAATTCCCCCCAACTACCCCATCTTCCCATCTGCCCCATGAAATTTGATTCATGAAAATCAAGAGAAGAAAAGGAAACAACAGTAAAACCTCTCTTTTCTCCCCTTTCCCTCATACCCCTCCAAATTTTGTTCCAAGTTTCCAAATGGTTCTATAAGGCTTGTTTGGAAGATGTTCCAAGTCACTGGCCTCATTTTTTCTTTCTTTCTTTCTTTTTCTTTTTCTTTTTTTTTTTTTTGAGACGGGGTTTCACTCTTGTTACCCACGCTGGAGCGCAATGGCGCCATCTCGGCTCACCGCAACCTCCGACTCCTGGGTTCAGGTAATTCTCCGGCCTCAGCCTCCTGAGTAGCTGGGATTACAGGCACGCGCCACCGTGCCCAGCTAAATATTTTTTTGTATTTTTAGTAGAGACGGGGTTTCACCATGTTGACCAGGATGGTCTCGATCTCTTGACCTCGTGATCCACCCGCCTCGGCCTCCCAAAGTGCTGGGATTACAGGCTTGAGTCACTGCGCCCGGCCCCTGGCCTCATTTTCTTTTTACCTTTGATAAAAGAAAAACCTCAACTGAATTTAATTTAAAGAAATTGAATTGCTTGATGAATGATTTACAAATTGGGGAGCTTCCTGGACCAAAGTAGGCGCTGAGACTCTATCACAGCCATGTGGTCGAAGAAGATATAGAGACAGAAAAAGGAAAGTGACATACAGAAAATGCAAGTAAGGACAGAAACAGCCAGATTGGTTACAGCTCAGCATTTGCCTTAATTGAACACAGTTCGAACAGTTGGCTACATTTGATTGGTCTAAACTCAGTACAAGTGTAGGCTACAATCTGTTTACACCTCCACTTGTTATGGTTCATAATGTACAAAGAAACCTTTAGGCTGAACTTAAAATATGTAAGGAGGCAGCTTCAGGCTAAACTTGATTTAACAATTTCCCCCTTTCAGTCATCCTCTCAATTTTGAGAGACTGACCAAAACTTTAGTAAACGATGTAATTATCACTATTGTAAATCTACTTATTTGGTCTTGAAACCCACTGGAAACAGTAGAATAGTGGGTTTTGCAAGGTGGGAACAAGGACTTTAGGTTTTTCTTTTTAAAGGTTAAAGTGAAGAGTACCTCCTTATACTGGAAAGTTCTATTTAGAAGAGAAAAACAAAACGAGGTCGGTTCTAGAATCTATTTGTTTCCTCTAAGTCTTAGTTTGATTATGTCACATTTAGCACGAGTGACTCCATTTTGGTTTAGTCTGGTCTGTTGGGGCCTAGTACTTGAGCTCAGTCCAAAAATAATAGCCTCATATAATTTTGTCTAAAAACTCACCGTTTTTGGTCAGGTTCTCACTTAAAAGTGAGAGTGTCACCAAAGCCTAAGGCCTTAGCATGACTCTCAGTCATTTCAGCATGGGTGACAGAGCAAGACTCCATCTGAAAAAAAAAAAAAAGACAAAGAAAAAACTTGTATTCAAAAGTGATTTTGAGGTTCCTTTCTATTATTTCATGAACCTCCTAAAAGACAAAATATTCTAGGATTTTTCCAAGCTTGTGAAGTTTTCAGAAGCTGCATCAGCATTAAGCAATTAACTGTGGAAATGACTTTAAATAGTCATAGTTAAAGACCCAATTTACAAAGAAATGTGGTTATTTCTGTAGTCTGCAATAACTTAACCATAATTATAATTGATAGCATATGCTTGGACATATTAGAATTTTAAATAATCCATTCAACTTGGAACGTATATTAATAACATTCACTAAAATATAACCTAAGAGGGGTAAAGATTATTTTTTACTTTGACAATGCTTCCCATGTAATTTTACATGTCATATAATCCTGTTTACCACTCTTCTGGGATGCTTTACGGGCCCTCTGTTACACCCCAAAGTTAGAGATCAGAAAAGACCACTTTGAAGTTGAAATTTGATTTTGGGAAACCTGTCAAATATGTTAAAAGTTTAAAACACTTGTTATTATAAAATAGAATTCCAGGTCACCATAGGTCATTCATTTAGCCAAAATGACTACCCAAATTTTTTTTAAAAAGGCATAAACCTTTACTCATTGATTGAGGGAAGACTTAACTTTCTAAACAATCTCTTTTCTTTCCTTTCTTTTTCCTGTAGTTTATTTGAAAGGCAAACAAAAATATTTCATTATTCTTTAATATTATATGAAAATCTCATTCAAGAGAGAAAACCAAATTTCACCCTTGCATTAGTGTACTGTTAATGTCAACCCCAATTTTTAATAACACCTTATAGACAAATCTATCCATTTTAATTAGTTTGACCATAAGGTGAGAGTTTCATAAACCTTTTATAACCCTTTACAAATTTTGTGTTAATGAGATCAGTGCTCTAAGAGAACCCTGTCGGACTTTTATTCCAACATTCAATTTACAGAAAAACTGAATAATACCCCTTTAAATTTAGCCAACATGTTCACACACAGAATTTCATTTCCAAGATTAATTTTTCACAAACCTTCCACAACTTGCTCAAATCTTCACCTTTATCCTTTCTAACTTAAAACAACTCATTAGCCCTTTACTCTAGGCAAGCAAAAAACAAACAGACAAAACCACATTCCCATGCCTTCTTATAATCTTTTACCAAAAGCACATTTCACCTTCCTCACACAGCTTTCATGTAAAACAGTTTTTTCAGTAGTCTTAATTACATGTTACAATGTTAACTTGTAGCAATTTTTGTTTTTGGTGAAAAACCTGGCAAGTAAGTGATTTTAATTATGTACTAGGTGTGAAGCCGGACTACAGAGAGATAAAGTCTGACTTTTTCTAGCATAGCCAGGGGTTTGGCTAACTCCACACATCTCCAGACCTTACCTAGAATCTAGTGGCTCCAAAGCAGGTAAGTCGAAAAATTCTTTAAAGTTAAAGAAGCAGTTTATTACCTTAAAGCATTTAGCAAACCTAATATCTGACCCACTTAATTTAGACCAACTATCTTTATTTTACCAATAGTCTTCAAAACTCTTTATTTCCCAAAGCTTACTACAGCCACGTAAAGTAAATGGCATTACAGTTTTCATTTTTCTGAAAAAATATTTGATTTAAGTGCTTATTATTGTTAAGCCAATTAATCAAAGCTATTTTATTTATAAATGTCACCCACACAACACATATAAATACACGGAAAAACAGGAGAAGATCAGTTGCCAGTTTTCAAGTTTTTTAATTCGATTACTGGCTTCAGAGTGGGGTCCTTGGAGAAACATGGCTAGGAAGACATCAGTCTCTAGGGCCTAATAAGCAGGCACAGCTTGAAGGCAAAAGAGATCCTCCAAAATTAAAGTTCTTATTTTTATGCCAGATCCTGGATTCTTTTCCACACCCAAAATGGAGGGAATCAACTCATCTCCCATGGTGAAGTGGGAACATTTCCATACCTTCTAGGTGGCCAAGAGCATGCTTCTCTGATCCAAACACGCAAAGAGCCACATATTTCCCTGTAACTGCCATTAGCTGTCTCCAAAACTACATTTACCCTTAATTCCTGGCATTTCATGAGGAAAACAGAGGTTTTTCCCAAAACAGGGTCTGTGGCAACTCCTCTGTTTTTCCCAAGAAGTCCCAGGCTTTCAGAAGTTAATCTTAGGTCCTCTCATGTGAGCAGCAAGAGTGGGAAGAAGACAAATGGAGAAAATCAATTCAGTTGACTGAATTTAAAAAACAAAAACAAAACAACAACAAAAAAACAAGATCCAAGAATAGATTAAAAAAAAAATAAAGGCCTTTAAAATATACCTATAGCTTGAATATCTGTTTTTAATTAAGCTGACTTTTAACCAAATATCTTATTGCCGGACTCCAGCCAGAACAAACAGAAAGTATTTCTGTTTGAATTTGAATTTACCAAAGGTAACCTCCCAGGTGCTCAGAGAAAGGAAAATTCAATATAGGAAATCAGAAGTTGTTCATGGAGGGCAAGAGTATCAACAAATGGCAAAAGTCACAGAGATCAAACTAGAAAGGACTCATTCCCTAAGCCAGGAATTGAACTCTGGCCACCACTGTAAGGAGATCAAGCCTTCAGCCACTAAATTACAGCATTGGGAAGTTTCCATTGTTTTTTTCAGAAGGAGCTTAAAGCAGTCAGTTTTGAGCTTGTAATGGCTTTTACTGATTAAGATAATTTTAGAGCTAACTATGATATGAACCTCAAAATTCCTGTTTCCTGGATGGTGGATACCAAGAGAAAATACCACTGTGTGGTTATAGGGTCAAGCTCCCAAGGACATAAAACAAGATGAGAGGGAAATTTCAACTAGTTTTTTTGTTTCAGGGACCTGCAGCAAAGTTTGTACCTGACCACTTTGCCAGGCTGGCTTGAACAGTGAGCTTATGGGGGTCTTAGGCCCACATTCTATCCTAAGTTACCTTTTTTTTTTTTTTTTTTTTTTTTTTTTTTGAGATGGAGTCTCACTCTGTTGCCAGGCTGAAGTGCAGTGACATGATCTCGGCTCACTGCAACCTCTGCCTCCCAGGTTCAACCGATTCCCTTGCCTCAGCCTCCTGAGTAGCTGGGACAACAGGCACGTGCCACCACACCTGGCTAGGTTTTCTAGTGTGACGCCTTGGTTTGGTTTCTCCAGAAGCAGAGTCTAAAACTCAGAAGGGGAGAATTTGGAAGGAATGCTCACAGGAGAAGGGCAGTAACAGAAGTTGGTTGCTCAGCGTGTGCTGAGCAAGACTGTGGCCTTGGCTGGAGACTTCTGGTTGGATCCCACAGGGAAGCTCTGGAGCACAAGTTACACCACAGAATTCCAACATAAGTCCAGGGACAGATGTCCATTTGTCATTGGTCGAGGTTGGGGAAGTAAGTGGATATTGACTCTGGGTAGGGCAGCTCCCCTTGGGCCAAGGGCAATTTTCTAGAGAAGAAGGTAACTGTGATTGGTTCTCAACTGATTACTCACAGCAACTGTGGATTGGTTACTGAGGTAGTCCAAGGGAACCTGGCTGAGGTGTCAATAACATCTACTATAAGAGATGTTATTGTCTGTCTCATACTTTATAACAGGATGTAAAACATTTGTATTAGAACTTGAAAGCATTTTCTCTTCATTTGTCATTCTCTTTCACTTTGTTTATGATTTTAATAAGACATTGTAAATGTTTGTGTCATAAATACAAATCATATTCTTTAAAGTTTCTGCTTTTCTTGCCCTTTCACTCAAAATAGAAAAGCAATTATTTGGATAGAAGGAATATGATATAGGTCATAGACCTGGGTCTGCACAAAGAACTAAAGAGATTTAGAAATGGAATATATAAAGGTAAAATAAATTTTTTTCTCTTATTTTAAGTTACTCTAAAAGATGAATGACTATTACACATTTTTTAAAATATTGTGTTATATGTAAAAGTGATATATATGTATAACAATAGCAGAAGGAATGAGAAGAAGGATTTGGGAATATACTATTAAAATGTCCTTACAAATATCTCATTTGAAAGTAGAGATAGGTTAACTTTTAAAAGAGGTAAAAATAATTTTTAGGAGGAATACACATAATAAGTCAATAGAGGAAATAAAATAGAATCATTTAAAAATTCTTAATTAAACCCAGGAAGGCAAGAAAAAGAGGAAAAACAAAGAAAAAAATGGAACAGACAATAGCTAGAAAGATGGTAGATTTTAATTTGAACTGTCAATAACTTTAAACATAAATGATCCATACATGCTAGTTGAAAGAGAGAATTTAGAACAGAAAAAAGCAAGACACAACTCTGTGCTGTCTACAAAATACTCACTTTTAATGTAAAGGCATGGGTAGGACAAACAGAAAAAGATAGAGAAAGATATATCTTATAAATTTTAATCAAATGAAATCTTAAGTAGCTACAACAACTTCAAACAAAATAAATGTCAAGAGAAGGATTATTATTAGAGATAAAGAGGGGTACTATATAATAATAAGGGAAGTCAATTCATCAGGAAGATCTAACAATCCTAAACATGTATACAGGTAACAACAGAACTTCAAAACACATAAGGAAAATTCTGAAAGATATAAAAGAAAAGGTAGACAAATTTATAGTTATAGTTGGAGACTTTAACACTCCCCTCTTAGTAATTGATGAAATAAGTAGGGAGAATATTAGCAAAATCCCCCAAACACTACCAATTCACTTGAACTAATTGACACTTATAAAATATTCCACGCAACAGCAATATTCCTCTTTCTTTTGTAGTGTACATGAAATATTCATTGATTGTATTCTGGGCCATCAAACAAAACTTAACAAATTTAAAAGAATAGAAATCATACAAAGTATGTTTTCTGACCATGAAAAATACACCGAATATTAATAAAACAAAAATATATTAAACACCTCAAATATTTGGAGATTAAATAATACATTTCTAAAAATCACCATAAGTCAAAGAGGGTGTCTCAAGGGTTATTTAAAAAATGTTTTGAACTAAATGAAAGTAGAAAATACAACAAATCAAAATGTGTACTTAAATGAAAATATATAGCAGTTAATGCTTATATAAGAAAAAAGAAAGATCTCAAGCCAGTAATGTAAGCTTCCAGCTTAAGAAACAAGAGAAAAAAGGAGCAAATTAAATTTAAAGCGAGTAGAAGGAAGGAAATAAATATTAGGACAAAAATAAATAAAATTGAAAACCAAAAAATAATAGAAAAAAATTGATGAAATCAAAAGCTTAATGAAATAAATGGAAAAAGGATAGACTTTTCAACAAAGGTACCGAAATAATTGGACATTCATATGCAAAAAACAATCAAAGAAAATGAACCTCGACAGATACCTGATACATCCTACAAAAATTAACTCAAAGTGAGTTAATTGTAGCCTATATGTAAAATATAAAACCTTAAAACTTTGAAAATAAAATACAGGAAAAATCTGTATAACTTTGGGTTTGGTGATGACTTTTTATATTCATCACTAAAAGCATGATTTATCCAAGAAAAATTTGGAAAACTGAGATTTCTCAAAATTAAAGCTGTTTTTCTCTATGAAAGATATCGTTAAGAGAATAAGCTGGATGTGGTGGTGTGTGCCTACAGTCCTAGCTATTTGGGAAGCTGAGAAGAAAGAATTGCTTGAACCCAGAAGTTTAAAAGTTTATGTCCAATGATCAGGCCTATGTACAGCCACTGCATTCTAGCCTGGGCAACATAGTCGGATCCCATCTCTAAAAGAAAATTCAAAAAGAAGATAATGAAAAGATAAGCTACAGAGCTACAGACTAGGAGAAAATACATGTAAATGATATATTTGATAAATTACCAGAACACAAAAAGAATTCTTAAAACTCCACAGTGGAAAGACAACCCAATAATAAATACACAAAAGATCTGAATTAACACTTCACTAAAAAGATGTATGGATTTCAAATAAGCATATATAAAATCACAGTGAGATGCCACTACCCATCCCTGAGAATTAAAAAAACAATTTTTTTCAATTCAACAATATCAAAAGGGGACAATGAAGTAGAGTAACAGAGATCCTCTATCATTGCTGATGGGAATGCAAAATGATACAGCCACCTTACAAAACAATTTGACAGTATTTTGTAAAATTAAATGTAGAGCCTTTGACCCAGAATTGCCATCTCCCAGTAATTTGCCAAAATGATGAACACAAAGGAAAGAGGAAAGACACTCAATACATGGTCTCTAGGCCTTTCAGAAAACCTGGAGTTGTTCCTTTGGCCACATATATGCAAATCTACAAGAAAGGTGATATTGTAGACATCAAGAGGTTGGGTGCTGTTCAAAAATGAACACCCCACACGTGTTACTATGGCAAACTGGAAGAGTCTACGATGTGACCCAACATGCTATTGGCATTGCTGTAAACAAACAAGGGCATGATTATTGTCAAGGTAATTAATGTGCATATTAAGTACTCTTAAGTGCTGAGACAGCTTCCTGAAACATGTGAAAGAAAATGATCAGAAAAAGAAGGATGTCAAGGAGAAAGATACCTGAGTTCAATTGACCAGCAGTCTACTCCCTTCTCACAAGCACACTTTGTGAGAACCAATAGGAAGGAGCCTGCTGGAACTTATTTCCTATGAATTCATGCCATAATAGGAGTAAAAAAAAATACCTCTAGACTGCGAGAACAAAAACATTTTTCTTCATTGAGTAGAAGTGCAGTGGTCCCTCCCACAGAGCAATATTTAAAGCAAAAATAAATAAATAAATGTACACTTATACAGCCCAACAAACCTACTTCTAGATATTCACCCAAATGATCGAAAGCTTCTATTTTACCAAAATCTATATTTAGGTATTTATAGAAGTTTTATACATAATTGCCAAAAATTGGAAACAACATACAGGTGAATGGATAAATAAGCTGTGTTATATCCAAACAATGGAATATCATTCAACCATAAAAAGAACAAACTATAGATTTACACAACAATGTAGATGTATCTTAAATGCATTCTGTTAAGTGTAAGAAATCAGACCCAAAAGGTTATACATTGTATGATTGAATTTATAAGACATTCTGGAAAAGGCAAAACTCTGGAGATAGAAAACATCAGTGTTTGCCAACTGTGGGAGGAGACGGATGGGTTGAATGAAGGTTGTTGCAAAAGGTACAACTGCTGATAGAACTGTTCTCTGTGGTATTGAAGTTATGGATACATTCCTCTATGCATTTGTCAAAAATCCACAGAACAGTATACCACAAACAATGAGCTTCATACACATTTTTAAAAAGTCAATCAATATATTTGTGGATCACAGGATAGAATGCAGACCCATGACAAGTGAATTTAACTGCAAAGCAAACGTAACCTAATTTCACTGAAGGGGACGGGGAAAGAGCTGACCTTGGTGATTTTAAGGAAACATTGTTTTTTGTTTTTTTTTAAAATTTTTATTGCATTATAGGTTTTGGGGTACATGTGCAGAACGTGCAAGATAATTGCATAGGTACACACATGGCAGTGTGTTTTGCCGCCTTCCTCCCCCTTACCCACACTTGGTATTCATCCCCAGGCTATCCCCCCCAGCCCCCCCGCCGCTGTCCCTCCCCCATAACATTGTTTTGACTCAGTATTGCAAGGCTAAAGACAAAAAGAATTGTCCATTAACACTGCACTAAATATGTTTTTCTCACACAGAGTAGGAGTTAGCAATTTTGAAGCTATTAGGCTGGTGCAAAGGTAATTGCGGTTTTTGCCATTAAACTGCACTTACCTTTGCACCAAACTAATTTTTTACATTATACAAGTAAGAACAGAAACTGTAGATAATGGGAGCTAGGTTTCTCACTTCTAGAGAAAGAAGTTAGAAATTAGGATGAGAGAAGGCTAGAATGACCCTTATAATGTTGGATTAGAGTTGGGAATACTTAGGTGAACTTAATATATATAGAGAGATAAAATCCAATATAGTTATGAATATGTAAAACAAATGGGAAACAATTTGGAAGTTTCTTGTAAAATTAAATATACAGATATATTTTATATGAGGCTTATACTGCATATAATATATATTATATACATTTCTCTTTGGACCAATTCTCTGATTCCTCATCCCAATTCACACAACCCCACCTCTGCCCAGTCCAAGCACTTTTATTTTTACCAAATATGTTTTGGGGCATGCAACAAACATGGGGATGGCATGAAGCCTGGAGTAAATATTCTACATACACGAATTAGTATATATACTTTTATTTCCTAGCTCTCTCCATTGAGAGAACATAGAATCATTGACATCCCAGTAACAATGAGAAGGCTAGTGCCTTGATCTTGATTTCTTTCCTTTTCTTTTTTTGGTAGGGTCGGGGACAGGGTCTCACTCTGTCACCCAGGCTGCAGTGCAGTGGCACGATCTTGGCTCGTTGCAGCCTTGACCTCTTGGGCTCAGGCAATTTTCCCACCTAGCCTCCTGAGTAGCTGGTACTACAGGCTCACATCACCACACCTAGCTAATTTTTGTACAGATGGGTGTATTAGCCAAGGTTCTCCAGAGGAAGAGAATTAATGGAACATATATATATGGATTAATGGAATATATATATATTAATTGAACATATAATTAATGGAACACATATATATACATTATATATATATAACATAGAGAGAGAACATATATATGAGTTAATAATAAACTCCTATATATATATAAAGTATTAACTTACATGATCACAAAGTCATGTGATCATAATTAATGGAACATATAATTAATTACATGATTATAATTAATTACATTATCATAATTAATTACATTATCATAATATATGATCATAGTTACATGATCATAATTAATGGAACATATAATTAATTAATAGAACACATATATACATTACATATCATATATATTAATTACATAATCATAATAAAACATCATAATTAATTACATGATCATAATTAATGGAACATATAATTAATTAATAGAACATATATATGTACATTATATATAAAAACATATAATAGAGAGAACATATATATGAGTTAATACTTAATAAACTCCCATGTGTATATATATATATAAAGTATTAACTTACATGATCACAAAGTCCCACAATAGGCTATCTGCAGGCTAAGAAGCAAGGAGAGCCAGTCCAAGTTCTAATACTGAAGGAGTCCAATGTGTAGGGGCAGGAAGCATTCAGCATGGGAAAAAGATGCAGGCTAGGAGGCTACGCCAGTCTCCTCTTTTCATGTTTTTCTGCCTGCTTTATATTTGCTGGCAGCTGATTAGATGGCGCCCACCAGATTAAGGGTAGATCTGTCTTCTCCAGTCCACTAACTCGAGTCTCCTTTGGTGACAACCTCACAGAAACACCCAAGATTAGTACTTTGCAAACTTCAGTCCAATCAAGTTGATGCTCAGTATTAACCATCACAACAGGGTTTTGCCCTGTTGCTTAGGCTGGTCTCGAACTCCTGGGCTCAAGTGATCTTCCCGTCTTCACCTCCCAAAGTGCGGGGTTTGTAAGCGTGAGCCATGCTACTGTGCCTGGTGGCCCTGGCCACTGATCTCTAAATAACATTTTCCAGTAAAAGGAAGACGGGTTCAATAGTAAAATGACTGATTTTAGAGCTAGAGCAGGGAAAATACAAGCTAGTTTAGTTGACACTACCATGCCAATGCTAATTTCTTAGTTTTGACCGATGGACCATGGTTATATAAGATGTTAATACTAGGGGATCATTAAGGGAACCTGGGTGAGGTGTATATAGGAATGTTGTGCTATTTTTGCAGCTCTTTTGTAAATCTAAAGTTATTTCAAGATAAAGAATGTATGTAAAACATGGGGGAGAAGAAAAAATGTATTCTAGTTAATGGGAACTACATGTGTGAAGCACAGAAATAAGAAAATCCCTAGTTTACGGTTGGGGAGCTAGCTGCTGGGAGGGAGGGAAAAGCAGATAGAGTTAGAGAAGTTATTTAAGGCAACATATTCCAAGCATAAATTTTGATGCTTGGAAAGGCAGGATTCAGACCATGTGGTCCTCATATATATAGGGACCATATGATGCTTCATCTGAACTGAAGCACTTCTGAGAATGAAAGGGCATGCTCAGAAGACAGGCAGCCAGGACAAGCATAAACTAGGACTGTCCTAGCAAACTAAATGTATGGTCACCCTGCTTATATGCAGGGGGCTTGGACTTGATTTTTGAGAGCAGTGTTTTCCATAATGCATATTTACAGACAAGTTCCACCATCAAATACACTCATAAAATACTGGGTAAAATAAATGTATACTTATTTCTTTTCTGAACCACTTCTCAGTGCCTTTAATTTACAAATGTGCTCTATGAATCTTCAAGAATGTAATAAGTTTCCTGAACATTTCTTTGTAGACCAATTCCCTCATTCCTTACCTCAACCCACTCAATTCCCCACTTCTGCCCGATCTAAATTATTATTATTATTTTTAAGAAATACAGTTCAGGGAATGCTACAATCATAGGAATGGCATGAAGCCTAGAGCCAAGTTCTAGATTGGAGCTTCAAATATTCAGTGGTGGCTTTGAAGTTAACAAAGCTGAGTAGACCTGGAGATGGAAGATCCAACAAGGAGGCTGTTGCAGTGGATCAGGATGTTAACCTTGAGGGACAGAGAGAAGAGGGCACATATGAACAACACTTAGGAGGTAAAATTAGAAACAAATACACCAGTCATCAGGAGGTAAAATTAGAAACAAATATACCAGTCTTCATGCTATAATGGTCCATGTAAGATTTCCATGGGATACCTGTTTATCACATCTATGTTTAAGAGCTACAGCAAAGTCAATTCTGTGCTTAGCATATGACTAAGCACTTGTGTGATCTTAAACAGAAAACAAGTAGACTGTAGAGAGACATGGAAGGTGCTTAAAAATAAGGCACAACTGAACTAACTTGTGTTTATTAAGTATCAATTTAAGTTTCCTTTTAATCTACCACAGATTTATTAAATCAGTGGTGGTTTTCCCATTGCACTATAAACAAAAAACAAACTTTCATAAGTCAACTTGTACCTCTAATTTACCAATAAGTTCCTGTCTTGCTCTGTTTACCTTTTTGTGTCTTTTAATGCTTTCCCAGAAGATCATATAGTAGTCATGTGAAAAATATTTTTAGTTCAGTAACTATTAAATGAACCAGCAATTATTTCCTTTTATTCCCTAGAATTGCTATCCCAGACTCTGGAGATACAGCAGCAGACAGTTCTCCATCCTTCATGAGAGACATTACATAGGAGGTTTTTATATTAATAAGGACACAACAAGTGTGCAGATAACATTTTCCACTCACGAACCTCTGGTTTCTTTCAAAATCTCTCTGAGAAGACCCAAATCTCCCAAATTACTATTTCTGTAAATCTAAATTACAAGCCTTCAGTCATAGGTAACTTCTGCACATGGAAAGGATTTATTTTGGGAGATGTGACATTATCACATCAAATTGGGAGACTTTTTAAGCCCTATGGATTCAAGGCACCTGGCTGAATTTAACTTGGCAGCAGCCAGATTAGCAGATGAAATACTGTATGTCAGGAATCCTTTGTAATTCATTTATCTTAATACTTCTAAATATTGCAAGGTTGTCTAGACTGTACTTATTTATTTATTTATTTATTTGAATACCGAGATGAAATCTTACTCTTAAGTTTTCAAAAGACCTGAATGGAATTCACTCATAGCATATTTTAAAACAAGAAATTGGAATGAGCCCAGGATGAGGGCTCAGACAGCTAAGTTTTGGTACCAGCAGAGTCAGTAACTATCAGGGCAACTTGAAGAGGCCACTTAACCTCAGGTTCTTCTTTAGTGTATTGTCCCTTCCCCTCCCAGAGCCCAGAGTTCTATTAAAGGTAATATGAACGGATATTTGGAAAGTGCACTAAATCTCACACGGATGTAGGATCCTTTCATGAGTTCCTTCAATGATTGAAATGTCTCTTCCTAATTTCACCAGCCACTTCCTAATTCTCAAGTACTGCACCACTTTCAGTTCTTTATTTCTTGAACTTTCTGTGACAGGTGACAATCATAGACCATTCCCTCTTTTCTTCCTTTATTCTCTAGTTTACCTTTTCCTGGTTTATTTCCTGTCTTGTGGATTACTCCCTTTCAGGGTTATTCTTTCTCTGTCAATATCTCTTAAATAGATAACATTACACACTTTTAGTGTGGTGAGTTTCAACAAGAATTCTATCCTGGGTTTTGCTTTTTTTTTTCCACCTAAGTGCACTTTTGATATCACGTATCCTGGTGATTCTTTTAGAAAATAGGCAAATGTTAAGCCAATCTATCTTCTAATTAATTTGGTGAGGGCTTTCTTTCATTTGTAGCAATTGATGCTTTTCATCTAATGATTACAATATATTTTGATATTTATCACTGGAACCGTCTCTGCTTGTTTTAAACCCTGTGAAAACTACGCCCTGCTTTTCAGGAATGCTTAGAATGACTTGTATGTGCTAGGAAAACTTGTTTACTAAATGAGCACCCAGAGAAGACTCTTCACCTTTTCCTTCATTGTTCCTGCTAGGACTGTGTATTCGCGTTTGCATTTCTCGATGGAGTTGTGAACGCGATAGAGTTAAAGGTTAGCTAACAAGATAGGCAAGAGCTAACCGGGCGGGGTGAAGACCCGCGTGCAAGGAGGCTGTCTTCACCAGATAAAGAAGACAACTATCCTCCATTCCGTCCTCTGCTTTTTTGCACGCAGGCTAAGAGGCGTTCACCATTTCTACGTCAGGCTTCAGAGGACAGCTCCCCTGCAATTTTGCTGATACCCCCATTCCTTAGCTTGAAACTGGAGGGGGCGGTGAGGGCTGCTGTCACTCAGCCCCCTGGGCCAATAGGAAAGGGATGAGCCCCGCCTTCTTCCTTGTGCTGTGTTGTGAGCCTGCGCATTGGGCGTCCCCACGCCACCGCCCATCAGCTGATAATTGCTACTGAAGTCTCCCGGGTAGGTGGGTGACGGTGGCTAGTGGTGTAGGAGGGAGCTGCAGAGTTCCAGGTAAGAGGACCCTGGGGAGGGGAGCTCCCTGGCCAGGCGACAGGGAGACGCGGTGCGCCTGCGACTCCTGCGCCTCCTTGTTTGTGCGCCTGGTCTGGTGGCCGCCGCCCTGCGCTCTACTGCTGGCACTCGGGAGGCGAGGAAGGGCCGGGCTGCCCCGGCTCCCGGAGCGCCCGCGGCTCCACACGCCCCCCGGCCCGGTGCAGGGGCGCGGCGAGTTCCGCATTCCTGGCGCCCGCGGCTGTGGTCAGGTGGGCCCAGCCAGCCCGGCACCAGCCGCGATCCCCTGGGCAGCGCTCCCGAGGCGCGCGGCGAGCTGAGCTCACCCCGGGGCGGGCGCCAGGGCCGGCTGGGGCCCAGCTCAGGAATCCAGACACGACCAAGTGACCTCTTCCTCTTTTCAGCTCACGGATTGAAAAACACGCTTTAAATTTCCCGAATATAGAGGAACTGAAAAATGTATGGCTGTAGCAAACAAACCGTGTATGTTTATTCAGTGGCTCATAGTATTTGGTTTTTTATTTGGCTTGATGACTTTAACATACTTTCTTTGACATTGTTAGCATACACCTTTAATTAATTGACATATAAACCTTTAAACATACATAAAATATTTCAAATATTTCTTCCACCTTGTTTTCTAGGTTACTTTCTTTAAATTCAAACAAAGAAAAAAAGTTGCATTTCTGATCAAATGCTGTGTGTTTTTTTCCCACAAATTTCTTACATTTCCTTGGCTCTTATCTATATATAGGTTAACTTTTGTTTACATCAGATCACTGTGTTCTGACTATAATTATATATAAAACTTGCTCAGAATCTGGAAAGAAAAGGAAGTTATTATGAAATGCTGTGCTTTTAATAATGTTGGAGGTGGAAATTTCTTCTGCAGGTGCTCAGAGCACACCTGGGCAGAAGCTGATAACGGTGTTAAATTGTGTCTTGTGATGTGGACAGACCTGGTAGGCCACTTGGAGAAGTTGGCCTCAGACCTGTGACTAGTTAAGAATTATGCTCTTAACTTCACAGTTTCTGCAGAGGTTAATATGATACCATATTAACTCATTAACATCATTATTTTTCCTCAGTTATGTTACTTATGTTGCTCTTTTTTTTTTTTTTTTTTTTTTTTTTGAGACAGAGTCTTGCTCAGTCACCAGGTGCCAGGCTGGAGTGCAGTGGCAGGATCTCGGCTCACTGCAACCTCCGCCTCCCGGGTTCAAGCAATTCTCCTGCCTCAACCTCCTGAGTAGCTGGGACTACAGGCCCATGCCACCATGCCCGGCTAATTTTTGTATTTTTAGTAGAGACGGGGTTGCACCGTGTTGGCCAGGATGGTTTCGATCTCTTGACTTCATGATCTGCCGGCCTGGGCCTCCCAAAGTGCTGGGATTATAGATGTGAGCCACCGTGCCCCGCCCTTATGTTTCCCTTGATAACAAAGTCATCCTCATTTTGATTTTGACCCCAAACTTTTAAGTGCTGATGGTTGAAAAGTAAGTTATAAAGTCTGGGCGCAGTGGCTCACGCCTGTAATCCCAGCACTTTGGGAGGCTGAGGAGGGCAGATCACTAGGTCAGGACTTCGAAACCAACATGGTGAAACCCCGTCTTTACTAAATATACAAAAATTAGCCAGACATGGTGGCCCGCACCTGTAATTCCTGCTACTCGGGAGGCTGAGGCAGGCAGGAGAATTGCTTTAAGCTGGGAGGCAGAGGTTTCAGAAGTGAGCCGAGATCACACCACTGTACTCCAGCCTGGGCCACAGAATGCGACTCTGTCTCAAAAAAAAAAAAAAAAAAAAAAAAAAAAATTAAATTATAGAAAATATCCACAGTAAGTCTGAGTAAAGTTTCCTGTGATTACATTTAATTTGCAAGTTTCATGTGTGAAAGTGTGAACAAAAAAAAATCCTTAGGATTGTGAACTAAAACCAAGTAGTGCAAAAGTTCAGTGGATGGAAGAGCTAAGGCCAAAGAATGCAGTGAATGTAGTTTGTGCAGAGAATACTTATATAGACAGAGTACCTTCACATTGCTTGAGCTATGCACCAAGCACCGTAGATTACACAGGGTAACAAGGTCATCTCTCTCCTGTTTATATACTAGAAGTAGCTCCTGTTTGTATTCCAGAGGTGTAGGGATCAATAATAAACAGTCTACTAATTAGGCTATTGAGTATTGTGAAGCAATAAGTTAAACTGACAAAGAGTGGACAGTGGTGAGTTCTCACTTCAGATCAGAGTGGCCACAAAGGTTTCTCTAGCATGTGATGAGGCCTTGCTGGGGAGAAGGAGCCAGTCACATGGAGATCATGAGAATAGCCTTCTAGAAATAGGAAATGGCACCCAACAATGGCCCAAGGCAGCAAGAAGCCTGGGACCTTCAGGATCTGAAAGAAGGCACTGGAATTTTATGTTTTAGAAATGGTAATATTTACCCTCAGGCTGGTGTGTGTTCTTAGGAAGTGGGTACATTCATTCATTCTACAAATATTTGCTAAGCACTTATGATGTATCCATGCACTGAGAATAGTACAGTCCACAAAACAGACAAAACAATATCCACCTCCCCACCCCTCAAAATTTATTTGGGGTAGAGGATAGAGAGAGGTCCAGTTGTTTATGCTGATGCTAATGATTAAGAAAGTGAAATTGACCACTTCTTTACCCAGGTTAGATTTATAGAGCATGAGATATGTGCGAAATGGAAATCTTAAGGATTCTCCAGTATATCTGATTTTAACTGGGAGTAGTGTATGACACTTTAAAATGAAATTTTAACATTCCTTTGTTCATTCTTTTGTGTTCTTTAGAAGCAGTCTTGAGAAGACTCTCATCTGAATGTTGCACTTTGATTCTCCCTTCCCGTTTTTCTCTTTATAGTTCATAGAAAGATGATTATTGAGATGTGATTAGCACTGTGCAATAGATCTTTCTGTGATAATGGAAGTGGTCTATGAATGAGCTGTCCAAGCTGCTGGCCACTAGCCACACAGAATTTTTGAACATTTGAAAGGTGTCTGGTATGACTGAAGAACTGGATTTTTCATTTAACTTAATTTTAATTCTATAAAAATTAGAACTACAATGTGATACACAATATAAAAAGGTGTGAATTGTCACATCAAAAAATGAAATGTAGAGTAAAAGTATAGTTTCTTAACGCAATCGGTTACGTTGTTAGCAACTTAAAATAACTTGTGATAAGATTTTTTTGCTTTTATTATTATTTTAATTGACAGATAATGATTATACATATTTGTATGGTACATGTGATTCTTCATAGATGTATACAATGCATAATGATCAAATCAGGGTAATTAGCATATCCATTACCTCAAACATTTAACATTTTGTGTTAAGAGCATTCAAAATTTATTCTTCTAGCTATTTGAAAATATGCAATAAACTGTAATTAATTATAGTCACCTTTTAGGGGTATAGAACACTAGACTTCATTCCTCCTGCCTAGCTGTATTTTGGTATTCGTTTACCAACCTCTTGCTATCCCCTCCCTATCCTTCCCTGCTTCTAGTAACCACTATAATTTTAATTTTAACAGCCCATTTAGTTAGTGGCTACACTATTAGACAGTGCAGGTCTAGATAATGAATTATATAATTATTATTCTAAGCAATGAAATAGGAATTCTGAATGGGCTTTCAAAAATATTCAGCAAGAGTACTTCAGTGCATAGCACAGCTAGTAATGAAGACTGATATGGAAAACAGACATCTGAATAACTCAGCATCCGTTTAGCCTATATGCAGAGATCATAAGCTTTTAATCAATTTGTAGTTACCTGTCTATGCATGTATTTCTGTACATATTTTTAAAAGACAGCCACTTAGTTCCTTTACTTTTGGTATCTAATTATCAAAAGAGCCAACTGTTGTTGCCTTTTAGATACCACTTATTAGCAGAATAATAGAGAAAAGAAATGAGCTATTCCTCTGTGTTACCTTGATCAACTCATGTAGTTATCCCAAACATGTGCCTTCATCCTGGGAGTGGGAATAGCAAAACCTCAATAGGGGCTTGCAGAAAAGTGGCAAATTTGGTTTTTCTAATTGAATGGGTTCACCTGCCCTCAATTTTGTGGTACAAGGAAGCAGTATGGTTTAGTGTTTAAAAAATGTGGGCTCTGTGATATTTTCATATTTTAGCTCCTTTGCTTAAGCACGTTATTTATTCTCATTATGCCTCAGTTTCTTCATGTAAAAAGTATGACATTAGTAATTATATCTACATAATAGGCTTATTAAGAGTTAACTGAGAAAATATATTTAAAAGTCTTAAGCACATGCTTGGGAAATATAAGTCCTGGATGAATGTTGGCCATTGTTAACCTTGTTTTATTTTACATATCTTTCTTCTCTGTCTTTTGCAAATTGCTTTTCATTCTTCACTTATGATTCCTGGCTAGGTACAATGGCTCAAACCTGTAATCCCAGCACTTTGGGAGACTGAGACCAGAGTATCGCATGAGCCCAGGAGTTCAAGCCAGGAGGCGGAGGTTGCAGTGAGCTGAGATTGTGTCACTGCACTCCAACCTGGGTGACAGAAGGAGACTCTGTCTTAAAAAAAAATAAAAAAATTTGTGGGATGTGGTGGCAGGCGCCTATAGTCCCAGCTACTTGGGATGTTGAGGTGGGAGGATTGTTTAAGCCCAGAAGTCAGGGTTGCAGTCAGTCATGATCACACCACAAACAACAACAGTAACACCAAACAAAGAAAAACTAAAACAAAACTCTTGATTCCAGTCAATCTAAGTAGCAGCCCTTTGGGTGAATGAAGCCAGTTGCCAATTGTCTCCCCAGCAGGAACTTTCTCACATTTAGTAGCTTGGGAGAGGGATGAAGAAAATTGATTGTGTTTGTGACTAAGTGGTTGATTTTTCTAGAGAGGAAAAAAAAGGTAGCCTTGAAAGAAAACAGTGAGAAGACTTGGGCTCCACTGGTTTGAGGGTAAGGAAGATGCTATAGAATACTGTGTTTGACTTGATAGAACTCTTCATGGGAGAGAGATTAGGCCTCAGGTGTGGTTGTGTGGTGTTGAGATAGGTGAGTTTGTCATGGTCTTGTGCTGATGTTGGTCTTGTAGCTGGAAGAACAGATTATAACTTTCCTCTGTGGAGGGTAGAAAAGCATCTGGTATGTGGATGTGCACTGTCTCATTTTGATCCTAGCAGCAGGCCCAAATGCTAAATATCTTGCCCAAAGTAGAGATTTCCAGTTGCTAGTTCCACTGTGTGCTGCACAGGCAGAGAGTGAATTCTTGTGGCTTTCACAGGCATGTAGACACTAGAGAGAGCCAAGGGTATGAGCTGGAGACGGATTTGAGACTCATTCAGGTATAGGCTAAAATGGAACCATGTGTATGGAAGAGCATCCCTGGAGCGTACATGAATAACAAACTGAACATTTTTTTCATTCAATGTGTTTGTTTTGTCTGTAAGCCAGTTTTTCCAGCGATCTACTTGATAGAGGGAAAGGAGAAAGGAATATGTCATTGAACCAAGAAAAAATTGTCTTTATCCATATCTTGGAATATTATTTGGCAATAACAAGGAATAAAGTACTGATATATGATACAACACAAATGGACCTTGGAAGCATACTGAGACGAAGAAGCTAGTCTTGAAGAACACGTTGTATGATTCCATTCCTATGAAATGTCCTGAATAGGCAAACCTATAAAGATATAAGGTAGATTAGTAGTTGCCTTTGGCCAGTGAGGTTGGGAGAAATGGAGAATGATTGCTAATGATTACAAACTTTCCTTTTAGAGTAATGGAAATGTTCTAAAAGTGATGATTGTACAGTGTTGTGAATATATTAAAAACAGTTAGATTGTGTACTTCAAGTAGGTGTATTGTGTGGCATGTAAATTGTATCTCAATAAAACCATTTTATTTATATAAATGTAAGGGGTGCAAATGCAGTATTGTTACGTTCATATATTGCATAGTTGTGAAGCCTGGGCTTTTAGTGTAACCATCACCTGAATAATGTACATTGTACCCATTAAGTAATTCCTCATCCCTCAGCCTCCTATCCTTTTGAATCTCTAGTGTCTTATTATTCCACACTTTGTCTGTGTGTACACATTGTAGCTTCCACTTACAAGTGAGAACTTGCAGCCTTTGACTTTGTTTCTCAGTCATTTCACTTAAGATAATGGCCTCCAGTTCCAACTATGTTGCTGCAAAAGACATGACTTCAGTCTTTTTAAAGGCTGAATAGTATTCCATTGCATTTATATACACTACATTTTCTTTATCCATTCAGGAATGTTAATAGACACTTGATGGGCACTTAGGTTGACCCAAATCTTTGCTAATGTGAATAGTGCTACAATACACATAGGATGGCAGGTATCCTTTTGGTATAATGGTTTCTTTTTCTTTTGGGTAGATATCCAGTAGTGAGGTTACTGGATCAAATATTAGTTCTATTTTTAGTGCTTTGATGGCTTGCCGTACTGTTTTCTATAGAGGTTGTACTACTTTACACTCTCACCAACAGTGTGTGTGTTCCTTTTTCTCTGTATCCTTGCCAACATCTGTACTTGTTTGACTTTTTTTCTTTTTCTTTCCTGCTCAAAATCTGTTTCTGGATGACTGTTTAACAGCCATTCTGACTGTTATGAGATATCTCATTGTGGTTTTAATTTGCATTTCCCTGATGCTTATTGATGTTAAGCATTTTTTCATATGCTTCTTGGCCATTTGTATGTCTTCTTTTGAAAAATGTCTATTCATATGCTTTGCCCACTATTTAATGGGGTTATTTGTGAGGGTTTTTTTTTTTGTTGTTGTTGTTGTTGTTGAGTTGTTTGAGTTTCTTGTAAATTCTGGATATTAGTCTTGTTGGATGTATGGTTTGCAGATATTCTTCTCCCATTCTACAGGGTGTCTGTTCATTCTGTTTATTATTTCTTTTGCTGTATGGAAGCTTTTTAGTTTAATTAAGTCTATTTTTGTATATTTTTGGTGTTGTTGCTTGTGCTTTTGAAGTCTTAGTCATAAATTCTTTGCCTAGACCAATGTCCGGAAGAATTTTCCCTAGATTTTCTTTTAGTATTTTAATCCTTTCAGTTATTATGTTTAAGTCTTTAATCCACCCTGATTGATTTTTTTTAAGGGTGAGAAATAAGGGTCCAGTTTTGCTCTTCCACATGTGGCAATCCAACTTTCCCAGCACCATGTATTGAAAAGGGTGTCCTTTCCTCAGTGTATGTTTTTGTTAACTTTGTCAAAAAGCTCAATTGGCTGTAGATATGTGACTTTACTTCTGAGTTCTCTATTCTGTTCCATTGTTCTGTGTATCTGTTTTTATATGAATATCTTGCTGTTTTAGTTACCATACCCTTATAGTATAATTTGAGGTCAGGTAATTTGATGCTTCCAGCTTTGTTCTTTTTGCTTAAAATTGCTTTGGCTATTTGAAAACCTGTGGGTTTTTTTTTTTTTTTTTTTTTTTTTAAGCGACTTGGAGATGCATTTAAAATTGCATGGTTTCAAGGACGTTCTGGTTGGTGGTGTCATTGAATCCTGAGGTCTGCTCTTGTTATGTCTGGGCCCAAGTCCAAGGCTATCTGGAAGGAAGGCTAATCCTGTCTCCCCACTGCAGTGGTCCAGCTGTCTGACTTTAGGTTTGAATTTACTCTTTTATGCAATTGGTTTTGGATCTGTCTCTAGGATTTGGTGAGACTTAAAGAGCCCAGAATAGATCAACTGTACCTGAGAAGGAAATTGGAGAATATCTAAAAGCAGCCAGGACTTTCAGGGTGGCCAGGCACATTCAAAGTGCACCAGAGTTCCAGGTATGGAACCAGTTCAGCTGTTGTACTTCCTGCCAACACTATCCGTTAGACAAAGACACATATTTCACTGTGGCTTCTTCTCCTCTACCAGAAATCATCTGTGGCATTAGCTGTATGTGGTAGCAAAGCATGGATAGCCTTGGCATCAGAACCCTGGGACTGAATCCCACCTCCACCTGTGGGTGGGTTCTGTTACCATTACTTAATCATAATAAGCCCACTGTTTGCTCATCATTAAAACAAGAATAATGCCACTTACTTTAAGGAGGAGGTTGTGAAAATTAAATTAGTCTATGTGAAATACTTTCCATGTCGCAGATGTGCGAGAAATGTTAGGCCGTTCCTCTCTTTTCCTTTCTGTGTTGTTTCCCCCTTGTCCCAGCTGTGAATCATCTGATCCAGGGTTGGCCAGGAACCCTCCCTTCCTTTAGTAAATATCATACTGCCTGTGCCCTTTCCACACACTCTGGGTCTCTCCACCCAACCTTCGTGTCCTTGCCTTTGTGGTTCTGCATACTGGTCATAACCAAGTATCCAGATCTTATGTTTCTGTTCCATAAATTCTTTCTATATAAGGGCGATGTCATTTTTTTTCTTTGTAGCTCTTCTCGTTTTAGACTAGCACATGATCTTTTATGGATTTGTGGGGGATTTTTGTTGGTTTGCATTATTAGCTTCATCCTCTCTCCTAAATGACAAACTTGATTTGAGCAGATACTGTGTCAGTGTGTTTCGTTTGCATTGCCCAGGTGCTTAGTTTAATGCTGGGCATGTAGCAGGCTCTTAGTAGAGAGTGTTTTACAAATTGATCACCAATGACTTTGCGGTATTCCAGTGCATAGTCATGGAAAAGATGGGGTGGGAGTAGTTGAAATTCTTTGCTGTGCATAGTCCCGTACTCAGGGACATTCCTTTTCAACTTTCTTTCCAAACCCTGATTGGAGCTGTGTGGATTGAAGAGGTAGACAACGTCATCTGACCTTCCTCCTGTAGCAGTATCTCAGTGTCTCTTATATTCTGAAATGCCGGCTGCTGGAAGGGGAGAGTCATTCATTCTACTTCCTCTGCCAGGAAGGTTTGATAAACATTTGCTTGTCAGTAGTTGGCTCCACTATTTCAGATTTAACATTTTCCATTAAAATTAGAGCCCTATCAATCATACATTACTGAGCAGGTCCTGTGTGTGTGTTAAATTAGATATCAAGGTTGGTGCAAAAGTAATCGCAGTTTTTACAATTACTTGTAATGGCAAAAACTGCCATTACTTTTGCACCAACCTAATACAATGAAATTTCTGGGGATAGCCTGAAAAGTCTGTGTTCCATTTAATAAATATTTAAATGCCTCTTTGTGCTAAGTTGTTTTAAATGTTGGGGAAAGATAAATAGCTTGCGGGCTCTGCCTTATAATTGTTTGCAGTTTAATTAAGGAAAAAATATGTAAACTAAAATTATATACAGGAAAGGGATTTAATAATTTTTCTTTAAGAGATCAAATAAGTTTTCAAAGGGAATATGCAATTTTAATTGTTTGACGTGTTATTATTTAGGTGTCTGCTTTGAAGACTGCACAGCCTACCAACATCTGATGAAATTAGCGAATAAGCACCTCAGCCATGTCTTACACTCCAGGAGTTGGTGGTGACCCCGCCCAGCTGGCCCAGAGGATCTCTTCCAACATCCAGAAGATCACACAATGTTGTGAGTTAAGGTTTTAAATGGACTTCCCTGTTTGTTTCCACTCTTAGCTGAGCTTGGGGGGAGGTTCATAAAAGGACAACTCTGCTGATCCAGTGAGGGAGGAGCATTCCTCTAACAACAAGTTTTAAAGGGCTCCAACTCTTTAGAATGAATGCAAGAGAATAATATTTGAGATAACATTTACTGCATTTTTCTAGAGGAATTTAGGGCCAGGCACATAATACATTATTTCATTAAATACAAAAAAGATTTAAAAGGATAATGGATTCTTATATTTGCTTTAAAGCTCCCTGGTTCTAGATGAGATGATACCTGTTGACTCAGTCTCATAGGTTTGGAACCAGGTAGCACTACCAAGGGCTGACAGGACATAAAGTTTATTAAAAATAAAATCTGACTGGATATGGGTTAGGTTTATCTTGTGAAGGGCAATTATGTGGTACCTTATTAAGGAGCAAGAAGAATTAAGAAGGGGACGTTTTAATCTATTGAGGAAGATAGCACAGACAATCAGACATGCATTCCCCACAAATTATTGTTTGTTACACTTGTCAGAGATAGAATACCAACAGACTGATGCAGTGTGACATTTCAGAACTATTCCTCGTCAGGATATGTATGAAGTAAATCATTCTAGCAGATTTGAGCCTATAAGGTTTTTTTTCTTTGTTTTCTGTTTCTAAATTATAGCTAATCACATGTCTTGGGTGATTCTAGTCATTTTGCTCTCAGTACCTGAACTCTTTCTTCCTTCAGAGTACGTTAGTACAGGTTTATTTTTCAGCCTACTTCCTTACAAGGCTATTTTTTTAAATTGCGGAAGTAGTGTTTTCAAATGATCCTACTGTGTTTCTTTATCTAATCATTAACTCCCCTACAGCTACTCTATCTGAGTGATTTAAATGAGATGCTAGTGTGTTTTAGGAGCAAAGAGAGTAAAACTAGATTACAAGTGGCTCTAAAAAGGTGCTGCTGTGAACAGTGGTATAAAATAACGCTTATTCTGATTTGGGGTGATTTCTGGAACTTTCCTGTTCCTAGAAGAACAGGGAAGTGCACAGTGTCAGGCACCATGTTGTCCACAGCAGGGAACCTAGGAATGGTACATTGAGAGCTGCTGTAGTTTGTCACAGGGCAGTAGCATTGGCTCTGCTTTGTTCCTCTGGCTTTAGATCTGTTCTGATGGTGGCCACAGAAGAGCCTCTGTTTTTTTCTTTAATGGCTCCCTTGCTGCTGGTTAGAAATAGTAGTACTGGTCTGCCCCAGGTATATCTGGCTACCTGTGCAGAAATTAGGGAGCTTATAATTCTAATTACAAGTATGGAAAATTAGGACCTTTATACAAGAAAGGAGGTCAAGAGGCCTTCCTCCAAAGAAGAGAATAAGTAAGCATCCTGTGTTGGGAAAGCTAAACAGTGTCAGGAATTGAGGATGAAGAATGACTGTCCTGTACCGAGATTGTAGAAGTAGCAAGCAGTAGATAGTATGAAAGATACGTGGATTGAAGATTGTGTGTGAATGTGAACTGGAAGTAGAAAAGGGTTGACTTAAATCAGGCCATGTTCCCTAAGAAAGAGATCAGGTGACAATGGATGAAAAGTGACAAATTCAGCCAGAGTTGAATATTTATGGCATGGTTGGTAGCTAAGTGTGAATACATGCAGGGCAATCTTGGAGCATGTGAAGGGATGGCGATGATGCTCCACGCTCCATGTGAAGAGCTGTTGAGAAGACTGGGACTGTTCATGCAGGCGAAGATACAGTCACTATCTCCAGATATTTGAATCACTGTCATGTGTGAAGCAGAAGCCGTATGTTCTGCGTGAACACAGGGGCCTCCACAAATGTACAGAAGTTACAGGTAGTCAGACTTCAACTTGCAAAGGAGGAAAGGCTTTTGAATAATCCAAGTTATTAAGGGAGAATTGCCTCCCTTAGGAGGAATGAGATTGCTTATCAGTGACCAGAAAAAGATGGTCAGATATTTCTCAAATTTATTAATAAGAATTTTAAACATAGGAATCATAGCTCAGACCAAGCAGGTTTTAATTTTGATATTCTATTGTGATTCATTCAACAAATAATTGTTGGGGCACGTGCTACTTGCTAGATACTGTTCCAAACTGTAGGAATGTAGCAGTAAACCATCTATGAGGTCCGGCTCTCATAGTAGTTTACAATGTCGTAAGGAGAAATAATGAGTAACTTAATTTTCTTTAAAGAAAATACAGTGAAAGTGAGGGGAGAGCAAGTGACTGGGGAAGCTGCCTTTGCTTTAGATGGTTTGAATAAGGACAAGGAGGGATTGGTAGTGAGAAGATTCAGAGAAAGGGCATTTCAGACAGAAGGAATAACTAGTATTAAAAATTCAAAAGCAGCCCTGGGCTTGAAAATATTCAGAAAATAGGGAAAAGGGAAAAAGCCAGCATGACTGAGGCACAACATCTGGGGCAAGAGTGCCAGGAGATGAAACCAGAGGGATCTGGCGGGTCAGCTGGGACCTTGTAGGTCGTTCATGGAGTTTAGAGTTCATTTTCAGAGGCAGTGGAAATCACTGGAAGTATATAACCAGGGGAGAGACATAATCAGATCTACGTTTTGAAAAAAATCGCTTTGGCTGCTGCATAGAAAACAGACATTGGGGTAATAGCAGGGAGATATGCTGGTCATCACAGAGGTATGGGAAGAGAGATGTTGGCTTGCACCAGGGTGATAGTAGTGGGGATGGAGAGAAGCAGTCAGTGTATTTTGGAGGTAGAGCCAGCGGGACTGGCTGATGTGTGTGCGTAGGGGTGATAGAGGAAGGAAGGAGTTAAAGATGACTCCATAGTTTTAGCATTGAGCAACTGACTAGGTGGTGGCAAGCGTGTACTGAGATGGGAGGGCCTACAGTTCAGGACAAGTAGGGGAGAGTTTTATTTTGACCAAGTACATTTTGAGATGTCATTTAGATATCTAAGTGGAGATATCACACATCTCAAGAATTTGGAAGTCAGAGCGTCCTCAGAGTGTAAGTGTTATTTAAAACCATAGGTGTGAAGTAATCACATAAAAGCTAGTAAAGAGGCCTGGAACATTAAAAAATGTTGAAATCAGGAAAATAGCATGAAGAATCTAAGGAGTGACCTGTGTGGTAAGATAAAAATCAAGATGTGGTAGATTTCTAGAAGTTAAAGAATGTTTCAAGAATGAGTGAGGCATTATCTCTGTCTAGTGCTACTGAGAGACTAAGATAAAAGCAGGTACTTGGAGTTGGTAAACTGGTGACTTTGAAAAGAATGTTCTTATAGCCATATTGCAAGTGTAGATGGAGGAAGGGAAGGAGAAGCACTCACTCTTTTCATTTTAAAGAGACTTTCCAGACTCTTACTCACCTCCGCTTATTGATCATGTGGCTACACCTAGCTACCAGAGAGGCTGAAAACATCTTAGCAGGATTTCAATGTGCTCACTAAAATTGGGGATTATCCTATCTGAGAAAGAAGCGGGAGAGAATCAATATTTAGTAGGCAACTAGCAGACTCTGCCATGAAAGTAGAAAGAAAGAGAATCAAAGAAAGGGTTGCATTTTCCACTGCAAGAGATTCTGGTAAGTATAATTGAAAAGGAAATGTTTTGAAAGTGAGAGGATATGGGAATGGACCACTAGTGAGTGGTTCACATTTCACCCCCTGTATAGAGGCGAGGCTAAGTGCGGTCCAGATGGAAATGTGGTGGGCAACCATAGATTTCCTGTTTGAGTGGGTCTGTGCTTAAATGAAATGTGAGGCAAGGTCATCAGGTAGAGAATGGGAGGGGAAGAAGGGAGTTTAGCAAATGTGTTGAGTATATTTGAAATTTAGGGTCATGAATTTAGTCAAACCAGTCATCACTGTATTTTTTTCTAATTCTGAGATTCAATGTCTAAATGAAGGGGAGTTTACATAAAGTATTATTAAAAATCTAACCTGTCAAGTATGTGTACTGATAAGGGCTATGCAGAAATCACATGGAAGTGAAAGGCAGAAGTGTGAAATTTCAGTTCATTTTTTCCCCATTTGGTAATGCTGGTAACACTGGGTGCGATTGACTAAAATGATACTTTGCATCACATTTAGGTTCCTTTCACACTATATTTGCATCTTTTGAAATTGTGTCAGTACAAATTATCTGTTTTTACAAAAGAAACCTAAAAAGAAGATGCTGTAAGTAAGGTAATATGTAATTAGAACACGGGCATCTGTTAAACTAAAGCAAAAGTCTTCTTGAGTGTTGCGGTGCGAAAATTTATTTTCACATTAGTTTTGATGAGATAAATGAACGCTCTAATATACCAAGTTGTATGGTTTCGTTTATGCCAAAAAAAGAAAATGGCAGTCAAAAATATTTTTAAACCATTTCTCGTTAAACATAATCTGTAGTCTTTTGAATTTGTTTCACTAGTAAAGCATTTAAACCATATTATAATGATATAATTTGAATTAAGCATAAAATACTTAAATATTGTAAATGCTTACATGTACATGCTTACATTCTAAAATACATTAAAAATATAATTATATTAAAATAATATAACTTTTAAAGAGTTGAGTGGTTATAACAAACTGTGACTTTATTGCAGGTTTTGTAACAGTTTAAAATGATTAAGAAAATATTTTTATCCTAAGAGAGAAAGCGTTGACTCTGTAACAGAGTCAGCAAGGCACTTGTGCCACCCATGCTTCATCTTTTGCCCATGGCATAGACTGTATTCTCTGTTGTTAGCCTAGCATGCCATCCAGTCTTTTTCAACCCAAGGCTCCAGGTAACCATTCCCAGTAGACTGGAGTTGGCAGGCAAACAAAACTGTTTGTTATCACAGGTCTAGAAGATCATCATGCCTCTAAGAAATGCTTAGATTTAGTTTTCAAACTTTGGGTTGAGATATTCAAAAGTTTTTATTAGCAACATCTCTGTTCGTTTACCTTCTATCATTTCTCTGTATTCTCGGTCAGACATACTCCTAGCTGTGATGTGGAGTATGAGGATAAACAAGCCTGTGTGAGTTTACCTACAAAGCCATCATATAGGGATGATGGGCTGAGCCTATCATATATGTAAACCAGAGTAGGCATTTTCACAGGGGCCATTCATCCTCACCCAAACACAAACAATGTAGAAAAGTATCTTCAGAGCACACAGAGAAAACTCATGGTTTTAAATGCAGCAGAATCAATATATCAAAATTCATCACATAAGTAAACACAGGCTTGTTTTTTTCAGACTTTTCAAAAATGGAAGTATAATGTATATATTGAGTATATACATTATATATTGAGTAGTAGAAAAATTATTTGTGTGTAGCTCAGTTAATATTCTATCATACTACCACAAATGTCAAGAAATAGAATGTTACTTGTCCCCCTAAAATCCTTCTTGTGCTGACACCCCTTCATGCCCTTCAGAGATGACCAGTGTCCTGACTTTGTTAATATCATTGATTAGTTTTCCTTTTTAAAAAATCGAAGAGAATCAAGAATCACATAGAATTATTTTATGTTGGGCTTTTGTTTTTATCATATTTGCGGGATTCACCACAATTTATTTATTTTTCTACTCTTGGTGGTATTTCCATTTTTTAATTTTGCTTTTATTTTTTGCTAGGATGAACAGTACTTCCCTGAACATTCTTATATGTTCTTTTGTTGCATGTAAAGGAATTGGGTTACTGGCTCATAGGATATGTGTATGTTCAGCTTTCATGGATATTAGCTAAACAGTGTCCTAAAATGATTGTACAGCCAGTGTATCAGAGTTTGTGCTACTCAGAGTCCTTGCCAACATTTGATGTTTACAATTTTTTTATCCATTTTAGCAGTACGTTTCTCTTGATTTACTTTTGCAATGCCCTGATTAGAATTGGAGTTTTTAGAATGTAGCTAAGTTAAATAAATCAATGAGATGATAGGAAACGTTTCTAATCAGGCAAGCTATATGTGATTGCATGTACATTTCCTGAAATCAGATCCAAATAGCAGTGTGACCTTGAGTAAGCTATCTAACCTTCCAGGACATGGTTTTCTCATGTGTATTTTCTGTGAACTAGATTATGGTCTCTTCAAACTTTAACAGGCGGTAATTCTAACCAAAGTTTTTCAGAGTCCTGAAACTCTCCTAACATGTACAAGATTATTCTTTGTGTTATTAAGAGGCCAATTGCCATATCTAAATCCATAATGCATGTTCATAAAATCTCATAATAGAAGAAGCTATCACCAGTAAGACTAGCTAGAGTTCCACGGAGGCTTATATATTATTTCTAAGTGTAGGAGATGGGAAAGTTGGGGCACAGAGGTTTGGATCCTGTCAGAATTAACAAAATTTTGAATTGAAGGGATTGGTGAATAGAAATGAGAATAGCTGACCTTGAAACACAGTCCTTGAGATAAAAAATTCTCTTACCCCTAAATAACATAGTAAGCCTTACAACTAGTGCTAATGTGAATTCTGGGATTTGAGGTTTTTTTTTTTTTTAAATAATAACTGGAAAGAGGAAGTTGTAGTGTGGCTAACGTAGAAAATAAATAAAACAGATATATTGGAAGCATAAAAATCTACTCATCAGAATTTATAAGTATAGAAGTTTCTGCAAAAGTATATGTGTTTTTTTTCCAGAAAATTTGGAAAGATAGAACCTTTTAGGGACACATAAAGTATGAATGTAAGCTTACAAGTACAAAGAGAAGGTGACTGAAAAATATTTTTGTTGAATCTTCACTTGTTTCATTTTGTGTCATGTATCTCCTACAGATTAAAGCTGTTAGTTCAGCATGGACTTTAGTATAAAATTGAAACAGACGCTGTTGGTTTCTGTGTGTTGTAATGAGCTTCCCATGCTGCGAGTGCACTTTTCAAAATTGTGTTAAGAATTGGTATGGCTCTTGTCCCCATAAGGTTCTTATGACTTTGCGATGAAATTAAAAGTCTTGTAAAAGTGTGAGCCCTTTTGTTACTTTTGAGAATGACCAAAATTCTTTTAATTAGTTATGGTCTGGTACAGGGAACACTTGTTTTTGCATTTTAACACATGACTGCACAAAAGGGAAGCTAATATCATCAGCTGCTTTTTTTTCTTTTCTTTTTTTTTTGGTGCTAAGCCAAACTTTTTTTAAAAGGAGCTCCAGTCCTGAGAAGTTAATGAATTTATTGGAACCATGTATTTACTCAGGAATTAAGAATATTTCTTTTTTTCTGAGGTAGTCTGTTGGTGGAATGAGAAGGCAGTTTATTAGAAGAAAAAGAGTTGAAAAACTGTCCTTTCCCCCCTCCTAAAATACTGTTTGAGATATTTACATCTAAGATCACACATCTGAAAACATGTGGTTGGGTGGTTTTTTTCCCCCCTCGAGGAGAAAAACTTCAGTTTTTATTTCATTGTGATTTTCTTCATGCCTAAGGTATTGAGATAAAACAGAGATAGATATGAAGGTTAATACCTTATCCAAGGGAATTTTAACAGAATGTGACAACTTTTCTTCAGTGACTTCTCCTATATGACTGAACATGGTGTTTATGGCCGAATATGAGTGAATTCTTTGTTTTATGAACTAAATCTTCAAGATGTGGCTCCAGGATGCTTCAGGGAGCTTTATCCTTCATTCTCCTATCTGTGAACCATACACATACCTCTGCCCTGAACATGAACTTTCTTACCCTTGGTTCCAACCCCAAACCCTAGTAGTGGGTGTCTTCACTCCCTGTATTCAATCTAAGGGTAAATCCTAGTAATTCTACTGGTCAAATCTGTCTGTATCTCTCCATCTCTGCCATTACCACCTATGCCCCTGCTGCTGCTATTTCTCTGAATGACTGCGGTCTCTAAATTGTTCTCCTCACTTCCATTCCCACATATATCAGTCTTCTCCAAATAGTAGTCAAGGTAAATTTGTAAAACTGTAAATCAGATCATGTCATCCTATAGCTTGAAATCTAACAGTTACTTCTGTGGCTTTTATAATCAGATGTAAATCCCCAGTGTGCCCCACAGTATCCCCAAGATCTGATCCCTGCCTCCACTTGTCAACTGCCGCTCTCTCCCATGGTGCTGGCCCACATTCCACCAGGGAGACCTTCTTTCTGCCTAGTGAACAGTCCAGCTCACCCTCACCACAGGGCCTTTGCAGTTGCTCTCCTTCTGCTTCAGACATCTTCCCAGATCTGCATGTAACTGGTTCCTTCCTGGCATTCAGGTCTCAGGGCCCAAAGCTCACTTCCTGAGCAATGTCTTCCCTGCCTTGTCATTTTGCTTCCTCCAGTCATTCTTTTTCTCATTAACCTGTTTTGTTTTTATAATGTCTTTTATCAGTAAATTAAAGCACTCTTATTGTTTACTTATTTGTTGACTTTTCCACCAAAACCTTGGTCTCTAGAACTCGATATGTCTGGGTTCCAGAAGTATTTACACATAGTTTTATTCTTTCATTTTTTTAATGAAATTGAGATCACACTATACAGAATTTTTGGTGCTTGCATTTTTTTCTCGTTATTGGTTGCTTGTTTTTTTATGTGGTTATGCCATACATAATTTAATTCTCCATAACAGACATTTTATCCTAGGTGTATATGTTTAAAAACCTGAGAACCAATTATGCTGCCTCCACAAATGAATCCTCCAAGTTCTCTATAGGTAAAATACAGTGTCATGGTGACCATGTAATAAAAATCCTCATATGTATGTTTCTATACTACATTGATTTAAGAATTTCTATAATAATTATTCGTTTTTTCTAACACAGTCTATGCTCAGTAATTGTATGACAGGGTGGCTTCTCCTTGACTACAGTGTATTTGTGGTTAGTTGTGTAGCACTACTCAACTGCCCTGTGAGGTTATCCCTCGGTACATTTTAATTGATTTAAAGCTGAAGTAGGAATTGAATGGTATAAGTAAGGCTTGGCAATTTAGTTTTGGTTTCCTGTAGTGATTTTGACAATTATTGTCCTCATCTCTTTAATCCCTTTTTGTTGTTTTCACCAATTATTGAGAAATGTTTTTTGTTAAACAGTGTATTAGTTCATTCTTACACTGCTAATAAAGACATACCTGAGACTGGGTAGCTTATAAAGAAAAAGAGGTTTGATGGAGTCACAGTTCCACATGGCTGGGGAGGGCTCACAACCATGGCAGAAGATGAAGGAAGAGCATAGGGACTTCTTACATGGCGGTGGGCAAGAGATGCCTTGTGCAGGAGAACTCCCATTAGTAAATCCATCAGATCTCATGAGACTTATTCACTATCATGATAACAGCACGGGAAAGACCTGCCCCGTGATCCAGTTACCTCCCACTGGGTTCCTCTCACAACATGTGGGAATTGTGGGAGTTACAGTTCAAGATGCGGTTTGGGTGGGGGCACAGCCAAACTGTATCAGTGATTGCCCTTTGTACTTAATCCAAACTGGGTTTTTTCTTAAAGCGGTTATTAATTCATTTGCCTATTAGCTGCTTAAGAAAAAACCAAAATTAATACAAGATATTATTCTGCAAGTCTTGGTACGTTTATTTTTCTTACTTTTTTTCTCATTATGGTGTCATTATCATGAAGTTATGTATTATATTAGTTACCTGGGAAAAAGCCAAAAGGAATACACAATATTATTCTGCAAGACTTGGTACATTTATTTTTCCTACTCTTCTTTCTCATTATGGTGTCATTATCATGATCATTACTTGAGGTTATGTATTAGATATTGAATGTGGCCACCTACATCTATAAGGTAGTTTGCCTTTTATCCATATAAAGTGCAAGAGAATGCCCACAGACATCACCAAGATCCTGTCCTAGTTTGTGGACTGTTCTGCCTGGGAGTATGGAAGCCTTCAACAAATATCCAGCTGAGGCCTGCTTATTTGTGAATACCGTGGGCACTGCCTTGCTGCTGGGCATGGGAGAAAGGTGGGGCAGGATGGCCCAAGTATATCCAGGGATACCCTGCTTTGTTTCCTATGTATAATATTTCCTATATACCCTGCTTTGTTCAATAATCTCTTTCTGGAAGATATGTAAGCTAGTATTTTTAGGCTATTTTTTATTAACTGTTATTAGGTATCTCCTATTCCTTTTTTTTGTGCATAGTTTTTTGATCTTCCAGTGGCCCTGGTCAGGTGAGGAAATTTAGGTTTGTAATGGCTGTCACTTGCTCAAGTTTGTACGACTGTCACTTGCTCAAGTTTGTATGACTGTTAAGTGGCAAGGCTGGTATTTGAGCCCAGGACAGTCTGGTTCATATAACACGGTGGATTTGGATCATGCCGTATATTGTACTAGGGCATTACTCGTGCATTTATGTTTATTCCTTCCGTACCTGTATGTGCTAGGGATTGTCTGGATGCTAGATTTATTATGTCAGCAAACAAAATAAAAGTACCTGCCTTTATGGAGTGAACCTGTAGTGAGAGAAGACAGACATAAAATAAACAAATCAATCATATTGTATGTTAGAAGGAGGTGTACGGTGTTACGAAAAGAAACAATAACCGAAACATACCGGTAAGGATCCAGTGTGCTGGAGAAGGGATCACATTTGATAAATAGGGTGCAGGGGGAGTCGGGATGGACCGTACTGAGGAGTTCATCGTTGAGCACATATTTGAAGGAAGGAAGGGAATGTGTCCCGCAGTATCTAGGAAAAGAGTATTTTAGTTGGGGAAATAGCATGTCCATGGGCCCTCAGATGTAAGCACCCTGGCCATTAGAGGAATGGACAGGAGGAAGGAGAGAGAGTTGGGACCAGGTCAGGTAGGACCTTGCAGGGTGGTGAAAGGACTTAGGCTTTGACTCTGAGTGGAGCAAGGGGTTGTGAGGGGAGGAGTGCAGTGCTGGTGCAGAGGCAGTGTCATGTTGGACTCAACCAGAATTTTAGATTTTGTGAAGTGATTAAGAAGGGAGAGAGGGGCTTAAGATATATGCAAGAGCGTGGATATGATGACTGACTCCAGAGTGTAAGTTGGGTAGGGAGCCCATGAAGACATTGGAGGTGAGGAAACATGGCAAAGTGGCAGGACCAATGGATGGCAGGTTGGAGTTGGGGCCAGGGGAATGAGCTGTACATGCAGGAGGTGATTGGTAAGTGGATTGCCTGAAACCAAGATTATGGAAGAGTGACAGTTCCTGGTAGTGAGAAGGTGTTTGATGGAATCCTGGAGTGTTTGTCTGAGGGAGGGTGGAGGGCAGAATCATTCAGTGTGCAAAGAATGGAGGCCAGCAAGGATGGTGGAAGGATCATCAACCCGTGTATTGAAATCATGAAAAATTAAGACAGTAGTAGTGTTGGACAGAATGGCAGTGAGCCAGGAACTACAACCAATGAAGAGCAAGGGGCGGCCCAGGGAACCGGAAGTGGCTCAGCTTGCAGTGGGTGGTGATGACGGGGCCTGATGTGTTCTGCGTGTCTGTCTGTTCTTGTGCTCCTTGTCATGGGGCCTTTATTTTTGAATTTGTCCTTCTTTTCTGAGTTCCTCCAGTCCCTACTTTGTCAGTGAATGTTCCCTGGCCATCTGTTAAGAGTTTTGTGATCTTCCTTTCAACTGTGATTGCTTCATTGAGTCCCTTTTCTTTTTAATCCTGTGGGTATCTTGGGGTATAATTTTTACCACATCCACTTTGTGGCAACATGTTTTCCTGCTGCGTGTTCTTTTAGGGAGTTTTACTGTTCTTTTCCACATATTAAAATAGTCTTTTGTGTGGTTACTCTACCCATTTTTTTGTTATTCAGTGGAATGAGTTTGATTTTCCTGGCAGGAGGTTCCTGTGGAGGGAGAGGGAAGTGCCCATTTCTCTGCTCAGGGGCTCCATTCTCTCTGCTGTGCTGTGCTGCCCTGAGGGACTGCTTCTTTCCTCCTCTGCCTCTCAGCACCTAGCCTGGGGTAGGAGGGCATCCCCCTCCATCCCTGATGTCATTCCAGTCACTTCATTGGCTCCAAGATGCACAGACACCCCTTTCCAAGGTGTTCCCCTGGTTTTTGAGAAGGGTCGGCAGCCCACAGCCTCCTGAATCTGTTCCGAGTCTCCTTTTCCTGCCTTCTCCAGTGGAGTCCCCGGTGCTTCTCAGCCCTGCTTCCGCCCATTTCCATTCCAGGTGGGATCAGCTCTTCCTGATGATTTTCAGGTGACATTTTGGAGCTTTGCAACCCCTGTTACTCTCTTTAGTAGCCATCCTTCAGATTTTCCATACAGCTTCCTGCTCAGGACCTGCTGTTTTCTGTTGCTTTTGGCCATATTTACACGGTTTTTGAGAATTTGGCCATATTTACACATTTTGTGTTAATGTCTCTGAAAAATGTAATTTGTGTGGGTTTTTCTCCCTGCTGCCCCCATTCTACAATATGCCTTAAGGAAGAAAGAAGGAGGAATATTAAGAAACATGCTTCTACTGTGTTTCTGTAAGAAGCAGAAATTGATTTTCAGTGTTTTAAAAACATCTGCCAAAAGTGTTGGCAATTAGAATTGATCAGAAATGACTGAAGTAAAGGTTTGGGAATCACTGCCTGTAAACTAGAGGCGAACTGGCAACAGTTCAGCTGCTTTTGGAGCAGTAGGAGAATTATTGGGCCCTCTAGTGGCTGACAGGAAGGAAGCTCCTGTGTCAGAAGGGTTGGGAAACTGCAAGGCGCAGGGCCTCACGACTGCCCAGTCCTTACCTGTTTGCTTCTTACACAAATCACATTTTCATGGAACTACTTGTTGCTTCTGATTCCAGACTACCTCAGAGCAGGTAAACTGAGCAGGTCCATGTGAGAAATGTTAGGGTGAATAACTTTGCTAAAGATGCAGCTTGTAATGGTCCAGCCATCTAGAAGGCCACATTAGTGTTTACGTACAATTTGTAGATGACTTGTTTCTGTACTTTATTTTTAAGAACTGTGCTCTCAGGTTTAACCCTTTATTAATCTATAGCAGCTTTAACATGCCCCGAGTTACACCTTATTTAACCTTTGTGCCTTTCTACCTGTAAGGTATCTGGGAAGAAAACCAATGACAAAATTAAAATTAAATATGTAGTAAATTTGAGATTGCTTTGTGGAAGCAGGTTATGCTTTCAGATATTCTGTGCTGGGAAGGGGAGCACAGGAAGCCAGTGGAGTTGGCCCTGTGGGTGGATGCTCTCCACTGAGCTTCCATCCTCAAGACTCATCCTTTAGAAGGTCCTTCTCCATCTCCCTTCCCTGCTTCTTGTCTCTGCAGTTTGCATCAATGCTTTTGCTCACAAAAATGGTAAGTGTTCTCTTCAGGTCCTAAGACAGAGCATGAGATATGCTAATGCTGGGGGAGAAAAGCCAGAATTATTTTAGTAGCCATCCTGCATATTCTCCAGGAAATTTTTCCACTTGTGATATGCTTTTTAGAATTTTAATAGAGTTTTGGTTTTTCTTGATATAAGAAATAGCTAGACATGTGTATATGTAATGATACATTTTTCACTGCACATTGTACCCTATAACAAACTTAGATCCTGACTCTAATTGTAGTAGACTTATTGGTAATAACATCTTGTATTCTTACAAAGGTCTATGCTATTTTTTAAATGTTTTAAATGTATTTCATCTTTTTGTTGTTGTTGTTAAGACAGAGTCTCGCTCTGTCACCCAGGCTGGAATGCAGTGACATAATCTTGGCTCACTGCAACCTCTGCCTCTGAGTTCAAGCTATTCTTGTGCTTCAGCCTCCCGAGTAGCTTGGACTACAGGTGCTTCCCACCATGCTTGGCTAATTTTTGTATTTTTAGTAGAGATAGGTTTTCACCATGTTGGCCAGGCTGGTCTTGAACTCCTGGTCTCAAGTGGCCCACCTTGGCCTCCCAAAGTGCTGGGGTTACAGGCATATAAGCCACTGTACTTGGTCTATGTCATCTTGTTTAATACTCCAAACCACCCTCTAACAAAGATAGAGGGTTTTATAGATGAGTAAAGATTGGAGTCTAAAGCAGAGTTTGTTTCTTTTAATATTTAGCGTTTTTTTTTTCTAGTCCTATTTTAAGTATGTCACTTAGATACAACTGCTAGGTACATGTCACTGTCACATAGTCTGACTCCTCCCTCCCAATTATGGGCTATAACTATCTTGTATCAATTGATATTTGTCATTATCTCTAGAATTCTTATAATTATAGATAATTAAGTTTTAGCATTCAAGTTAATTCTATATTAGATAGTTAAGAAATGTAAATAAGAAGCTGAACACTTACAAAAATTGGCAGAACTACCTAATAAGACAGCTTCAAAATCCAAGGAGCAACAACTGGTAAAACTGCAAGGAAAAATAGACAAAGGCACAATTATAGCTTTCACTACCCCTCTCTGAATAATTGATAGAACAAGTAGACACAAAATCAGGATACAGAAGATTCGAAGTACTAACCACCTTGATGTGAGAGCCATTTATAGAACAGTCTTTTCAACAACAGCAGAACGTACATTTTTCTCGAGTACATCCAGAAGATTTATTAAGATAGACTATATTCCTGGCATTAAGGAAGAGTTTCAACACACTTTAAAAGATTCAAGTCATAAAAGATATATTTTTTGACTACAGTGAAATTAAATTAAAACTCAGTAATGGAAAGATCCCTGGAAAATCCCCAAATGTTTGAAAACTAAACACATACCACGTAAGCCATGGATCAAAGAGAAGGTCAAAAAGAGAAATTAGAAAATACTCTGAACTGAATGTAAATGAGATTACCACATATCAGAATTTGCTGGATGATATTAACTCGGAAATGAAGGGAACGCTTAACACCAGTATTAGGAAAGAAGACAGGTCTCAAATGATGACTTTAGTTTCCACCTTAAAAATTTTAGAAAAAGAAAATGAAATTGCAAAGTCAGGAGAAAAAAGGAAATACAAAGTCGAAGGGAAGAAAAATATCAATGAAACCAAAAGCTAGTTCTTTGAGATCAAAAGAACCGATAAAGCTCTAACCAGACTGAACATGAAAAAATAGAAGAAACAAATTACTAACATCAGGAATGAGAGCTGATGTATTACAAATTCTATGTGTTTTATATGTAGAAATCTATGCATATTTGCATATACTCTTTACAGAATCTGTCATGTATTTAAAGGGTTTTTTCCTTTGAAATGGTTTATTTATTTTATTATACTTTAAGTTCTGGGATACATGTGCAGAACGTGCAGGTTTGTTGCATAGGTATACATGAGCATGGTGTTTTGCTGCACCCATCAACCCCTCATCTAAGTTTTAAGCCCCGCATACATTAGGCATTTCTCCTAATGCTCTCCCTCCACTTTGCCCCCAACCCCTGACAGGCCCCAGTGTGTGATGTTCCCCTCCCTGTGTCCATGTGTTCTCATTGTTCAACTCCCACTTATGAGTGAGAACATGCAGTGTTTGTTTTTCTATTTCTGTGTTTGCTGGGAATGATGGTTTCCAGCTTCATCTATGTCCCCACAAAGGACATATGGCTGCAATTAAGGGAATATTATAAACAACTTTATAACAATAAAGTCTCAGCTTAATCCATGTCCCTGCAAAGGACATGAACTCATCCTTTTTTATGGCTACAATTAAGGGAATATTATAAACAACTTTATGACAATAAAGTTGATACCTTTGATGAAATGGATAAATTCCTTGATAGACACATATTATCAAAGTTCACTCAAAAGAAGGCAGTAACCTGCCTAGCTCTATATCAAGGAAATTGAAGTTATAACTTAAAACCTTCCCACACAGAACCAGACTCAAATATCTTCATTCGTGTAATTTACCAAGTATTTAATTTTACACAGACTGTTCCAAAAAAATTGAAGAATTCATTTTATGAGGTTAGCGTGATCCTTTTATTGAAACCAGATAAAGACAGTAAAAGAAGAGAACACTAGGCTGGGCGCGGTGGCTCGTGCCTGTAATCCCAGCACTTTGGAAGGCTGAGGCTGGCAGATCACCTAATGTCAGGAGTTTGAGACCAGCCTGGCCAATATAGTGAAACCTCATCTCTACTAAAAATACAGAATATTAGCTGGGTGTGGTAGCGGGCACCTGAAATCCCAGCTACTTGGGAGACTGAGGCGGGAGTATTGCTTGAACCTAGGAGCAGGATGTGGCAGTGAGCTGAGAACACGCCGTGCACTCCAGCCTGGGCATGACAGAGCGAGACTCCATCTCAAAAAAAAAAAAAAGAACACTACACATCAGTTTCATCTCATGACATAAATGCAAAAAATTTAAACAAAATTTAATCAAATTCACCAGTATTTTAAAAGGATAATATATAACAAGTGGAGTATATCCCAGCAATTCAAGGTTGATTTACTATTGAAAGGGTGATCAGTGTTGTTCATTTTATTAACAAACTTCAAAAGAAAACCTATATAATCATCTCAATAGATGCAGAAAAAGCATTTGACACATTTTGCTTCCATTCCTAATAAAAATTATCAGTAAACTAGGAGTAGAAGCAAACTGCTTAACCTGATAAAGAGCACCTATGAAAACTTAACAGCGAGTGTCACGCTTAATGGTGAAAGAATGCTTTCCTTTATAAAATCAGGAACAAGATAGGGATGTCTGTTCTCACCACTTCTATAAAGAATTTTACTGGAGGCTCCAGCCAGTGCAGATGGATAATATAAACAAATACAAGGTTCTTACATTAGGGAAAAAAATAATTAAAACCATTTGTATTCACAGACATAAATGTCTATATAGAAAATCTGATAGAATCTACAATTTTAAAAAAAGCCTACTAGAACAAAGAAAGTCAATTAGTAATGTTGCAGAATACATCATCAGTATAATATAAATTGTATTTCTCTGTGTTGGCAATGAGCAGTCAAAATAAAAATTTGAAACTTAAAAAGCAGGCATTCACAATAACTCAATCATTATAAAATACTTAGGGTGCAAAATAAGTGAAAAACTTGAACACTGAACAATGCAAAATATTGCCGAAATTAAAGAAACCCTGAACAATTGGGAAGATATACCTTGATCATGAATCAGAAGACTCAGTATTGTTATTTGAACAGCAGCTTCAACAAAGAAGATACGCAGATGTCAAATAGCACATAAAAGGTGTTCAGCATCATTCGTTATTAGGAAAATACAAATGAAAAGTACAAGATACCACTGTTAACCTATTTGAATGGCAAAATTTAAAAGACTGACCGTATCAAGTGCTGGAGAGGATATAGAGGAACAGAAGCTTTTATACACTGCTGGTGGAAGTGTGAAATGATACCACTTTGTAAAATAGTTTGGCTGTTTTAAAAAAGCTAAATATAATACCTACCATGCTATCCAGCCATTCTGCTATTTGTCCATACAGAAAAATAAAATATTGCCCATTTAAAGACTTGTAGACAGATACTCATAGGAGCTTTATTTGTAATGGACACAAATGGGAAACAACACAAATGTCCATCAATAGGTGAATAAACAAATTGTGTTGTATCATACAGTGGAAAACTCAGCAATAAAAGGAATGCACTACTGATACACACAGCGTGGATGAATCATAAAATAATTAGGCCAACTTAAGCCAGACGCCACCCTTTTTCAACATAGAGTAAATGCTCTGTGATTACATTTATCTAAAACTTTAGAAAATGCAAAATAACATAAAACAACAGCATGTTAGTGATTGCTTGGTGATGGAGGGAGGAGGGAACAGAGATATCCAGGAGGGAGGAAATTGCAAAGCACAACCAGGAAATTTTGAGGGTGAAGAATGTAATACTGTCTTAAGTGTGATAATGGTTTTACAGGTGTACACATATGTCCAAACTTGTAAAACTGTAGTTAATATATTTGCACTATGTTAGGGTGATCTGCCATGTCACCACAGCCTGGCCACTCTCATTTGTCAGACAGCATTCACAGGAGCTGTCCGTTCGCTGGTGAACTCTGACAGGTGGTAACACGTATCGATAGCCCCCATACCAAATCCGTTGTACCGCAAAAAAGTGGTATTTTAATGAAAAAGAAAACTGTTAATAAGAATATTCTTATTATTCATTTCTGACCTTCAAGAGAACAATGGACATCACTTCATACTGTTAGTTGTCATCTGTTGAGCTCTTACTATATCCAGTACACGGTGCCTACCTATATTGTTCTCGATTAAAGTTTATGACAGCTGAGAAGTAGGTACTTTCTCACTGTTGAAGCAATTATAGCTTAGAGACATTAGGTAAATTGCCCAGGGTCAGCAGCCAGGAAGTGAGATCAGGTTTCCAAATCAGGCTGACTCCAGCTCTACTTGCTGGTCAGCATTCAATTGTATTTCTTCCTCAGTGTGATGTGGCTGAGTCTGTGTTGGAATCTCAAAATCATCTGTCCAGGGATTTTACTAACCATTATTTTTTTTTTCTGTTTGGCTGTTACTACTTGGTTATTTTAAGTTGAAAACAGATGTTTTCTGCTAAAAAGATAGCTATTCTTAATTATTTGGAGACAGTTCTTTGAAAGTACTCTATGTTAGGGTGATCTGCCATGTCATCACAGCCTGGCCACTCTCATTTGTCAGACAGCATTCACAGGAGCTGTCTGTTCGCTGGTGAACTCTGACAGGTGGTAACATGTATTGATAGCGCCCATACCAAATTCAGCCTACAATTTTGTACAAACTATTATAGCCTACAAACTATTCTTTGTTGTAAAACTTTTTTTCTCAAATAATCCGCTAGATGGCAGCAGACCCATGTGGAACAGAATGGGTCTTCAGTGCTCTAGATGAAGAGCCAGCAATGGGAAACTGTTTTGTTTTTCATAACCCAATAGTGCATCGTTCTCGGATGTGTAGAAAATGGTATTCTTTTTTTTTTGTTATGAAAATGTAGCCTACTCTATGAAGTCACATCTGTGGAGGTGAGTAGTGGTACAAATAGTTCAAAATTGTGGATAATGCAAAACTAATTTTTTCTTTGTATTCCCATAGAGACACATGGGGATTTAATCATACCTGCATGCATTAGATGAACTTTTCTTCAAGAAACTGTTTATGCTTAAATAATTCTTTTTATGGTTGGAAAAATTGCTGCTTGTTTCATGAGTTTTTTTCTTTAATTGGACCTATGCCAATCAAAATAGAAGATGACTGTCCTATAAATTCACAGCACCCAAGGCTAGATAATGAAATGAAATCCTACAGACTGGCCTGGGGAGAAAGTAGGAGGATTATTCATTTTTCTAGATCCCCATCCTGCTTGTCATCTGACTAGAAACCTCCTACCTCCCTCTCTCTAAGCTTATTTTTCTCAAGCATTTTTGAACATGGTCAACTGGGGTGTGGCAGAAGATCCTGTGAACCTCTTATCCTACTGTCTGTACCTTTTAGAAGAAGAACTTACGAGATAGCCAAAAACCAGATAATATGTTTGTAGCAAATTGAAAAAGTAACTGTAATTCGGTTTCTAAATTAGTATAAGAGCAGCAGATGAAAATGAGGTACTCAAGCCAGCACTTACGATGGATGAATAACGTCTTCATCCATATGAGATATGAACAACATATCTCATCCATGATGGATGAGAATGAAAGAAATTCAGTGCAATTCATGCAATGCGTCCAATGGAAATTTTGTAACATTGTTAAACATTTTACTAGATAGACTTCATAATGCAGTGACTACACTAGGCCCTCCATTTCCATGGGTTCTGCATGGATTCAACCAACCATGGAAGGAAAATATTAAGAAAATGTTTTTAAAAATAAAAATACAAATTTAAAAAGTGCACTATAACAATTTACATAGCATTTATTTTATATTAGGTATTGTAAGTAATCTAGAGATGATATCCAGGAGGATGTGCATAGGTTATATGTGGATGCTATGCCATTTTATATTAGAAACTTGAGCATCTGTGGATTTTGTTATCTGTGGGAGGTGGATGACGGGAGGCCTGGAGCCAATCCTCTAGGGATAGTGAAGGATGACAGTACATTTGAGTAACGTGCCAAGTTGAGTTTTTAAATACAAGGTTTTAGTAATTTTTAATAATTGAGGACAAAGACCGGTCAACTTTCCCTGTAAAGGGCGGACTCTTTTAGGCTTTCTTGCATTTTCTTCTTCTCTTTTTTTTTTTCTTTTTCTTGTTAACTCTTTAAAACTGTAACAACAGTTCTTAGCTTGGAAGTCTGTACAAAACCAGGTTTCAGGCCCTACAGGCCATAATTTGCTGACCCTAGTGTAGGAGGGTAGTACTAGTCATATATAAAATAAAGTCTCTGGAATCTTGGCAGTTCATAACACCAGAGAAAGAGCAGGCGTTTCTTTCTTGATCACTTTCAGCTGGGAAGAAGGGTCCCTGTGCTCCACTGCTGGACCGAAACTTACTTTGAGCACTGCTGGAAACATCTAAGCATCTCAGTTCAACTCCAAGTTACTTCTTCAATCTAGGCACACTTACTCTTTCTTCGTTTGCTTTGTCAACTGTCACACACCTGAATTACGAAATAATGTTTTTTAAGGTCTTTTATTTTCAGTCCTTTTAGTGCGTTGAAAAAAGTTTTTTGAAAACCAAGAAATCTACGTTCTAATCCTAGCTCTTCTACTAAATAGCTGTAGTTTTTGGAACAAGTTAGTTATTCTGTCTGGTTCTCAACTTCTTTGTTTATAAAATAGAATTGAACTAATACCATATAATATTTTTTCCAAATTTGATTTAGTAGTTTCAGATTTATGTTTCTATAAGCCCCTCATCAGATGATGCCTTTAATTGATCCTCAAGTATAGACCTGCTCAATTTAAAAGAACACAACCAAATTAATGTTGATGTTCAAAAGATCTTCCACTGTGCCTGGTACATAGTAGATGCCCAGCAAATGTTTGTTGAATGAATAAGAAATGAGCATAACTTCCTTTCTTAACTCTCTATTCATGGTTTATATTTTAGAAGTATGTATTATTTCATACATAAGTTTTGATCTTTCCAGTGTTCTTTTTATGGTTCATTCATGAAACTATTCATTGGGGGTCAGCAATATGATAAATTCTGGAAATATCAAAATGAATAAAACTCAGTCCTTGCCTTTAAGAAGTTTGTCTTCTTGTTAGGGTCACTGATAGGTATTCTGATCATTTCATTGTATGTCTAAGTATGGTATTAGAGGTTCGAATCTCCAAACTGCAATGTCCTATTTCTTCCCCTTCAAACCATTACAAATGCCACCTTCATTACAGCTTTTTGGATTGTCTTCCAATAGAACACACATATTATAGGTCATTGTTTGAAACATTTTTATAGCATTTATTGCTCCTGCCGCCTCTTTGAGTTTATATGGTGTTTGTACTTTTTTTTTTTCCTTTTCTAGATTGTATGCTGCTTAAGTGTAAGGGGCCTTTTCTCCCATTTGCATTCATGAGAAGCAACTTGTTCTCATTAGTTAAATGTGTTCTACTAGGCAATAACATAATGGTTGTTTTCTAAGGGCTTCATTTTATGAGACTTTTTTTTTCTTAAAAAATTGTTTCAGGGTAACAAAGAAGTTGTTAGCCAGAGTGTTTGATTTTTAAGACATTTCAGTATCTGTAAAACCCAAATCTACAAAACCAAAAGCACAGAGTAAATGTAGCTTTTGATTATAACTAGATTGTTACTGATAGCTACTAATACTTTCATTACTAATCATCTCTCTAACATTGTAATGAACATAAACAATGCTCAAAGAATCTTCAAACAGTTTTATTGCTTTAGCAACCAGTTCTTCCCCCTCCAAAGATTGGCCCTGTGATGCTCCTTCTCAGTGGTCATGATATTCTAACCAAAAAGATCCCAGTGTAATAATAGTTTTCGGTATTAGGTGGCCAAAAATAAGTTTCATTATAATTTATCTCTTTTGTTTTCTACAGTGAACTTACTTCCTTTTTTTTAAATATACCTAAGCTTAAAAACAAAAGCTCCTGCCTGACATGCTGCTGCTGTCCCTCATACAACAGAACTCCTTTCCCATTTCCACAGAAGGGATGAAACTGAGGTCTCTTCAGTTCCTGTATCCAATGCCAAATCCAGGGTGATTTCCTGTGCGTTCCTCCTCTCTTTCAGCAGAACTGAACAGCAGTGTTCCTTAGCCTGTGAAACTCTGTCTTAGTGTAACCACAAGCTGTACATTCTATATACAACAGTGGAGGAAGTGGATAGGGAAGGAGACAAACAGTTAATACATCTAAATAGATACCTTGCAGAGCAAGAAAAAGAATATTGGCAGGTGCTAAGTTGCCACTCTACGGCTGATCACAGGCTGCAGTTTGTATTACTATTTTCCTGTTATAATAACCATTCCGCGTTCCTCTTGCCTTCTTTCACCACCTCAGCTGTTTGGGATAACCCAGATTTTCAGTCCTGGGTCTTTGTTGCTCCTGCTCACAGGCTGTGTGGTACCTACTTTTACAATTGAAGATGGCAGTATTATCCGGTCCCCTCCCGTTCATCTCCCTTTTACTTGTATCGGAGTATACCCCAACTTCCCCTTAATAATTACCTCAATCAACATACTGCCTTGGCCCTGAAGGACCAGTTGTAGTCTTGAAAACATGATTGTTTTCCTTACTTGGATTTTGTCTCTAAATCACCTTGAGAGACGGAAAAAATTGTACAAATGGATAAGTAGATACAATTGTGAAATGCTGCACTTTACATCGACCCCTTACTTCCCCTTCCCAAATCCAAGTTTCTTTCTGGCTGTAGGTAAAACAGCACCCTGGCGTGGTTTGAGACCATAAAGATCCTGTCGGATAGCACTTCAGTTTTCCGACATGCTTGTCTCCCATGTGGGGCCAGGATTGAGTCTTCAGTAGGCCGTAAACATTCTAGAAGTCCAGCAGCTTCTAGATAACAGAATGCATGGCAGAGCAGTGAATCCCATTGTTCTTGGAACATTGTTCATTTTTTTCTCTGTAATTTCTTGATGAGAAGCATCAGTGTTTGGAACACCTTGATTGTGACTAATAGGTGGATTAGGTAGAAGCATGGGGGATGTGGGGACAGGCGGCAGGGTGTGCGGTGGGTGCTTAGAGGATGCAGAACAGAACCCACAGTAGTACCATTGAAGTGAATTTAAAACTCTGCCTCCTCCAAGATGGAAGGAGCATAATTATCTTGTCTCCAGCTGGCTGGGTCAACCCTTAACAATGGTACATCATTAGTCTGCTTTTTATTTTTAAATTAGCATATTATTGAAAGTGTTTGTAAAGATAATTAGTCACAGAAAGTAAAAGGGGTAAAATTATCTGTATAGAGCATATGGATGTGCATCTGAGAATTCCAAAAAATGAATGAAAAAATTAATACAAAAAATAAAACAAAGATAATTTAATAGAGTATAACATGAGATTGCCATTGCTGCCAATTGATATATGGCAATGCCCATGGTCATGTCAATCTGAATAAGGGGAAGCCCATATTGGTGAGCCTACATATGGATTTTATTCTGACTGCTAGTTTATTATCCCACTGAACAAGTGCTGCAAGAGTTGGGGTGAGGGGCAGGCTGACTGACATACACAGAGCAAAATGTAGAAAGAATATATCGATGAGATTATACCCAATTCATGGGGAACAGCTCGGGTCGCTTGGTTACCTCATACCATTGTTTACTCTATCCAGGGCTCAGTAGCAAGGCCAGAACTAGTCCTCAAAAGGATGGTTTTGCTCAAGCATTCTAAGGAATCCCTGTTTTTCCTGTTGGGATTTGCTACTAGTTTTCTTCAGTGCCCTGAGACTGCACAGGTGTGTTGTACCGTTGGATCAGCTGGATCATTAAAGCCAAGTTATAAGTATGTGTAAGTAGACCTGCTTATATCACCACTTGAACTAGCTGGATGGCCTTTTCTTTTCGGGAGTTAAAGCTAAAGCTGGTAACCTTTGGGTCATTCAGCAAAGGGTGGAAAGAGCATTAAAAAGTCTGTCTCTCATTTGTACTTGAGGCTACTAAGAAAAGCACAGTGCTGAAGTATGTCAGTTATCCATACAGATTAATTTGCCAACGTTTTTCACCAAGGAAATACTGCCCTGTGTTTTCACAGAATATATTTTCTACCTGCTGGCTTCGTTACGCTTTGTAGGCATCTAAGAGTACAGGTTGCTTCCCACTTTTCTGGTGCTAACCACTGTGTTGGACTAATACAGTCTCCTGTAGGAGGAGATGATCCATATCCTTAACAACAAAATTGTAGTACAGAGAGAGAGAGCGTACATAACCATGAGATATGCCTGTGAAGGCTCGCTGATGTCCCATCCATTGATAAATACTTTAGGATAGAGGGAAAAGTATTTGCTGCATCAGCAGGCATATACAAGTTGTTAGAGATTGCAGTGCTCTGTTGTAGAAAATCGATCACATTTTGAGCAACATTGCAGTTGGAGTCACCACCTGAATAAACTTTTGCTAGTTGTCATGGGCGTTAGCCTTCTGCATCTTACAGATAGGCTGGTTAAATGGGAATGAGAGGCATCTCTACTCCCTGCTCTTTCTGTCCTTTGTGATGGCATTTCTGAGCAATTCCCAGGGAACAATAATACCCTTGGTTTTATTGTTTTATTAGAGTGGGTCCCCAAGGACTTCCAATGATTTCTTCCTTTCATAAGAGTCCTTACTCAGGGAGTATCAGTGAGAACTGGGGGTTGCTCAGTTTATCTGTTCAGAAATGGGAAATTACCACATGGTGGAACTAGGCTCCCACTGGGCCTGTCAGAGCCATTTCTACTCAGTTCTTTTAATTGGCTGAGTAATTTTATGTAGCATTCATGTATTGTACTTGTTTATACTTTGCAAGATTGATATGCATTTCAGTCCATTTTTTGCTATTCAGTTTATCCATGAATATTATTAAAGTTCCTATTCTTGGCCCATTTTTCTTTTTTTTTTTTTAATTATACCTTAAGTTCTGGGATACATGTGCAGAACATGCAGGTTTGTGACATACGTGTACATGTATCTCGGCCTATTTTTCTACTGGATTGTCTGATGTTATCTGAATTATTTTTAGTTATCATTGACTATTGCTCCCTCTTTCTTATATATTATGTAGTCTATATAAGCTTTTGTTTTTAAAGCTTTTGATTGTAATTATATTCTCAACTACGTTTCATAATTTTTGCTGACCAGAAATGTGAAAAGTTAATTATGAGTAAAGTTGAAATTTTGTTATATATATATATTTGCCTTTTGTAAATTGCGAGATTATAATCTTTGTCCCTTTTTTATTGGACTGTTTTTCTATTACCAAGAAAACTACCATTGTAGTTTAACCTCTTTCCTCACCATATCCTGTAGTTACCGTTTGCCATGTATATATAAATACACACTTACACAGATACTGTGATATATGTACACATTTTTCATATAATGTTTAACAAAGTTCTTTTATGTAGTTAAATTTGTAAATATTTTCTAATGGATTTTAGTTTTGTATCATGCTTAGCTAATATTTTATATCTCGTACTCTAAGATCATATAATAAAAACATTTGTATTTCTTATAGCAGTTTAATATTTTCAATTTTAATATTTAAATTAATGTTTTATTAAAAATGTATTTTGCTATATGATTTGAGGTAGGGTTCTTTCTCCTAGGCCCAAATGGTTAGTCAGTTTTCCTGGTGTCATTTGTTAAATAATTTATTTTTTTTTCAGTTGCTGTGATTTTTTTTTCTAAAAAAACAACCCTTTAGAGTTGAGATAAATACCTGCCACTGATCTGTAGATGCCCATACAACAGTTTGTGTTATCAATACGCTTAAAAAAACAAATAACTAGAAGGCAGTTCAAGAAAATCTGTTGAGGTTGAGAGAGAATATATAACTGATCACCAGCAGCCATAAGTTAAACACAGCAAACAAAATTTCTCCATCTTATGAAAGGAAAAATCAACCGCCACAAAGTAAAATAAATTCCTACTAAAATAGCCAAATGGGAAGAGTTGCTGTAGGCTTTGATTCCTCTCTAGTCTTTGTTTTTCAGCTTTGACTTAAAAGCAGTATTTACTACATTCCCAATGACCGAAAATTATCCTGCATTTTGTGAAACTTTATCATTGCCTTGAGCATGTAAATAATCAATATTTTAAAAAGTGTTTAAGCTATATAAATAAACCACTCATTTAAATAAAAAGAATGGGGGGATTCGAGTGTTAAGAGTTCTTTTGATTTTCAGCTTATTTCTACTTGATGTTTTATTTATGTACTATGACATTTTATTTATGTCCTTATACACATAAAACTATAGGCCCTCCCCTTCTGTGTAGAGCCTTTTTTAAAAAGCTGCCGTAGTCATAGACTTCTAGATTGTGAGTTTAACATGACTTTTAAGCCTTGGACTTTTTGTTTTAAAATCTTTAAGTATTCTAAACCTCACAAAATATATGTAAAAGTATAGTATGATGAACCTTTCACCTGGATTCACCAGTTGTGGGCATTTTTCAACTTTTGTTTAATATATTTTTTACGTTTCATATTCAAGTTTCTCCTATTTTCCCTATGATTTTTTTTTTTTATAGTACTTGCTTTTTCCTGATTCAGAATCCAGTCAAAAATCATACAATGTCTTTTGGGTATTTTAATTCTTTAATTTAGAAAGCACCCCTGTCTTTGTCAAATTTTTTTTCTGTTTTGTGACATTGACTTTTAAAATATGTCTGGGCAAGTTATCTTGTAGATTGTCCCACAGTCTAGATTGGTATAATTTCTTTCTGTGATTAGATTCAGGTTAAACATTTTGGCAAGAAAAAAATCCATAGATCATATTGTGACTTTCTCACTGCCGCATGTCACGAGGTTCATAATGTCAGTTTTTTCTACTCTCAGTGCTAAATTTGGTCACTTGTGTTCAGACAAGAGATTTATCTATGATACAGGAATATCTTTTATAATTAACGTCATCTGTGTGGTGGTAATTTAAGTTGTGCGAATGTCCTGTGATTTTAGCATCCTTTGATGATGATCTTTGCTGAAATCAGTGATTATATGGATAATTGAAAGTGATTTTTTCTAATTCTATTATTCCTTTCTCATTTATCAACTGTAATTTATTTATGTTATAGTCTAGTGAAATGTAATTGTTACTTATTTGCCTCACAATTCCTATGCCAGTAGTGTTAAATGAAAGTCTATGTACCATTGTATTTACTTACTATTCTGATGGGATAAGGAAGAAGAATAGTATTTTGGGGTCATAAATGCGGTTTCACAAGTTAGTATTCCCTTACAATTTCCTCTTTAAAGTTAATTCATTTTTGTTACTAATTAGATTTAAATAAACCATTTATTCTTTTTCCCAGTTAATATTTTTTACTTTTAGTTTTTCTGTCTCTTTTCAACTGCTCAATTGTTTATACATATTAATTTTTAACTTATTGTTTCTGTTGCCCTAACTTCTGTAACAATTAATACATGAATTTTCTATTTTAATAGCTGTGGAAATACAAAGAACTCTGAATCAACTTGGAACACCTCAAGATTCACCTGAATTGAGGCAACAGCTGTAAGTATCTAGTTAAACAAATAAAAGAGAAAGAAAAGCTCTATTGCTATTATTATGTTGCTTTTACAGTATGTAGTGTTATGCTTATTGGAGGAAGAAATGGAAAAACAATGGAGTTTTTCTGCCACCTTATCCATACATTTGTACCAAGATTTTGTGTGGATTTTTCCCTGACTGGAGTAGGCAGATGTTTTTATTTTAAAGATCTGGCTTACCCTATCAAAGCAGAATTTCTTTAGTTGCATTTCTTATAGTTCTTAGGTAGGTGGTTTTTGACAGCTGTTGAAAAATTATATTCTGGTATCTCAATTTATGTGATTTACTTTCCATAGCTAACAATCACTGTAGTCACCAGAGTTTTTTTTGGTTAGATCCAATACATACCCAGCTATATGAGATGTCTTCCCATAAGTTTATACCTACATCCTTGAATTTCAGAGATCGTTAGCTTCTGTTTTTTAAAAAAAAGTTATAACGAATTATGTGGTAGATATTCCAGTAAATTAATTTGCTCTTAGCAGACCGGCAGTCATAGCAATAAGATTTTTTTCTGTGGTGTATTATGGATTTTACAGAGTATTTTTTGCATATTTTCTCATTTAAACCTTACAAAATTGGAGTGAGAGAGATAGACCAAAATAATTGTTTTCATTTTATTTATGTCTCTTAGGGGTTTAATGAGTTGCCCAATGTCATTTAGAACTTAACTCTTAAATTTTATTTCAGTGCTGTTACAGCTATAAATTTCAAGTCACAGATACGTAGTAAGTGATGCCTTCTAAACAACATTAGCTATAGAGGGAAAATTGCAAAGAGGATATTAAAAGATAGGTAATAGGAATTCATGTTTTTATGAAGTACAATTTGAAGAACTTACAGTTATCTCTAATTTATATTTTATTTTTCCACAGTGGATAAGTGTCAGAATGGTAAAAATGCTCCAAATCTAAATAATAAACCAGAATTCATTAAACTAAAGTAAAATGAAAGTACATAATTCATAATAGTTCTAATATTTTGATAGAGTTAATAGCAAATATTCTGAATATGTATCTGTGATCATTAAGAGTTTTTATTTTTATTTTATTTGAGACAGGATCTCATGCTATCACTCAGGCTGGAGTACAGTGACATGATCACGGCTCACTGCAGCCTGGACCTCCCAGGCTTAATTGATCATCCCACCTCAGCCTCCTGAGTAGCTGGGAATACAGGTGCACCCACTATGCATGGCTAATTTTTGTATTTTTTGTAGAGATAGTGTTTTGCCGTGTTGCCCAGACTGGTCTTCAGTTCCTGGGCTCAGATAATCCACCCCCCTCCACCTCCCAAAATGCTATGAGCCACTACATCCAGCCTAAGGTCTTCCTTTTAAAATGTTGACTGTATTATGATTTCCAAAGATGTACAAAAATGCATTAAAGATAGGATATTTGGTAAATATAGAAATAGGTTTTAATTACTCTTTGTCAGTCAAATACAGATATCTATTCTTATACAGTATTTAATTATTTTTAAGGACCCTAAGTGTGACCAGACCATATTTTAAATGAGATTATATATATGAGAAGTACTGATGTTGTAATTTGTAAAACATCACAATTAATACGAGCTTTTTTTTAGCATCATGTTTTTAAACTGGCAATCTTTTAACTTTATAAGCTAGCTAGATAAAATATGGACATGTACTCAGCGTTCTGTATTTATAGATTATATATCCTCAGATTGAACCAACTGCAGTTCAAAAATATTTAAAAAAAAAATAACTACAGTAATAAAATACAGTAAAAACCAAACTATAAAATTTAGCAACTATTTATATAGCATTTACATTGTATTGGGTATTTATAAATCATCTAAAGATGATGTAAAGTACATGGGAGGATGTACATAGATTATATGCCAATGTTACACCTTTTTTATGTCAGGGACTTGAGCATCAACAGATTTTGGTATCCACAGGGGTCCTGGAACCAATCCCCTGCAGATACCAAGGAATGACTGTAATTTACTTCTTTTATTTATTGTGTTCTTTCCCTTTACAAGGAAATGCTATTATTTTTTCCACCGCAAACTTAAATAATAGTAAACTTGCATCAACATTGCCTCTTTCCTTTTTGTTTATTTGTTTGTTTGAGACAGAGTTTCCCTCTGTTGCTCAGGCTGAAGTGCAGTGGTGTGATCTCAGCTCACTGCAACCTCTGCTTCCCACGTTCAAGTGATTCTCCTGCCTCAGCCTCACCTGTAGCTGGGATTACAGGTGTGCACCACCATACCTGGCTAATTTTTGTTGTTTTTGGTAGAGATAGGGTTTTGCCATGTTGGTCAGGCAGGTCTCAAACTCCTGGCCTACAATGATCTGCCCACCTCAGCCTCTCAGAGTGTTGGGGTGACAGATATGAACCAGCAAGCTTAGGCCTTTTTTTTTTTTTTTTTTTTAAGTATCTATAGCATATACATGTTCACATAGAGAAATAGGAGAGGCCAGATATAACTAAGATCTGGGAACAGGGTAAAGTCTAAGGCAACAAATCTTTTCTTGCTCACCTGACCTTCCAGGTGTGAGATGTGGATAAAAGGCTCCCACATCCCCAATATCTCAAACTTAAAGGATCAGACATCCAACAGTCTCTTTTTCAAGTTTCCTCTGACTTGAGTCATCTGTTTCTAAATGGCCATTGATTTTAATTTCTCTAAGCTCAGCTAACCTGTGTGAGTGAAGAACCTGACATATAATATTTGCTCAATATTTATCAAAGAAAAGGAAATGAAATTTTTTTTTACAAAGTTTAGAGCCAGTTTATGCAAAGGCAATTTTTATACAACTGTTTGTCAGTGTTGATTTAAATGGCAGAGTTGCAGCTTAAAGAAGTATATTAGTCCTTTGGCTATAATGTGTATTTTCTCACTTCAGGCAACAGAAGCAGCAGTATACTAACCAGCTTGCCAAAGAAACAGACAAGTACATTAAAGAGTTTGGATCTCTGCCCACCACCCCCAGTGAACAGGTATCAAGCTTTAAGACCCATTGTTGATGTATTGAATGTGAAAAACAATCAAATGCATTGTAGGATCTTTGAACTCTTATGCTAAAAAGGAAATCAAAAATAATTCTGCTTGAGATTAGTTCACAGAACACAAAACTATATTTAATTGCTCAGGTAGTATCCTGTGGTTCAATAAAGCAAAAATTATTTCCATGCATTTGCCCTGACCCATAATTAAGTAAGTTCTCAGAAAATGCTTCCTGAGTAATTATTTCCTGGCCTCCCGGGTCCGATTTCATGCAACGTGCAGACTCATTCAGCATGTGAGGTGTCCTGGGGGAACATATTTATTTCCCTGCTTATTCAATGGAAGTTATTACTTAGCTAAAAGCATAAGGCTTTATTTGTCTAAAAAGGAATTGCTTTAAAATAGCCTCAAAATCATGAGCTAGTGTTTAGCAACGTGAAAACTTGAGGTGTGAAATCCAATGGGTCTTTTGCCTCAAGTTAAATATGTACAGTGTTTGACATACTGTCAGAATGTTATTGAGAGTTAATTTGTAAGGCCCTGTAATTGGGGAGTAAGTGAAAACTTCAGGATTAAATAAAGAACCAGCTAATGATAAAACAACTACCAAATTCTGTTGAACTTCACAGCTTGATTCTACTTGGCTTTTTTTTTCTCTTACCTCTAGCGTCAAAGGAAAATACAGAAAGATCGCTTAGTGGCAGAGTTCACAACATCACTGACAAACTTCCAGAAGGTCCAGAGGCAGGCTGCTGAGCGAGAGAAAGAGTTTGTTGCTCGAGTAAGAGCCAGTTCCAGAGTGTCTGTAAGTATTTAGAGAGACATTCTAGAAATAAACATGGTTACTTCCTTTTTTTTTTTTTTTTTTGAGACGGAGTTTCACTCTTGTTACCCAGACTGGAGTGCAATGGCGTGATCTCGGCTCACCGCAACTTCTGCTTCCTGGGTTCAGGCAATTCTCCTGCCTCAGCCTCCTGAGTAGCTGGGATTACAGGCATGCGCCACCATGCCCAGCTAATTTTTTGTATTTTTAGTAGAGACGGGGTTTCACCATGTTGACCAGGATGGTCTCGATCTGTTGACCTCCACCCGCCTCGGCCTCCCAAACATGGTTACTTTCTAAGGGGTCCATGAAAGTCTATAGTAGCATAAGATCTGTGAATATCTTGGAAATCAGCACTTGAATATTTATTTTTATGCTTTTCTGCTCCATTTTTAGAGAAGGATGATAATTATGTATTACTGTGGTTATTTTTTCTGTGTCATTTTACAGAAGATTATAGATTATGTAAAAATTTAGAGACATATTTTGTCAGAAAAGATTAGGGATCAAATCCTGATTAATATTCTCATATTGTCTTGGCACTGAGGCTTTCTGCTTGTGTACACACTAATATAGAAAGCGCTTTCCTCCTGGATTACACCAAGATGACAAAGATGAATGGTGCAAGTATGTTGTATGAATATTGAAAATGAACATGAGCCTGGAGAAAATAAATGAAAGGAAACTTTTCAGTAGAATTTTGAATTAATCTAATTTTAAATTCCCTTATAAACCATCATGAGTTGTTTTCTTATTCCTTAACATATGGATTCCAACACTACATTAAGCTTTAACCAAGTAATACTTGAGAATATTTAGTATTCTAACACTTTAGAATATTTAGTGAATTCCTTTCTTGTCTACTTAGAATATAAAATTATTTATAATTATATTATTACTTGAAGCAGCTGACCTGAAAAATTAGAACAAGAATGTCTCTCTCTCTCTCTCTCTCTACACACACACACACACACACACACACACACACACACACACACACACGCATACGTAAATCAGTTTAGATTATTATAAGGGAAAATAGGAGTGTTGTTTATTTTTTCTTATTTTTGCTCTCTTTGCCTCTTCTCATTCCATCCTGTTACTAAATTATTCAGGGCAGTTTTCCTGAGGACAGCTCAAAAGAAAGGAATCTTGTATCCTGGGAAAGGTAAGAAATACAAAATATTTTACAGATCAAAAGGTAATTTTTCAAAGTTTACACATTAAGGTCCCTGGAACAGAATTAAAACTTTGAGTACATTATATCATAAATACCTTAAGTTCTTTATACATTGAAAACAGAGAGTAAGTTTGAAAAAAAAATTCAGTAATTATAAAGTATTTATTTTATATAAAATTTTCCAAATAAATATTTATGGACTTAATATAGACATTTCCTTATATGAGGTTTAAGTCAGCTGAGAAGAAATACCCAGTTGCCAAATATAGCTTCCAATAATTAAGTAATAACATTAAACTCATATTAGATAAAATGATATAAGTGAAATGAAAAATGAGTAAAATTTGATTGTTATAGTCTTAGAATTTTTTAAGTGAGAAGTTCTGTGATTTGAAAAATAAAATCTCCTATTTAATGAATATATCTTAAATAGGAAATCAGTCTCATTGTTTTGAATACCAACCAATCTGTGTTTTTTTCCACATTCATTTTTTTCTGTTAGCCAAACTCAACCTCAAGTGCAGGTGCAGGATGAAGAAATTACAGAGGATGACCTCCGCCTTATTCATGAAAGAGAATCTTCTATCAGGCAACTTGAAGTAAGCCTTACATTGTAGCCTTGGGCTGCTGCTCTGTTCTTAGTAGTTTGTTATCAAGATGCTTGGATAATGCTGGGCAAAGGCATGAGAAAGAATTTCTTTTTTTAGGCAGCTCCCTCTGTGGCCCAGTCTGGAGTGCAGTGGCACGATCTCAGCTCACTGCAACCTCTGTCTCCCAGATTCAAGCAATTTTTGTGCCTCAGTTTCCCGAGGAGCTGGGATTACAGGCACGTGCCACCCCGCCTGACTAATTTTTTGTACTTTATAATAGAGACAGGGTTTCACCATGTTGGAAAGGCTGGTGTCAAACTCTTAGTCTCAAGTGATCTGCTTGTCTTGAACTCCTTAAGTGCTGGGATTATAGGTGTGAGCCACCAGGCCTGACCTAGAGAAAGAAAATTAATGTATCAATTTGGTAGCATTTGTAATGTATAAGTTAGAATAATTCCTTTAAAAAAGTATTTTTCTTACTGTTTGTCTAAGGTGAGGGAACCTACTCCTTCCTGTTGCAGCTTTTTTCTTTTCATGTTATTAAGTCATCTATGGACCACCTTAGTACTGAGAAAATACCAGTGTAGAGATAAATGTCTGTCGAGAGAGTCTGGATGTCTTCCCGGGGCACATGATGCACATTGTACCTGCATGAGTAAGACTTTTAATAGGGCCTCCAAAGTATTTTATTGCTCTTTACTATGTTTATGACATCAAAGAAATCTAAAAATGTGTTAAGTCATAGTTCTTATGGAACCTCCCTTAGTGCCTAGAACGAAGAGTAATAATAGCTAACAATGGCTACAATTTATTGAAGACCTTCCATATGCCAGGCACTATGGGATGGATTCTTTATGTTAATTATCTCATTTAGTCCTTATAAAAACTCTATAAAGTAGTTAATTGTGTCATTGAAAAAAAGTATATTTATATTTTCTTTACTTACTAAATTTATAACTTCTTTATCCAGTAGTGACATATCACTAATCCATTACATGTTTAAATTATTGTGAGACTTAAAATTTACACCTAATGTTTTATTATTTTAGATTGTCAAATTGATATGTAAATTGAAATACATGGTAAGAATATCTTAACTCTTGTAAGTAGATACTGCTGGTGATGTCAAAACTATCAGATTGTATGAAATGAACTCAGTAATCCATGGCTTCTCTATTATAGAGCCTTCATTTCCATCCTACCTCACTCACTTGGTATTTTTAATGCCACAAACTTATTTTAGAGGTCTGGTGGCTATTATTCAGAGTCTTCTTAATTAGGATTCCTTATTGTCAAATATTTTCCTGATCTTTCCAAAATTTATGTATTATATTTTTGTATTATAGATGCATGCTCACCCATGTGTGAGTAGGGGTTTGGGTTTTTTAAATTTTTTCTTCTTTGGTGGAATGGGGACTGAATTTTTGATTATAATAATATGTTCCTTCTTCTCTTAGGCTGATATTATGGATATTAATGAAATATTTAAAGATTTGGGAATGATGATTCATGAACAAGGAGATGTAATAGGTAAGACCTGCTGACTTAGATTTTAGAGGTGAGAGCGACCTACAGGTACTTTAGCTACGGTATCTTTCTCACACAGGAGTAACCGCTTTTTGTCCCTCTTTTGGTTTCCCTGGAACCAAAAGCATGGTCTATAAAACACACTAAGCATCACCCTTGGCATTATCGAAAACAGGTCACATTTTTTACTCCTGCTGGTTGAAATAACCAGCTTAATTTAGTTCAAAAGCCCAAATTTAATCAGGGTCTACTGCTGCCAAAACCATGGAAGGCATCATGAAACATTATCCCAGTTTATTTCCAGGGTCTCTGGTTTTAATCTTAATCTATTTTAACTGTCATCATGCTAATCGCTTTTGGGAAAACTTGTGATATATTTAATTGTGCATGACATCTGGTCTTTTAGGTTATAGGGAATAGGTAGCCATTTGCCTAATCATTCATTTTAATAGCTTTTTGGTAGCTTGAATCTAGTAGTATTACGTAGAAGTTAGGAGTTCTTTTTAGAAGTGATTTTTTTTACTTAAGACTCCCTTAAGTATTGAATGTAATAGCTTTCAATTAGGGTGTAGTCAATGGCATTCATCAGGATTCTGACAATCTTGAAATCTGGAGCTATCTATTGATATGTTTAAAGATGCTTTTAGTATGTTTTCTGAATTTGGTCCAACAGAAATATTTGCACTTTTACTTCAGTGTAACTATTTTTTATCCATTCTTACCCCCTCCCTCCCCGTATCCCCAGTACATCACAGGGTAAAATTTCAAAAACCAATTTATTCATCATCCAAAATATGTTTTGCAGCTACTATGTCCAGATGCACATCTAGGCACTGGGGATTCAGCTGAAATTAAATAACAGATAAAATACGCTATCTAAATTGATCTTATAATGGGAGGAAAGATAATTTTTTAAAAAGGAGAGAAAAGCAAGTAAATGGTGATAAGTGTTACGGGGACAGTAAGGCCAGGGTAGAAGGATGGGACTGCTAGGGGTGGAAAGCATTGCCGCTTGACACTGGGTAGTCAGGCATGGCCTTACTGACAGGTGACATTTTAGTGAAGCCTTGGTGGATGTCAGGGAGCAAGTAAGAGAAAGTGTTCCAGGCAGAGAGAACAGCGAATACAAAGGCCTTAAGGCAGATGCAAACCTGACATTTTAGTGAACAAGGAGATGGAGATCATATCCAAAGGGCAGGGGATGATGTCATGTAGGAGCCTGAGCCAGTATAAGGACTTCAGTTTTTACAAATGAATGAGAAGCCAAGGAGGATTTGAGCAGAGGAGTATTATAACCCTGCTTAGGTTCCAAAAGACTCACTTGGCTGCTAAGAAAAGACCAAAAGCAAGGAGACCACCTAAAAGGCTACTGCACTCATCCAGATGAGCAATCTTGTTGGCTTGGATCAAGAGGGAACTAGAGGGATGGTGAAAAGCTAATGGATTTCAGGTATTTTTTAAATGGAGAGTTGAAAAGATTTACTGACTGGCTGGATATAGATTTGAAAGAACTAGTTAATTTAAGGGTGATGCTAACATTTTAGCTTAGCCCACTATGATGGTGGAGTTACTGTTTTCTGAGATGGGAAATCTGTCAGTGGAGCAGGCTTAGATGGGTATAAATCAATAATTTTTGAGTATGTTAAGTTTGAGGGTCCCCTTTACACCAAGTGAAGGTCTTCTGGACATTAGTAAAGTGACCATGGAGTTCAGGGGAGAAGGCTAGGCAGGGAATCTAAATGTAGGAGTTATCTGTGTACACATAGCATTTAACACCACAAGATTGGGAGAGAGAATCCAGGAATTAAGTCTGGATAGAGAATAGAAGGGGTCTTAGGACTTAGCCCTGGATCCTCTAAATGTTTAGAAATGTCTTCAGACTACATTTATTCATTTATATATTGTCTATGGTTGCTTTTGCACAGTGAAGGCATAGTTGAATACTTGTAACAGATCATACAACTCACAAAGCTTATTCATTCTCTGGCTCTTGCAGAAAAAGTGTCTTAACCTCTGATTAAGAGCCCAGACAGTTGAAGAAAAACAAATACAAAAGACTAAAGAACAGCCAGTGATGTGGAGGAAATCCAAATGAGTGAATTGTCCTAGAAGGGAAGTGAAAAAGTGCTTCAAGAACATTGGATCGTCAGCAGTTTCAAATGCTGTCGTTAGGTCAAGTAAAATGAGGATTAGGATTTGACTACTGGATTTAACAATGTGTAGGGCATAGGTGACCTCAGTAAGAGCTGTGTTGGTGAAATGGTGTAGATGAAAGCATGATAAAAGTAGGCTCAAGAGAGGATGGGTTGGGAACAGTGGTGGATACCAAGTATAAATAACTCTTATGAAGAGTAAAGAGGGAACGTGAAAGAGAATGCAGTCATAGCTGCAAAAACGGTTATAGAATAAACGAGTTTTTAGGTGGCAGCTGTGGGATTGATGGAGATGATCTGCAAGGGAAGGAAATATTGATGATAAGTAAGAGAAAGAGGAAGTTTGCTGCACTGAGGTTTTTGAGTTAAGTGATAGGGAATGTGATAAAGTGCACAAATGGAATGATATTCCTGAACAAGGGATTGCCAGGGCACACAGATAATGCGTATAGACAGGGTCATGAAAACGTGTGGAAATGTCTTCTAATGGTTCCTGTTGTCTCAGAGGGCTGAAAATCAAGGTCATGGGCTGAGAATAATGATGCCCAAGGAGGCCTCAGAAGCTTGAGGAGAGAAGAGAAAGTATGACATAGTCTTTCAGGTGTTAAGGAAATGAAATAAACCTGCTTGGCAGTCATGACATTAAAGTAAAACTCGGTTCATCCTTTTTACACCTATAATCAGCTGCATGGGTACTGGGTGGAGTTTGTCATATGACTAAAGTGGAGGGTCGAGGGAGCTGAGGATGAGTGCAAGCTGAGGCTGAGTGATTGTCCAAGGACTCTAAGGCTAGGGAAGGAGGGAAGTGAGGACATGCCATATGTGAGAGACAGTGAAAAAGTGGTAGGATCAAGGAAAGCTGAAAATTGTTGGAGCCAGGGCATTAGAAAAAGTGAGCTCTAGACATAGAAGGTGGTGATCAGAGAGTGAGACCCTCGAAATTGAGATTATGGAACAACTACAGTTGTTAGTAAATGTCAAGGGTTTGGGATGAGACCATGGAAATGGGTGGGTGAGGAAAGGTATCAGTCTTTGGAAAAAGTATGGTCAGTGAACTGAGAGGCCAGGGTGTTAGAAGGGTCAGCAGTTGGATCTTGAAGTCACCAGTTTGTATAATAAGAGAAGTATTAGAGCATCAGTGAATCAGAAGCTAAAATATTAAAGGAATGAGAAGAAAAGGCCATGCGATTTATACATGTCTGCAATAGGGAGGGTTGGCTGAGTTTGAAAGCATGAGCTTTAAAGCTGAGAGTTGGTAGATAGGAAGAGACAAGGGTCCTGTGCTTCAAAATGACACCCATTCCAATTGCCACCATTTAAGAAGACTGCATGGGCCCTCAGTGAGGGCTAGATTTCAGCACAGAAGTATGTTGATGACCACGGAGTAAATGGTTTTCAGCACTTTGTATTTACCCTAAATAAACATCATCGCAGCTTGTGGGGGAGGCTTCCAAGATGGCGTCGTAGAGGCAACTCAGGATTGCAGCTCTCAGTGAAGGCGCAGAAGGTGAGTCCTAGCCGCATTCTCGGATGGACCTTTTTTGCCCACAGAGCGTTGAAAGTCCCAGATGTGGGAGAGACATGGGACGCTAGCGCAGCCGGCTCACGCGGCCAGTTCGGCTGGTGCTGCAGCACAGCGGGACCCGGCACAAAACTCACTGGTCTTGGTGCCCTGTTAAACTGGCAATCTGAGATTCGGAAGGGCAGATTGGCATGTCCATCTGATTGAACAGGACTTGGACAATGAACCAGACCAGGAGATTCCTGGGAAGCGTGATCTGAGCTGGTGCAGTGGGCAGAGGCATGGGAGATCGCACGGATCCCAGTGCCCTATCGGCAGGCTACTGGGGCACCAGTGAGAGAGTCGACCGTTCAGCTTGGGGAGAGGAAGAGAGAGAGAGAGAGGACGGACTCTGAGGCAGGGAGCTGGGTGATCGGGCTCGGCGGGTCCCACCCTCACGGGGACAAGCAGGGCGGCGATTGGAGGCGCTCGGGGCTGAGAGTTTTGCTGCTGGCATTTAGGATGGTGCAGCCCAGTGGGGGAGGGGCGTCCGCCACTATGGATGGAATCCGCCCTTACTGAAGTACCGCCCAGGGCTGATGCAGCCTGCTGTTGCCGACGCAACCTGCCATAACAGAGAGACTCTGCCAGCAGGACGGAGCGCACCACAGCAAAATGGAGCCCCACTGCAGCAGGGTGGACCCGCGCTAGCAGGGCGGAGCCCCAGCAGGCAAATAGTGAATAGTCTGCCTCCTAGTGGAGCAAGACAGTGCAACAGATACTCATAAAGAAAGCCCCAACTCCCTGAGACAGAGCATCTAAGGGGGGGAAAAAAAGGGGGTGTTTTATGAGTTCTGTTGCAGCAGACATAAACACATCCTCCCAACAACACTGAATGAACAACGGAGCTCACAGCTCAGCACTGGAGCTCCTATAAAGCACAGACCGTCTCCTCAAGCAGCTCCCTGACCCCTGTATATCCAAAGAGTCACCCCAAAAAAGGACTAATCAGACTGACATTTGGCGGGCATCATTCTGGAACAAAGATAGCAGAATAAGAAACTGGTAGCATCCCTCACTGTTCCGCAGCTGCTACAGGTGTACCCCAGACAAGCAGGGCCTGGAGTGGACCTCAGCACTCATACAGCAGAGGGGCTAGACCATTAGAAGGAAAACTAAGTAACAGAAATACTTCATCATCAACAATCTGGGCATCCACACAGAGACCCAATTGAAAAATCAGCAACTGCTAAGACAACAGGCGGATAAATCCATAAAGATGGGAAGAAACCAGCGCAAAAAGGAGGAAAACACCCTAAACCAAAACACCTCACCTACTACAAAGGACCAAAATGCCTCACCAGCTAGGGAACAAAGCTGGACAGAGAATGAGTGTGACGAAATGACGGAATCAGACGTCAGAAAGTGGATAATGAGAAACTTCAGTGAGCTAAAAGAACATGTTCTAAATCAGTGCAAAGAAACTAAGAACCTTGAAAAAAGATTTGAAAAAAGATTCGAGGAAATGATAACAAGAATGGACAACTTAGGAATATGAATGAATTGAAGGAGCTGAAAAACACAACACGAGAACTTTGCAAAGCATGCACAAGTTTCAACAGCCGAATTGACCAAGCAGAAGAAAGGATATCAGAAGTCGAAGATCAACTCAATGAAATAAAACGAGAAACCAAGATTAAAGAAAAAAGCGCAAAAAGGAATGAACAGAATCTCCAAGAAATGTGGGAATATGTGAAGAGACCCAACCTACGTTTGATAGGTGTACCAGAATGTGATGAAGAGAATGAATCCAAGCTGGAAAACACTCTTCAGGATATTATCCAGGAAAATTTTCCCAACCTAGCAAGACAGATCAATACTCAACTCCAGGAAATACAGAGAATACCACAAAGATACTCCGCAAGAAGAGCAACCCCAAGGCACATAATCGTCAGATTCACCAGGGTTGAAATGAAGGAGAAAATACTAAGGGCAGCCAGAGAGAAAGGTTGGGTCACCCACAAAGGGAAGCCCATCAGACTCACAGCAGATCTCTCGGCAGAGACTCTACAAGCCAGAAGAGAGTGGGGGCCAATATTCAACATCCTTAAAGAAAAGAACTTTCAACCCAGAATTTCATATCCAGCCAAACTGAGCTTCATAAGTGAGGGAAGAATAAAATCCTTCATGAACAAGCAAGTACTCAGAGATTTTGTCACCACTAGGCCTGCTTTACAAGAGCTCCTGAAAGAGGCACTACACATAGAAAGAAACAACCAGTACCAGCCATCCTAAAAGCATACCAAATGCTAAAGAGCATCAACAAAATGAAGAATTTACATGAACCAACGGGCAAAACAGCCAGCTAGCATCAAAATGGCAGTATCAAATTCACACATAACAATATTAACCCTAAATGTAAATGGGCTAAATGCACCAATCAAAAGACACAGACTGGCAAATTGGATAAAAAACCAAAACCCATCGGTGTGCTGTATCCAGGAAACCCACCTCACACGCAAGGATACACAAAGGCTCATAATAAAGGGATGGAGGAAGATTTACCAAGCAAATGGAGAGCAAAGAAAAGCAGGAGTTGCAATTCTGGTCTCTGATAAAATAGACTTTAAAGCAACAAAGATCAAAAGGGACAAAGAAGTTCATTACATAATGGTAAAAGGATCGATACAACAAGAAGAGCTAACTATTCTAAATAGATGTGGACCCAATGCAGGAGCACCCAGATATATAAGGCAAGTTCTTAATGACTTACAAAGAGACTTAGACTCCCACACAATAATAGTGGGAGACTTTAACACTCCACTGTCAATATCAGACAGATCAACCAGACAGAAAATTAACAAGGATATCCAGGACTTGAACTCAGACCTGGAACAAGCAAACCTGATAGACATTTACAGAACTCTCCACCCCAAATCCACAGAATATACATTCTTCTCAGCACCACATCACACCTACTCCAAAATTGACCACATAATTGGAAGTAAAGCCCTCTTCAGCAAATGCAAAACAACTGAAATCATAACAAACAGTCTCTCAGACCATAGTGCAATCAAGTTGGAACTCAGAATTCAGAAACTAACTCAGAACCGCACAGCTTCATGGAAACTGAACAACTGGCTCTTGAATGTTGATTGGATAAATAAAGAAATGAAGGCAGAAATAAAGAAGTTCTTTGAAACCAACGAGAATAAAGACACAACATACCAGAATCTCTGGGACACATTTAAAGCAGTCTGTAGAGGAAAACATATAGCAATAAGTGCCCACATGAGAAGAGTGGAGAGATCCAAAATTGACACCCTATCGTCAAAATTGAAAGAGCTAGAGGAGCAAGATCAAAAAAGCTCAAAACCTAGCAAAAGACAAGAAATAACTAAGATCAGAGCAGAACTGAAGGAGATAGAGACAAGAAAAACCCTTCAAAAAAATCAACAAATCCAAGAGCTGGTTTTTCAAAAAGATCAACAAAATAGACAGACCACTAGCCAGACTAATAAAAAAGAAAAGAGAGAACAACCAAATAGATGCAATAAAAAACGATAATGCGGAAATCACCACAGATTCTACAGAAATTCAAACCATCATCAGAGAATACTACAAACAACTCTATGCACATAAACTAGTAAACCAGGAAGAAATGGATAAATTCCTAGACGCCTGTGTCCTCCCAAGCCTAAACCAGGAGGAAGCCGAAACTATGTATAGACCAATAACAAGGTCTGAAGTTGAGGCAGCAATTAAGAGCCTACCACACAAAAAAAGCCCAGGTCCAGATGGGTTCACGGCTGAATTCTACCAGACAAACAAAGAGGATCTGGTACCATTCCTTCTGAAACTATTCCAAATAATTCAAAAAGAGGGAACCCTTCCCAAATCATTTTATGAGACCAACATCATCCTGATACCAAAACCTGGCAGAGACTCAACAAGAAAAGAAAACTTCAGGCCAATATCCATGATGAACATAGATGCAAAAATCTTCAATAAAATACTGGCAAACCAATTGCAACAGCACATTAAAAAACTTATCCATTATGATCAAGTAGGATTCATTCCGGGGATGCAAGGCTGGTTCAACATACACAAGTCTATAAACGTAATTCACCACATAAACAGAAGCAAAAACAAAAACCACATGATTATCTCAATTGACGCATAGAAGGCATTTGACAAAATTCAACAGCCCTTTATGCTAAAAACCCTCAATAAACTTGGCATTGATGGAACATATCTCAAAGTAATAAAAGCTATTTACGACAAACCAACAGCCAATATCATACTTAATGGGCAAAAACTGGAAGCATTCCCTTTGAAATCCGGCACTAGACAAGGATGCCCTCTCTCACCACTCCTATTCAACATAGTACTGGAAGTTCTAGCCAGAGCAGTCAGGCAAGAAAAAGAAATAAAGGGTATTCAAATAGGAAAGGTGGAAGCCAAATTGTCTCTATTTCCAGATGACATGATAGTATACCTAGAAGACCCCATCACCTCAGCTCAAAAGCTCCTGAAACTGATAAGCAACTTCAGCAAAGTCTCAGGATATAAAATCAATCTTCAAAAATCACAAGCATTCCTATACACCAATAACAGACTTAAAGAGAACCAAATCAAGAATGAACTGCCATTCACAATTGCTACAAAGAAAATAAAATACCTAGGAATACAACTCACAAGGAACATAAGGGACCTCTTTAAGGAAAACTACAAACCACTGATCAACGAAATAAGAGAGGACACAAACAGATGGAGAAACATTCAATGTTCGTGGTTAGGAAGAATCAATATCGTGAAAATGGCTATACTGCACAAAGTAATTTACACAATCAATGCTATCCCCATCAAACTACCACTGAATTTCTTCACAGAACTGGAAAAAACCACCATGAATTTCATATGGAACCAAAAAAGAGCCCGCATAGCCAAGTCAATTCTAAGCAAAAAGAACACAGCGGGAGGCATCACGCTACCAGACTTCAAACTATACTACAAGGCTACAGTAATCAAAACAGCATGGTACTGGTACCAAAACAGAGATACAGACCAATGGAACAGAACAGAAGCATCGGAGGCAACACAACATATCTACAACCATATTATCTTTGATAAACCTGACAAAAACAAGCAATGGGGAAAGGATTCCCTATTTAATAAATGGTGTTGGGAAAACTGACTAGCCATGTGCAGAAAGCAGAAACTGGACCCCTTCCTGACACCTTACACTAAAATTAACTCCAGATGGATTAAAGACTTAAACATAAGACCTGACACCATAAAAACCCTAGAAGAAAATCTAGGCAAAACCATTCAGGTCATAGGAGCAGGCAAGGACTTCATGAACAAAACACCAAAGCATTGGCAACAAAAGCCAAAATAGACAAATGGGACCTAATCAAACTCCACAGCTTCTGCACAGCAAAAGAAACAGTCACTAGAGTGAATCGGCAACCATCAGAATGGGAAAAAATCTTTGCAGTTTACACATCTGACAAAGGGCTGATATCCAGAATTTACAAAGAACTCAAAGAGATTTACAGGAAAAAAACAAACAAGCCCATTCAAAAATGGGCAAAGGATATGAACAGACACTTTACAAAAGAAGACATACATGAGGCCAACAAACACATGAAAAAATGCTCATCATCCCTGGTCATTAGAGAGATGCAAATCAAAACCACATTGAGATACCATCTCACGCCAGTTAGAATGGTGATCATTAAAAAATCTGGAGATAGCAGATGCTGGAGAGGATGTGGAGAAAGAGGAACACTCTTACACTGTTGGTGGGAGTGTAAATTAGTTCAACCATTGTGGAAGACAGTGTGGCGATTCCTCAAGGACCTAGAAATAGAAATTCCATTTGACCCAGCAATCCCATTACTGGGTATATATCCAAAGGACTATAAATTGTTCTACTGTAAGGACACATGCAACACGAATGTTCATTGCAGCACTGTTTACAATAGCAAAGACCTGGAACCAACCCAAATGCCCATCAATGATAGACTGGACTGGGAAAATGTGGCACATACACACCATGGAATATTATGCAGCAATCAAAAATGATGAGTTTGAGTCCTTTGTAAGGACACGGATGAATCTGGAGAACATCATTCTCAGCAAACTGACACAAGAACAGAAAAGAAATACCGCATATTCTCACTCATAGGCGGGTGAGAAAAATGAGAACACATGGACACAGGGAGGGGGTCTACTACACACTGGGGTTTATTGGGGGGAATGGGGGAGGGACAGCGGTGGGGAGGCTGGGGAGGGATAGCCTGGGGATAAATGCCAAATGTGGGTGAAGGGGAGGAAGGCAGCAAAACACACTGCCATATATGTACCTATGCAACTATCTTGCATGTTCTGCACATGTACCCCAAAACCTATAATGCAATAAAAATTAAAAAAAATAAAAAATAAACATCATCGCATGCTTGCTACTCAGTTGGCCATTATAGAATAGAAACTAAGTAGAGCGTAGGTATTATGCTCTAATACCTTAAAGTACATTGCATTTACAAAGACAAAGCGGGAAAAGAAACTGAGAAACGTTAAGGATTAACGTGATGATTAAGGGATCAAGTTTTAGCATTTGAGTTTTTCTGTTTGTTTCCCTCTGTTTGTTTTATTCATCACAATAAATACTACTACCTCTGACTTTTCAAAGAATATTATTCTTTTCAATGTATATATTCAAAGAATATATTCAAAGAGTATTATTCTTTGAAAAGTCAGAGGTACCAGTTTTTATAGAGATGAATAAAATCTGCAGCAATAGAAAGAAGAGGGTTGATCTCTTGTGCATTGATCTTGAGATAGAACAAGTTGTGGAGTTTGAGACTGAGACATCCCTTGTGCTGCCACTGATTTGATAATGTCAGGGTGACCATGCTTTTCAGGGTTTGGCAGGTAGAACCAGAGTTGCTCTGTAATGAAGATGAACAAGGTTCTGTTCTACAAATGCTTGTAAATAGTTTGGATTGCCTGAAAGATAGTATAGATGTATACTATAATTCTTACAGGCAGCTTAAAAAAATTCAACTTTACAATATACTACCATTAACCTTTGAATAATGACCATGTTTAATCATACCTTGAATGAAATCTGGTGATTTATTACTGGCACATCAATATGTATTTAACGTGTGTGTGTGTGTGTGTGTGCACGCGCATGTGTGTGTGTGTGTGTGTTTTATTTACAGATAGCATAGAAGCCAATGTGGAAAATGCAGAGGTGCACGTTCAGCAGGCAAATCAACAACTGTCAAGGGCAGCAGATTATCAGGTAATTTACCTGTGATCAATTTTCTTAAAACTTAGCCTTTCCACGTGTGTGTGTGTTTGTGGGTGGGTGGGGGGATGGTGTGGGGGAAGAGAGATTTAAGTTTAAAGCGGCTTAAAATGTTAAAATTTAAAATCCCATGGAAGAGAAGTCTGTTTAACAGTACCAGTCAGTTTAGAACTGATTTTAGCCTGTGTTCTTAGGGTTGAACCAGAGTTGTTGGCCCACAGGAAGAGAAAGTTTAGTGTTTGGGCTGCAGAGACAATTCCAGGGTTTTCTGATGGCCGGGGATCTCTGATGTCATTGTGACATTTCTACCCAAAAACCTCTTTTTGATAGGCTCCTCCTTGCATTTCTCGCTCCTCCCTTTTACTTTTTCTTTCTTTATATCAGTTGCCCTCTGGACGAAAGAGGCAAATTTCCTTGTTCTATAGAGATCGCTGCAAGTCTTGTGGAAATCATATTAGCTTGGAGTGTCATTGTTCATCATATATTCTGTTTGCATTCAACAGACCCTTCACCTGGAATGAATTTATTTCTTGAGTCGGGTTAATATAGGGAGTCCACATGCATTTGTCAAATATAAATTATGTGTCAAGTACTTTACAAATATTAGAACTGTCAACTATTACTTCATCATACAATATGTAGACTTTCGATGTTCAACATGGATAAGGCTAGGCTCTTTGGAAACCCCTGGATACCAGATAGCATTTGATTTCCTTTTCTAAACTCCAAATTGGTGTTGCTGTTGTTCATAATTATCACTTTCTTGATCTTATTAACTATTTTTTTTGACACAGAGTCTGGCTCTGATGCCCAGGCTGGAGTGCAGTGGTGTGTTCTCACCTCACTACAACCTCTGCCTCATGGGCTGAAGACATCCTCCTGCCTCAGCCTCCCGAATGGCATGTACCACGAAGCCTGGCTAATTTTTGTGTTTTTTGTAGAGATGGAGTTTTGCTGTGTTGCCCAGGCTGGTCTGGAACTCCTGGGCTCAACTGATCTACCCACCTCATCTCCCAGAGTGCTGGGATTACAGATGTGAGCCACCATGCCCAGCCGTTGTTAACTTCTTATAAAATATTGAAGATACTGTCATCTTCTCAGACATTTTCAATTGCTTTTTGCTTTTTGCTTTCTTACTAACCTTAGAAGTTGCCTTTCATTTCACACAAATTACTGCATATTCAGTGATAAGTAAAAAATAATGAAGCTATATGGAGATAGCTGAGTTATAAACAATTGTATTCACTGACAGTCACTCCTGTTTATCATCTTTGTGTGTGTAATTCAGGTGTGCAGCTCAGTGGAATTATTATCGCTGTATCACTGTGTCATGGACTTTAGGTATCCCTCATGAATAATTGAAAACACACACACACACACACACACACACAAACGCGCACACTCACGCATGTGATAATCTGCAAATGACCGAAGTCTTCTGGAGCTGTTAGCGTATAACTGCTAAAACGGAACAAGATCCATCAGTGACTAGGTTCACATGATATTTTATTTTGCTTTTGGATTTGGAGGGAATGTGGATATATTGCCAAGTTTTACTTTACCTCTTCCTTGTGGAAGCATAAGCCCACAAGAAAAATCACATGTCCCAAGCTATACCCTAGCACTGGGAGCTGCACCCAGGCTTAATTCCCCCAACCCCCAGAGGGAGACAGGAGCCAAGCAACGCAAGTGCTGAGAAAAGAGGCAGCTTTCCAGTAGTTCCATTTGGAAACCTTGATATGTTTGGGTGAATGTAAGCCTAGGGAAGGTTACAAATTCGCTTATCACCACATTGCCACAGGGCCTTATTACCCCACACTACGGAGAGTACCCTAGGCAACAAATATACCATTGTGGGACACCCGTGATGACTCACAAGTACATTACATGTGAGTTCGTTGTAACCAAGTGGAGTCTAGGGAAAATACTTATGCATGATTTCAAAAAGAGAAATTGTGTTTGATGCATGAGGAGAATTCACTTGAATAATTAGGTGAATATGTGGAATACTCAAAGTATTTATGGTTTTCAGGGTAATTTCAGACTCAAATGTATCTTTTGATAAATATCATGATACTTCTACTTGACACAAAGTAAATTTACAAATTTTTCTACTTTGTAAGAGAAAGGATTCCTGCATGTTGATGTGAGATACAAATGCCATTAAAGAAATACAGAAATCTACAACTGGACCAGGAATGAAGAATGAAACAAAATCATTAACCATTCAGTTTTCAATGACAGCATTGTGATTTTGTTTGCTCTGTGGTTTTTGTTTGTTGAGATTTTGAATGTATTTTCCATGAATATTAAAGAATGAGAATGATTTTGGAAACAAGAAATGTACATGAGGAAAAGTTGCCAGTGTATATTTGCTGATATCTTCAGAGAACTCATTTTTAAGACAAACTTTAATAAAAGGTAAAGAATGTCTAAGCTTTTAAGTGGTTCTTTGTTTTTATGTATAGGTAACCTCAGTCTCTTAAGTCAGTAACTTAATTTCGTGGTGTCTTCTTTCTTAAGCTCAGCCACACCCTCAGAAAAATCACCAACGAAAGTTGAAAAATTGCTCCCTTAGTGTAACATTAATTAAGGACTATTTTTTGAAAGAATAGTGCCGTATGTATTAAAGAGATTTATGAGAAACAAAAAACACAGTCAAAAATTTGAGGGCAATATACTACTACTGGTTTTACTCTAGAAATGAACCAAATTATTTTTAGTTGCTGTAGCGATTCTTCACTAAATCTGTAAACATGTTTTTTTTTCATTTTTTGCATCTGCAGCGCAAATCCAGAAAAACCCTGTGCATCATCATTCTTATCCTGGTCATTGGAGTCGTGATTATTGGTTTCATCATATGGGGGTTGAACGGCTGAAGTTATAAAGGAGCACACTCTTGCACTACATTGTCTAAATTATGTAGGAAGATTCCTGTAATCATGTTTTTTTTAATTATTATTTTAAAGCTATTGTATAAAGGATGGTTCCCATACTTTGTTATTTTTATTGGGGGGTTGGGGTGGTTCCTTTGGATTAAATCTGATATTTTCTAATACTGAAAGATTTTCTATCACTGCTGACATGCTCTTCAATTTAATAATTGTTTTTAAGTTTTTACCCACATTGTATATGACTTTCATTTATAATTTATTTACCCTGCTTGACTTAGTTTTGGGAATTTGTAAATTTGAAGGTGTGTTGATTCTGTCTGCATCTCCCTGTTAATGTGATACACCCAGATTTGTGTTACTTCAATGAAAAATCTCTACTTTTCATTTGCTTCAGCAGGGAAAATATTCTCAGTAACTTAAGGTCTATTCATTGGTTGTTTTTTTTTTTTTTCTGGTTCACAACAGCACAAAGTATTTAATTTTTGTTGTTGGTTTTCTTTTAAGATCCTTTTTACTCTGAAGTTGGTGAATACTTTTCTAGTTTATTTGATACTCCTGTGTATATATTGTTAAGCTCTTGCTGTAGATTGCGTAGTAGAAATACTAAGGATAGGTTGTTTTTACATATGGTCTATTTAAGTCTGATGTTTACTGGGGAAAATGTAGTTACTATAAGTGTTTAACATAATTTAGAAGAAGAGTATGAAAAACCAATACCTATTGTGTTTGGATTCTAAAGATCCCAGCTTGTTATTCTACCAAACTAGTTATCTTAACCACATCATCTGGTTTTGTGGGCCATTCTTTACCTACCATTATGTCTTATAGAATAATGGTTATACTTTTGGGTCAGAATTGCTTTTGGAAAGTAACTTTCCCACAATTAACTGTTTTTAAGCACCTGACAAAATTGAGTGTTTACCTTTTGTGCTATTTTATATCATCCTGCATTAGAAAAGCAATTGGATGTTTGCCAATTATCTCACTTGCCTTTTTAAATCAATGTTGTTTCAATGCACTAATCTGAATACTGTGTAAAGAGGATTATCCTAGTTTATACTTTATATTTTATAATGTTCTTGTACAGCAGTTCAGTACTAGAGGCAGTGTTTAACTTGGCAAGCTCTGAGACTTCAAATGGGAACAAATAGCAAGTAGCTAAGTAAACCATATCTTTGCAACAAAGATGAGTTCAAAAGTATCTGGTTAGGCCTGTTTTGTGAGGACTGTGCTCTGGTGGGACCAGGTGGTCACCTGATACTTGGTGCTGTGCTGCCTGAAACCTCAGCACTGGAGACACCACCACATGCACTGTGACCATTCAGTGTCTTTCTGGAGCACAGTTCACTCCAGGTTTTTATTTTGGGGTGTCACAGATTTTACCTACTTTGTCAGACTGGTAGAAGTTGCTTTGCATGCCAGAAAAACTCCATTTTTTTTTTTCCACAAAAGAGACTACAGAAAACTTTTTTGTGAGTGAGTAATTGGAACTCGGAGACTCCTGTGGCCAGAATCAGACTGCTCTAGGACAGAATGGACGAGGCAGGGAGGAGAATTCACACAAAAGGACCAGTACTGAGGTTCATGCCCACCCACCAGGCCTGCTCGAATGTGGCCTTTACCTCAAGTGCACAGAGGCATATGAGGTTTCTGGTGATAAGCTCACGTCTTACTGCTGTTTTAAAGTCCCATCCCCATGGCTTCCAAAATCAGTTCAGTTTTTTTGCTATACTTGATAAATTTACTTCTATTCATTTCACATTGAGTATTCAGTAACAACAGAAGTGCTTAAAAATTGGGGGGGACATGATTTTAGTACCTTTATTTGAAGTGTAATTATAAATTATTATTTTAACTGGCGCACTGATCAGTGGTTTAAACAGGAATGTTAGTGGTTTCAGTTCTTTTAAGAAACATTAATTTTGAGGGAAAAATTTCCCGTAAAATATTTGGAACATAAAAGTAGTCTTAATTAGAAAAAATTAAATAAAAATCATAGTATGGTAGCCAAATTAAAAAATATATATATTGAAATTTTTCTATAGGTCAGTTTTAGAATTGCTGTGAAAAGTGAAGGTTGCCCTGTGGAGAATAAAATTAGAGTTGTTTTCATAACTGACAGCATGATTGAATCCATTTGAGTCAAAATGAAAAATTTCCTCATCAAGTGACTATATATTTGTTTTTGTGTGCTCAAAAGAAATACTCAAACACAGATTGACATTAACCAGCCAGGTAAATTGAATGACAATATGGCATTAAGTATTTGGCTGTGGTATTGGTCATTAAATATTATGGTCTTGCAATATGATTGATGGTAAAAGAGTGATGTCATATTGATATAGAGTAGCTTGTTTTTTAGGAGGCATGGGACCATCTCTTTTAAAAGTACAGATATGGGCACAGATGAAGCTGAGTCTAGGACAGCCATGGATGCAGTGTCTGGAGTTGGACCCTCTGAGCACGCTGGCTGCCCCAGTAGCATCTGCATTGGTGACCAAGGACACTGCACTTTGAGGAGGTCGCCACTAAGTTGTTTGGTGTCTTCACTGCTTTTGTTAAAAATTGTAAAATTTTGTACACAGAAAAGTTGTGGTTTTGAATATCAATTTTGTAGACAAACCTACAATGATAAATAAGTGCCTTTAAAGGCCCCTCTTTCCATGAAACACATCTGTGATTTAGCAAGGAAAGTAGAAAATAGTTTATGTGGTTGGTATAATTTTTATTTCTGTCTTCATGTAGAAAAATGAATGTTATAATAAAATAAAAACATATAAAGAAAATAAAGTCATTGTCCACCTTAATAGCTAAGGTTCACAAAGGTGATTTATTCAGCATTTATTTTTTTGAAAGTCAGAATTGAATTTATTTCTTTCACATGGCTGGTTTGCTTCAATATAAAGTTTTATTATGGGCTGAAGTAAGTTGACTGAGGGATTTGAGTTGAATGATATTTTCAAGTTCATTTAAATGTGATAAAAATTTATTTGTGGTAAATAACATCATCTGTCTTTCCTGGAAAAAAAAAAAAAAAAAAAGCTGTGTCGTTTCATGATTCAGTTAAAATGAAAAATGAATCTGTGAATCCCAGACCTTTTCAGTTCTCCATAACATTTGAACAGTTTGACTGGTCAGCAAAGAAATACACTTACCAAATTGTAAGCCAATTGGAGCCTGAAAGTGTGACAATGTACTGCTTCTTTTGACGAAATTCTCTATTTAACAACTACCCTAACATAATATCTAAATCAATTAAGATAAAACCATTTTTTCTGAGTATTTAGGAATTTTCGTCCTCAAAATACTGTGACATGAGAGATAGGAAAGAAATTACCTGGTTGTCAGACATGCACATTTTCCAAAGTCAGTGGATTGGAAGAAGCAGCATTGCATTCACTGAAGGTCACAAGATAGGTGGGAAACTTTTCTCTTTATTGTTAGTTTTGAATATGTTAACAATTCAGTTAGAAAAACAGAAACCACTTGATGGATTACAAGTGTAAAGTGTTTTAACATACGGAATTAGACATCAAAAGGATGGGTGAGGGAGGTTTCTCAGAGAACTGTCCCCAGCTCTCAGCTGTTAATAACTCCAAAGCCAGTGCCTCACAAGAGATCTTGAAACTTCTGTGAAACCCATGTCTGCTGCTGCTAGCTACTAAGGAAAGATGGCCTCTCCTTTTCTGTGCCTTCCAAATTTCATGGAAATGGCTGTTACGATCGGCTCTAACTTAGAACCAGAGACAGAAGGAGTTTGTGGGAAGTGTGGTTTCTGGTTTACCTGCACTGCAGAGGACATTTTAGAAAGAGCAATGAGTTGACAGTCTAGCATAATCTTGAAACAAACACTGAGATGTACAATTCAAACCACATGAAGTGGAAGCCTCAGAATTTTCTTCACTTTCATTAAAGATTCTTTGATGGAAAAATTTAGAAGCATCGCCTCTAGATGGTAAGCAACTTATTTTTTTCCAATCAAAATAAAAAATACATGCACTAAGCTTCCAGGGAACCAGGACGTAACACAGTTTCCTTCCTTCCTTCCCTTCTTCCTTCTCTCCCATAGTACTTACTCAATAAATCTTGACTTAATTTGGCACTTTCTTGGGGCCAGTTTTTTTTGCCAGGCTACTACATGCCTGGGCACCGGATGTTCTAAGAGTGAACCAAAAGAAGAAAGTTCCTGCCCTCAGGGAGCTTGCATTTTGACATTTGGCATATAAAAAGCACTTTGTGTGTTAAAAGAAGGGAAATATCTGTGTGAAAGGAAGGAGGCAGGGAAGAAAGAGAATGCCTAAGTATAAATCTCCCTCACCAGCCACCTGTATATCCAGTTTTCCATACTAAGTAACTGAATTTCATTTTCTTTTCTCAATTGACAGACAAACAGAATATTGCTAGTTTTCTAAAGAAACTACTGATTTGAGTGATGACCTATGTGTAATGGCTCCAAAAAGGAGCCGTTCTCTTGGTGGCAGCTACTGGATTCAGAGCTTGGGCATCCTGATCATCAGGACAGATATTTACAGGGTATGTATAGAATTACTGCCCCAAATAGTGAGGAGAGCACTAGACAGAAAGGTGAGAGCCAAGGAGAATTTGGAATCTGTATTTCATCAGAATACACTCAAAGCAAAAACAGTAAGTATGCTCCTTATAAGAAACATACCTTAAAATGTTTTTGATTTAACCCCACCCCATCCTTTGGCAAATCTTTTTTTTTTTTTTTTTTAATCAAATAGGAACAAGAAGAAAATCCTCCCACTGGCTCATTTTCTCATAATTCAAATACTGTATCAATATAACAATTTTACTTCTTTATTTTGGCAGTCATTTGGTTAACATGAATGTTACATAATATTTTTCTCCAAATAATCCTAATTTTAAATGCAGAAATAGAGCGAAATAACACACTAAATAGGTTTTTTTAGACACTGTTGCTTCTGGCAAGTTTTTAAGAGGTTGGTTGCTTAATTACGTGGAGTGGGATTCCTGTAGGTTTTGTGTAGTGATGGCATTTATGCTTAAAATGTAAGTGGTGGAAGGCAAAACCAGATTTCCTGTGCAGTCATTACACGCACAACACCTCTACTTGTTGGAGAGGGAGTTTTCTAGAACTGAACTGAATCTTTAAATAAACTTGAAAGGGCATTAATTCCCACTTTGGCCAACCCAAAGTACAGATTATTAAGTATTTACCGTAAGTACCGTTAAACAGTAGTTACTTACTCCAAAACCTAGTAACGTTGATAGAAAACTTATAAATGCAGTTATTCAGCTTCAACTAAGATTTTTCTAATACCTAGTTTCACTTTCTAATGCCCTTTGAAAGTTTTTTAACCAATTGTTTAATGGGAGATCCCAAATACTGAACTCAGACCAGAAAGAAGAGAACCTATTTTCTAGAAATTAGGGTTTTAATCCAAGTAAGATGCAAGCTTTTGCCTTTTTAATAACTTGCATAGCTAAAAACTTGATGGTGAAAGGCTCCCAGATCAAAGCTGGCCCTTCTGTCAGTAATGATTCTAAACATAAAGCAAGATTTTAATGGGGAATATTATTATTTCATTCTTACTTCAAACCTACATGCTATGGTTGTTTTGAGTTCATTTTGAGACATTTTAAATGTGCCTGATCACATCCAGCCTCTTCCCAGGGCCAGATTTAATGTTCAGCCTCATAAAGGTTACCATAGTTTTAACATTTAAGTACTATTTTGCAGTGGGGTATATACCAAAATTTGCTAATGGTAAGATAACCTTAGTTATATATCATTCACATTAGTTCTGTCTTGGAGGCAATAGGACATTTCTTGTTCAAAATTCGGGCTACCTGATTGTCTTTGTGTCTTCCTAATCTGTGGTCAAACATTTTAGTCATTTCGAAATTTTCTATGTTGTTTTAAATTTTCTTTAAATCTAGAACGGAACTATGTTATACCTATATCAATTTGGGAGATTTAACATCTTTACTATGTTAAGCCTTCCATTCATGATCACAGGCTGTCTCTTCACTTAAATTTTGTTTTCTTTAATCAGTATTGTGTGATTTTTAGCATACAAGTTCTGTCCATGTTTTGTTAGAGTTATACCTAAGCAATTTATTTTTTGCAAGAGGTTGTAAATGGCATTTTATTTTGAATTTCCATGTTCACGTGTTTGCTATAAGTATATTAAATAAGGTGAATTTTTGTATTTTGTATCCTGAGACCTTGCTGAGCCCACTTACTCATCTTAGCAGGTTTTGGTTGATTCCTTGTTTTTTTTTTTTACATAGACAATAATGTCATCTTCAAATATTGAATAGTTTTATTTATTCATCTCTGACCAGTATTCCTTTCTTTCCTTTACTTGCCTTAATGCAGTGGGTGGAAATTGTAGCAGAAATAAGAGCAGCAAGAGTAGAGATCCTTGACTTGTTTCTGGTCTTAGGAGGAAAGGATTCAGTGTTTCACCATGAACTATAATGTTAGCTGTAGGTTTTTGAAATAGATGCTCTTTCTAAAGTTAAGGAAGTTATCCTTTATTCCTTTTTTTTTCTGCAAGTTTTTATTATGAATTTGTGTTGAATTTTGTCAAATGCTTTTTCTGCATTAATGTATATAATCGTGTCATTTTTCTTCTTTAGACCATTAATGTGGTAGATACATTGATTGATTTTTTTTGAATTTTGGAACATTGTTACATCCTTGAGATAAACTCTACTTGGTCATGGTGTGTATTTGTATATATAGCTTAATTCTTTTGGCTAATGTTTCGTTAAGGATTTTTGCATCTGTATTAATAAGACATACTGGTCGGTGGTATCAGGGTAATAGCTTCAAAATGAACTGGGAAGTATTTCTTTCTCTTCTGATTTCTAAAGGAGATTATATAGAATTGGTGTCAGTGCTTTATAAAACATTTGATAGAACTTTCCAATGAAATCATCTGGGCCTGGAGATTTTTGGGAAGGGAGTTCTCTTTATTGTAGTTTCAATTTTTACAGTAGTTATATGGCTGCTTGATTTATCTGTTTCACATTGAGTTGTGATAGTTTGTATTTTTGAAAGAATTAGTCCATTTCATCTAAGCTGTCAGATTTATATGTAGAGGTTTTGGTTGTATTTTTTGTTAGACTTTTGAAGTCTGGTATTCCAAAACACTTTCATTTATTATTTCCTTTCTATTTAGAGCACTCTTTTAGCCTTATTATTATTACTGTAGCTCTAGTTTTCTTGCATCTGAAAATGTCTTGATTTTCCCTTTATATTTGAAGAATGCTTACACTAGACATAGACCTGTAAGCTGATAGTTCTTTTCTTTCAGCACTTGAAAACTGTTCTGTCACTTCTGGCCAGGGGCAGCGGCTCATGCCTGTAATCCCAGCACTTTGGAAGGCCGAGGTGGGCAGATCACTTGAGGTCAGGAGTTTGAGACCAGCCTGGCTAACATGGTGAAACCCTGTCTCAACTAAAAATACAAAAATTAGCCGGTGTGGTGGTGCACATCTGTAATCCCAGCTGTTTAGGAAACTGAGGCAGGAGAATCACTTGAACCCATAAGTAGAGGTTGCAATGAGTTGAGATCCTACCAGTTTACTCCAGCCTGGGCATCAGAATGAGACTCCCTCTCAAAAAAGAAAAGAAAGAAAATTTCATGGTTCCTCATGAGAAATCCAGTTTTTTGCATTGTTTTGTTCCCTGTAGATAGGTGTCATTTGTCTTTTTTCTTTTTCTTTTTTCCTTTGTGTTTAGTTTTCAGTTGTTTAACCATGATGTATCTTATAGATTTGAGGGGTTTATTATGTTTGAGGTCTGCTCAGTATCTGTATGTTTATGTCTTTTGCCACATTTGGAGAGATTTCAGCCATCATTTTTACAAGAACTTTTTCAGTCTTGCCGTCTTCTTTGTTTTGGTACTCTGGTGACACAAGTGTTAGATTTATTACAGTTCTGTAAGTCCCTGAGGATCTGCTTGTCTTTGTTCTGCCTGTTTTCTTCTGTTGTTCAGACTGTGTAATTTCCATTGTTTTATCTTCAAATTTATTGATTCATTCTGCTGTAACTTCCACTCTGCTACTGAGCCTATCAATTAAGTGTTTCATATTGATTCCTGCATTTTTCAGTTTTAAAATTTCTGCCCCTTTACAGAAAATGTTGGCTGATACCTAGAGTATAAACCTATACTGGAGTAGAGAGGCAACTTAAACAACAGTTGGTCTCTTTAAATAAATAAAGTACACTTAACTTGGTAAAACTGATTTGGAAAAAAAGAGAAGACAAAAATTTGGGAATGAAAATACAGATAAATAACCAAGCATAATTTTAAAATAATAATAAGACACTATAAAAAACTTTATGCCAATACATCACAAAACAGAAAATGAATAATTTATATGAAAAATGCAAATTACCAAAATCAACTAAGAAATAAGCAGATGATTTCTGCTTCTGGCCATATGGTTGACTAGGTATGCTCAAGGATCCTCCTACTAAAATACAATTCGTTCTTGGATAAAATGCAACACATCTTATATTTAGTTCATTTCCTGGCTCATTAGAAAGAAAGATAATCATTAAAGGCTATTACCAATGAGAGTGGGCTAAAATTAAAGTAGTTGAGAAACAAGAAAACTGTGCCCCTGAGACTAAGCCATGGACTCCAGGCAAAGCAAAGAAAGGGAACCTAAGACTCCTTCATAAAACCAGGAATGCTTTAATGAAAGCATTAAAGTAGTCCTAAGTCAGTGAAGTCTGGTGGTTACTCTAAGAAGTGGATGAAAATCCCTTCAGAAGGAAAGTCTCCCTAATTAATGCTTCTAGATTAATCAAACATGTAAGGAAACACACTATGGGCATTGAGAAACAGTAGATTTAGATATTCAGGGAATTGAGGTGTGGGAATTAGTAGAAATAGAATAACAGTTATATGTTTAAATAAATAATGTATGAATTAAAATGAACATGAAATAAGAGGTATGTTGAAAAGCAGTTATTAGAAAGAACCAGAGACAACTTAGGTATGAAATTTAATTATTGAAATATGTAACATAATGAATGGTTTAAGAGCAGATTCTTCACAATTATAGGAATTGTTGACTATCAACTTTTAACTGAGGAAACAACATATTGCCGCAAAAACAGGTAAAGAGATAGAAAATATGAATTAGAGCCGGGCGCGGTGGCTCATGCCTATAATCCCAGCACTTTGGGAGGCCAAGGTGGGTGGATCACGAGGTCAAGAGATCAAGACCATCCTGGTCAACAAGGTGAAACCCCATCTCTACTAAAGTACAAAAATTAGCTGGGCATGGTGGTGCGCACCTGTAGTCCCAGCTACTCAGGAGGCTGAGACAGGAGAATTGCCTGAACCCAGGAGGCGGAGGTTGTGATGAGCTGAGATCGTGCCATTGCACTCCACTCTGGGTAACAACAGCAAAACTCCATCTCAAAAAAAAAAAAAAGAAAAAAATTAGAGATTATGAGACCTGAATGATAGAATGAGAAGGTTTAATTTGTGCTAATTAGAGTCTAAGGAGTAGAATATAGAAGAAAATAGAGATAACTGCTGACAAATTTCCAGAGCTAAGAAAAACTTGGGACGCAGTATGGTGGCTCATGCCTATAATCAGCATTTTGGGAGGCCAGGGCAGAGGGATCACTTAAAACTAGGAGTTTGAGATCAACCTAGGAAATGAAGCAAGAGCGCCACTCCATCTCTACAAAAAAAAAATATTAAGAATTAGCCAGATGTGGTGATATGAACCTGTAATCCCAGCTACTTGGGAGGCTGAGGTGGGAGGATCACTTGAGCCCAAGAGTTCAAGACCAGCCTGGGCAACTTGGTGAAACTCCATGTGTACAAAAAAATACAAAAATTAGCCAGGCATGATGCCAGCTACTCAGGAGGCTGAGGTGGGAGGATCACATTAGCCCAGGAGTTCAAGGCTGCAGTGAGCTATGATGGTGCCACTGCACTTCAGCCTAGGTGACAGAGTGAGCTAAAAAAAAAAGTGGATCCACATATACAAGAAACAAATGTATATGAAGCAGGAAAAGGAAACCAATGTATATTCATTATAGTCAAAACTTAAGAATAATAAAAGCAGAGATCTTAAAAGCACCCAGAATAACTATCTACTTATAAAGGAATGACAAATTAACCAGAGACTTTTCTTCTTTTCTTTCTTTTTCTCTCCCTTCCTTCCTTCCTTCCCTCCCTCCTTCCTTCCTTGCTTCCTTCCTCCCTCCCTCCGTCCCTTCCTCCCTTCCTCTCTCTTTCTCTTTCTCTCTCTCTCTCTTTTTTTTTTTTTTTTTTTTTTTTTATGGAGTCTTGTATAAAAAAATATACAAGACTGGAGTGCACTGGCATGATTTTGGCTCACTGCATCCTCCATTTCCCGGCTTCAAGTGATTCTCCTGCTTCAACTTTCCGAATAGTTGGGATTACAGGTGTGTACCACCATACTCAGCTAATTTTTTGGTATTTTTAGTATAGACGGAGTTTTTGCCATGTTGGCCAGGTTGGTCTCAAACTCCTGACTTCAAATGATCTACCTGCCTCAGCCTCCCGAAGTGCTAGGGTTACAGACATAAGCCACTGCACCCAGCCAACAGGAGACTTTTCAGTGCCAAACCTGGATGCCAAAAGAGAGTGGAATTACATCTTTAAGGTACTGAGAGAATAACTGAATAGAATGAGTGCCCAGTGAAATTATCTTTCAGGATCAAGGGTAAATTAAAGACATTTTTTTCTCAAAATGAGAATTTACAAACAATGGACTTTCACTTAAGGATGAATTTTAGAGTAGAGCAAAATGAGTCGGAGGAAAGTCTGAGATGCAAGAAGGTACAGTGAGCAAAAAAAATCATATGGGAAATGTCAATAAATACTGTCTATATTAAGAAGTATTTACTCTGTGGAGTAAAAAAGAAGAGCATAATTAAAATACTAGCAACATTTTACGTAACTCAGGAAATGTATATGTGGGGAAAGTGTGGGGTAGCACTTAGAAGTTAGTGTGAGTGCTCCAAGATCCTGATACTCTTTAGGATGGAAATTAACGAATGACTTTAGACTTTGTTGATCTAAGTACTTACAGGAAATTTTCAGATAACCTGAAGAATAGCAATATAATATACCTTTCAAACCAGTAGAGAGAGAACATTGTGAAATAAGGGAAAAACACTTTAGAAATCATAACTTTGATAGAGCCCCCCCCTAAAAAAAATGCAAGAAAGAAGAAAAAGCATAGAAAAAGAAATGGCATAATATATAATAAATGGTCATAATATAAACTGTCTATCACCAGATTAATAAAAAAAAGTCTACCTTGTTCAATATAGACAGTTTACAAAGGACAGAAAGTACAAGGACAGAAAAAGACAAAAAGTAGAATTAAGGAAAATAAAACAAGCCAATATACCTAGTTAGAATAGCTACAGCAATATTAGCCTTTCAAATATTAAAGTGAAAAGCATTCATAGGAATAGAGTCTCAAAAATAATAGAAATTTCAACTGAAGTAGGCATAGCAATTCTAAATAGTTATTAAAGTAAAAAATAAAAAATAGAATATATAGAGAAAAACAGAAAACTGTTAAATTGTATTTCAAGTAACTTGATTGATGGCTCAAGCAGCAAAAAAGTAAATCGAACAGCAAGATAACCAGAGTTAATCCAATTAATGCATAAAGGATCATGTTCCCCCGAATTAGAGCATGCACGTTTTCCTTAAGCATGTATAAAAGATTTAGAAAGAAAATGATAAAGGAATGTTTTTGGGACCTCTGATAGGGAAAGATTTTTTAGAAAATCTGTAAAAGATAAAGATTTCTTAGAAAAATCTGCAGAAGTTGACTACATAAAGTCAACTGTTTTATTTAAAACCTCTCTGGAAATAGTTTTGTTGACTGATTCAGAAACACTCTAGGTCAGTCAGCTAATCAATGTCTAGTTAGTGTAACACTCTTTTCACTACACTACACAGTAAGTAGCATCTTAGGGTGGTTTACCTAAAAACAAAAGCATGGTATCAAATGTTACACACACGAAAATTTACCAGTATCTTTTTAGCCAATGTGAAGATTTTCTTCCAGTCTTAGGAGATACGGAATTATTTCTAACACAAGGGTTATATTTATTAGTCTTCCACTGAGTCATCATAAAAACAGAAGTCACATTGTCACTATTTCTTGCTTGTCTAACCCAGCCTCTGTGGTACCCTCGTCAGTTATTCATGGCTCCTAGGCTTTCCTTTAGAGTACTGTCTCTCTTCTACTGGTTAGCCACAGGCTTTGGGTGGAATTGACTCCATCCTAACTGCAGAAATGATAGGCACTGCTTTACGTAAATCAGTCAGCCTAATAGCATTCCTTTTGCCTCAGAGATTGGTTCAGAGATGGGCAAAAACCCAGTCTAAGCAAGCAGCTTGTGACTTGCTTTCCTCCAATTGGTGATCCAGCTAGGGCAGCATGTGGAATACGCTGCTCTGTATGTGAAGCCAGATACTCATGAAAAACATTTTAATACTGTGACAGAAGGTACAGCTTCGAGACAAAGACACAAGCTTGGGTAGAGTCATTCATTCATTCAGTAAGCATTTGCTGAGTGCTTAATAAATGCTGGGCCCTGAGAAAAAGCAAAATCTTATTCAGCACATTCTGACATTGGGAACAATGGAATAGTTGATAGCTTCCACACTTAATTAGAAACAAAGATTATCTCTTAAAACCTCATTCTTGTATCTAGGAAGACTTTTGTTTTCCCAATCAGAAATTGTAGTTCCAGAAAAAGAACAAGACAATGAAAACATTGTATAAAAGATTTCTTTCAAACTTTTTTCAATTGACAGTTTTTCACCCCAATCATCATGATGCAGAGAGGCTTCAGAAACACAAGTGACTCTGTGTTCAGACCAAGTACTTGGCCTCGAGAAGATGAACGATCAGACCAACTCACCATATGATTATAAGGGTCAGGTAGTTTAAAAAGAAATTACAATCTGAATTGAACCATGGATGAACAGTGTTGCTATTGAGCTTCAAATCCCAGCTAATAAGCATAACCTTGTAAAGAGAGGTTACTGTTTGGGAAACTGCATGTTCTTGCAGGAGGGCAAAGCTTTTGCAATATAAATAGTTGTAAGGGTACTAGCTTTCATCTTTAATGCCTTAACCCTCTGTGTTTAGAGTTTTTGTATCCAGGTCTGAATTGAGAATTTTAGAAGCCTTGAACACTGAAGAGATTATAATAACAACCCCATGTGTAATTTATAAAATCTTCAAAAGAAAATTTACTTCCTCAAAATATTATAAAACTCATAAATACTGAAATGAAAATGGCTTCATTTTTACATTTTATTTCAAGACGCTACATAAATTCATCAAAGCTCAACTTGTTTTAGTCATTTCTGATTCCTCTGTTTTGCTGGTGGCCTCAGAGACTCAGTTTGTTCGGTGATAATTCAGCATGGATTGCATTACAAATATCTACTGATTTTCATGTAATTTTCCAAAATATAGATGGAGAAGAAGAAGATTATTTCTGAGAGGAATTTGATTATGTATAGTTAAGAGTATGTTTTGAGTTTGGCTCCTCTAAACTTACTTTCTTCCTGAATAGGTCTAATGAGGAGCACCCTTCAATCCTAAATGTATCTTTCTCTTACACAATGACGAGATAATGTGGGTTTAGGGAAACAATGCAAGTTTTAATCTTGGCACTGTAGAATGCTTGGTTTACATTAAACATGATTGGAGGAGAAACTCGGTTGGGTAAGGGTCACTGTGATTCATAAGGCCACGTCAGGCCTATTGCTCTGGCAAAATTTAATATGCAAGAGTTGGTAGGAATGTGCCTCAGAGAAGTAACCTGAGCGTTTCTGACTAAATAAAGAATGCTCGAAGATCTGCTCTTTCCTCATCCTCAAAGCTGTTTATGATTTGTAAGCTTTTTTTCTTTGATCAAGAGCAAACTAAAAGACCAACAGCTCTTGCCTAAGGATTCCAATATGACATTTGAGTATTATAATTGTTTTTTGTTTTCTTTTTGAAATATAAAAACCTCCTGGAGTTCTCTGGAATATAGCAAAAAAAAAAAAAAAGTTGGCTTTCTTTTTTTCTTTATTGATGAATTCTTAACCAGAAAAACTTTTGTCAGATCTGGATCTTAAAACAAAAGTAAATATTCATTGAGGAAAACAGTGCATCTCAGTTCCTTACTTTATATTTCAATACTTTTTCTCTAATTTTTCTTTCTCTCCTTAAGACTATTTCTGAATTATCTAAATTTCATGACATAATTGTCTTATATAATGATACTATTACTTGGAAGGCGCTATTCTTTTTCATTGAAATGTAATTCATCATTGAGAAACAAAGGCAGTCACAGAAATGCTGGCAAACATGCTACAATGGCACAATTTTATGTCTTGAATAGCATTTAAGTCACGATTTAATATGTGCTGCTTTTCTTTGGGTCATCAATTGTATTACATTTTCTTAGATTCTTAGTTTCTTTGCCCTTATAATTCCTTTAAAAATGATGATGGCTGTTGGGTTGGGAAGGGAAAGCAATTAACAGGGAAAGGAAAATATTCTTTCAAAATCAGTCTTTTAAGGAGATAAGTTGTTCCATTTAAATTACAATACTAACTAGAAGATTTTGGAAGAAATGCAAACACTATAATTGAACCGCAATGACTCTTATTTTGCCCCTGTATGCCCTTCCCTTTTAACCCATAAAGAGATAGTTTTATTGAAATTCTCTCCAGTGGATATTGACCTCAGTTATATAGCTGAAACAACCAGAAGGAGAACCCATGCTTTTCCCCCTTATAATAACCATTATAATGTAAGTAAAGTTACACTGGATGAGTTAGGCAGGCAAGGAAGACTTTATTCAAGACTGTTGCAAAAGAGATCAAAACTGTTGCAATAGGGGAGAAATTGAACTCAATCACACTGAAACAAAAGGTAGGAGAATTTTAAGTGTTGATGTGAGTTAGTAAGTACTGAAAGACACTAGACATGAGGTTGGTAATGGGATCAGCCTTTTCTATGTTTGCTAATTGGCACCTATTGAAGTTAGACCTCTCCTTTCCCATAGATACAGAGATAGAGGTGCAATTTTTCTTGCTGATTATGTTTCAAAGGCATAGTTCTTAGGATTTGGAGAAAAACACTCTTGGATTGTAGATTTACCTCTCAAAAATATAGAGAAAGAAATTATAATCGCAAGTTTTCTAAAGTAAATGATCTAAGAAAAGGGGCCTATATTCACGAAGAAACCCATCTAAAGTTTAGTCAAGCTGAGGAAAATGTTGAAGCTGTCTCAGTCATAATTGCTACTATTTGTTGAGCACTTTATGCCAGGTACTGAGCTATGTGTTCTACTTAAATTTACTGGCAATCTTCCCATCAATCCATTTGGAGTAGCTTTTATTGTCCCATATTATGAAAGAGAGATTTTACAGATGAGAAATCTAGGGCTCAAAGAGTTTGAGTAACTTACCCACAGTCACACAGCAAGTAGATGCTAGAGCAAGAATTTGAACTAGGGAGACTGCCTTTCTGTAGAGATCATACTTTTAATTACTAAACCATCCTACTTCGTCTGTACTTCTATTGAATATTCAGAGAAGTGGCAGGATTATTGCCAAATACTTCTAGATCAGGTACTTGTAAAAGATTTGCTGTTGTCAAATCATTTTGGGAAGAATGCCCTTTATCACTACGGCAACACAGTATTTATGCACACTTACTGGACCCTGGGCATGTCTGCAAATGCAACATCATGTCTCTTACTGTCAATTTTGGAGGATCCCCAGTTGATGCAGCTCTGTACTTGCTCATAAAAATTAATTATAGTAGGAAAAAATGAGGAAAAACTAACTATAGCCATTAAAAACACATGTTAGAAACTGGACTTGGAGGCTCATGCCTAGTACTTTGGGAGGCTGAGGTGGGTGGATCACTTGATATCAGGAGTTCGAGACCAGCCTGGCCAACATGGTGAAACTCCATCTCTACTAAAAATACGAAAATTAGCCAAGTATGGTGGAGCGTGCCTGTAATCCCAGCTACTCAGAAGGCTGAGGCAGAAGAATTGCTAGAACCTGAGATGGGGAGGTTACAGCAAGCCAAGATTGCGCCACTGTACAGCATGGGTAACAGAGTGAGACTGTCTCAAAAAAAAAAAGTTAGGATGCAAGGTTGATTCAATATCTGAAAATAATTAATATAATGTATTAATGGAATAAAACAAAAGCCCATATTTTTGACAAAATCCAATACTCGATTAAAAAAAAACTCAGCAAACTAGAAAGAAATTTCTTCAGCTTGATTGATAAAGGGCATCTTCAAAAATCTCAAAACTAACATCACCCATAATGGTGAAAAACAAAGTGCTTTTCTTCTTAGGTTGACAGCAGGAAAAGGATATTCATTCTTAGTACTTTAATTTAACCTTGTCATTGAGATTATAGCCATTGCAATAAGGTAAGAAACAAAAGGTGTCTGGATGGGAAATGAAGAAGTAGAACTTATTTACTTACACATGACATGACTGTAGAGAATCGAAAGAAGTCTACAAAAAAGCTGATAGATTAACTGAGTTTTACGAAGTTGTAGGATACAAGGTCAGTATACAAAATCAGTTGTCTTTCTGTATACCAGCAATGAACATTCTACAAATAAAATTAAGAGAAAAATTCTTGATTCACAGCATCAAAAAAGTATAATACTTTTAAAAATAAGTTTTACAAAGGAAGTGGAAAACCTATACACTGAAAGCTATAAAATATTGCTGAGAGAAATCAAAAGATATCTAAATACATGGAGGTGTATTTTGTATTCATGGATTGAAAGCTAAATGTGGTCAAGGTGGTAAATATCTCCAAATGGATCTACAAATGCCATGTGATCGCTGCCCCACTGGGCAGTATCCTAGAAAAAGAGTGAGAGGAACAAAAAATTGTATTTAATCCTTAGTCATAATGGCCCACAAGCAGGGAGGCATGTTCTTCTTCCTGCCTCTTAAGGTCAAAGATTGGGTCCTGAGGCTCAGGTTGTATCTTGGGGCTTAGCTGATATGGTGGTATTATTTGTCAGCCTGGCTCTGAAGGTTCATGTTCTCAATCACTGTGCTGTTCTGCCCTCATGCCTTCATAAGGATCATAAATGCTGCTGATTCTAGTGATCATTAATGTGTTTCACAAAAATTAGTCCCACTTGGATCACATCCTGTGTGGCAGCTACAGCCTTTACTGTGGGCTACATCTCCATTGCTATGGTTTTAATGATGATCTTCCTCCAAAATTCATGTTGAAATGTGATCCTAATGCACAAATATTAAAAGATATGGTCTTTAGGAGATGGCCTTTGGGAGCTTGGTCATTCATACATAGGATTAGCACCTTTATAAAAGGACTCCGGTTGAAGAAAGCCTTTCTTGACTTTGCAGCCCTTCGCCATGTAAAGACACAGTGTGCCTCCCTTCCGGAGGATCCAGAAACAAGGCACCGTCTTGGAAGTGAAGACCAGACCTTTTCCAGACACCAAACCTGCTGGTACCTTAATCTTGGAGTTTCTAACTTCCAGATAGTGAGAAATAAGTTTCTGTTCTTTATACATTATCCAGTTTTAGGCATTTTTTATAGCAGCACAAATGAACTGAGACATTCATCTTTCAAAACATTTCTTTTGTTTTATTCTTAAAATCTCCTTTGAAATCAACTTCCTTTTTCCCCCCAGTGACCATTCTAGCCTTAATAATCTTGAATAAGCTTGACCACCTTACTGTCCCTTTAAGACTCACCTTGGCATTAAGATAAATCAATGTCTATATTAAACTTCAGCTCTATTACTTTTCTGTTACCTTTTTAAACATGTTTCCCTGGGCCAAAAACATTTCTTCTCCTAAAAGGGCATCTTGTTGAAGAACTCTGGAAATCAGTCTCCATGAAACATGAGAAAATCCCAGAGGCCACAGAAATGTCAAATGGGAGATTTTATATGCGATATGCTAGGCAACTTTGGCAAAACTGTGCATTAGCAAGGAGCTAGCAGAGCATAGTCCCTGAACATGAAGGCAGATACTTTAGAGCTTTGTCACAAAGGCACTTGTCTTCACAAAATAAGAAAGTTTCAGCAAAGATGCAATAATCAAGTGTGATGGGCCAGTGCAGTGGCTTACACCTGTAATCCTAGCACTTTGGGAGGTAAAGGTGGGCAGATTGCTTGAGCCAGGAGTTCTAGACCAGCCTGCGCAACATGATGAAACCCTGTCTCTACAAAAAATGCAAAAACTTAGCCGAGTGTGGTGATACACACCTGTAGTCCCAGCTACTTGGGAGGCTGAGGTAGGAGGATTACCTAAGCCCAGGAGGTTGAGGCTGCAGTAAACCATGATTGCATTACTGTACTCCAGCCTGGGCAACAGAGCAAAAGCTCATCCCAAAAATATATAAATAAATAAAAGTTTGAAATAAAGTGTGAAAGACACCCATAGCTGATATGACCAACCTTACCTGTTTTTTTTTTCTAACCCTTCCATAAGACATAAACTTTTTTCTTTTTTTTGAGACAGGGTCCCCCTCTGTAACCCCAGCTGGACTACAGTGATGGGATCATGGCTTACTGCAGCCTCAGCCTCCAAGGCTCAAGTAATCCTCCCATATGATACTCCCATCTTATCCTCCTGAGTAGCTAGGATGATAGGCATGCACCACCACACTCAGCTAATTTTTGTATTTTTTGTAGAGACAGGGTTTTGCCATGTTGCCAAGTCTGATCTCAAACTCCTGGACTCAAGGGATTTGCCACCTCAGCCTCCTGAAGTTCTGGGAGTATAGGCATGAGCCATTACATCCAGCCATAAAAAAATTTCTAACGTTTAAGTGAATTAATGTGCGTGTCCAGATGGAATATTAGCTTTCTTCCACCCTTTCCCAGATGCTTGAAAAATATCTTGAGAAATCTGATATAATGTCACAGAAGCTTTGAAAATGGGATTCCTAGACTTATGAACCACTGTCTTCTAAAGTTAATTTTGTGACACTCCTTTTGGACTACAAATGGAATCATCTTGAAAAAAAGTTTATGCTGCATTTTTCTAAAACAACTATCACAATTTAGCAATGCAACTAAAAACGTATCCCAACCTGTGTCCTGGGACTTGTAGGAATTTACTCCAGGAAACAAGAAAAGATGCTAATATTATAAAATATTTTAGTTGTAAACGTATGTCATAGAAAAAAAGAAGTTATCTTCAACATTGTGGTGTAGTTGTTCGAATTATTAAATGTACTTAATTGCACATTATACAAATATAAAGGTTTCATAAAAGTATGAAATGTTAAAGAAATTGTATGATTAAAATATATGCAAAATGGTGTGCTTTTTTTGCTTACAGCAATGTAAATTATGTAGTTGAATGTTCTGGAAGGAGGAAAAGAGCTTCTGAGAAGACTGCTCTCTGATTCGTGATCTTCTTCCTGCCTTGCCTGCCTTGCCTTGCTGCCCCAATTCAGTTTCTCCTCCCTGGGTAATTACCTCAGATGGTGAAAAATGGTCAGAGCTACAAATAAGTGCAAATGGTGTCAGCTTTATAACTCCTGGAGTATGGACCACACACCTCTCAAAAGATGGAAATTGATCATGCATATAAGGACTAGGACTGAAACTTTTCCCACTCCTTGAACAAATATTTAAGTGAATACCTTGTTGCCAGAAGACCAAGGCCATATTGCCTCTGGTTTCTTAAGCTAGGATTTCTTGAATGTAGTTGTTAGATCCTCAGTTGAAATAACCTCTTGTGCTTGTTAAAATGCAGGTTTCTGGCCAGGCATGGTGGCTCACGTCTATAATGCCAGCACCTTGGGAGGCCAAGGTGGATCACCTGAGATCAGGAATTCAAGACCAGCTTGGGCAACCCCCTGTCTACTAAAAACACAAAAATTAGCTAGGTGTGGTGGTGCACACCTGTAATCCCAGCTACTACTCAGGAGCCTGAGGCAGGAGAATCCCTTGAACCCGGGAAGCAGAGTTACAGTGAGCAAGATTGTGCCACTGTACTTCAGCCTGGGTGACAAAGCAAGACTCCATCTCAAAAAAAAGAAAACATGTTCCTGAGATTGTAGGAAACCTACAGCATCAGAAATCCCCGTGTTTGTGGTCCAGGAATCTTATTTTGCCAACCTTCCCAGAAAATTTCACAAACAGAACTGTGCTACCCTATCATATTCTCTCCTTGCCAGGCTTCACCCCCTCCCTTGCTCCTGCATTACTAGTTCTTGGGCTGGCTCTTGCCTTCCTGGCTCTGCATAGCCTCCTGGTTTTGCACCTCAGGTTTGCTATCTAAGGTCCATGATCATTAGGAACCTAGGACTTCTGAATTTTATACTTCTGCTTTTCCATGTGCTCTACAACACTGCTTCACTTTTTCTTTTTTTCTTTTTTTTAGAATCTGTGAAAATGGTTTTATTTCTTTTTTTTTTTTTTTTAGGAAAAGAGGAAGAAAAAGAGGGAGAACAGGAATATTGCTTTATTCTATGAATGGGTATTAATAATGGCCGATCATTATTTTGTGTATTTAAAGTGGAGAATGTATATTTTATGTATCTAAAGTGGAGAGCTCTACAAGTGCTTATTAAGTTTACTTATTCCAGATCTGAGTTCAGATTCTGGATACCCTTATTAATTTTCTGTCTCATTGAGTCTAAATCTCTTTATGGGTCTTATGTATCTGGGTGTTAGGCTGCATTGATCCTTATACCACTCTATCTTTGTTGCTTTGAAATCTGTTTTATCAAATGCATGAATTGCAACTCCTTTTTGTTTATATATTTATTTCTGTTTTCCATTTAGTTGGTAAATCTTTCTCCAACCCTTTGTTTTTAGTCTTTGTGTATCTTTGGATCTAAAATGGGTCTGGATGTAGACACCGTTAGGTTTTGGCTGTATCTTTTGATTGGGGAATTTAGTCGATTTAAATTTAGGATTACTGCCATTTGATGTTAACTGTCTATTCTATCCATTCGTTGATGTAAATTCTTCTTTATGTTGATGCTCTTTACTTTTTGGTATATTTTTAGAAAGGTCAATACTGGTTGTTCCTTTCTGTGTGTAATACTTCTTTCAGAAGTTTTTGTAAAGCAGGCCGGGTGGTAATAAAATCTCTGAGTACTTGCTTGTTCATAAAAGATTTTATTTTTCCTTCAATTGTGAAGCTTAGTTTGGCAGGATATGAAATTCTGGGTTGAAAGTTCTGTTCTTTAAGGATGTTAAATATCGGCCCCCACTCTATTCTGGCTTGTAGGGTTTCTGCTGAGAGATCTGCTGTAAGTCTGATAGGCTTCCCTTTGTGGGTAACCTGACCTTTCTCTCTGGCAGCCCTTAGTATTTTCTCCTTCGTTTCAACCCTGGTGAATCTAACAATTATGTGTCTTGGGGTTGCTCTTCTTAAGGAATATCTTTGTGGTGTTCTCTGTATTACCTAAGGTTGAATAGTGTCCTGCTTTGCTAGATTGGGAAAATTCTCCTGGATAATATCCTGAAGAGTATTTTCCAGCTGGGATTCATTCTCTCCATCACATTCAGGTACACCTATCAAACGTAGATTAGGTTTTTTCACATAGTCCCATAATTCTTGGAGACTTTGCTCATTCCTTTTTATCCTTTTTTCTCTATTCTTGTCTTCTCGTTCCATTTCATTAAATTGGTCTTCGATCTCTGATATCCTTTCTTCTGCTTGATCAATTCGGCTATTCAAACTTGTGCATATTTCACTAAGTTCTCCTGTTGTATTTTTCAACTCCATTAGTTCATTTATATTCCTCTCTATATTGTCCATTCTTTTTAGCATTTCATCAAACCTTTTTTCAAAGTTCTTAGTTTCTTTACATTGGGTTGGAACAAGTTGTTTCAGCTCCCAAAAATTTTTTATCATCCACCTTTTGAAGCCTGCTTCAGATAATGGAACACAGTCCTCTTCCATTAGGGCTTGTTCCGTTGCTGATGAGGAATTGCTATCCCCTGTAGAGGGAGAGGGGTTCTGACTTTCGGTATTCTTGGCCTTTTTAGGCTGTTTTTTTCCCTTTATTTTGATTTTATCCATCTGTTGTCTTTACAATTAGCGCCTTTCTGATTAAGTTCCTGAGAGGATGTCCAATTTATTGATTCCCAGCGCTGGAATCCGAGCAACCCACTGTGCCGGCCAAAACAGCAGCGATAAGACTGATGGTGCTCTTCTGCCTGGGAATCTCCAGTCTGGCTTCCTTCTTGAGTCCGCAACAAGCGGCTCTGCCTTACCGGAGCTCCAAACACCAGTCAGTAGGGGAACGAGTCCCGTTTATTGTGCACGAAGAGCTGCCGCACCGAGGCGACGACAAAACCGCTGTGCCGGCCACAGAAGTCGCGCTGGCGACCCGCGGGGCTCCTCCACTGGAAATCTTCTGGTCCGTGGGCGACGAAAATTCCTCTGAAAATGTGGCGTCCTCACGTTTTCTGAGCTTTCACTGGGAGCTACAATCCTGAGCTGTTAGCGATCAGCCATCTTGGATCTTGTCTCCCACTTTTTCAAAAAAGACTAGTAAGACACTTTCTGCTGTAGCTCTGCAGCTCTGCAGTTCAGCAACTAGACCCCATACCCTATGTCTCTCAAACATTCCCCATATTTGTCCTCTGTTCACCTACCTTTGAAAGAGGCATGATGAATTGGGAAGGATCTGGAACATTCACTAATGACTTCCCTGCCAAAATACCACCATTCTCTATGTCACAATCCTCTCATGATGTATGATTGTGGTCTCTTCCTCTTGACCTGTATTTGTGGTCTCCTGCCTCAATACAGTATAGAAAAACAAAAACAAGCAAATAAACTATACGTTAACGTTATCTTTTTATTTTAATTTACCAAAATATTAAAAAGATTTACATAACCTCCAGAAAATAACATATTTTCTATTTCTTGATTGAGCATTCATCCAAAATAGTATTTATTTGAAAAAGACTGTCAATTATATTTTACAAATTCCAAATTGGCCTGCCTTTTAAAGTCTCCCTATGAAAAATCATCATCAGTTAGGTTTTCTATTAAAACAAAACATGAGAAAATTTTGGCATTGATTTTCTGCATGTATCCACCATGTTCTGGAAAGACAAATATAAAATTCAGAATGAAAAATCAAGATTAACACCATATATCTGGGCATGGAAGTACATATTTATACAGTAGGGGTGTTCTAATATATACCACTTTCAAATTCAAATGCAGAACTGGTGCACAACATGGGCATAATTTGTTTTCACTTTCACCAAAAGTTGGCCCGTGACTCCAGAAAGTAAATGATTAGAGATTTGATTTTCTCATCTCCATCTATTAATACATTTAGAAAAGCATTTTACTTGATAACAGAAGATTAGATTGTGATTTTTCTTCTCCTCCCAAAATATTTTTGGGCATCCTAGTTTCTGTGACTGAGGGTAAGCAGCTCCAATACTCCCCTGCCCCAGGGATGAAGGGAACTCACCTGGGTCTCAGACTTGTGCTCTTCCACCTACACATCTTGTGACCATTCCAGTGTGAACATGTGCTCTCTTATGACATCCTTCTTATTTATTGGTGCTTGGTTGGTGTATTAGTATGTTCTCACACTGCTATCTATTAAGGACATATCTGAGACTGGGTAATTTGTAAAGAAAAAGAAGTTTAATGGACTCACAATTCCACGTGGCTGGGGAGGCCTCACAATCACGGTGGAAGGCAAAGGAGGAGCAAAGTCATGTCTTACATGGTGGCAGGCAGGAGAGAAAGAACCAAGTGAAAGGGGAAACTCCTTGTAAAACCATCAGATATCATGAGACTTATTCACTATCATGAAAACAGTGTGGGGGAAACTGCCCCCATGATTCAATTATATTCCCTGAGTCCCTCCCACACATGTGGCAATTATGGGAGCCATGATTCAAGATGAGATTTGAATGGGGACACAGCCAAACCATATCAATTAGCATTATGGGTTAAATGAGTTAATCATTTCCCAAATAATAATGGTAATAAGACAACAACTTTAAAAAGTGAATCAAACACATTGACCTAAAAGTAGCCTTTGGCTCCCTTTACTTTGAAACTGAAATTTCTTTTGTGGAATATACTATCCTACCTGAGAGAATATTGCAGTGTGTTTAGCAGAGATAAGGATGCTTTCTCTTCTCAGCTTCAGTAGGGGGTCTCCCAGGAATGTAACAGGTGATTGGTTCAATAGAACGCTTCAATGAGTGAATTGACTCTTCTTTCAATCCAGACACCAGACTCGTGATGTAATTTTCCAGCCTGTTGTGTGTCATGTGGGCCCACCTTTGCTTTAATTCCTTTGAGGTATGCTTTCTGGCTTCTGTGGAGGTATTGACTGTGGGTATGTTTAGCTATGCTTACAGAGATTCACTTATAATCTTAGCATTGGTGGATCTGAAAACTTATTTTAATTGGCTTATAGTTTTGAGGGTATTTGTGGTATTATCATTTTTAAACATACTTATATTTATGTTCAAAGAATCAAGTTCATGCAGGATGAATAGAGTAAACCTAACACATAATTAATACACATTTTAGTTTCAACTGTAATGCCATGATTTTTCTCTAAAGCAGAACTTGAAACATTGAATGGCATGCTTATTTATTTATTCCTAAGCAAAATACTTAAATGTCTTAACAATTTTTATATTTCACCTTATTTGATATCTAATTTGATTCAACTGAATACAGGAAAAATGAATAAATTTCACAGAAGAAAAATACAATCAACTAGTCCAGCAAATAACACAATATCTAAATATCGAAAAGCATATTTTAAACCAGTAAATGACAGAATTGAGAGACATTGAATATCTAGAATAAGGACCATAAAGAAAATATTAGGAAACAGTAAATTTGCTTTCTAAACCTCTTAACACTTAAATTTTAAAGAAAAATAGAAATAAAGAGACATTTTCTGTTTGCAGCCTCAGATTTTGTTTAAAATTATATTGTACAATGGAGATGACTACACCATTTGGCTCCATCTGAAGGATGAATATGACTGAGTGAGCAACTTTTGACATTTGAAAATCAACATTGTTTACATTTAAGAAAATTCACTGTAGCTTGTTTTTAATGAGTTTGAAGAGGTTTAAAAAGACTTAAGTAAACTGTATTCTATGTTCATATTACTTCTCTTCAATTATATGTTTCCAAAAGTTTGATAGCTATAAACATGCTAAATGAAGCGATATGTCCAAAGCAGATAACCATCTTAACTCTCATTTGCATTACACATGAGTTCAAAACGTTTCCCCACTTAAAAACGATTTTAAAACAAAAAGGTGAACACTTGAGGTTCATAATTGGGTAATAAGCTAGTAATAGAGTAACAAATTGTGAATTTATAGCCAGAATACACAAAAAAGGAAACACTTAAAAATATTTTATCCAGTCAATCTATTGAATTTCTAATGTAAAATAGGGTACTAAATCTTGTGTACAACAAGATACAACATGAATATAGGTGTTTTATAGTTTGACATCAGAATTTTAAAAATTTAAAACAAACAAAGATATAGAATCAACCTGAATGCCCATCACCAAATAAATGGGTAAAGGAAATGTGGTATATGTACACAATGGAATGCTATTCAGCCATAAAAAGGATGAAATCCTGTCATTTGTGACAACATAGATGAACCTGGAGGACACACTTAAGTGAAATAAGCCAGGCACAGATTGGCAAATATTGTATGATCTCACTTGTATGTAGAACCTAAAAAATTGATCTCATAGAAGTTGAGTAGAATAGTGGTTACCAGAGACTGGGAGAAGGGGGAGAAGGGAGATGGAGGAGAGGTTGGTCAGTGGGTACAATGTTTCAGTAGGGGGAGTAAGTTCTGATACCCTATTGCACAGTAAGGGGACCATGGCTAATAATAATGTATGGTATATCTCAAATAGCTAGAAGAGAGGATTTTTTAAAAATATTCTTGCAACAAAGAAACAATAAATTGGTGGTTTGATCACCAATGGTTTGATCATTACACAATGTATGCATGTACTGAAACCTCACATTGTACCTCATAAATATGTGCAATTACTATATGTCAATAACAATAAATTTAAAGAATTCATAGCAGAATAAGGTTGCTCAGTTAGGGACTGAATCCCATGTTTATAGTTTCACCCTTCACTCTTTAGATTCAAAAAATGTTTATTGAGTGAGTAATATGCAGACAGGCAATACATACTTATTGTTTTCCATTTGGACAGAGCAGCTGAGTGGGGTTGATGCATGGAATGTCTCAGACACTCATATTCCAGGAGCCACAGTTTAGGAGATAGAGCTAGGAGTGAAGATATGTCAGATGCAAAGATGAGTAGGTATAAGAGGTTACCATCCCTGGGGGTAGGAAATTAACTCTTTCATCCTATATTTCAAGAAATATCCTAAGAAATTAGCATATTGAGCTCCTCTCAGCCTTATGTGTGGAGGAAGCAGGGGACCAGAGAGCTAAATACTCAGTTATTTGCATGTAAGGACATGGGGTCTTACTTGCCTCTGGTCTTGTCTTATAGACTTTCCCTTTTCACTTGCAATACTCTATTCCTTCCACAACTTTGCTATCTCCAGTGGTACATAAATAAAGAGATTCAGCTCAAATTCATATTCCTCACTCAAGTTTAGGGATTCTTTAAAGGTTAGCGTAGTCTTTTCCTTCTCACCTTCCATTGAGACCTGAGTTTCTTTGTCTTCTCAGTGGCTGTTGTCCCTGTAACCTCAAAACAACTGCTTATTACTCTATTATCTGTATAAACACTCTTTAATTAATTACTATTAAATTAATATAGTTCAGATTTCCCAGAAGACAATAGCCTGAATGCATACCGGAATGACATATGCAGGCACAGGTGTCCTGGGAAACTTTTCTCCAGGAAAATCACATGTACTTAGGTTTTTACAAACTCAACAAAATGGGTTCCATGTGCTGAGAAGGTACAAGCTTGCCAGCTTGGTCTCAGGGCTGCAGGTTAGAAGGACGGAAGAAAGGCAGGCTCATCTATGCTCCTTCCCTGCCTCCAAGCATGTTCACATACGTGCTGCTCTTTGCCCTGTACACAACCAAAAACTTTCTCCCTAGCGAATTGCAGATGCTAAACTCATTTCAGAGTTGGTCTCAATAAAACAACATATGGTTATCCCAAAGAAAGGTGAATTTATGATTTTCATGGGTAATTGTGAATTGTAAAAACTATTAGCTGTTCTATTTAACTTGAAAATAATAGTAGTGACTTCATTATTAGAATACACTATAATAATCAGTACATGTTTTCTTTTTAAATTTTCTATATCATGAAAGACATCCTGGAAAATTACCAGTATATTCAATTTTGGTAGGTAGATCATGGGTTTCAAGTGATTTTTGAATGCTTCATTGCTCTACCACCCTGACAGCTGAGTTCATCTCAAAGCAGCAAGCATTCTCCATGTAACTGGCAAGGTTCAGTTGCTGTGTGGAGATCTGACTTTAGTCAGCCAAATGATAGTCACATGGCATGTTTAAAACATCCATATGTTCTAGGAACCAGAAATAACCTCCCCTTCCATACTCTGTCCAAGTAAATATTTCCTAGTAGTATTTCTAAGGGCAATATTGTTTAAATTAACTATTCCTTTATATTCCTCTAATAAAATAAGTGGCCATGCTTTGATTAGAATTGTGTTGGCACAACAAAAATCTGTAAGAGAAGAGCAAGGAATAGTTCTAATAAGATCACATTCTCGTTATTTGGAAACTAGCAGTCTTCTCCACTTTCATATTTATAATAACAAACACACCTTTCTTATGAGTGAAGAATAACCAATGAGCATACTGCTTTCCTAAATTTTTTTTGAATTAAAAAATCATTTTATTATATTTGGGTATCTTTAGGCTGATAATTTTTTTTTAATTTTTTAAATTTTTATTGCATTATAGGTTTTGGGGTACATGTGCAGAACGTGCAAGATAGTTGCATAGGTACACACATGGCAGTGTGTTTTGCTGCCTTCCTCCCCTTCACCCACACTTGGCATTTATCCCCAGGCTATCCCTCCCCAGCCCCCCCCACTGTCCCTCCCCCATTACCCCTAATAGACCCCAGTGTGTAGTAGACCCCCTCCCTGTGTCCATGTGTTCTGATTTTTCCTCACCCACCTATGAGTGAGAATATGTGGTATTTCATTTTCTGTTCTTGTGTCAGTTTGCTGAGAATGATGTTTTCCAGATTCATCCGTGTCCTTACAAAGGACACAAACTCATCATTTTTGATTGCTGCATAATATTCCATGGTGTATATGTGCCACATTTTCCCAGTCCAGTCTATCATCGATGGGCATTTGGGTTGGTTCCAGGTCTTTGCTATTGTAAACAGTGCTGCAATGAACATTCGTGTGCATGTGTCCTTATAGTAGAACGATTTATAGTCCTTTGGATATATACCCAGTAATGGGATTGCTGGGTCAAATGGAATTTCTATTTCTAGGTCCTTGAGGAATCGCCACACTGTCTTCCACAATGGTTGAACTAATTTACATTCCCATAAACAGTGTAAGAGTGTTCCTCTTTCTCCACATCCTCTCCAGCATCTGCTGTCTCCAGATTTTTTAATGATCGCCATTCTAACTGGCGTGAGATGGTATCTCAATGTGGTTTTGATTTGCATCTCTCTAATGACCAGTGATGATGAGCATCTTGTCATGTGTTTGTTGGCCTCAAGTATGTCTTCTTTTGTAAAGTGTCTGTTCATATCCTTTGCCCATTTTTGAATGGGCTTGTTTGTTTTTTTCCTGTAAATCTATTTGAGTTCTTTGTAATTTCTGGATATCAGCCCTTTGTCAGATGTGTAAACTGCAAAGATTTTTGCCCATTCTGATGGTTGCTGATTCACTCTAGTGACTATTTCTTTTGTCGTGCAAAAGCTGTGGAGTTTGATTAGGTCCCATTTGTCTATTTTGGCTTTTGTTGCCAATGCTTTGGTGTTTTGCCTACTCCTATGTCCTGCCTACTCCTATGTCCTGAATGGTTTTGCCTAGATTTTCTTCTAAGGTTTTTATGGTGTCAGGTCTTATGTTTAAGTCTTTAATCCATCTGGAGTTAATTTTAGTGTAAGGTGTCAGGAAGGGGTCCAGTTTCTGCTTTCTGCACATGGCTAGCCAGTTTTCCCAACACCATTTAACAGGGAATCCTTTCCCCATTGCTTGTTTTTGTCAGGTTTATCAAAGATTGTATGGTTGTAGATATGTTGTGTTGCCTCCGATGCCTCTGTTCTGTTCCATTGGTCTATATCTCTGTTTTGGTACCAGTACCATGCTGTTTTGATTACTGTAGCCTTGTAGTATAGTTTGAAATCTGGTAGTGTGATGCCTCCCACTGTGTTCTTTTTGCTTAGAATTGACATGGCTATGAGGGTTCTCTTTTGGTTCCATATGAAGTTCATGGTGGTTTTTTCCAGTTCTGTGAAGAAATTCAATGGTAGTTTGATGAGGATAGCATTGATTGTGTAAATTACTTTGAGCAGTATAGCGATTTTCACGATATTGATTCTTCCTAACCACGAACATGGAATGTTTCTCCATCTGTTTGTGTCCTCTCTTATTTCGTTGAGCAGTGGTTTGTAGTTTTCCTTAAAAAGGTCCCTTACGTTCCTCGTGAGTTGTATTCCTAGGTATTTTATTTTCTTTGTAGCAATTGTGAATGGCAGTTCATTCTTGATTTGGTTCTCTTTAAGTCTGTTATTGGTGCAAAGGAATGCTTGTGATTTTTGCACATTGATTTTATATCCTGAGACTTTGCTGAAGTTGCTTATCAGTTTCAGGAGTTTTTGGGCTGAGGTGATGGGGTCTTCTAGGTATACTATCATGTCGTCTGCAAATAGAGACAATTTGGCTTCCACCTTTCCTATTTGAATACCTTTTATTTCTTTTCCTTGCCTGATTGCTCTGGCTAGAACTTCCAGTACTATGTTGAATAGGAGTGGTGAGAGAGGGCATCCTTGTCTTGTGCCGGATTTCAAAGGGAATGCTTCCAGTTTTTGCCCATTAAGTATGATATTGGCTGTTGGTTTGTCATAAATAGCTTTTATTACTTTGAGATATGTTCCATCAATACCAAGTTTATTGAGGGTTTTTAGCATAAAGGGCTGTTGAATTTTGTCAAATGCCTTCTATGCGTCAATTGAGATAATCATGTGGTTTTTGTTTTTGCTTCTGTTTATGTGGTGAATTACATTTATAGACTTGCATATGTTGAACCAGCCTTGCATCCCCGGGATGAATCCTACTTGATCATGATGGATAAGTTTTTTAATATGCTGTTGCAATCGGTTTGCCAGTATTTTATTGAAGATTTTTTGTGTCTATGTTCATCATGGATATTGGCCTGAAGTTTTCTTTTCTTGTTGAGTATCTGCCAGGTTTTGGTATCAGGATGATGTTGGTCTCATAAAATGATTTGGGAAGGGTTCCCTCTTTTTGAATTATTTGGAATAGTTTCAGAAGGAATGGTACCAGCTCCTCTTTGTGTGTCTGGTAGAATTCGGCTGTGAACCCATCTGGACCTGGGCTTTTTTTGTGTGGTAGGCTCTTAATTGCTGCCTCAACTTCAGACCTTGTTATTGGTCTATTCATAGTTTCGGCTTCCTCCTGGTTTAGGCTTGGGAGGACACAGGCGTCCAGGAATTTATTGATTTCTTCCTGGTTTACTAGTTTATGTGCATAGAGTTGTTTGTAGTATTCTCTGATGATGGTTTGAATTTCTGTGGAATCTGTGGTGATTTCCCCATTATCGTTTTTTATTGCATCTATTTGGTTGTTCTCACTTTTCTTTTTTATCAGTCTGGCTAGTGGTCTGTATTTTGTTGATCTTTTCAGAAAACCAGCTCTTGGATTTATTGATTTTTTGAAGGGTTTTTCTTGCCTCTATCTCCTTCAGTTCTGCTCTGATCTTAGTTATTTCTTGTCTTTTGCTAGGTTTTGAGCTTTTTTGATCTTGCTCCTCTAGCTCTTTCAATTTTGACGATAGGGTGTCAATTTTGGATCTCCCCACTCTTCTCATGTGGGCACTTATTGCTATATATCTTCCTCTACAGACTGCTTTAAATGTGTCCCAGAGATTCTGGTACGTTGTGTCTTCGTTCTCATTGGTTTCAAAGAACTTCTTTATTTCTGCCTTCATTTCATTGTTTATCCAATCAACATTCAAGAGCCAGTTGTTCAGTTTCCATGAAGCTGTGTGGTTCTGAGTTATTTTCTGAATTCTGAGTTCCAACTTGATTGCACTATGGTCTGAGAGACTGTTATGATTTCAGTTGTTTTGCAATTGCTGAGGAGTGCTTTACTTCCAATTATGTGGCCAATTTTGGAGTAGGTGTGATGTGGTGCTGAGAAGAATGTATAGTCTGTGGATTTGGGGTGGAGAGTTCTGTAAATGTCTATCAGGTTTGCTTGTTCCAGGTCTGAGTTCAAGTCCTGGATATCCTTGTTAATTTTCTGTCTGGTTGATCTGTCTGATATTGACAGTGGAGTGTTAAAGTCTCTCACTATTATTGTGTGGGAGTCTAAGTCTCTTTGTAAGTCATTAAGAACTTGTTTTATATATCTGGGTGCTCCTGCATTGGGTCCATATATACTTAGAATCATTAGCTCTTCTTATTGTATTGATCCTTTTACCATTATGTAATGACCTTCTTTGTCCCTTTTGATCTTTGTTGCTTTAAAGTCTATTTTATCAGAGACGAGAATTGCAACTCCTGCTTTTTTTTTGCTCTCCATTTGCTTGGTAAATCTTCCTCCATCCCTTTATTTTGAGCCTTTATGTATCCTTGCGTGTGAGGTGGGTTTCCTGGATACAGCACACAGATGGGTTTTGGTTTTTTATCCAATTTGCCAGTCTCTGTCTTTTGATTGGTGCATTTAGCTCATTTACATTTAGGGTTAATATTGTTATGTGTGAATTTGATACTGCCATTTTGATGCTAGCTGGCTGTTTTGCCCTTTGGTTCATGTAGATTCTTCATTTTGTTGATGCTCTTTAGCATTTGGTATGCTTTTAGGATGGCTGGTACTGGTTGTTTCTTTCTATGTGTAGTGCCTGTTTCAGGAGTTCTTGTAAAGCAGTCCTAGTGGTGACAAAATCTCTGAGTACTTGCTTGTTCATGAAGGATTTTATTTTTCTTCACTTATGAAGCTCAGTTTGGCTGGATATGAAATTCTGGGTTGAAAGTTCTTTTCTTAAAGGATGTTGAATATTGGCTCCCAGTCTCTTCTGGCTTGTAGAGTCTCTGCCGAAAGATCTGCTGTGAGTCTGATGGGCTTCCCTTTGTGGGTGACCTGACCTTTCTCTCTGGCTGCCCTTAGTATTTTCTCCTTCATTTCAACCCTGGTGAATCTGACGATTATGTGCCTTGGGGTTGCTCTTCTTGTGGAGTATCTTTGTGGTGTTCTCTGTATTTCCTGGAGTTGAGTATTGACCTGTCTTGCTAGGTTGGGGAAATTTTCCTGGATAATATCCTGAACAGTGTTTTCCAGCTTGGATTCATTCTCTTCATCACATTCTGGTACACCTATCAAACGTAGGTTGGGTCTCTTTACATAGTCCCACATTTCTTGGAGATTCTGTTCATTCCTTTTTGCATTTTTTCTTTAATCTTGGTTTCTTGTTTTATTTCATAAGTTGATCTTCGACTTCTGATATTCTTCCTTCTGCTTGGTTAATGCAGCTGTTGAAACTTGTGCATGCTTCGTGAAGTTCTCGTGTTGTGTTTTTCAGCTCCTTCAATTCATTCATATTCCTCTCTAAGTTGTCCATTCTTGTTATCAATTCCTCGAATCTTTTTTCAAGGTTCTTAGTTTCTTTGCACAGATTTAGAACTTGTTCTTTTAGCTCACTGAAGTTTCTCATTATCCACTTTCTGAAGTCTGATTTCGTCATTTCGTCACACTCATTCTCCGTCCAGCTTTGTTCCCTTGCTGGTGAGGAGTTTTGGTCCTTTGTAGGAGGTGAGGTGTTTTGGTTTTGGGTGTTTTTTTCTGTTTTGCACTGGTTTCTTCCCATCTTTATGGATTTATTCACCTGTCGTCTTAGTAGTTGCTGATTTTTCAATTGGGTCTCTGTGTGGACGCCCAGATTGTTGATGATGAAGTATTTCTGTTACTTAGTTTTCCTTCTAATGGTCTAGCCCCTCTGCTGTACGAGTACTGAGGTCCACTCCAGGCCCTGCTTGTCTTGGGTACACCTGTAGCAGCTGCGGAACAGTGAGGGATGCTACCAGTTTCTTATTCTGCTATCTTTGTTCCAGAATGATGCCTGTCAAATGTCAGTCTGAGTAGTCCTTTTTTGGGGTGACTCTTTGGATATACAGGGGTCAGGGAGCTGCCTGAGGAGACAGTCTGTGCTTTATAGGAGCTCTAGTGCTGAGTTGTGAGCTCTGTTGTTCATTCAGTGTTGTTGGGAGGATGTGTTTATGTCTGCTGCAACAGAACTCATAAACCCCCCCCCTTTTTTCCCCCTTAGATGCTCTGTCTCAGGGAGTTGAGGCTTTCTTTATGAGTATCTGTTGCACTGTCCTGCCCAGCTAGGAGGCAGTCTATTCATTATTTGCCTGCTGGGGCTCCGCCCTGCTAGCATGGGTCCGCCCTGCTGCCATGGGCTCCGTTCTGCTGTGGTGCGCTCCGCCCTGTTGGCAGAGTCTCTCTGTTATGGCAGGTTGCCTCGGCAATGGCAGGCTGCGTCAGCCCTGGGCAGTACTTCAGTAGGGGCGGATTGCGTCCATAGTGGTGGACGCCCCTCCCCCACCGGGCTGCACCATCCTAGATGCCAGCAGCAAAACTCTCAGCCCCGAGCGCCTCCAATCGCTGCCCTGCTTGTCCCCGTGAGGGTGGGACCCACTGAGCCCGATCATCCAGCTCCCTGCCTCAGAGTCCATCCTCTCTCTCTCTCTCTCTCTTCCTCTCCCCAAGCTGAACGGTCGACTCTCTCACTGGCGCCCCAGTAGCCTGACGATAGGGCACTGGCATCCATGCAATCTCCCATGCGTCTGCCTACTGCACCGGCTGAGATCATGTTTCCCAGGAATCTCCTGGTCTGGCTCATTGTCCAGGTCCCGTTCAATCAGATGGACATGCCAATCTGCCCTTCCAAATCTCAGATTGCTGGTTTAACAGGGCACCCAGACCAGTGAATTTTGTGCTGGGTGCCACTGTGCTGCGGCACCGGCCAAACCGACCGCGTGAGCTGGCTGCGCTAGCGTCCCGTGTCTCTCCCACACCTGGGACTTTCAACGTTCTGTGGGCAAAAAAGGTCCATCTGAGAATGCAGCTAGGACTCACCCTCTGGGCCTTCACTGTGAGCTGCAATCCTGAGTCGCCTCTACGACACCATCTTGGAAGCCTCTCCTCCTAAAATTTAAACTAACATAAAAAGACAGTTTTTGGCTAAAGAAGTATAAAATTCTTAAAAACCCCATATTAATTCTTCCCTCTGAAGTTTGCCAATATTGCATTGCATATATGTCTAATTTTTAAAATCAAATATTATGAGAGGACCAGTGTCCACATTGTTTAAGTTAAACAATTAGATGAGGTGCTGGAGGAAATGTTGAACCCAGGTAAATAAGTGCAGTTGTGAAATTTACCCTGTTTTGTTTTGTTTCCATTTTAGAGATCTGGAAAGGGTTAGTTTCAGCATGGAATGATATTCTATCTAAATAAGACTGAAGGTGCCAAGAAGAGATATCAAACTTGAGCTAAAGTAAGTTCTGTCTAGAAAAATTGGAAACTTGGGGAATTCAACTATTCAAAAATTGTTAATGATTAAGAGCCAACTGAGTTGTCTAGACATTAAAATAAGTAGAAATAAATGGGAGGGAGGGCATGGAACACTGCACCCTGAATCTGGATGACGGAGGCCTCACACTTAATGCTATTGGGACTCATAAAAGCTTTGGGGGCATAGCAGAGTATAATAGGGGAAGGCTTCATCAGGATAATCTGACTGAGGCTCAGGCTAAAATTTCATCTACTCCTTTGCTAATTCTACAACTATTTACTGGGCACTTAACTATTTGCCAGGTATTGTTCTTCTGTTATGGGATGCAGCAGTGAAGTAATCGGACCAAAATTTTTGTCCTTATAAAGGATATGTTATAGTTGGAATATAGACAATTAACATAAATGAAGTAATTAGTATGTTCAAATAGTAATAAGTAATAAGGTAGAGGAAAAAGAGAAAGAAATGAGAATAGAAAGTATGAAAAAAAAAGACTTGAAGTTTTAGATAGGGTAGCCAGAGAAGGTACTAGCTAGTGAAACAGACTTGAGGCAGGAGGATGGCTGATGTGCTTGTTTCTTGGTCAATTGCTTTTGTTTTTAAGAATATAGTAGACTGAAAAATTGTGAATGCTTTCTTTGGAAACATCTTTAAATGCTGGCTATCATATAATAAATGCCACCTGTATTTGATTTCTATTGTCATATAATAAATTTCCTTGAACTTAATAGCTTTAAACAACAATGAACATTCATTATCACTCACAGTTTTTGTGGATCAGGAAGTCAGGAGAAGCATAGCTGGGATCTACTGCCAAGGTAACTCGCTCACATAGTTGGATAACTGATGTTGGTTATTAACAGAAGCCTCAATTCATCCCCATGTGGGCCTTGCAACAGGCTTCTTGGGTTTCCCTAATACATAAGGCTCATTTCCCTTAGAGCAAGTTATTCATAAGTGAGGCCAAGATAGAAGTTGCCATGCTTTTATGACCTCACTTTGGAAAACACATTGTCATTTCCACATTATCCTAATGCTCACATGAGTCCACCATGATTCAAGGGGACTACACAGGTATGTGAGTACCAGGAAACAAAGGTCATTATAGGTCATCTTGGAAACCAGACATAACACTGCCACATAAACACCATTATACACTCAAGAAATGAAGAAAAACAGGTAGAAGCTAAAACTCTCAGTGCTAAGCAGCACTGAATTAATAGTTACCCCCAAAAGATTTGGCAGTATCCATCTTCCTGCAAGTAAGGCATAGTCTTCTAACCACAGCAGTTACTAATAACTAAGCATAGACCCAGAGAGACAAAGATTTGGAATAAAGACCTAACAATATAATGGGAAGCCTGAAAGTGCTACGTCCATTGCCAAAAAAAGAACTAGAAAAATCTGCCTACCAAGAAAGGAAAATAATAAAAAGTGTCATCCATATTGGCCTGGGTTTTGGGAGGGGAAATGTTCCCTAAGAATTTGTAGCCACAGTGAGATCCTCATATGGCTTCAAGTTTGATTTTACACTTCCTGCAAAATCCCATACTAAAAAATTCACAAGACATGGCCCTGAGTTGGGTAGCCTTGAGGTGTCTGGCAGAAACAATTATAAATCCTCTCTTCAAGCCATGCCCTCCGTGATTCCTAGGTAGTATATGCTTAGCAAACATGAGAATGCACTACTAAACTATAAAGCACACAAGAAAAGAAGGCATTATAAATGAGAGTAAAAAGGGAAAAAGAAGCGCAGAATTGAATACCCAGAAATTTGGATTACAAAATTGTTAAGAATGTTGCATAACTCTTGATAAAATAGTGAAAGAATTAAAAATGAGAAAAACACATAAAAAATGATCAAGCATATTCAAAAAGAAATAAAAACAATACCAACCACAAACTAAGAATAAGTAATATAATCACCAAGATTATAATTTCATTGAAATGTCCTACTTGAAGCATGTCAGAGTGAGGAATTAAATCTCCCCCTCCTAAATCTGGACAAAATATCATATGAACATTTCAGTAAATGCAGAATAGGATTTGTCAAAATGAATACCCACTTAGTATAAAAAATATCTCAACAAATAGAAATAGAGGGAACCTTCCTCATCTTCCTAAAGGGCAGCTAATATCATACTCAATTGTGAAAGACTCAATGTTTCTTCCCTAATTTCAGGAATAAGGCAAGAATGTCCATTCTGGTTACTTTTTTCAACATTGTATTGGAGGATCTAGCAAAAAATAAAAATCTTTGAGATTTGAAAAGGAAAGTAAAGTTGTATTTAGTCACAGATGACATGATTCTATATTTAGAAAACCTCAAATATTCCAAAAATAAAAATTTAGAACTAATAAACAAGTTCAGCAAGGATGGCTGTAAGATCAATATTTATCTTTATTATATTAGCAACAATCTGAAAATTTAATTAAGAAAACAATTTCAGGCCAGGCACAATGGTTTACGTTTGTAATCTCAACACATTGGGAGGCTGAGGCAGGAGGTTCTCTTGAGCCAAGGCGTTCAAGACCAGCCTGGGCAACATAGTGAGACCCTGTCTTTACAAATAATAATAATAATAAAATTGGGTGTGGTGCATGTCTCTAGTCCCAGCTACTCAGGAGGCTGAGGTGGGAGGATCACTTGAACCCAGGAGTTCAAGGCTGCTATGAGCTATGATTGTACCACTGGACTCCAGGGGCAACAGAGGAGATTCTGAAAAAAAAAAAAAAAAAGAAAAAGGAAGGAAGGAAGATGGAAAGAAGGAAAGAGGGAGGGATGGAAGGATGGAAGGAAGGAAAACAGAAAAGAAGAGAAAAGAAAAAGAGGGGAATGGCCAAGATGGCCGATAGAAGCAGCTCCCACCAAGAACAAAAATGATGAGTGAATCTTGCTCCATCAACTGAGGCATCTAGGTTCTCCCACTGGGACTCACTAGGCAGTTGGCGGACTCACATACAGCAAGGAAAAACAGGGTGAAGTGATGGCCCACCTGGGAGCCTCATGGGATAACAGGAACACCCACCCTCAGCCAAAGGAGGCAGTGAGTGATTGTGCTACCCTGTCCAAGAAACCATGCTTTTTTTCACAGATCCATGCATCCCATGGATCGAGAAATCGCCTTGTTAGCCCACACCATAAGGGCCTTGGGTTTCAAGCACAGAGCTGTGCAACCAACTCAGGTTTCAGCCAGTGGTGGCAGGGTGGAGACTGCCTAAGATGACCGAATTCCTAGGGGAGGGGCAGCCACCATCATTGCAGCTCCAATTGGCTGCTTCCCCTGCCTGTGCAAGGAGACTGGGTGGTCTGGACTGGGAGGAATTTCCCATGGTGCAGCACAGCAGCTCTGGCAGATCATGGTCAGACTGCTACTTTAGATAAGACCTGGACCCATCCCTCATCACTGGGCAGGGCCTCCCTGCAGGAATTTCAGCAACTCCAGCCAGGGGTTTACAGATAGAACTCTGATATCCCTGGGAAGAAGCCCCTGGCAGTAGGGGAGGCTGTAGTCTCCACAGTTCAGCAGACCTGGTCTTTACTACTTGTTGGCAGTCCAGATGAGGAGTATTCTCCCCAGTGCAGTGAACCTGCTCTGCCAAGGGGCAACCAGACTGCTTCATTAAGCAGGTCCCTGATCCCGTGCCTCCTGACTAGATGAGATCTGCCATCAGGGGTCATCAGACACCTCATACACGAGTGTTCCTGCTTGAATCAGCTTGGCGTCCCCTCAGGGACAGAACTCCCAGGAAAAGGAGCAGGCAGCCATCTTTGCTGTTCTGCAGCCCCACTGGTGACACTTCTAGGTGCAGGAGACACCCAGGTGAATAGGGTCTGGAGTGGAGCCCCAGCAAACCACAGCAGTTGGGCTGTTAAAAGAAAAACAAACAGAAAGCAACAACAACAACATCAACAAAAACCCCATAGAAACCCCATCCAAAGGTCAGCAGCCTCAGAGACCGAAGGTCAATAAACCCATGAAGATAAGAAAAAAATCAATGCAGAAATGCTGAAAATTCAAAAAGCAGGAGTGCCTCTTCTCTTCCAAATGATTGCAACACCTCCCCAGCAAGGGCACAGAAGTGGGCTGAGACTAAGATGGATGAATTGACTCAAGTAGGCTTTAGAAGGTGGGAAGTAATAATAACCAACTTTGCTGAGCTAAAGGAGTATATTCTAACCCAATGCAAAGAAGCTAAGAACCATGATAAAACATTACAGGAGCTGTTAACCAGAGTAACAAGTTTAGAGAGAAATATAAATGACCTGATAGAGCTGAAAAACACAATACAGGAAGTTCACAATGCAACCACAAGTATCAATAGCCAAATAGACCAAGTGAAGGAGAGAATCTCAGAGCTTGAAGATTATCTTGCTGAAATAACACAGGCAGAAAAGGTTAGAGAAAAAATAAAAAGGAACAAACAAAACCTATGAGAACTATGGGATTATGTAAAAATACTGAACCTATGATTGATTGGCTTACCTGAAAGAGACAGGGAGAATGAAACCAAACTGGAACATATACTTCAGGATAGCATACAGGAGAACTTCCCCAACCTAGCAAGACAGGCCAAAATTCAAATTCAGAAAATCCAGAGAACTCTAATAAGATGCTCCACAAGAAGATCAACCACAAGATACACAATCACTACATTCTCCAAGGTTGAAATAAAGAAAAAAATACTAAGGGCAGCCAGAAAGGAAGTCCAGGTCACCTACAAAGGGAAGCCAAATCCTACAAGCCAGAAGAGATTGGGGGCCAATATTTAGTATTTAAAAAAAATAATTTCCAACCCAGAATTTCATATCCGGCCAAACTAAGCTTCATAAGCAAAGCAAAAATAACATCCTTTTCAGACAAGTAAATGCTGAGGGAAATCATCACCACCAGGTCTGCCTTGCAAGAACTGAAGGAAGCACTAAATATAAAAAAGAAAAACCATTACCAGCCACTACAAAAACACACTGAAGTATACAGACCAGTCGCTATGAAGCAATTACATTAAAAAGTCTGCAAAATAACCAGCCAGCATCATGATGACAGGATCAAATTCACACATAACAATATTAACCTTAAATGTAAGTGTTCTAACTGCCCTAATTAAGACACAGAATGGCAAGCTGAATACAAAGTTAAGGCCCATTGGTGTGCTGTAGTCAAGAGACCTATCTCACCTGCAAAGACACACATAAGCTCAAAATAAAGGGATTGAGGAAAATTGACTGAGCAAATGAAAAGCAGAAAAAAAGCAAATATTGCAATCTTAGTTTCTGAGAAAAAAGACTTTAAACCAACAAAGATCAAGAAAGACAAAGTAGGGCATTACTTAATGGTAAAGGGTTCAATTCAACAAGAATAGCTACCTGTCCTAAATATACACACACCCAATACAAGAGCACCCAGATTCATAAAACAAGTTTTTAGAGACCTACGAAGAAGTCACTTAGTCTCCCATACAATAATAGTGGGAGATTTTAACATCCCACTGCCAATATTAGACAAATTGTTGAGACAAAAAACTAACAGACATACTTAGGACTTGAATTTACCTCTGGATCAAGTGGACCTGATATATATCTATGGAACTTTCCACCCCAAAACAACAGAATATACAATCATCTCAGCATCACATGGCATTTACTCCAAAATTGATCACATAATTGGAAGTAACACACTCCTTGGCAAACACAAAAGAAATGAAATCATAGCAGTCTCTCACATCATAGCTCAATCAAATTAGAACTCAAGATTAAGAAATTCACTAAAAACCACACAACAACATGAAATTGAACAACCTGATCCTGAATGACTCCTGGGTAAATAATGAAATTAAAGCAGAAATCAAGACATTCTTTGAAACCAGTGAGAACAAAGAGAAAACATGTCAGAATTTCTGGGATGCAGCTAAAGCAGTGTTAAGAGGGAAATTTATAGCACTAAATGCCCACATCAAAAAGCTGAAAAGATCTCAAATCAACATCCTAACATCACAACTAAAAGAACTAGAAAAACAAGAGCAAACATATCCCAACGCTGGCAGAAGACAAGAAATGAAACAACAATCAAAGCAGAACTGAAGGAGATAGAGACATGAAAAATGCTTCAATAAAATCAATGAATCCAGGAGCTGGTTTTTTTTGGAAAAAAAATTAACAAAATACTACTACTAGATAGACTAATAAAGAAGAAAAGAGAGAAGAATCAAATAGACACTATAACTATGATAAAGGGGATATCACCACTGAGCCCACAGAAATACAAACAACCATCAGAGATACCATAAACACCTCTTGGCAAATAAACTAGAAAATCTAAAATAAATTGATAAATTCCTGGACACATACAACCCCCCAAGACTGAACCAGGAAGAAGCTGAATCCCTGAATAAATCGATAATGAGCTCTGAAATTGAGGCAGTAATAAATAGCCTTCCAACCAATAAAAAAGCCTAGGACCAGACAGATTTACAACTGAATTCTACCAGAGGTACAAAGAGGAGCTAGTAACATTTCTTCCTAATGATTCCAAACAATTGAAAAGAAAGTACTCCCCACTAACCCACTTTGTGATGCTAGCATTATCCTGATACCAAAACCTGGCAGAAGTATAACAAAAAAATGAAAACTTCAGACCAATATGCCCAATGAACATCAATGCAAAAATCCTCAATAAAATACTGGCAAACCAAATCCAGCAGCACATCAAAAACTTATCCATCACGATCAAGTTGGCTTCATTCCTGGGATACAAGGATGGGTCAACATATGCAAATCAATATATGTCATTCATCACGTAAACAGAACCAAAGACAAAAACCACATGATTATCTTAATAGATGCAGAAAAGGCTTCTGATAAAATTTAACATGACTTCATGTTAAAAACTCTCAATAAATTAGGTATTGAAAGAACATACCTCAAAATAATAAGAGCTATATATGACAAACTCACAGTCAATATCATACTGAATGCTGAATGGGGAAAAGCTGGGCACATTCTCCTTGAAATCCAGCACAAGACAGGGATGATCTCTCTCACCACTCCTATTCAACACAGTATTGGAAAGTCTGGCCAGGGCAATCAGGCAAGAGAAAGAAATAAAGTGTATTCAAATACAAAGAGAGGAAGTCAACTTATCTTTGTTTGCAGATGACATGATCCTATATCTAGAAAACCCCATCATTTCAGCCCAAAAGCTTCTTAAGCTGATAAGCAACTTCAGTAAAATCTTGGTATACAAAATCAATGTGCAAAAATCACAAACATTCCTATACACCAGCAACAGACAAGCAGATAGCTAAATCATGAATGAACTCCCATTCACAATTGCTACAAAGAGAATAAAATACCTAAAAAATACAGCTAACAAGGGAAGGGAAGGATCTCTTTAAGAGGAACTACTGCTCTAGGACATCAGAGGACACAAACAAATGGAAAAACATTCTATGCTCATGGATAGGAGGAATCAATATTGTGAAAATGGCCATACTGCCTAAAGCAATTTGTAAATTCAGTGATGTCCCATGAAACTACCATTGACATTCTTCACAGAATTAGAAAAAGCTATTTTAAAATTCATATGAAAGCAAAAAGAGCCCATATAGCCAAGACAATCCTAAGCAAAAAGAACCAAGCTGGATAAATCATGCTACCCGACTTCATACTACAAGGCTACAGTAACCAAAGCAGCATGGCACTGCTACCATAACAGACACATAGACTAACAGAACATAATAGAGATCTCAGAGATAAGACTGCTTATCTACAACTATTTGATCTTTGACAAACCTGACAAAAATTAGCAATGGGGAAATGATTCCCTATATAATAAATGGTGCTGGGAGAACTGACTAGCCATATGCAGAAAACTGAAACTGGACCCCTTCCTTATGCCTTATACAAAAACTAACTCAAGATAGATTAAAGACTTAAATGTAAACCTCAAAACTATAAAAATACTAGAAGAATATTGATGCAATACCATTTAGGACATAGACGTGGACAAAGATTTCATGATGAAATTGCCAAAAGAAATTGCAACAAAAGCCAAAATTGACAAATGGGATCTATTTAAACTAAAGAGCTTCTGCACAGCAAAAAGAAATATCATCATAGCAAACAGAAAACCTACAGAATGGTAGAAAATATTTGCAATCTACCCATCTGACAAAGGTCTAATATCCAGAGTCTACAAGGAACTTAAACAAATTTACAAGAAAAAGCCCAACCCCATTAAAAAGTGGGTAAAGGACATGAACAGACACTTCTGAAAAGAAGACATTTATGCAGCCAACAAGCATATGAAAAAAAGCTCAACATCACTGATCATCAGAGAAATGGGAAAAAAAAAAAAAACCACAGTAAGATACCATCCCATGACAGTCAGAATGGTGATTATTAAAAAGTCAAGAAATAACTGATGCTGGTGAGGTTGTGGGGAGATAGGAATGCTTACACATTGTTGATGGAAATGTAAATTCGTTCAGCCATTGTGGAAGACACTGTGGTGATTCCTCAAAGACCTAGAGTTAGAAATATGATTTGACTCAGCAATCTTATTATTGGGCATATACCCAAAGGAATATTCATCATTCTATTATAAAGATACATGCACACATATGTTTATTGCAGCACTATTCACAATAGCAATGACATGAAATCAACCCAAATGCCATCAATGCTAGACTGGATGAAGAAAATGTGGTACATATACACCATGGAATACTATGCAGCCGTAGAAAGGAATTAGATCATGCCCTTTGCAGGGACATGGATGGAGATGGAAGCCATTATCCTCAGCAAACTAACAGGAACAGAAAACCAAACACTGTATGTTCTCACTCATAAGTGGGAGTTGAGCAATGAGAACACATGGATACAGGGAGAGGAACAACACACACTGGGGTCTGTCAGAGGTGGGACAGGGGAGGGAGAGCATCAAGAAAAGTAGCTAATCCATAATGAGCTTAATACTTAGGTGTTGGGTTGATAGGTGCAGCAAACCACCATGGCACACATTTACCTATGTAACAAACCTACACATCCTACATATAACCCAGAACTTAAAAGAAAATAAAATAAAAAGGAAGAGAAAAGAATTAACAACAGCATTACGGTATATAAATACTTAGCAGCCAATTTAACAAAAAAAATTGAAAGATAGATACACTGAAAACTATAATATTAAGCATTGCTGAGAGAATATATAGAAGATCTAAATATATAGAGGAATAGTTTAAGTTCCTGGATTGGAAGACTCAATATCAAGATGGAAAATCCTCTTCAAATTCTCCCAAGCAGAAGGACTGCAATAATTGCCAAACTCACCCTAATATATATATATATATATATATGGAAATGCAAAAAACCCCTAGAATATTAAAACAATCTGAGAACAAAAGAAAAATGTGCAGAACTTAGAATTCTTGATTTCAAAAGATAGTACGAAACTACAGTAAGCAAGATGATGTTATATTGGCATAAGAATAGGCTTGTAGATCATGAAATAGAATTTAAATTCTAAAACAAACTCTTATGTTTATGGTCAATTTATTTTCAACAAAGATGCCAAGGAAATTCCTTGTGAGAAAAGATAGTCCTTTCAAAAGACAATCTGATACAAATGAATATTTCAAAAAACAATCTGATACAAATGAATATTTACTTGCAAAAAGAGGGATTTAGACCCTTACCTCATACTGTACACAAAAATTAATTAAAATAGATCATAGATTTAAATGTAAGAGCTAAATGTCTTATTTTTTGTCCCGCGTGTGTTGTTTCCTTAGTTTTCTTTGTATTTGGCATTCATCTATCCTTAAACTCTCCCAGATGTATGAAATATTTCAGACACGCCCAGTACTGTTAATTTTAGTGTTTTGAAAGTTCTCATGAAGTCTACTGTTCTGTGCAAATGTAGATCAGTTTCTTTCTATGACTGAGTCATCATCTTTGAATTTCCCTTCATCAAATTTTTGGGAAGCTCTCTCTTTGTTTTTTTTCTTTTGTGTGTGTGTCTGGGACTTTGATTCATGGCACCATAATAATCCTCTTTCTTGCTCTAGCATATAACTGAAAATGGATGCATAGATAAGTTTTAAGATTTTACAAATTCAAAAATTCTTTATTTTACTCTCATGCTCAATAGGTAACTGATATGGTTTGACTGTGTCCCCACCCATATCTCATCTTGAACTGTAGCTTCCACAATTTCTATGTGTTGTGGGATGGACCCAACGGGAGGTAATTGAATCATGTGGGTAGGTCTTTCCTGAGCTGTTCTCATGATAGTAGGTAAGTCTCATTAGAACTGATGGTTTTATAAGGGGAAGTTTCCCTGCACAAGCTCTCTCTTTGCCTGCATCCATCCATGTAAGATGTGACTTGCTCCTGCTTGACTTCCACCATGATTGTGAGGCCTCCCCAGCCAAGTGGCAGTGAGTCCATTAAACCATTTCCTGTGTAAAATACCCTGTCTCAGGGATGTCTTTATTAACAGCATGAAAATGGACTAAATGGTAACTCAGCTGGGTGCTTACTTTTAGGCTGGAAATCACTTTCCTTAAGAAATGTGATGGCTTTATTCTAATGAATTTGGACTTCCAATGAGATTTTGAGACATTCCAGTCAATCTGATTCTTTGTTAATGCGAATTTTTCCTTCTTTGGCAATCACCCATGTGCAGTGATTTCATGAAGATCTTCTGTAATTTTATTTTAATTCTTGGCCCAGTGGACTTGTTTCTTCAGTTTCATAAAAATTTTGTAAATTACTTGATCTCTCTCCCCCTCTTCCCAAATCTTTCTGCTTTGTCTTCTGGAGCTTCTGTTATTTGGATAGAAACTACTTGACTAATTTGGTCAATAAGTTAAAATCTTATTTTCCTGTCTTTTTTTTTTTTTTTGCTTTACATTCTTTAGCATTTCTTTTTTCAACATTATGTTCATAATCTTCTTTTGAGTTTTCCATTGCTGATATTTTATTATGTTCTTTGACTCCTTTTTTTATCAAATTGTTTCTTTCTTCTAGTATCCTGCTGTTATTTAACTGATGCTGTATTATTTCTTAGCTGAGTATATCAATGAAAGAGTTTTGTTTTCCTAGCATAGTACCTACTTTTTCAAGTTTAAATTGTTGTGTTTATTAAATTGATATAGCATAGTTGTACATATTTTGGGTGTACATGTGATATTTTGATACATGTATATAACATGTAAGGATCAAGTCAGGATAACTGGGATATACATCACCTCAAACATTTATCTTTTCTTAGTGTTGAAAACATTACAATTCTTCTCTTCTAGATATTTTGAAATATTCAACATATTGTTATATGCTATAATTTTCCTACTACTATCAAATACTAGAATTTATTCCTTTTATCTAAGTGTATACTTGTACCTATTAACAAACTTCTCTTTATTCCTCCTTCCCACTTTCCTTTACAGCTGGCTTTTTTTTTTTTTTTTGGATGATCTATTTTTCTTTATTAGTTTTTCTTTTTTTCTTGAGATGGAGTTTCACTCTTGTTACCCAGGCTGGAGTGCAATGGCGTGATCTCGGCTCACCGCAACCTCCACTTCCTGGGTTCAGGCAATTCTCCTGCCTCAGCCTCCTGAGTAGCTGGGATTACAGGCATGCACCACCGTGCCCAGCTAATTTTTTGTATTTTTAGTATAGACGGGGTTTCACCATGTTGACCAGGATGGTCTTGATCTCTTGACTTGTGATCTACCTGCCTCGGCCTCCCCCTTTATTAGTTTTTCATTGCCGTTTTTGTCTCTGACTTTCATTTAAAAATAGTAGAAGATTTCCTCAAATACCTAAAGATCATTTGAAATTCACTCATATTGAAAGCTGGACAGCAAAACAGGAAGTTCCAGGGCCTAGTGGAACTTGTACACTGTGGGCTTCATCCTGGGGTCTGACTTGGCACTTTTACTGAGGATTGATATCTTCAGGCTGAGTAGATCCTCCAGTGAGTAATCTTTTATCTCCTGTCTGGAGGGCTTAAGTTAGGTCTCAGGGTTCTGGGAGCTAGTGGAGAAGGCAGCACCAATCATTTGACATTCAGCACTTCATTTATTTTCCCTCTTCCCTTTATAGGACTCCTGCCTTTAGTGTTGCATGGTCCCTTCTCTCCCAGTTAAAATTTCTCTGTTATCCTTTTTGCAGCATGAACTTTCATTTTGGCCTAGAAACTTTCATTTTGGAATAGAAAAGAATCATTGGAGCAGTTGAATGGAATAGAGGTGTAACCACCCAACAAGTTCTTCTTGCCCATTGCCCAGATAGAGCCAGTTAATTAAGACAGGGGAATTGCAATAGAGACACAATCTAATACACATAGAGCTAGCTAAATGGGAGACCAGAGTTTTATTATTACCTAAATCAGCCTCCTTGAAAATTCTGAGGCTAGGGCTATTAATTTATATATATATATAAAATATATAATATAATATAATATAATATATATTATATTATATAAATATATATTATATAAATATATAATATATATATTATATTATATAAATATATATATATATATATATATATATATATATATATATATATTACTCAAACACCAATCTTAGGTTTTACAATAGTAATGCTACATTTTGGAGCAGCTGGAGAAGTTAGGAATCTTGTGGTCTCTGGTTGCATGACTCTTAAGTCATAATTTCTAATCTTATGGCTAATTTGTTAGTTTTACCAAGGTGATCTGGTCCCTAAAGAAGCAAGGGGTTTGTTTTGGAGAAGGGCTATTATCTTTGTTTCAAAGTGAAACTATAAATTCTTTCCAAAGGTAGCTTCATCTATGGCCATGAATAAACAAGGGCAGTTTTGAGGATAAAGACAACATGGAGTTGGTTAGGGCAGATCTCTTTTACCGTCATAATTTTCTCACTGTTACAATGTTTGATAAGACCATTTCAGAGGGGGGAGTTTGGTTCCCTGATTGCTTATGAAGTTTTTAAACACTTCCCCACTCCCTCACTTCACTCACAGGGCTCTCTTGAGTTCCCGGTGTTTCATCATCTGAAGATCTTGTGACTTAAATCACCTTTCTTCTGAAACGTTCCTACTCCCAAGTTAATATTTAGTTTTCTCAACTTGCCAAGTAGGTTGCCATCGATCCATAGGCATAATTACCAAAAAGTTTGCTGTTCTTTTTCCCCTTATATTCTCTTTTTCTTTGTGGGTGGAGAACTACAAAAACTTAACGTTGGTGGGTTTCAGAAGGGAGTCCTGCAAATCCGGTGTTCAGCTGAACACCTTTATTTGGAAGTATGTTATAGTATTCCTCATATCCTTTTTTGTGCCAAGAAGTTTTGATAATTTTAGTTAATTAGAAATTTTTCATGCTAAATAATAGTGACAACCAGGGCAAGGCCAGTGGTTGGCTGTTGGTAAGGGGAAGAATGACACTGCATAGTTAGCATAGCCATATGGAACCACCTGTCTCTATCACAAAGAAATCACATTTGCCTTGATCTCAAACAAAATCACTATCCTTTTAAAGTATAAATATAAATATAAATACTTCTTTTCCTTTTGCTACACATTTTCACATTTTATCACTCATTTTATTCGTGTTTTTTTTTAGGAGAGTAGATATTAAATTGCAATTTAATAAATGTAGCAATTATGGAGCAATGCAAAATAACAAAACATATTCACATTTTAAATTCTTGGAATTAATAAGTAGTTTGAAATGATTTCCTAAGCCCACAGACTTGTGTTTGAGCTATCCTACAAATGAATAGCCATCTCAGAATTCTCTCAGGAACTAGGTCTTTCCATTTAGTCAGAGGTCAGCATGATGCAGCTGATAGGGGCGAGTGCTTTGGAAGTGATGTCAAAACCCTTAGGCGGAATCTGCAAGTCTGAGAGGGCCTTTATTCATCCAAGTTAAATTAAAGGATCCCAAGCAGTCACCACTCAAGAGACAGGGGAATAAAAAATCTGTCTCTAATTTCAGTGGGCCCCTTGGTCCCCGGAGTAACTGCCTCTGACGCCACTTACAGGCTCATCTGCCAGAGATGGTGAAAAATTCATATTTAAGGTCAAAGCTTCTGGTTTGGTTAGTCTGTTGGAAAACTGTTAAACTAAGCTCATCCAGGGAGGTTGGGTGGGGCTCCTTTGCCCATCCCACTTTCCCTTTGCCTTTGATGTTATTTGCCCTGGACCATTTTACCTCTGTATTTATGGCTAACGACAGGCTGGAGTAGACCATTTCTCTTGTAACTGTGTTACTGGAGTCAGCCGAGGTTAGCAGGACTCTGTGCATGCTTTTAATTACAGGGTTTTTAAATGTTTTCTTCTGCTTTCTTGCATTTCACTTTTAGTCACTTCTGCTGCATTTTTCTCTCTTTCCAGTTGACTTCTCCACTGTTTAATTTCAGAAGGAATCCTGCCTTTCATTAATGACCCATGGCATAGAAATAGCAGGAAACGCCTGTAATCCCAGCACTTTGGGAGGCCGAGGTGGGTGGATCACGAGGTCAACAGATGGACAACATCCTGGTCAACATGGTGAAACCCCATCTCTACTAAAAATACAAAAAAAAAAAAAAATAAAATAGCTGGGCATGGTGGCGCGTGCCTGTAATCCCAGTTACTCAGGAGGCTGTGGCAGGAGAATTGCCTGAACCCAGGAGGTGGAGGTTGCAGTGAGCCGAGATTGCGCCATTGCACTCCAGCCTGAGTAACAAGAGCGAAACTCCGTCTCAAAAAAAAAAAAGAAAAAGAAAAAAAAAAGAAAGCAGAAAACTTAGATGGACAGAAAGGAAGGCATTTCAACTTCTTGAAACAGAATGTGTCTGTTATGCAAGAACAGGTGCAATGTGGGAGGTAAACAAAAATTAGGTGCTTCACTCATTTTCCAATGCTTTGTTCTGGAGAAATTATTTCCTGAAATGAAGAAGAGTTTTGTCTTTAGGCATATGTATTTATTTTATTACTGCACACTTACATAGCACTTCTTTGTTCCAGGTTCTAAGGACTTTACAAATACAAGCTCCTTTAATTCTAACAATCCTATGAGATAGTTACTAATTTATCCACATTTCATACATGATAAAAATGAGGCACAGAAAACTTAATTTCCTAAGGTGACAGCTGGTAAGTGGCAGGGCCGAGATCCAATTCCAGACAATCCCCTGTGCCAAAGTCCATGTTCTTTTTCTTCCTCAAAAATGAAATGTTATTTATAGGTATACTCTGCTTATAGAAAATACAAAGGGAAAAAAAGAAAAGAAGGGAGAGGGAGATGGGGAGGGAGGAAAAGAGGGAAGGATACAGAGGAAGAGGAAGGGATGGAGGAAGAGAGGGAGAGAGGAAGGAGAGAGAGAGGGAGGAGAATAGAGAATCGTACATTTCAATGATCAATCACTTTCACGACCATCATCACAAGCTGGGTTTATTTAATTCAAAAGATACATTTAAAGTATGTGCCAGTTGAAAAAAAAATGCTTCCACTGTAATCTTATATGTGCTGCAAAACAAAGTGTGTCTGCCCTTGAAAACAGAGAAACAATTCATTAAAATCTGCATCTGCTTTAAATCAGACATTTTAATTTGCTTAGTAGTCTATGAGTGTGGGGGAATAAAAAGATTATTTCATCATATTTTTCAGGATATTCTAAAGCTTCTCAATATCTAAGGAAAAATCTACATAGTAGAAGGTTTCAGTTTCTACTATGTTCCTAAAAATTATATTGTTTCAATATGCTGACTCAGTAACTGAGTCTTAACTTCTGCAAAAAATGGGTTAGGTATTAGAGAGATGCCCTGTGAGCATGTATGTTTTCTAAGCAGATAGAGCTGGCTTTTCCACAACATGTGGTTATGAACTGTACTACAAACTTGCAGATGTATTTTAGCTCTGTGTATGTGTGTGTGTGGAGTCTGGGGTCTGGACAGTGATCTCATGCCATAGAGGAAATAAAGCTGGGAAGTGAAGCTGAAATAGTGAGATTCAAAGAACGATTGTGAATGTGTAGATTCCATTGAGTGAATGCAAGAGGGGAGGAGGCTGAGAAAATTTATGCAACAAGCTAATGATTCAAAATGTCCCCTACTTGGATCTCACAGGGTAGCAAACAATAAATAAATAAATAAATAAATAAATAAATAAATAAATAAAGTCCCATAATATCCAAACGTTGATTTTGTTGACTGAATTTGTTTCCCAATAAATTAAGTTAATAGATTTAAACATCTATGCTTTGGGTCTTTGGGATATCACATAATGAAATGCACTGGCATTTCAGACCTTGGTGAACACCATACTCAAGCTTTGCTCAGAATAACACATCTCCATTCATTTCCTTAGTGTGGATGCATTATTTCTTTATGGTGGTTTAAATTTTGTCTTGGCTCCATAAGAGTATCTTGATACTGTTCTCTTTTATATAAATACTCTTCCCCCAAATATTTGCTTTGTTTTAGTTACTTTGTTCCAATAATTCTTACCACATGGAGAAAATACACCATACTTTATTTATTTAGGGGAATGGAGGCCCTTATTTTGTTCTTTCTTTTGGAGGAGATCAAAATAGCAAAGTGATAATATTTCAAAAATGGTTTTATATTGAAGGCAAATGTTTCATGTCCAACTCAAAAAAGGAAAAAATATGTCAGGTTTGTGACTACCTCTATTTTTATTCTAGCTCTGACATTTCCTAAGTGACTTAAATTACTAGAATGCAAGCTCCATGAGGGGACCGTAAGAGTATTTTTTAGCACTATAACTCCAGTGCCTACAACTTATAAGTACACAATAGATTCTCAAATGTATTTGCAAATAAACGAATAAAGTAAAATCCTGCATTGCAATTTCTAAATGAACATTTCACATATTTGAACGAAATATTCAAATGGATGAATCCCAATGAATTAAGGAAGTGGATGGTTTCTTAGAAAGGATTTGCTTCACAATACACTTGAAATTTTTAAATGTTTTCTTGTTTAAATATTCTCTAGTTACATAAAAATCAGCTGCTTCAATAATTTATAAAAGTAGGATTTGTAAATTATGGTAGCTAGTCACAAAAGCCAGGTTTTTTTTTTTTTTTTTTTTTTAAAAACAACATTTTTCCATTATAGAATGCATTTTGTGAACATTTCCTTCTAGTAAATATTTGAGTACTATTTCTTAAAGTGTCCTTTCCATAAAACTCACAACGTTCTTAGACTTTCTGGTTTTAAAGTTGGGGTGCTCCACCAACTTAAACTTGTTCTATAGATGAAGATCATTCTTCTACTCACAAACACGTAAAAGACTGCTCACAAATCTGACATAGTGTCTCATATGTATTTCAATTGTATTTTAATCTTAAACTTTCCTTCTCAGGCTGGATTGTTAGATCAGCTCTACTTCTACTATCATCTTTTTGCACGAGCTTTTCTTCCCTCTCATCAATGTCTGTGTCAGTTGGGCAGAACTGTTCTGTTAGGTTAAATTCAGTTGTCTGAACAACCCAAGCCCTTATTCTCCAGTTTTAGAAGCTCTCTTGTGAAATACTACAAACTAGCCAAATTAATGCAGTGGCTGTCATTAATGGAAATTTACCTTGAAATGTGATATCCGAGGGAGGTGAGGATCATGTAGGCTGAGGCCGTGGGATTGAGGTAGGTAGGACTCTGGTATTCTGCTGTCACCCTTGTCAGATTTTTACACATCTCCCACTCTTCTGACTCATTTAGAGGGATTCAATTTGCTGCTTTTTCTAGTTCTGTTTTTTCTCTTTTCAGTCAAAAGAAACATGCAGACTTGACACTACCTTAAATACACACTTTTCAGGTAATTTCTTTATATTAAAAGAGTAATTTGCTTCATTAGATAATGCAGAATTGACAATAAATATGCTTTAAGAATGACTACCACAGGATTAATGAGTTTGTCTAACTACCACTCATTAAATAACATGCAGTTTACCACATGGCATTTTGCTCTTGTTCACTGTGAATTAAATAATTAAGAATGCATATGCTTTCCTCACTATTATTATTTCCTTAGGAAGTAGATTGATTCAGGAATTTCTGCAAGACTGAATTAAGACATCACTTTCAAAGAGGAAGTTCTCAGAGCTGGATGTGGTCTGTGTTGGCTGATCATTTGGCTTCCCCTTTCTGGAAATGATGAAAGTGATTCCTAGAGGTCAAGTCAAAGTTCCTTTCCTTAAATATTTAGGCCTCCTAAATGTTCTTTACGTAGATAAACCTACCTCACAAGAGTAGGTCTTTTTGAAATGTTTTCAAATGAAAATGTTGGTTCTGCTAGTTATAAGGGCTTTTTAACAATATATTAAATATACAAATAATATTGGATTTCTGTGGTTTAGATACCAAATCATGATATCTTTTGACTCTCTTAGATTTGATTTTTTTTTCTGATTTAACAGTCCTACAGTGTAACTAGCAAAGATAAAACATTATTTGTCAGTTTTTAAAAGGAAAACAAGTTTCCTTTCCTTTTTCCTTCTTTTCTTTTTTGATATACGGTCTTTTTCTGTCATCCAGGTTGGAGCGCAGCGGGGTGATCATGGTTCCTGCCGCCTTGACCTCCCATGCTCAACTGATCCTCCTGTTTTGGCTTCCTGAGTAGTTGGACCCACAGGGATGCACCACTACATGCAGCTAACTTTTTAAACAATGTTCTGTGGAGATGGGTTTCACTGTGTTGTCCAGGCTGGTCTTGAACTCCTGGCTTAAGTGATCCTTCTGCCTTGGCCTCTGAAAAGTGTTAAGATTGCAGACTGAGCCACCAGGCCTGGCAAATTTTCTTTTTAAAATTAGATTTTCAAAATACTTTGTGCCCACTAATTGGTTAATGTTATGTTTGTAGTCATGATCTGAATTATCTAAATGCCTGTACTCTCTAATATCACAAGAGGCCACAAGATAAACTCACAATTTAAAACAAATGTGATCATGGCAATTTTCGCCATAACTTTCTGTTGCTGTGTATTCTAAGCACTAACTGTAGACTTCAAAAAGATAGCTAAATTACTTTTTTTCTGAGTTGCTCCTTAAAAAACATCTATTCTCATTTTATGTTAAAGTTTAAATTTTCAACATGATTAGTTCTCCTTTTCCTAATATTTGAAAACAGTAGAAAATGGTTATTACTATTTCCTCTAATAAGAATAATTGAACTTAATGTGTGTGTGTGTATATGGAGGGAGACAAGATAAGAGAGAAAAAGAAAAAAGATGATACTCTTCGATTTTACTCAAAATCATTTATTCCTCTCCACATGACAGCCCCCACGATGCCCTTTTTAATGCTGAATTTGTATATGTCCCATTGCTATAGAACCAATTTCAGTATATAGCCACTCCTCTGGGAACTCAGTAAGCACATAAAATTTTAGAAACCTGTGTCAAGAAAAACTCCAAACATCTGTAGCAAATCAACTCACTATGATCTGTTTATTCATATCTAACAAAAATACTACCAATAGAATTGTTTAATAAGACATGAAATAACTTGTGAAACATTTAATTTTTTTTTCTTTTTTAGGGATGGGGTCTCACTATGTTGTCAGCCTGGTCTGAAATTCCTGGCCTCAAGAGATCTTCCTGCCTCAACCTTCCAAAGTGCTGGGATTACAGGCATAAGCCACCATGTCTTGCAACATGTAATATTTTAAAAAATTTCCTTCACAACTGAGAGATCTTGTCTTTGCTTTTATAATAATGGAAAAACAATTTTCCACCTTAGTTTCCTCCAAATGGAGAGAACAACACTGACCTCATAAAGTTCTTGTAAAGATTAAGTGAGATAATCTAGGTACCATGCCTATAACCCTCAGTAAGCATATTATGATTATGGTCATGGTTTTACCCCTAATGCTAACAACGCCTGACTCCTTTCCCATCTCCCTCTTAAAAGTTATTCTTTATTCTTTTGATATCTCATGTTCAATGTTGGTATTGGTTTCACCAAGTATTAATTTCCATAAACATTTTAGAAGGAGAAAGAGGAGAGGAAGAGGGCATTGTAAATACAGTGATATTCTCCCAAGTGTGGAGTCCTTAGAAATTATCATGCTGGTTATGTTCCTATGGTATCATTATTATTGATCATTTAACTTCTAAGGCTAATTTTTGAATGGTCTAGGGTTTTGCCAGACCTTGTCTAGGCAGTGCTATTTTAAGGGAAGTAACAGAAGTTATCTGATCAATTATAGCAGTGACAGTCAATCTGATTATTTGGTTTAATTTGGATAGAATTTTATTTAAGTATTTAAGTAAGGGAAAAGATGTCTTTTGAAGATCAAATAGTATTTCTGTAAAGCTGAGTTAATTATCTAATTTGGATCTTTAAATATGGAAATTTTCAAAGAACTGAGAAAATTTGGATTTAGAAAGGAAAGAAAATAAAATCTTGCAGCATAGAAAATAAACATACACATTTTCTTTTTAAATCCATGTACTGATTAGAAGTTTCAAAGGTTTAACACCCATTCCCAGAATATGTCATATTTACCAGTTTCCATATGAAAAATAATTGCTAATTATTTCAGCTTTTCAATTAAGGGAACCTCTAGTCATTGTTTATTATTCTGAGTAATGATTGTAATGACTTCAATTAAGTTTTTGGAAAATTAAATTTTTATGTTTATATATCTAGTTATCATAGTAGACATTTCTTTAAAGTTCCCCAATACCACATGTGGTATTTTGGAATCAAGTGAGTAGTATTGAATCCTCTTAGTCTCACTGTGGAGTTAGATTTGTTTTTGGTTTTGAATTGATGCTGACTAAGCCTAGACTTTTCTTTAAATCAATGGCCATAGAATTGTAAGCATGCAGACGCACAAGTATTTAAGTGCCAAGTCTACTGAAGAACCAAATAGGTGGTTTCTAGGGAGTTCTACTTGGAGAGAATATCACCATTTCCACAATGCCTCTTCCTTTCTACTTGTTCTCTCAACACGTATATAGAAGCTAAAACTTGGTAGAATTAATTCTAGCGGTGACCTGAGACAGCCAAAAGAACAGTTGTTAAGAAGAGGACATGGAGGAGCCAGGCATTGTTGTTAATTGTGTCCGGCCACCAATCTTCATGCTTGTATCTATTAAAAATACTGTAGGCTTAAACAATTCACTCCTCTCTAGGAGTCGTTTTTTTTATTTGCAAGATGAGGGTAGGGACTAGAGTGTCTTTAAGGATCTCTGCAAGACTTGATATTCCTATAACTAATTCAGCACATTTTATTACTCCTAGTTTCTCCTACTATAATTACTGGCAGCTTCAGTTGGCTTGCTCTCCTGCAAGTGAGATTTGCCAAAGTGTGAGGGCACTGATATTTATTTTGTGCCACAGATCACTCTGATCAGTACAATTTCAGCACCTGTTATCTCATAAATCCCCTAAACAACATTTTAAACACTGCTTTACATTAATATAGACTGAGTATTTAGTAAATCTATTTCTTCCCTACCACATTTTTTATACACATTATGGTTCCCCGTAAAGGGAAATCCTAACAGATGGTCATTAGTGATTGAAAAGAGCATTCCTTTTTTTTTCACAGACTATTTTTAGTTGAACAGTTTTATTTCAGAGCATAGTTTATAGACAATACTAAAGTGTAGGTTTTGCACTGAGAAGGTGTTTTGCTTGCTGTGATTTTCATAAGGAAGAGCCTAAGATTGATTTTCAGTGCCAACCGGCACTCAATTTCAAAGACACCTCAAGAATTCAGTTAAGCAAATCTCAGTTTCCTGATAATAGGAGTCAATGCACTATATCCCCACCTTCTCCATCTGCATAACTATCATTGATATCATCCATTATTAATATGAATATATAACATTGAGCTAATAGTAGATCATAGCATCTTGCTCATGTAAAAAAATATCAGCCTTGCTGAATGTTTCATGATGACCTAATAGCTTTATTTATTTATTTTTTTATTGGAGATGAGGTGAAAGCTAGAGAAAGTATGTAGTTAAAAAAAAAACCCAAAACACTGTAGTTTTATTTTTGGATTTTCTGCCACTGACTCATAGTATGAACTTGAACCAGTCACCTATCCACACAAATGACTTGGTTTATAGACTAATGTGAGAAAATGCTTCAGCTTCCCTATTTTGGAGAACTGCCGAGATCACTTACATAAATATTTTTCTTTGAGCTCCCTAGAAGACAGGAACTTTATAAATATTTAGTATTATTGTTACACCTTAGGTACAAGTAGACAGGAAAATTATGATATTCTCAAGAAGAAATACTTATTTTAGACCATCCTAGCTCATACAGAGATACTGCATTGGCTTATAATTGTCTTTTGGGTTTCTTTTTTCCTCACTCCTTCCCCCTACCCCTTGCAGTTGACTAATGTAGGAATATAAATAAACCTTAGCAACAGAGGGTTCGGAGGTAAGGAAACTCAGCATGGGGGCAGCCACACTGGCAGATTGCATGCTATGTATCAAAGTGAGGAGTTAAAATAAATATTACATTTCAAATCCTTGATTGAAAAGTGTGAGAAAATGATTCATTTTAGAAATGACTAATTTGGTTGAATATTTTGAACTTAAGACCTCACTGAATCGCTAGTTTTGACTATTTGATTTCTTTTGTCTATTCATGTATCCAAAGGATATATGTGGAGAGAAGCCTAAAAACGGTGCTTGTAACTAATACATTTAAAGTCGGTCTGTTCATTTCAAGCAGAGTCTTACAAAATTAATTCACCTGTTTCTCTGCAAATGCTTGCCCAACCAACTGTTCCTCCAGCCTTTTAATGGAACTGGGTTCTGGAATGATGTTCCTGGAATGCATACAAAGGTTATTTTTGGATGGTGGAATTTCAGGTGATTTTTTAAAAGTTACTTTCTTATTCACATTTTTCTGCATTTCCTGACATTTTTCTTTAAATAACCAGCAAGTTTCAGTTTTAACAAAAACAATAGTTTTAAAAACTAATTTTGGATCCCCTTACCACGATTTCATTCTCTTCTCTGCCATATTCTCTGAGTTTTTAACAGACCTATGCTTTCTTCCTGCTTTCCTTACAAATTTAAGACAAGCAGCAATGCACTAACTGATTTCCAAAATCAGAAAACTGAGTCCCCTATGCAGTTGAAGTGTAGAGTTGGTTTTGATCCAGAGAACTCAAGCAGTGTACAAAGCACACACAGATAACATTTTCTATTTTGTCTCAAATTACTGGGGTGATTCAAGCCAAAGCAGACTGGGTCTCTTGAGTATGAGTTATGCTAATAATGTTCTGTTTGTTGACCTGATCTCAAAATGGTTATATTAGTTTTAATGTTTCTTGAGTGCTCAGGGTGTTTTGGATGCAATGCCAGTCACAACAAAAGACAATAACTTCACACTCAATGAAATAATAACAACAATTCAAAACTTTCTCTTTTGTGTATTCATGTGTGGTCTTTTCTATTTTTGCCTCAATACCAATGCAGAGCAGAACACTCAGTTACATCTGGGGCCAAGCTTTCCCCCACAGAACAACTTTGGTAAGAGAATGCTTACAGGAGGATCTGGGCATGCATGTATTCACTCTTCCTACAAATATTCATGAAGCATCTATTGCATGATCTCCACATTCTAGGCAATGTGGAACCAGATGTGGTTCCTGATCTAAAGAAGCTACTGGATGAAAACAAGCCTGTAGACAAAAAGCACACTGAAGTGTAATGGGTGCCATATGGGGTCTGGCAGAACATTCCATGGAGCCTACTGTGGACAGTATCCACAGATAGGATGCTATCTTACAGTGAAGTGTGAGAAGGAGAAGAAAACACTTCAAAGGAAGGAGAAGAGAAATGAAAAACCCTGGAGAGCAAGCAATGCAAATAGGCACAGTAATGCAAAACAGCGTGGCTCTCCACTGAGGATTCCAGAGGGAGTTTTCATGTGGTCTAGAGGCCAATGGGTGAGTGAGAAGAGTGATGGAAGGTGAAGCCAAAATAGTTAATGGTGGAAGAATTAAGGAAAGCATGACTTTTTTTTTTTTGTTTTAACAAGGAGACAAAAAGTCCTGATACATGTGAATTTGGGGGTTTGTATAATGAACCCCAGGAAGGAGTTGTAGCAATGTGCTTCTTCCAGGTTCCTCCAGGCTAGGAATAAAAGCAGGGTCACAAAACAGAAAGTTTGCCTTTAATCATTTTACAATAATCTTACTTCCCTGAAATCCCTGCCCAGGATAGTGAGAGGATAGTGAGTGTGGCCCACACAGTGCCATGAGCCACTTCTCTGGGACTCCATTCCCCCTTTTTGTTCCTCTTTTTCTCCATATCCCCTTTTCTTCATGGCTGAAGCCAAGTCCCTGGTGCTTGTAGAAACCCAATTCCAAAGTTGTCTCCCTTACATTGCTGTATGGTTGTTGCTGCCCTCAACATTTGTCTGGTGGGTCCTGGTGGAGGTGAGGCACCAGCTACCTATATTTCATAGTCTCCATGTCCAGTTCTTGTAAGGCTTTGGAAGCTCTTTTATTTCTCATTTTATTTCGAGGTTCCAACATCACTCTTCTCTGATCCTGGCCTATTGCCGTTGGCCAGCTCTGCAGACCTTGATCCAAACTCTCCTTGGGAAAAATCCCTTCCCAGGCAAGTCTCTATGCACTTTGGCAAGCAGATCCACCTACAGGTCACTTTCCAGACGTGGTCAAATATTCCGGTATTCTTAGAAGAAAATAGATTAGATGCATGACGGTAATTTCTGAAAAGTTATGGGAAAAGATAGGCAGGGGGAAAACAGGCTGAAATATGAGGTGAGGAGAGAGAATGGGGCGTGTAGGTGGCTTGTGCGGAGCCTGCCCTACTAACCCGTATTTTTCATCTGATAGTCTCTCTTATTTGTTTTTCTGTTTTGTATTGTTTGTATTTTCATAAATACAAACTTTCGAACTTTTTGGAAACTTGGCAGATTATAAATAAATAAGCAAGGTAAACTTTAGTGGCCATATTGTATTTAGCATTCTGAAGACAGTGGTCAAAGGTAGAGGCAAAACGAAAACAAAACAAACTTTTGATAAACATGGTTATGGCCAGAACTTGGAATAGCAAGAAAAGAGAATGTTAAATTAAAATATAGCTCCCAAATGACAATTCAACCCTGACCACCTCTGCTGATGACAAAGTAGTTTGGCTGACTTTGTTCCGTCAAGGCCAAACCAAACCAAACCAAAGCTAGGTGAAGGCAAGCACCAGGGCTCCAACTCTTGCCGTGTGGAGCAAGCTCTGGGGCCACGCCGGGTGGGAGAGTGAGAGAAATCCTCGAGGGTAGGTGAACCGGGTCCCCCCCATGGAAGTAGGGACGTCACTGGAAACAAAGGCTCTGGAAAGCAACGGATACAGACATGTGAAGGTTACCCTCGACGGGGGCTTTCTCTCCATCGCACTTCAGACTACCCCTTTTGCTCAATTTCCCCCCTCCAAGCTAAACTTGCCCTCTCTCGTCAATTTCCATTCTTTTCCCGGGAACCTCTGGCCCACGTTCTGCAGAGCTCACGCTCTTCCCGCTCTAGGATTCTCTGGCCCTCCTCCTTTTCCCTCAGCCTCTGGCCGCTTTCTTCCTCTCTCGGCGTCTGCTTCCTGCCTTTCTTTCCAGGAAGCCCCTCGCTTTCCTTCCCACCCAGCCCAGACCTCGGGGACCAAGTCAGGGGTTGGGGAGGCAGGTGGATCCGAGGGAAGGGCCGGGCAGGGTGGGAGTTGGCAGGGCCGGGACCCGACGGGACTGAACGGGACAGGGCTGGACGCGGCGCGCCCTGCCGGCCGCCAGGGGCAGGGAGAGCGGGTCCTGCCCCTCCCGGGCGGGCGCGCGTCGGGCCCGAGGGGCGGTCCCTGGGCTCCCGCTCGCAGCCGCCGCTCCTCGTCCTGCTCCTTGCTCCCCAGCGGCGGGAGCGGGGTGCCGGAGGGCAGGAGGCGCCCGAGGATGTGCTGCTGGCCGCTGCTCCTGCTGTGGGGGCTGCTCCCCCGGGCGGCGGCGGGGGGCTTGGGCAGGACCTACTCGCACTGGACCCTCCTCGACTCGGAGGGCAAGTACTGGCTGGGGTGGGACCAGCGGGGCAGCCAGATCGCCTTCCGCCTCCAGGTGCGCACCGCCGGATACGTGGGCTTCGGCTTCTCGCCCACCGGGGCCATGGCGTCAGCCGACATCGTCGTGGGCGGTGTGGCCCACGGGCGGCCCTACCTCCAGGTAAGCGCGTCTCCTCCCGGAGCCCGCCCGGCAGAGCCCCGTCCCGTCCCGACCCCAGCGAGGGTGCAGGTGCGGGGCGTCCCCAGGGTCAGCAGCTCGGTCTCGCCTGGCGCAGCCCTGAGCCCCCGGCCGGGCTCACCCTCACCTCCGCTGGCAGCGCCTGCGCTCCCCGAGCCGCCGAAGGCGCGCAGAGGCTGGGCCCCCGGAAAGCCGAGCTCTAGTGACCCCAGGCAGGTTTCCTTCTTTGAACACTTTCCTGTCCCCAGCGCCCCACTTAAGAGACACCCCCCTACCCCCGCCTACACACCTGCAACGCATTCCCCTTCATCCCTGACCGGAAGGGAGAAGGACCTCGGCTTTGGCTTTGCCGATCTAACGGGACAGCTCGCAGAGAAGGGAGGGGACAGAGCGCTTTAGTACTTCGCGGACTTGCTGTCTAGGAGTGGGAATCTCAGAACTTTCCAAATCGTGGCCATTTTCTTAAAGTAATTAGTGAATACACATCACTATTTTGGAGCCCCCAGGCGCGGGGGTGATAACAGCTACACCATTCTCCAGAAGAAGGTCCTTAAGAATGAATCGCTTAGGGACTTTGCTATTCCGAGAGCTGTTCAGGAAGCCACATTTAGAGACTAAAATCGAAGGTCCCCGTGCAAAATCTCCTGTGAAGTGGCAACACTTTCGTTTACTTTAATAACCAACAAAGTTAATTTGACCGCTACTGATTTGCTTTGAAGGAGCCTAAGTAACCACCTTGCCGGTTCATAGGTGGCGCCTTACTAAACAGAAAAAAGAGAAAAAGATTGTGAGATGACCAAAATGATTAGGTGGTTAGGTTTCCTGGACATCCTTCTTTAACCGTGACCAACGTTTGGATGGCGGTGAATGTACACGCTTTGTTGCTTATAAAATTACATCCAAACATACTGCCCTTTGCTAAAAGTCTTTTGATCCACATGAAAACTCCTAATTGCTCTGGCATTGCATTAAGGTTTTGATAGTATTAAAATCAGTGTTCTCGGTGGATTTAGAGTGCATTTCTTAGTGATTTTATCTCTAACTTCTCAGTTCGATTTCCACACCGTTTAGACTGAGATATGCCATCAAATTTGAACCCTGATTCTGGCACTGAGCCGTTAACTCTGGCAGGAAATAAAGTGACAACAATAAAAAGTTCAAAACCACTCTATTATCTATTTTTTCACAAATTAATCGTCTCTTCCCCGAAAGGAGTAATTTTACAACTCCAATAAAATAAAGTTTATGAGGATTGCATTCTGCTGAAGTCACTGATGTATAAATTTTCTCCTGGTGCAGCATCTCAGACATTAACTTTATGAACCAAAGGATTTGACCACAAACGCAGGCCTCACTAGGGGAATGACTTATTCTCCTGTGATGCAAAGTAGACAATCCCTTATTTACCGATTTGAGCCAACGTTTTCTAAAAAACAGAAATTTTAACTGTTTGTTTAGGGTGAGGAGTATAGCATGCCTTTTTAACTGTCCTTGCATGTTCTACAAAAGGGAGCATGAGAGCACTTACTATGTTACTATTAAAATGGGACACACTTTGATTGTTAACTCCATGTTATTTTCCCCCAAAGAGTAGCATTTCTAGAAAGCTCAACCCATTGTATGTCAAATGAAAGGCCATGAGTAGAATTCTGATTCAACATGCCATAATAGGTCCACCAAAAGGATAAACTTGGTTAAACTACAGTGTTTTCACCCTGTTGGTGAAAGATTGCATGAGACTTAATTAAGTACTTGTTAGATTGATTTTGAAACATAGAAATTTTCTTAAAGTAATTAGTGAATACACATCACTATAAGATAAATTATGAATGGCTGCATTTCCAATATATTTAAGGAGCAATAAATAGGATTTCCCCTTCATTTTTATTCCTATGAAAATAAAATTATTTTTACATGTAAAGGATGATCATTTTCTTATTTGGCTGACATATTTTTTTACCTTTCCATTTCTTTAAACATTGTACTCATTTTAGGGCATACAAAAGGCATTAAAAATTATGCTATCCAATTAAATGGAAAGACAGTTTACTTAAAATCTGTTTAATAAGATGAAATACACCAAATACTATAAATGAAAAAAATAAATCAATTTCAGTTTTTATCATCCAGGCTGAATGATTCAATTTTACAGTACTTGAAATTCAGTCTTCTCTCTAGAAACTATTTATTTAAGATTCTTCATACACTAGTGTGAGAAAGGTATTTTCAGTAACTATACCAAAAAGTAAATAGTATTCTTTTTTCTTTCTTTTTTTTCAGACAGAGTCTCACTCTGTCACCCAGGCTGGAGTGCATTGGCACTATCTTGGCTCATGGCAACCTCTGCCTCCTGGATTCAAGCGATTCTCGTGCCTCAGCCTCCCAAGTAGCTAGGATTACAGGTGCTGGCCACCACACCCAGCTAATTTTTGTATTTTAGTAGAGATGAGGTTTCAGCATGTTGGCCAGGCTGGTCTCAAACTCCTGACCTCAGGTGATCCACCCTCCTCAGCTTCCCAAAGTGCTGGGATTACAGGTGTCAGCTACCCTGCTTGGCCATAAATAGGATTCTTAAATATAGCATATGTGATTCTATTAGTAGAATTTATATTTTGTGTAATTTTGCTCCCAGTGAGAACAACATTTATATAGAACAATGACACAAAAATAATTGGCTCCTGGGGCATCAATATATGCATAGCAGCCACTAAGAGCTAGATGGACAGTGATACCAGGGTGTATGATAATAACCCAAGTTGCTATTCCTAGTCACCTCATCACGTAGCTTTTTTGCATATTTTATTTTGCCCTTTTAAATTTAATTGTAAACTAAGACTTCACGTTTTAAAAATTATTCTGATTTTTATTTTCCCCATTATATTAAACTCTTCTTTTCAAAAGGGTGTTAACTCCTTGAGAACTATATAAGTATAAATTTTTATCAATCAGGTAGAGAATCATTGGCTTACTGTCACAAGCCCAAATGTCTGTAGATGTCAGAAAAGATATCTAAGAGTGGCTGGAGGCCATTAACTTAAGTGAAACAAGCTAGATGCAGAAAGATAATTACTGCACATTCTCACTTATAAGTAGGAGATAAAAAATGTGTACACACGGATGTGGAGTGTGGAATGATAGACTCAAAAGGGTGAGAGAGTGGGAAGCTGTGGAGGAACAGAAATTACTTATTTGGTACAATGTATGTTGTTTGGGTGATGGATACACTAAAAGCCCTGACTTTACCGCTATGCAATCTCTGTGTGAAAAGAATCTGCACTTGTAGCCCATACATTTATACAAATTAAAAAATGAGAACAAAAGAGTGATGGGAGCTTGAATGGAACAGGCAGGATGTAATGCAACAGAGAGGAGATGGCGCTGAGGGAACCAGGGGTTTTGTGAGCAAATTACTGTTATAAGGGAATGTAAATCCAGCATTGCCAGATCTTCTGTTTGTTCTATTTTTTTTTTTTTTTTGAGAGAGAAGACAAAAAATTAGATTCTCTGTACTCTTTTCTCTCTTTTTTTCTCTCTCTCTCTGTGTTTGTTTAAAAATATTCAAATTACTAAATACTGGCAACAATTCAACCGTCATATAGTGTGCCTGCACACACACTCACATACAATTTCAACTGGGATATATCTCACAGACAACCAAATCTGGGACTCAGAGAGAAAGGCTAATATTAATAAAGAATCAACCCAAATAATGAAAATTCATGAAAGGGAGACAGGCAAGTCCCATTTCTTTTTAGGCTCGTTCTATTCTATGCCAGGAAATGGGTCCAGCATTGGGGGCCTTGCCCATTGTTTTGGTTGTCTGTTCTTGTGTAACAAACCATCCCATACAGAGTAGCCTAGCACAGTGACAGCGTTTCTTTTGCTCATACGTCTGAAATTTGGTGGGGACAACTCCAAAGTGGGTGGTTGGAAGAATATGAAGCCTTGTTCCCTTAAAGTTATGGCTGGCATTTGACGTTGTCTCTTGGTAGGGACCCTGCCTGGTGCTGTGGTAGGATCATAACCTCTCTGTGTGGCTGCTTGACTTCATCACAGCATAGTGGTATGTACCAAGAGGGAACCAAGAGGCCAGGAGGAAACTATAGCCTTTCATAACTTAGTCTTCCAGTGTGGTCACAAACCCACTAGATTCAAGAGGGAATGCAGACTATCTGAACATCACATTGGAAAGACAGTGACATGGGAATTCAACGGTGAAGCCCCAAGTCTTGGACTTTCTATATTGGGAGAGACTTTTTATTACTGATCCCATTTCATTACTCATTGTTTATTTATTCAGATTTTTTAGTTCTTCCTGATTCAGTCTTCATAGGTTGTATGAGTCAAGGAATTTATCTATTTCCTTTAGGTTTTCTAGTTTGTGAGTGTATAATAGTCCCTGATAATCTGTTGTATTTCTTTGGTATCAGTTATAGTTTTCTCCTTTTTCATTTTTGATTTTGTTTATTTGGGTATTCTCTATTTTTCTTGGTTATTCTAGCAAGTGGTTCATGAAGTTTGTTAATCTTTTCAAAAAATTAACTTCATTTTGTTGAATCTTTGTATTTTTTTGTCTCTGTTTTGTTTAATTTTGCTCTGATCTTTATTATTTCTTTTCTTCTACTAGTTTTGGGTGTGGTTTTTCTTGTTTTTCTAGTTTGTTGAGGTGAATTATTAGATTGTTTATTTGAAATTTCTACTTTTTGATGTAGGCGTTTCTTGCTATGACCTTGCCTCTTAGCACTGCTTTTACTGTACCCCATAAGTTTTGGTATATTATGTTTACATTCTATTTAAGATTTTTTTTTTATTTCCTCTTTAATTTCTTCCTTGATCCAGTGGTCATTCAGGAGTATGTTGTTTAATTTTCATGTATTTGCAGTTTCCAAATTTCCTCTTGTTATTGATTTCCAGTTTTCTTTCATTGTGATCTGAGAAGATACTTTATATGAATTAGTATTTTAAAAAATTTATTGAGACTTGTTTTGTGTCCTAACATGTGGGCTGTCCTGGGAAATATTTCATGTGCTGATGAGAGGAATGTATATTCTGTAGCTGTTGGATGAAATGTTCTGTAAATGTCTGTTAGGTTCATTTAGTCTAATGTGCAATTTAAATCCAATGTTTCTTTGTTATTTTCCATTTAGATGATCTGTCTAATGCTGAGAGTGGGGTGTTAAAGTTTCTATTACTCTATTGGAGTATGTCACTTCCTTTAGATCTAATAATAATTGCTTTGTGATTTATGGTGTTTTGGTGTTGAGTGCATATATATTTAGAATTGTGTTTCTAAATATATATGCAGCTCTTGCTGAGTTGATCCCTTTATGATTACATAATAACTTTCTTTGTCATTTTTTAGTGTTTTTTACTTAAAGTATGTTTTACCTGATATAAGCATAGTCACTCTTGCTCACTTTTGATTTTTGTTTGTATGGAATTTCTTTTCCATCCTTTAATTGCAGTTAATATGTGGCTCTACAGGTGAGATTAGTATGGTAAGCAGTGTATTGTCAGGTCATATTTCTGAATCCATTCAGCCAGTCTGTATTTTTAAGTGAAAATTTTAATTTGTTTACATTCCAGTTTATTATTGATATGTGAGATCTTATTCCTCTTATTTTATTAATTGATTTCTAGTTGTTTTGTGTATCCTTTGTCCCTTTCTTACTCTCTTACATCATTGTAGTTTTGTGGTTTTCTGTAGTAACATTCTAGTCTTTTCAATCTTGTATGTTTGCTCTAGTTGTTTTTAAATTTCATGTGTTTTCATGATGTTAGATATGGTTCTTTCACTTTTGGGTGTAGAACTCCCTTGGCACTTCTTGTAGGTCTGGTTTGGTGGTGATAAACTTCCTCAGTTTTTGACTGTCTGGGAAAGACTTGATTTATCCTTTGTTTTATAAAGAATAACTTTTCTGGGTATGGCATCCTTGGTTGGCAGTGGTTTTTTCTTTCAGAACTTTGAGTATATCAGCTTATTCTTTCCTGACCTATAAGGTTTCTGCTATTAGTCTAGTCTGATAGGGGTACCTTTATAAGAAACTCTATGCTTTTCTCTTGATTTTTATGAGTTTTCTCTGTGTCTTTGACTTCGATATTTTGACTTTAATGTGCTGAGTAGAAGAACTTTTTAAATTGTTTCTATTTGGAGACCCCTAAGCCTCTTGTTTCTGGATGTCTAAGTTTTTTGCAAGATTTGGGAAGTTTTTATCTATTGTTTTATTAAATAGGTTTTCTAACCCTTTCATTTTCTCTTCACCGTCTCAGATCCTAATTCAAATATTTGGTCACTTTATAATGTCCTGTGTGCCATATAGGCTTTGCTCATTCTTTTTTTATCCTTTTTATTTTTGTCTGAGTTATTTTAAAAGACCCGTCTTCAAGTTCTGAGATTCTTTCCTTTGCTTCATCTAGTCTGTTGTCGAAGTTTTAGAATCTCTTTTGTATTTAGTTCAATAAATTCTTCAGCTGTAGAATTATTGTTTTGTTCCTTTTTATGACATCTGTCTCTTTGGTAAATTTCTCATTTATTTCCTGAGTTGCTTTTCTGGTTTCTTTGCATTATTTCTCAGTATTCTGTTGTATCTCACCTACTTCTTTAAAATCAGTATTTTGAATTATTTTGGGGGGAAGATTTTTAAAATTTCTTTTTGATGAGAATCTGTTGCTGTAGAATTATTGTGTGCCTCTGGAGATATCATATTTCCTTATTTTTTATGTTTCTTGTGCCCTTACATTAATAATCTGTGCATCTGAAGTAGCAGTTGCTTCAATTTTTTCAATTTGCTTTCATAGGGGAAGACATTTCTTGAAGATGTATCTATGGTGTTGGCTGGGTAGGGCACTTTGGCCTTGACTTTAGGTGTGGGCAGTTGTATAGTCTCTATAATTTTTCCAGCTGTAAATAGTGTAAGTGGTGTCTGCAATTTCCTCAGTGGTTTAGGGTGTGATTATTAGTGGAGGTTGTGGTGAAGTTTTGCTGGGAACTAGGACATTAGGTGGGCCAGTCTTTGGGCATCAGTAGTGGCAGCAGTGGGTTGACCACTAGCCTGTGCAGGTCCTGGGAATGTCATGGTAGGCCAGGATGATGGGCAGGTTATCATGTCCCTGGGTAGCAGGTGTGCTGTGGGCAATGGCAGTCGCTGTGGTGGGACAGCTTTCTGGAACCCAAGTGGTCAGTGCTGGTGTTGGTGATGTCTGTGATGAACTGGGCAGGCTAGCCCCCAATCCTACAGATGGCACTTGAAAATGTACAGATGCCTTTTTGTTGGGGTGGCAGGATCACTTCCAGTGGCTCCTGTCTCAGCCCGACAGTAGTGTCTGTGAGTAATGAGTGTCAGTTGGGCTCCAGGGATATGGAGGTCCAGGGGCTGTTAGGCCTCAAGGCAGAACACATTTTGGCAGAAGCAGGGCTTTCATAATGTCACTGTGCGGCAGCTGCTTAGGACCTGGGGTTTGTAGAACTCAGCATGAGCTTCCTCTCTAGCACAATGCCGTTGTGTGATCTCCAGGCAGTTCTCTATGTTAGTCTCAGGGCCTGTGAGAGTCAAGGGGCTCTCCTATGGGGCTAGCATTGTAGAATTCTGTGGCAGGAATGTGGACCACTTGGTGTCTCTCACTTACCCTTTCCTCACATTAAAGAGCCTCCCTGGGCTCCCAGCTGATCCCAGCCAAGCTGGCTTCCTTGCTTCCCTCTCATTCCTTGCTTTCAGTGATTCCATCACTTCTCTGTTGAATTCCGGCATTCTCTCTCAGATGATCTATTCAAAATGTGATTATCTAATTGCTATTTCAGCTCCTCTCCCTGAAAAAGGTGAGTACCATCAGATACATGTAGTCAGGCATCTTGAAGCTTCCCTACCACTACTTTTGAGTACCTGTCTACATGCATCCATTTTCTCTTGGCGCTACTGAAATTGGGGGCAATCTTTACTTATTCTCCTTTCCTTTTCCCACCCCCTGCTGACACACACACACACACACACACACACACACACACACACACTCCACTCATAAGGAGTTGGAAGCAGTTGGTAATTTTTTAATTGTCCTTCTATTCCATACCCTCTCCACCCTAGAAAAAGACTTTTGAATCTCAGCAACCATATATTTTTCAGTGGTTGCCAATCACTAATTCAGGGTTAGATCCAATAGGACTACCTCCAGAGGGCAGTGTGACATTTACTTGCAGACTTGTGGAGTTTTGAAATCTACTAAAAAATACAAAAATTACGGGAGGCTGAGGCAGGAGAATTGCCTGAACCCAGGAGGCGGAGGTTGCGGTGAGCCGAGATCGTGCCATTGCACTCCAGCCTGGGTAACAAAAGCGAAACTCTGTCTCAAAAAAAAAAAAGAAAAAAAAAATTAGCCAGGTGTGATGGCGGGTGCCTGTAATCCCAGCTACTCGGGAGGCTAAGGTGGGGAGAGTTGCTTGAACCCGGGAGGCAGAAGTTGCAGTGAGTGGAGATCGTGCCACTGCACTCCAGCCTAGGTGACACAGTGAGACTCCATCTTGGGGGAAAACAAATCAGATTTTACTTAAGGCCACAGACCTTTTAAAACTATATCGAGGGACCTGGCATATGGAAATTTGTGCTGCCCATTTTAACCTTTCTGACTCTATCTGGAGATACTTTTCTCATAGAGGATATTAACAGATATGATCAAAATGGGAAAGAAAAGAGAAATGTGGTTGTAAAGTGAAGCCTATCTCAGTGTCATCTATTGGATAAATTGTTCTGGACCAGCTCATGCTTGTGGAAACATTTCCCTTGGATGCTGCCGAGGTCAGTTTCTACACTGTCTTTAACGGAAGTGCCAGGGGTGAGGTGGGAAGCCGTCTCCTTTTGCACTGGCTTTTCGGAACCTCACTACTTTGTCTCAGTGAATCAGTTCAGCTTTCATTGCCCTGATGAATTTATGTCCTTTCCTTGTTCTGTGCCCCTTTTTGACACATAACAACTCCACCCCCACCCGAATCATTTAGCAAGTGAGTGCCCAATTGAGGCAAGTAATGCAGCTGATGAATGCTGAGTTTGTGTGAATTAGAGAAGAGAGCAACATTGTTGGATATGCCTGTTGAATTTGCACAAAAATTGATTCACCCTTCTTATGGGGATATAAATTGCCAGTGAATGGAGGCTGAAACTTACGTTATTATTTCTTACAGGCTAGCTTGCTTGTCTCGAAAACTGAGGCCTTCTGTGATGCGAAGTGTCTTCAGCAGCAGGGTAATTGCTGCCGGGCCACTCGCTGAGGAAGTGCTTAGAACTGATTTGGAAATCACAGAAAACAGTGAGCATTCTTTGTGGTTAACGATGTGCTTCTTTTAAGTGCACCCCAGCCAATGGCAACAAAGAAATGTTTGGAAAGCAAATTGAAAGGCTGTAAGGGAAAGATGAAGAGAGCGTACAATCCTGACACAGCTCAGCTGGTTGGTGCTCTGTTAAGAAATATTTATGTCTTCGGATTATGCCCCCCAACTTCCAGACAACGCAGGGACCTCTCCAAGCTTCATGCTTTGCGCATTAGTAATAAGGACACATGCTCCAGAGTAATGCTGGAACACAGGTTAATGCTCTTCAGCTGTATGCTTCTCCCTGGCAGAGCACATGATTTCATAATTAGCCTGAGGAAACAGGCAGCCCTAACAGCCAAGGAAACAATGCACCTGAATTGACAAATGAAGTTCAAGGCTTTAGGCAACCGATGGCATATTTCTGGAGCGCTGAAAGGAGAGGCAAGAGTAGAAAGTGAACGGTGGTTTATTGATTTTTCAATTGTAATAGAGCCTTATTAAAATAAAGTTACTGGCGAAAGGGGTGAATTTATTACACACTGTCATGTTTCTGCAAGTATTTGATTCACATGTAATACAAAGAAACTGTGCCTATGGATGACTCACAATGCTTTTTATTGTAACTTAAAAAAAATTGGTAAAGAACTTTTAAGCAGGAAAAACATTTCTCCAGGAAGCTTCTTCTAAATCTATTTCTTTTTAACTTGTTAACTTTCAGTAGAAAACAAAGCTGTTCATAAGGGAACCTTATAGCATATATGCAAAAATGTCAGCAAAAATAAATTCAAAGGATAATTTTTATTAACTGTACACTAGGGATTATATATCTGAGTATCATACAAGTAATGTACAGATCAGATCCCATTTGTTATGAAGGTCTGTCTTATTCATCTAATTTAGCCAAACATTGTAAGAAAATCTTGACACCATTCTTGCTTTTTGAGCTAAATGTTGTTGATGTTTGTATATTTACTCCCTGCCTCTTAAGGGCTCATACTTTGGTTGATTACTCTCAAACCTCCCACTCTCCCTTGCCTCTCCCCTCAGTGTTTCAAGTGAGAAAACTAAGTCTTAAGTAACTATTAAATGGCTTATTGGAGGCCATACAGATCAACAGCCTGGATTTATTTCCTCTGTGTCCTCGTTCTTCTGAAAGCAAACTGAAAATTAAGAAAAACATATGTTAATTTTCCTCCTAATCAATGAAAGAACAGGTATAATCAGATACATTTTAAACAGATTGATAAAATGAAATCATATCATTTCTCTTACTGCTTTTATTCCACTATAAATGGCACACTTACACATTCCCATAATATGATTTTTATGGTTTTTCATTCATCATATGCCATACCTTGTGATAAGTCTGTTCTCATGTCATTCTCATGATAGTCCCATGAGTCAATATCTTATTTCTCTCATTTTGTGGGGTTCCAGGTCACACCACATGGCAATCGTCTGTGGCTGTCATATGGCTACTTCAGTAAAATACTCAGAATGTTGGAATGTTCGTTTACTGAGTATTTACTGAATGTTTATTGAACACTTCTAGATGCTGGGGACACAACACTGAATGAGATAAAACCATTGGTATTATGGAGCTCGTATTGTGGTGGGCGGGTAGCAGTAAACAAATAAGAGAAACATCAGAAAGTGCTAAGTGCTGTGCAGATAATTAAAATGGAGTGATGTGATAAGCAGTGTGTCTGTGTGGCTATCTGAGATCAGGGTGCTGTTACTCAAAACATGAAAGAAAACAAGTGTCCCAAGTTTTGAAGGTTGTCTTTCGATGTTAACCATAGTGTGTACAATTCAAAACATTATATACTATGAAGAAGATCATCTGGCATGGACATCAAAGAGCTCAGTACACCTTGAATACAGGAAACTACCTACCTGGGGAAAATATAATTAATGTTTTTTCAAATATGTCTGAACCGCATGAGCTCTCTCTTCTATTTCTGTGGCATTGTTACACAGATGCTTAGTAAGCTCAGCTAGAGTCTTTCAAGCTTTGATCCGGAGACTTGGTGATTTTATAGCAGTTTCTTTCTTAATACTAGGCATGGATGTGTTTCTCTCAGATTCTGTATTCTTTCTCATCAATAATATTAGAGAACTAAAGGCCTTTGAGAAGATAGATCAACAAAACAGATGTATGTCTGGGGAAAATTACCATCTTTCATGCAATTTTTGAATTACAACTTTGAAATCTCAAGTTTCTTAGGAAAAACTAAATTTCTGCCCTTTTTGCCCTATGAAGTATATACATTGAAATCTCATTTATAAAAGGAAACTCATGGTAGGTGTAACCAGGTAGATGCTAGCCCTCCTGATACTTGGGAGACCCAGATCTTTTTGGATAGGGCCAAAATGAGTTCATACTATGGCAGATTGCAGTCCAGTAATGAGCAGGCGGAGTTTTAATAGAGAAGTTAGAACTGGGAAAGATACTTTTTATTCCTTTGTGAAAATTTCAAGTTCATCTGCACATTAGAATCACTTGGAGATGTTTTAATAATTCCAGTGCCTAGGCATCCCCATCCGCCACCAGTCAAAGCATAATCCCTGGGCGGTGGACAGAGGCATTAACGTATTTTTCAAGTTTCACCATTGATTCCACTGTGGGGTAAGTTCAGTAACTACTGACCTATGTGGTTAGGTTCTTTGGTAGGAATTAGACAACTCGACTTGCAGAGGTATGGAAAATTCCAGGCATAGGGTGTGGGGATGCAAAGCAAGTTTCCACACACAGCCACTCAGAGTGGCCATCTGATGTTTTAAGAAAGGGCTAGCATATGCTTGCACATTTCAGATTATTTTTTAAGATAGGAAAATAAGCTGGGTTTTCCTAGTATGGAAACCCTTCTGAGATAAGCTTAATGAATTTGTTGATAACTCTAATTATTTTCTCTAATTTATATAGTGAGGGCTGGGCACAGGGGCTCATGCTTATAATCCCAGCTACTCAGGAGGTTGAGACAGGAGGATCACTTGAGGCCATACGTTTGAGGCTGTAGAGAGCTATGATTGCACCATTGCACTCCAGCCTGGGGAATGGAACAAGACCCTGCCTCCAAAATGCTAATAATAATAATTTATGGACTGAGACAGCAATTGTTGAACTGAGGGTAGAGGTGTGTTTCAGAATATTCTGAACTAGGAACTTTTCTTTCATCCTCAGAGCTGCCTCCCATTCCTACACACCTGTTGTCAACTGGTATCAGCTGCTGTATTTCTAAGCAACAGGGATAATTTTAAATAGAGTTTAAAATTTAACAGTTGTGTGTGGTCACAGGGCATCAAAGCAACATTATTTTGTCTCATTAGTAAATGAAAGTCCCAGGCAATTCTGAGCTTGTATTTAAGCCAAGAGAAGTGTTCTCCAAAATCTTTTGTTAGAATTAACAGTGACAAAATTGACCCCCTTTTTATTCTGAAAAAATTTCCAGTGTCTTTCTGGTTATGTAAATAGATATCCCTTCCCTTTCTTCTCCATTCTGCAAGGTTACTAATAAGCAGTGAAATGCCCGCAAGCTATAGTTGCAGAAGGGAGGAGGAGGAAGAGCAGCAGCAGTGGTGGATAATTAGTATCTTATTAGAGTATGGAAGAACATTTGCAAGTGGATGACTGTGTCAATGCTGCCAGATCTTCTGGAGGTACCAAAAACATTCCATGTGCTTGGCAGATATTCAAGAAATATCAAGCAGGATATCTTCTAGACAGGGTGTGAGTCCCAGCACTGCTGCTACTTACTCATTATGTGGTTCTTGGAGAACTCCTTAACCTAAGTGACAGTTTTCTTCTGTGAAGAAGAGAGATCATACTTAATTCATGGGCTTTTGTGAGGATGAAATGAATTAGGCGTGTTAAACTCTTAGTAGAGTATGTGACACACTGAAAATACTCAATAAATACAAGATATTATAAGGAATCTATCGCTTAGTGTAATGAGAGAATGGTCGGAAGACCACATAAAGACAAATATTCCAGCTTTTTAACTTAAGGAAAAGGTCTGCACTGAATGTATACATGGGAGAGATTATAGTAATTTTTGAAAGAAATTTGAAGTCAAACTTTAAGCAATTGGTTTGCGAACACCTTGCAATCATTAATGACTAGAGACCAGCATGGTTTCAGTACACACAGACTGTACAAGATGGCATTTTCTTTTGCATTTGATTTTCTGGACCTGTAGATTATGGTATTAAATATAGGTACATCTGAGTGATAGTAAAGGTATGTTTGCAGGGTTTCTCATTATATCCTTGTAGAGGATGCACTAAAAGTTGAATTAGTTATAATCATAAATATTTAAAACCCATACCCTAAACTTTTTTTTTGAGATGGAGTTTCACTCTTTCGCCAGACTGGAGTGCAGTGGCGTGATCTTGGCTCACTGCAACTTCTGACCCACTGGGTTCAAATGATTCTCCTGCCTCAGCCTCCCGAGTAGCTGGGATTACAGGCTTGTGCCACCACACTCAGCTAATTTTTGTATTTTTAGTAGAGACAGGGTTTTGCCATGTTGGCCAGGCTTGTCTCAAATTCTTCATCTCAAGTGATCCACCCATCTCAACCTCCCAAAGTTCTGGGATTACAAGAATGAGCTACTGCGTCCAGCCCCAAACTCATGATTAATAGACTGTCTACATTAGTTACCTAATGAGGACTTAAAAGATAGTGATATTCTAAAATAATCATAGGAAACTAAAGGTTAAAAATTCATTGAGGGTACAAGTAAATAAAGTCCAGTAACTCTTTAAAAATGATCTATCTGTGTATGTACAAAGTATAAAATTGTACTTAACTGGAATTCATGTGAAAAAGCTCTAAATAATACAATATGGCTGCTAAACAGATAAATGCAATGTTAGCCTATAAATTGTACTGTTCACATCAAGGGAAGTAATATTGACATATCGTCCTGTCTTAGGCTGGCCACACCAGAGGACTCCTTCTGGAAATACCTTTTAATGGACATGTGGATAACTGGAGCATATCAAAGAATTGCATGATAAGTGAAACCTTGGGAAATCTGAGTACCTGAGGAATGAAAAACAGCTGAGAATATTTTGCTTGGATAAAGAACAATAAGAAAGACATAATCATTGTCTTTAGAGTAGTAGTGGACGGTCTTGCTCAGGAAAGGTGGATTAGTTCCTACTTATTAAGCCCCCAAAGAAAGAAAAGAAGACCCAGTAAATACACATTAAAGAGTAGAAGAATGTAGCTTACTAAGGAATACATTTCTGACAACCAGAGGTATTAAATTTGAGTGGATTGCCTTGTGAAATTGTGAGGTCATGAGCATTATCACTGGAAGTATTGAATACTGTGTGATCATTTCTTAAAATATTTTTGAGACAAATTCTCCTTTGGTGGGAACTGGGATTATATCTCTTTCAGCTTATCTTCCAACTTATGCATGATGCTAAAATTACTTTGCATTTACACTTTCAGGTTATTCAAGAAATGAATAAAAGGGAAGACATCAGCAAATATAACACTGTCTATATTATTTTTTCACCTGCCTCAAGAAGTTCACCTGGTATCTGGATAGATATGCCCTAAATCATTACAATGGTTATGAGAATATTTCATCTCTTTTCCTGTTATTAATTTCAGTATATTGGCTGGGCGCAGTGGCTCACACCTTTGAGAGGCTAAGGCAAGCAGATCACTTGAGGTCAGGAGTTCAAGAGTTTGAGACCAGCCTGGGCAACATGGTAAAACCCTGCCTCTACTAATAATACAAAAATTACTTGGGCATGGTGGCACGCACCTGTAATCTCAGTTACTTAGGAGGCTGAGGCATGAGAATTGCTTGAACCCGGGAGGTGGAGGTTGCAGTGAGCCAAGATCATACCACTGCACTTCAGCCTGGGCAATAGAGTGAAACTGTCTCAAATAATAATAATAATAATAATGATTTCAGTATATTTTGAATCTCTATAGTTGTGTATAAGTTTTGAAATCTGAAAAAAATCATAAAAAGAAGGAAAGAATGTTTTATGACTGGTATATATTCAAAAGAAGGTGGAGGGCTTCAAAAGCAAAGCTGAATGTGAAGTTTCTGAGGTCCTGAGCCCCTCCCCTGGTGGTGCCTTACTTTGATCCTAGAACAGTCTATATGTTCCCTGCCTCCTGGCCTTCCCTTTAGCTAGGCATCTTAAACTTAACCTGACTTACCTCCAACCTGTTTCCTTCCCAGGCTTCGCCATCTCTATAAATGGCACTTCTTGTTAAATCCAATCAAAAATTAGGGGCGATCCTTGTTTCTGCTCCTTCCTTCACCCAATATATAAAACCCATCTTCAAGTTCTATTGACTCTTCCTTGAAACTAAATCTAACACATGCCCACCTCTCTCCAGTGTTACAACTACTCAAGCTTAAACCTGCAGAACCACTGCCAGCTCCTAAGTGTCTTCCAGCCACCACTCCTATTCCTTTTCATTCTTCACATGGAAGCCACAGAATTATAGAGATACAGATATAGATATACATTATGCCACTTGCTGTTTATAGCTTCCTACAATTGTGTGTACATTATCACAGTGTTTGGGGCCTCATCTGATCCCTGCTGACCACATGGACCCCTTTGGGCGCTGTAATTCAGTCCCACGGGCTTTTGTTGCTTCATCACACTGGATTTCAGTATATTGGCTGGGCGCAGTGGCTCACACCTGTAATCCCAGCACTCTGGGAGGGGATTACAACCTCCTGTCCAGGCCCTTTTCCATAGCTATTCTCTCTTCCTGGAAACTACTGTCTCTACACTTTGCATGGCTGGTTCCTAATTGTGGAAGGAAAAAAAGAAGGAGAGAAGGGAGAGAGGGAGAGAGAGGGAGGGAGGGAGGGATAAAAGAAATAACCAGTTTTATCTTCAAAATTTATTCCTTGCATAAAATGGACATGATCAGTTAAAAAATATTGAAAGAGAGGGAGGGAGGAAAGAAGGAAGGAAGGAAGGAAAGAGGAAAGGAAGGAAGAAGGAAGGAAGGAAGGGAGGGTAGGATAAAGGAAAAAACCAGTTTTATCTTCACAGTTTATTCCTTGCATAAAATGGACATGACCAGTTACAAGAAAAGATTGAAAGGGAGGGAGACTAGGGAGGAAAGAAGGAAGTAATGAAAGAAGGAAGGAAGAAGGAAGGAAGAAAGGAAAGTTAAAGGAAAGAACCAATTTTATCTTCAAAATTTATTTCTTGCATAAAATGGACAGGGACCATTTTATGCAAGGAATAAATTAGAAGTCATCTAATTTTTTCTTTTGAGACAGAGTCTCACTCTGTTGCCCAGGCTGGAGTGCAATGGCATGATCTTGGCTCACTGCAGTTTCCCCCTCCTGGGTTCAAGCGATTTTCCTGCCTCAGCCTCCCGAGTAGCTGGGATTACAGGCACCCACCACCACGCCTGGCTAATTTTTGCTGATTTTTCTATTTTTGGTGGAGGCAGGATTTCACCGTGCTGGCCAGTCTGGCCTCAAACTCCTGACCTCAAGTAATCTGCCCGCCTTGGCCTCCCAAATTGTTGGGATTACAGGAGTGAACCACTGCACCCAGCCATCAACTAAATTTTTAAAAAATTAAGGTGTTGGGATAGGATGAAGGCAAAGTGGTGTCTTATTTGAATGGTGTAGTCTGAAATTGTTTTTTCCACTGAAAAGTATTATTCCAAGTGAAGACTCAAAATTTTGATTTTATTCTGTATCTTTGATGATTTTATAATTATAACAAGGTATCACATTATCCTAACTGAAATGAGACATTTAGCATGAGATGAAATTCAGGATGTATTTTTAGAAGGTGGCACTTAAAGAACAAACAGGTTGCTCAGGTGGGCCTCTTTCTCATTGGAACACTAGCTATAGGGTTTAAATTTTTGGCATTTTGATAGGTATTTAACAGATCCCTTAATAGACATAGATAGTCCCAGTTTTATCTGAAGTGGTTTCTAAAGGGTAAGCCCCTTCTATTTTGACATTCCACTTCAATTTCTAAGATTAGCGAAGAAATAAATTATTAAGATCTGCTTATACTGAAGATTGTGTTTATATAATTTGTTTATATGGTTCTATGATTTTTTTTTAGGATCAAAGACTCCCTTTAACACAAAATATTTATTATTATACTATTAATATTATTAAACCACCATAACACTTATTATAGAAATTGATATTATAAACAAATGTTTGAAGTAATGAGGCTTTTGAGATTTAGAAAAAGAAGAAAACTACAAGCACCTGTTGAAGAAAATGATGACAGATGGTAACATTTTTCTCAAGAATCTCCCAGCAGCTGTGCTTACATTCAGTTTTCTAAGCTCAACCAAGGTCTATTCATATTTTTTATTACACCCGTAAGAGTTTTCACTTCCTCCTGTGTAACATAGCACCAGTCAAAGATTTTATTTGAGAGAAAAATAGACTGACAATGGGAGAACCAATTTAACATCTGTGTCATCATGCTTTAAAATAAGAGGTCCATAGCAAGCTTTTTTGGTATATGTTATCTCAGTTTGAAAGTGACAGTAAGTACTCATGCTGTCATGCTAAATAATAGATAACTTCCTCTCAGCTTCTGATGGCGATTTGTGTTATTGGTGCTACAGAGCTTTTGAAACCTCAAGTATATGTTTCATTTGTTTTTCAAAGCATGAAGTGTTCAAAAGAGAAAATATCTTGTGACGACATGTTTCAGGAGTAATATTCTATGGTACAACTGAAAATTAGCTTTATTATTGGTATCAAATTATTAACTCATTTTCAGGTATAACATTTTTATATAAAAGTGTATGAACAAGCTAAATACATAATCAGCATCATAATCCACAATAAAAACAAAAAAGTCATGCCTCAATCATGATTCATATTGAAGCTGATCTTAAAGTGTTTGAATTAGAATATGACTGAGATCCACATAAAGCCATTCATATAGAATAACATTACCTCAAGTAAATTTCGCTTTCCAGATCATTAATACTGTATAAGTGTGAGAATGACTTCTGTATATCAGCTTTTTATTTACATTTTTAAAAATCTATGTTTTTGTTCTTAAATTCTTATAAAATTTCTACAGAATCATGATTCTCTGAATCCACTCTCTCCTTCTTACCTACACAAAATCCAATTTTAATGATTTTTAATTAGAGTTACTTTTATCAATATTGTATATTTATTATATTATATATGATATATTAAATACATATACAATTAACTTTTTATAATGATTGTGACAGGCTATGACAAAAGAGTGCACAGTGATCAATATTTCTATTTTTATTTTTAAAATCCTGGAATATAAAGCACCATAGGAAGATGGCTGAGGAAGGGCCTTTACCATGAGTGCATAATAGAGCTGCATTTGATACTATTTGCTAAATAAAATAAGGAGTGGGTGAGGATGTTATTTGGTTCTAATTCTAAAGATGAAATCAGATGTAGCAAAAATGATCTTGGAAGTTTTCTTAAATATCTCCTAAGTACTATATCGTATGGTTTTGTGAATCAACTTCTAAGTGACTTTAACTGTATTCAAACTCTTAATTGGTCGATGTTTTACTGTGTTCATTTCATTCTCTAGTATTTTTTTTTTAGAGAATGATAGAAACACAATAACTTATCCATTGATTATCCACTTGAATAACATTTATCCCTTTGTCAGACTGTCAGGAAACTTAAATTCATTGAACACTTGTTTTTCAGGTTTAGCCAATCTAAATCTCAAGACTGATGGTTTTATTGCTCACTGTTCTTTCAGGGGCTTGCTTTCTTTTTCTGCCTTTATTTCCCTCTTTTCTTTTCTGCTTTTCTTCCTCCAGGTAAGAATAGTTAAATGCTATGAAATTTAGGACTCAGAATTTCTTCTTTGTCTTTTTCTCTTCTTTTACTTCATGTAACTGTGCTTTTAAGACAATGAAATTGTCCAATAGGCCACTTTTATTGTATAATATTGACAGCATTTAGACTGTGTTTGATTACAGTCTGAGTATTTTCTTAGTACAGACAGAAGAAATAAGGTACTACTGGGGAATCCTTTGGTCCCATTAAGTTAAACTATTTGTATACCACAAAGCTGTGAATATCAGATGACGGGTTCTTATGTTCTTATCTTTTATTTTCAAAATTATCTCCTTATTTAGATTTAACAAAAAAGAAAGGCAGGATGCTCCTTTTCAAAGTGTATGTGTGTATTTAACGAGAATCTTCAACATGCCAGTCACTGTATTGTGTACTGAGGATATAAATCAACATTAGAAAACCTTCTGAAACATGACTTCTCCCTCTAGATGTATTCTTTTTCTTATTTATTTAAAATAGGTAGGGGATCTCCTTGTGTAAAAGGATTTTAAATAGTTGTTGCATGTATAAACTCTCTTTTTCTAAATACTAATGTCAGTTTCCTAAGATTCATGTGCAGGTAGAGACTAAAAGGTCACAACAACATTCCCAGATTTCCGTGCCAGATGTGTCTGTATGGCAGATCATGCAGACCCAAAGTCCTTCTAGCACCTGGTTAAACACATTCCATACCCGGTCTTAACCATATGTAAATAGAATTAAGATTGGATGGAAAAATAATTGTCTCTCCCACCTTTTTTTTGTTCCATTGACAATGTAAATAACTATTCTAAGGCACAAATTTATAACTGAATTACTAAGATTAACTTCTGAATTCTAGGCAATTATATATTGAAAATATCAGGCAATGCTTAGAATAGATTGCATGCTACACAGGAATGTAAATAGAGGAATAGGGATTCAGAGAGGGAACCATCAATGATCAAAGAAAGCTTCATAGGGGAAATAGAATCATGAGCCTTAGTGGGAAAAAGAGATTCAGTAAGTGAAGTTAGTGGAGAGGATGGATTTCTTAGTTGAATGAAGAGAGTAGGGGGATAGGAAAGAAGAATGTGAACAGAAGCAAAGAGCTGAGAAAGGGCAGAGTAATTGAAGGGGACAATGAGTATAGGTCCTGTGGTGGATTGATAATAGGTAACCTGGAAAGCCAGGTTAGGCTTGATGTGAGGAAACCTGGACTCTAAATTATAGACTTTGTACTAAATACTGTTGAATAAAATGCAGTGACACACTGAGAGTGATTTTCAAGGAAGACCGTGACAGAGTATGTAAATGATAGCATGCAGGAGATAGGAGAAGTCGAAATGAAATAGAACTAAAAGGCAGGTTAGTTTTTAAAGGAAGACTTGAGAGAAGCAGGGGCTATGTGTGGAGATGTGAGTCATAGGAAAGAAGTTAAAGAAAACCACAGGCCAAGTGTGGTGGCTTACACCTGTAATCCCAGAATTTTGGGAGACTGAGGCAGGCAGATCACTTGAGCTCAAGAGTTTGAGACCAGCCTGTTCAACATGGTAAAAAACAGTCTCTACAAAAAATAAAACTGAACCCGGGAAGATGAGGCTGCAGTGAGCTGTGATTGTGCCACTGCACTCCAGCCTGGATGACAAAGTGAGACCCTGTCTCAAGAAAGAAAAGAAAAAGACTGCAGTTTTGAATTTAGATAGCTAGGAGAATGGCAGTATAATTAAAGAAATTCAGGAACACTAGTCTTCCAGGTAAAAGATGAATATAATTTTGAATCTATTGCATTTGAAATGACAATAAGACTTCCAAGTGAAAAAGACTTTTGGATATGTGATACTGAATAAAGGTGAAGATTTGTAACTGTTGGAGCAGATGTGTTTCCCAAATGATGAAATATGAAGACAGAAATAAAATTTTAAGGACACAACTTTGAAGTCCTTAGTTAGGGAATGGGAGGTGAAAATATAGCCAGGGAATAACAGAAATAAACTATTCAAGGTGGACAACCACTACAAACCTGTAGTGCTTTCCACGTAGAGAATGTGCCTTGTCTTGTTTCCAGGACTTACTTGTACCTAAACTTAGGGGAAAGAATTCAGTCTCTTACCATGAAGTATGTTACCTGTAGGTTTTTTATGGGTGTCTAGGGTTGAAGAAGTGCCCTTCTATTGCTAGTTTACTGAAGATTTTTGCAGTGAATGAATGTTATCAACTCTTTTTTCTGCATTTATTGAGTTCATCATATGGTTTTTCTTTTTTAGACTTTTGATGTGCTAAGTTGTATTGATTGATTTTCTGTTGTTAGGACAACTGCACGGTCATGCTATATTATCCTTTTTTTTTAATGTTGTTGACTTCTATTTGCTAAGAAACATTTCTATTTCTATTTTTAAGGAAATACACATCTAGGTCCATGAGAGAGAATGATCTGTATTTTTTTTTTTTTTTTTTGGTAGTGTCCTCAATTTTGGTAACAAAGTAATGCTGTTATTAAAAAAAAATGAGTTAGGATGTGCTCTGTCCTCTTTCATTTTCTTGAAGAATTTGTGAACAATTGGCATTTGTGAACAATCTTTCTTAAATATTTGGTAAAATTCCAAGTGAAAGCATTTTGGCCTAGAATTTTCTTAGGAAGGTTTTTACCCATGAGGACTATTCAGAGTACCTCTGTTTTTCTGAGTGACTTTGGCTGGATTTTGTCGTGTAAGGACTTTGTTTCTCATCTAAAGTATCCAATTATTTGGCTTCAAGGTAACCATAATATTATTAACCTTTTAGTGTCTGTAGGATCTATTGTGATGTTTCTCCATTTCAATCTATTTTCTATTTATTCCATCTTCATTTTTTTATCTTTCTGCTTTCATTTACAATCAGTATTTTATTTTAGTATATTTCCATATAGTATTTTTTAGGTTAGAAAGAATGAAAATGGGAGCTCTCATGTATTATAACTGAAATTCCCTCAATTAAGTGAGATGTGTAATCATAAGCTAAGGGTGGGAAATGTTGGAATCTTGCATAGAGAAGGTTTAGAATATTTGTTTTGGGAGGTGTCTTTGGAAAATAGCAAGAGATTAACATGGATTTCCAGCCATCAGTGAGGGCCCAGCTGCAGTAAACATATTAAGTAATAATATTATTTGGAAAACTAAGGCATATTATAATCAAATCTAAATATCTGCCTCCAAATAGGACCTAAAAGTTGTAAAATGTGGAAAAAAAATTTTTTTGAGACGGAGTTTCGCTCTTGTCACCTAGGTTGGAGTGCAGTTGCACAAACTCGGCTTACTGCAACCTCCACTTCTTAGGTTCAAACAATTCTCCTGCCTCAGCCTCCTGAGTACCTGGGATTACAGGCACCTGGCACCATGCCTGGCTAGTTTTTGTATATTTAGTAGAGACAGGGTTTCGCCATGTTGGCCAGACTGGTCTCCAACTCCTGACCTCAAGTGATCCACCCACCTCAGCCTCCCAAAGTGCTGGGATTACAGGCGTGAGCCACCATGCCCAGCCTGTGAAAAAATTATAGTGGAATTACAGAGGTGGCTAGGTTAGTTCACATTTAAATTTTATTTAAAATAAGATCCAACCATATTTTCCTTCAGAAAGGTTGAAGGTACGAGCTTCTTTTAGACAACTGCATTTTTCCAACAGTCCAAAACTTTGAAGTAATTGGTGGCTGTCTTTTATAAATATTAGGCACTCACAGGTGAGATGGCACAAGGGGTCATCAACATAAGTTGAGTGAAATTTCTGTCATTTTCTAATAACTAAGTGATCTGAAAAGTCAGAAAAAGGTGGAATGGCTGAAAGGAGTTGGTATTGTTGAGTGGAAATAGAATGAGTGGAAAACTGGCAAACCAGCTTGACAGTTTGTGGAAATAATGGTTTTGGAAATTTATTTGCAAGACTAGGATAATTATTCTACTCTTTGAACTGATTACTGTTTGTATTGTATTGCAAAAACTGATTGCTTGGATCATGTAATGAAATATGAGTTCAGGGAAAAGGCACACGTGATCTAAATTTCTCTTTGTCTACAGATATTATTTCATTTACATATTGTAAGATCTATGTGATGAAAAATGGGAAAATCACAAACTCACAGGAGTATTTCATTTAAATTGCTTTCACAATTGCAATCCAGTTCTCAAAATAAGAATTTTGACAAACCTCAACTTTGGCAGAAGAAAAGTCACATTTTATTTGAAAAACTGACATAGTTTCTGTAGACTATGACAAACATAGTCTACAGAAAATAAACAAAAATAAACAAAATAAACAAAATATAAACAAAAATATACATACTCATCCTAGTCCAGCAGTGGCCACTACACTGTAGAAGAGTGAAAAAGGATCCAGACTCTGGGGCCAGAGTACCAGGGTTTGAATCCTGCCCTTCCGTTTACCAGCTGTAAATCCTGGACAAGTTGCTTAACTTTTTTGTGCTTTCATGTCTTCATCTGTAAAGTGGAAAAATAGTTTTATCTAATAGATTTGATTTGAAGATTAGATTAGCTAATACATGTAACAGGTGTAAACAGGGCTTGGTGAATGTAAGAAGCTGTAGTAGTTATTGTTATTGTTACCGTTGTGAAGAAAGGTAAGTTAGACTCTGCATTGCCAATAATTTGGGGTTTTAACATATTAAAGAAAATCTAGATCTGGTACCTTGGATGTGAAATGTATGCACACTTGATAATTACCATACAAAGGTGCTAGGAATAAAAATGCCAAATGCCATCTATTTTAGTATGACTTTTATAGACACTGTGAGGTTTTATCTTGTATATTGCATTTTCTCAGTCAAACATCGCAATCAATTCTTCAAATACAATTTTACTGTTAGTAAAAGGAATTATAATTATGTTTCAGCATAATTACGTTTCTAAATCAACGGTACAATTTCTCAAAAATAAAATATCATTAAGTACTGGAAAACCAGTAAGGCAGTAATTAAGGCAAATTTTATGTCTTTCATAATTGATAAAAGTTAATACTGTGGTTTTGATGACTCAACAAAGTAGGCGAATGTTAAAAGGCATAAGAAGATATTTTGGGGATAAAACCAAACTATGGTGCAAAAGAGAAGAGGAAATTAGTATCAAATGGGTGCTAACCATGGTGGGCAGTTATGCCCCCACCCATACTAGCTCATTTGTTTATTTTTCAAAATGTATAAAATAGGTATATATTATCCCAATTTTACTAATATTAAAACTAAAGCTTTCAGAGTTTTACTTCAACAGTTCTTCAAGGCTGTTTAAGAGTACAGCTGGGGTCGCATCCTAGTCATTTTCTTGCAAAGCCCATGTTCTCTCCCTTGAACTGGTCTGTCTCTCAGAAGTGATATGTACACCACTGAACAAGTTTAGTACAAAAGTTATGGCTAATTCCCCAAAACAAAACTTTCCTAGTTTTTCAATATCGTCTAATTCAACAGGTTTCCTTTCTTTGCATATTTTCTATTGCCTTTCATTTTAATAAGGATATGCCATAAAAAGTCATACTGAAACAGCCTATAAGCCGCACTTGCCCCTGGATCTCTTTGCTCTTATGACTGGTGGAATGGGGCTCCAACAGGAATTGTAATGGAAAGAGTGATGACCTGAGGGCTGATTCTGGCTTTGCTGCTAACTAGTTATATCACTTTGCGGTAAGACATTTCATAGTGCTGTTGTCCTTCTTTAAGTTTTACAAGGAAGGAAAGGCACACTATGGTATCAAATGTTACTTCATTTCATCTCTTGATGCTCTATGATGTTATCAGTCTACACTACATTTTCCTGAAAGGCCAGAAGTTCAAAGATGGACTAGTTTCCCAGGGACCTGATTCCCCAGTTGGAGTACTCCATCCCCTTGGAAATTCCTGGCATTTATAAAATAACTCTAGATAACAAGGTTTTGTTTTTAAAGGTCCTATAAATTTATTTCTCTCTGTATTTAGGTATCCTGATTTTTCTTTCCCATATTTTCCACAGGATTATTTTACAAATGCAAATAGAGAATTGAAAAAAGATGCTCAGCAAGATTACCATCTAGAATATGCCATGGAAAATAGTACACACACAATAATTGAATTTACCAGAGAGCTGCATACATGTGACATAAATGACAAGAGTATAACGGTAAGGCATCTGTGAGTGAATTCATGCATGCATAAATTCTATATTTATACCTGTGAATCACTTTAAAGAATAAGAGAAACGAGTCGTACAGTCTTTTTTGGAATATTTTTGAAATCTTTTTTAGAAGCCAAAAAAGTGTAAGACTACAAATTTCAATAAAATCAACTTTTGTATGAGTTTAACATTTTGAAGATCCTGTTAAAAGTTGTATGATTTAGTATAAATACATTTTAGTTTCTTCTCTATAAAGTTTGAAAACTTACAACGGATAAATGCTTGAAGAAATGTATGACATAAGAGAGAATTGTGAATCTGAACATTAGGATATAATTCATCTGATTTGTAATGGACTCATCTCTGTAAATTTCTAAAATCAAGATGAATAGGTGGCTGATTATAATTGCCTACTGGCAAATTATATGAGGTTTCTTATTTTCAGACTTCATGCAAAAATTAATGTATTTATGCACATGCAAATTAAATATTTGGAAGATATGTACTACTTCAGATATTTCCATGTTTGGATTGATTTTATTTTCTATAGACCAATATGATTATCTTTTACTATTTGGTAAATCAAAGCTTCAAAAATGGGAATGTAAAAAATATGAAGCAGTTCTGATTAACATTCAGCATAAAGAGTAAAAGAGACAGAAAAAAGCACATGGGAAAGAGGCATTACTTTTCATGCAATACACAGTGCAATTATACTTTAATTGGAATAATAATTACAGTCATTTGACTTATTAAGGAAGAATATAGCAAAGAGAACATTTAAAATAAATAGCTTTTGCTTTATTATTTATTTTCAAAGTTTTTATTACAAAGATCTGGCAAAAACACCTTTATCTGTGGGAGGATTGAACAATTTCTTTACACCCCAGCAAACCCTCCCCACCCTATAGCCCTTTGGGCAATCTCTCTTGGTTGCTCAATGGAAACCAATTTCATCTGACAGTACTTTCCCGAGTTGCAGTAAACCAGTTTCTAGGAAATTCCCAGGATTCATAAGATGACTATAGATTGACTCTAGTATAATTTAAAAACCCAGAATCAGAAATCCTTCCATATCTCTTCTTTCTTTATATTTATATGTGTGACTAGGCTAGTTTCTAGGAAAACATCTACTGTAAAAGGAAAAGTCTTAAGGTAATTTTAATTTTCATTGTATTAATTTATTTTTCCCTAAAATGTTCCTTGGCATTTAATTTTCCAAAGTCTCTGCTACTGAATAAGAATATTTGTTTAGACGCTACCAGTTGCAAGTTTAAAGTTTCAGCATGGCAATGATTTATTGCTGTCATATTCTTAAGAGTGTAATTACTGAGCCAGTTGTCCTTCAGTATGGTTTGGAACACATAGTCTTACATGCTGAGAGATTATTCCTCCCAAAAAGTAACTCATATATTTGGATTCTTAATGATTTCATCAAATTTGTGCAATTAATATTAGAGACCATGTTGAGAACTCCAAATGTTATTTTCTTTTCTTCACTTCTATATCTTGTTTACAATTGAGTTCTGTAAACTCAACTCAGTGGTAAGGAAAGTGGTCTCATGAGACCTAATCACACTCATGTTTATACCCAGGATAGCACTGTGAGAGTGATCTGGGCCTACCACCGTGAAGACGCAGAAGCTGGCCCCAAGTACCATGACTCCAATAGGGGCACCAAGAGTCTGAGGTTATTGAATCCTGAGAAAACCAGTGTGCTCTCTACAGCCTTACCATACTTTGATCTGGTAAATCAGGACGTAAGTGTTTTCAGGTTTTATGTTTATAGGGATGGGCTTATTGAAAGTGTAAGAACATTTTTGCTTACATTATTGTATTTAGTAGCTTGTTAAGAGAAGGTGACTTTGTGTGTTCCCCCCATTTTTTTTAAGACAGGTTCCCATTCCAAACAAAGATACAACATATTGGTGCCAAATGTTTAAGATTCCTGTGTTCCAAGAAAAGCATCATGTAATAAAGGTATGTGATTCACAGGCTATAATCAGTTTGTACAAATGGAAGAAAAAATCGGTGTTGTTAATTTGATGAAAACAGTACAAAATATAGAAATGTTTTTCAATTATTTGAAAGTTTTTTGAAAAAAATAACTGACTTGGTTGACCTGCATACTCATTTAAAAGTCTGAAAGCTTGGATTATAGCTAATATTTTGGTTATCTCCTAATTTTACGTATCAAAGGTCCTAATTTTGGTATGCACTTGAACACCGCTAGTTATTATTTTAGGAAACATTTCTACAAACAGAATTGCTGAAATTGAAATTTAAAATAATATGTTTACATATTTATAAATTATACCCACAAAAGTTACATCCCTCACCAATAATGATTGAGAACATCTGCTTTATTTAAAATACTGGATACTGTCATTAAAAAAAAACACTGTGATAATATTTTTTTTTGAAAATAGAAAAAAGAAAATTAGTGAATTTCTACAGAAATAAAAAAATATAGAATTGGGTAATAAATAAGTTCAATTTGCCTGTGGCATACAATTCTTTTCCATTCTCCTGAAATGGGCCTCCCAGAACTTTTACATCTACCTAGTGAATAAACAAATATTTTAAAAAAGTTACAAGTCCTTGGCTCTGTGCTAGTAATTGTTGGCAATTCCCCACAGAGGCCAAAGGTATGATCCGTGCTCTCAAAGAACTTACAGTATACTGGGGAGACATGGCCAAGACACCAGAAAGAATAAGAGAATTAAATAGTGCATACAGAATACTGTAAACATTCAGAAGGCCAGACTTTGCTGCCTTTCTATCAGTCCCCAGACTACGTAGTGAAGTGGTGTGGATAAGGAATGAGTTGCCAGACTCTGGAATCTAGAGGGAAATACATGGGTTTGAGAATCTTAAGTCTACCCTTTAATTAAACTGTGTACTCTGAGGTAAGTCACTCTGGGGTAATGCTGTAGCCCTAGTTTTCTCATCTGCAAAAGATGGACAGTCATAACACTTTCCCTACCAACCTCAACACGTTTTAGCAGAGATAGAAACACTGAGCACATTCTCCAAGTTTATTTGTGACTTAAATTTTTAAAACTCTAATGTATTTCCCTAGTTGCCTTTTGTTTACAAACATTTTTGTTTACAGATCTGCCTTTGGTTCACAAAATGATTCATAACTACATACAGAGGCAAAGGAGTGGCTTTAGGGAATGTTATTGAGTTAATATGTTGTCCTAAATATTTCTAGGATATTTTTGCAAACAGGAGACTTACCAACAATGTGACTGCAAGTGAGTCATTTACCTCTGTGCAATAAGTTATTTTCTACTTTGCAAAAGGGAAAAGGAAATGCAAATTCTAATTTTGTATAATTAATACCATGCCAAGGTCCTTCCTTTTACCAATGAAAAGTCTTTCTCAGAAAAGAGAATGTTTCATTTGTATATACTATATGTCATTTGCAGTAAATTTAATTGGAAATTGGCGTAAGGGACAAATGTAAAACCATAGATTCAGAAATAAAAACAAATGTTTCAAACAATAGGCCCTTTATCCACTTTCTAGCAAACATTAATTGTACATTTCTTAACCACTTAATGTTAATGCATTTTTATTCTTTCCATTATTAATGCTAATAATTGAGTTGAATGAAATAAAAATAATTTTATATGTTTCAGGGAGGTCAATATATGTTCCAACTCCTTATGTTGGATATTTGCTTGGTACCTCATCTTTCTTAGCTAACTTTCCTATAAGAAGCATATCAGGTAATTATCAGATAAATGAACTTAGAATTAAGTACTTTGGGGACTATTTAGCTGTCTTCACTAGATGTTTGCATTAACATGAAAGGCATTGGAGCATTTTTTGCAATGTTTCGAGGTCTTCTAGATAACAAAAATTCTTTACCTTGAGCAAGAGGGGATTTGAGGGAAGGACAGTAGGTCATAAAAGAATGCTCATATGAACTTTTGTTATCGTTATAGGGGACAGAAGTTTGGTGGCTAGAATTTAAAATTCCATTATTATGTGAGAATACCACTTATAGGATAGATTTCTTATCTTGCTAAACCTTAAAATATTTTAAAGTTTATTAAGTATTACAAAACATTTTCCTTGAAAATGAACTCAAATAGGATACCATTCAAAAAGCAAAGAAAACTCCACTGGAAACATAGATTCAAAATATTTAGTAATATGCAAATGGTTTTAAGGCAGTCTTTCAAAACCAGATTTCATTTGCAACTTTTTCAAGGTTTCAGTAAAATTTTAATGATATAGAAGTCATAGATCTATCACTTGCTTTAAGCTGATTTCCATGCTCTTTTTTCTAGTAGAGAGAATTTGTAATAATTTAAGAATAGTATATATTCTTTTCATAAAATCAAAGACTCCTATGTTTTGAAAAGCCATCAATTAAGGGCTTCTCCTTATTCTTTATTTTATGTTCCACAAGTCACTGTATCAAAAAGCCTCAGTCCTTTTCTGCTGCAAACAAAAAGAACTTTCACAGAAAAGAGAATATTGATTTTATATTGTGTTGTGTAGTGTGCAATTGCAGTGAGTTTTAAGAATATCGATTACAGTTGAATTGTGAGAAATCAGTTTTATTTTCTGGAGTCTAATTCACACAAAGAATTCATTTGTATTTGGAGTTTAAATGTTGATAGTGCCTGGATCCACTTACTTGTGGTTCCATGGGTTAAGTTGCCCGTGGTCAACTGTGGTCTGAAAATATTAAACGGGAGATTCCAGAAATAAACAATTCATAAGTCTTAAGTTGCATACCATTTTGAGTGGCTTGATGAAATATTGCAGTGTCCTGCTCCATTCCATCTGGAACATGAATCATTCCTTTGTCCAGCATATTCACACTGGAAACGTTGCCCATCCGTTAGTCATTTAGTAGCCATCTCAGTTATTAGACTTACTGTTGCAGTTATCAGATTGTCATGGTATCGCAGTGCTTGTGTTGGAGTCACCTTTATTTTTCTTAACATTGGGCCCCAAAGCACAAGAGTAATGCTGCTAGCAATTCAGGTATGCCCAAGAGAAGCCATCAAGTGCTTCTTTAAGTGAAAAGGGGAAAGGTCTCAATAAATAAAGAAAAACGATGAGGTTGCTAAGACCTATGCTGAGAATGAATCTTCTCTCTGTGAAATTGTGAAGAAAGAAAAAGAAATTCGTGTTAGTTTTGCTGTCTCACTTTGATTGCAAAAATTATGGCCATGGTGCATGATAAGTGCCTAGCTGAGATGGAAAAGGCATTAAATTTGTGGGTAGAAGACATGAGCAGAAACGTGTTCCAGTTGACAGCAACGTGCTGCGCTAGAAAGCACTGAGCCTATACAAAGCCTTCAACAAAAAATCCCCTGAAATGAGTGACACAAAGCCATTTAATGCAAGTGAGGGATAGCTGCAGAGATTCAGGAGTATAGAAGGTCAGTAGTAGCCTAATACTACATCACAATGCCTACGTCATTCATCACACTTCATTTCATTATGTATGTATTGTATCATCTCACATCACAGGAAGGGTGAGTATAGTACAATAAGATACATTGAGAGAGAGAGAGGGAGGGAGGGAGGGAGAGAGAAAGAGAGAGAGAGAGAGAGAGAGAGAGAGAGACCACATTCACATAATTTTAATTGCAGTATATTGTTATAATTGTTCTGCTTTATTGTTAGTTATTGTTAATCTCTTACAACAAAAGATTTGGAAATCTCCTAATTTATAAATGAAGCTTTAATGCATGTATAGGAAGAAGCATAGTATGTATAGAGTTTGCAGTTTCTGCCATGCACTGGGGGTTTTGGAATGTTTCCCCCTTAGATGATGGAGGACTACTGCATACATTTTATACTTATAATAACTATAAGACTAAGCAAAGAAAATATATTCATAGTTTGATAAGAATCACTAAATTTAAAAATATTTATTACATTTAAAATTTACATTTTAACCATGTAAAAATTATTTGCTTCTAAAATTATTAAATAAGGTAAATAATCTCTAAAATGACTAAAATATAAAATAAATATACATGATTTTATCTCTAGAAAAGATAGGATTATAATACAATTATTGGCTGTCACAATTTATTTATGATCTCAATTTTTTGATTTGTATTTTGATTCTTGAGAAAAATGTTTAAAACTGTGACTTGAAAATGTGGGTATTATCAGATGACAGCATATCACACTTGCAGGTGAATATGGAAATTGTAGAAGAGAACGTTCTCGGTAATTTATATTTAAACTGTACTTTTCCTGTGAGATCATCTCTGCGTCAGGTACTTGAGACCACGCTGCAGCCTGCCTCTCCATATTTCAGCATGACTCTTTAAACTTTATTGTAGATGTGACTTTACTGTAAATTTAAAGTTCTTAAAGAAGGTTGATTATACCACTCTCTTTAGTGAACAGTAATGTCATTGTCATGACTGTGAGTCATGGTTGGATATACTTTGCTAGAAACTGGGGTTATTAATTGGTTCAACACACTACTTCTTTTGAGGGGATTTTACTGTCAGGGAATTCTTATAGATGAACTACACTCCTAATCCATCTGTTTAAATGTGATGTGTCTCATTCCATTTCCTAAAATCTTGTCGATGACCCATTATGGCAAAAGAAAAAAAAAGCCAACCAAAATCATCATTCCTTAGTCCTGTCTCCTTAAAGGACTAGCTCCCTAATAGGGAAGCAGTACGCCTCATGCTATGGTAGGTTAGTTCTGCGACTGGATGGATAGTTCAGGTTTGAATTCTTTCTTTCCATTTATTAGTTGTGTAACTTACGGAAAAGGTGTTAGCTACCCACAGCTCAGTATTTTCATTTAAAGGGAAATGGTGCCTCCTAATGGGATTGCTTACATTAAGGATCAAACAGGAGTTGTTGTTTTTTCAGCACTTAGCACAGTATCGGACACTTCAAAAACTATTAATAAACTCAACTATTATTATCAGGCGACTATTTATTTTCAGTGTTGCTCCCTGAATGACTTTTCATTGAAAACTACTCTTTAGTGAGGAGACCCAGAAAAGGATGCAGCATCAAGCTAAAAGGTTGACCATTGCTGAGTTTTAATAAAGGATTATACTTACTAGTTGTGTGAACTCAGGCAAATTAATTTATCTTTCTGTGCCTTAGTTTCCTCCTCTGGAAATTGGCAATAATAATAGTTCTTACGTCACAAGATTGCTATGAGTATTAAGTGAATCAAATGCGTTTAACATTCGTAAAGTATTTATAACAGCGCTGGGGACGTAGTTTCTGTTAAACAAAGTAAGTAAATTAAATAACATTTTGTAGATCACTAGCAACAAGCAGTTGTTAATCTGTCGATCATCTTGTTAGGTTTCTGGGTTATAGAGGGATCCCAAATAAGTCAACCCTTTCTAGACACTCAGAGTTCCAAAGAAAACCCAAATTGTTCATCACTTCATTTTGGGAGGTCACCTTGAAAACTTTCAGCTTTGGAGAAATGTGAAGTTGAGGTAAAACACCGTCATCATCCTCTTCATCATCAATTGATACAGAAAGAGAAATGCTATGCTTTATTATTTGATACTGAACAGAACATCTTTTTTTTTTCCATGAAATATCCATGCTTCTGTTCTCTTCTATTGGTAGCACCCATAAATCTCAATGATTTCATTTGGAGAATGTTTCCTAGAACATGAAAATTTGAGAATAATTGACATTGAATAGCCATGGAATGTCCTTGAAGCCAGATAACTGTAGAGCCATGAAATAGTCACTCAAAATTGATTTTCCTATAGTAGGCACATAACATGACCATTAGGCTTAATACACCATGTCAAATGGACATTGCTGCCCATTTTTCTACTGTGTTCACTTAAAAAGACACAGTCAAATGGAAAACCTTATCATTATTACAGTTCTGAAATATCAAGTGTGGTAGAGGGTTTCTATTTTCTGAGAATGTGTACATCTTTGGGGTTAAATTTAGTAAATGGTGGGAATTTGAGCATTCTCAATGTCAAACTACATGCTTTTACAGCTGTCAGAATTAGCTGTTCTATGACGGTATATGTCTTTCCTTTTTTCCGTAAATAATATTTCAAAATATATTGTAATTGATGCAGTGTTTCCCCCGATGGAAATAGCATTTTGGTTTGTTGTCAGACCACATTTGCACAGAGTGCCCAGTCCAGTTCTCATTGTTTTTTCATGTGTTCACCTTCTGTTTCCTTTTTCACATGGGAGACTACATGTTTGCTCTTGAATATTGACTTAATGGTTATTTGTGTTTTTACCCATATCCATTCCAATTCTCGAATTTTTCCTTTTTACTTATTGATGTTTCCCTTTATCCTTTCTTATTTAACTCTATTTTCTAAAGGCAAATCTATGGGTTTTTTTAGATAGATGCATGTTCAAAGAAATGAGCTTTTACATTCTATCTTACATGAAAATACTTTCCATTTCTTTAAATACTTTGCAATACTATATTTGGCTATTAAATTATTAACACCAATGGATTACCACTACACCTCTGGGTTTTGTCATCAATTGATAAAATGGATGATTCTTGATCTTCCAGAGAAAAAGTTATGCCATAAAATCAAAAGAATCTTTTCCTTTAGTGGTACAATGTTTATGGATGACAAAAATTATTCCTCATTTCTAAGTGTATCTTAAGTTTTATCTATTTTTTTATCTACTAGACAAGAAATGAAAATACTGGGGCATTTACTGTGGCTGAAACTATAACTTTGTACAGAAAAGAAGTTGGTAGGAACACTACCCCTAAAAGTAATGATTTGACTCAAATTAATGCATTTTAAAGACTGCTCACTTAGATTACTCAATGTTACAAAGTTCATTCTAGATCTTCTTGAGTTACATCTACTTCACAGAAACACTGGAGATTGTCTAGCCGCATGGGTGTTCTTATTAGTCACTTGAGAGTATAAGGTAATTAAATTTGCTTTGAAAGCATGTTTTTTTCAAAGAAGTGATTTATTGCTAACTCTGTCACTAATTAGCTTTCTGACCCTAGAGAAAGTACTTAACCTTGCCTGGTCCTCAAATTCCTTGTCTGTAAGATAAAGGGATTGGACCAGATGACCTCAGTGGGCTCTTTCTACTTCTAAATATCTGTGATTTGATGAAAACAAAAAGAGAAGTCTGTGCTGGGGTTTGGCTGCTGCCCTGTGGTCTGAGTTCTTGACATGCATGCTTTTTAGTCACTGGGCATGCCAAGGTGAAAATGCTACCTCCCTTGAAGTTAAAAGGCCCCTTTCTTTAGCACCTCGAGCATGGACTTGGAGCATAAGTCTTGAGGCATCCTAGTCCTTTCTAGAACATGCCAAAGTGCCCCAAAATTCCCAGGAGAATCCAGAATGTCTAGAAACGTCTATAGCTCCTTGGTCTGTTGACAGAAATACTTGATTTTTTTTAAAAAGAGGCTCATAGACTTTCTTCTTTCTGGGCTATAAACCACTCACTTTTTAATCTTTAAATTTCCACATGCTTAACTAAACTTGTTACTGATATTATTTAATGGCTATTAAGTTTCAGTAACAGCTGGTTCTAAACACAAAAAGACTGCAAATGTGATGTATTCACAACAAATAAAATTCTGAAACCACAACTCTTTACAGAGTCCATATTATCTAGTGGTTGTGGCATGGCCTACAGGGTCAGACCAACTGGTTTGAATCTTGGCTCCCCAGCCTACTCGTGTGGAGTCCATAGCAAGCAATTTAACATCTTTGAGTCTTAGGTTCCATCTGTATATAAGACTGATAACAGTATTTGCCTCATATGTTAGCTGTCATCCAATGAAGGCAGTATCTGTAGGATGCTTACATATTTGGCAATGTATTTTATAGCTCAGTAAGTACTGGCTACATTCCCAATTTGCTTTAGTTTTCAGATACCTCTTAAGTCACAGAGATAAAGTCATTTTAAAATAAAGATAAAAATCAAGAGTGCCAGGGTGAGCAAGACTTTACTGAGATAAGTTGGTGCAGTGTACAAGAATTGGCTCTGGAGACAGGTAACAGTTGTGTTCAAACTGTGTTTCTCTTTCACTCGATAACCTTGGGAAGACTAACTCTCATAGCTTGCATCTTGACTTGCAAAGTAGGAAAAATACTTTTCAGCGAAGATGAAACAAGTGAAAACACCTGTTGCATAATAGGCTTGTCATTGCTTGTTTTCTTCCCTTGAAGGGGATTATAGAGATGAATGACTGAAACTTCTAGTGTGTTCGCATTCTTAGAGTCAGGGCTGCACTGAAACAATGGTAGGCAGTTAGTCTCTATTTTATTTTGAAGAAAAGATTCCCTGGGAATTAGATTTCATAGCTTGCTCCCATTACTTTAACCCCAATGAAATTTAAGCTAATTTCTTCCTGTTCTTGTCTAAGTAAGGATAAAACCAACTGGTGACTATCCTGTGGGAAGTAGCCTTTCACATTCTGAAGTCACCCATTAGTCTTTCATTCTCTGGCCTTAAATAATGCCATTTTCAACCGACATGAAACGATTTTTTATTTTTTAGTTTTTCTGCCACCACCCAAGTCTACTCCAACCTCGTATATCTTTCTCAAATAGTACAAAAGTTTAGATGACAAAATTGAAAAGCACTAGCACATTTCTTGCTAATTATTCATTATAAAAATTAGTAAATAATTTATTTAACAGCACCTTATTGAAAGGATACTAAGATATTTAGGTTGAATTCTAGATGTCGATAGCACCGTGGGATTAAGAGGTATGGTAACATTAAATTATGGATGACTTTTACTTACATACAAGGAAGTTAGCAGGTGAAATACTTTCTTATTTTTTTGATACTTTAAATACATTATCTCATTAGATTTTCACAGCCTCCCGCAAAGTAAGTTGAATAACCACCACTTTCCATATGAACACACTGAGGCACAGTAAGCTAGTTGATGTGGCTTGCTCAGCGTTACACAGATTAGGTAAAGTACAGCCAAGACGTGAATGCAGATCCTCTAAGCAATGCTAGTGGGGCTTTCTCCATACAATTCAGCTAGACTTCTACTTCTAAGTATCTATCCAAGCCTTATTGTTTTTTTCAAGATGCATAAGTTACATTAAGAAATAATTTGTGTGGGAAATGTCTGATAGCTTATATCCAGCCATGAGCCCCTTAAGTAAACTTCTCAGAGCCTGAGCTACTTTTTATTTTTTGGCAGCTTTATTGAAGTGTAACAGATACACAAAGAATTGCACAGTTTTAGTGTGTACAGTTTGCTGAGCGTGGACATATGCAAACACTTACAGTGATATCACCACCCAAGGTAGTAGACATATTCATCACCTCCCTTGTTTCCTTGTGTCTCTTTGTTGTTGTTGTTGTTGTTGTTGTGGTAAGAACATTTGACATGAGATCTATGCTCAACAAATTTGGAGGTGCACAGTACCATATTGTGCTGGACTCCTTTTGAGTCCTATAGAATTAATGCATATAGACACAGGACTATGTGAGCAGAACCCACCAGAATCTTTCCGAGACATCAATCCAGAGATCCTGGGAACTGACTTAGACCTAGTCATAGTACACAGAGGCCCAGTGATTTCACTCTTGGGGGTTACAAATGCTTATTAACAATGGATGGGAAGTTTCATTTGTGATTTAGGAAGTCGTTTAAGTAAGATTAGAATTAAGATGATTAGGCTAAAGATTATGCATATGGCTGCAAAAAGGCTTCATGTTAAATCTTGGAGATGATATTAGAGGGAAAGGAATTGGAAATAATTTCAGTGGAAAGAAGTTAATGAACCTGCTAATCTTATTAGACACATCTTGTAGTATAAAGACTGTTGGAAACAAGCCGAAAGCCTTTCGTTCAAGCTGAGTTAAGATCTTCTTTGGAGTTACATGAAAATAATGGCAAATGGACTGTTTGATTCCCCTTTGCTATAATGGTCTGTAAAAAAACTACTTGTGAGAAGAAATACTAACATTTTTCACTTACAAGTTAAATTTATGATAAAATGCCTAAAGTGCTCTAAAACACGAAGAGATATATGTTGTCAGGGAGAAAACTAGACATATTGGCATCTCAGAAAAGACCTAAGAACCAGACTGACAGTCTGGGTTGTAAGCTTACCTTAACCCTTGGTCAGCTGAAAATTAATGTGACTACATCACAATGCCTCTCAAGAGACCGAATTCATGTTATTAACACAACTCAAAGACTATAAATCTGTACAACTGAGAAGTTATTCTATGTAATCTTTAACCCTTGAAATTCTGTGTCTTCTTTCATTATATTGTGGGAATTGACAAAGTTGGAAATTTATAGAGTAAATGTATAAAAATATACAAATAAAATTATAAAGACTGTCTTAAAATTGTGAGAGGAATTCAGATAATTTTTTTGTGTTGCCATAGGATAGAATAGGTCAATTTTGCTTTTATGTTGTCTATTTTCTTTCTTTCTTTCTTTCTTTTTTTTTTTTTTTTTGAGATGGGATATTGCTCTGTGACCTAGGCTGCAGTGCAGTGGCACAATCTTGGTTCACTGCAACCTCTGCCTCCTGGGTTCCAGGGATTCTCCTGCCTCAGCCTCCTGAATAGCTGGGATTACAGGCACGCGCCACCATACCAGGCTAATTTTTGTATTTTTAGTAGAGATGGGGTTTCACCCTATTGGTCAGGCTGGTCTCGAACTCCCAAACTCGTAATCTGCCTGCCTCAGCCTTCTAAAGTGCTGGGATTACAGGTGAGAGCCACTGCACCCGGCCATATGTTTTCTATTTTTAATGTAAAAAATTGTATACTTATCAAAACAGGAAGATGTCTATTGCCCTATGATGCAACAATGACATTTTTTTTTTTTTTTTTTTGAGACGGAGTTTCACTCTTGTTACCCAGGCTGGAGTGCAATGGCGCGATCTCGGCTCACCGCAACCTCCGCCTCCTGGGTTCAGGCAATTCTCCTGCCTCAGCCTCCTGAGTAGCTGGGATTACAGGCACGCGCCACCATGCCCAGCTAATTTTTTGTATTTTTAGTAGAGACAGGGTTTCACCATGTTGACCAGGATGGTCTCGATCTCTTGACCTCGTGATCCACCCGCCTCGGCCTCCCAAAGTGCTGGGATTACAGACTTGAGCCACCGCGCCCGGCCAACAATGACATTTTTAATAGTTTTTATGAATGGAGCTGTTCGTAATGAAGAAAAAAATTCTATATGGAAACACTTTTGATAAATGTGATATTTTGTATTCTAGTGTATATATCTCATAGGTTAGAGGATACTTTTTCACACCCCTCCTTTAAATAATTTATAATAGACTGCACAGTTGTATTCTTTAAGGTATCAAGACTCTCTTTGGGTCATTTAGCATAAATGTATGTATACATCAGAATTTCAGATTATATATAAAAGCTTAATAATATATCTATTTTATGAAGAAAAATTTCTGTGTACAGTTTCTAAAATAGATCTGTTACATTATAAACATGAACGTAGAGTTAACCTCCATGTATATATCTCACAAGAACATAAATTGTTTTCCTTTTATAGAAGAAATTATCCCTTCTATCTGGATTACTTCAAATTTTATCATAAAACTCAGCGGTGGTTCCAGGAAACAGCTGGTGGTTTTGCCTCTCCACTTTCACAAAAAACATGCAGTGCATTAAGGAATAAACTATCTCAAAACCATACACTGGTTAACTCTTCTTTATGTGCAGGCAACTAACATATCAAGAATGTTATGGTTGAGGTTTGCTGCATTGAGTCATTATTGTATTTTTTTGATTCATAACCTAGAGTACGGATTAGAATCAGAACATTTAGGGATGGAGTCCAGGCCTTTGTGATGATAGTGGTTGTTGCTGTTTTTTTGGAGGAGTTCCCCAAGTGACTCTGATTGAAAATAACTGTTTTATATTTATTAAAATTTCCAAGGAGGTTTCATTTGTTAAGTTATATTGTATGGCACCTAGTAAAATACCTTTCATATTAAGTAGCACTAATACATCTTATTATAGTAATAAACTATTTTTCAACAAATATCTTGAAAGTGTGAACACACACTTAATGTCTATCAAAATATATTATGGTAGTTGCCTGAACGTGAAGAAGAGTTAAATAGTTTATGGTTTTGAGAGAGTTTTTTCCTTGATGCATTGCATGTTCTTCTTTTGTGTGTGTGAAAGTGGAGAGGCAAAAACACCAGCTGTTTTTGGAATCTCAATTGAGTTATGATAAAATTTGAACTAATTCAGATAGAAGGGATCATTTCTTCTACAAAAGAAAAAAGATGTATGTTCTAGTGAAATACATGCATGGAGGTTGACTCTGTACATTCATATTTATAATGTAATGGGTCCATTTTAGAAACCGTACACTCAAAATCACCTCACTGACTTTAAAATGCATCCCATTACCAATAAAAAGAGATCTTTGCACCACTGAAATCTCACTAAATTGCTCTGTGTGGAATTTTTAAAATTAAGTAAAGGCAAGACAATGTAAATAACTGTTAATAATGCTCCCATAGCCTCTCAGCCTTTAGCTTGTCTTGAGGAAATGTTGAAAATATAGAGAGACACTTTGGTTTATGGTGTGTTTCAGAAATCAGATGTGTACTCAATATGTCCACTGTGTATCTTAATCAGCTGGAAACATTCCTTCACACTGCACCTCTAAATCGTGACGAAGAATTAATGAATATCTAATGAGTGTCTGCTTTGGACAGCGCTCAATGCTATGTCTTGTATATAAAGCAATATAACACATGCCTTTTTACCCCAAAGACCTCACAATGTGGATGGGAAAAAGAGATGTACATGTAAATAATAGAGCCACAAGCTGGCAAATCGACATTCATATCAAGCTATGTGATAGTGGCAGTAAACGGCAAGAAGAAAGGAGAAAGCAGTGATTGGGCACAGTCTCATGCCACATGGAAAGAATAATTTGGGGAAAGTACAAAGTAGATGAATTTTAGGCAGGGGGAAGTAGTGGTGTGGTGAAGATGACTGCAGAGGCAGAAACAGAGGGAGCCTCTGTTTGTGTGCTTAAGCATCCAAATAAAATTAGATGATAACCAACAGTTACTGAGAGCACTGTCCATTTTGTGGATTGTCAGTCCTCATAAACAACCTGTGATGTAGGCAGTGTTACCATCCTCACTTTACATATGAGAAAACTGATGCCCAGAGAGGTTAAGTAACTTGCCCATTGCCAATAGTTTTCCTTTCCCTGGAGAAGATGATCTATTAAAAAAATAACCAGATATAAACACTTTTGCTGGTTTAGTGTCCAAACATGACTGTTAGGTCTATGGACAACAGCATTCACTGACTAAAAAAATAGGACCCTGATTTCAACATTAATCTTCTGAAGTATTACACATTGGTCTGTGAGAAAGCTCCACTTGGTCCCACATGTGACAAAGAATACTTGATACAACCAACATCTGCCCATACTAAAGCCAGCCAACAGCTGCTGGCTAAACTTTAAACCCATAGTCTAATACATCAAATTAGCATGCAGAATCCCTGCAATTACTTGTTGTCAGGATAACTGCATTTTTTGATCAGAGAATGCCTTAACCATATCAAAGTCCCCAGTGTGTAATACTGAAGGGGGAGCTGAAGTCCAAGGCTTTTAATACCTAAATGGAGTCACTAATTTTATTTTGAATGATGCTATTGTGTGGTGTTAACAAATTTTACTTACTGTTAAAACTCTGGCAAAGTGTCATATTCTCTAAAATAGAAATAAAGCCAACCTTGTAATTGTGCACATGTGCATGTAACCATTTAGTTCTTTAAAGTGAAGCTAGGTGGGTACAGTGGCTCTCACCTGTCATCCCAGCATCTTGGGAGGGGAATTCAAGACCACCCTGAGCAATACAGGGAGCCCTTGTCTCTACAGAAAAATTTTAAAAATTTAGCTGGTACCAGCTACTTGGGAGGCTGAGGTAAGAGGATCACTTGAGCCCAGGAGGTTGGGGCTGCAGTGAGCTGTTTTCTCACCCCTGCTCTCCAGTTTGGTAGACAGAGTAAGATCCTGTCTCAGAAAAACGAAACAAAACAAAAAATAAAAAGGAAAGCTGCCAGCAGTTGGGAAGAGGATGTTGGCATTTCAGTTCTTGTGGAAATGACGAAGTCTTCCCTAGAGCTAATGACTTGACAGTGGAGTTTGTTAGAACCATATTCGTTTCCATTGCTAATGTCAGCTCTGTTTTCTTAATAATTTAAATGTATGTGATATATGTGAGCCTTTATAGAAAAGGCTTATCTCATTTAGCTTTCTATTTTATTGAAACATGGACCTAAAAAAGGTCTCAAGGACTTACTTATTTTTTATTGCCCAAGCTTTGAAAAAAATACTGTTTTAAAGTCATCCTTCAAAGATGTGTATTTGTTTCTTTTAACTATCAAAATCTTCCATAGTCTTTACACAATTACCTTTATTAATGAAATTGGGTATTTTCTCCATAATAGCTGATTTTATTCTCTTGCCTTATGGTAGAATTTGTCCTTTTGGATAGAAACCAAACAAGGATTTTATCAACGGGACTTGATAATCAATATCAAGCCTTGTTTTTGAATATGCCCCTTTACTTTTCCCCTAATTTTTATGATTTTAATGTTAGTATATACCCATATGTAACATGAAAATAATAATTTATGTCTTCTCAAGATTACTTTGAAAATGCTTTTAAGTTATTGAATTTTAGAAAATGAGTATATCTCTCCTTCAACATGTGAAATATGAAACAATTTCAAAATAAAAAATATACCCAATATTTATATCCCTTTCTAGTATATCAACTTTTAACAATCTATAATTAAATAACTTTTGGAGCTTTTGAAAAAGCTCTAAATTACTTGGATATTATTATTCCAAGTAATTTAGAACAGTTGGATACTCACTTTGATTTCATTGACTTTTCTGAGATATTTAAAAGAGAGAAAAATTTAAATATATTTATTTATATCAACTAGATTTTATATGGTATAGTAGTTCCTTTGTAACTTGGAATTCATTACTTTTACTGTCTTTCCTTTTTATTTCTATAATTATTTTTAAGATAAAGTTTAGTTCTTTAAGAACTGGACCTCCAAATGATCCTTATTTGTTTAGTAAGGCAAGCTCTCATTGTAAGTGTAAGATTCACAGTTGAATTACATTTGCAAGGTTAGAGAACTAAGTTCTTTTTTCAATGATAAACAGGAAGTGTCAGTACGCTGAGTAATATTTTCCACTCATATAGCCAATGGGATTTTCCAACAGATTGTTGGTTCAGTCACATGTTTTTTCAGACTATATTTACTCCAGTGCTAAAAGGTATTTTATGAAATAATTTATTTCTTCTTTAGCTTGAATTAATAATCATATAACATTCATATGTGATATGATGTGCTCCTGGACTGGCCTTTAACAATCTTGAAAAGAGATCACAACTGTTGAGTTTTTATCTCTCATCATTTGAAAGGTTAAGGAGTTTGTTTCTCTAGAGAACACTTCGTTTTGTAATACGAAAATATTTTCTAACATGTGTATTTGTTTCATTTCCAATGTTATATATACTTTTTATAACAAGTAGAAAGTATAAAATAAAAATTAGTAGTGTCCTCTTTCTCCAAATTCCACTTTCCTGAGGTGACTGTTGCTAACAGATTTATTTCTTTCTAAAACTTTATGCTGAAGAAAACATTTACAACATTTATATAGTATTTTATTGGATTAATCTCATATTTTTAAACAAATTAGGATCACTCTATATTTATTACTTTGAATTTTGCTTTACAAATTAATGCCCTTATCATTACTGGGCAAAATGTTATAACACATTATTTTTAACGTTTACATAATTTAATCCTCTATTATGTATAAACCGTAATTTTTGCAGTCATCCACTTTTGATGCCTTCAAGATGACTTAAGTTTTTTGCTACCATAAACATTGCTTCAATAAATGATCTTGTAGGTATAGCCTAATGTGTCAGTGGTTTCATTTCTATAGGCTAGATTGCTAAATGCATTGAATCAAGATTACATGTATTTCAAACTTTAATGTATTTGTCAGATTACTTTATAAAATTCACACGCTAGCCATATGTGAATATTTTCTCATTCCCTCTCGAACACTGGATATTTTAATCTTTTAAATGTATTGCCTATTAATGGGTGAAAACTAGTATTTCTGATTGCTTTGACTTGCTTTTCTTAGTCTACTAGTGAGGCTGATGCTCTTTTTATGTTTTCTCTTCTGTCAATTTGCTGTTCAGCCCTTTACCGATTTCTTTTGAAAACATTCTTTTATTGAATCGCCTAGATAAAAGTGTACAAACATAGTGTACAACTCATTGAATTTTCGTAAGGTGAATTGACTCATTAAATCAGAATCAATATCAAAAACAGAGTATCAACTCAGAAGTGGCCTTTGAATCCCCTCTCAGGTACTCTCTGTCCCCAGAGCTCACCACTGTGCTGACTTAAATCACACTTTACTAATTTTGTCTGTTGTCAATTTTTTGTAGATAGAAACACTAGCGATCTGCACCTGGCTTCTTTTGCTTAACAGAATGTGCACATTGGCCATGTTTGTAGAAAATAATGTGTTCATTTTCGTCTTTGAATTTCATTATCTGAACATGCCAGAATTGTTTATTCATTTGTACTGGTTAGCTGTTTCTGTGTACCAAACCAACCCAAAGTTCTACAGCTTTAAATAAGCTTTATATGAAGAAGTGTATGCTATAGTTTACAAGTCAGCTGGGTGGTTCTTCTATTTGTAGCTGGGCTTACCCTCAGTTATGTAATCAGCTTGGGTTGAGTATGCAGTTCTCTAATGGTGCCAGGGCTCTCTTATCTGATCGGGAGTCAGCTCTTTGTAAGCCAGTCTAGGAGGCCTCAGCGGAACAAGTGGGCTCTCCTTTACAGTATCTTGTTCTTGAGCAGTCTAGGTTGGGCTTGTTCAGATGGTGATGGCAAAGTTCCAAAAGAGAGGATAGAAACTGCAAGGCCAATTGAGGCTTGGTTCGGGATTAGCACACCATTATTCCTGCCATAAGAAGCAGGCCAAGCCTATATACCAGAGAATGGTGGTAGATTCCAACCCTTGATGGAGCTGCAGCCAAACCCTATCTCTACTCTGTCTCAATTGCACCATTTTACATTCCTGGCAACAATGTATGATTATTTCAGGTGCTTCAGTTTCTCACCAACATTTGGAATAGTCAATCATTTTAACTTTTAGTCATTCTAGTAGTTGTATCTATAATTTGCATTTCCCTAATGATGGTGAACATCGTTCATGTGCTTATTTGCCACTAATGTATCTTTCTTGAAGCAGCTCATCAAATCTTTGTATATTTGTTTTAAATTGGAGACTTATTTTCTTATGTTTCAGTCTTGAATGTTCTTTAATATTCTAGATACAAGTTGTTCCTCATATATATATAACTTGGAACTATTTTGTCTTAATCTGTAGTCTGTCTTTTCATTCACTTAACAGTGAATTTGAAGAACAGAAGTTCTTAATTTTGTTAATCTCACTTTTTGTTCTTTTGTAAATCATGCTTTTGATGTTGTAGCTAAGAAATTTTTGCCTAACCTAAGGTCATAAATAGTTTCTCACTTAGCTTATCTTAGTTTATCTTGCTAGTTTCAGTAAGAGATCTTATATATTTTTGTCAAATTTATTCCTAAGATTTTTATATATTTGATGCTATTTAAAATGGTATTTACTTTCAAATTTCATTCACAAATTGTTGCTAATATATATAATTTATTTTGGCACACAAAACTCACCTTTTAGTTCAAGTAGCATTAATATGCATTCCACTAAATTTTCAATGGATGAAATATCATTTGAGGATAAAAACAGTTTTCCTTCTTCATTTCCAACCTAATGCCTGCCCACTCTTCCTTCCTTCTCTTTTCCTTATTGCACTATATAAAACCCCCAGTATAATGTTAAATATAAATGCTAAGAGTGGATTCTTACTTGTTACTTATCTTAGAAGCGTTCAGTTTTATATCACTTGGTTAACTGTTAGCTCTAGATTTTTTGATCACTCTATTTCTGTGGTGACTCCAATTACATGTATATTAGGTTATCCGAAACTGTCTTCATTTTTTTCAGTCTTTTTTTTGAGTTTTCTTGCTATTTTCAAATATATTAAGTCTTTTCTTCTTTATTGTCTAATCTGCTTTTTGTAACATGCACTGTATATCTCATCTCAGACATAGTTTTAATCTCTAAGAGTTGGATTTTAGTATTTTGAATATCTTCTATGTGTCTACTTAACATATTTAACTTTTGCTTATCTTCTGGAAAATATGCAAGGCCATTATAATAACTGCTTAAATGTCCTGCCAATTACTCTGTCATTTGCATGATTTCTGTCTGTGTTAGGTTTAATTGAGTTTTCTCATTATGGGTTTTATATTCTTAATTCTTTGTATGACTGGTATGTTTTTGTTAGATGTTAGACATTTTAAATTTTACCTTGCTGAATGCTGGATATGTTTGAATTACTAGAAATACTCTGCAGCTTTTTTCTGGAATTTAGTTAAGTTATTGAAACCAGACCTTTGAGTCTTATTTTTAAGCTTTGTTAGGTGCTAATTTTATCCACTATAGGGCAAAACCCTTCTAAGTACTCTGCCTGATGCTCTGTGAATTATGAGATTTTTTACTCTGTTGAGAAGAAGCTCTTTTCTTTGTGTTTTGATAGTTCTGTGACTTTTCCCTCTAATTCTTTAGATTGATTTTTATCTGGCCTTGTGTAGTTTCCTCCCATGCATGGGAGAATCAGTGCTCAGTAGAATATTTGAGGTGGACCCTCTGCAGATGTTGGAGTTTCCTCTCTGTGCAACTCTTTTATCTCCCATGTTTACTCTCTGGGCTCCCAACTGTACCTTCTCAACTCAGAGAGAATGCCAGATTTGACCTGGGTTTCTTCTTCCTGTAAAGTAGCCTGGAAACTCACCCCAGAAAGTAAACTGAAGACATCATGGGACTAACTGACTTCATTTGCTTTTTGTTTCTCAGAGATCACCCTCTTTTTGCCTAATGTCTAATTTCTTGAGACACTTCTCAATGTATTGCTCACACTGGAATACCACTGCAGACCTTTAAGAATATCTAACACCAAAGGGTTGGCAAGATGTGAAGTAATTGGAATTCTAAAACACTGCTTGTACAGTGTTTTAGTACAACCACTTTGAAAAACTATTTTATACTTTTCTTAATTAAACATATATTTGCCATATATTCCAGCTATTCCACTACTAGATATTTGTCCAAGAGTAATGGAAGCACATGTTTTACAAAGACTTGCATAGAAGAGTGTTCATAGCTGATTTATTTGGAATAGTCAAGAAATAGAAATAATGTAAATCTTCAACTAATAGGTGATAAATAAATTATGATATACCCATACAATGGAGTACTACTTAGCAATTAAAAACATGAACTATTGATACACACAAACCAACATGGATTAATGTGAAAATAATTATGATGAATGAAATAAGCCAAACAGAATACAAATACATTTCATTCCCTTTGTAAGAAATAAAATTCGATAAAGTACAAATTATCTACAGCAATATGAAACCATCCAGAAGTTTGCTGGGGATGAGGATGGAGCAGGGAGGGAAGACAATTAGGAATTGCCCAGGGGCATGAGAAAACTATTGGGGCTAATAAGTATATTTATTCTCATGATTGTGGTGATGGTTTTATGGATGTGTACATATATCAAATATTATCAAATTTTATAATTTAAATATATACAGTTTAGTATAAGTCAGCTATAACTTCATAAAAGTAAAAACTGTCTTGGAGAAGCTTTAGATCAGAATGATATTTTCACATTCAGTAATCCCTCCACAAATTGTTTTAATATGTTATTTAACTCATCCATGGAGTTTTAAATGTCAACTACTACATAATTTTTATTCCTAGAAATTCTTTTTTGTTCTTTCTCTTATCTTCTGATTCAACCTTGAGATATTTTGCTTATCTTTACAAGTCAATCATTATTTTTAAAAAATCTTTCTCATATCTTCTGATTCAACCTTGAGATAGTTTGTTTATCTTTATGAATAATCGTTTTTTAAAAACATTTAAATGTAATACAAATTTTAAAAATAAAACATATATACTTATTTTATATTTAATGTCTGATAATTTCTGTAACTCAAGTCCTTGAGGATGTGAATATGTTGTAAATAGTCTTTTGTTTCCTCAAGTGTTTGTCAAGTTTTGCCAAGTGAACCTAATTGACAGTAATGCAAGGTGCTGTACTCAGGACTTTTTCCTCCAGCAAGTATTATATTGTATTTGCTTTTTTCAGAAAACAGAGATGCATACCATGAGGGATCCTTTATTTATGGTTTGAAATCTCTCCTACCATACAGGGCTACAAATTCAAATCCCACTGTCATGTGAGGGTGGACTTATATGTACACTTCATGGGAGAATATTTTATTATTCCTTTCTACCCATGACTTAGTCAGCTTGGGCTGCCAGAACAAAGTATCATAGAGAAATTTACTGCTCGTAGTTCTGAAGTCTTGGTAGTCCATGATCGAAGTACTGGCAAAGTAGCTGCCATTCTGAGGCCTCTTCTCTTGGTTGTAGCTGGCCACTGTCTCACAGTGTACCCCCCTGTCTGCTTCTTTGTGCATTGTCAGGGAGGGAGATAAAGTTCTCTGTGTCTCTTCTTACCGGGGCAGTAATTCCACCATGAGAGCCCTGCCCTCATGACCTTATCTAACCTTAATTGCCTCCCAAAGTTCCCATTTCCGAATACCATTACATTGGGGTTAGGACTTCAACATATCAACTTTGAGGAGACACAATCTTTAGTCCACAACAACCCAGAATTGTGACAGAAACAGACAGGCTTTTTGATTGGCTACCTTTGCTAGCAGTTAGGGTTTTCTCATCCATCATTTCAATGGAGTGTATCAACTTGGAGAGTCCAGTTTCTATGTCTAAAAGAAAGGAGCAGGAGGCGAAAGATGTGTACTTTGTCTCAATCATTCAATTGACCTATTTTATGGCCATTATTTTTGGAGACTCCAGAATCATAGTATGAGCATATGTTCACACAGGAGCTTTACCTTCTGTTTTTGCTTATCACTTTGATTTCAATTTAAAATTTTTTCTGTTACCTTTGGGAAATTTCCTTAATCTCTTGCTAACTTTAGCAATACATTTTAAGGCATGTTTGTTGTAATATATGAGAATCTAGATGTTTTCCAAGTAAGGGGTGCTCAGAACATCTAGTTATTCTTTTACTGGAAAGTCAGGTTCTGATGGGTATGCCTCTATTTTGCCAGACTCAGGATTGAGAAGGTGGAAATGCCACGATCAAAGGCACAGAGAAAAGACATTTCTGGTAGTATTAGGGGTCTTGTGACAGGCTCACAAAGAACATGGATAATAGTTTTTCTTGTGGCAAAGAGGGACTGTTGGATTTTTGAATAGAGGAATGGCATGATACATTGTAGAGATTTGAGAATACAGATGATTAGAGCCAGGAGTATAGTCTTATATATTATGACAGTGTAGGTGAGAGTAAAAACAGCCTCAACTGGGGAAGCAGCTTTGGAAATAAGGAGAGAATGGGCAGCTCCAACTCTGATGCACAGAGTAATGTGCGGAGGCTTACAACATGAATTTTAGCTCCAGAATTACTGCAAGAACATACCAGGAATCCCAAGAGGACCCAGAGACCCTCTGAAGGAAGCGGACTGCTCCTGCAGGGCCCAGGAGACACCCCAAATACTGTGAGTGTCCAAACTGCAGATGTGGAAAAGGGAGATCCTCCACTCCCGAACACACACCCCACTGGAGAAACTCAAGATCTAGTTTGTGGGAGAAGTTTCTGATCTTACCTGGAGCTGAGTCTGTCTAGAGAGCTGAGCAAAGTCCAGTGGTAGAGGAAGAAAAGGGAAAGGACCTGAGAGCTTGTGGGTTCCCAAGCAGCCCATGCCTGCTTGGCACCACAGGGTTCTTTTGGGAGGGTGACCAGAGGTGTGAGGTAAAGCGCCACAGGGAAAAGAAAGTCCCCAGCTGAACTCTGTAATAATTTGAACCCAGTGAGAAGCCTACTGGTCAGAACTCTGGGGAGGGCTCAAATCTGGTGTGCAGACTCCACAGGCAAGGGAAGAACCAAACACTTTTCCTTTTGCAATTGGGAGGCGGCTAGCCTGGGCAAATTCTCAAGCCTTGCTCACCCACTGCCGAGAAACAGACTCGAAGGTGTTACTGAGTCTGTTTCCAGGCAGTACGTGAACAGGTAGTGGGGAGACTGGTTCCTGGGGGGCATGGAGGGAGGGAGACTGGCCCTTCAGATTGTGTGGGAGCTGGGTGAAACCTGTGACTGCCGGCTTTCCTTCAGTTTCCTGACCACTTGCATGACTTAGCAGAGGCAGTCACTTTCCTGTTAGGTACACAACACCATTTACCTAGGAACCTCACCCCCATTTCTCACAGCACCTGCAGCAAGACCCACCCAAGGAAAGTCTAAGCTCAGACATGCCTCACCCTGCCCCCACCTGTTGGGCCTTCCTTATCCACCCTGGGAGCTGAAGACAGAGGCCATATACTCTTGGGAGTTCTAGTCCCCACCCACCACCACCAGTGGTTCTTCTCCATACTGCCACAGTTGATGCTATCTGGAAAATGCCACCTCCCAGCAGAAGGCCAACCAGTACAAAAATAGAACATTAAACCACCAAAGCTAAGAAATGGCATAAAAATAGAGCATTAAACTAGCAAAGCTAAGAACTTTCACAGAGCCCATTTCACCCCCCTGCCACCTCCACTAGAACAGGTCCTGGTATCCATGGCTGAGAGACCCATAGACAGTTTGCATCACAGGACTCTGTGCAGTCAACCCCCAGTACCAGTCTGGAGCCACGTAGACTTGCTGGGTGGCTAGGCCCAAAAGAGAGAGAACAATCACTGCAGCTCAGCTCTCAGGAAGCCACATCCATAGAGAAAAGGGGAGAGTACTACATTAAGGGAACACTCCCTGGGACAAAATAATCTGAACAACAGCCTTCAGCCCTAGACTTTCCCTCTGACAAAGCCTACCCAAATGAGAAGGAACCAGAAAACCAGCCCTGGTAATATGACAAAACTGGACTCTTTAACACTCCCAAAAAATCACACTAGCTCACCATCAATTGACCCAAACCAAGAAGAAATCCCTGATTATCCTGAAGAAGAATTCAGGAAGTTAGTTATTAAGCTAATTGGGGAGTTGCCAGAGAAAGGCAAGGAAATCCAAAAAATGACACAAAAAGTGAAGGGAGAAATAGTCAAGGAAATAGATAGCTTAAAGAAAAACCAGTCAAAACTTCAGGAAACCTTGGACACACTTAGAGAAATGCAAATGCTCTGGAAAGTCTCATCAATAGAAGTGAACAAGTAGAAGAAAGAAATTCAGAGTTCAAAGACAAAGTCTTCAAATTAACCCAATCCAACAAAGACAAAGAAAAAAATAAGAAAATATGAACAAGGCCTCCAAGAAGTCTGGAATTATGGTAAATGACCAAACTGAAAAATAAGGAAGAGGTGTTCCTGAGGAAGAAAAGGAATCTAAAAGTTTGGAAAACATATTTGGGGAAATAATCGAGGAAAACTTCCCCATCCTAGCTAGAGACCTTGAGATCCAAATACGAGAAGCACAAAGAACATCTGGGAAATTCATTGCAAAAGATAATCACCTAGGCACATTGTTATCAGGTTATCTAAAGGTACGATGAAGGAAAGAAGCTTAAGAATTGTGAGACAAACGCACCAGGTAACTTATAAAGGAAAACCTATGAGATTAACAGCAGATTTCTCAGCAGAAATCCTACAAGCTAGAAGGAATTGGGGCCTTATCTTCAGAATCCTCAAACAAAATAATTATCAGCCAAGAATTTTGTATCCAACAAAACTAAGCATCATATATGAAGGCAAGATATAGTCTTTTTTAGACAAATAAATGCTGAGAGAATTCGACACTACCTAGGACCACCACAAGAACTGCTAAAAGGAACTCTAAATCTTGAAACAAATCCTGGAAATACATCAAAATACAACCTCTTTAAAGTACAAATCACATAGAACCTATGAAACAAAAATATAATTTAAAAAGCAAAAACTGGCTGGGTGTGGTGGCTCACGCTGGTAATCCCAGCACTTTGGGAGGCCGAGGTGGGCAGATCATGTGGTCAAGAGATTGAGACCACCCTGGCCAATACGGTGAAACCCTCTCTCTACTAAAAATACAAAAATTAGCTGGGCATGGTGGCACGCACCTGTAGTCCCAGCTACATGGGAGGCTGAGGCTGGAGAATTGCTTGAACCCAGTAGGCAGAGGTTGCATAGAACCAAGAACGCATCACTATACTCCAGCCTGACAACAGAGCCAGACTCCATCTCAAAAAAAAAAAAAAAGCAAAAACATAAAACAAAAAATCCAAAGTACACAGGCACCAAATAGCACAATTAATGCAACAGTACCTTACATCCCAATACTTACATTGAATATAAATGGGCTAAGTGCTCCACCTAAAAGATATAGAACTAAAGAATGGATAAGAACTTACCAATCAACTATTCGCTACCTTCAGGAGACTCACCTAACACATAAGGACTCACAAAAACTTAAAATTTATGTGGAAAAAGGAATTTCATGCAAATGGACATTAAAAGCAAGCAGGGGTAGCTATCTTTTTCATGAGACAAAACAGACTTTAAAGCAACAACAGTTAAAAGAGACAAGGAGGGATATTATATAATGGTAAAAGGCTTTGTCCAACAGGAAAATATCACACTCCTAAACATATATACACCTCACATTGGAGCTGTCAAATTTGTAAAACAATTACTAATAGACCTAAGAAATGAGATAGACAGTAACACAATAATAGGGGGGACTTTAATACTCCACTGACAGCACTAGACAGGTCATCAAGACAGAAAGTCGACAAAGAATCAATGGATTTAAATTATACCATGGAACAACGGACTTAACAGATACATACAGAACATTTCATCCAACAACTGCAGAATGCACATTCTATTCAACAGCACGTGGAACTTTCTCCAAGATAGACCATGCGATAGGCCATAAAATGAGCCTCAATAAGTTTAAGAAAATTGAAATTATATCAAGCACTCTCTCAGACCACAGTGGAATAAAACTGGAAATCAACTCTAAAAGGAACCTTCAAAGCTATGCAAATACATGGAAGTTAAATAACCTGCTTCTGAATGAGCATTGGGTTAAAAACGAAATCAAGATAGAAATAAAAAAAATCTTTGAACTGAAAGACAATAAGAACACAACCTATCAAAACCTGTGGGATACAGCAAAGGTGGTTGTGAAAGGAAAGTTCAAAGCCCTAAATGCCTACGTCAAAAAGACTGAAAGAACACAAACTGACATTCTAAGGTCACACCTCAAGGAACTAGAGAAACAAGTACAAACCAAACTCAAGCCCAGAAGAAGAAAGGAAATAACCGAGATCAGAACAGAACTAAATGAAGTTGAAACAAACAAAAAACAATACAAAAGATAAATGAAACAAAAAGCTGATTCTTTGAAAAGATAAAGTTTATAGACCATTAGCAAGATTAACCTAGAAAAGAAGAGAGAAAATCCAAATAACCTCATTAAGAAACAAAATGGGAGGAGATATTACAACTGACCACTGAAATAGAAAAGATCTGAACACCTTTATACACATAAACTAAAAAACCTAGAAGAGATAGGTAAATTCCTGCAAAAATACAACTCTTGTAGCTTAAATCAGAAAAATTTAGATACCTTGAACAGACCAATAGCAAACAGCAAGATTGAAAGGGTAATTTAAAAATTACCAACAACAAAATAAGTCTGGGACCAGACAGATTCACAGCAGAATTCTACCAGACAGATGGTGCTGGGATAATTGACTAGCCACATGTAGGAGAATGAAAGTGGATCCTCGTCTCTCACCTTTTACAAAAATCAACTCAACATGGATTAAGGACTTAAATCTAAGACCTGAAGCTATGAAAGTTCTAGAAGATAACATAGGACAAACCCTTCTAGACATTGGCTTAGGCAAGGATTTCATGACCAAGTACCCAAAAGCAAATGCAATAAAAACAAAGATAGATAGTTGGGACCTAATTAAACTAAAGAGCTTTTGCACAGCGAAAGGCACAGTCAGCAGAGTAAACAGACAACCCACAGAGTGGGAGAAAATCTTGACAATCTGTACATCTGACAAAGGACTAATATCAACAATCTACAACAAACTCAGACAAATCAGTAAGAAAAAAAAATCTTATCAAAAAGTGAGCTAAGGACATGAATACATAATTCTCAAAAGAAGATGTACAAATAGCCAATAAACATTTGAAAAAATGCTCAACATCACTAATGATCAGGGAAATGCAAATGAAAACCACAGTGTGATACCACCGTACTCCTGCAAGAATGACCATAATCAAAAAATAAAAAAGCAGGAGATGTTAGTATGGATGAGGTGATCAGGGAACACTTCTACACTGCTGGTGGGAATGTAAACTAGTACAGCCACTATGGAAAGCAGTATGGAGATTCCTTAGAGAACTAAAAGTAGAACTGCCATTTGATCCAGCAATCCCAATACTAGGTATCTACACAGAGGAAAAGAAGTCATTATATGAAAAAGATACTTGTCCATGCATGTTTATAGCAGCACAATTTGCAATTGAAAAATCATGGATCCAACTCAAATGCCCGTCAATCAATAAGTGGATAAAGAAACTGTTTCATATATACATACATATATATATATTATATATATATAATATATATAATATATATATAAAACATATATATATATTATATATGTATATAAAACATATATATATATATATATATATATATATATATATATATATATGATGGAATACTACTAAGTCATAAAAAGGAATGAATTATTGGAATTTGCAATGACCTGGATGAGACTGGAGACTATTATTCTAAGTGAAGTAACTCAGGAATGGAAGACCAGATATCGTATGCTCTCACTGATATGTGGGAGCTAAGCTATGAGGATGCAAAGGCATAAGAATGATACAGTGGACTTCAGGGACTTGGGAGAAAGGTTGGGAAGGGGCAAGGGGTAAAAGACTACAAATAGGGTGCAGTGTAGACTGCTCAGGTGATGGGTGCACCAAAATCACTGCTAAAGAACTTACTCGCATAACCAAATACTACCTGTACCCCAACAAGCCTTGGAAAAATAATAAAATAAAAATAAATAAGGAGAGAATGCACACAAGGATTATGGTGGAGGTAGATGAAAGACTTGGCACCTTCTTTGTTGCTGGGGGTAGGACTTTAGTAAAAATTCAAAAAGAAATGCTGGTTTAGCGGGGAGTGAAGATGATGCAGTCTTTTTTGGAACCATTATTATAACTTTATTTATAGTATCTTTTGTTAGATTTTTTCCTTTATCTGCCAAGGAAAGAGATTGGCTACATTCCCAAAACTATAAATTTTTCTTTGAAAACTTATGCAGGTTGTGAATTACAACATTTAGATTAAATGTGGTTTTTATCCAATATGGAATAAATCACCCATGTTTTTTATGTTTTATTCATACACAGATCCATTTATGGCTGTATACCTGAGAATATTTAAACTTTGATGAAAAGTATTAATTGCAAAAGTTATTTTGCAATTAACTTAAAGGAGATGTTGACACTTTTAGGGAAATAAATCATACTTGTTAAGACTAATAACCCCTAAGTTTATCCTTGGGACCCACGTTGATACTTGAGTTTGGCAGGTCACTTCGACATTTGAGTACCCAATAGGAACACTGAAATGTACTGGATTAAGTGGGGGTGAAGATAAATAGCAAAGTAAAAATGACAGAATCCTGGGTGGTTGTTATATGCATTATGTTACATTATTTTTTCTATTAACTTTGTGAATTAAATAAAATGCAAGCAATCAAATAAACCCAAAGATAATAAGACAGTTGCCTTCCTCTCAAGAAACCTACATCTATAAGAGAAGACGTTTTTATACCGTATCTGGAAAGCAACAGGAGATTTAAGAGCTTTGAAAATGTAAGTTCGGTGTGAACCTCTTTATAAGATAAACAGAATTCCTGGAGTCGGAGAAGGAGGAGGATGGAGATTCACCCACAGAGGTGAAGACCAGTGTTTATTTGACACAGCCATAGCCTGAGGTTAGTGTGTTTTCTCTTTCTCATGAAACTGTTCTATAAGTGAGAACTTTTTAAATGAGGACCTCAGGTTCAGACCCATGGAGAATAAGGAAAAAACAAAAAACAACAACAAAAAAAAAAACAAAGAGAAGAGTGAGAATTTAAAAAGTCATCCACTTCTATTCATTTATTTGTTTAACTTTCATGATTTATAAAAGACGGCATTTCTTCATTGTAGCAATGGTTCATTACACATTCTGTGAGAAATTAAGCATAGTCTTTTAAATTTTTTGTTATCCCTTTTCCAACTAGAGGGCAACACTACATAAAATAAATCAAATGACATTTTTTTTTTTCTTTATTTGAGATGGAGTCTTGCTGTGTCACCCAGGCTGAACCTCCACCTTCAGAATTCAAGTGATTCTCCTGCCTCAGCCTCCTGAGTAGCTGGGATTACAGGCACCCGCCAACATGCCTGGCTAATTTTTGTATTTTTAGTAGAAACAGGGTTTCACCATGTTGGCCAGGCAGGTCTTCAACTTCTGACTGCAGGTGATCCATCCGCCTTGGCCTGCCAAAGCGCTAGGATTACAAGTGTGAGCCACTGCACCCAGCCTAAATGACATTTTGAAACAGTCCTATAAAATTAAACTACAAAAGTATTTTTAACCTTATTTTAATTCCTTTTCTGACCATAGCTCTCTCCCTTGTATCCGCACTGTATGCTCTACAGATAAGAAAGGCAGACAGTCAGTCACCTGGAGAATGAGACTTAAGCCATTTGGACCAGTGTGCAAATCCAAGCCTGCCACTAAGAATATATGTGAATTTCTTCAGTTTACTTAATTGTGCCTCAATTTTTTGGGTTGCAAAATGAAGACAGTAATACCTGTCTCAATGTTGTATAAAGATTAAATGTGATAACTTGCATAATCTCCTTGGTACATATAAATACTCACAAATGATAATTATTGTTGCTATATTAGCACATTTTTTTAGTGGAATTTATCTTTTATCTGATCATAAAAGTTTAACTCCTTGACAATTGATCCAACTGTGCCTTAATTCTGCAGCCTTAGGTGCGGTTTCTGATAATGCTTAGTAAATGTGTGTTGGATGCGTGAGTCAAATCTAGACTCAAGTCAATAATGGGGAGTTGGAAACAACGTTCAAAAATTTATTTTGTCCCTGGGAAAAATGCATTTTGAATGGATGGCACTGTGAATTGTGCGTCTAATTCATCTAAAAACAGTTCTGCTGTGTTGCTTGTAGATAGTTCATGGATGGGACCAAAAAATATATTATTTAAAGACCTGGACTTTTTATTGGTTCTAAAGCAAATTTCTTTTGTATCTTAGAGAGAAACCACTTATAATCAATTTCTCCTACTTTCATTACTGGATAGAACAGAACCTACTTTGTAGGCATTTATAAGACCAGTGAATTCTAGATCTTTGGATAAAACCAACATAGAATTCTGCCTGAAGCAGTATTATTAATTTGTATTGCCTACAATTAGATTTAATCTTTAGATTATGCCCAGAGAAATAAAAAATGTCATTGATGTTATTTTCCTGCTCCTAGGAAAAAACAGATGGGCCATTTATTAAATTTCTTCATTAAATAAAATCCTTAAGTTATGATGAATAAGTGCTAAAATAATATACTTTTTAAAAAATTGTGAAAATCATGACAAATTACATATAAACACAGGAACTAGAAGTTTCAGGATATGAAAGCTTTTTTTAAAAAGAAGTTAGTTTAAAGACATGCATAATTAAATTGTTATTTTTATATGTAAGTTATATTGGACTAAGTAAAAAACTAAGTTTTTTTCTTTCTTCTAATTTGGGCTCTGGTATTTTATCATGAGAATCATGTGTTAGTAATTAAGTTCTGCCCTTTCTTCGATAGAATTATTAGGGCTTGAAATCATTAAAAAAAAAATCCCCCAACAACAATAACACACAACAAAAAAGCAGACTCACAATTACAACTTCAAAGAAGATCAAAAAAGCAAAATATAATCCAGAGAAACAGAGAATATATGATACAGAACCAAGGAAGGGTCTTGGTTTCCTTGCTGGGATCTTCCCATCAGGAGAGGTGACTGGTCAGGGGTAAAACCACATGTACTGGGATCTGTCATTTGAACTGTCAATCTTCACAGCATGTTTAGGTTAAAAAAAAGACTCATTTAGTTATTCTAATGGCCTAAAAACTGAGAGGATTATAATTGGGTTTGCAGGAGAAAAATCTCTTGTTCTAGATACCCAGTTCCAAATTATTCCTAGTCAATAATTACCCTAAATACAAATTTTACATTAAAAAAAAGAGATAAATTACATTGCATTGACTCAGTAATAGGGAAGTAAATATTTTCAAAGGTTTTTGGAGACTATGATCTAATTTTGTATGATAGCATACTACAAATATAGTATGAATATAATTTTCAAGGAAATATAGACAGACAATGGATGGGGATTATGAGAACTAACATTTTAAGAACTGATAGGATAAATGCTTTATATATACTTGGCATTGTATGGAATTCTTTTCTATTCTTTTTTCTTTTGAAAAGAAAGAAAAACTTGCCAATATATTTTATGAGGCCAGCATTACCTAGATAATATAGCCAGACAAAACCATTCCAACAAAGGACTCTACAGACCATTATTCCTCATAAATGTAGACACAGAAATTCTCAACAACACTATAAAACTGAATCCAACAGCATGATAGTATTTTTCTGTGTTATCTGCTACAAATATTATTTTAGGTTTTTACATTTAAATCTAAAATTTACCTGGAATTGATGTTTTAGAGTTTAATATGTAGGGTAGGAAATGATACAGGATTTTTTCAATGCTGCTTAGCAAGCCAGAAAATTTTGTGGCCAGTGGGACCTCTGCTCATTTGTTACCATTGCCCTGCTCTGGACTGTGGCTCCTGGGCTGGCCTGGCCCTGCTGCTGCTTCCTGTCACATGGGGCAGCTGTGTTACAGCTCCTTTTGTACCCACTGTTTGGCAGGTTCCAGGTTCTTGTCCTGTGTCTAAGAAGAATGAGATTACATGGACAACTGAAGAGTCATCAGGGTGGAGAGTTTTACTGAGTGATGAAACAGCTCTCAGCAGAGAGGGAGACACAAGTTGGGCAGCCTACTTACCCAAAGTTGGATAGTACTCCCAACTCAAAGGTGGGCAGTCCCCCAGTGTGGCTGAGTCTGAGACTTTTATGGGTTCAGAATAGGGGAATGTGTGTGGATTGCTTTGTGAATATGCAAAAAAGACTAAAACAAAGACACAACTCAAAGGTAACATGACAGTGTAAAACACCAATTAAGGAAGGGTAGATATTGTAAAATAGGAGAAGGGTGGGGATCAATCAGAGGAAAGTGTGCCAAATGGGAACCGAGGTTCTCAATCCAGTCCATGGATTTATCCAAGACTTATGGCTTGGTTTTCAGCCTTTAAATTGTCTTTAGTTTGAAGGTCAGGTTTCACCAGGGACCTACCCCTGACTGCCTCCTGCCACTATCAGAGTTAAGATTCATTTTTTACTCCCATATGAATAACCAACTGACCTCAGGTCATTTACTAAGAAGAGTTTCTTTACCTGTGTGGAATTTTCTGTCTCATGCAATCCTCATTATCACTGTGTGTGGTTGGAAACAGAGACTCATACAGTAAATTAAGTTGTCAAGTTGTCATGGGCCATTCAGTTAGTAAGCGATGAAACCAGAATTTTAAAAAATACACTATAAAAGTAATATTTGCTCACTGTAAAAATTCAAACATAGAAGATCATAAAGTGAAAAGTAAAATGGCCTAACTTGTATTAATACTACTCAAGTGTCACTGCTTATTAATTAAAGCAAACATTAATATTTTCTTATATTTTTCTGAAATTGTCTATACATGTGAAATCACATACCTTTATATCTATTTCTTTTATATTTTCATTCCTTTCTCTATAAAGAGAAAGATATAGAAAAAATTTCATATATCTTACATGTATATATAACATTCTTGTTTTATCTTTTAGATCCTGATAGGATTACACTATGAATTTTGACACTTGCTTTTAACATTTAACAATACCTTTTGTAAAATGTTCCACTTCAGTATGTATACATTTTGTTCTTGTATGAATATTTGAATTTAATGTAATTTAATTAACAACATTAAATTATTTCCAGTTTTATGCTATTATATTCTTTCTATTCAAATTGCCTATAACAGACTTCTAAAATGATAGGTGAATACTGCCAGTCTGATAGGTATTTCGTTGTTTTTACTTCAATATATTTAATGAATGACTTTTAACACCTTTTTCTAGGTTTGAAACCATGTGGATATCTTTTCCATGAACTTTTTTTTTTTTTTTGATACACAGTCTCACTCTGTCAACCAGGTTGAAGTGCAGTGGCACAATCTCAGCTCACTGCAACCTCTGCCTCCTGAGTTCAAGTGATTCTTCTGCCTCAGCCTCCCAAGTAGCTGGTATTATAGATGCACACCACTATGCCCAGCTAATTTTTGTATTTTTAGTAGAGCTCGGGTTTTACCATGTTGGTCAGGCTGGTCCTCAACTCCCGACCACAGGTGATCTACCCACCTCAGCCACCCCGAATGCTGAGATTACAGGCATGAGCCACCGTGCCTGGCCTTCCATCAACTTTTGATTCATGTGCTTTGCCTATTTTCATAATTTGGTTTTTTGACTTGTTTTATTAGAGCTTTTTTATATTAAGGGAATTAAGCCTTTGTTTGACATAAGTGTTGCAAATAATTTCTCCATTGTTTTGGTAATTTGGTGTTTACTTATCTTTGCTTAATTTAATGTTGCTTTCAATTCCTTCTGTTAATCTTTACTTCCCCAGGATAGGAGGATGGGTCACATAAAAGAAAGTTGTAGTATTCATGCATTTTTTTAATTGCGTAGTTCTGTCTCCTCTGTTGTTCTGTGATGTGGAGTTATGTTCCTGTATATTGCCCATTTCTGCAGTTTTTCATCCTCCATGAAACATGTTGGTCCATGTGCATCTATCTATTCTGCTTAGGACTGGCAGAAATTCAGATATACTCAGCCCTTTGATGTATTGCTGAGTTGAAGTGCATGTATTGCCAAAACAAACAAACCAACAAAACCCCCCAAAACTATTGGAAAAGTTCTCTGAATCATTTTTTTTCCTGCAGTGTGAAAAAGCAAAATTATATATATATATACTGTATATGAACTGTATATGTATTTGACTCTATGAAATGCTGGAATTTGAAATACAGGTTAAACTAAAAACAATTCATGTATCATTTAAAAACAGCTCATACTTATCGAGATATAAGCAAGAGCATGTCAAAGAATAATTTGCAAGAACTAGTCTTCATGTTTTCTCAATTACACACAGGCAGACACACACATACACAAATAATGAAGGCTTTGAAAAAGTCAGCCCATGTAATGAATTGGCAGCAAGTAGTAAAACAATGAGTTACTACTCCAACTAAGGTGAAAAAATTCACATATTAAATAATTGCATTCAATAAAAAAGTTATGTATGTGATAAATTGTACAGAACTGAGTACAGTTTTAAACTAATGTTTACAACAAATTATGTGCTAGACACATTTCTCCTTTAGTATTCATAATGGATTAAAAGTTGATTTAGGCCAGGCGCAGTGGCCCAACTTCTGGGCCACTGTGTAATCCTGGCACTTTGGGAGGCTGAGGCAGGTGGATCACAAGGTCAGTAGTTTCAGATAAACCTGATCAAAATGGTGAAACCCCATCTCTACTAAAAATACAAAAATTAGCTGGGTGTGGTGGCACATGCCTGTAATCCCAGCCACTTGGGAGGCTGAGGCAGGAGAATCGCTTGAACCTAGGAGGCGGAGGTTACAGTGAACTGAGATCACACCACTGCACTTCAGCCTAGACAACAGAGTGAGACTCCATATCAAAAACAAAAAAGTTGATTTGTATTTCTATTTTATAACTAAAGAAACTGAGTTTTAGTAAGGTTAAGTAATTTGGCTCAGGTCACTCAGCTAGTAAGGGGCAGACTTTGGATTCCAAACCAAGTCTTTGGCTTCAAGCTACCACGTAGTACTGCCTCCTAAAAGAAGCTCTGAGAAACAAGACAAATGTAAGCCAAAATAATCAAAGAAGCATCCAGGGAAAACAAAACTTTAGCTTTTAAAAATGAATAAGATTTAAATGAGCAAAGTTGCATAAGGGGGACTTATTGCATGGCGAAAACAGCATGAATGAAATAATGACTGTAAGAATGGATGTAGTGTATAAAGAGAAGGGATTTCTATGACTGGAATTCATGCATAGGGGACCATGCAGGTAACATGCAGCTAATGACAGAATTCAGAAAAAGAAGTGTTGACTTAATCAGCTACAGGATGAGCAGTGTGGAGCAATGAATATGATTGGTCAGATTAACAAGGTGAAAAGTGCTGATTTGGAAAGATCATCTGCCTGGCATATAGAGTGTTATCCAAAAGGCAAGTTACTAAACAATCTGTCTTAGTCTGTGTTGCTATAACAAAACACTTTAGACTGGATTATGTATAAAGAACAGAAACTTATATGTTACAGTTCTGGAGGTCAGGAAGTCCAAGGTCAAGGCACTGGCATTGGTGTCTGCTTGTCTGGTGAAGGCTATTGTCTGATTCCAAGATGGCACCTTGTTGCCCTGTCCTCACATGGTAGAAAGTAGACGGGCAAGAGAATGAACCCAGTCTCTCAACACCTTTTATAGTAGCCCTAATCCCATCTATGAGATCTCTGTATTCATGACTTAATCACCTCTTAAAGACCCTACCTCTTAATACTATCACACTGATTATTAAATTTCAACAGAAGAATTTTTAGGGGACACATTCAGACCAATAGCAACATCCAAGAAGATAAGTAGGTGGCTATTGATACAATTCCTGTAGGATGAATGAGAGATGTGGATTAGCATGATAGCTATGACTAAAAAGTGACTTGAAGGCCATTTTGCAGATGAGAAATGGGAAATAAGATGAGTCTTGTTGTTTTGGCATGTTCTAAATATTCAGTGTTCTGTTAAAAAATTGTTAGAAGAATTCTATAAAATTATAGAACTAGCTTAGCTATAAGTTATTTTGGGAATGCTTTGTTTATTATACATGTTTTTCCGGATACCTGAATTAACAAAGTTTCCACCTTAACCCATTTCCCATTTAGAAAAAAAAAAAGCGTAGCTTGCTGCTAGTGCTCATTTCTCAGGGCAAACAAGAGATGGGTTAATCCAGATTTGAATAGTCCCTTAGCCTTCGTTGCTTGTCTGAAGGGAGGAAGAAACAAATAAAGGGTGATTGAAGAAAATAATTGTCATTGACAGTTATTATCATCATCAAACCCATTTTTATTTCAACTGAGTGTTGCTTGAATTTATTTGAAGCAAATCCCTTAGCCTAGAAGTTCATGGTATTTCAAGAACTGTGGCTTCGGCTGGGCACAGTGGCTCGTGCCTGTAATCCCAACACTTTGGGAAGCTTAGGCAGGCGGATCATGAGGTCAGGAGTTTGTGGCCAGCCTGGCCAACATGGTGAAACCCCATATCTACTAAAAATACAAAAATTAGCTGGGCATGGTGGCGCATGCCTGTAATCCCAGCTGCTTGGGAGGCTGAGGCAAGAGAATTTCTTGAACCGGGGAGGCAGAGATTGCAGTGAGCCAAGACTGAGCCACTGCACTCCAGCCTGGGAAACAGAGTGAGACTCCATCTCAGAAAAAAAAAAAAAAATAACAAGAGCTGTAGCTTCATTTGACCCTGCCCTTAACATTGTTTTGTCTTCATCCTTAGGCTCTTTTGCCTCATGGTAAGCGCAGACTTCTGATGTAGCACACTTTCTCTTTTACATCCAGGGTAAAGGAGAGGATAGCTTTTAGCTAGCATGTAAAAGTCTAGGGATTCCTTGTGATTGGACCAATTTCAGCTCCTATGAAGGATGGGATTACATAAGTGGGTTTAGGCCACCCAAGGAAGTTGGGGATCATTCTTAACCAAATGGTGTAGCTCAGAAATTCAGGATTCCTGATAGGAAAACCTTGAGGAATTGATGCTGGAAGGCAACAAAAAATGATTATTCTCTAGCCTTAGCTTTTCTATTGTTCTAGAATTTGAACCATAAGACTGTCAGATTCATGTTTGATGTATCATTATTTCCTCCCTCAGCACGTAACAAAGAGCACATAGTGTGTAGATGCAGGTGGGGCTTTTGTTGGCAGGGGTGGGGGGTGGTGGTGGTGGTAGTTGTCAGTTGAGTCCATGAATGAACATTCATTCATTCATAGGAGCATCTCTTGAAAGAAAACATTTTTAAATCAAAGTGATAAGGAAAATTTATACTTAAAGCTATGTAAAAACATACATGAGTGAATGTAGATAAGTTTTCTTTTAGAAAAGAGAGATGCCATATTTCAGAAAAAGATCTCTGTTGAGAAAATATAGCTAAGTCGTATACATAAAAATTAGAAAATCAAATCCTTAATATACTGAGATGGCACACACCAATATATATGTATTTTATATGATGACATAGTTTGCAATAACATTAATATTTATGGAAAATTTTTTTGCCTGAATATTTGTGACATACAGGCATTAAAATTAGATTTTGCAATATTGGAACTTGTGAATGGATTACTTGTATAGATTTACTTGTTGTCTGTGAGGGAAAAATATTAAAATTGCATGTAAAAACTCAGGATTCAGCTGAAGATAATAATACTAGTACAACAGTTGAGCACCTACAAGGTATCTGTTGCTTCACATGGACCAGCCATTTAATGCTGAAATAATCTTATAAGTAAGCCTCATTATCACTAATTTACTACTAAAGGAACTGAGTTAGTGAGAAGTTAAAAAACAAAAAATAGAGAAAATAATAAAGCAAGAATGAAACCCAATAAAATATGTTCCAAAAAAATGTTCCATCATTATCCTGCTTGTCTTATTTGAAATATAGTCCCTTGAGACATGGATTTACATGCGATGGATTTACTAAGGAGCCAGGAGAAAACACTGGGCTGGGGCTTGGCGGATGGGGAGAGTTAGGCTAGGGAAGAAGAAACTGAGCAAGAGTGTGATTCTGTTGCATTTCCAGCCTCAACTTAAACCCATGGAAAACATGTCCCACCTGGGCAAGGTTGCTGGACATCCCCAACCCCATACCTTTCACCTGCCCCAGAGAAATGTATATTTTGTGGCACTAGCTCTCTGTACGATAGCCCTCCTAGGAAAGTTACAGATGCAAATGATTAGAAATGAGAAACCTAGAACAGAACCTGGGTGGTGGGTGCACAGAAAGGGCTCCAGGGATCTGAAGTGTTCTTGGTAGAGCACTGATGTTATCCCATCTATGACCCTGCTAATAAAGATGAGTATACCATGTGGTGATTAGGAGCACATTCTAGATCCAGATGACTGGAGTCAAATCTGGGCTGTGACACTTGGTCAAGTTTCTTAACTTACTTGTGTTTTATTTTCTGTATCTGTAAAATGTGGACTAATTCTTTTACTTAAACACATAAGGTCATTTTCAGGATTAAATGAATGTATATATTCATCTAGTCTGTATGTAGTCTAGAGCTGGTTGGGAAGCAGAGCTATTATCATGTGATTTACAGCATGTTCCACAGCTGGTTAGTCACAGAGCCAAGATTGGACCTCCGGGACACTACTATTTCTTGCGGGTCATATATATATTAATTTAAAATTGACTACTTCTTGCTTACCACAGATATGCTAATTTCAAAATTTCATAAAGTTCTATGTGATCTCTGGTGTATTGAATATCTTGGGTAATTGAAAATTAATATATATGCTAATATAGGGCTGGAAGATACCTTAGAGTTCATGAGTAATCTATTAAAAATTCAAAGAACAATATATACACTAAGTATGCTGTGTTACAAACTGTCTTAAAAGTAATGTTCTGTTTTGTTTTGTTTGTTTTTATATTCTTGAAGTGTTTGGCCAAAGGACCTAATTCATTCAAATTTTAAAATAAATGACTGACTGTACATCATAACATGTCATCTCTCTTCAAGGGTACTTACATATTCATCAAGTCAAATAACCTTAATCCTAAGTGCCTAGGTGGAAATTCAGAAATCATTAAGCAAGGGAGAAAGACATTGGTATGTAGCAGAGGAAGTCATTCTCTCCCAGCATATCACTCTTCAAGGGCATTTACTGAAGTAACTTTATTTGGAACTTATGCAGGTCAAATTAAGAATAGTAAATAAACTGGAAGAGTAAAGCAAAGTAATTGTCTGTGGCAATGTTCCAGCGTGAAGAAAAAACTTTCAGATAGCACATGCATGACTATACAAACTTATTGATGAATTGATGATTTATACCTACTTGTGTTTGATTCTTAATCAGGACTTTTGTTTGCAAGCAATAGAAACCCAAGCTGAACTAGTTTCAGAAAAAGAAAGGAATGTATTGACTCACTCATTATAAAAACTTGAGTACATAAACCACAGTTGGCAGAGATGCACTGGTTTCAGGAACAGCTTCAGTGAAGTATTCGAACTCTGCCCAGCCTGTCTTATCTTGTCTCTGGTACCTCTCTGTGTGCTTGCTTGATGGTATCTCACTGAATGCTGGCTTCTTTCATGTACTGAGAAACACCATCCCTGGAGGTTGCTGAACCTCACAACTCATATTCAGCTTCTTGAGGGGGTTGAATTCTTTTTCATAGTTTGAAAAATTCCAAGATAGGCTTGGCAACCTTCCCTGAATTGGTCAATTGTGGCTGGCTAGGCAAGGTTGTGTTTGAAGATGGTAGACCCACAAGAATTCGGGACTATAGTAATGGGTGAGTTATTTCCCATTAGCACATCAGCAAGTCAGGGTTTGCGTTGCACCATTACCTTCTTCAGAGTGGAGTGCCTGTGGTGCAAAGATGCCATTCTGTTGTTAATTTTGGTTGCCTCTCATACCTTGGCTCTATTGTCATGCTAAAAGAAAGAACCCTTCCTGTTAGGGATGAGGATATGGCAGGAGACATGGAGAGAGAGGGGTAGATACCTCTGTGCTCCCATTGTCATGTGAGCATGTCAGCATGATCATATATGCTCATCCATCTACACAGTTAGTTCTGGCTGAAATGTCCTCATAGGCAACATCACTTTAGGAGCTAGCTGACCTTTGGATAACTTTTTTTGGAGACGGATTACGGGCTTTTATGTGGGCAGCAACCTGTGCTTCAGGTGGGTACATAAAGCAGGATGCCAGGAACAAGAATGGGCAGGAAGAAAAGCGATGGGAATTTACAAAATTTCCAGCTCATTACAGATTACACTCATCACCTCTCTCCTTTTGTTTTAGTTTTGAATCTATTGAGTTGCAAGTTGTTTTTGAAGAGCTGTGTTCCACTCTTCCACTCATGTTTTAACAAGCAAGGAGCCACATGTTAAATGGGTAGAGCAGGAAGAATGGGTACAGGAAGATTATTCAAAAGAGCTCTAGTTGGCCGGTGCAGTGGCTCACGCCTGTAATCCCAGGACTTTGCAAGGCTGAGGTGGGCAGATCACGAGGTCAGGAGATCAAGATCATCCAGGCCAACGTGGTGAAACCCCATCTCTACTAAAAATACAAAAAAAATTATCTGGGTGTGGCGGCGCATGCATGTAGTCCCAGCTACTCAGGAGGCTGAGGCAGGAGAATTGCTTGAACCCAGTAGACAGAGATTGCAGTGAGCTGAGATCGCACCACTGCACTACAGCCTGGGTGTGGGTGACAGTGTGAGACTTCATCTCAAAAAAATAAAAAGAGCTCTAGTAACCTCCCTGTGTTTCTCACATATTGCTGAGTATACTCAGACAAGACAAAAAAGGTACTTTCTCCTGCTTTACCCCCAAAATTAACAACTAAAGCATGACACACATGTATTTAGCTATAAATAAAGAAATCTATTTAACTTCAGTCATGTATGGGAAATGTATATTTGTGATGAGTCTGTGTTGTTACAAACAATGACAGAGACACTCATGACCTGGGTATAAATGTCCAAATCTCCAAATTGTTAGTTTATGGTGAAAATTTAGGATGTATGAGTTTCCTAGGGCTGCTGTAATAAGGGACTGCAAGCTGGATAGCTTGAAACAGCAGAAAAATTATTCTCTCACAGGTCTGGAGATCGGAAGTCTGAAATCAAGATATAAGCAGGGCCTGGCTCCTTCCAAAAGCTCCCCTTCATTGCCTCTTCCGGATTCTGGTAGCTTCTGGCATTTTTTGGCTTGTGGCAGCATCTCTCCAACCTCCGCCTGCATCTTCAGGTCTCCATCCTCTCTCTGTGTGTATCTGTGTCTGAATCTCCCTCTCCTTTCTCTCATAAAGACATGAGTCATTGGATTGAGAGCCCACCTTAATCCTGTATGATCTCATCTCAACCAATTACATCTACAAAGACACTATTTTCAAATAAAGTCCTCTTCCAAGGTTCCAAATGGACATGAATTTTCAGGAGGCGCTGTTAACACATCACAGGGGAATCAAGCAAAAAAAATGTTTCTTTCAGTCAGCATTATTGTTTCGTTAATTGGCTATTTGAAGCCTGAAAAACCATATGGATTTTTGTTGGCCAGTACTCAGTGTCTTTCACAAAAAGCCTTTTCTGAATTGAATCTGTTTTCAGGGTAGGTGCTGGTGAAGGGAGACCAGCAGGTAGGCACAGTTTTGCCAGAGATCTCATTCCTTCAGTCACTGAAGGAAAACATACATTTTCCCTAAGATTTTCTTGCCTCATATTCTGAAACAGTACTTGGTTCTAAGTTCTAGGGAATTCTGCAACACATAGAATTTTTGGTCTTATCCCTGTACTCAGTCACTTGGTCTCAGGTTCTCTATGTCTCATCCCACTCTGTATAGCTCAAGTTAAGCAGAATAAGATGCTACCAAGTGTAGATTCTTTGAATCATTTTATTACTTTTTACATTGTAAAAAAATGAATCTATGGAACGAGTTGTTGACATTTAAGACTTTTCAATAATATTGTGTCCTTTGCATCAAATTCCACCTCCAAGCTCTGCCCTCAGGCAACTATAGAGTGTTTCCTCTCTCACCAGAATAATGAAGACATTTGCTGAGAGCTGATTAGGAGGTACGCACAGATTGGGAAAGGTTTTAGAATAGCCACTTCAGGAAGATGAACAGAATGCAGAGCAAAACCAAAGACTGGCTTTCTGAAGCAAAAGTGTGAGTTATGAACTTTGAAGTCTTCTGCAAACAGTTGTATAAAGTACATCTTCAGTGTTCCAAGTGGAGGATGAGAAGGAGCAGATTACAGGAGTGATTCACCATTTGAGCACTTGGGTCAGTTGTGAGAGTGCTGATGAGTGATGAGTTCAAGTGGCCTCCCAGGAGAAAATGGTAGGCTGAGCAACTGGAATAGTGTGAAAGAGCTAACAGGGAAGGAAAGAGATGCACAAAGAGAATTTCAGATGTAGTGTACTCATGGGCAGATACAAGGACAGATGCGACAATGGGATTCAGTAGCTGAAGTGGGATGCAGTATAGTGGTGATAAGAACTTCAGAGGCAAATGAATTTGATGATTCAGACTCACTGATGTTGGCTTCATGGAAAGGGTAGTATTCATTTTATTTTATTTCAATTCAATAAAGAGTTATTAAGTACTCTTTTTGCTGCAAGGGCTGTGTTAGGCATATTTGACCTGGATAAAGTAGGTAACAAGAGATGATGAGGTTAGGAAAAATGGTCATTGCCAAGGTCAGCTTTATGGTCAATGTTAATTTCCACCTTGGTTTTGGCCACTCTTGAGCAGCTGTTTATTGTTGTTCTTTTCTTTTCTTACTAAGATATCTCAGATGTATCCGAAGGCGCCAGTCACTTGATCTAACAGAAGAGACTATTTTCCTCTTTAAAAGATTCTTTCAGGTTGAAGTCTTTTCCTTTCTTTTTCATCTGTTTCGGGTTCCTTTAATACAGCAGTTAACAAACAACCCATAGCTGCCAGGCCCTCCTTGCCTGGTCTGTTTTGCCATAGAATGTAAGCTCACAGCCTCTCATCACTCTGGGTCTGTAAACCCCACTTTTGTACAAAAATGTGGGATCAATAACACAGTTTGATGTCATCAAAGGAATTTCCATGTTTGCATCTTGCCCCCACTTCCATACGCACTGCTTTCTATTCCTTTTTATATCTTTCTTCTGCCATCAGATAGCCAGGCTACAAGCAAAATTAAATGTTAATTCCAGGGTTAGAAATACCAATTTATCTATATTCATGTACTTTCTGTGGCCATGACTTTCTTTTATAATTCCTACAATTTTAATATTTTTTAATAGAGGCAACCCTTGGCATTCCCACTGTGATTGTAATAATAACGTGAATGTGGGAAGTAACCAGAATAAGGAACGCTGTTGAAGTGCTACTCTTTAATATACTGATACATTACAGCCTTACTTTTCTTAGTATTTTAAGTAAAAAAAATGTATCACTCTTATCATCATTACAAACAATGCAATAATGCAAAAGCAGAAGTCTTATTTTTTCTGTGGACAGTTACCCAGCACATCAGAGAGTCGGGTTAATGTTGCATTCAGCCAACAAGCAGGAGGGGGCATGGAGCTCTGTGTGTGCCTCACTCTGCCTCCTCAGACAGTGCCTTGGCACTTCCGCCTTACCGGCACTAAAGAAGAATATCATAACAGAGCTTAACACGCAAGTTTGTTGATGGTTTAAAATGTGTGTAGAATTTGTTGTGGGAGCAGAAAATAATGAGCAGCCGCTATCGGGGGATTGGTAGCAGTGCCCTGGCTTCATCAGGCTCTGTAGGCCTGGCGTGAAGCATTGTGGGAAATCCTATGCTGTGCTCAGCATTTGAGCCAATGGCCCTGTCCTGCACTGATCAAAGTGCTCTCATTTTCTCATGTTGTATCCTCCATTAAACAGGTTATGTCCATCCTTAACGAACATTCTTGGTGTCTCATTTAATATCCCCATGGTGGTCTGAAATTTCCCTCTTTAGAAATTATTCTTCTATTCTTCAGGAGTTTGATAATCAGGTATTCTTTTTTCCTCTCATATTAACAGCCTCCTAATTTATATTGATCCTTACATGCCATTTCCAAGCACTTGTTTTTCTCTTTTTCCCCCTTTCTTTGCTTACATCCTGTTTTTCCAAGGGCATGCTTCTTCCAAGTCTTTTTATCCTCTCCTCCCATGATCAGTACCCAAGTTTTCAGCAAGCTTCCTTGTTGTTTTATAGGTTGATGTTTTTGCTTAGGAAATTCTCATGTTTTAGGCTGTATCCTCAATCCATAATCTGAAGGTCAGATTACAATTTAATTTTTCTTGAAGCCCTCATCAGGTTTCGAAGAGAAGCCTTTTTGTTTGCCCTTTTAGGAAGGAACACATTGAAAGGCCATGGGTCTGTCTTCTCATCCTAGAGGCCAAGGGGCCCTAGGACTGGAGTGGCAAGGAGGCCAGGAGGCCCCTCCCCAGGCGTAGGACTCTCAGTCTGGTGCTGCACCTCTGGGGGCATCAGCATGTGGTGGTCCCGGCTAGTGGCTTCCAGAAGCACCTTCTGGCATTGTTGATGACAGCTGTCAGTAGCTTGTCTTTCTGAAGGCTTTCATCCTCCCTCCCACTGGCAGCAACTTCCGGGGTCCCTGATGCGTCTCCACCACACTTCCTGCAATAGTGTAGCCGTTAGAAAAGTACAGACTTTAGGGTCAAACCAGCCTGGTTTAAAATCCCATCTACCATTTCCTAGCCATGGTACTTTGAGCTTGTTGTCTAATCTCTGAGTTTCAGCAAATTTGTAACGATGAGGATTATTATGTCTTTCTTATAGATTTGTTGTAAATATTAAATACATAGAATGATGCATATGTGGCTAGCAGATAACAGGTCTGAATAAAAGACAGATGTTATTATTATTCCAGGGATAAATTGGTAGCTTGGCAGTTTAGTGTTAGTTTCAGTACTTCCTATGAAGACAAAAAAAAGCACTTGCTCTTAAGAGATTCTTTCAAACTGTTTATTTGAAGCTCCCCAAAGTCAGGCACCACCCAGCATCACACACCCTTAACTCCTCTTCCTACACTTCAGTGAAGGCCACTAGTGTCTGAAGCTGTCATGACAGTAACCAACTCTCCAGTGCCCTAAAGCCTTCTTTCCAAGACCTACCTTGTAGAGCTCAGTACAACCTTCAGGTTTTGCCTGAATTTACGAGGCACTCAGCGAAAACCTCACAAGTGTCTGAATATTTTACTGTTGACATCTTAGCAGTGCCCTGTTCCCCCTGGAAGACTGAGGAACCCAAAAAACTCAAGTCTCAGGCAGAAGCTCAAACTAGACATAGAAATGAAATTCTAATAGAAATTCTGGGTTCTACTTCTGTGCAATCATTGTTATTATGCAACCATGCTTGAGCAATAATAACTACCCTTTTCAAGCAAAATAGAAAAGTTTCTGCCTTTAGGGCTCATGACCTTTTAGAGACAAAACAAGTGCAAACAAAACCGTGTGCAATGTTTTTTCCATGCATGTGATGTTAAAACTGTACCCGAGGCTTAGGTGTGGTGTGACTCACTGTGTAACACAAAAGAAAACTGGATTTAAAAACTTGAAGTTCTTGGCTGCACCTTCAGACTCTACCCACTACATCCCCTTTCCCCCCTTGCATAGATTTTCCTACAGAAAGGAGAAAAACTATGGAGAAAATGGAAAACAAAGCCATAGGAGAAAACAGCTGAAAGTACTTCATGTAAATGTGCATGCTGAAAGTAGAGAGCAAGCAAGGAGTTCAAAATGCAGTGCTGTATTTGAGTAGTTAGGACTAAACACGAAAGTGCTGATGAACTCTAAGGCTAAACTCTTGGATATTTAGGAGCACACTAGGGCTTCTTTATCAGCTGAACAAAGATTCAAACAACTCTGAGGGGAAAGAAAAAGAACTCTGTAACTCAGGGTCCCCAGCCTTTTTGCCAACAAGGAACTGGGTTCTGGAGGACAATTTTTCCATGGACTGTAGGATGGAGGAGATGATTTTGGGATGAAACTGTGCCACCTCAGATCATCAGGCATTAGAGTCTCATAAAGAGCACTGAACCAAGATCCCTCACAGACACAATTCACAGTAAGATGCAAGCTCCTTTGAGAATCGAATGCCACTGCTGATCTGACAGGAGGTGGAGCTGAGGCCGTAATGTGAGTGATGGGGAGGAGCCATACAGATGAAGCTTTGCTCCCTTGCCTGCCACTCACCTCCTGCTGTGCGGCCCAGTTCCTAACAAGCCTTGGACCAGTACTGGATTGGGGACCCCTGCTGTAATTGATGGCAACACCCATAGCTCACCTACACCAAGTGCAAGGACCCATTTGGTCTACATATAGAATCTCTGGGATGCTAGGGTGTACTTTACTCATTCTGAGTTGATTCTAGGTTCTTGGACTAAAGTGGGCGAGTGTCATGAAGGGAACTAACAGTAAACAGTCGAAGGAGTGCTTTCACATGGATCACGCTTTTCACATGAGGACCAATTTCACTGCCCATTCTACTTGTTTCTAGTTTTCCTCTCCGAATTCGAACAGTGTCACAGGCGCATGTAGCTAACAATGCTTTTTTCCCTCTTTCAAATTGTAATAATAAAATTGTTACTAACTTTTGATCTTAGTCATTAAAATAAAAATAAAATGTGCAAGGAAACTGGCAGCAAGTTTCCTTGTTTCATGTGTGGATTTTTTTTTCTTAGGAAATCCTCATGTTTTAGGCTATACCCTAAATTCTTAGTCTGGAGGCCAGATTACAATTTGACTCTTCTTGAATTTTATTGAAAATCATCAATAAAAATGATTAGCCAGGTGTGGTGGCTCATGCCTGTAATCTCAGCACTTTGGTAGGCCAAGGCAGGTGGAGCATGAGGTCAGGAGTTTAAGACCAGCCTGGCCAAGATGGTGAAACTCCATCTCTACTAAAAATACAAAAATTAGGGTGTAGTGGTGGGTTCCTGTAATCCCAGCTACTTGGGAGGCTAAGGCAGAGAATTGCTTAAACCAGGAGGTGGAGATTGCAGTGAGCTGAAATTGCGCCACTGCACTCCAGCCTCAGCAGCAGAGCGAGACTCCATCTCAAAAAAAACAAAACAAAACAAAAAAAGATTGAGCTCTAGCCTTCTTCTCAGGACCATGCATTTATGGAGATGAACGAGACCTCATCTCTCAGCTCTGGTAGGGATGAGTAAAGATAACATTTTGAGGTAGATGAGAGGGAGACTCAGAGCATTTGTGCCTGCAGCCTTGACTTCTTTCTTTCTATGTGAATATATATGTATATGGGAGGAGGAGGAAGGGCAACTCTGGGAGGAAGCAAGCAAATTTCAAAACAGTTGCTCTGCAGAATGGGCAAGGGACATGACAGTGAGTTAACAGCCAAAAAAGCCGATGAGTAAAGCCCTATGTTTCTTGGAGTAAGTGGTTGTCTCGTCGTGTTGTTGCCATTGTCATTAGCATTATCTTTACCATTGTCACCATCTCCAGAACAAATTAGACTTGAACTACACAACCTTTACATAATTGAGAAGAATATTCCTTTGAGAAACTGATAATAGTTTATGTTAGTTTTCATGCCTGTTGTGGGATGTTGTTGGGTGGTTTTTATTTATTGTGTCCTTTCTCTCATTTATGTCTGTGTAGGTTGAGCCAGTGATACAGAAAGGCCATGAGAGTCTGGTGCACCACATCCTGCTCTATCAGTGCAGCAGCAACTTCAATGACAGCATTCTGGCATCTGGCCATGAGTGCTATCATCCCAACATGCCCGACGCTTTCCTCACCTGTGAAACCGTGATTTTTGCCTGGGCTATTGGTGGAGAGGTGGGACTAATGATTACTGAGATATAACACGATTAATTGATCATGTTTCCCTCCACAAATAGGACTCCAATTAATACAAATAAAGCTCTAACTCCACTTTTGATATGAAGGTGGCTTAACTCCATTTTCCTAGGAAGGGATTCTTTCCTTAAGTCATTTTTATTTTATTTCATCAGTTGTAAATTAATGGGGTTCCAGAGGGTTGAAATATCCTTGAAAATGGCTGGGTTTTGAGTGGAGCTCTCAGGGACTTTCCTAGGACACTGTCTCATGGCATTTTCCATGTTTAGGGTTTTTCTTATCCACCTCATGTTGGATTATCCCTTGGCACAGCATTAGATCCCCATTATGTGCTCCTAGAAGTTCATTATGACAATCCGACTTACAAGGAAGGTGAGTTTATTGCTCATATATTTTACCTATGATTTTTATAAAAGTTTTGTACCTTGTAACTCTTGTGTTTAACAGAGTTGAAACAAAATAGCAGCCAGTGTTAGAAAGAATTAACCTATATGTTTATTATTCAAATTAGTATACTTTTAAAAGTGAAAGTGGGTACCATTTATAATTATACTGTAACAGCAGGCATTAACCAACATCAAACCAGGTAAATGAGCACATGCAGTCACTAATCTTAAAAAATCATTTGCATACTACCTACCAGGAAGTAGAATAATAGACGTTTCCTTTGTGATGTGAGTTAGTCCCAATGCATGGTGTTTATGGAACATTTTCTTTCTAACTGCATGTAAGAGAAAGCTACCATTTATTATACTGAAAAGCATAAGCATTTTGTTGTGTGGTAAGCAAGTCATAGTTATATTCAAGAAGTACTTAGGCAGTGACACTGCCTAAGTATGACATATTCAATATAATATGATATTGAAGTAAATAAATGTATTTGATTGCTGAAATTATTTGTATGATATTCCAAATCCCAACATTGATAGATTTAATATGAAATTATCAACAGAAGAAACTCCAAGTTATTATTTTACATTGACTCAAGCAATTATTCAGGAAATACTGGGCACCAACTATACGCCAGATCTGTGCTTCAGGATATGATGTGAGTGAAAAACAGATGTGGTTCCCACCCTCATGGAAATTATAGCCCAGTGGGAAAGAGAAACAATCAAATAATCACAGCAATCATATGAAATTATACATACACCAATTGATCCAAAGGAGATAGCTGACACTATGAGAGTATTTAATTCGTGACCTAATCCCGCCAGTGGTGTGTGGTGGTGGGGATGGTCTAGAAAGCCTTTGTTAAAGAATCAAACTATTCATCTGGGTGACTGCAGATGCTGAAGGATTAGGTTTCACTGAAGAAAGATGCTGATGAACCTGCAGAGGAAGGCTGAAGCAGACCATCTAAGGTTTTGTAGGGCCCATTAAGGATGTTGACCCTGAAGACTATGAGCAGCAATTGAAGAGTTTGATACAATGGAGTCAAATAATGTGATTTGTGTTTGAAAAGACCACTCTGGCTGCTGCAGTATGAATAATAGATTATGAAGAGAGGACATGTGGTATATTTAAAGAGTAACGTTTCTATAAAAGTAGGTGTTAAGCCATTCTGTTGGTGAGCAAGCCAGTATTCTTTTTTTTTTTACCCTAAAGTAATTAATAGGAAATAGTTTCTCTCTGAATTTACTTTAATTTCCACCCACCAATTATATCCCACACTCTGAACCATGAATCTATAAGAATTACAGTTTAAAAACACTCATAAACCAAGCATTTACAAAATAAACTGTTAAAAAATTCTAAAAGTTAGATTTTTCCATGAAATAGTATCTGACTATAAAGTATAAAAATTATCCTCACAATAACAGTGGGATTAATTATTGTCTTATATTGTAATGTTTCTTTTAAAAAATTTTACATTTTGGATTTTAAATTATTAATAGAATAAGTACTTTACATAATGTATAATAGTTCTGCAATTGGAAATTCTAGTGAACTACTTCTTCCTTTTATAGTCTTTATTACAAAAGTGAAAGACTTAATTTATTTGCCTTGTCTGTTGTCAATTAAGTAGACTTTCTCATAGCTTCAATGTAAAATTGAAATATCAGCTTATTTTTCTAACAGGTTAATAGGGAACTCAGAATTTTTAGTACTTTCTATTTTTATTCATATACATAATTAGACCAAATTTTAGATTATAGTAATTTTATTTTTTATAAATATAGGATAATGTGAATTTGTTTCCAGAAATGTTTTTTAATAATTATGTTTTATTTGCTTAATAAATTATTACTTTGTTTAGTAGATTATTAATGGTTCAAACAGCTAATGAAATTAAGAACCTAACTATAGTAAATGCAACTGAAATTTCTACTTATATTTTTTCCCTGTTAAACTATTATAAGGAGGTAGATCCCAAAAATATAAAATATAAAACAAAATTCTGTAAGACATTTCCAGAGAAAATTCTAAGGTCAGTATAGACATTCTACATTATCATGGTCATGTGTATCTGCTCTGGTAATATTACATAAAAGAAGAATTGATTTTTATGATGAATTTGTTTAACAACTGATTGAAACCCTGGTATACGTGTGACCACTGTATGTGTGACTAGCTGCTATTTCTTGAGCACTTTATTTGTGCCAAACCCTCTTCTAAGAACTTGGTATTTAAGCCACACATCACCCTTATGAGGTAGTAGTGCTATTATAATGTCCATTTTCCATATTGGAAAACCAAAACACAAACTTTCTGTCTTCATCTGTTTTGTGCTGCTATAGCAGAATACCAGAGACTGGGTAATTTATAATGAACAGAAATTTATTCCTCACAGTTCTGGAGGCGGAGAAGTACAAGTACCTGGTACTGGCATCTGATGAGGGCTTCTTGCTGTGTCATAACATAGCAGAAGGCTTCACATGGTGGAAGGGTAAAGAGAGCAAGAGGGTACAAACCCACTTCTGAAATAATGGCATTAACCATTGACAGGGGCAGAGCCCTCATGACTTGGACCTCGTAAAGGTCTCACCATTCAATACCATCACAATGGCAATTAAATTTCAACAACATTCAGACCTACTTTTTGGAGGGGGTAAACATTTAACCATAGCACTTGCCCAAGGTCACATAACTCATAAGCAGCAGAGCTGGGATTTGCAGCCAGATTGGTCAGCTCCAGAGTCAGTGTCCCTAACTGTCACACCACAGTGCTTCCTTTTGATGACCCTGAACATCTGAACAAGCTGGAGTCAACAAACACATAGTAAATTATTTTATGTTCACAATAACAAACTCACAAAGCAGGAAAGGAAGCTTGGATTTTTCCAAGGCTGTTGGAGAGGTTGTGAGGTAAGAATTTCCTGGGATAATTATTGGAATACTTGATTTTAACACCTTATTTCATCCTAAAGCATTCAAAGGAATGGATATCTTCTAAATGTGTGTGTGTGTGTGTGTGTGTGTGTGTGTGTGTAAGGGGTGTATAACATCCAATGAGGAATATGTGATATAAAGACTTTGTATTTAAAAATGATTGACTGGAAATAGACTAAGCTGATTGATTTAAAGGAGACAAGAAACCAAACTGAGGGGAAGAGATCAATCTGTTAGTTACAGGTGGATAAGTAACTACTGAAGAAGGAAGTCAATTAACTTCCAAGTTAATGAAACATATTTATGAAAAGATTGGGGCTCATACTCTCCCTCCCTGTAATGAATGTATCATAACAACAAGTGTGTCTTATTCATCTCTCACCCCCACAATGCCTAATAAAGTGCTGTTTATATAATGGATTCTTAATAGTTGTGTGTTGATTGAATGACAGTTGAATGAAGAAGACAATGGTGACAAGCTATAAAGAAATAAAGTTAATCTTTAGTAGTTTTCTTCATCAGCAGATGGTTTCTAAACTAAGGAATGTTTACCTCTAAGTAAATGTTATTGAACTTCATCTTGAACCAATATAAAATACAACTTTTAATGAGTTATTACATATTCTAATGAATGACTTTAGAATCTTCATTCTATCTTCATGTTAGATAATTATGGCATATAACAGCTAGATAACTGACACATTTCTCTCGTGGTATGCTGTGTGAGTTCACAAAGGTTGCAGACAATATGGCTACTCATCTTTTAATTCTTGTTTATGAAACTGATTGTTGTCTGCCACTAATTTCTGCTTGTATTCTTGTCCTTCTTGACAGTTTATGGAAAATAAACCTATTTCAACTAAACGTGACAACTTTAAAAATCAAACCAAGAATTTTCTTGGGAATGAAAACTTTTTTAAGAACTCAAACTCACTTTAATTATGTGTTTTTGTTCTAGGCTTAATAGATAATTCTGGACTGAGGTTATTTTATACAATGGATATAAGGAAATATGATGCTGGGGTGATTGAGGCTGGCCTCTGGGTGAGCCTCTTCCATACCATCCCTCCAGGGATGCCTGAGTTCCAGTCTGAAGGTCACTGCACTCTGGAGTGCCTAGAAGAGGTAGGCAGCATCTCGGTCTGAGCTGCTTTCTGCAGATTCATCCGCAGAAAACTCTGGTGTGAAAAATTGCATGCATGTTTATTATTGATTCCTTTCTTGTTGACACATTGTGAAACCATTATTGCAATTTTAGTAGGACCTTTGACTGCTTTTTTTAATCTTGAAAGCTACAGGAGTAGAACTCTAAAGACAGAAGTTGTTGACAGGGTGTCTTTCTTCTTACCTGCCTTTTTGTTGTTGCATATCGCACGCTTTATATCATCGTTTACAATTTCTACCTTTGTTTGTGTAGTCTTTTTTTCCTTTCCCTACTTTACCTTTTATCCCTACTGATTTTTTTCCATTATTCACATTCACTTTCCTTTTTTCTCTGCCTTACAGTTTTCTTCCCTTCCTTCACACGGAGCAAGATAACTAATATAAAAATAGATATTGGTTAGGAGAAAAGCGGAGTATAAGTATTTAGTAATGCCAATTTTTACTTGAAGTTTTTTAATGAAAATATTTCAACATGCATCATACTCTTTATGAATTATAAGATTATGGTTGTGGACAGTATGGCAGACTGGTGAGGTGGAAAAATTATGCTCTTCTGAGTTATTTAGGCCACAGTTCATACAAATTGCCATGACCTCATTTACAAACTGTAGAACCATAGGCAATTCACTTAATTCCATTGACCCACTTTGGCTTTCTTATCTGGAAAAGTGGGAATAATATTTTCTTTTAAGAGTTTGGGTTTTCAGTTTACTAACATAGTGGAATCTTTTTGCTAAGAGTGTTTATTGCCTCTTATCCTCCTAAAAGAAGGAAAAATGAAGGTAACCTTTAGAAATGATCTGGTAGGTCCCTCATAAGCATCAGTTCCCTTATTTTTCTCCCAGTAAATAAATGCTCCGCAAGGAGAACACTGAACAATCTGAATTCAAAATGTTTGGCAGTTCAAGCATTCATTTAAGTTGCTTTAGCTTTTTATCTCAGTTGTCCCTCCAAGTGTGTTTGAATGTGAACTGTCTGTACATACACTTGTTTGGGCTAATTGGGTCTTCCTGGGTGTCCCCTGCAGGCTCTGGAAGCTGAAAAACCAAGTGGAATTCATGTGTTTGCTGTTCTTCTCCATGCCCACCTGGCTGGCAGAGGCATCAGGCTGCGTCATTTTCGAAAAGGGAAGGAAGTGAAATTACTTGCCTATGATGATGATTTTGACTTCAATTTCCAGGAGTTTCAGTATCTAAGGGAAGAACAAACAATCTTACCAGTATGCATGTTTTTGTTCTTTTTAATTGACTGTTACAAAAGTCATGAGACATATCTGCTGAGATGTGGCAAGGTTTCTAGAAGTGAAATGAATTTTTCCTTGTATCTGTATTCTTAAAAACCACCCACTGTGGGTGTTGTACAACCCAGATGGAATGTGTTAGATCTGTTTTCCAAAATTGAAACTCATTTTTTTATGATTCCCAGGAGCAGTTCAAGCTGTTGACAAGAAAAAAACAAAAACAAAAACCCTCAGATTCTGAGGACTAAACGTTACTTTTTTTTATACTTGACATTCCAGTTAGCCAGTCTTTGGGTTGCAATTCTGGCAGTGGTAAAATCAGAGGTGTCTTTATGCTCTCTTGAAAAGGTAGGATATTTTTAGAAGTTTCATTTTAGTAAAAATGAATGTAAGGATAATTCTGTTACCTGATAAAGCTATTTGGATATAGCTGGTTAAACTACGCTGTGTGATCCAGCTGGACACAATACATGGGGTTATCGTGAAGGAGAGAAGAGAATGAAGACTTTAAAAACGTTATAATGCTTTGTTTTCTCAAATTTTTATTCCATGACCATCAAATGTAGTATAATTTTCTATTCTTATTTTACTTTTAAAAGTCAGGCCCCTATACCATTTATGAAATGAGAGTAATAGAAGTATCTTTTCTACATGATGCTGGAGACAGGGTTTTTAGATGGGATGGATTGTCAGGGAGAAGACATGGCACAATAGGATGTAAAAGGGAAGTTGAGAAAACAGAAGAAAGTCATGGAGAGGAAAGGGGTCTTCTTTTTACTAATAGTTATCCCTTAAATCCGTAGCTTTGGATCTATATTCCCTTTAGAAATTATTTGATACAGCCTGAGAGTAGAAGGAAGAAGTTTGAGAAACAGTGATCTGGTCAAGGTTCTTAAGGATTACAGTCTATTTTATTGTGATGTCTCTGGGGCTTTCCAAACAGTGTTACCTCAAATCTTCCTAACCGATGTGCCATGATCGGGGCATAAGTGTGATGAGATACTTATCTTTGGACCCTCTGAGTGGTGTTGCAGGGAGGTCAGATTTAAGGACTAACACCCAGTAATGACTATCTCAGATCCATAAACAACTTCATCCGCTTACCTGAAAGGGGAAACAAAAAAAAAGTTTTCATTTTCCATGTCTACTGTAATGTACAAAAGGATGGAAAACATTAGAACAATAAATTTCTGTTCATTTTCCTCACAATTCAATTTTAAGGAAATAAAGTCATGACTAGGGAGCTTTAAAGAAAATAAGGTAAATGAAGAGGTGATCACAGTAACTACTATTTCTGACATTTATTAAGTGTTCATCTGCTCCCAATGACTATGTATTATATCATTTAATCTCCTCATAATAGCTGTGAAAAAATAAGTACTATTTTTATCTTTAGGTTTTAGATGAACGAATTGTACCTGAGTTTTACCAAGGTCATCCAGCTAGAGTATTGTGGAGTCTGGCTGAACAGTCTTTTTCTTCTTTTTCTTGAGACGGAGTCTTGCTCTGTTGCCAGGCTGGAGTGCAGTGGTGTGATCTCAGCTCACTGCAGCCTCTACCTCCCGGGTTCAAGTGATTCTCCTGCCTCAGCCTCCCGGGTAGCTGGGAATAGTTTCACCATGTTGGCAAGAATGGTCTCTATCTCTTGACCTTGTGATCTGACTGCTTCGGCCTCCCAAAGTGCTGGGATTACAGGTGTGAGCAACTGCATCTGGCCGAGAGTCTTATTTACTTGCTTGTTTGTTATGTTAGCAAACCTAGAATTAAACAAATCAGAGGTCTTCTGCTGAATTAAATTACTTGATGCATGCATTCATACAGCAAATATTAACTGTTGACCTACAAATGTATTTGATAAATATATCAGCATAAAACTTCAATCTGAAAGCTTTTACCTTTATGTTTCAGGGAGATAACCTAATTACAGAATGTCGCTACAGCACAAAAGATAGAGCTGAGATGACTTGGGTAAGAAAATTTTATATTAATTAAAGTTCATTTATGGAGAGAAAGAAATAAACTTGATTTTAGAAGAAAATGGTAAAAACCATTCCCATTTGGAAAGAAAAGTTCTAAAAATTTTAAGCATCAAGTATTCTAAAAGTGGTATCAGTGATGTTTTAGCATTTTATAAGTCTTTAAATTAGCGATATTATAGTCTTAAATAATATTTGGAGTATAATTTATTGACTTTTGTGGAAAACTATCCTTAGTCTTTTAATTTTTCTCATCTAATATTTTTAAAAGAACCATGGTCATTAATTGACTATCTACTTGAGCCTGGCTTAGATAAATCCAAACTTCCAAAGGAAGAAGGAACTTCATGACCTTGAGGCCTCTGACCATAGAGAAATCTGGTTCCAACAGATTTATTGGTGGAATTCCACCAAGCATTCAAGAAATAGATAATTCATGTCTTACTCAATCTCTTTCAGGAACACAAAAAGAGAGAACATCTCCCACCAACTTATGAAGTTGCCACAATCTTAAGACTAAAACTTCACAAGGGTAGTATAAAAGAGGCCAGTAGTATGCACCTGATGGAAATAACTTGGACAAAATTTTGACAAAACAAATCCTTTTTTATATACAGATCTAATGATGGGACCAACTTCAGTTTAGCTAAGGAATATAAAATTGATTTAAATTATAAAATATATTAATGTCTTCTACATGAAAATATTGAAGGAAAAAGACATATAATCACCTCAACAGAGGTAGAAAAAGCAAAATTCAAGTTTACTGTTGACAGGGGAGACGTTTAGCAAGCCGGGAAGAGAAAGGAATTGTTTTAACGAGGTAAAAGTTAGCTATGAAAAAGCTGTAGCAAATATTAAATTAAATGAAAGATCAGAAGTGTGTTTTTCAAGTTAGGAAGAATATCAGGGCATTTGTTATCACTACTTGTATTTAACATTGTACTGGAAAAGAAATGAAAATGAGATATAGGATCAGAAAGGCAGAAGTGAAGAAGCAAAACACATTATTCACAGATATTGTAATTTTCTGCATCATTCACAGATATTGTAATTTTCTGCATCATTCACAGATATTGTAATTTTCTGTATCAAACCCTCCTCCAAATTGATACTATCTAAATTGCATTTCAGTGTATAAGAAATTATTTCAAGAAAATACAATTTAAAATAAAAATTATACAGAAATAAAATCCAACATGTTTGATCTCTGTGAAAAAACTTATAAACGTTTATTGTGAAACATTAAAGAATGCCTAAAGACATTAAGTGTTTGTGGACAGAAAGGCTCAGTAAAATAAAGAACATACTTCAATTTATATTGGTCTATAAATTTGATATTATTCCAGTAAAGAAAATTCAGAGAAGTTTTATTATTTGAGGTTTGGGTATCCTAAGAAATCTTCACCGACCAAGGTTGCAAATATTTTCACCTATTTTTTATTTATATAAACATTTTGCTGTGTTAGCTTTTACATGGAGCAAGTTGATTCTAAAATTTACACAGAAGAGCAAAAGGTTAAAAATAGGCAAGATAAAACTAAAAAGAACAAGGTAGAAAACAATCTACTAGATAAGAACATTTATTTTAAAACTAGTGATTAAAACAGTATGCTTTGAGTCCCAAGTTAGAAGACTTGGAACAGAAGAGGGATCTCAGAAACAGACGTACAAATCCTACAGTTGGAAACTTGGTTATGATAGACATAGCATTTAGATAAATGGAAAAGGATAAACTTTTTATTAAAGGATGCTGGCACTACTGGATATCCATATGACATAAATAAAACTGAGTCTTAATTTCACACAATGCATAAAAATCAATGCCAGATGTATTAAATATTTAAATGTGAACAGCAAAACTTTAAAACCACTGGAAGAAAAAAATACCTGAATATATTTTCATGACTGTAGAGTATTTATTTTATAAGCAAAGCATAAGAAGCACAAACTGTAAATAAAAGATTAATCAATTTGACTACATCAAAGCTTTTGCTTACCAAAATAAAATACTATTAAGAAAGTAAAAAGAGTTTTAAACTGGAAAAAAATATTTGCAATACATAGATTAACAGAGCATTAGTATCTAGCTTATAAAATAGAGTCCATAAATCAGTAACAGAAGAGAAGCATACAATAAAAGAGGATGAGACAAAAACATTTCAAAGAAATAACAACTCAATAGATAATATAAATATATGAAAAGATGTTCATTTCGTTTAAAACCAAAGTCATGCAAATGTAAACCAGAATGAGATCTTTTGAACTCACCAGTTTGGCAAAATTTAAAACAGCATTTCCATTGTGCTGAAACTGGGACACTTATACACTGCTAGTGGTAATATAAATTTGTAAAACCACCTTGGGAAAAAACATGGTATTATCTAGTAAAGTTAGAGATTCATATATACTCTACCCAATTCCATGCCTATGTAGATTTAGCTTTGGAATTACTTTTGCAGAATATGTTTTAGGAGAGAAATACATCAACTATTCATAATAGCATGTAATAATATAGGAATGAAAAATTCTGGAAATGTCTCAAATACCCATCAAAAGGAGAACAAATAAATGTGGTATAATATAATGAAATAGTGAAAAGTTATGAAAATTAATGAACTAAAGCTGCATATATTAACATGAATGTATCTGGAGAACAAATAATGTTGACTGAAAAGACCAAGCTTGTAACAGAATATATGTAGTGTGACATTACGTATGTAAAGTTCAGGAACATGGAAAATTAAACAATATGTTGTTTAGGGATACATACTTCAGTATACTTGATGTAAAGTGTAATGAAAAGCAATAGAAAGATAAGATACTAAGATAGTAATCACCTTTGGTTGGAATAGGAAGAAGAGGGATAGAAGCTGGGCACACAGGAGGTAGTAAAGGTACTGGTGTTGGTTTTATTTTTTTCTCATGCCTTATGTATAATTTTTATTATTGAAATATTTTCTTAAAGACATAATAAATTAGTTATTAATGTAGCGGTTGTTTTGGTGCACTGTCTTGACACCCTTTTCAGGGCCAACACAGCCAAACCTCAGCCACTGGGAATATCAGATGATAATATAATAGCTCACAGCTGTGTCCCTCATTGGAAATTTCTCCTTGGTATTAGAGAATGACTCCTTAAAGTTATACTCCCTACAGTAGGACAGCCAGCAGCCAATGACTAGTTGATAAGAGGCTGCAAAGGCCCAGCTTTCTTTCTACAATTTGGTACAAATCTGAACAGCCATCCTAACTTAAAGCTAAATTAAATACAATATTTACTGAGGCATCAGATGTAACTTTATTTGCAGATCAGCTTCTCCCTTTGCCTAATCCTGTCTTGCTCATGAAGAGCAAACGCCATGTTTTTGCAATTAGTAAAATCATTGTATATTAGTCCCTACATTAATTTATAATATGAACAATATTAAGTTTCTCAGCTTTGTTTTCAAAAGCTGGATTTTGCTGGATACAGAATTCTTGATTGGCAGTTGCTTTTCTCCTGCAACACTTGTGAATCTATAAGTCTAATATCTTCGTTTACTTCCATCATTTATGATGAAATATCAGCTGTCAATTGTATTCCTGTTTACCTGTATGTGATGTGTCATTTTCCTCTTGCTGCTTTCAAGATTTTCTCTTGTCTTTGGCTTTCAGCAGTATAACTGTGATGTGTCTAGGTATGGCTTTCTGTATTTACCTTTGGCTTTTGTTGAGCTTCTTGGGTCTGCAAGTTAATGTTTTTCATTAAATTGGGGATTATTTCAGGCATTATTCATTTTAATTTTTTTTGCCTTTTTGTCTTCTCCCTCTCATTCTGGAACTTCAATTGCATGTATTAACATATATGAAAACATACATATATTTTAGACATCAATGCTAGAACATTTAACATTGTCCCACAGTTTTCTGAAGTATTTTCACTTTTCTTTCGTCTTTTATCTCTCTGTTCTTTGAGTAAGACAATTTCTATTGATTAATCTTCAAGTTCACTGATATTTTCCTTGCTCATTTGAAACCTGCTGCCGAGCTCATCTGTGAAGCTTTTATTCCATTTTGGTACCTCTCAGCTCTAGAATTTCTATTTTTAAAAATGCTTTTCTTTCTCTGATGTCACTCCCTATCTATTCACTCATTTTTAACATATTTGCCTTTAATTACTTGAATATATTTTTCTTCAACTCTTTGAAAACTTTTTAAACAGCTTTATTGAACATATTTTCATCTGCTTTCAAGTCATTGTCTGATAAATCCAGCATCTCAATCTTACAATCCATTTCTACTGATTTTCCCCCCTTTAATATAGATAATAGTTTCCTATTTCTTTTCCTGCTTGATAATTTTTGGTTGAAATTAGACGTATTAGATAATATGTTGTAGCAACCCTGGATTCTGTTCTTTTGAGGGTCTTCAATCTTTTTCCAAATTTTAGTAGATAATTAACTACCTGGATTCAAAATATAAAATCTTTCTCCCCTGTGATATGCACTGGCTAATGTTTATACACATGAAGACAAGATTCTAGAAAATTCAATTAAATCAGAAAAATTTCTCACCAAAATTCCATCAGACTGATTGATTGGTATTATGCTAACGAAACATCCTTATGTTTCTCTGAAATGTTCACTTTGTTGAAAAGTTTACTTCCCATCAGCAGAATTTTATTAGGTTATTTAAGAAAGGCAGATTTTAAAAGTGGAAATAATTCTATTAATTTTTAATTGTGTTGCTACCTTTTAAAAAAGCCTAATTTTTACTTTTCAGTTTTAAGATTTATTAAATTTAATACTGGAAGGAAATGTATGACATTGATGACTTACCTGCTTTAAACATCAAAGGTGGTAGAACACATACTTTGCTAAATAAACTATCTGTTTTCAGGGAGGACTAAGCACCAGAAATGAAATGTGTCTCTCATACCTTCTTTATTACCCAAGAATTAATCTTACTCGATGTGCAAGTATTCCAGACATTATGGAACAACTTCAGTTCATTGGTGTTAAGGAAATCTATAGACCAGTCACGTAAGTAGAAAATGTATTTCATGATGAGATAATGTACTGCCAAGAAAGGTGGGCTTTATTGTCATATGTGATCCATTACCATGTTATAGAAATTTTTATGTACTCTTTGTTTCATTTGATTACTTTATTTTCTGAGATGGAGTCTCACTCTAGTCACTAGGCTGGAGTGCAGTGGTGTGATCTCAGCTCACTTCAATCTGTTTCCCAGGTTCAAGCAATTCTCCAGCCTCAGCCTCCCAAGTAGCTGGGATTACAGGGGTGCACCACCACGCCCAGCTAATTTTTGTATTTTTCGTAGAGACAAGGTTTCACCATGTTGGGCAAGATGGTCTTGATCTCTTGACCTTGTGATCCACGAACCTCCCAAAGTGCTGGGATTACAGGCATGAGCCACCACGCCCAGCCTCTATTTGATTACTTTTTTTTTTGAGATGGAGTTTTGCTCTTGTTACCCAGGCTGGAGTGCAATGGCATGATCTCGGCTCACCGCAACCTCCGCCTCCTGGGTTCAAGCAATTCTCCTGCCTCAGCCTCCTGAGCTGCTGGGATTACAGGCACGCGCCACCATGCCCAGCTAATTTTTGTATTTTTAGTAGAGATGGGGTTTCACCTTGTTGACCAGGATTGTCTCGATATCTTGACCTTGTGATCCACCTGCCTCGGCATCCCAAAGTGCTGGGATTACAGGCGTGAGTGAGCCACCGGGCCTGGCCTTGATTACTTTTAACTTGGGGAGACCAAGTAAGCTTTTTGATTACTATGTCCAGAGTCCCCAAGACCACCCTCACGTTCTGTGATTTGTTAGGAGTACCTAAAGGACTCAGCAAATGGCTGTATTCCTGGAAAATATTTATTAAGGTGAAAACATGCAAAGCAAAAAGAACAAAAGGAAAAGGCATATGGAGCAAAGTCCAGAGGAAACCAGGTGCAAGCTTCCAAGGAAGAGCTCTTTCTTAGTGCAGTCATCCAGAATGCACCAAATTCCACCATCAAATTGTAACAACATGTATGAAATGTTGTCTATTGGAGAATCTCATCACAGATTCAGTGCCCAGAGTTTTTTGGGGGAACTAGTCATATAGGTGCTCTTTGCCTGCCACTTATAAAAATTCCAAACTTCCAGATGGAAAGCAGGTGTTCAGCATAAACTGCCTTGTTTGCATAGTCTAGGCACAATGAGTCACTCTTAACATTTAGAGAAAGTTTATATCAATATAGGAAATTGTTTACTATTTAAGTTTCTAGGCACCTGCCAAGGGTTATCGTCGCAAGCAGGCCTTTCTGAGGTGGGCCTATTATGTTAACTCTTTAGGTACAATTGCATGTCATAGGAGCTATTTAAGATAAAATAGACAAGATTCTTATTATTCCTGTCCTCTTAAGATTATATTCTGGAGTGAGGAAGAGGTAATAAACAAAAAAACAAATATAATATTTTAAATGTAATAGGTGTTATGAAGACAAAACAGTGAAGGAAGTACGGTAGCTTTTGTCAACAGGATAAAGAAAGCCTCTCTGAGTTGGTGATATTTGAACAGTGACCTACATGATAAGGAGCCAGCTATAGAGTTATGCAAATACTACACAGGAAAAAGAGCCCGTGTAATGAGCCTGTGGTGAGTCTGAACTTAACGTGTTTGTGGAGCAGCAAGAGAGTGCATTTGGCTGGAGAAGAGTGAAGTATGATAGAGAATAAGTGAGGACAATAAAGCAGGTGGGACCAGATTATTTAGGACATGATGGGCAACATAAGGCCTTGGGCTTTAAGTGCAAAGTGAAGCAATTAAAGGATATAAACAACGTCAATTTGGTTACTGTGTTGAGAAAGACCATAGGAGGGCTAGATTGGAAAGAATATCAGGAAACTTGTGATTGTCTAGCTGAGGGATGAGGGTAACTTGTGCCAAAGTTGTGACACCGAGTTCATGAGACGTGTTCCATTCAGGTTACCTTTGAAAGCAGCACCCACAGGCTTGTTGATCAATGGCATCTCAGGGAGGCAGTGAGGGATAAAGCAGAGAAAGGCTCAGTGATGATGTGTGAATGGTGTTAGGGGAATATGCCTGAGGATAATATTGAGAATTCTATTTTGGATATATTAAGGTTGGTGAATCTATTCTTATCTATTCTTAGTGATGTCAGTGAGAGGAATTAGAATGGCTGGTGGAAATTTGTGGGTGGCTGAATTTCTTTTAATATGAAGAAGATTTTTCTAATGATTAGTACTTTTCAAAATGAAAGGAAATAATGTAATTAGAGAAAATATACACATAGAGTTTTGAGACATGTATTTTAAGGACAGAGTGGAAAAACAGTGAGGATATGGTAAAATGCAGATGCTGAAGGAGAATAGAAATATCATCAAGTTTTTGTGCCTAAATATTATAGGGAGTATAAACTATGAACTGAGAACCACCCCTCTTTTTGAATTAAATTGATCATTCATAGATAGGTTTTACTGTTGGATAATTTTTATCCAAACAACGAAATGACCACTAGAAAAAATACCTATATCTACTAAAATAAAAATAACAAAATGCTTACATAAATTGGTTTATAGTTTACTGAGTATTTTCATATGTATGTTTTTATTTAATTCATTTTTACACAACTCCAATAGGTAGATGAGGACATGGAATCCCAGTTTTATAGGGGAGGAAATAAAAACCAAAAGATTAAGAAATTATTCAGCATCATATAGTACATAATAAAAGGGAGAGTTGGGGTTTGTGTCTAGTCTCTGATCTCTTTCTCTCCATATAACATGAACATATAGGGAGATATATACATATACATAAATATATAAGTAATAAATAATTACATATGTAACAAATTAAAACAACAAAAATGCCAGCATTACATAAAATGTCATTTAAAAACCCTAGGCTATAATCTTGGTTTTCTTTTTTCTTTTTTTTTGAGACGGAGTTTCGCTCTTGTTACCCAGGCTGGAGTGCAATGGCGCGATCTCGGCTCACCACAACCTCCACCTCCTGAGTTCAGGCAATTCTCCTGCCTCAGCCTTCCGAGTAGCTGGGATTACAGGCACGTGCCACCGTGCCCAGCTAATTTTTTGTATTTTTAGTAGAGACGGGGTTTCACCATGTTGACCAGGATGGTCTCGTTCTCTTGACCTCGTGATCCACCCACCTTAATCTTGGTTTTCAAATATTGATATTATATTGTTCCTTAGCCTTGAGTAGTCTTTTTCTCATTTAGAATATTTTTTACATATTGAATGGAAAGTTTTTCTAATCGATGGTTAATTTGAGTGAATGTTAAAAGCAAATGGGTATTAAAAGCTGTATTGCAAGATGATTGAAATGCATTCTACAGCCTATATATATATTTTAAGTTTAAATAGTACGAAGCCTCTTAAACACTCAGTTGCTGTTTCCCAATGAGATCCACCAGTGTCCATACCTTTGGTCTCCCTCAGGAAATAACTCAAGTTCGATTTTCATCATTTAGAAAGACAGGGAAAATTGATTTACAGAACAAGGCTAGTTTTGACATGATGTCATTCTCCACTGCCAAAAAAGGAAAAAAAGAACAAAACCCATTTAGCTTCATGGTTTACTTATTCCTCAAAAATATGAGCACAAAAGAGCCTCTATTTAAACATACATGTTTAGACTTTGAAGTAGATGTTCAAATCTAGTTCATCACCACAGTGACATAAATGATATTGAAGGCCAAACTAACAAGGTGCTAGCTCAAAAATCAGAATGAGAAATGGCTTAGGTGCTTTTCTTCTGTTTTGCTTAAAAGAATATTACTAATTGATATTCAGGATACAATACTAAACAAATCATATAACATATGTACAAAACTTTTCTATTCTGTGCTTTTCATATAATGATTAATCTGTGCTACATTTTATTTTAAACATTCTAAAGCAGTCCTAGGAAGGATTGATAGAAAGATGAGATAACTACATCTTGTCTCAATTTTATTGTCTGTTCTGGAGGGTGCTTTTCTCTCTGCCTCCTGCAGATCTGGCAAGTCTTAAGGAAGAACAAAAACCTCACAAAGATCAAATAACAAAATAGATAATGAGTTTAGATAAATTGTGTATTCCCTGTTGTACCATAAATCAAGACTGAATATGCAGGCCTTGTGAGATTTAAGTGATGGAAAGTTATTATTTCTGTTCCTAAAAAAGAATCAAATAGCTGTTTCTCTTTCTCTTTACAGGAAAAATCACTTTATAATTTTACTACTTAAAACTCACACACACTTATTATAAAACATTCAGGTAATGCAGAACAAGTTGTTATAAAAAAGGCAAAAGCAACCGCCTCAAATTCTACTGAAAATAAACATTGCTAACATGTTGATTGAATGTTATCATAAACATCTGAGTATTTACGTATCTATATAAAATGAATTGATTAAATACAGTTATAAGAATATAATTTGTGCAGAATTTTAAACAAAACCATTGAATTTTAATTTTGTTTTAACTCATAAGAAAGAAACTAAAGTAAAACTGAACATTTGTTGAAATTCAAATAAATATTGTTGGTGTTGTTTTTAACCACAAGAAATAATATTTTATAAAGAGGATCTCAAATGTTGAGAAAACAGATCATAAATCATTAAGTCATTAGATTCACTATGTGTTTTAATTTTAGGTTATGAAAGATGAAGACATTTATATTTTCATGTTTTTTCCACCTCTGCTTTCTACACCACCAAGTACTTATTATTTTTATTATAATTTTAATATTTTTGAGTTTAAAAATTTTTACACATAATTATGAGACTATCATTTCCAGAATATTTAACATGACTTGTATATATAAATTGATTCAGTGATAACAAGACCATCCTGGCAAACATGGTAAAACCCCATCTCTACTAAAAATACACAAATTAGCTGAGAGTGGTGATGCATGCCTGTAATCCCAGTTACTTGGGAGACTGAAGCAGGAGAATCATTTGAACCCGGGAGGTGGAGGTTGCAGTGAGCCAAGATGGTGCCACTTCACTCCAGCCTGGTGACGTAAAAAGTTAACCATAATCTTGATGATTTCTACTTTAATGAGTTTTAAGTTTGAATCATTAGGATTTTATCTTCAAGTTGTCTAATCAGTAAAGGCTTCTGAGTGCCTTATGCCTCACATTCTTTTACATTTGGGAATTCTACACTGTTATTTGGACAGCTCTTTACTGGATATAGTATTTTGGGTTCATATTTCTTTCCCTTGGGAGATCTCCCTGGATAAATGGAAGAATGTTTCCTTTACCTCTAGAATTCATATGTTAAATTGAATACACTTTAGTGTTGAGGATCTGAATTAAGTTTTCCTGGAACCCAAAGTGTTTTCTTTTTTTTAAATTCTATAAAACAAAAACAAAAATGGGTGACATATGCAGAAAGTGCAGGTTTGTTACATGGGGTATATGTGTGCCATGGTGGTTTGCTGCACCTGTTGACTCATCCTCTAAATACCCTGCCCTCACCCCCTAACCCCAACAGGCCCTGGTGTGTGGTATTCCTCTCTCTGTGTCCATGTGTTCTCATTGTTCAGCTCCCACTTATGAGTGAGAGTATGTGGTGTTTGTTTTTCTGTTCCTGTGTTAGTTTGCTGAGGATGATGTCTTCTAGCTTCCAGCTTCATCCATGTCCCTGGAAAGGACATGATCTCATTCCTTTTTATGGCAACATAGTATTCCATAGTGTATATGTCCCACATTTTCTGTATCCAGTCTATCATTGATGGGCATTTGGGTTGGTTTCATATCTTTGCTATTGTGAATAGTGCTGCAATAAACATACAAGTACATGTGTCTTTATAGTAGAATAATTTATATTCTTTTGGGTGTATACCCAGTAGTGGGATTGCTGGGTCAAATGGTAGTTCTAGTTCTAGATCCTTGACAAATTGCCATACTATCTTCCACAGTGGTGGAACTAATTTACATTCCCACCAATGGTGTGAAAGTGTTCGTATTTCTCCACAGCCTTGCCAGCATCTATTGTTGCCTGACTTTTTAATAATTGCCATTCTGACTGGCATGAGGTGGTATCTCATTGTGGTTTTGATTTGAATTTCTCTGATAATCATTGAGGTTGAGCTTTTTCTCATGTTTCTTGGCCGCATACATGCCGTCTTTTGAGAAGTATCTGTTCATATCCTCTGCTGGCTTTTTGATGGGATTTTTGTTTTTTTCTTGTAAATTTGTTTAAGTTCCCTGTAAATTCTTGGTATTAGACCTCTGTTGGATGGGTAGATTGCAAAAATTTTCTCCCATTCTGTAGGTTGTCTGTTAGCTCTGATGATAGTTTCTTTTGCTGTTAGATATATTAAGATTAAGAAATTATTCAGCGTCACATAGTACATAATAAAAGGGAGAGTTGGGGTTTGTGTCTAGTCTCTGATCTCTTTCTCTCCATATAACATGCACATATAGGCAGATATATACATATACATAAATATAGCTGTTAGGATGCTGATTTGAGATCTTTCTAGCTTTCCGATGGGGGCACGTAGTGCTATAAATGTCACTCTTAACACTTCTTTAGCTGTGTCCCAGAGATTCTTGTACATTGTCTGTTGGATTCAAAGAACTTCGTTTCTGTCTTGATTTTATTATTTACCCAAGAGTCATTCAGGAGCAGGTTGTTCAATTTCCATGTATTTGTGTGGTTTAGAGTGAGTTTCTTAATCCCGAGTTCTAATTTCATTGCACTGTGGTTGAGAGACTGTTTTTTATGATTTGAGATCTTTTGCATTTGCTGAGGAGTGTTTTACTTCCAATTATGTGGTTGATTTTAGCATAAGTGCCATGTGGCACTGAAAAGAATGTATATTCTATTGGTTTGGGGTAGAGAATTCTGTAGATGTCTACTAGGTCTACTTGATTCAGAGCTGAGTTCAAGTCCTAATTATCCTTGTTAATTTTCTGTCCTGTTGATCTGTCTAATACTGAGAGTGGGGTGTTAAAATCTCCTACTATTATTGTGTGGGAATCTAAGTCTTTGTAGGTCTCTAAGAACTTATTTTATGAATCTGGGTGCTCCTATATTGAGTGCATATATATTTAGAATAGTGAGATCTTGTTGAATTTTCCCCTTTGCCATTGTATAATGCTCTTGTTTGTTTGTTTGTTTTTATCTTTGGTGGTTTAAAGTCTGTTTTGTCAGAGACTAGGATTGCAACCCCTGCTTTTTTTTTTTTTTTCTTTCGATTTGCTTGGTAAATTTCCCTCCATCCCTTTGTTGTGAGCCTATGTGTGTCTTTGCATGTGAGACAGGTCTCCTGAATACAGCACAATGATGGATCTTGACTCTTTATCCAATTTCCAGTCTGTGTCTGTTAATTGGAGCATTTAGCCTAATTACATTTAAGGTTGATATTGTTATGTGTGAATCTGATCCTGTCGTCATGCTGCTATTTGGTTATTTCGCACACTAGTTGATACAGTTTCTTTGTAGTGTCATTGGTCTTTATATTTTGGTGTGTTTTTGCAGTGGCTGGTACCAGTTTTTCCTTTCCAGATTTAGTGCTTCTTTCAGGAGCTCTTCCAGGTCAGACCTGGTCATAGCAAAATCCCACAGCATTTGTTTGTCTGAAAAGGGTTTTATGTCTCCTTTGCTTATGAGGCTTAGTTTGACTGGATATGAAATTCTGGGTGGAAAATTCTTTAAGAATGTTGAATATTGGCCCCCAATCTCTTCTGGCTTATAGAGTTTCTGCTGAGAGGTCTGCTGTTAGTCTGATGGGCTTTGCTTTGTAGGTGACCTGGCTTTTCTTTCTGGCTGCCCTTAATAGTTTTTCCTTTATTTTGACCTTCGAGAATCTGATGATTCTGTATTTTGGGGTTGATCTTCTCATGGAGTATGTTAATAGTGTTCTCTGTATTTCCTGAATTTGCATGTTGGCCTGTCTTTTAGATTGGGGAAGTTCTCCTTTATAATATCCTGAAGTGTGTTTTCCAGCTTGTTTCCATTTCCCCCGTCTCCTTCTGGTACTCCAATCAGTCATTGGTTCGGTTTTTTTATGAAGTCCCATATTTCTCGGAGGCTTTGTTCATTGCTTTTCATTCTTTTTTCTCTAGTCTTGTCTGCATGTCTTATTTCAGCAAAGTGACCTTCAAACTCTGATATCCTTACTTCCACTTTGTCGATTTGGCTGTTGATATTTGTGTATGCTTCACAAAGTTCTCGTGCTGTGTTTTTCTTTTCTTTTTTTTTAGATGGAGTTTCGCTCTTGTTACCCGTGCTGGAGTGCTATGGTGTATCTCGGCTCACTGCAACCTCTGCATCCTGGGTTCAGGCAATTCTCCTGCCTCAGCCTTCTGAGTAGCTGGGATTACAGGCATGTGCCACCATGCCCAGCTAATTTTTTTTTTTGTATTTTTAGTAGAGATGGGATTTCACCATGTTGACCAGGATGGTTTCGATCTCTTGACCTCGTGATCCACCTGCCTTGGCCTCCCAAAGTGCTGAGATTACAGGCTTGAGCCACCACACCCGGCCCTCATGCTGTGTTTTTCAGCACCATCAGGTTATTTATGTTCCTCTCTAAACTGATTATTCTTGTTAGCAGTTCCTCAACCTTTTATTAAAGTTCTTAGCTTCTTTACATTGGGTTAGAACATGCTCCTTTAGCTCAGATTAGTTTTTATTGCCCACTTTCTGAAACCTACCTCTGTCAATTCATCCATCTGATCCTCCATCCAGTTCTGTGCCCTGGATGGAGAGATATTGCAATCATTTGGAGAAGAAGAGGCACTCTGGCCTTTTAAATTTTCAGCGTTCGTTCACTGATTCTCATCTTCATGAATTTGTCTAGTTTTGGCCTTTGAGGCTGCTGATCCTTGAATGGGGTTTTGTGGTGGCTTTTTGTTGATGCCATTGTTGTTGCTTTCTGCTTGTTTTTCTTTCAATGGTCAGATCCTTCTTCTGTAGAGCTGCTGCAGTTTGCTGGGGGTTCATTTCAGGCTCTATTCATCTGATTCACTCCCACACTTGGAGATGTCACTCAAGGAGGCTGGAGAACAGCAAAAATGGGTGCCTGCTCCTTCTGGGACTTCTGACCTCAAGGAGCACCAAGCTGTGCCAGAGGATTGCTTCTGTACAGGGTGTCTGACAACCCTGTTGGAGGGTCTCACCCAGTTGTGTGACACAGGGAACAGGACTCATTTAACAAAGCACTTTGTCCCTTGGTGGAGGGGCTGTGCCTTACTGGGGGAAAACCCACTCATCTGGACTGCCCGGATTTCTCAGAACTACTAGGAGGAAAGGCTAAGTCTGCTGGTCCACAGAGACTGTGGCCATCCCTCCTGCTAAGGGTTCAGGCCTAAGAAGATATAGGTTCTCTCTATAGTCATTGGAGTTCTTGCAGGAAAGTGCCACCCAGTAAGGAAGGATGGGTCAGGCCTGAAGAGGCTCTCTGGTGGAAGACAGCCACAGCCGGTGTGTTGGGCTGTGGGGGACAAGTCTTGGGACCAAGTCATCCAGCTTCCCTGGCTCCAGCAAGAGAAAAGTACAGCCTGGAGCTATAGAGATGGATGCTGCCCTTCCCCAGCCCGGGGAGCTTAGTATGTTAGGCAGTTGCAAGTCCCAGTGCTGGCTGCTGCCCCTCTCCCAAGGAGCTCAAACAGCTTAGACAGCAGGCAGCTGCAGTGTTGGTCGCCCCTGCCCCTGGGAGTTCCATAGGCTTAAGCAGATTCCAGCTGAGAGGCTGTTGAGAATCTGCATGCTAGGCCCTGATGGCAATGGCGTGGGTTTGCAAGTAGGATCTTCAGATCCACGAGTTGCACAGTTCTGTGAAAAAAGCACAGTTTCCCCAGCTGGGTGGCATACTCACTCACTGCCTCCCTTGGCTAAGGGGAGGGGGCTCCCCTGCCCTTTGTGACTCTCAGGTGGGCTGCCACACTAAGCTGCTCTTCCTTCTCTCCATGAGTCACACCATCCTCCTAGTCAGTTTTGATGAGAGAACCTGGATACCTTGGTTGTCAGTGAAGGAGTCACCGACTTATTATGGTATATTTTTGATGGGAGCCTCTGAATGCCACTGTTTCTAATCAGTCATCTTGGCCCCACCCCCACAAAGTGTTCTTTCATTACATGTATTCACTTGTTTTCTTCATTTCAGAGAAATTTTCTTGTATTATATCTACAAAGATTTTAAAAATCTAATTGGGCTTTTTCCTCAGGCATTTTCTCTTACAATTTTTCAAGAGTGTTTTTCTGGGCTGGGTGTAGTGGCTCATGCCTGTAATCCCAGCACTTTGGGAAGCCAAGATGGGCAGATCACTTGAGGTCAGGATTTTGAGACCAGCCTGGACAACATGGTGAAACTCCATCTCTACAAAAAGTACAAAAATTAGCTAGGCATGGTGGCATGCACCTACTCGGGAGACTGAGACAGGAGAATCCCTTAAATCTGGGAGCTGGAGGTTGCAGTGAGCTGAGGTGGTGCCATTGCACTCCAACCTGGGCAGAGAGCAAGACTTTATCCCCCTCCTGCAACAAGAGTGCTTTTCTGCATCTTGCATTTTCAAATTTATTTGGTGCTAAATTTATTTTGTCTTAAATTTATTTCCTTTGGTCTGCAGTCTCCCTTTTCATCTCATTTTGTTGTTTTATCATCTTGTATTTGAGCTCTTATTTCATTGAATTCATGTTATTAAAAAAGCTTATAACATGAAATCTTTGTTGGAATTATCTCCAGTATAATTAATTTTTATTTTCTTCTAGTCCTAGTTGTTCCTGTCTCTTTACAATTAATATGATATAATTTTCTTTTCATCATATGTTGACATGGTTATTGTCTTATTTCTTGCTTATGCTGAGGCGCTTTCATCCAAAACTTGTTTTCACCCTGATAACAATGTAGGTGAACCCTTGACTTCGTTTTAGGCATGTGCAAACCTAGTTTTCTTTCTCTCCAACCGGTTTTGGTGACATATTTTACATAAATATGCTCCTGTATTTTTTAAGAGTTTAGGGTGCAGGGATGGAACTATGCACTCAATATTAGAATGTACCGGTTTTATTTTATTAAAAGTCTGCTCAAGGAAGTTTCCTACTTGGTTGGGACTGAATCACTATCCACGGAGTAACAACGCCTGCTTTATATAATGTGGTCAACTTTGTTGCAGCCCTCAAGCCTTCCTTACACCATTTTACAATTAACTTTCCAACATTTATTTGCTCAAAGACTATGGGAAGCAGAGGTCTCCAACCCCCAGGCCACACAATAGGAGGTGAGTGGCAGGCAAGCGAGCAAAGCTTCATCTGTATTTACAGCTGCTCCCCATCACTTGCATTTCTGTGTGAACTTCACCTCCTGTCAGATCAGCAGCGGCATTAGATTCTTACGGAGAGTGAACCCTATGGTGAACTGCACATGTGAAGGATCTAGGTTGTACGCTCTATGTGAGTGTAATGCCTGATGATCTGTCACTATCTCCCATCACCCCCAGAAGGGACTATCTGAGCAGGAAAACAAGCTCAGGGATTCCACTGATTCTGCATTATAGTGAGTTGTATAATTATTTCATTATACATTACTGTGTAATAATAGAAATAAAGTGCACAGTAAATGTAATGTGCTTGAATCACCCTGAAACCATCCCCACTCATCTACTCCCAAGTCCATGCAATAATTGTTTTCCATGAAACTGGTCCCTGGTGGCAAAACAGTTGGACCACTGATAGGGAGGATTGAAAGTTATACCTTGTTGAGTTAGATTTGCTGGTGTTCTTTAACAATTAGACTGTAAAGTTTATGGCATTGTGTTATGTCTCTTTTTTGCCTGCTTGTTGATGATATATTTTTTATCTATTTTGTCTTTATTTTTTGTAGCCATATTGCTTGAGGTGTAACTTACATACAATAATATGTATCTATTTTAAATGTATTGTTAGACAGTTTCATCAGATATATACACCTGTTTGGCTCCATCACAAACAAGATACAGACCATTTCCATCCTTCCTGAAAAGTTCTCTTATACCTGTCTGGAAACAATCCCACCTCTCATTCAAAGCCCCAGGAAACTGCACATTTGCCTTCTGTCACCATACATTAGTTTTATCTTTTCTAGATTTTATATAAATAGGATCATATATTATGTACTCTTTCATGCCTGGCTTCTTTTACTCAGAATGTTTCTGAGATTCATTTATGCTGGTGGATGTATCAGCAATTCATCCCTTTTTATTGCTGAGTAGTATTCCCTTGTGTGGAGATATCACAATTTATTTATTATTTCACCAGTTGAAAGACCTTTAGACTGTGGGTTTCTGGATGTAATGAAGAAAGCCACTATGAACATTATCACATTAGTTCTTATATAGACATATGTTTTCAACTTTCTGGGTTAATGTTCCATGTGGAATCACTGGGTTGTATGCTAAGTTTATGTTAACTCCATAAGACTCTCAAAATGTTCTTGAAATACCATCTTTTTTATTCCTACCAGTAATGTGTAAGAACTCCCGTTATTCAATATTCTTGGTAGTATTTTGTGTTTTATCCATTTTAATGTGCATCCAGTGGTATTTTCTTATGGCTTTATTTTCCATTTTCTTTCTGACTAATGATATTGAGCCTCTTTCCCATGCTTATTCGTTATTGTAAAGCAGGTTCACTGTACAGGTTGTCTGAGTCCAGTAGGACAGAACACACTTATATACAATTAGTTACATTAAATGGGTTTATTGCTTACAGATAGGCAATGAAAACAACAGAATCCTAGAATTTATTGCAAGCCAGTTCTCCAAAGTTCAGGAAATTTGCATGGAATGGATGGAGCCTCTACTGTACATGTCCCAGTTGCGTTGCAACTGAGAGACCTTGAAAAGCAGCCCATTATTGGTTTGATATCCCAGGGCTAGGTGAGATTCTGGGCTAAAGCACTGAAGGACTCTGTTTCCGGGGAATCTCTTAGTTGGCTTGGGGTGTGTTAACAAAATAGCTTAGACTGGGTAATTTACAAACTACAGAAAATTGTTGCTTATTGTTCTGGGGTTGGGAAAATCCAAAATAAAGGCACCAGCAGTTTGAATGTCTGCTGAGGGCTTGCTCTCCATTTCCAAGATGGTAACTTCTTGCTGTGTTCTCATAGGGTAGAAGGTACAAGTGGAAGTTTCCCTCAAGCCTCTTTTAGAAGGGCACTAATTCCATTCATGAGTGTGGAACCCTCTTGACCTAATTACTTCTGCAAGGCCCCACCTCTTAATACACTGCAGTGGAGATTAGATTTCAACATGAGTTTTGGAGGGATGTGAGCATTCAAACCCTATTGAGGGGTACTGGAACAGAACCTGGGCTATTCCAGTCAGTCCCTTCCTATCTCAAGATGTTGCATTTCCAGTACATTCTGTAGTTATTCTTGAGAACTATAAGCAAAAATGAAAATGGATTGGATTGGTCCAAGGCCCCCAGAAAATTATCCTGAAGTTTTATATGTATACACACACACACAGACATATGCATATATATGTACATATAGGGGTGTGTGTGTGTGTGTGTGTGTGTGTATACACAGTCAGTCCTCTGCTTTTACAAATGTGGAACATGAGTTCTGCATCCATGGATTCAACCAACTTCAGATAAAAAAGTTTGAAAAAATTGCATTTATATTGAACATGTCAGAATATTTTTATTGTCATGATTCCCTAAACAAAGCAGCAATAATAACCATCTACATGGCATTTACATTGTATTAGGTATTATAAGTAACCTAGAGATAATTTAAAGTAGATGGGAGGATGTGCATAGGTTATATATAACTACTACATTATTTTATATAAGTGTCCTGAACATCACAGGTTTTGCTATCCTCAGTCCTCCATGAATACCAAGGACAGCTGTGTATTTTTTAAATTGTTTATTAGAATTTGTGTTCATTGTTTATTAAATTGTTTTCTTATTATTGAATTATAAGAGTTCTTTATACTTTGGATATAAGTACTCTGTTGAATGCATGTTTACAAATAATTTCTCCCAGTCTGTGGTTTGACTTTCATTTTTAACTGTATTAATTCAAGTTTGTTTCATAATTTTTTTTTTTGTTTTGTGCTTTTGATATCCTGGCTAATAAATCTTTGCCTACTCAAGGGAAGACTTTCTCCTGCTTTTCCCCCCTGAAAAGTTTATAGTTTTAGCTTTTACATTTAGGTGGATCCATTTTGAACACATTTTTTGGGTGTAGTGTGAGGTGAATTCAACATTCATTGTTTTTCATATAGCTATCAAGTTGTTCAAGAACCATTTGATGAAAGAAAACTACCTTTTTACTATTGAATTACTGTGGAATATTTGCTGGAAAATCATATGTCCTTATATTGGTTCTTTCTGGACTTTCTAGTCTGTTTCATTGCTCTATATGGTTAGCCTTACTCTAAAACCACACCTAATTATTATAGTTTTATAGGAAGTCTTAAATGTAGGTCTCCAAACTTTGTTATTTTTTCCCAGAATTATTTTGATAGTCTAGGTTCATTCTATTTTCTCATATATATAAATCAATTTGTCAATTTCATTTAAAAAAAGGACCTGCTGGGATTTGATTGGGATTATATTGAATTTCTATATAATTTGATAGAATTAATACCTTAGCAGTATTGAGTCTTCTAATCTATGAACATGGTATGCCTCTTCCTTATTTACTGTTCTTTCATTTCTCTAAGCACTTTTTTTGTGGTTTCCAATATAGAAGTTTTGCACATGTTTTGTTAATAATATGGTTTTTTTTTAAAGGAGTTTTAGTATCCTTGTCTGCTAATTCTTTAATCTCAGTCATTTCAATATCTTGGATTATTGACTGATTTTTCTTCTGGTTAAGATTCACATTTACCTACTTGTCAATGTGTTTAATAATTTTTGACTAGACATAGATACTGGACATTATACATTTGGTGTTAATAAGTAGTAAGTTTGTTTTTATTTCTTTAAAGAGCCTTGTTAGTGTGAGTCTAGAATAAATGTTTACTCTGTGAAGTCAACAGAGACATTCCACCCTGGCTAGTTTGAGCTCCAATATGTGCTAGCTCTATACAGGTTAATTCTGGGAATTGTTTAGATTACAATCTTCTAGTTGTTCATTGCCCAGTCTTGTAGATTTTTACTCCAAATATAGTTGGCTTATTGCTTAGTCACTGATTCAGAGGATCCTTATACAGATTTTCCCTCTGCAGTAGTCTACCTTAAATACGGAAGCTGCTTCAGACTTCTTTAACTCTGGTTTTCATCTCTTAACGTATTGACATCGTCATTTTCTGTTTCAAAATCCCCTTTCCTGAATTATGGTCCAGAGAATGCTTCTAGGTAGAAAGCTGGGATGAACATAATATTCAAACACCTTATTTGTTTCCTTTCTTTTGGGGATCATAGTTCTGTGCTATTTTCCAGTGTCCAAACCAGATGTTTCATATGGTTTGTTGATTTTTTTTTTTTAACAGCAAGTTGGTTTCAGTTACTCCAACATGGCCAAAAGTAGGAGTCTGTTAATGAATTTTTGTTTCTTTTGCTAGTTTTTGATTACGTTTACTTGCTTGATGGATGGAGAGTCTGTGATATATAGTTCATTAAATTACAAGTACATGAACACTGTTTCTTGGTTAAATTTTCCATCTGTCTTCCTTCCTCCTCTTTCTCTACTCCCAAGAAAGACACTAGCAATAAAACTTTTAAAACAGGAGTCCAGAAAGCCTCAGATAAGAAATGTAGCCACAGATTATCTTTCTCCATCTGCTTTTCAGTTTATGTGGAACAGGGGGACCAAGTATAAAAATCATTAAACTGTTAAAATTTCCATTGATCAGTTTGAATTTATAAGAATAAATAGCCTTATTTTTCAGTTAAAAATTAAAAATTACCCTACTATAGTGTATTGCAGTAAACTTTTCTATCTTGTTAGAAAAAATGTCTCAGAGTTTAGATGTAATTTACAAAAGAAAATTACCCATCAATATTAAAGCACTGTTTTTTATTGACTACAGTAAAGTACCATTCACTTACATGCATGTATGGATAGACATTTACACATTGACAAGATATGCATAAATGTAACTGTTTTTATTTGTATGACATTCTCAATTATTTCTAACTAATCCCTAGTCCCAGTAAGAGCAGAAATACTTGCTACTTCAAGGTTACCTGTTTCTGGTTTAAAGCTTATTCATTTTGAAAAAAGTATTCAGGATAAATATTCACTTTTTCTGTCTGCTCTTTTCTCTAGAGGATGATCTAGAAGTGTGTAGGTTAGTGAAGACAAGTAGGATGTTTACTAGTATAAAGTTATTACAGAACAGGGGCCTAAACAATGTCAGTAGGAGTGAAAAGGAGATGATAAATATCAGACAAAAATGCCATCTCAGAAACGTTGGTGACCACATCCCAACATTTTGTCTCCAACATGACAATCTCCACATGTCTCCACATGACAATCATTCTGTCTTCAACATAGGAGCCACTGGGCTTGCCTTTTCTACATATCTGTTCTAAAAGCTGACCAATGGGGTTACACCTCTTCTGTCACTTCATGTTGGGCAAACTCAGTAACAGGCAATTTACTAAATTATTATAGCAGCAAAGCTTTTTAAGATTTCATCAGTGTGTAATGGTCACACGATTCACTCTTGCCAGCAAGGCTCCAGAACATTCAGAGGCTTTAGGCCACCTGTGTACTCTAGTGCCATCTTGTGGTGTTTTAGATGGTTACAGACTAATGATTTTCCCCTGGCATTTCTCTGGTTATAAAATTGATTTTCTCTTTTTCAAATTAGGCATTTTATCTTTTTGCAAAGTAAATTTTATTTTTAATATTTGACCTAATATGATCAATAGATACAGCTTTTAGTCATCCAAAAGGACATTTTATAAAAATATAATAACTTCTTTCAAGTCAAATTATTGCTTTATGCTAATTCTTCATTGTATTTCTATAAAAATTGTCACAATATGTTTAATTTTAAAATGCTATGGATTTTAGGTCATTGCTAGATATGTTTAGTGTAATGTGATGCTGATTACTCTTACTTTATGGTGCTTAACAAGGTCTTTTTATAAAATAATGCATTTAAAACTCAACAAAGATATATTGATTTTAATTAAAGGAAATTAGAACAGAAAAATATAAAGATCTGCAGATATTACCTATTTTTCTCATTGTCTCACTTATAAGATATGGAGGAAATAGTTCAATGTTGACATTAAATATTTACCTTTATAATTCCAAAAAATTAATAAAGAACTTTTAATTTACTTAAAAAGATGATATTCAATGTGCCTTAGTGGGTTATGTATGTCAGAGAGGGAGAGAGAGTAATGACATAAATAAATGATAAACTTGTGAAGATTGGCCAGGCGCGGTAGCTCATGCCTGTTATCCCGACACTTTGGTAGTCTGAGGTGGGCAAATCTGAAGGTAAAGAGATTGAGACCATCCTGGCTAACATGGTGAAGCCCTGTCTCTACTAAAAATACCAAAAAAAAAAAAAAAAAAAAAAAGCTGAGCATGGAGGCACGCACCTATAGTTCCAGCTGCTCAGGAGGCTGAGATAGGAAAATAGCTTGAACCCGGGAGGCAGAGGTTGCAGTGAGCCAAGATTGCGCCACTGCACTCCAGCCTGGTGACAGAGCGACACTCCATCTCAAAAAAAAAATTGTGAAGACTAAATATAAGAATGCATATTTCTCAGCTGAGATTATTTGGTAATTACTAGAAATTACTGGAACATCTTAGGATATTATGGGTGCCAAATACTTCCTAGTCACTGTGATAATTTCCTGCAAGGTCCATGGATTAATGTAAAATTTTGTGATATACCAACACTTACACTTTTCCCTTTGTCAGTAATCAATAATATAAAACTTACATTTAATGAAAGGCAACACCTGAAAAGTATCTTTTCAAGCAGGTCATCTCACTGTTGTGATTTTTTTTTTTCTTTCTTGGATATTTAGCATGTGTTTTTTGGAGTGGCAAGTGAAGGCAGAGTGTATTGTATACACAGTATTTTTCTTCTCAGTACATTTTTTAAAATTCAACTTTTAGGGATGCACGTTCAGATTTGTGACATGAGTATATCGTGTGAAACTGAGGTTTGGGGTATGAATGATCCCATCACCCAGGTAGTGAGCCTAGCACCCAATAGGTGGCTTTTCAGTTCTTGTTTCCCCACTTCCCTCTCTCTCTAGTAGTTCCCCGTGTCTGTTTTTCCATCTTTATGTCTTTGTGTACTCAGTGATTAGATCCCACTTATACATGAGAACACATGGTTTTTGGTTTTATGATCCTATGTAATTAACCTAGGATAATGGCCTCCGGATGCATCCATGCTGCTGAAAAGGACATGGTTTCACTCTTTTTGTAGCTATACAATATTTCGTGGTGTATGTGTACCACATTTTCTTTATCCAGTCCACCTTTAATGAGCACATTGGTTGATTCCATGTTTTTGCTATTGTGAATAGTGCTATGATGAACATACGAATCCGTGTGGTCTTTTTGGTGGAATTATTTATTTTCCTTTGGGTATATAACTAGTAATAGGATTGCTGTGTTGAATGGTAGTTCTGTTCTAAGTTTTTGAGAAATCTACAAACTGCTTCCACAGTTGGCTGAACTAATTTACATCGCCACCAACATGTATAAGCATTGCCTTTTCTCTGCAACCTTGGCAATATCATTTTTTTTTTTTTTTACATTTTAATAATAGCACTTCTGACTGGCGAGATGGTATCTCACTCTGGTTTTATTTGGAATTTTCTGATGATTGTTAGTGATGTGGAACATTTTTTTATTTTTTTTGGCCTTATGTATATCTTCTTTAGAGAAATGAGTAAAACTTTTAAAACGTTGATCAAATCACATTTTTTGTGTGTTTATCTTCTCACTTAGCTAAGCCAAAACAGAGCAGCCAGCAGGGATCAGGCTTTTCTAGTGGAAGGATTTGAACTTTCCATCTCTCACAGTATCTTTTAGGCACGTGCACTTTTCTTGATTACAGCATTAGTGTTGTACTCTTCGGAAATGAACGCTTACTAATTTGTTAACTAGAACTAAAACCAATTAGTGTAGAATTGTGAGATTCTGTGGAAAATTTCTGAGACAAAATTATTTATTTAAAGTTGACTGGGCATGGTGGCTCAGGCCTCTAATCCCAGCACTTTCAGTGGTGGAGGTGGGAGGGTTGCTTGAGCCCAGGAGCTCCAGAACAACCTTTGCAACATAGCGAGAAGCCGTCTCTATTAAAAAAAAATTAAAAATTAAATTAATACCCATCTGCTACTAAAAAGGTAACTATTCTTTGAAAAGACTTTATTTGGTACATTTCTTCTAGTAATTGCTGATGAGTTTATTAATGTTTTGCATTAGGTCAGCTATGTGTGTGAAAATGAATAAGCATGAGATCTGTTTTAGGATGTTGAAAAGTAAAGGAAACGCTAGTGCATTTGTTCTGAATACGACTAATGATGCCTTTTAAATTCAGGACCTGGCCTTTCATTATCAAAAGCCCCAAGCAATATAAAAACCTTTCTTTCATGGATGCAATGAATAAGTTTAAATGGACTAAGACGGAAGGCCTCTCCTTCAACAAGCTGGTCCTGGGCCTACCAGTGAATGTGAGATGTTCCAAGACAGATAATGCTGAGTGGTCGGTAAGCTCTTTTTAAGCTCTGGCAACACAGATGGCACATTTTATCTTAATCTATTACAGGAAAACCTAAGGAGAAGACAAATATCCATAAATCCAAGGGTCCAGTTGCATTTTAATGTCTGATAATTTATTTGTTCGATGATTACTTGGGTTATTTGTTCAATCATTTGTTCAATGATTACTTGACTGAAAATTCCTTATTCTACCCTCTTTCAAGAGATAAACTAATTCTAAAACTAAATTTGGGATACAGCAGAAATAGGCTGGAATGAGTGCTGTGAACAAGCAATAGAACCTGCTTTGTATTCTTTTCCAAAGAGGTGCCTGGCCCTCTTTGCTGTTTCCTCCTAAACCCTAGGTTTCTGACTTCCCCAGCGTGTGACTCCTTTGCTAACCACTCCTGCCCCCTGCAGAAGTGTGGGAGCTGAGCATGCTTGGTCACTGCCCTGCTGTAAATCAGATGCTCATCTGCATTGTTTGTGCTTCCGTTTTCAGATTCAAGGAATGACAGCATTACCTCCAGATATAGAAAGACCCTATAAAGCAGAACCTTTGGTGTGTGGCACATCTTCTTCCTCTTCCCTGCACAGAGATTTCTCCATCAAGTTGCTTGTGTGTCTTCTGCTACTCAGCTGCACGCTGTGCACCAAGAGCTTGTGATCAAAATCCTGTTGGACTTGACAATGTTTTCTGTGATCTGAACCTGTCATTTGAAGTACAGGTTAAAGACTGTGTCCACTTTAGGCATGAAGTGTGTGGAGACTTTTCTTCCCTATTTTCCCTCCCTCTTTTTTCCTTTCCATGTTACATGAGAGATGTCAACCAGGTTCTCTTCTCTTCCTTAGAAATAGCTGATGTTATATACAGATGATCAATAAAATAAAACTGGCCTGACTTAAGAGGACCATTTTTTAAAAATCGGGCTGTCACATGGGAATAAAAGAATTCTTTATTTCCTACTACATTCTGTTTTATTTAAATACTCATTGTTGCTATTTCACTTTTTGACTTGACCTTTGTATTTCTTTAAAAAATTCCTTTCTTTTATAAAAGGGACTACTCTTCATTCCCATTTTCTTTCCCTTTCTTGTTCTTCTAGTGTGACTTCCCAGGTGTAACCACAGTTCTTCCTGTCTTTAACACTGTCCAGTTCTGGTCTTTCCTGTGAACTACCATTGGGCCCTTTACCTCAATGCTTTATGTTGATGCCCACTCTAGTTCCCTGGTTTAGCTGAGTCTGTTGGTTCCCCAAATCACCCCACACCCATCTTACTTTTTTTCACCTTCCCTTTTTAGTACTGGCCAGTTGAGGTTTTCTTGAACTCTGTCACTATCTGAAAAGAAAGAGGCTCTGGGAAACATAGAAATGGCGTGTATCAATAACTGATCATAGGCTGAGAAGAAAAATGTAGCTGGCTGCAAGCCCTGTGCTGTGAGGGGACTTGTATGAGATTCCAGGTCAAAGACCGACCGTGTGAGCCAGTCCAGAAGGGTGTAAGGTCTGAATCGTGCCTTGCTGACTGTTGGGTGACACATGTACCACATACTGGCTGAATTTAAGTCATGGTTCTATTGTAGATTTATTTTTATATTAGTTAATAAACTACTTTAAATTGTCACCAATTGAAACTCTTGTCACTCTTTCGGTTTTCTTTGTGTAGCTCAGCCAAATCTTGTTTTATGTCCTGTCTTCATCTCTTAAGCTAAATCCGTTTGGATCATATTAACAAACTAAACGAAATTACATTTTTGTGTGGAGTTTTATATGCCTCTTAAGAAAAGTAAGGGATTCAGTACAAGTATTCTCAGTAAAAGTCAATTAAGAATGTTGTATTTTTCATTCCATTTTGAAGTTCTTTTTGCCTTACAATGTCTTCAACACAAACCACACTGCTTTTTAAACAAATATGCTTTGGAGTATTTTCTTCTTGATTCTTAGAACTTGTACATTTGATGAAATGTTTTTAATATTTATGAGGCATATTTTAAGAGTTTGCTTTTTATTTTATAAGTGCGATTTCACATTCCACGAGTTTCCATTCAAATATTTATATGATAAATATAATTCCAAACACTCCCTATTTGCAATTTTATGTTTATTTTTACTTCAGAATTTCTGAATTTGAGGTATCAAAGTCAAACGATTTCCTCTTGAGATTCTGTAATATTATATTTGTTCTTACCAAGAACAAATGTTCGGTAATATTATATTTGCTCTTGGTAAGGAAGGTGAACGTACCAGCTAGAAGAGGGTAAACTGCTTTGGAAGCTAACATTTGTGGAGCCAGATCAGGGAATCTGTATTTCCATTGATGTTACTAGAAGAAAGTTGACCTTTTTTTTCTAGAAATTCTCATGAATATATGTGATTTCAAGGAATTGACTCTATTTCAAATTAGGATAGGTTATCTGTTGCAAGTTCTATGGAATTCTGATTATAGTCTAAGTTATTTGATCTTACGTTGAGCAGACCTTAACAGCTGGGCTTTTCATTACTTTTTCATAGAGGCTTTTAATTGTTTCCCTGGATTAAATAGCATCACCTGGCACCTAGGCTATCAGGCACAAGTGCCTGAGACTTCGGGGAGAATAAGGTCTCCATGTACGATGGTCCCTGGTTGGATTGTTAGGTTCAGAGAGTGTGGGGAAGACATAACTGATGAAGCCAATATTCATCAGTGCCATGTGAAATTGAGGGTATCCGGGGTGATCATTTTTTTTTCTGAAGGGGGCTCAGGCAGAACCAAAGGAGTCCTAGCAGTCATAAGAGTGTTGTAGTCAATAGAGGTAGACATATTAAGAGTTTTGAACTTCGTTCTAATGGCCCCAGAGGCCAATGATCATTGGCAAACAAAAGGACATTTGGAAGCAGTATGTAATGGCCATGCATAATTTGCTCAGTCAAACTCATTATTGGGTATAAAAGCCATTTCCATTTTTAATATAGGTATTGCTGATTTAACAGCTTTGAAATTAAAATATTTTTATATCTCTAAGCATTTTCTTATATTTAGGTTATAATAAATGGAATTATGGAAATAATCATTGCATATTTTCGAGAATTTTGATGAAATATTGCCAGATATCTTTAACTTATTCTCAAATGGTTTGGAAAAATTATCTATCTATCTATCTATCATTCTATCTATCATCTATCTATCTATTTGCCTATCTGTCTATCATCTATCCATCTGGCATCTGTCTATGTATCTACAGAGGATGACATGTGAAATGTAATAATGGGTGAGTCTGGTTGGAGAACGTAAGATTTCTTTGTACTGTTGTCACAATTTTTTAAGTTGGAAATTATGTCAGAATAAAAAGCTAGAAATGAAAAACACATCATGAGAAATCCAGCTCCAGCACAGTGATCCAGGTAGGTTTTCTTCCCTATGCAGTACTCCTATATTTTGAGGTGGCAAAGAGAGAAACTAGGTGGTGCTTACTCCCCAGATACCCCTGGGAGAGGGCAGAGATGACTGAAAGTTTCTCAGTTCTGACTAAAGATAGGATGTGCTTCCAGCCTGAAAATCAAAAAACAGAAACCAGAGGGCTTGAGGGACTGAGGGAATGAGGAAAGATCTAAAAAAAAAAAAACGAGATATTGCAGGCTGGGATTCACTTAAAAATACATAATATTTATTTTGCTCTCCCCCGATTATAAACCTAATGTATAATAATGCCCATTTGCTAAAGAAAATTTAGAAAATTATGATAATTTTTTAAAATAATAAAATCTGTTAATCCCATTGCCCAGAGAATTAATACAACCTGTTCATCCTATTGCCCACTTTTAACTTTTTCATCATATGCTTCTAGTATATGCTTGTGGAGGTGTATATTTGTGTGTATTCATTTATAGGTAGAGAGATATCAGATAACAGTAGCTTCTGAAACAAATTCTAAATAACAATGCTTTAACACAAGTTTATTTTGTATTCAATTAATTGCTCAATGTTCCTTCTTGTGGTGATTCTGGGACCCAGGATCCTGTGGCCTTCCCATACCTGGGGTCTTGGGATCATCTGCATTCAGCCTGCCAATGGAGAAGGACCTGATTTAGAAGGGACAGAAATCGCTTCCACTTTCACCAGGTTGGTTAAAATAAGTCACACGGCCTCACTGAAATGCAAGTGGGCTAGGAATGTCATACCTCTGTGGGTACCTGGAGAATGGCAACACTACAGAAAGGAAGCCATCTCGGCTGAAATCCAGACTTTTAGTAAAATTGACTTGCATCTACTCATGATTCCAAGATTTTTGAGTTTTAAAAACAATGACCAAACCAACATAGTGTTTTCAACTATATGTTTGGCAAAATAGGATACTAAATAGAATAGTTACTATTTATTTAATAAAGTAACAGACTGTATTGAGACTATGTTGAGCCATGCTCCATACAGTGTTGGGCTTATAATTGTGATGAAGCTCATAGCTGAATACACTAAACCTCCTATCACCAACATTTCATTTTACAAAATGGAAGGATTCAAAATAAATATCAGTTCTTCAAATTGAATAAACTTAGCTTTACAGAAAGCTTACATCATCATCATCATGATGGACCATCCTTTCTCCATAGATTACTAGGACTATGGACTTAGTTTATATCTTTTTGATCATCTCAGCCCTACAAAACTGTGACGGTTGTATCTAAAGCCAACATACTCAAACTGGTATTGCATGAGTAGAAAATGGTCAATTGAACAGACTCATGAAAGCATCCATTACTCCCCAGGTTAGAGCTGTGATCCATGGAAAATATAAAGAGTCAAGAAATATTGTTACATACTTAAACAGGCCTCCTGCATAACATCTGTCTTAAATATAATACTGTACATTTGAAAGTCCAAGAAGAGTTATGTAGTATGGAACATTTCTCAAACTCATTTCACCAAACCCCTGTTGTGGTGGAGCAATGTTCCCCAAGGAGCAAACTGGGGCACACAACTTGAGCAGAGCATGTCCAGGTTTCTTTAACAAGTTTGCAGAACCTTCCAAACTGTTCATGGGCAACTGTAAAACACAGCCCAACAGACATACACCTTTCACTCAGTTCACTGGTCTATTTCTTATTTGCTGTCCTATTTTGCCAATAAACAAACACATCATCTATTTTTTTTTTTTTTTTTGAGGCATTTCTCAAGCACTCCTCCCATATCAGCCGCCTGAGTAGCTGGGACCACAGGTGTGCAGCACCATGCCTGGCTATTATTTTTCTTTTTTCTTTTTTTTTGTAAAGACGGGGTCTCATCATGTTGCCCAGGCTCTGCTCAAACTCCTGAGCTCAAGCAATCCATCTGCCTTGGCCTCCCAAAGTGCTGGGATTATAGGCTTGAGCCATTGTTCCTGGCCCTCAGTTTTTTATTAATCTAGAGTGGTATAACTTACAGAAAAAAATGAAAAAACAATTCACCATTTTCTAAAAGAATATGCTAAAATGAATTATTTGACATCAGTAAGTTATTTAAGAAATGTCGACAAGGCTGCATATCTTTGGAACATTTCACCTGTAGATACAGACTACCTTTATTTCCTAAGTAATTTTAATGCTTAAGAGAAAGCTAAATTTCAAAATCATGTCTTATTTCCCAATGATGGAAGCAGAAAATATTAGAAAACAAAATTTATCAGATGAGTTATAAGTGACTCTTTTTAGCCAGTCACAGCTCTTTTTCCCTCCTTCCCTCCCTTACTCCCTCCCTTCTTTCCTTTCCTTCTTTCTTTTTTTCTTCTTTTTTTTTTTTGAGACAGTGTTTTGCTCGTTACCCAGACTGGAGTGCAATGGCGTGATCTTGGCTCACTACAACCTCTGCCTTCTGGGTTCCAGTGACTCTCCTGCCTCTGCCTCCCTAGCAGCTGGGACTACAGGCACGCGCCACCACACCCAGCTAATTTTTTGTATTTTCAGTAGAGACAAGTGGTTTTACTATGTTGACAAGGCTGGTCTCAACTCTTGACCTCAAGTGATCCACCCACCTCGGCCTGGCAAAATGCTGGTATTACAGGCGTGAGCCATCATGCCTGGCCAGCTTTCTTGCTTTCTAAGGGTCTTCCATCACAAAGAACAAAATATTTGCAGTGACTTGTTTGCTCATCATGATATTGCTAAATTGCTTAACCATAATGAAGAACTTATGTTAAAAAGGCAACTTTTAATGAAAGTTATTTTGTAAAGTTCCCTTCATTGTCCTTTGATTAACAATGGCATGAGGACTCTGTGGCCTCAATCTATGGTTTATTTAATAAAGACATTTCTTTTCCAATTACTTTAATATTTGTTGTGGAACTGATATAATGTGAAAAAAAGGAATTTGGAGGGAATACTACACAAATGTAGAATGAAAGTCTGACTTACACAAGTTTCCCTCTTATTTTTTAATAATCTATTAAATATTGCCAATCAAAATAATGCCATACATTTTTATAATGCTTTGGAATTTGCAAAGTGTTTTCACAGTATTCTCATTAAAGAGAATCTCATGAAAACTTCTTTTACAAATGAATAGTTATACTCAGAAAAGGTACATAGACAGCATGTTGTACTGTGGTAATCATGGGAGACCTAATTTCCATTTGCTTTATTTTAAACTATGTGAACATAAACTATATCCAAAATGACTTAGTAAATTTCTCTTTTCCCATCAGTAAAGTAGTGATAATAATTTCTTATGTTAAGAAGTTGCTTGTGGATTAAATATGGTAATAAAGATACAGCATCTGACACATTGAGCTCAGACAGTATGAGTTTTCTTCTTTTCTTTGCATGACTCCACATTTAAAGTACATAATTCCTGGCAACAGATGCAGGTTTTCTGTTTTATTTTCTATACCATTTTCCAGATATAATCAATTGAAATTTGGCTGTAACTAAATCAGTTTTTCCAAGTGAATGACACTTCTTCAAATGAATATTAGGTCTGAGTGAATTTGGCAATCACTCTCAAAAAGAAAAAAATTAATGACTGGCTGCTTGTCAGTTCTCATGTTTCCGAAGAGGAAAGACATACTTTGCTCTTTTTCCTCCTGGAAGCAATCTGCTCTTATTGAAACTAATAAAGTTAAAATGAACCAATCTGCCTATTTTGTTTTTCTATGATTTGCAAGAATGGAGTTCTAGTTTTGTATGAGGAAAGCTTTATAATTTTGGTCTATTTTTCATTTCTTCATGAGACTTTTTCTTCTATATTTGGTTAATGTATCTTCACCTCAGTTTGACTGTTGCATAAGTTGTCTTCTCTTCTGATAATACATTTAAAAGACAGATTTTTTTAAATAATTCTATCAAATAAAACCAAATATATTAACTGAAAATAAGGAATGACATGGGAAATAAAGGGGAGAGCTCTGTATATTAGACAAGGGAAATGTTTCTCTCCTACAGCCATTAGATGGATTACTGCATATCTGATAGAAATCCTGCCAACGTTGGCTTCCCAGCTCTGACTCTACCTACTTCTTTCCTTATTACCTTTATTTTTTGCTAATTCTAAATTCAAATTATCTTAAGCTTTTTAAAGATTTTTAAATCTCCCATTTTTATGATTAACAGAGATTTCCTAATGTCTGTTCTTTGCTTAAGTGACATGTGGTTGTACAGATGGGTTCTTCAGGAAGTCCATATGCAGCCTTTAAATAATTTTAAAATAATTTTTCTTGAGGGTTAATCTGTAAGATCAATCTTAAGTCTCTTAACCTTTTACGGTAGTGATTCTAAGCCTCTTTTGAAATTATTTAAATTTTTAGTTTGTTGCAGCTTGCATTTTATACTTCACCTTCTGTTTTGAGATTACTGTATTTAGATACTTAACATCCTGTTCTTTATCTTCGATTTTTTCTTTTTAAATTGAATTTCCAGCCTTAATTCTAATTGTGTTAAGCATTTTTTGCTAATCTTTTTAATTGTTTAGTCCATTAGTTATTTTAAGAAGATATTATTCTTTATTTTAGTAACAGCTTGAGGAAGTACCTAAGTCAATTGTGAGCAGTGGTAAGAAGGTGCTTTGTAGACAGAAAAAAATGAAGGATTTTTTTTTTTCTTAGAACTCCCTGCATCTACATCACTGGCTCCCTGTAAGGCATTTCCAAGGCCAAATGAGGATTCTCCAGTGAACATGCCCAGTCATTTGCTAATCTTGCTAGAGTCAGAAGCACCATCACTCAGATGGGATACTGGAATTGAAAGAATGGAATTGCTTTCCATAGACCATTGAATCGTCACATGAAGAATTGTGTTAACACTCCATCATCTCCAAATTACAAAACCATAGGGTTTGGAGTAAGCCATGACAAGTTCTTTTCCCTAGTCAGGAGCCACATGTGAGCAGTGCACTTGGCGAAATGAGCACTGTGGTGTACTAAGCCCTCTCTGGAGGTTGTCAGTTTTAAATAACTCTAACTTTTCATCAATCATTCACCCTTGAACCACTCTGCTACATACTTGAAATACACTGGTGAACAAGAAACCTAATGACAAAATCCAGTTAATAAAACAGAGACTAATTATAAATTTTTTTAAAGTCTCTTATTTCTGAGTCGTCTTTACTTAGCTAACATAGCATCAGTGCTGATGTCCATGGGGCTTAATTTCTTTTCACATATAGTATACATATTTACTAGTCATAATCTTTGACATATATATTGTGCTCAATTAAGTATTGTATTTGCCATTAATGTTAGTGTCATTTTTAGAACTATCATATGTTTTACATTATAGAAAGTATAGAAAAGACATAAATTTTTCTATATTTAGAAATACTGGTTATTTTAAGAAGATATACTCTTTAACAACAACTTAAGAAGTGCTTAAGCTGATTGTGAGCAGTGGTAAGAATGCACTTTGTAGAAAAAAAGGGAGGAATTAAAAAAATATTTTGTTTAAGTGGAAAAATTCTTCTAAATATGTAAGAATTTATTTACATCTAATAGTTTATCTTTCTTTAAGTAAGATACGCTTGCATCTCCAATAAGAATATTATTTTTATGTAATTTGGATTGATTCAACTCTACCTAATTTATAAATTATTATTCTCAGCACTCTTCCTGCAAGAGTGAAAGAGAAAGGTGGGTTTGGTGAGCATCGGGTAGTAAAGACGGAGAATCTTGGTTCTGTACTGTAACTAAGGTTTGCATCTCAACCGAAAAGCTCTTGAAACTGTTATACAATGCTTAGTCTCCAGATAATAGTACCTTTAGTACTTGTTTTCTTATGAAGAACTGACATTAAATCTTTGTCATACTTCATTACAATGAACAAAGGATTGATTTAAAGTTGACCCAAGTACAATGAAGAAGCTAGAATAAAATATTAATTTTAAAAATCATCTTAAAGGCTGGGTGTGATGGCTCACACCTGTAATCCCAGCACTTTGGGAGGCTGAGGCAGGAGGATCACGACGTCAAGAGATTGAGACCATCCTGGCCAACACGGTGAAACCCCATCTCTATTAAAAATACAAAAAAATTAGCTGGGCGTGGTGGCACATTCCTGTGGTCCCAGCTACTCAGGAGGCTGAGGTAGGAGAATCGCTTGAACCCAGGAGGCGGAGGTTGCAGTGAGCCGAGATTGCGCCACTGCATTCTAGCCTGGTGACAGAGCAAGACTCCATCTCAAAAAAAAAAATCTTAAAATGGTTATTTAAAAATTTATGTGTATTAGACTATTTAATATGATTTAACTGAAAAACTTTCACATTTCTCTTTGTAACCCCTGTAAAGTTCTAGTACAGTCAATTGCATACAGTGATTTTATTAGAAATATTAGTTGAATTACTATGAAATTGCATAATTTTAGATAATCTCAAAGGATGTTTTTAAAATTTTCTTTTAAACAATAGGTTGCCGAAAGCGCAATAGGCTAAGTGGAACTTAGCATAAATATGCTTTTTATAACTGTTAAAAAATCTGAATTTAGTGTTTTGTATCAAAGTGATATAGAGCATGTAATGTCAGATTAAATAAATCAAGCTTTTCCATATAAAGCTCTTTCATGGGCCATCTTATTGCTGGCAGAAAAACACAATAAACAGAACTATAAGACTAGCTTGAGGCTATGTCTCATAGGCAGGGCTTGCTTTGTTAAAATTGATAACCATTCACGTGATTTAGCTTCATGAACTCAGAAGCCTACAGCATAGATGATAAACCATTGCTCATTTCAGGCTGCTACCTGAAATTCCAAAAATAATCATTATTAGGTAATGGGAAAGGTTACACATGAAATCTTAGTGTTATTTCTTCCTGAGATAGAAGAAATACAACGGGAATGTGGTAAAGATAGGAAGGCTGGAGGCAATGAACTAGTTGGCATCCTCCAGGGAAAGAACGAACAAGACCACCTGCAAAGGCAAGGGGTGCTAAAAAGGAGGTGAAGACAACTGCCTCTCCCATTTGCTAGGCTAGCCCTGTATATGTGCATAAACTACACATCCAAGAGTTTCAAGATAATTTGCATTCAACGATTCTTTCCTAGTATCCATAAAAGCAGCATAACATTTATTCCAGTGTAAAATGAGAGTCCATGGATTAACAAGAGGGAAAACAGAATTCAGGTTTTAAAATGCCCCTCTCCCCTACCCCCATACACAAGAGAAACGTTTTCTTTCAGTCTTCTGCAACTAGAGATGGACTTGATTAATCAGCAAGGTTATGGGATAGTTAGGTCAAGAACAGGAGATGTTCCTTCTTCCTTTTTTTGGCAGGTGTGACCTGACCTAAGACTACAAGAGGTGACATATCATTGAGGTCCTTATTTGGTTTTAAAGAATGCAAGGCCCATTGTGTGGGCAGATGACCAGGCAGTGGCAGAAACACATCATTCCTGTAGTGCTCAGCAGTCTGGCTTCACAGACAGAGCAGCAGCCTAGCGTGTGAGCAAACACTGTGGCCCTCACACACAGATTCCTCGCTCGTCTTTCTTTCTTCCTTGTTCCCTCCCCACATTTCCTTTCTACTGCTCCATTTCTCCATTCATTTCCTCATCTTTTCTCACATTCTCTCAGCTAGACACATATTTGTTGAGTGACAGTGTTTGCCAGGCCATAAATAAGACACAATTTCTGACCTTCTAGAATAGCCTTACTGGAGAGAAATATAATGAACAGTAATAATACAACGACCACTATACATATATGAGAATGACTAAAATTTAAAAAAACCTGGAAAATGCTGATACGGATGTGAAGTATTAATTTGTAGATTTCTCACACATTGCAGCTGGGAATATGAAATAGTACAGCCACGTTGAAGAAAGGTTTGCAGTACCTTATAAAGTAAAGCATTCACTGTACAACACAGCCATCATACTTCTGAGTATTTATACTAGAGAAATGAAACCTTATGTTCACATACAAACCTTTATGAATCCCCATAGCAGCTTTAAAAATAATAACTAAAAGCTGATAATCAACCAGATGTTCTTCAACGGATGAATAGATAAACAAACTGGAGTACATGTCACCAATGAAATATTACTCAGCAATAAAAATGAATGAACCACTGATGCACAAAACAACTTGGATAGTTCTCAATGGCATTACACTTAATGAAAAAGACAATCTCAAAAGGTTGCAGAAGGAATGATTCCATTTACATAATATCATAAAATATAGCCATGGAGAACAGATGAGTAGTTGCCAGGGATTAGGTTGGGCTAGGGTTTGATTATAAAGAAATAAAATGAGGAACTTTCTTTGTGGTAGCGTCTTTTTGCCCTGTTGAACCCACAGCTGCCATCTCCCCAAAAGCAATGCCAGGGGACTTTTCACAAGGGAGTGCCCCAAACTGTCCAGAGATGGGCCGGTTGGGGTTCCAAAGAGAGAAGCACTAAACGCTGGGTGATCAGTGCAAAGCACTTATTAAGGGAACGTGCTCACATGTGGTGTGAGCCACAGGTAGGAGTGTTCTGCCCAGGTATGTCTGCAGCAAGGGGGTCAGGGTAGGGAGCTTATATGAGCATTAAAGGGAATTGGCTCAGAGCCAGGGCCAGTTTCCTTCAGTGTTTTGTACAACAACCTGGATGCCTTTCAGTGCTGAAGTCAGTACCTGAAAATGTTCAAGGCTCTGATTTAGGTTCAAACCTGCTGGGAAAAACATACAGCTGTTTGTGTTACAGAGTAGTCAAGGCACTCTGTATTTTTTTTTTATTTTTTGAGGTAGAGACAGGATCTCTCTCTATCACCAAGGCTGGAGTGAAGTGGTACAATCAGAGCTCACTGCAGCCTTGCCTCAACCTTTTGGGTTCATGTGATCCTCCTACCTCAGCTTCTTGAGTAGCTGGGACTACTGGTGCATGCCACCATGCCCATCAATTAAAAAAAAATTGTAGAGATGGAGGTCTTACTGTATTGCCCACGCTGGTCTAGAACTCCTGCCTTGGCCTCCCAAAGTACTGAGATTACAGGCACAAGCCATGGTGCCTGGCTTATTCTGTGATTTTTTGATCAGGACACAGAAAGAAATCAGGGGACTGGAGGATCCTACATAATAGAAGAGTTCTATATCTTGATTGTGATGGTCATTACATGACTGTGTTTAGGCGATAACATTTCATACAAATGCATAACCTGCACTGCCCCCTGCTCCCACCTCAATAGTACATGCAAATACTAATGAAATCAAAATATGGTCTAAAGTTTAATTTTATTGTACTAATGTCAGTTATTGCTTTTGACTATATACTATGTTCATGTAAGATGTTATCATGAGGGGAAGCCAGGAGAAAGATACACGAGAGCTATCTGTATTAATTTTTCAACTCCTTGTGAGAAATTATTCCAAAATAAAAAGTATACATGCATATTTTTAAAATAATGAAAGTAAAAATAATTCATTATGTATATGCTGAAAAAAGTCACACAAATAAATAATTTATTAAAATTATGATCTGTTCTCAGTGGAAAAGCACAAGGTGTTAGGAAGGTGTTTCATTTCAGGATGAGAGTTAGGAAACATAATCTAGAACGTTAGCTTGGCTCCAACTCAGGGTCAGCTGCAGTCATGGCCAGGGCAGAAGCTGAGGTGCCTTTTTATCAGTGGAACCCTTTGAGCTGCCTTTCCTACCTTTAATCCATGTTGGCTGGAGGTTTCAAGGTCACTCCAGATTCTCTAAGTCTGCTCCTGCATCCCAGTGTCACTGCAAGGGGTTGATGGAACTTCTAAAGAACGGTTTTCCAAAGAGAGGCCAGGCCTTCTTTTTTTTTTTCTTTCTTTCTTTCTTTTTCTTTTCTTTTCTTTTTTTTTTTTTTTTTTTTTTTTTTTTTACCAACTTAAGCATCACTTGAAGAATGCTATCAGTATATGCAAAAGAGTAACAATGTTTTCTCTTGGTGGCTGAGTATCAACAATGCAAACTGCTGCTCTCCAATTTAGGAGCTCATTTCCTTTAGTAGATGCTATAAAATGTGATAAAGTTTTATTTTCATCTGTCTTACAGTTATGAACAAGCTGACACCTGTTCATATAAAATAATCTTCACGTACTGCATCGATATTGGTTAGTGCTATATAATTTTCCACCTTTTTAACTGATTTCTATCTTTGTATTTAAAGTGAATTTCTTTGGGGCACTATATAGTTGGGTCTTGATTTTTAAAAAAATATAATTTGGTACTTTGTGTTTTAATTGGAGGTATTTAGACCATTTATATTTAATACAATTATTAATATGGTTGGCTTAAAATTTGTCATCTTGTTTTCTATTTGTTATGTTTGCCCTTTGTTCTATTTTCTTTCTTTTTCTGCCTTATTTTGGATTGAGTGTTATGTATACTTCCATTTTATTTCTTTTGTTGGCTGGCTATAACTCTTAGTTGTGTTATTTTAGTGGTTACTGATGGGGTTAGAAGGTGCACCTTTAACTTATCACAGTCTGCCTACAAGTGATATTTTACTATTTTACACACAATAACTTACAAAAGGGAAAAAGGGTCTTCCCTTGAGACCTTTTTGCTATTTTTGTCATATATTTTACTTCTTCATGTGTTATAAACCCCATGGCACATATTATTTTTGCTTTAAGCTGTATTATCTGTAAATTAATTTAAATAATATGTAAAAGCATTTATTTTAATCCATGCAAAGCAATACTGTGATGATCTTCATCCCTTCGTGCAAATCCAGGTTTCTATCTGGTATCATTTTCCTTCTGCTTGTCAGACTTCCTTTAACATTTATTATAGTGAAAGTCTACCTGCAATAAATTCTTTCAGCTTTTGTATTCTAAAAAGATCTTTACTTAACCTTATTTTTGAAAAATATATTTGCCATGTAGCAAATTCTAGACACCATTTTTCTTTCAGTGTTTTAAAGATGTTACTCTTTTATATTGTTTCTGATGAAAATATTTTGTCATCATTATATTTGTTCTTTTGCATGTAATGGGTATTTTCTCTGCTTTCTGTTGACCATCAGTGTCAAACAATTGGATTATTACATGCTCTGTTGCAATTTTTTCAATGTTTCTTGTGCTTGAGGTTTCAGATCTGGGTTTTATAGTTTTTCATTATATTTGGATAATTTTGGCTATGATTTCTTCAAATATTTTTTTCTAACTCTATCCTCCTCCTTCAGAGACTCCAATTAATACATTTGGCACATTGACATTGTTTCATAGTTAACTGGTGTTTTATTTGTTTTCTTAAGATTTTTTTTCTCAGTTTCCATTTTGCATAATCTTGATAGCTGCCTTTAAATTCAATCTTTTTCCAGCAATATCACCAGGAAGTGTCACCATCCAATGTGTTTTTCATCAAAGATATTGTGATTTTCATCTTTAGAAATTTGAAGTGAATTTCTAAATATCTTCGATGTCTCTATTTAACAGTCCCAATCTTTCTGCTAGTGTCTTGAACATATGAAATACAGTTATAATAACTATTATAATGCCCTTGTCTACTAATTCTATCACCTCATCATCTTTAGGTCAGTTTCAACTGTCTGACTTTTTCTCTCATTATGGACTCCATTTTCCTGCTTCTTTGCAGTAATTTTTGACTGAATGCCAGACATGTAAAGATTTACCATGTTGGTTGCCAGATGTTATTATATTACTATAAATATTCTTGAACTTTATTCTGGAACACTCTTAAGTTACTCGGAAACAGTTTAGTCCTCAAATCTGCTTGTACGCTTTGTTGGTGAAAATCGCGGCATTCAGTCTAGGGTTAATTTTTTCCCACTGCGGAAGCAAAACCCATCTTAGTATTTTACCTTACAAATTGTGAATTTTTCACTCTGGCTGTTGGGAACAGGCACTAGCATTATTCCCAGCTTGTGTGACCTCCAGGCACCGTTCCCTCCTGTCTTCTCAGGCGGTTTTCTTCCTGGCTTCTGCATAAAGTGATTAGTAGTCAACTGAATACTTAACCGGGAAACTCCTGGCGATTTCTCTCTGTGTATCTCCTCTCTCTTACTCTTCCTGTGAATCCTAGCAGCCTTGGCTTTCCCATAATCTCAGCTCTGTCTCCTCATTTCAGACTTCTGGTGCCAATACGTAGCATCCTAAATTAATATTCATGAAACTGATGCTTACATGTCAAAAAGCTCATATCGGCTAATATCTGAAATGACTTGGTTTCCACTCAGATTCTTCCCCTTTTCATAAATGAAGAAAAACATTTATCTATCTGGTTAATGGGGTTCCCTGGGTCCAGGGCAGGAATAGAAAGATTCCACCCATTGGGTGGGGCCTGGTTTAAAAGCAACACGAAGACCAGGAGAATTGCAGAGACAAAGAAGAGCAGAAAGCCAAAGGCTAAGGCAGATTGATCTTAGCCATAGGAAGCTGGATACCCAAGCAGAAGGGGCCAGCAGTAGATGTCCTGTCCTCCAGCATACTGTCCCAGACACTCTTCATCTATTCGCTGATAGCATTAGGTACTCACGTTTTTCATAGGTTTCATCTCTGTATATTCCCTCTATATTTTCCATGTCCTCTGGCCTGTACATTTTATGAAGACATCAGTTACATCTATCTTGTTTGTTATTGTCTCACTTGGTCCTAACATACTACCAGGTTCAGAGAAGGTGCTCAAGAAGCACTTGCTGAATAAATGCATCTCTTTCAGGAATTATTAGATGAAAAGTCAATAATTCTGAGACCAGTCCCGTTGAGCTTCTCTGTTGCATTTAACAGAATGATTGCTTCAACCTTCTTTCTGCTTCACACTTTTCTCTCCTGCTTATGTTCTCTCTCCAAGCATTCAGTTTTTCTCAAACCCTGTCCACTCCTTATATCTGGGCTGGCAAACTCAGTAACTGTGGTGGCCGAGAAGGTGATGTGAATAAGCATTCTTGTTGATTGTAAGAACATTTGAAATAAAGGGATCTTTGGCCAAATGGGAGAATACAAGTCTCAAGTAGAGGCTTCAAGATATTTTTTAATTAAAAAAAATTCTGGGTCCGGGCGCAGTGGCTCCAGCCTGTAATCCCAGCACTTTGGGAGGCTGCAGTGGGTGGATCACGAGGTCAAGAGATCGAGACCATCCTGGTCAACATGGTGAAACCCCGTTTCTACTAAAAATACAAAAAATTAGCTGGGCACTGCGGCGCGTGCCTGTAATCCCAGCTACTCAGGAGGCTGAGGCAGGAGAATTGCCTGAAGTCAGGAGGTGGAGGTTGCGGTGAGCCGAGATGGCGCCATTGCACTCCAGCCTGGGTAATAAGAGAGAAACTCCGTCTCAAAAAAAAAAAAAAAAAAATTCTGAGCTGACCACGAATTTGTTTTTTTGTGATCCAGAAGCTTCCAGGATTAAATGTTGGTGCTGGTCAGCAGTTTTCTCTCTCCCTAGAGTTCACCATTATTTGTATCTTGATAGCTCCTGACCTCCAAACTGGACTAGACATAGCAGCTTGGAGTTATGCATTCATTTCAAATGTAATATATCCCTAATAGAACTCATCTTAAGCTCTAATTCTATGTTCTTATCTATTTCCTGCTTTAGTGAATTGGCACCACAGTATTCTCACTCACGTAGCCAGAAACTTAGAATCATCATAGATTCCACTCATTTATTCAGTCCTCACAATCTGTCTGTTCCTGTGTCTTAAATCCTTCCTGCCATCCTCACTGTTAGAAGTGCTCAAGAACTCAAGTTCTTCTTATCTCGCATCTGTTCTTTTACCATAGTTTCCTTGTCAGTGGTCCCCAAACCTGGAAGTGAGTCAGAATCACCTGGCACATTTTGTAAAAATAAATATTCCCAGCCCCCACCTCATACCTTCATCATATTAGAGGATGAGCCCAGAGCATTCACAATTTATTAACTAAACCAATGTGGTGAGTTTTTAAAGATACCCATCAGTAGTCCTTCTTTTTCTTTTTTTTTTTTTTTGAGGTGGAGTTTCACTCTTGTCACCCAGGCTGGAGTGCAGTGGCACGAACTTGGCTCACTGCAACCTGATTCAACTGATTCCCTTGTCTCAGCCTTCCGAGTAGCCAGGATTACAGGTGCACCACCATGCCCGGCTAATTTTTGTATTTTTAGGAGAGACAGGGTTTTGCCATGTTGGTCAGGTTGGTCTTGAACTCCTGACCTCAGATAGTCCACCTGCTTCACCTCCCAAAGTGCTGAGATTATATGCATGAGCCACCACACCTGACCCTCACCAGTGGTCTTATTGTGGTATCATATCAGTCTGCATTTCTTGCATAAACCCACTGACACCCAGGCAGCTCTCTTCTTTTGTCTTTTGAGAGCGTGCTCCACTCTAATGTGACAAAGAGAGGTTCCAGGTTCTGCAGTACAGCCCCGAAGTGTGTCAAGCTCACAAGACTGTAAAATCAAAATGCAAATTGAGAGCCAGTATCATGAGTTAGAAAATTATCCAGCTAAACTCTGCATAATTTAAAACCTAACTGCAACACTGAGTAATAAAATTATATTCCTTAAAAATTATCTTTTTCATGGCTTGGACAGGTGGATTGTTATGGATAGATTGCTTAAAATAAAGCTTTCCTTTAGTTTTGCTGAGAAAATTTTAACCTAGTGGTGGAAACAAGTGACAATGTTCAGCTGAGAATTCTGGACATTGAATGGAGCCTCTGCTCAGGGACTGGTGAAAATCCCTCAGATACGGTGAAAATAGCTCTCTGTTTCATTGAGGCAACACTCGATCATCTCTAACAGAAGATGATCATCTAAAACTCTCTCTAAAAGAATAAAATTTTTATAAGTTGAGGCAAAAAGAAAACTAAGTTGTTACAAAGTTTCTCCACAAAGCTTCTACTTAGGTTAAAAACATTTTCTATTTTCAAAACGACACTGCTGATTGTCAACTCCAGGTTTTAGGACAGAAATTGTCTGCATGCTCCCTACGGCAGCGCAGCTATAATTGATGAAGAGGCGCCATCGTGTGGCTTGGATGAAAAATGACTTGAAGTGGCGACAAACCAGTAAATAGTTGTCACATTTGTTTTCTTGCCTTTGGAACTACTGAACTCATTATGGCTTCCCTGTTTTTATCTCCATCCAAATGCAACAGACGCGTTGCGCAAACATTCCTTTTGCAGCAGCTGGAATCTTCTGAAACAAGGACACAGTGCTGTTTCTCAGTGAGAATGTTTGCTTCTTTTGGAGTGAATTAGGAGCACAGTGCCCTCTTGTGGTATATCTGGCACTTTGCAGCGAGAGAGGTAAATTTCTTTCCTAAAACAACCCAAAGTAAGACGTTAAGGACTTTAATATTGCCATATGATTGGGTGGACATTTGAGGATCTGCATAGGAATCTCAAATGCAATACTGATAGGATTTCCTATCATTATTGCATAATAAAGACAAGAAATGTTATCTCACTACAGCTTTTTAAAAGAAATCTGTTAGAAGTATTGCTTTTAGACCCAGTGTTTCCTTCACAGTGCCTGGTGTACATTCGTGGAATATATTGAAAAATACGACATAGCCAAATATTTCTATTCACTTCAAGCTGAAACAATTAAACAAACAATAAGATGGACCCCAATTCATTGTTCATGTCCATCTGCAAGAAATGCTGCTATATTAAAAATTTCAGTCTCAAGAATCTGAATGATTTGCAAGTATCTGGCATAATGGAAACACATTGGCTCCATTACTTTTTTTTAATTAATAGGAAGCTTCATATTATATTATCTGTCTGCTAGAATTCCGATATGGTCCTTCTCATGAAATAGATGGGTAGGCAATGAAAGCTGCATACATTAATTTCTATATTAATGTACATACATTTCTACATTAATTTCCATATGTGCTTAAAGGAAGTTTATTATACTGGAAGATAAAGTCCTTGCTTTCAAGGAGTGCACTGACGAATGAAGCAGATAACTACCTACTATATTTTATTGTTTAAAAAATGAATCAGATTGTTCGATAAAGTACATTTATCTAATGATAAACTACATATTAATTTAGTTTTCCCCAAAGGAGGTATACTTCTATGGCTAATTTTGTTTTTTCTCAATTTCTACAATAAAGAAAATATAAATGAAAATTCAACTTAGTATAAAATTGTTTGCATGTTATAGCCATCCTATGAGGCTCATTTCTTCCTTCTGAATTGTTATAGAAAGTGGAATTTTGAGGTCATAAGACATTCAGAGATGAGAAGTTTCCTTTTTCTTTTAATTACCTTAGCACACAATCTTCAGAACAAAGTAGGTGACACTGCCTTCTACACAAGGGGACTGCCGTTAGCCGTTCTGCAGTGCTCTGGGAGCTACTTAGGGCCTGGAAATTGGCAGACTAATTCTGGGAGGACCAGATTCTGCAGGACAAAACACACATAGGAAATTGCTAGAAGAGAGGGTTTTGAATGTTCCCAACACAAAGAAATGATAAATATTTGAGGGGATAGATGACCTAATTATTCTTATTTTTATCATTACACATTGTATACATGTAACAAAATATCATGCTATACCCTATAAATATGTACAATTATTATGTGCCAATTAAAAATAATTTGAGAGTGAATTTAAGGCATGCCTCACATAAGAATACTTTAATTTAGGCTGGGTGGGATGGCTCACACCTGTAATCCCAGAAGTTTGGCAGGCTGAGGTGGGTGGATCACCTCAGGCCAGGAGCTGGAAACCAGCCTGGCCAACATGGTGCACAGTCTCTACCGAAAAATATGAAAATTAGCCGAGCATGGTGGCACACATCTGTAGTCCCAGCTACTTGGGAGGCTGGTGTATAGTCTGATCAAAACAATGTCTCCATATAAGAAGCAATGAGGTGCAGTAAAAAATGAAATACACTATCTGTCCTCCAAGCCAGCAAGAGGAATGAAGTTCTACCCAGTGAGCATTTTCCAAGGCCACACTCTTCATGTCTATTTCCTCATTCAACCCTGAAAAGTCTGTGAGGAATTTCCATACATTCAAGTGTAACATGTGAAAGGTCACATACCAGTTAGGCAGGGATTCTAGAATAATAATAAAGATTCTAATGATATAATGAGATAAGATTTGGCTGTGTCCCGCCCAAATCTCACCTTGAGTTGTAATAATCCCCATATGTCAAGGGCAGGGCCAGGTGGAAATAATTGAACCTGGGCAGTTTCCCCCATACTGTTCTCATGGTGATGAGTAAGTCTCATGAGATCTGATGGCTTTATAAATGGGAGCTCCCCTGCACAAGCTCTTGTCTGCCACCATGTAAGACATGGCTTTGCTCCTCCTTACCTTCAGCCATGATTGTGAGGCCTTCCCAGCCACATGGAACTGTGAGTCCTTTAAACCTTTTTCCTTTACAAATTACCCAGTCTTGGGTATGTCTTTATTAGCAGCATGAGAACAACCTAATACACTATGACAATAACTAGGAGATAGACTTTATTGAGGTTAACATATGCCATTTACTATACTAGATAACCATCCTATGAGGTAGGCAGGATTATTTTCAGTGTTGTAAATGAGAACACTGAAGTTTAGTGAGATTAAATAATTTCTTTCTATTTTCCCCTCCAAAATGATAAAGAATATTCGGTGAGGATTTAGACTCTGTTCCATCTGAGTATTAGACCCATGCTCTTGGGGCTCAGCTGTCTCGTTTGGACACTGAAGCCCATAATTCTGGCATTACTATGCCATCTTCAACATTTCTTCTCCCACAGCACGAACCATTATGCCAAGGAGAGTTCAGGGGGGATTCCTAGAGGCTGAAAAGTTATTTGGATCCAGATACAATATCTTCAGGTGGTTTTTATTCCAAACCAATGATCTCTCAAAGGTTTAATTCTTTAGCTAGTGTTTCCCACTGGTCACCAGAAAAGAGATCCCAGGCCTAATGAAGTTTGCGAAACACTCATTCCAGCAACATTAAAAAGATGGTGTTATTTGTTGTTTTTAATTTTAGGAATTTTCAGTTCATTAAATAGTGGTACTAGTAGAAACTGTAATACTACTTAATTGTAACACTACTACTTAATTCTAATACTACTTGTTAACATTTGTTTCACATATGTGATACAGCAGGTATTTTGCTAAATATTTAATATATGGCACCTAATTTAGTGCTCACAAAAGTAATAAGAGGAAAAAAACTGTTAGCCCCCATTTTATGAATGAGAGAATGGAGGCAGAGCAGTTAAGTAACTTGTCCAGGGGAAGGACTCCCCGTGATTATTATAAATCTCCATGTGGCCTGGGGTAAGCTTCAGTTCACAGTTCAAACTTCCCAAGCATATTTGAATTTTGAGCCCTATTTGGTACAATGAATCACGAGATTCGTTTCTTCAGGACAATGCCACTGTAATAAGTAATACTAATATTGAGAAGCAGCCTTGCCAGCCTGGTACTGAATGCCTCGAATATTTAATTATTCCTGGGATAGGAGTATAATCTTTTTTAGGATGAGAAAAAACAAAGCCTCAGAGCAGGTAAGAGATTTGCCCAAGATTAGGGGGCAAGTGAGGAACAGCGCTTCCCAGGCTGTGCTGCTGACCCCACGTCACCTTCTCTCCTGTATGTTGCTCTACCGGCAGCCATATTGTTGTGCTTGGCCCAACTTCCTGCTTTCCAGGAAGTAGAATCTTGATTTGAAGAAATCCAGAAAAAGACTAGAGTCCTGGAGAGGAAGCATTAGAGCACAGCACGTTTTTTTCTGCAGAAGGCAAGACTCTCTGTGGGTCTGCCTGGGACAGAGGAGAGAGGCTGGTAAAGGAGAGACGAGGGCACCAGGGCCAGTCTGGAGCAAAGGGCAGGAAGTCACCTCAGACCAAAGGGAGAACTAGAGGGGATGTGGGTGAGGGGAGGAGATCCAAAGTGGAAAGTTTGTGCTGGGGCTTGGAGTCAGCCTGGGGTAGGTGAGGACATTCCTTAGAGGTCTAACATGACTTTGACAGCCTCTCTGAGGAGGCCAAATCCCATTCTCAGGGAGCTGGCAGGACCGCAACTGCTGTCCCACCACGCAGCTTCCTGCCTGCAGGCCCAGCTGCACCAGGCTGTGTGGGAGAGCAGGTGCCTCTCAGCTGGTCTAGGAGGACCCCACTCCTTCACTGCGTTCTCTCTGCAGAAAGCTTATTGGAAAGGGAGGCACCTTTGTCCTAGAAGGGCAATGTTAGGAGGCCCTACAGATAACAGACACGAACTCTGGGAGGTTTTACTTCCGTGTTAGGTTTCCTAGGACTCAGGCTGCAAACACCAGATAGGGCCTGGAGAGGAAAAACTCACAAAAAGAACCTTTCTATTTGTGGTTTTCACCTGGAATTGCTGGAGTAAAAAGCTCTGTTCACTGAAATTTCCACTATTGGCTCATTACTAGTGAGTTACACATTTAAGACACAACAAGTATAAATCCTTCAAGATGCCAAAGACAACTTGCCCTAGAGATAGCATGGAAGGCAGTGTGCTGAGGAAGGAACAGGGAGCTCTGCTGACTGTGCCATGTCCCTAGCCAGGACTTGAGGAACTTCGGTTAATTTTAGCACATTTCCTAATAGGAAACACTGTGTGTCGGGGGCACCTCTCCAGTGCAGGCTGAAATGTGGCTCTGGAAAGGAGACCCACTCCTATTTCGTCTGGCTGGCTGGTGAAGAAAAGGAACAGAATGTGCTGCTTTCCAGCCGCTTGGACCCTCCTGCCACGGCATTAACTGTTCAGGGTCTTTTCCAGTACTATTAATATTCTGGAAAGTTCTCTGGCTCATCAAACTGGAGAGTTTAAAAACTTTTCTTTTCCTTACAGAACTATGGAAGAACAGTGGCAAATCACATCATGACCACGTTTCTCAAATGGCCGTTCTGAACCCTCACTGTGATTGTGGTAGAATAGAGACCACCATTTGTAAGACAACGAGAGGGACTTTGGAGAACTGAATTGACTTCCTTCAGCTCTCTAACCAGTCCAACAGGTGGGTTTTCCTAGCTGTCCGGAGCTCCACAGCTGAGTCTAATCTACACTCTGCAGGAGAAACTAGCTTCTTTAATTAGCGATGTCTGCTGTGCATGTCGGTGCCAATGGTGTGATGCCAACGATGTTGTCTAGCAAACCTCATTTTAAACCATCCTGTTGAAAAGAAGCCTCTCCCACTGCTTAGGAAGACTTTGAGGTCACCGCAAATTTGTAAGAAGAATCGTAAACAGAACAGAACAAAGATTAAGAGATTTTGAAATTTACTCCCATATGATGTATTAAAAGGAAAATACACTGAAAAGGTTTTTAGGAAGTGATGCCATATACATTTTATTCAGAAGCATTTACATGAACACATTTTAATTGCAATGCGTTCATTGCAATTAAATATAGTGGCCATCCAATGGCCATCGTATGTACTATACTTGACGGATTTGTTCAAAACACAAAAATATTTTTATTGGTAGTATTCCATCTATAATGCTAGATTCACGACTGAATATGTTGTAAACTTCAGTGATATGGTTACTTATCATCAGCTGGTGTCAACATGTTACATTCTAAGTTAATTTTTCAGCTATAACATTGTTTTTTTCCCATTAAACTTGTTCTAATGGGTCTCAAAATTCTGCAATAGATTTTTGGTCAAGGTGTTAAAAAGTAACAATTTTAAAAACTAATTAAACTGCCACACGAAAACAAAAACAAAATGCTCTACAAATCATTCTTTCCTTCAGTGGTTTTTGTGATGGATTGCTTATTAACCAGTATTTTACTGTTAAACTTAAATAGCTGATTGAAACAAACAGTTTTGGGATGGTTCTTCCACCATTGATTAAGACTAGAGTGCTGAGGTGGGAGGATTGTGTGAACCCAGGAGTTTAAGACCGTCCTGGGCAATATAGCAAGTCCTCATATCTACCAAAAAAAATAAAAATAAAAATAATAACTGGGCATAATGGGACATGTTTGTGGTCTCAGCTATTTGGGAGGCTGAGATGGGAGGATCACCTGAGCCTGGGAGGTTGAGGCTGCAATTAGCCACGATGGTGCCACTGCACTCCAGCCGGGGTGAGAGAGCAAAATTCCATCTAAAAAAAAAAAAAGACCAGGGTAACAAGTATTAGAGATACTGTTCATTTATCCTTCTGAACTTCCCTGGCAGACTCAGTGACTTTGCCAGCTCCAGCAGCCACTGCCTTAATGACAGCTTCAGCAACAGACATGTCTGTCTCATATTATGAACAGCAAAACGACCTGGATGAGATTAGTCAGAGAAGCTCTCAGCACACTCGGCTTTCCAGGAACCATATCAACGATAGTATCATCACCTGATTTTGAGAATTTAAGGACGATCTTCCAGCTTCTTATGAGAACATTGATCAATCTTTTTCTTCAACTCAGCAAACTTGCAAGCAGTGTGAGCCATGTGACAATCCAGTACAGAGGCATACACAGCCAGTGTGATTCGCCCTGGAGGATGCAGGCTAATCACCCGAGGAGGGAAGCCAGCTGCTTCCACAGGTATGTGGTTTTGCTTTCATCAGCAATGTTGCCACGATGAACAGCTTTGACAGACACATTCTTGACATTAAAGCCCTTTGTCTCCAGGAGGAGCTCCCTCAAAGCTTCATAGTGCATTTAAACAGACGTTACTTCAGTTGTAACGTTGACTGAAGCAGAGGTGGGCACGATACTGGTTTGAGAGCCCCAGTGTCCAATTGGCCCACAGAGACAGTGCCAATAACCCAAATTTCATAGACATCCTGGAGGGGCAGATGCAAGGACTTGTCAATTGGACAAGTTGGTGGTAGGATGGAGTCCAGAACTTCAAGCGGCAGGATTCCATAGGCATCAGCCATGTTTACAGGTGATTTTCTATCCTGTGAACCAAGGCCCGTGATCACATGGCTCCGGCATGGTGCCACCATCCCAATGAGAAATTGGCACAAATGCTGCAGCGTCAAGGCTGTAGCCCATTTTCTTAATGTAAGTGCTGACGTCCTTAGTGATTTCCTCATATCTCTTCTGCTGTAGGGTGGCTCAGTGAAATCCATTTTGTGAACGACAACAATTAGTTGTTCCACATCCGGCCTGCAAGCCAGAGGGCTGTGCTCAGGGGTATGCCCATTCTTAGAGTTACCAACACCAAATTCACTGCAGCAACAATCAAGACAGCACAATCTACCTGAGATATGCCTGTAATCATGTTTTGGATAAAGTCTCATGATCGTCACATAACACTTGCTTATTTCCACAGAGAGATATCAATTGTGATACCATGTTCACACTCAGCTTTCTGTTTATCCAAGACCCAGGCATGCTTGAAAGAGCCCTTTCCCATCTCAGCAGACTCCTTCTCACATTTTGCAGAGGGTCTCTTGTCAGTCGCACCCCATGTGTAGATGAGATGGCCAGTAGGGGTGGACTTGCCCGAATCTGCGAGCCCAGTGACGACAGTGTTGACATGAGTCTTTTCCGTTCCCATTTTGGCTTTTAGGGGTGGATTTCACAACCCCAGTGTTCCGGCAGCAACACCTGTGTTCCTGTAGCTGAGGAAAAGCTAAACATTGCTTTGGAAAGTACTTCCTTTCTGACTGACCTCTTTTATTTGTACTTGAAATTTATCTTTTAGGAAAAAAATTACTTACATCCAATGTTCTGATACAGGATGATTTTTAAAACAGCTTTATTGAGATATAATTCACATAACATATGATTCAGCAACTAAATGTATAATCCAACACTGTTACTTTTATGTAAAAATATACATGATTTTTGAAAGTCAATACATAGGTTTTTTTTTTAACCTTAAAATAACATGTGTTATAAAACAAAACAACTTCCTCTTCCCACCTCCTCCTTTCTATTCCAAGAAGAAACAAATGAAAGATGTTTTCTGTGGGAAGGTGTGTGTGTGAGACTGTGCATGCATGTGTGTGTCCTCATTAGAGGAAAAGCAGAAACTGTCCATTTCCATCAACTATTCAGAAACAAACAAACAAAAAACGATAAGCTTCACAAGCAGGAGCATGGAGAAATGCCCGAGGAGCAATATTACTCTAGAAACCATATTTTCTGTTTGTTTTTAAGGATCTAGAGAGGCTTGCATTTGCTGCCTGACATCCCACTCCACATGGTCTTCCAGAAGGAGCCACTAAAGGCAGGAAGTTGGAAGCCAACCTTGGGAAGGGAAAGGAAAGGACCCAGCAAGGAAGGAAAACTGGTGGCCAGTGATCAGCTGTGTTTACCCACACTGTACTCATAAATAGGATCTAGGCAATACCTTGTGACTTGGGTGAATTGCCAGGTGCACTTGGATGAAGAGAAAACTCAGGGACACAGGAATAAGAAAGACCAATGTTTGCTCTTAATATTTGGCTGTTAAAGCAATTTACGCAAATCGCACTGGGCTGAGTAAGAAGAGACCAACCGGCTGAGCAGCAGCATAGGAGGGAAATTGTCTCAAGACATGGAAGGAGTTTTCACATCCTGCTAAACTTGAGGCTAGTGTTATTTTTTGCAGTAAAGCTATGGAAAATACTGGAAGGTTTGGGCAGGCAGTCTGAAAACAAAAATCGTGCTGCTTGTAATTGTATGCCTGCCTCTGTGCCAGCTGATGTAGAAGAGAAACCACCCAGCTGAAGATCATTTCCTCTTGCTTGAATACCCATTTGCAATGATTGCTTTTAAAGGTCACAAGAGTGCTCGCCAGCACATTTTTATATGAGGAGTCCAGCCTTCTGTTTTGACGTTAGTCAGATGCGTATGTGGCACCTGAGGTACAAGGAGGAGACAGGAAAGGATCAGGTTCCCTTTTGGCTCCATCACTGTCAAATTGGAAACTTACATGTCTGAGTGCCTTATTTTGGCCTAGACAACCCCAAGCTCATGGGAAACAAATATCTGTAATATTTTTATACTGTAGTCTCAAAATTCTACCCTTTGATTTTTTTTCACTCTTCTAAAACTTTTCCTTTTTCTTCCTTCCCTTTCCTGTATCCTTCTCTAAATATTTTCTAGATGCTTGATATGCATGTCATGTCCTGTGCAGCTGCTGGGTGTGTATGTAGGAATACCAAACAGTTTTGCATCAAGGTGTTTGCAAATCTAGTGGTTTTGAAAACAAATAATAGCAACACAATCCACTAAGAGACTCACCTATAAAGTATTGTGTGTCCAGATTAACAACCTATAAAACATTAAAAGTCCCCATTTATTACTAATTTAATGAAATCATTTTTGCTATCTATCTATAGCTATCTATCTGATTAATAGGTTATGGAAGCTTGATGTTTTTAACCTTTTCTTCTTTCTTTCTTTTTTTTTTTTTTGAGACGGAGTTTCGCTCTTGTTACCCAGGCTGGAGTGCAATGGCGCGATCTCGGCTCACCGCAACCTCCACCTCCTGGGTTCAGGCAATTCTCCTGCCTCAGCCTCCTGAGTAGCTGGGATTACAGGCACACGCCACCATGCTCAGCTAATTTTTTATATTTTTAGTAGAGACGGGGTTTCACCATGTTGACCAGGATGGTCTTGATCTCTTAACCTCGTGATCCACCCGCCTCGGCCTCCCAAAGTGCTGGGATTACAGGCGTGAGCCACCACGCCCGGCCAACCTTTTTTTCTTTATAAAAAGTTCACTTATTCTCAGAAGTCTTCCTTGACTGATTTCTACCAACATTTATTAAATGCTTATCAGGGGCCAGACACAAAGAGTACTAGGATTTTGGGGTTACAAAAATAAATAAAAAAGCTCCTGATTAAAAATAGCTTATAGTCTTAACAGGTGAGACACATTCTCAAAGCAACACTCTAATGCAGGTAAGTACATTCTGGAAGTTATGTATGAAGAACTTACTATGACAGCACAGAGCCGAAAGAGATGGCTTTTCTCTGATGGACTTCCTGAAAGTTGGGTGGGTCAGGTGAAGTCACAAAAAAGGGAGGACATTTGAGCTAATGCTTGAGAATCATTAAGAGTTCACCAGAGCAACTGGTGGCACTGTGTTTATTTCAGACTTTTATCAAAGTTTAGGTGCAACCCAAAGTTTTTACAGCTACAGAATGCAATGATTTCAAAATTAATTATTGCCCATCCTTGTTCTTAGGTCTTTTGGTTGCCCTGGCGAGTCTAGTCACGTTAATCAGCCCCTGCGCCTTTATCAAGGCTTTTCCTAGCTTACCCAACTCCTCCATTTATCCAACCCATGACCCAATGGTGTCTTGCAAATTAAATTTCCACTGTGCACTCACTTCTGAGCCTACATTTCATCTCCCAAAGACATGTTAATTTGTTCTTTCTCAACAAATAATCACCTACTCTGGGTCTTATCCTATAGCAGAGGCTTTGTAATTTCAGCCTTACCTTTTCTCCAATAGCTTCTATGAGTGCAAGAGAATAGAATAAAGATTTATTATTCCACTACTAATTATTCAAATGCCTATTCCATCTTCAGGCAGAAGTCACCATGGTCAGCTTTCATTTGTAATAATTTTCATCCCTGTGAATTACACTTGACTCCTGACCTCCAGGAGGTCAGCTATTTACAGGTATTTTATATTAGCATCACTTGTTCTTACTTATTTGTAACTCATCATATCCCTGCAATAAAACATAAATGCGGTGACCACATGCTGTTAATTGGCCAGCTTTTCCTTTAGATACCAGTCAGTTATAATTTGCTGCTGAGTATCCCAATTATTTTTAAATAAAAAATCTTTTAAAATGACAATTGTTTTGAGCTACTGTTTTCTTTATTTTTCTGAGACAGAGTCTCACGCCGTCACCCAGGCTGGAATGCAGTGGTATAATCTCGGCTCACTGCAACCTCTGCCTCCTGGGTTCAAGTGATTCTCATGCCTCAGCCTCCAGGGCAGCTGGGATCACAGGTGCACACTACCATGCCTGACTAATTTTTGTATTTTTAGTAGAGACAGTGTTTCGCCATGTTGGCCACACTGGTCTCGATCCTGCCCTCAAGTTGTCTGCCCACCTTGGCTTCCCAAAGTTCTGGGATTACAGGTGTGAGCCACCATGCCTGGCCTGAGCTATGATTTTCTAGGTGATCAAGCCCAGTCTCAACTGCAAGAGACTGAAAATGTAGGACTAGTTACAAAACAAAGTAAGTTAATTAAGTAGAGACATAAATATTTCGATGGGATTGGGGCCTATGTTTGACAGTTTGCAACTGGTCAAGTTACATAGTTATAGCAACAAATTCTGCTGTTGTCTTTGTTCTTTAGAGCAACCTGACTAAACATATCAAATTGTTTTTAAGTTCTAAGAAGCAAGCCAAACCCGGCTTCAGGGACTCTGAGTTTTCTGACCTTTTCATACACTTTCTCTTTGAAGGGAGAGAAAATATTGCTTTCTGAGAAAAGGTATGTTCTTGGAACAACTGCATAAAGCTAAAAATAGTGGGAATTGAACATAAGAATGCTCACAGAGAATAGAGTCAAACTGTAGATTCTGGTTATTATATTTGACTAAGAAAGTCTCTGAAAAAGGCAGAAAACAAAATCCTAATAGGTTATATTAAACATCCAATTGATGTTATTTGAAAAGCAGCTGTCTTTTTTGGGGCAAGGTGCACTCCCTTTAAAATAATCCATTTTGCTTTGTTTATTTTTCTGAGAACTCAGTATCATTCAATTGACTTAAGATAGTAGACATTGTTGGCTGGATAACTAAATTTAGTTTTGTTGTCATAAAATAAAAATCACAACATTCTACTACAAAGAATAGATTAACTTCTGTCATGTCGGTTTCCTTTTAGTTTATAAACATAAAGCATTGAGGTTCCAAATGAGGAAGTGAGAATTGCCAATTGAAAACGGCTAGTGATCCATCTAAACCCAGTGCAATGCCCTTTGGAACATACTACATACTATTTGGATATTAAAGAGAGAATAACATTTTTATACATCTGTTGGAAAACAACTTCTCTACAACTATATATTTTAATGATGAGCCTGGAGAGATACTATTTTTTTTTAAATTCTTCATTTAAGCCCCCATATCCTTCAATTTTGATAGTAAATGACACTATAACAACACTCCAGCTTTGTTTCTTTGAGACACAGTGTTGCTCTGTTGCCCAGGCTGGAGTACAGTGGCACGATCTCGACTAACTGCAACCTCTGCCTCTAAGGTTCAAGCGATTCTCCTGCCTCAGCTTCCCTAGTAGCTGGGATAACAGGTGTATAGCAGCACGCCTGGCTATTTTAAAAAATATTTTTAGTAAAGATGGGGTCTCACCATGTTAGTCAGGCTGGTTTCAAACTCCTGACCCCAAGTGATCCACCTGCCTTGGCCTCCTCAAGTCCTGGGATTACAGGTGTGAGCCACTGTGCCCTGCCTAACACTCTAGCTTTGCATGTCTGAATTAGTCCTCAGGCTAATTCACTAGAGATCATTCATCTTTGTACAGTAGTAGTAATAGAATGGGCAGTTCTCCTAGCTTTCTTTATTGATAGCTTCTGAGCTCAGAAATGAATTTTCTTTGCTATTGCAAGAAATAGATTCTGAGAGTCCATAGAAATGAAGCAGGATATTTGGCTCAGAAATCCAAAATATGTTGCCTATTCTTTTGTGGATTGACCTTTCATTTATATAATTGACTGAGGGACTTTTCAGTAATTCCACAAAGTTATTCTCATGCTCTTAATGCTGCCTGTACCCCAACATCTGACCATAATTTTGGGTCATCTTATTTTTTAAAAACATACAATGTTCAAATTTTGGGTGAGGTTTCAAAGTTAGTGCTAAATATAATATCAGAAAAGACTGTCACACTGGTAAAGAGCTGTGTGAGAAATGCCTGGGGTATAAGGAATTGATAATGTACTTTGAAACCTGGGCTTCAGATAGAGTGAAGAAGCCATTTGTAAAGTATCCAAAGGAGTATAGCTCAGGGGGTTAGGGAAGTTCAAAATGTGGTTCCACACACAGAATAAATACTTTTATGCCATCTCCAAATTATGTGAACATAAATATTGTCAAAGGCTGATTTGTTCCCTGAGCCATCTCAGTTTCAGTGGTGGAAATATTTTATGTATTGTGAATGCTCTTTGTCCTAGAACGTATATTATTCCTCACATATTAAGATGCACCCTCTCTTATCTCACCCCATATTTAAGAATCAACTCAGCATACATTAAAGATGTAAACATAAGACCTGAACCTGTAAAAGTATTAGCAGAAAACATATAGAGAAACTTCCACAACATTGGTCTTGGCAATGGTTTCTTAGCTATAACCCCAAAGCACTGGCAACCAAAGCAAAAATAGGCAAATGGGATTGCATCCAACTAAAAACCTTCTTCACAGCGACAGAAACAGTGGAGTGAAGAGACAACCCACAGATATCGGGAAGAATATTTGCAAATCATGTATCTGATAAGGGGCTAATATCCAAAATACATAAGGACTTCAAACTACTCAATACCCAGAAAACACATAATCCAATTAAATAATGGGCAAAGGACCTGAATAGACATTTTTCCAAAGAAGACATACAAATGGCTAAGAGGTACATAAAAAATGCTCAGCACCTCTAATAATTAAGGAAATGCAAGTTAAAACCACAGTGAGATATCATCTCACATCTGTTAGAATGGCTATCATTAAAAAAAAAAAGACAACGAGCATTGGAGAGGATCTAGAGAAAAAGAAAGACTTGTACACAGTTGGTAGTAAATTAGTATAGCCATTTTGAAAAATAGTGTGGGGGTTCTCCAAGAAACTAAAAACAAACTACCATATGATCCAGCAATCTTGGTTCTGGGTATGCGTGCAAAGGAATGGGAGTCAGTATGTCGAAGAGATGTCTGTACCCCGATGATCATGGCAACGTTATTTACAATAGCCAAGATACGGAAACGAACTAAGGGTCCATCAATAGATGAGTGGGAAAAAATACAATTCAGCCTTAAAAAGAAGGAAATTTTGTCATTTATGACAACATGGATAAATCTAGAGATCATTATGCTGCATGAAATAAGCCAGGCACAGAAAAACTAATACTGCATGATAAAGGTTATATGTGGAATCTTAAAAAGTCTGGCTCCTAGGAGAGAGTGATGGTTACCAGAGGTAGACAAGGGAAGTGTTACTTCAAAGGTACAAAGTTTCAGTCAGACAGAAGGAATGAGTTCTAGTGATCTATTGTACAGCACGGTGACTTTAGTTAATAATGATGGATGATATCTTTCAAAAGTGCTATAAGAGTAGATGTTAAATGTTCTCACTACAAAGTAATAAGTATCTGAGGCAATGATTATGTTTATTCATCTGATTTTAATCATTCCACAGTGTGTGCATGTATTATAACACCACCATGTATTATAACCCCATAAATCTATACAATTATTATTTGTCAATTAAAAATAAACTTTAAAATATACACTCACTCTTGTGGTCCTAAATCAGGTGCAATGAGCATTATCTAAGGAGATGAAAAACATCTGATTCTCATTACATTCATGTGATAGGCAGATAATATACAGCATAAACCTATTTTAACCAGAAAGTTAATATAGTCATTACTTCATTGAACACACAGTAATCGAGGGCTTAACAGGTGTCAGAGAAATTCCAAATGTTGGAGAGATAGAGATAGAAACCTTGTTTTAAAAAGAGCTAAAAAAAAAAAGTCTGTACAGAGTCTAGTGCAGACATTGTATAAATTGGTAACCCAGGGTTGGAAGTAGGTGGCAGAAATGTTTGTTTTCATCGGGAGAATTTAAATATGTCTATATATAATGTGTTGAAATAGAGATACTTTTCTCTCCACTTCTGGATATTTAGAATATTCTTGAAAATCTGGATGATTGCCTAGGCAGACATGCATTTTTTAGTCACTCCCACTTCATGGTGAATGCACCAACCCACTTTGTTCACTTGTATGTAATAGTAATGCAAAGGAGAGAATGTGAGAATCTATAGGACCTGATAATTTTAGGGATGTGTGAGATGGTGGGGAATATGTAAGCAGAATTTTCAGAAGGCCCTTGTGACCTTGGCACCCTGGTGTTATTCCTGTGATTATATTATGCTATGTGGCAAAGGGGAGGTTATCCAGACGCTCCTATTAAATCACACAAACCCTTTGAAATGTAATTACATAAACCCTTTGAAATCTAATCACACAAACCCTTTGAAAGCAGAAAGTTGTCTCTGGCTGGGAGCAGAAGGGAGATTTGATGAGAGATTTGAAGCATGAGGAGTATTCAACCCCTATGAGAAAGACTTCACATTGCTGGCTGAAGACAGAGAGGGTAAGCTGAGGATTCCTTCCAGAAGTTAGAAACGTATCCCAGCTACCAGTCAGCAAGGAAAAGGTGATCTTAGTCCTGCATCAGCAAGAAACTGAATTCAGCCAGCAACCCGAATAAGGTTTGATGATGATTCTTCCCCCAGAGCTCCAAGTAAGAGTCTAGCCCAGGTAGTACCTCACTTTCAGCCTCGAGAAATTCTAAACAGGGAACCCAGTTGAGCTCACCTGGGCTTTTGAGCTGGAGAACTGAGGTAATTGATGGGTGTTGCTCTAAGCCACTAAGGTTATATTAATTTTTAAAAAATCCAAGCAAGAAAATAGCTAAGGTCAACTTGGGTCATTAGAAACATGCAAGTATCTGTAAGTAAAATAGTTAATGTAAGAAATGGAATCAGAATGAAAAATTATGATTGAATTTAGTTTCTGATTGAGCTACTTGGATGGGCCACCAAGTTTCATTCATTCACTTTTTTATTCACTCAGAAAGCATTTATGGTGCACACACTGCATGCTAGGCCTTGGGTTTGTAAAGATACTGATGAAATTGACTGAGATTCAATGTCTGGCTGGTAATAAGCAGTCAATGTATGTTGAACTGAGTGGAATTGTATTAAATGCCTTTGAGGAGCTTCAGTCTGGTGCTTCAAAATTCTTAAGCTATTTAATAAATAAATGCTTGTGTCTTTATACCCCTAGCCCCTTCATTGGCATGCTTTGTTTAGTTTACTTTATTCTCAATGTTGTATATCTTTTGTATATAAATTTGTATATTTTCGGGCTGGGCATGGTGGCTCACGCCTGTCATCCCAGCACTTTGGGAGGCCGAGGCGGGTGGATCACGAGGGCAGGAGTTCAAGACCAGCCTAGCCAACATGGTGAAACCCCATCTTTACTAAAAATACAAAAAAATTAGCCGGGTGTTGTGGCAGGTGCCTGTAGTTCCAGCTACTTGGGAGGCGAAGGCGGGAGAATTGCTTGAACCCTGGAGGCAGAGATTGTAGTGAGCTGAGATTGCGCCACTGCACTCTGTCTTAAGACTAGGTCTTAAAAAAAATTGTATATTTTCTACATACATTTATTTATCATGTTTACTATTGAACATAGAAATAATATAGTTTAATTATTCTCTCCTCAATGTATTATTTTGTTTATGTGTTTGAAAATCACAAATACTATTCTTACAGTTGACCACTAAATTAATGGACTAGACAGACAATGGTGCCTTGTCTGCAGCTTCTTCTTCTGCCTAAAATCCGCAGCAGATATTAGGCCATGGATCACGGTCTGTTTCAGTGTTTGTTGTCTGTGCTCTACAATCACCAAACAGAATATGAATACCTTGAAGAGGCTCTTTCTCACTCACAGCTGTTTACTCACCAATGCCTAGTGAATAGTCAGGTGTCAATAATTATATGTGCACAGATTAACTTGCTAATCAAATATGGTAAATAATTTTACCATAAACACATAAAAAAGATGTAAAAACTAGAAATAGACACAAGTACTAAGACAGTAATTTAAATTCTTTGTTTCAGTGTAGCAGAAAAAGCAGTAGACTTAGAATATTTATAGCAGGTTAATTAATCTATACATCCACCCATCCATCCATCTATCCATCTATCCATCTATCCATCCATCCATCCATCCATCCATCCATCCATCCATCCATCCATCCATCTATCCATCTGTCCATCCATCCATGCAAATATTCAGCATGTCTTAAGTGCCAGCCATATGTGGACACTCTTCTCTTCCTCTTATTTACTGATTGTATGACCTTAGACAAGTCACAACCTGCTTGAATATTTTTTCTTTCCTATAAAGTAATGACATTGATTCCTATCTATACTTCACCCTTGAAGTCTAAATCAAATATTCATTTGTGTGTGTGGAAGAAAATGCTTTGAAATAAAAGTGCTTTGAAAACTGTGAGTTTCTTTACAAAAGTAAGATATTACCATTATGACTAACATAATTATCACTAGGAATGACCACATTCATATAAATGAGGGCCAAGAAAATAAGAAAATTTATTCACTTACATACAAACAGATCTTCCTGTGGTTCTCATGTGTCCTCAGAAAAATGGAGGCTAAATATATATGTTTTTCTAATTTTTGCATAGGATTTGAGAGAACAAATAATATGCTGTGTGATGAATAGCAACACATCATTCATTTATTCATTCTACAAACATTAATTGTGCCAAACTATATGCGAAGCTACTTGCTAGGCACCTTATGTGAAATAAGGTGTTTCGATAAGGTAATTTAGGGTAAGTCTGTGTTCTTCCAAGTTAGATAAAGTCAATTAATTAAAAAAAAAATCAGGGTCTAGGAGATATCAAATATTTTAATATCCCTAATGATTTTAACAAAATGTGGATTGTTGTCTTGTTCCCACTTTTAATCCTGGGTGTTGGTATGATGTAATCCTGACTGTAGGTATTATTTTTAGAACACTCCATCTACGTCAGTAAATGGAAGTAATTTACTTGCATTATATAATTTAATATTTGTAACAAACCTAAAGGACAAATATTTCAGTTTTACATATTGGAAAACTATTATGCTATGACCTGAGGCCAGTCTCTTGGCCACTATTTTGTACTACCTCAGCTTTTGTTGTCTGAATGCTTAGACACATTATATTATATAAAGATTAGTAGCTTAATAATATAAATGTTAGTGGTGATTGTTCTCTGGATGGGGCTCAGGTCCTAACTTGATCATAGAAATTCATAAGAACTAGAATCCTGTAGGCACAGGCAGCTTTCCATGTTGTCTCTCTCATATACCACATTTTCTCATAATAAAAAAAATGAATCTGTTATACATGGAAAATATAGTAATGCTTCCAAAAAGCTGAGAAATGTTTCAAAGCATGTCAAGTCAAAGCCTGCAGCAAACGCTTCTTTGACGTCACACAATGACAGCTGTCCCAACACGTCTGTCTCTGTTGTGCTCAGCAACAGTGATGTGGATCATGTAACACCATATGCTTGGGAAGCCTGCCAGATTCCAAAGGACCCTGTGTCTTTCCCAACATTTACCCCTCAAGTACGGACACGATAGTTATATAAAAGATGGTCAGTGCGTCCTGTTTCAAATAAGAGAGAATTTTTACTTCAACTATAAGAGGTAATTCTCCTTAGCTGAATATTACAAAAATCAGATGTGATGTTCTACTTTACATTAAGTAGAGTTTTCATTGACATCCATGGTGAAGAGAGAGTAGAACAGGTAAGAGTCACAGGGAAGACAGGCTTTGCTGGAACTGAGATGTGCTGAGAAGAACGTTATCCATCAGCACCTCATTCTGAGCCTCCTCCAAAGGTTTCCTCTACAGACTGAACAACTGAGCCTGTAGTTGTTACAAGCAGAAGAGTAAAACAGATTTGGAAAACTAACTCACAACTAATGTGTAGCCTAATAATCTGCTGAAATATGCTCGTGTGGCTGGCAAAAAAGCCAAAAGTAGCCCTTGTTGTTTTATTCATTGAGTCATCTAAAAGTGCTGGACAAAGTGGTTTGCTGTATTTACCATTATGATTAGAGCTGTTGTGTCACCAAGATCGTCTCCTTCTATACAGAAATCTGTGTATTACATACAACCTAGAACAATGCAGCAAAGTAAGTCTAGATTTAGAAGGGGACCGTTACTGTCACTGTCCTATTCCTGTCATTGGCAAGATTTCAAAATGCAAAGAATCTCTTTCTCTGATGAAGAAAAGTCCAATAAACTGGAGATCAAAGGATCTTGACTCACCCCACACCACTACCAATAAGCGATGTGTAACATAAGTTATATTTCTTCATCTCCTCCACTAATAAATGAGAGTTTGGAAATCTTCTTTCAAAGCTAGAAATCTCTGTTATTTTCTCTAAAGTTTACATGTCTTTTCATTCATGGACACCTTCATGCCTTTAGCTATTCGCTCACATCCCTTTTATTGTGAACCTGATTCAAATGTTGTAATCAGTCTTCGAACACCCATGTTCTTGTACAGACTTTAGTGTTCAACTAGGACACACCATATATTTTTCAAGATACTGAATCTGGAAACAAAGCAGGGTCTAGGAGATATCAAATGTGTGTAGAATTTTTATTGGAAGGAAGAGGAATAATGGCGGACCTGTGATTGTTACAAACTATTTGAGGAGGACTTTCTGTACAAAAGCTGAGGTACAGCTCATTTCCTTGTGCTTCCTATTACTATTTTCTATATGTTAAACTCTCATTGTTTCATTGATGCAAGGGTAGTTCTGTTTTAAGTTTTTTGAACTGCAGAAGAAGTTTATCTTCTAAAAATTCACTGTTAATTGTTAGGACAAAACTAAGAACATAAATACCAATAATAAGGCATCCTTAACAAGAACCCATACTACTGAAGTACAAAATAGGATATATTCAACCACTTAATGGGTTGAGGAAAATTTTAGTTATTTACCATTCTTTTTTTGAAAAGCTTGTTTAATTAGAGAAGAAAGAAATACATGAAATGTATTAGTCCCTTTTTACACTGCTGTAAAAAACCGCCTTAAACTAGGTAATTTATAAAGGAAAGAGGTTAACTGACTCACAGTTTAGCATGGCTTGGGAGACCTCAGGAAACTTACAATCGTGGCGGAAGGCAAAGGAGAAGCAAGGCGCCTTCTTCACAAGGTGCCAAGAATGAGAATGAACTCAGCAAGAACTACCAAACATTTATAAAACTATCAGATCTTGCAAGAATTCACTCACTATCCCAAGAACAGCGTGGGGGACACCACCCCCATGAGTCAATTACCTCCACCTAGTCTATCCCTTGACTCATGGATTATAGGGATTACAATTCAAAATGAGATTTTGAGTGGGGATATAGCCAAACCATATCATGAAGCCTTTTGGAAGTACTTCTGAGTAAAAGAAACAAGCAAAAATCCTAAGTTTTTAGATGTTGCCACAAGGTGGTGTGAAGAGTCCAGTTTAGCTTGGTTGTATTGCAGCAAGGAGGGAATAATGGCGATTAGAAGGGTTAAGTGTAGCCTCAGAGGAGGGAAAGCGGAGAAGTGGCTCAGTGGAGGTGGGAGCTGGGAGTAGGAGGTGTCTGTAAGTTAAGAAACTTGGTATGGATCTGTAGTATTTTCTTCAGGGGCTGATTTCCTCCCTTTCTTCAAAACAACAATGCTCCTCCTGTCATCTCTTCCTCTTTAACTGATATGAATCCCTTTTTTGTTTTTCTAAAGTGCCCTGAAAGATGACTTTTGTTTTTAGAAGGAACCACACAGTACATACACCCTACAGCGTATAACTTTTCTTCTTTAGCCATAAAATATTTTCCAGTTAAGAATTTATGAATATTTTTACAGAATGTGAGCTGCTCAAGGACTAAAATCTACAAGCTATGATTCATACATACTGCCTATCACTGATAAGCATTCTACTTTTAATCCACATTCCTTCCTTCTTGACTTGAGAGAACTGGAAGAGTATGAAAAAGTATAGTTATATCAAAAGGGTATCCCACAGGCTTCAGCTTGATGTAGTTGGAAGAGCACCGTTGTGAGTGTTTCAACATTTTCCATGTGGGCTTTCAACATGTATTGCCCAAGCAGGGCAAATATTGGAGAAAATCAACCTGGAAAATCCCCTGCAGGGTATTGATTTTCCTTTCTCCAGAGAAAGGTTTGGGCATGAAAGGAAAGCCCTGCTCTTCTTACTGAAAGTCACATTCTTCTGGGTGGTTGGTTTTTCTGCTGGTTTGCAGATCTGAGAGTAAGCCAATCCAAAACCTCACTTAGAAAACTTTATTTTCATGGTAAACATTATTCATGCCCAGGGCAAGTTCTCCTCTGTAAGATTGTCATCACAGGGGCATTCCTCAGGAAGTAATTTATATATAGCTTTTGGGTGAAAGAGCTGCCCAATATATAAATATTCATTTATTCTCAGTTCAATACTAGTTTGTGATTGGTCCTCAGTGCCAGTGCTTTAGGAGCTGGTAATGGATACTATAGTTCTTGCCCTTTCCTCAGTTTTTCTCCTATTAGGAAAATGAGACAGTATCCCCATGACTGCTTATGTGTTAGGGACAGCAACATAAACACCAAAAGAAAAGTAGATCAAAGCTCCCCTGGTATTTTAAAGCGAGGATTCATTATGTTCAGGAAAGGTCTTTGCAAGAAGCAGAATTAGATGGGACATGAATATTGAGGACCTGTCGTGACTCAGTTTAACACTGAGAATTCACAATCCTGTTTGCAATGGCAATGATAATAACCAGCATTAGCCGAGTCTTTAGTGAGTCTTTAGTATATGCTAGGCATCGTTGTAGGGACTCTACACATTTCATCTTCCCAGAAGCCCCATGAGTTAGGTGCTACTATTGTCTTTATAACCGTGGCACACAAGGATTTAACGACTTGCCTAAAAGGCACACAGCTGCTAAGTGGCTGAGTCAAGATTTGCAAACAGCCAGGCCAGGTCTCTTATCCACTGAATGATACAAGCTCTCATTTGAATGTTGTAGATAAACATAACTGTACAGTTATATATAAACAATCTCATTGTGTCAGCACCTGATCTATTAAGGAACTCACCTATCTGGCAACCTTACGTATTTGAAATACAGTTATAAACCAGGTGGGGGGAAAACAGCTTGTGAGCAGATAAAAGACACACCAAATCAAAGCACCAAAAAACAGGTATTCTTGGAGGGTATATCTGATCTTTACTTCAACTGTATTTACTGTTAATTACCATGTACACTACATGTTCCTGTTATTATTGTATCACACCACTTATCTGTTGTTATTGTAGACAAAAGTGGTTTCCAAATCTAAGGAAATTCAGATCTGCTTTCACTGACATCTGTATTCACAGCAGGGAATGAGTTTATATCGGGTCACTTAATGCAAGAGCCCAAATCCTTGTCAATTTTAATGAATCCTAGAAAAAAACACAGCCTTATACTAGAGTTCATTAAGAAATGTTCATGTTGGTGACCAGTGATGAAGAAAATATCAAACCATGTTTGACTATTGGTTCAGGAAGAAGAAAGCATAAAATGTTGTATGAAAAAAATCTCTGTTCAAATTAGATAATAATTTTGAAACTGGTAAGTTTCAAAATTTATTCAGGGAGTAAATATCCTTTTAGAACCAAAACTCATCTATCCATAGCAATATTCTTTGAAGGGTTGAAACAATTGAAGTTGGATGTATTTTTCTGCTTTTGTAAGGTAGTGGGACTTCTGAAACAAAAATGCTGAGTCTCCTGGCCTTGCATGGGTAGAGCTGATGGCTGTTGGGTACGCAGTGCCATCACAGAGTGGGGCTGTAAGCAGGAAGGGGCCCGCTGGGGTGGGCGTAGCTTACAAGACCCAGTCTGGAAGCAGAGCTAATGTTCCATCTGCAGAACTTTCATGTAGCCTATTTGACTATAATAGATGTTAAAAAAAAAATTGAATATGATTCACATATTAGCAAATAAAGGTGCATAAATGATTTTTCAATTAAGGGCTAGGAATTCAGAGCTATCTCATCAACACCTGATGAAGTTCTAACTAAAATTCTAACTCTTTGAATAATGGACCAGAAGTCCTTGCCTGAGACACAAAAATATATAGGCACCTTTCCTTCTTTACTTTAAAAACAGCCCTCCTTTTTTACTTTAAAAACAGCTTTCCTTCTTTACTTTAAAAACAGCCCTCTATTCAATAGAACTGTTGATTTTAGTAGTTTATCTGCTGTTGCATGGGAATCAGAACTGTGGACGACACCCTCTGAGCAGCCTGCCTTATCTCACATACGCATTCTGTACCCTCAGTTTTGTAAAATTAGCACTTCTTTGCTGATAGCATCAATTACATCAAAACATCAGCCAAGGTCAGTTTTACCCTGCTTTTTTTTTTTTCATAATAACTTTATCCAGCTTAAAAAAGCAACAGTTAAATGATGCCACCCAGGGAGCTTTCCTGGTAAAACTAGAATGAGAAAGAAACGGCTTATTACTATATTCATTTGTGTTTGATGAGACAACCTTGCCATTAAACTCAATATGATGCCTAGAATACGTAGTAAGCCTTTTTGCTCTGGAGAAGAGATCCATGTCAACAAACACTAAGAACCTAGTATATATCCATCTCTATACCATGCATAGAGGATATACTATTGAGGAAAAGAGAAAAGATGGATCTCAAGCAACTCAGATTCTAACAGGGAGACAGACATAAAACTGTCTAACAAACAACATGGAAAGTATTATAGAAGCACACTAGTGCCAGAAAGGAAGCGGTGCAGGTGTGCAGAGGGAAGCAAGTTAGTCACCCTCTGGGTGGGGAGTGGAGAGGGAGAGAGGGGAAGAGATGGAGCAATGGTGAGGAGAAGTGGTATAGATGTTAAGATTCCTAGCTCTGAAATCATTCAACAGACCTTCGCTACAAACCAAGCTCTACTATTTATTAGTGAGCCTTGGGCAAATGATTACTCTTCTTTGTGCCTTTTCTGTAATAATAGCAGGACTTTCCTCCTTGGGTTGTTTTGAGGATTACATGAGGTCATGTATGGAAAATGGTAGCCCAGTAACAGCAGACAGTTGCCCTTGATAAATGCTATCCAAAAGTAAAGAAGAAAGAGGGCTAATCTGGTAGGGGAGAGACACCTGGGGTTGGTTGAAGGATGGCTAGGCAGAAAGGGGACTCAAAGTTGAAAAGTACATGGGGGGTATTATTTGGAAAAAGCAAAGTATGCATAGGAACTTGGGTATAGAGTGTATAATGGATGTGAGGAATAATGAAGTGGGAATGAATTAATAGTACAGGTGAGAGGAAAAGTTTGGTACATTACTACCCCCAACCCCCACAATTAGGAGAGAGAAAATATGAAAAAGAGAATAACTTATATGGCAGATTTTGTGTTAAACCTAAATACCTAGCACTGCCTGGATATAAAATCGATGCATATATGAAATATGAATTGGCTTTACTCCAGTGTAGCAGCTATAAATCTCAGGCTACCACATGGGCTGCTCATGAGACCGATCACCAGCATCTGACATGGCGAATTGTCTCTTTTACACCTACTTCACTTGAATTCCAGGATACCACACTTTCTTGGTATTCTTCCTACTCCACTGTTTGTTAGCTGGGTCTGAGTCTCTTTATTCAAAAAGCTGGTGACAAAATGTTACTAAAAGCTGACTCTGTAAGGATCTACCAAAATATTCACTATGGAATTTGAGCACATTCTCCTGGTCCCTTCAGAACTTTCCTACCGAACTGCCCACTGCTTTCTTCCCTTTCGTTGGCTACTCTGCCATCACTGATACCATCCATAAACTGTCTTGCCTGTTGTCCTCTGTACTCTGGAATAGCATCCCTCTTCTTTCAACATTACCTGTGGTCTTCTGTTATGCCAAACCAAGCCATAACAGGTGGAATTACAAAAAGAAAAATGAATAGAGGATGAAGACATACCATGGAGTGCAGATGCAGAACGATTCATTTCCCCTGGGGTAGGCTCTTCACACTGAATCAATGTGTTTGAGAAACTAGCAGTGGACTGTAGTTGGGCAATCGCAACAATTAGCCACAATTTTGGCTGGTTTATATCTCCCAGAGTGAAGTCACTTCCTGGCATCTTAGGAGATTTATGATGATAACTAAAATGACTACTATATCTACTATAAACCAGGCAGCAGAAAAGTTCATTTTTTATTTACATGCATTACATAATTTAGCACTCCCAATAATCTCTGGATTTGGAGGTTAACATGCCTCTTTTCATAGAAAACATTTCTCGTCACCCGGAAAACTTCTAGTTAACTGCTTTTAGACATAGATCTTTGAAGTCAGTGAAGGGGTTGGACTAGTTTCCTATTGCTGTCACAAATTACCACAAACTTTTGTGGCTTAAAACAATACAAATTTATTATCTGAAAGTTCTGGAGGTCAGAAGCCTGAAATAGGTCTTCTGGGCTAATACTAAGGTGTTGGCAGAGCTTGCTTCCTTCTGGAAGCTCTAGAGGACAATCTATTTCCTTGCCTTTTCCACCTTCTAGAAACCTCCTGGATTCCTTGGCTTATGCCTCCTTGCTCCACTTCCAGGCACATCACTCCAGCACTCCAGCCTCTGCCTGTGCCATTCTCCTCTCTCTCACTTTGACGCTCATGTCTCCTTCTTATATTAATTCTTGTGATTACAATGGGCCCACAAGGATAATCTCCCCACTCAAGACCCTTAATTTAATCATATTTGTAAAGTTCTTTTTGCCACATAAAGTAGCATATTCACAAGTTCTGGGGATTAGGAACTTTTTGGCGGGGCCCATTATTTTGTCTATGATAGCATCTTATAATGAAACATTAAAGTGTAGTGTTCAGTTGACCATTCTGACCTCATTTTGAATTAATTACTTCTATAAAAGCTCCCTCACCAAATAAGGTCACATTCCAATACAGAGGATTAGGAATCTAACCTAAGAATTTTGGAGGGCACAATTCAACCCATAACAGACATTAATACCAAAATCCCCACTTCACAACTAAACCCCTTTAAGTACATTTGGCTCTCTTCTCTAAAATCCTCCATCTCTCTTGGTGACATACATTAGCAAGGGCAGCTGTTTACTGGTACACTGGGGTAGGAAAAATATTCTCTAATTTTACTATTGCAGAAAGCAAGGCTCATAATGGGTAAAAAAGCAATGAACTGTAGGGCAGGAATTTGAATATGGGTCTTCTCACTTCAAATCATAGACTTTTTGAACTAAAATATATTGCCTACTTCCCCCACTCTCCTTTTTCCTTAAAATCTTTGAGGGCTTTTCCTATGTCAATGTCCATAAAGTATTACTCGTTGTCATTCATTCAGCAACTCATTGTGTATAGAGCGGTATATTCACAAAATCTGACCTCTGCCTTCAGGGAAGTTAATTCTCTTATCTTCTTCCTTTTCAGTAATTTACTAGAAGTCTAAAAATAAATATATCTCTCACGTTTCTGGAACATTTGAATGCTAAAATCATTTTGTCCCAAAAGAAAGGCAAAAAGTTTTATAATTGCTCGTGAGTTTGGCCCTGAGTATATTGTGGTATAGGTTTTATTGTTCAAAATAAGATTTGAGGTCCTAAGGAGTGATTTGGAGAAGAATGAATTGAGGAGGAATTTCTTTCTGAACTAGAAAGAGATGTCCCTGGACAGATCAGGTGGAGACAGTTCAGCAAGATGTGTCTGTACAAGAACACTAGAATCCCACTGAGATGGAATTTCCTTCTGACCCAATGGATGGAGGCTTTATAAGGGAATTAGCATGATGTGTAGATTATAAAGAAATGGATTATTTCCAGAGCCTAGGATTTATAAGTGCTATATTTAAATAGTTAACTGATATTGACCAAGGAGGTGATATGTGCTCAGGAAAGTCCTAGGCACTCTAACACATAACTAAGCAAATAATGTATTATCTTTCACTTGATGTTTGATAGTCTGGATGGAAGTTGACATGATAATGCACCAAAAGGATGCAGGATTTTTTTTGGTCACTTTGTCAGCCAGGGGCCTCCGGCCAGCAACACCCCTGCCTGTGCCTCCCTCAGTCACACTACCTGTCACAAGAAGTGCCCCGTGTACTTGGTCTGCCAGGGCTGAGTCTGGCTTGCACATTGGCCCAGCTCACTGCTGGGCTGGGCATGCTCCAGCCTGCCTGTGTTACAGCTTGTACCCACGTTCAGCGGTTCCCGAGCTCTTATCCCACATCCAAGAAAATGAGGATACACTGACAATTGAAGGTTGCGGAGGGCAGAGAAGAATTTTGTTGAGCGACGGCACAGCTCTCAGCAAGGAGGTGGTGCAGGAGTGGTCCCCCATCCCCCAGGTGGGTGGTTTCTCCTCCAGTGTGGCTGGATCCAGGGATTTAATGGGTTCAGAATAGGGGAGTACATGCTCATTCGTTTGTGGGTATGCAAAAAAAGTTAAAGGCACCATTCAAAAATGGGCATGACAGTGTAAAAAACTGATTAGGGAAGGGTAGGTGCATGTAAAATAGGTGACAGTTGGGGATCACAGAAAAGCTCACCAAACAGGAAGTTTGACTTGTAAGCTTGGCTTTAGGCTTTAAATTGTCTTTGGCGTGGAGTTGTGATTTCACTGGGGACCTGGCCCTATCTGCCTAGGCATTTGTGTGCCTCCTGCTGCTATCAAAACTATGGTTTCACTTTAATTGGAATTTTACTTGCTTGTGTTAAAAATAAATAAACAGTAAAACCCAAAAACCAAAAACCTGAACGTTTGAAACATAAAAATTGAGGAACAAATTATTATTCAATCAACCAAGTTCATTGGAGTGTTATTTGTTCCTCATTAGCTAGTGTATGTCTTCAAAAGAGATGGAGGGTTTTAGAGAAGACAGCTAAGTGTGCTCAAAGGGGTTTACTGTGAAGTGGGGATTTTGGCATTAATGTCTGTTATGGGTTGAATTGTGTCCCCCAAAATTCTTATGTTAAATTCCTAATCCTCAGTATTAGAATGTGACCTTATTTGATGAAAGGGTCTTTATAGAAGTAATTAATTCAAAATGAGTTCATTATGGTGGGTCCTAATACATTGGGACTGGTGTTCTTATTTGATGAGAAAATTCTGACACAAACACAGGGAGAATGCCACGTGAACATCAAGGCAGAGATAGGCATGATGTGTCTGCAAGATAAAGAATGACGAAGGCTTCAGCAAAACCACCAGAAGAGGACACAGCCATGGACCACATTCTTTCTTACAGCCAGAGAAGGAGCTAGTTCAGCTAGCATCTTGGAGTTGGACTTTTAGCCTCCAGAATCGTGAGACAAGACATTTCTGTTGTTTAAGTCATTCAGAGTACCATGGGTAGTACTTGGTTACAGCAACCTTACCAAACCAATATAACTGGTGAATGCTCTAGAAAGGAACTACTGATTTAAGAAAATTCTGATGAGTCTCCATAACTCTGTTCCAAATCATTCTAATCCAGCATTTAAACACTGTCTCCTGCTTTGCTGTCAAAGTTTATGGTTACCATCCCACCTGATGGCAAAACTCTAGGCTTTGGATTTTCAGATATAAGTCACGGTGGTATACAAAGCCACTGATTGTTTTCGGTGTACTACTAAAATCACTTTACTTAGCTGTAATGGTCTTAGTGACATAAGCCTTGGAAATTAGGCAAACTATAGCAACTGCAAAGTATTAACATGTGTAAACAGATTGTATCTTTAAAAAGGCTAACAGCAAAACAAATGCTAATTGGGCTGTTAAATTTCAGAGCAACTATAATTTTATACTTAATCTGCAGATTATAATAATGATGTCATTCTTTTCTTTACAAAACAACCTATTATTCCATCAAAGTAGCCAAATCCATTAATGACTCTAAGAAGGAACATACGGATTAGAGTGATTCAATATTTTCATATGGGAAAATTTTGTTCATCTGAGAATAAAATATTAATGGCACATAAATAAGATTTTCTAAATCTTACTAGTGGGAAATGCTTCTCAAATTTTCCCAGACCAAGGATCATAACAGGTAACATTCTTGAGCCATTTTACATAATTTTTGAAGATAATTTGACTTATTGGATGTTACTCAAGATGTATGCTATACAAGACAAAAGAGCTTTAAAAATGCAAAAGTTAAATTGCAAAAGTTATCTTTAAAATAAACTGACTTCTCTGTAATCCATATAACATAGCCACAATAAGTGTGGACAAAAATTAAAAGATAAATAAGGCACTCCCTAAAAAATGTTTGGTTTATTGGAAGCAATGAACTATCATATTCAGAGTTATAATTCAGACAAATCAGTGCTACAGTAAGACTGAGAATGGGTATAGTAGGGTTTCCAAAACCATAGTTCAATCTATTATAAACTCAATGTTCTTTCTCTTAGCATGGAGGATGCCAAGTGGTTAAGAAAAGGCTTTAGAATGTTAACTGTTATGATCCTTGGTTTGGGAACATTTGAGAAGCGTATCCCATAATGTGTGTCAAAGATTGCATTATGCATTTCCTACTAAATCTGCTCTTGCAATGATTTCACCTAGTCTCACTGACTCTTCTTATAAGGCAAGAAGAACCAGTATCATATCAGGCTGTTCAAGCTGGTCATCAGTTCAAAATTGGTGACAGTTCTGAATCTCTTCCAGAAAAGTCTATATGGATTAGGGAGTTTCATCACTGAAGTACAGAGAATAGAACCCTAAACTCTGTATAAACTTAGAGGTTAATCATTGTCATGTGTAACTCAGTATTTCTACCTTGTGATACTGAAGATTCAAGATCACAAGAATTGTGTCGGTTCTTTACCATTTCAGCTTTGATATGTACATGGAACCAAACCCTCTCCTCCTGTTCCTACTGTATTGCCACAGTTGTTCATGCTACACAATGGGAGCCATTCTAGTTTCTTCTTTTTCCTTATGTGTTTCTTGTTGGGAGAGTTTTTCAGGGGTATCTTCAATTTCTGAAAGTCTTGTAAGCAAGGTGTATTGCTGTAAATTATCTTCACAAGGATATCTGTAGAATGAAGGAGGGGCCTTGATGATAGAGGTGGTATCTCTCTCTGTAGCAAAGTGGAAATTTGCTTACAGCCTTGGAAGATTGAGTATATCCCTGTAGAGAAAACGGCAGGCACACTTAATGGCCAGGATGGAAGTTATGGGTTCCCTAAACTCAGGGTTCTTTTTCTGTAATGAAATCTACCATGTGAGCAGGTGTCATCCAGACTTTTCTTTTTTTCTTTTTGTAATCCCCTGTAGACATGGAGCCTTAGGAAACTGGTACAAAAAATGCAGATACTCTGGCTCTGCTATTCCTATGATTAATAAATTATATTTTATCTCTGACCCAGAAGAATTGTGGCTGCTGTCAGCATCCATGAAACTGTAGAAGGCTAAATTGTTAATCTGCAAGAAGAGCATAGACTTACTATAGTTCTTGACATCGCTGTCACTCACGTATCTATGCCTCCCTCAAACTAGACATAGAACTTTATATTTTCCCATCAGAGCTTTCCTCCTTTTTTTTGAAACCCAATTTCTTTCTATTTTTTTTTGAATTGTACTTTAAGTTCTGGGGTACGTGTTCAGAACATGCAGGTTTGTTACATAGGTATACACATGCCATGGTGGTTGGCTGCATCCATCATCCTGTCAACTACATTAGGTATTTCTCCTAATACTAGCCCTCCCTTAGTTCCCCACTCCCCAACAGGCCCCAGTGTGTGATGTTCCCCTCTCTGTGTCCATGTGTTCTCATTGTTCAACTCCCACTGAAGAGTGAGAACATGCAGTGTTTGCTTTTCTGTTCTTGTGTTAGTTTGCTGAGAATGATGTTGAAACCCAATTTCTGTAGCTACTTAATAGCATCCCTGAGGTTCTCTTGCCCATATTGCCTCGCTCTTCTTCTTAATGTTCCTCAATGTTGCTGCCTAAATGATCTTTCTAAGATAAAAACTGCATCATTCTCCTGATAAAACATTGTGTTGCCTTCCCCAAGAAGATGATCATGGAGCAATCACAAATTCATGGATTACAGATTCTATAGAGTGGCATCAAAATGTCATGAACAACTCCCCTAACCTCATTCTTCCACTTAACTCCTGGTATCCCCAAAGTATGTACAATATTCTAATCTTGGCAAACTATGGATTCTTCAAATTCGCACTCTTCTACATTCATGCTTTTGCCTATCCCATGGTGGTAAGCAAGAATGGCCCACCACACTCTCCACCCCATCGAAGCCTGGTGAATCTTATCCATCATTCAGGACTCAACTACTATTCTATTCTAGAAAGAAATTAAATCCTGTCATTCACTTGCCAATCTGACTTAGATATATATCTCTTACTCTTATTGCACCTTAAACACATTTCCAGAATTAGGTTTCTAGAATTGTGTCATATCTGTTGGTTTCTGCATTTGTATTATCTGCTAAGGAAGAAAGTCATGCCTTCCCTCCTTGTGTCCTCTATATCACACAGTTCCCAGAAAAATGTAGGTGCACATTGATCCTTTCATAGATGCATGAATGAGTGCACACTAATAATTGACGCAAAATGTAAGCCTGTTCTGGAAAGAGACACATACTCAAGTTAGTAATATGAGGGCTTTTGATGAAGTTGTCTTCAGTATACACAAAATGTAGATCAACAGTTCACTACCTGTTCATTATGATCATTACTGACCCATCATTATGCAAGAATTATAAAATATCATCAATGAATTCGCCATTCAATAATTTCTTGAGCTCTGTTGACACAGCTGGCCTTTGTAGACGTTATTGACTTCATGCCGGTCGGTTTAAAAACACTCAAAACAGCCATTGCAACAACTCTACATGAATGAACCCAAGTTTAATAGTAAAAACAGGATCTTCCTGAGTTCCTCTTGTGGGAAACCCGAGAACCGTGTCTGAAAAGTGTGCGATAAAAACACCCAAATTTTGCTCTTTCACGTCAGAAGAATGTCAACTGTCAGGAAGAAGGAGCACTCTGTAGCTGCTTCCTAGTGGATTTAAACACATCCCTTTGCTTCCTCCCACAAAGTTTACACTGCTGTCCCAGGAGCAGCAAAGCAAAGGAAGCAGGAGCAAATCTTATTTGGAGCAAGATGGCCAAATGAGGAAAGGAAAGAACAAGAGACCAGGGAGAGTTATGACTCTGGACCCCAGAGAAACAGCGCATGGCCTTCCTCACACTCTCTCCTGTGTGTGTTTTCATAGCCTCTCAGTTTCAGTTCATTTAGCAGTCCCAGGAACCAATTCCAAGTGGGAAAGATGTGACTCAGTGAAGAACTCTGAAATGTGACATGCCTTGGCTTCACTGCTTGAACCTAGGAGGCAGCTTCACTCACTTCCAAAGGCCACATCATCTCAGGTATCAGCCTGAGGCACATACAGCATGGTAACTACTCTTCAAGCTCAGGTGCCAGGAGGAACCTGTGATTAGCCAGTGTCATCTCATCAAAGTGCAAAGAAAAGGGGCTGGCAGCAGTCGCTCAAAGGAGGGAAATCCAACCAAGATTCCTAACTGAAATCAAAGGCTTGTTCTATGGAGCAAGGGTGGACATGGGGACAGATAGTTCCTCTGTGAGACAGCTTTGATGTTGCCCTTTAGAAAACATGCCTCTTCTCCAAGCTCTGCACACACACTGGGCTGCCACCCACAATTCTACCTCTACCACCCAGAAGAAACCCCCAGGTGGCATGGCTTTTCCTCACACTGAGAATGAAGAGGAGGGCAGTAGGGATGCCCGTGACCTCCCGGCACCAGGCACTGTGCAGCTGGTTTTCTGCTGCCGCGGAGAGCTGGTGGGAAGGGTCTGTGCCGAGTTTGAACTGGCATATTTCTAAAGTCTTTTTTGTAATGAAATATTTATGACAGGAAATCAAGTTAGACATTCCTGAAGCCAGCAAGAGTTTAAGAACACACTGTCCTATCCTCCCCGGACATGTAAATGCAGTTAATTTTTTTGCAGGACGACCAAAGTACCTCATTCCTTTACATTTAACCTGAGCCACTGAAGGAATGCAAACATTGATGTGGAGCCAGCCCTCTGGTAAAGGATCACGGTATGCTAGCCACACAAGGAAATCCCCCCGCCACCAGAATTGACATTGCAGAGTGAGCTATGAATAGAAAGTTTGTGCATGATTATGAATATGGATAAAATACATCACTCATGGCCAGGGAATGGCAAGCAAGGTTGAAAAACGCATATTTTGGATGGCAGAATATTTTCAAAAATATATTTAAAGAAAAATAAACACAGATTGTGTGTGTTCATTTACTGTTTGAAGGACCTTTGGGGGAAAGAGACATCAACAACTTTTCTATCCAAACCATTTGCTTTTCCTTGTGTTTTTGAGCACCGAGCTGGACCCTCCGGGAAGGAAGAGGGGTCTTGTAGAGTGCAGAGTAAGTAGTTTTGCTGGCAGGCATTATACCCTTTCCTGTAGAAGGCAAGCAGTTGAGTCTTTGAGTATGCCAGGGAAGGACCATGTGGCTCAGGGAGATGTGCTCAGCTCACTCCTATTAGCACTTGTTTACTCCTCCTTCAGCCTTGGAAGGATTCTGCTGGCTTCTGTATTTTGTGCTCTCATCTTTTTCCTTCTAGATTATTTATGAACATGAATACTGCATCTATACTGTTAAGCATTCAGATGAAAACAAAATGTGCCATTTTGTGTTGTAAAAAGAGGGCTGGGCTTTGGCAAAATTAAGAAAAAGGAAAATGGGTTTTTTTGTGCCCATCCTACTTTGATAACTATATTCCATTATAGCAAGCCCCTTCCTCCTCTTACAGGAGCCCAAGTCTTCTGTTTTCTTTGTATGCCCAGAGTCACTCATTTCCATGGCACCCAAACATGCGCTGTCTGGATTGGATGTCTTACTCAATATGCCCCTGTCTCTATTACTCTCTTCCCCTTCAACTAATCTCACCTGCTCTCCTTCCCATTGCCTTGGGACCCTGTGATCCAATGTGATATATTTAATTAATCTGATAATGCAGCAGATTATTCCGTGGTTGATTCCAGGTAACATATTCCATTTAATAGGGATACTAACATTTTTCATTTCCTCTCTTGTTCACTACCTGAGAATCTCCCCAACTCAGAGCATTTAGTGAAAGCAACCTGAACAGCAAGACACACTGCCAAATTTGATTGGGTCATGTATTGATGCATGACCTAAAGAAGAGTAATCTATAGGCTGATCAGCAGCCTATGACATCATCTGATGCAGGAAGACTTTGCCCAAATGGAGATATATTGTGTACTGATTTTATTATTTATCAGGGACCTTAAATAAGAAGTCTACCAATTTTTATCGTCTGAATTGAGAGGTCATAATGTAGAACACTAAGGGCTGTGGGTAGAAGGTTTAGGTTCCAGTTTTCAGGTTCAGTGCACATGAGACCCAGCTATGCTGTTTCAGCTGTAGGTTATCATGGTACCCTGCTCCTGACCCAGAGCTTTCCTCTCAAGCAAGACAGCATAGATGAGAACAACAAGTATCTCCTGGGGATTATGCCTTCTTTCTAGGAAGGACTCTGTCTTGTTCCTGTCAACCACTGGATTACCTAAGAGTTCTCAGAATAATTGAATAAGGAAAAAAACATCTATGACAACCCTGTGAGTTAAATAAGTCTGTTCCTAGGTTTATGAAAATTTGAGTAAGTCAGTTTATGACTCATGGACTAAAACAAGAAATCTATGTATCACTTCCTAACCCATCAATAATTATAGCCACATCTTCTATCATACCCATTGTTGACTGTAAATTAACTTTATGTAAAAGTTAGATGTTCCTTTGTTGACTGAAGCCAATTACCTCTGCATGAGACAGCCTCTAGAATACAGGGATACTATCTTTTATCTTGTTTTGTAAGTCATGTTGCCTAGTGGTTACTCCTATGAGTGTTGAGTAAACGTCATTTGAAGGTGCTCATGCCAATGCTAATGTTGATGTGTGTGATGATGATATGGATAGACCTAAACTTAAGATGCATCATGTGTAATTACAGTGTAAAACTAAGTGATGTTCTGTTGTCTATTTCCTGTCTCTCTTACTAGGAAGTAAGATCCATGCAGACAGAGCCTTGTTTGCTACTATTACATCCCTAATGCCCAGAACAGTGCCTTTAATATACTAGACACTTAATAAACATTTGTTAAATGAAAGATATTTAAAAAACTTGAAGAGGAAGTCATTTCCCCTTCCATTATCCAAACTTCAGTATTTGGCCTATGGCAGACTGTGTTTTTCTCCATGCTATGCCAGACCCAATTCTTGACATTAGTCTATGACTGCTGTTACCCCAGATTTTAATGAATGGTTCACCTACTTGGTACATTTTTTTTTTGATAATGTGGTATTTTTGGAAGGCACATACCTGATAATATTTCTTATGCCTGACACTGATGTGGTAACTACAAAAACATACCCCAAATATATGCTCTTGTTATTAAGTAATTTGTCAGTGTTTGAATAGGAGGCAAGGGAGGATGTTTTGGTAGAATTTAGGAGTAGAAAAAGCAAAATTGACTGTCTGTGTTCCTCTCTCAGATCTGCCTTGTGATTTTATAAATAAATATTGTACATACATATACACACACACAAAATAAAACACACACACACACACGTGGCTTATAAAAATAGATAATTAGAAAAAACTGGCATGTACCTCAGTTTAAGAAAGCTAACATTTCTACAAAACTCTTTGGAAAACTGATGGAGGATTATCTTCCAAATTTCTTAAAGATTACTTGGAAAGTATCTTTACATGAAAAAATAGCTTAAATACTGAATTCAGATCAATTTTCTATGAGTTTAGTTTCTCTAGGAGAGAAAAAACAGTCAGGTAATGATTTATAAGAAGATTTTCATGGTTTGTTTTACTGTCATTTTTGCCTGAGAGAATGTTTCACGAGAATCACTCAAAATTTAGTAGATTCCACTTGTTTTGCAGCAATCCCAGAAAAGAAATAAAGAGCTAATATATGCAATTATTGCAACAAATCAGTCTTATTGAATATCATTGTTTCTCTCCATTGTTTGGAAAAGTATTTAGAAGTAAGAGAAGCATTACTTGAAGCTGGGAAGCGAAGATTTATAAGTAAGTGAGAATTATTCCAGTTATTTTACTTGTTTGTACAACTGATGTGCACATTACGCATCTCCTGCAGATATTTGCAGCATGGACTCTCTCATCTTTGTGGCTGTGAATATCTCCAGATATTTCATGACCAGCTCACCTTAGAGCTTTTTGGCATCAAAAGGTATCAATACTTTATCAACTGTGAAAAATTCTTATCAAATATCATATTTACCCTTTGGTGGTAGAAAATACAATTTTCTGAAAAACAAAGAAAGCCCAAACTTCCAATTTGAAATGCACAACATTCGGGAAACATGAAGTATATGACTACCATTTGACTTCAGTCATCTCAGGAACTGCAATGTTTAGCCAGGGGAGAAATGGCTGCCTAACAGATAACCCATATCATGTTGACCTATTTATTAACTTCTTAGTGTTATTAGCTGATATTTTTCTTTTGCTTTCTGTGCTTTTTTTTTTTTTTTTTTTTTTTTTAAGATGGAGTCTTGCTCTGTCGCTCAGGCTGGAATGCAATGGTGCAATCTCCACTCACTGCAACCTCCGCCTCCTGGATTCAAGCAATTCTCCTGCCTCAGCCTCCTGAATAGCTGGGATTACAGGTGCACATCACCATGCCTGGCTAATTTGTGTGTGTGTGTGTGTGTGTGTGTGTGTGTGTGTGTGTGTGTGTGTGTGTTTGGTAGAGACAGGGTTCCACCATGTTGGTCAGGCTGGTCTCGAACTCCTGACTTCATGATGCTCCTGCTTTGGCCTCCCAAAGTGTTGGGATTACAGGCATGAGCCATTGCACCTGCCCTGTGCTTTTTTCAGTTAAGTTCTTTTCCATATATGTAAATGGATCAGATAACCAAATTATCATTAAGAAAATGTAAGTAGAAAGTTGAAAAGGGAATTAATCCTCTTACACATTTTCAAGACAATAACAAAATAATCTTTAAAAAATTAATATGACAGAACCGAAGTTTCCTGTATAATTATTAGGCTATACACTTCATAGTGGTAGAAACAATGGAAATCTTGTTTACTGCAGAATACCAAGGGCCGACCACAGTGCCTGACATGTAGAAATTACACAACACATACTTACTGATAGACTGGAACATAGGGAATATGTTCTGGCAAAAAAGTCAGTTCACAAATCTATTCTTAGCCAAGGGGCATGCCAAGCAGAAGCAGTGCTAACCAGAAAAAGTGCTCTTCAAGGAAATGATGAAAAACACATACATAATTCTGAGAAGTAAACACCTTTAAAATTTTTAGTAAAGCCTTCTATGTTCAACACCATTTGAAGAATTTTACAAATTAGAAGTCAGTGTTGACCAGGCGTGGTGGCTCATGCCTGTAATCCCAGCACTTTGGGAGGCCAAAGCAGGTGGATCAGAAGGTTGAGAGATTGAGAACCTCCCGGCCAATATAGTGAAACCCTGTCTCTACTAAAAATACAAAAATTAGCTGGGCATCGTGGCATGCACCTGCAGTCCATCTCAAAAAAAGAAAAATAATAATAAGTCAGTGTTTTGAATAAACTGAGAGCCTGAACAGTTGTTTCCAGCTTTTTAAATGTGAAAAGCAGATTTTTCCTCTTTAATTTCCAGGAAAAACCTGAAATTAATCAGCATTATTGCAGGGACTATTCTTATGGCTCCACTCTCAAAGAATACGTAGAGAAGCACCATGAAGCAGAGTAGCCACAATGACAAGAACAAAGCCAAATACACAAATACAGGTTGCAGACGCAAAAGGCCGAGGATGTATGTAAACCAGTATTAAATGGAAAAACTTTGGGGTCATAAACATCTAATCATAATTGATATAAGCTTGCTTTTATTTTACAAAATAAAATATATTTTTTGAAATTTTCATACACAGTAATAGAACGCAGATGTAAGATAGAAAGTAAAAGATAAGATTATGAGCTTTAATTGTACAATAATGGTGCTTCCTTAGAGGGTTTGGGCAGGGAATGGAGATGGTAAGATGAGTTTTGAAAGGTTTGAGAAGAAATGCAGGAGGACACTCACAGGATGTCCCTCCTCCTGTTTATAAATGGAACATTATCCATTACCTAAGAAGACCTCTGAGTACCCTTCTAGAATGCTATATCCTTTCCTCTTCAAGCAGAAGTGACTACTGAGCTGCATTATGGCTGCTGTTACTTGAATCTAGACAGGGGTTTGTGATAGCACCAGTCAATGTAGCATGCAGAAAAGATGCCATGTGGCTACCGAGGCTAGGAAGGAGCTTCTGCTTGGCTCTTTCTCTCAGGATGCTTGTCCTGGGAACCCAGGCTTCACCTGTGAAAAAGCAGGCCACATGCAGAGGCCATGTGCTGGCTGACAGCTTCTGCTAACCTTCCTGGCCAAAATGAGCAGGAAGCACCAGACCTGTAAGTGAAAGAGTCTCCAGATGACTCCACATCACAGCCTGTCTCCCAGTGAGGCCTCCGACATCATGGACAGTGTCCTTCCCTTCCTCTGGCAAATTCATGACCCACAGAAATGATGAGAGATAATGAGTAACAATTGATGTTTTAACTCCTCTGTTTTGGGGTAATTATCATGCAACAACAGATAATGAATGTGCCACTTTACCATGTGGTTTTTCTCCTTTTCTGATATATGCTAAGTTCTGCCATATATTGCTTTTATATAATATATGGCTTTTGAATTTTATATGAAAATAGCATCATACTTGATCTATTCATCTGAAATGTTCTTTTATTCACAGTTATATTCTTGATATTTATCTATCTATCTATCTAGGTCTAGAGCTAAATTTATTTTCATAGCTATACAGTCATGTGTCGTTTCATAAAACCAAAATTATTGATTGGTTAATACTGAGGATGACAGAAATTTTTGTTTTCTTTTTTGGTGTCTTTGGTATTAAAAACAGCACATTCTTATATGTGTTTTTAATACCACCACACCATTTATGGTGGTGGTGCACAAATGCAAGAGTTCTCTCAGGTATAGATATTATCTATAACTTTGAGATCAATCCTATGATGTTTATAAAAGTTAAGGCCCAGTATGGGTCAATTTTCAAAAATTTTGCTTTGAAAGTATAAGTATCCTCTATTTGCCATGTAAAGTATTTTGTCTTTTTTTTATTTTTATTTTCGCTCTTGTTAGCCAGGCTGGAGTGCAATGGTGCGATCTCGGCCCACCGCAACCTCCGCCTCCTGGGTTCAGGCAATTCTCCTGCCTCAGCCTCCTGAGTAGCTGGGATTACAGGCACGCGTCACCACGCCTAGCTAATTTTTTTGTATTTTTAGTAGAGACGGAGTTTCACCATGTTGACCAGGATGGTTTGGATCTCTTAACCTCGTGATCCACCCGCCTCAGCCTCCCAAAGTGCTGGCATTACAGGCGTGAGCCACCGCGCCCGGCCCGTATTTTGTATGTTTTTATGTTTTGTGTTAGTAGAGTTCTTCAAATATAACCTTTCTTATTTATTTCTTACTATTAATTGCTCACAGGTATTAAAATCTGGTATTTTGCAAATTTTATCTATTTCTCCTTGTACTTCTGACAGTTTTTGGTTTATACATTTGAAGGAAGTCATATCAGGTGAAATTATGTTTAGTATTAATATCTCTTCCTTATTAATGAATTATTTTATCCTTATTCGATAAATATTCACAAAGTCCATATTGCTTTATCAGCTTTATTGTAATTAGTTTTTCCTAGTATATATTTGCCATACTTGTAAATTTTAATTTTTATCTATATATTATCATTGTGGTTATTAGATAAGATGGATTTAGTTTCTAATGTCATCTGAAATATTTATATTGAAGCTTTTACTGAACATGCAGTTTTTATTGTTATTTATATATTTGGATTCATTTCTACTTTCTTATTTTGTATTTTCTATTTGCCCTGAACGTACCATATTTCTGTTTTTTTCTATGACGTTTTCTAAACTCCAGAAAGATTTATTGTTATCATTTATATGGTAAATCAGTATTTTTTAGATGTACATATAATTTGCTTGCATTTTAATCATTATTTTTCCTTACATATTTACATCTGGGATCATTGTCTTTCTTCCCGAATTACATCTTATGACTTTTGAGTGTGAAGGAGATACTCTGTTAGTGGGAAATTGTCTCAGATTTTGCTTGGCTAAAAATTTATTTCTTTCATCTTCATTCTTGAATTTCCTGTGAAGTTTTTGTAACTTTCTGCTAATATTTAGTTTTTTTCTCAGCACATTGGGGATTTTGTTACACTCTCTTCTGGCTTTTAATTTTACTATTTTTTTTTAGTTATCTCCAATCTAACTGGTATTCATTTATATAGTTTCTTTTATTTCTAGCTAGATTTTTAAAATAAGCTTCATTGAGGTATAATTTACATACCTTACAGTTCACTAATTGTATACACACAATTATCTCTTTAATAGGATAAAAATTTTTTCATTGCTTTTGTTTTTTTTCCTAATTTTACTCTGATATACTTAGATGAGATTTTCTTTTTATTTATCTAGTTTGGGATTCATTTGACTAATTGGATTCTTGAACCGTGGGTAGGAGCTATTCTTTATTTCTGAAAAATGATCAGCCATTATTCCTTCAAATATTTCTTCTCCACCACTAATTCTATGACTCTAATTTAATGTGTGTTAGACCTTCTCGCTTTATCTTCCATGTCTCTTAAATTTTCTTACAAATATTCTATTTCTTCCCTCTGTACTTTGTTTCCATAATTTTTTCAAGTCTTCTAATCCATAAACACCAATGTTAAAATTGACTATTGAGTGTTTAATGTCCATTTTTGGTATTTTTCTAGAAGTTCAATTTTTACTTTTGGAAATTGTGCTTCACAGTTATTTTATACTATCTTGGATCATATTTTGCATTACTTTTTTATTACTTTTAGAACATGAAACATATTATTTTATATTATAGTCTAATTTTTACCAGCATGAGTCTGCTGGCTATAATTATTATAGCTGGCTCACACATATTATGGTTTGTGTCCTTCTGTATTTTATTATTTTTGATTCACATTTCTTGAAGTTTTAGGTGAAGAAATTAATTGAGGTCTGAGTTTCAAGAGTTCATCCAGAGAAAGTCTGGATTTGCTTTGCTAGGTGCCTAGTGACATTGACAACCTGTTATCATTCTACAGTTTTAACTTCAAGATTCCCAAAACTATCTAGTTGTTGGAAAAGTGGTTTGCAAAACCATGTGAGCTACAACTTATGACTAGAAGTTTTCAGGGAAGATGTTTTATTTCTCTACCTAGCACTAAGATTAGCACAGTTGTTTTTCTTTGTAGTCCCCAGAGTAAACTTAAATGGTCTTATTTCTAGTTTAGTCTTCCACTGAAGACATAAGCTTTGGGGTTCTATTTTTGTGTAGAGTGGAAGAATACATTCTGGTCTATAATTTGAATAGGACTTGGGTTTTATCTCCTGTCCTCTGCGCACATGAAGCCATGAAATTAAGCTCAAAACCACCAGGTTTTAGTGAATACCTTCAGGATAAAAGTAGCATTTGGCTTACTCCTCTAGTTTATATTTTATCTATGTTTTGACCTCAATTGTCCTTTAATTTATTGCCAAAATATTGAAACATTTTATTAATAATTTTTTACAGCAGGAAGTTGGTCAGAAAGACTAGTCCACCATACTGCCATAATCAATAGTTGTGTTTCATATTTTTAATATAAAAATATTAAATGTGACATCACGAAGATGTATCATTTTTCACTAACCTTTCTATGCCTATATGTCAATATATCTCATCTGTTATATGTATTCTCTTTATGCAGAGGTAAGTTACTTAACCCTTATGTCTAATTTAAATTGAGAATAATCCTGGCACCTGTTTTATAAGTGTCTTTTGCAGGTTAAATGAGCAAATGTACCTAAAATACTAGAGTGCTTGGTATGGCATTTAATGCTGACAAAAACCTAGCTATTGCTTTTTTTATTTCTATACTCTATTGAGAAAAAAAAGACTTCTGTGGCTAACACACTCTATGAAAGGTTAGAAAGCCCTGCTCAAAGACGTACTCGCTTACTCATCTGAAACTAACAGAAGTTTGAAAGAGATTTTCTGCTAATAAAATGCCAGAAATTTCTATCAATGGTTTAAGTAAGAAGACAATGAACATATGTAATGTGCATTCCTAATCAAGTAGCAACAGCAATGATAAAAGAAAAAAATCAGAGTATTTCAAGAAAAAAATGAAAGAAATAGATGGAAGCAATTAATACTAGATTGTTAACACTGTTTTCTAGAATAATGGTTTTATGAGCTATTGTGCTTATGATTTGTAGGCAGCTGGCTTTGCTAACACTCATGTACACTTTATTATAGATATTCTTAACCTCTATGCTTCATGTCTTTCTGAATTTAGACCATTGTTATCCCTTATGTTCTGAGAAAGGAGGGATTTGAGCAGGTGATTTGTAAAGAATTCTAGACCGTGAGATTATGTCACCAAAACATAACTAAGCTCATTGATGGGTAGAGAACTAATTCGGGAGGCCATGAACTTGGGCTTTCAGAACAGTAAGTTCATAAAAATCAGGGACAAAGATAATCAGTACTCTGAAGATTGCAAAGTGTTTAATGAAGACACTAAAGTTATCTGGATGCTCTGTTGTCATTTGCTGCGTCTGCTTTTGTGAATGTTGATGATAACAAAGACTAAGAAAGTCTTTATCTCCTTTATAACCTGGATCACTGGGATTTTTTAAAGGATAGATTTCTTTGGCATTTTATTTTTCTAAATTTTAAGATGAATCTTCAATGAATGAAAGGTGATTTAGGGACAATATCTCTGGAAGCAGGATGCTGTTTATTCAGATTGGGGACAAGCCTGTGTGGCTTGCATTTTCAGCTTCCCACAGTGTTATGGAAACAGAAGTCAGCCTTGGCCTGGAAAAATGGCTCTCTGTCATTCTCTGGATGTGCATCTTCAGGGAACAGGCTGCCAAAACAAACAGGCACCATTAGATTCCTTTCCATCTCCCACGGAAGAGTGGCCTTATTGAGGATGAGCTCTAGAATGGTGAGAAAGGATTTATTCACCCATCACTGCTTTTGCCCTCCCCTAATTCTTAGACCCCTCACTTGAACCCTGCGGGGGATGCAGACAATCAGCATAGGAATGTTTTTGTAAACACTGTTTTTCAGACAGTCCTTCATCAATGAAAAAAATGAGGACAGCCTGGACCCTTCTTCTGCCTTTGCTGTTGTTGACTGGCTCAGGAATAATTGGACCGTTGGCATTTAAAATGTGACTTTGCTGTTAAGCATGGCTTTTATAGACCTACATATATATACAAATATATTTAATCTAAAGTTCTCATTAGTGGTGTCTGAGATTTGTTCTTGCTGTTTAATAAGAGAAAGTGTCATAATGTTACGAGCTGGAAAAGATCTTAGAGATTAATTAATGCAACGCCTCTTTGTATATACAAAACATACCTTGCTTGTGACCCAATGATTCATAACCACTCAAAAAATGCAAATTATGTGAAATTTCTTGAATATTTCCATAAATTTGCTTGCCATTCCCGAACTCTTTTGAAAACAGTTCTTTTAAAGGGCAATAGGTCCAAGAGACCTTTTAAAACTTAAGAGTGAGAAATTCATTATTGATGAATGCCTATTGTGAGACCAATGAGAAGATACCTTAAATTGGGGGAAAGAAAAGTCCATTATTATGTATCAGCAATGTAAGTGCCATTATTATAATCATCTGATCCTCAGAACATCTTTTGAGGTCATGTTTTCAAGCTAACAAGCCAAAAGAAAATATTTCTTTTATGGCCTGGTGTGTTCTAAGCCTTAAACTTGGTATCTTGAAGGACATGGGAAAAATGAAAGGCAGTTATTGCTCACTGAGAGCTGGCAGAGATGAAGATATTGCAATGCCTTTGTGAATCGGGGAACATAATTGCATAGCACATATCAACAGCAGATCTGGGTGAAAAGGTAGATCAAGGGTAATTGGGGGAAAACTTCACAAAAGAGATGAGATTGGAGTTTGATTATGATTATAAAGAGAAATCTTTTGGTTTTGCTCCATTTAGCATGGTCATCAGCACAAAGAACCTCTTTGAGTTGACATTAAAGAGCTATTACTGACCACTTCGCTGAATGACATAACAAGCAAAGGAATCATGTGGATTTTCCAGACCACACACCCACTAATAAATAATTGGATCTTCTGCTCTCTAAGTGGTACTGTTTCAATTATCAGAACTGTTTTCTAAGTTAAAATACGGTGCCTGGTGGAAAGAAATGTAGGTTTAGAAACACTGACACAACAGGGAATACACATTATATGACTTTTTCAGTTGCAGTATTTTGTAGCATTTAGCCCCCAATATCCTAAGTGTGTTTTTCAGATTTTCCTACATTAGGTCTCATAGCAGTAGGTAGAAGATAGAAGAAAAGCATTTTTGCAACTTATTGATGATATCACAACAGGAACAGCAAAGTCAAATTTATAGAACAAAATGTCTTGGCTAAAGTTTGTTCAGCAGCATAGCATAGTGTATAAGGAAAAGCAACGACTGCCCCTTGTAAAAGTGTTATAAAATTATGCCACACACACATAATTATATATACAAATCAGAATACTAACCACCTGGCCCAACAGATTTTCAACTAGTTTCAGATATACTCCATTATTTTACTCAAAGACTGTATTCATAACTTTTTATGAAATGAAAAGATATATAATTTACTAAAGCCAGAGCTAATTTTACAGTACATGCACACACACATACATACATATAAATAGCATATATTTATTTATAGCATGTGCACACATATGTACATAAATACATATATAAATTAACATAAAGCTATAGCTTACACATATGTATATATACTCACATACATAAATAGCCTATAAATCTATTTATAACACAATACACATTTTCTTGAAATGGAAGTCAGTGTTGACTTAAATACACCTTAAAGACGTTTTTGTTACAGAATTTGCTATTAAAGTAAATGTTTTCCTAAGTTAGTGATGGTTTCAGGGGTCAGAAGAAATCTCTAACTTATTTTGCAAATGACTCGAACAGGATCTAAAAGTCGGTGTGCCCACATGTTCTCACTTATAAGTGGATGCTGAACACATGGACACAGGGAGGGGGACATCACACACCGGGGCTTGTCAGGGGGTGGGGGGTTAGGGGAGAGAGAGCAGGGGGTGGGGGTATAGGGGAGGGATAGCTTTAGAAGAAATACCTAATGTAGATGACCGGGTGATGGATGCAGCAAACCACAATGGCACGTGTGTACCTATGTAACAAACCTGCAGGTTCTGCACATGTACACCAGAACTGAAAGTGTAATAATAAAAATAAATAAATAAATAAATAAATAAATAAATAAATAAAAGTCTGTGTGCATCTGTTAAGATCTATATGTCCTCTGAATCAAATGTATGTAGGAAATGCAGATGTACATCAATTGGAAGAGAATTTGTTTTCTAGGCCTCCATAAGAATCTTTCATTGCATTTATGTGGTTATTATAAACAGGCTTTGTTATGATTTTTCTAGAGATCTGCTTTACAATTTTAAGTGCAAACAAATAACATGGTCAGTTTACATCTCTAAGAAGAATTTTGGCATAGGATGTTTTCCCGGGTAGGTCGAAAATATTCCATCTCCACAATAAGTACACAGACTTGTTTCTACTTGATCAATGACTTGAGTAATTAGAAATCTGTGTATAAGACCAGCACTGTAACCAAGATCCAATTTAGGAAAAGATCTCTCAGATATGAGCAGTTTTCCTTCAGGGAATACTTCAGTCACTTGGATCAAGTGCCTTATATTAATTCATCACTAGCCATTTTAAAAATGATTTACAACCACTGTAAGAATAACTGTTCACAGGCCGGGTGCGGTGGCTCATGCCTGCAATCCCAGCACTTTGGGAGGCCAAGGTGGGCGGATCGCAAGGTCAAGAGATCGAGACCATCTTGGCCAACATAGTGAAACCCTGTCTCTACTAAAATGTAAAAATTAGCTGGGCGTGGAGGTGCGTGTCTGTAGTCCCAGCTACTCGGGAGGCTGAGGCAGGAGAATTGCTTGAACCCAGGAGGTGGAGGTTGCAGTGAGCCTAGATCGAGCCACTGCACTCCAGCCTGGTGCCCAGCGACAGAGCAAGACTCTGTCTCCAAAAAAAAAAAAAAGAATTACTGTTCAATAACAACTTTTGATAACTGCCCCCAAAATACAAATTCATTATAAGACTTTCTCAAAATACAGATCCCTGGTTTCTGAAGTTGCAAAGAATATTTTAGCATCTTTAAGTACAGGGTTTGATGATCTGAACTCCTGTAAATATTTGAAAGAGTATAATGCAGAGTATGCACTCAGCTTATTTGTAGATATAAACTCAGGTATTTGTTAAGCAAATAAAGAAAATAAATATCACCTAAGATAATTATGTGTTTTGTTTTTTAAAAGGTATGACATAAAAACTTTAACAGACTTGTAAAACTTTTCAATGATTTTTTAAAAATTTACCAAAAAAGCAGCCATTTGGAATTTACAAGTAGCTGGTAAATCATCCTAGGAAATTGTCCTGTTGTTGAGGATATGCGTCAAGAAAAGACAGACAACAATCCTTTCCTCATGGAGTTTGCATTCTCAGAAAGCTAGAGCACAGACCACGTGTGGGCATAGTTTTATAAAAATAATAATAATAAATGATGGTCCTGAAATTTAGCAGTTTGAATATTTATCTTTTTTCCAGAGATAAACATAGAACAGTCATGAAATTAAATTATTTAGAATTCTTTTTAGGCATTCCAGAGAAAAAATTTGAAAAATCTTAACGACAGTTTTTTTGGTTTGTTTTTTTCTCCAGCTCTAAATAAGAAATGAGTGAAAGAAACTGTAGTAACTACCTGCCTATCAGAATTTCATGTCTCATTTTTTGGCCCCACAGCTAGGCCTGCTCTGTGCTCTTATTCGTCCTTTTATCAGTGTCTACTGTCTTTATTTAGATTTGCCATTTTCAGCGCTTTGGGAGGCAGATGTGGCTTTAGGCCAGAAGTTTGGGACCAGCCTGGGCAACACAGTGAGACTCCACCTCTATGAAAAATTAATTGGATGTGGTCGTGTGTGCACCTGTAGTCATACCTACCCAGGAGGCTGAGGTGGGAGGATCACTTGAGCCCAGGAGTTGAAGGCTGCAGTGAGCTATGACCATGACACTGCATTCCAGGCTAGATGACAGAGCAAGATCCAGTCCCTAAAAAAACAAAGGCTTTGCTGTTTTGGTTGACAACTCAGAATTATGTTAAATAATGAAGCAATTTATTAGTTATTTCTGTTAAATTACCTAATCATTTTGACCATTATGTGAACAAATGAATTTCTTGCTCATCAATTAGTTTGTTATGTTTGGAACACATTAGCCAGGCAGTCGATGAGAATACAGTCTTGCTTCACTGAACTCTGGGACATCATAATAAACTTGCTCCTCAACAAATTTGAGTTATTTAGTGCTGCCCCATCTGTTAATAGGACTAAAAGAATGTTGTTGAAGAACTGGCTGTTAACAGTTCCAAACCCATTACAGAGGCCAGTGGTCAAACAAACTTGAGCCCCTTTATATAGAAGAACTGCATTTGTGAATTTCTCTTTATATATCTGGAGTTAGTTTGGTGCTATGATCACTCTAGTTGCTGGAAAAAAAAAAATACTCCAAGCTGTGATATCACAGACCTCTTTGACACCAGGTTTGGTCATAGGTCTCTGTCACAGTCAGATTTTCCCTCCTAATAGTTCTAGAATATGTTGTCCAGTAGATTTAGTCTGCTAGACCTTAAAATGAGCTACATTTTGCCCATTGAAGGACATAAGTAATTCGAAGGAGGATTAGGAGGACACAAATATTCTAGCGATATGGAAATTTTCTCAGAATCAAGGAAGACTTTCTAAATATCCTCTGTAATTTGGAGTGTCTAAGGCATATTTCATATTCCCAGGTCTAGAAGATGACCTAAGATCCAGTCTTCTGCCTAGGTGTTAATTTGGGATTCAAGCGTGAGTAGTTCTGGGTGCCTATCAAAGCTCTGCCACTATTTATGAAAGCTTTGCCAAGATATTTGCTCTTCTATGCCTTTCATTTATAAAGTAATTATATGTTTTTATGGAGATTTGTAGGCTAATGAGTAAACAAAAAACAGGGCTTGACTTTGTACTCAATAGGAATTGGCTTATTACTAATCGATTTAGGTTCAATTTTATTTTGTGCCAGATTTTCAGTTCCTGAGTGAATGTTATCTAAAGCCATGTATTTCAAACTATTCAGGATACATAAGTAGGTAGTACTCATTATGAAATACTTTACAGTATTCTATATAGTAGAATAGACTAGAACATATTCAAGAGCACCACATAATTATAAGCATGTGCATTCTTTCCTGAAAAATTTGTTTCAGATTATATATGTGGAATCTGATGTAAAATGTGTTTCTTAATGTGAGTCATATGCCACAAGCTAGAAAAACACTGAATAAAACTTTACTCTTTTAAATCATTTTGTTTAATCTGATAGAAACTGACCCGTGCTCTTGGTGGAACAGAGAGGTCCATCATGCAAAAATGCTGAATTTCCTAGTTTTTATTTTGTTCTGTTAAATTGAATTTTCCAGTAGTTTAGTGATTTAAAACAATGGATGAGGCTCTAAGTGGGAATTATATTAAGTGATTTAGCTTTACACTAGCCAATGGTTTCACAAGATTGGCCCAGAATCTGTGAGTTTATTGCTTAAAATTAGTTATCTTGTGCCAAATGTACCCTTCCAAGAAGAAAACATTAAGACATAAATTACATTCTATCATTGATTCAGTGAGATTATAGCCAGACTGCATTGTTATAATAATAGCAAAGATAACACAGTTGGTAAAAAAAAATCTTTTAAAAAATAAGCAGGTAAAAATGAATTCTTCTTCCTGTCTGTACTCACAAATCTGTTGCATATAATGTAACAGTACTACTTTATAATTAGTTTCACCTGTCTTAGGTTAGCTGTATCTAGTAGATGAAGGGAATTCCTAATGAAATGGTTAAAACCAATTGAATAAACATTCTTGGTAACTAATGACAAGAGTCCAAGAATATAGGGACCTGATTCTTTCATTTTCCCAGCTTCAGGGAATTAAAGTCTCACAAAACATGTGTTTCTCTCAGTGTTTTCCACTCCAACAGAAGTTTCCTTTGTAAGACTCCTGCAAATAGCATACCAATGGGTAAAGGAACAGCCTTTAAAAAATCTGTTCTGTTTCTCCCCCAGATTTTTCAAATATATTAACTTTGGTTTCAACTTCTCTTTCCCACAGAAAAAGTGGGGGAAAAGTGCTTGTTTTCATCTGGCCTGGGCTGCAATGTTTTCCTTCAGTACAGAGAGTAGTTGAGAGGGCATCTGTCTGGGTCACAAAGACAGATCTCATCTGTGTTTTTCAATGTGCAGGTAGGTGGTCTCAGTGTCTTTGGCAGAATACAGTAGATGGATAATAAAATGACTTCAGGACAAAGTACCCTTGTCAACCTGCCGTCAAAGACTATATAATTCCTTCTCTGCTAGTATGACAGGGTTGTTCTTTTCAATGTTGCAAACCTTCAGAAAACCCCCAACTTTGTAGAGTAAGGAATTCCAAATGAGTCCTTCCTTGAAAAAAAAGAAAAGAAAATTCTTCAAGACATGTGCAGACCACATCAGTGATACATGAACCACAGCCGAGTTTTGTAAATGTCTTGTGAACAACCTAAGAACCACATCAGTGACCCATAGCCATGGTGAACAGCTGTTGAGAGAATCATCTTCCAACCATAGAAAAGACATGCAGAACACTGGAACCACACAAGCTAGTTTGACTTATGCAACTGATAAGGAGTAAAATTCTGCCAATCATTCTGTTCATAGAAGTAAAGCCATGAAGCCTTATGATCAATTAAATCAGATCTACCATACTATTTTGCAGAAATATTTTATATCATTAATATATATTTAGAGATTCCTGATTATGCAAATTATGGTCAGTGAAGTGTTAGTGGCTTGGGGAAGGTACTAGGTAGTCTTAGCTAGTTAGTTATATTTGAAATAACCAAGTTATTTCATATTCATTAGCATATCTGTATGATAATACATTTCTTTCATCCTATTAACTTTAGCTTCATTTCCATGTTATTTTTTAAATATATGGTAAAAAAGAGAAAGCAAACAAAGAAGATACTGAATTCTCAGTTACTTAGGCATTGCAGATTTAAATTACCTTTAAAGGATACAAAAGAGCTGAGTGGAAATCTGGGATGGGTATATAAAGAAATGGTACTTTTCCAAAGTCTAGAAGAAGAGATTGAAAGATGACACAAATAACATTTTAAAATGCTTATATAAGAGGTATGCTTAAGTAATATTTCCTGTGAAAGCATCTATAGTCTATTTAGTAGAAGCATCCAGGCAGAGTAGAAGTTCCTGGATTAAATCACTTCAAGAGCATAAAACATTACCTTCTACTTTTTTTTTTTTGAGATAGAGTTTCTCTCTTGTTGCCCAGGCTAGAGTGCAATGGTGCGATCTCGGCTCGCCACAGTCTCCGCCTCCTGGGTTCAAGTGATTCTCCTGACTCAGCCTCCAGAGTAGCTGGGATTATAGGCATATGCCACCACGCCTGGCTAATTTTGCATTTTTAGTAGAGACAGGGTTTCTCCATGTTGGTCAGGCTGGTCTTGAACTCCTGACCTCACATGATCCACCTGCCTTGACCTCCCAAAGTTCTGGAATTACAGGCATGAGCCACCACACACAGCTTTACCTTTTACTTTTAAGTATGAGATCACTAGTGAAATATAGAATTTTTATAGCACATTATTACTATTATTTGCATCTTCAAAGTCATTTTTTAACTTCCACAATATATTCTTATTTCAATCATTTTATGATTAAACTTAGTTATGACAATTATTCAAATTCAAATACCACATAGATGTCTTCACTACTACTATTTTATAGTTGCACTAGCAATTTAGTTCTATGCATTATTGCATGAATAGCATTAAGCCAATGAAGAACAGGTTATGAATTCAGTCCTTGGGCAATCTATTTAAACTTTCCAAAGTCACAGAAAGCAGCTTTGTTTCAGCCAGCCCTTCACAAGTATAGACTTTTCATCCTGCAGTAGATTGGATAGGAAATACGGGTAGAGTTCCATCTTTAATGCTGAGTGCACCACTGGAACCCTAGGACTTAGAGCCAGTGAGTTCTACAAACTTTTTATTTTCATTTCAATGATTATCAATCATCAAATGGGTCAGAAATACTGAACCAAAACCACAGATGCTATATATGGCTACATAATTTAGAACCAAAGAAAGCTTTTGATAACAAGCAAAAGTGTAAGTATTACACGAACCTCTGAGAATCTCAGTATTGGGAGATAAATTGAGTTTTTCTCTGGGCCTCCATGTTATATATAATTGCTATTTTTACTGTATACTGTTTTGTCTCATTTGTTCTTCAAAGTTCCAATGATAAGCCTCCCATTACTTTTCTTGATGGGGATTCCATGATCTGAGAAGTCTCATCAATAGGAAGTTTATCCTAGTGTGGTTCTTGTGTTTTTAACCAGACATTTTTGAGGTATTAATGTAGTCCAAATATTTCTGTGTTAGCCACATAAATTTTATGGGAATCAGTCCATTTATTTTTATTTAGGGAGGAACCTGTCAGGAATTTCTTTTACCAGAGAACAGACACTTTTTGTGATTATTATTTGTTCTTTGTAGAATACTGATGAAGTTTTTGATATGTTAAAAGTCCAACACAGCTGAGAATTAAAAGGTCATGCTTATGGAAGAGAAAATAATTTCTATCTCGGCAGCTGACAAAATGAAAAAAGAATTATGAGTTTGGGTCTCATGGTTTACTGCTATTTGCATTGCTACTTCAATTATTTCAACTGTATTGATTGGTAGATTTGGTAAATAAATGAATCAATTCACTGAAAACTTATTCCTGCTGGTGTTTAATTCCTCAGAGATGAAACAGTCATTTGGTTGACTTTCCCCACCCCCACTTTTTTGTCATATTCTTGCCAAAATGGAGATAAGAATTAATCCTTGGTGGTGAGGAAAAGTCAATTCTAAATGGAAAGCACCCTAATTGTATTTTGATTAGGCTATTGAGCATAGAGCTCAAATATAAAGATAGTAGGGGAGGAAATATCATTGATAGCTCTTCACAAAGGAGTGCTGGAATAGTATAGGGAAGGCAATATTACTCATGTTATTTAATTATAAGGGGAAAAGATAAAAAGGAAGGAAGAGATAATTTTTTAAAAATAAATTTCTTTCATCATAATTTTCTCTGGCCTCATATGACCTCTGCTCTTATTATGTTCAAAAATAAGTTACTTACTTCCTAGATGCAATGGGGGTATAGGCAGTGGGTAAATACATATATTCCAAATGAGAGAAACTGGCCAAGCATAAGGGACTACAGGCCCTGTGAAAGTTCAAAATCTAGCAGGGTAGTCAAATCTTAAAGCTCCAAAATGATGTCCTTTGACTCCATGTCTCACACCCAGGTCATGCTGATGCAAGAGATGGGCTCCCATGGCCTTGGCCAGCTACACCCCTGTGACTTGCAGAGTACAGCCCCACTCCTGGCTCCTTTCACAGGCTGATATTGAGTGTCTGTGGCTTTTCCAGGCACACAGTGCAAGCTGTCGGTGGATCTACATTCTGGGATCTGGAGAATATTGGCCCTATTTTCACAGCTTCACTAGGCAGTGCCCCAGGAGGGACTCTGCGTGGTGGCTCCCAGCCCACATTTCCCTTTTGCACTGCCATAGCAGAGGTTCTCCAATGAGGACTCTGTCCCTGCAGCACACTTCTGCCTGGACATCCAGGCATTTCCATACATCCTCTGAAATTTAGCTAGAGGTTCCCAAACCTCAATTCTTAACTTCTGTGAACCCACAGGCCCAACAAAACATAGAAGCTACCAAGGCTTGGGGCTAGCACCCTCTGAATCCATGGCCCAAGCTGTATCTTGGCCCCTTTTAGTCATCACTGGGATGCAGGACACAAAGTCCCAAGACTTCACAAAGCAGCAAGGCCTGGGCCCAGGCCATAAAACCATTTTTTCCTTATAGGCCTCCAGGCCTCCAGGCTGCCAGTCCAGGCCTATAATGGGAAGGGCTGCCATGAAGACCTCTAACATCCCCTGGAGACATTTTCTGATTGTCTTGGTGATTAACATTTGGCTTCTTATTACTTATGCAATTTTCTGCAGCTGGCTTGAATTTCTCCTCAGAAAATGGGTTTTTCTTTTCTATCACACTGTCAGGCTGCATATTTTCTGAACTTTATGCTCTAATTCCCTTTTAAACATAAGTTTCAATTCCAAACCATATCTTTGTGAATACATAAAACTGAATGCTTTTAACAGCACCCAAGTTGCATCCTAATTCTTTGCTGCTTAGAAATTACTTCTGCCAGGAATTTTATAGGGTTAGGTCTTATGTTTAAATCTATCTGTAGTTAATTTTTGTGTAGGTGTAAGAAGAAAACCTAGGCAACACTGTTCAGGACGTAGACATAGGCAAGGACTTCATGACTAAAACACCAAAAGCAATGGCAACAAAAGAAAAAATAGACAAATGGGACCTAAATAAACTTAAGAGCTTCTGTACAGCAAAGAAGCAATCATTAGAGTGAACCAACACTCTAATGATTTTTAGCACTCTTTTTTTCTTCCAATGAATGGAAAAAATTTTTCACAAGCTACCCATCTGACAGAGGACTAATATCTAGAATCTACAAAGAACTAAAGCAGATTTACAAGAAAAAAAAACAAACAACTCCATCAAAAAGTGAGCAAAGGATATGTAAACTTTTCAAAAGAAGACATTTATGTGGCCAAGAAACATGAAAAAAAATGCTCATAATCACTGGTCATTAGAGAAATGCAAATCAAAGCCACATTGAGATACCATCTCAAGCCAGTTAGAAGGGCAATCATTAAAAAATCTGGAGACAACAGATGCTGGTGAGGATGTGGAGAAATAGGAGCACTTTTATACTGGTGGTGGGAGTGTAAATTAGTTCAACCATTGTGGAAGACAGTGTGGCAATTCCTCAAGGATCTAGAACTAGAAATTCCATTTGACCCAGCAATTCCATTACTGGATATATACCCAAAGGATTATAAATCATTATATTATAAAGACACGTGCACATGTATGTTCATTGTGGCATTGTTTACAACAGCAAAGACCTGGAACCAACCCAAATGCCCATCAATGATAGATCGGATAAAGAAAATGTGGCACATACACCATGGAATACTATGCAGACAAAGAAAAAGATGAGTTCATGTCCTTTGCAGGGACATGAATGAATCTGGAAACCATCGTTCTCAGCAAACTAACACAAGAACAGAAAACCAAACACTACGTGTTCTCACTCATAGGTGGGTGTTGAACAATGAGAACACATGGACACAGGGAGGGTAACATCACAAACTGGAGTCTGTGGGAGGATAAGGGAGGGATAGCAGTGGGTGGGGAGGTTGGGGAGGGATAACATGGGGAGAAATGCCTGATGTAGGTGACGGGGGTATAGAGGCAGCAAACCACCATGGCACATGTGTACCTATGCAAAAATCCTGCCAGTTCTGCTCATGTACCCCAGAATTTAAGGTATAATAAAAAACAGAAATTTCTTGTGCTAGATACTGTAAATAATCTCTCTCAAGTTAAAAGTTCTACACATCTCTAGGGCAGGGGCAAAATGCTGCCAGTCTCTTTGCTAAAACATAGCAAGAGTCACCTTTATTCTTGTTCCTAACAAGTTCCTCATCTCTATCTGAGACCACCTCAGCCTGAACTTCATCGTCCATATCACTATCAGCAATTTGGTCAAAGCCATTCAACAAATCTCTAGGAAGCTCCAAACTTTCCTACATCTTCCTGTCTTCTTCTGAGATCTCCAAATGGCTCCAACCTCTTCCCATTACCCAGTTCCAAAGTGATTTCCACATTTTTGGGTATGTTTATAACAGCACTCCACTGTCTGTGGTACCAATTTGCTGTATTAGTCTGCTCTCATCCTGCTATAAAGGACTGCCTGAGACCAGATAATTGATAAAGGAAAGAGGTTATATTGACTCACAGTTCCACATGGCTTGGAAGGCCTGAGGAAACTAACAATCATGTAAGAAGGGGAACCAAATATGTCCTTCTTCCCATGATGACAGGAAGGAGAAGTGCTGAGCAAAAGGAAGTAAAGCCCCTTTTAAAATCATCAGATCTAATGAGAATTCACTATCCTGAGAACAGCAGCATGGGGGTAACTGCCCCCATTATTCAATTACCTTACACCATGTCCCTCCACCACATGTAGGGACTATGGGGACTATAATTCAAGAAGGCATTTGGGTGGGGACACAGCTAAGCCCTATCAATGCCCTATAACATAATCTCAATATATCAGGCAAACTAATTTGTTAGTCTGGTCATCCAACTTCCACCTGTTTCCCTATAAGCTAATCTTAATATAGCATCCAGAGGAATCCATTGAAAACAAGTCAGAGAGTGTTATATTCCCATTCAGAATTCACCAGTGGCTTCCCTTCTCACTGAATCCAAAGCTAAAGGTCTTACAAAAGTTTACAAGGCCATGTGTGACCTGATCATCATAGCCTTTCTGCAGCTCTCCCCACTCTTCCCTCATTCAAGTGATCCTAGTATTCTTGCTGTTCCTCAAACATACCAGGCATTCTCCTCGTATGGGCTTTTATTCCAGTTGTTCTCTTTAACTGAAAAGCTCTTCTCACAGATAACTGATACCTTTTTCAAAGTCATCTTGGAATCTAAAAGAGTCTAACTCATAGAAGTAGAGAATAGAATGGTGGTTACCAGAAGTTGGGCAGGGACGGGGGTGGATGGGGAAAGGGGAGATGCTGGTTAATGGGTACAAAGTTTCAACTAGGTAAGAGGAGTAAGTTCTGGTATTCGATTACACAGCATATGGACTATATTTAATAGTAACGTATTTTACATTTTTTAATTGCTAAAAGAATTTTAAATGTTATCACCACAAAAAAATGATAAATATTTAGGTTATGTAAATATTCAGTAGCCTGCTTTGATCACTTCATAATGTATGTATGTATCCAAACATCACATTGTAACCAATAAATATATACTATTACTTTTAATTAAAAATAAAATAAAACCTTAAAAACACCCATTGCTTTTCCTTAAATTCACTCTATTGATGAGGCCTTCCTCGACAAATCTATTGCATTTTCCTTGCACTCTGACATTCCATATTCGCCTCTTCCATTTTTGTTCTGCATAGAATTTAATACCAGCTGTCACACTATATGTTTTACTTACGTTTATATTTGTCTTTTTTTTGTTGTTGGAATTAAGTTCGATGTTTAGTTTACTCCTGTTTCTCCAGTGCTTCAAAAAGTACTTGGCACATAGAAGGTAATACACGAATAGTTGTTGAGTAAATCAATAAAATAAGAGATAGTATAATTGTTGCGTAAAGGAAGGGAAAATTTATGAAGAGATTTGTGAGTGATTCAACGAAAATTCTGCTCAGGGAAAATTTAAAAAGCTAAAAGTCTCCTCCAAAACTCTTTAAAAAAAACTGTTCATTTTTTTAGTTCTCTGAGCCTCAAACTCCTTATCTATAAATTGAGAATAATAAAATACATATATTATAAGATGTTGCAAAGACTAAATGAAAAGAGAGTAAAGAATGAAGTAATGTTCCTGGCATGTAGGTGGCAGCGTAACTTTAATACATATTACTTTTCATACCACTTTTATTTACTGTTGTCTAGGGAAACCCTAAAATTATCTTAAGAGCCCCACCTTGGACAGTATTATTCTTCTCTTAAGTTCTTACCTAATTGAAAATGTGCCCAAAAGTGGAAAAAAGGTCCAACTCACCCACTCACCAATCAACCAAACAAAAACAGATGTTAATAAAAAAGAAAGTCTGAGACTTCTTTCACGCTTCTCAAAGTTTTTGTTGCTCCTCCTTTTGAAAAATCAGTTGGTCTTTGTCCAAATTCTACAAGATAGAAATGTATGAAATTATTTATTTATATGTAATTTCTGTGTAGATGTGTTTGCAATCCATTTATAAGCTTATCTTCATATATGTAGGTATGCTTCATACATGAAGCTATATCTCCATATGTGCAGCTATGCGTAGAGATGCTTGTCCAAAAATCATTCACTGGATACCTTAAATATGAAAGGCAAATTAGTGACATGTTTACCCTAAGTGCTGTGATGTTTCTGATTATTTTGGAAAGTGAAAAAGATACATAAAGAAAATGTAAATATTGTATTAACTGCCCTAATGGCTACCTTCAATATGACTCTGATATTAACAAAGCCCAGGTAAACAAATTGGGATTTCTAACATCCCTTCCCAGCCTAAATGAATTAATTCTCAACTTGAGAAACTGTTAAGTGTATGCTTTATTTTCATATACAAAAATATTGTATATCATTCCAGGATCCTCTGAACCCTGATGTTTTCAATCCCATGTTCTGGATTTGGTTGTAAGAACAAGGCTTTAACAGCATTATCATTGCAATGGAACAGCACAGATTTATTGTCAAAAACTTTGGAGTAGATTTTAGCAGCTGTGTTTCACCCCTTTAAAGAGCCCTTAGACCACTAGCCAATAATCAACCACAGAAATACATGAATCGTCTTTCCTTTTCTTAATTTATCTCTGAAGGGGATACTAAGCTTCATATGACCATCTTTTTCTGAAGAATTAGTTCTTTGTTCAGCTTCTTTGACTTTAACAAGAACATCTTGATAGGTGACTTAACAACGGGGTGTGAGAGAAACCAGTGTTGCTTCCAGGCACGTAAGGCATGGGGGTTGTCCATGGACATAAAATTACTCCTCTGCCACAGAATCTGCTGGCTGCCATTTTGTCTGATACCTGAGTTCAGAAAGCCAATGGAAATATTGTATATTCAGGGTATAATGAACAAACAACCGTGAGAAAGGATTACTGCTAATCTTTGGCATGAGAAACTAATTAAAATGTTATTGTTTTAATGCTACGCCATACGCAAGTAATCTATTAGCGCCACAAGAATATTTCCTAATGGCTTAAGATTGAGTGGACTCTGGAGATGAGTTTGGGAAAGCAAAGGAAGGCTTAAAGAGATAGGCTAAGGGAAACTATGCTGGAGTCCTTCTTCAGCCCAACTGCACTCAAATAATTCTATATCTCTAAAGGGCTTTCACTTTACTCTTTTTCTTGTCTCTTCCCATTGTGCCTTTTCCCTCCATATTTCTCTTGTTATGCAAAAGATTGACTCCTTGCTCCTATTTTTGCAAGTGAAAGAAGAAAGCAACTCCCTCCTAACTCAGTTTTCTTTCGAATTATTTTATTCCAGGTTAACTTTCTTCCCTTTTGCTGGAAGTAGGAATGCTGTATTTGATTTGGAGAAATATATATTGGGAAAAATAAGGCCATTCTTGGCTGTTGTTATTTGGGAATACTTTTTATTTCTTTTTGTGTCACTTAGAGTGCAAATCAAATCTTTTGGAATGTAGTCAACCTCTATTAACATATATTTAATGATTTGGACAGAGAATTTATAAAACATTATGTCTCCTCTTCAAGGGAATTTTACTTTCTATGTGGTTCAGGAGTTTCGGTATCTGGATCTCATTCTGAAATAAGTAAAATGCCAAATGGATGCATAAGAAACATTAGCAGGGCTGGGCACAGTGGCTCACGCCTGTAATCCCAGCACTTTGGGAGGCCAATGTGGGTGGATCATCTGAGGTCAGGAGTTCAAGACCAGCCTGGCCAACATGGCAAAAACCTCGTTTCTACTAAAAATACAAAAGTTAGCTGGGTGTGCTGGTGTGGGCCTGTAATCCCAGCTACTGGGAGGCTGAGGCAGAAGAATTCTTGAACCCAGGAGGTGGAGGTTGTATTGAGCCAAGATTGCACCACTGCTCCAGCCTGGGCGACAGAACGAGACTCCATCTTAGAAAAAAAAGAAAAAAAATTAGCGGGTAATTTCTGCTCTGACACTAGCTATGTGAATCTGAGCAATGTAGTTAAACTTTCTAGGCCTTGGCTTTAAATTAAGTTTTGACTACATGTGTGAGACCTCAGGAATATGTTGTAGGAAAAGTGAATCTTGAAATGGGTTGACAGTAAACTGGAATTTCATTCCCTAAAGAATGCAACAGAGAAAGGAATGTTTGGGGCTGCTCTAATACCATTAATCCATTTAACTCAGAAACTATAATACCATTTATCACAGAGTGGCTCCTCAGATTCAAAGTGATAGAAGACTACTAAGGCAGGACTTATGAGAAATTGTAAGCAACTGCCAAGAGTTTAGAAGACCAGCTGAAGCTCCTATCTGAGAAAGATGGAGTCAGTGCCTGGGTACATTGGACTTTTCCTTGGTGATTCTTTAATCAGGGAAAATGCTTATGCATATTTCACTTTTCGGGTGATTCTGGGAACTGAAAGTGACTTAAGAGTAAGGACCATTCTATTTGTGCGTGCGTGTGTGTGTGTGTGTGTGTGGTGTGTATGCACATGTGTGCATTTCATTTGCTCTGATCTTTTATTCATTTTATAAAAATCTCTCTGCCCATTACATCTTTTGGGTCATTTGACTTGACTCATTGCCTTACATGACATCTGCATCTTGTAAAATTTTCCTAGTTGTATATTTTCAGTTTAAACGTGTTCTTGACAGTTTTACTGTTACAAAATGAACTTGTTTGTGCTAGCATTTGCCAATTCACAGATGTCTTATTTATAGGATAAGAGAGGCCATTTGTCTTATTTAGAAAACAGATTATGAGTCTTCACAGTCTTAATATTCTTCTTATCTATAAAAGCTATGAGCATAGAACTGATCCAAATCTATTTAACCTTTGATTGGCCAAAACCCAGAATAATGGAGTTAAACAAATAGTTGGAAAAGAATTTCTCACTGCCCAAATCTATTTCTCAATCCTTCGTGTATTTTAATAATTTAGGTGGTCAAATGCCTTATGCAGTGCATGCTGCTGAGATATGTTTGCTGAGATATATTTTATATGACTACCTTTATTGGAAGCTGATTGTCAAACAGCATAACAGGCGAGGGGCTTCTTTGTATAACAGGAGAGGAGCTTCTTCCTAGTGAATTCAGAGATCAGTGTTTACTTATATAAGAAACACATTCAGTAATTCAATGGATCATGTCTGTTTATTGCTTACCATATTTACCGGTCATTGTTGCTTTTGAGTATAGAGTGATAATCAATTCAGACATGATCTTTCTTTTCACTAAGGCCAAACACAAAAAAAGCAGACAATTATAGCATCATATTTAAACTGACAGGATAAGGCCCTAGTCAGAGGGATATGTAACCCAGACTATGGGGTCAGAAAAGACTTCTCGAAAGGTGTGAAATCTATGATGCTAAGACCTAGAAAGTGAATAAATGGAAGTGTTACGGTTAACTACTTTAGTATAACAACCGTCAAACATAGTGACATAAAGCAATCATTTTACTATATTTTACAGTTTTATAGGTTAGGAATTTGCACAGGGCTTGACTGGGAGATGCTGATGCTTGTGTGATTCTTATGCAGTGGGTTGTGTTTTAAGCCCCATCAACTGGAGCATTCTGTCTTTCATAGTGGCTCAAGGCTCATGCAGAGCCCTCTGAGATGAAGATGGAATCCGTGAGACCTTCTCTGACCAAGGCTCAGCATGACTTCCTCACTATTTCAGTGGTTCCAGGAGAGTCATAGAGAAAGCCCAGATTCAGGAAAAAGGATACACAAGGTCATCAATAGAACAATTTTCACAATAGAATGTTCTGTGGCAGTGGAATACATGATGTTTGTCTCCTTTTCTCTTTATCAATAAGTTATACTCATCTCTAGGAGCTGCTCTTTGTAAGGTTTTCCCAAATATTCCTAGACACTTCTCCTGACAAAGTTGCAGCACTTGCCGGTTTCTCAGAGGGAGGAAGAAATCATGGAAGTCATTGGCCGTGATCTGCTGGCATTAGAACCTTGTCCTAGTTGTCAGAAATGTTTAAATTATTCAAGCCAAGTTTAACTTATAAAATAAATACTCCTATGACACGAAAAGCCTCATACAGTCTGTATATGACACCCTTACTAATGTAATGAGCTAATGTTAGCTGGTCTCTTTCATCACTCCACACCATGTTGTTTTTGCATAATGTAAAGTCCTTTTCTGAATTTAAGGCAAGCCTCTAATCTCACTAATTTATTCTGTTGACTAATCTCATGTGTTTTCCTCCTGGTGATTGGTGCCAAGGGAAAACTGGCCAAAGATCTGAGGAGGCTTATAGGATGACATTTCATATACCACGATGCTAAAAAAAATAAAATCTGATATGGAAAAATTAACATGAGATCAACCTGTTTCTATTGCTAATGAAAGTGAAGGGATAGTGTTCCTTCATTTTCAATATTTTGACATTTTTAAGTAGGTATAAAAAGTCCCTTTGTCACACATTTTATGCCCTTGAAACAAATAACTTCCAGGCTACAAAACAAAACTATATACGTTTTGTAAAATGTTAATTTTTAATTTTTGTGGATACATAATAGGTGTATATACTTATCATTTACATGAGATATTTTGATACAGGCATGTAATGCATCATAATCACCTCAGGGTAAATGGATTATCCATCACCTCGAGCATTTATCCTGTACGTACAAACAATCCAATTATACTCTTTTAGTTATTTTAAAATGTACAGTTAAATTAGTTTTTACTATATTCATCCAGTTGTGCTAGCAAATGTTAGGTCTTATTTATTGTTTCTATTTTTTCTACCCATTAGCCTTTCAGACTTCTTCCCCAGACCTTGGCTACTCTTCCCAACCTCTGGGAACCATCCTTCAGTTCTCTAGCTCCATGAGTTCAATTGAAAAACTATATATAGTTTTGATTGTGCCAGAAATGGTCTAGTCAAAACCAAAGACTTTTTTTCTTCCGGTTCTGGGTAGATCCTTAATGTGAGTTGCTTACACATTAAGTCCACTGTTTATAGAATGTTCTTTCTTATAGAAAGAACATTTCACCTAATAGGCCAAACATTTTTCTCTTGGGTGATTTTTTTTTAAGTTTCAGTATGTCGGAATATATAATTTTGAGGACATCCTTACTCTCCTGTGTTCTCATCTTTTTTTTTTTTTTTTTTTTTTTTTTTTTTTTGTAGAAGGGAAATAGCTACATGGACTTTTGTTGACAGTGTATTCAAACTATGTTTTTCAATATATCTACTTCAAGATTATGTATCTTCTATCTGATTATTTACTTGTCAAGTTTGATATACATGATTAGAAAGTAACAGTGCTGTCATGGTTAGTATCATTTTTCACTACAATTAAGAAAATAACGTACATATTTTGATTTTAGGATAATAGTAATGTTTAATATTATTATACTGACCACTAGATGGAGACAAGCCCTCCTCGCTTCACTCATGATAGTTTTCTCATGGTTGAGTAGAAACCTGCAACAAAGAGTCAGCCCGTTACAGTACTAGATGTTCAGAATTACAACAGATATATTATTAGAAGGTTTTATTACCGTCAGCATCATAAGTCTCAGAAGCTTGTTAATCTGAGGAATGTGCCATGGTTTATACAAAGCATTTTCTATTATTACTGAAGTCATTTCCCAACTAAATAATAATGACATTATAAAAGCAAGTAATTCTTTTTCCAATAACTTATCTGGACATTCAAAACTTACAGGATTAGTTTGTTTCTTGCACTTTTTAAAAATTGGTTTTTTGAAACATTGAAGAGAGTTGCTCTATCACTGTGTTCTTAAGGAGATGTTTGGTGTTCAACTTTCAAGCAAGTTATTTACTTTGACATAAAATATAAAGAAAATATTTAGAAAAACTAACATAAATTCATACTCTATTACTTAGGTAATGTTTATCACCTAAGAGAGATTGATTTAATAAAATCTAGAGTCTATGCATTACTTTAAACCTTAGCATCCTCATAAGGTAAGATGCTAACATCTTACCTTAGAAGGATACTAATCTAAATTGCACCCTCCTAAGACAAGAATTTGTGCATTCTGTCCAGTGGTCTTCATATTTGCTCACATGTTTACCTTTATGTATCTTAAAGAAGAGAGCCATTTTTTTTCATTGTTTTTGAAGAGTCATATTTCCTGTGTATTGTAAAAAGTGAAATAAAATAATTTTAGGACACTGTTCTATCACTGTTTTTAATATTCTAATGAAATCTAAAGCCATATGATTATATATACTTGCATATAATATGAGAAATATAAGTATAAAGCAAATATTATATAAATATAAAGCCATATGATCTTTAGCGTCATCTATTTTTAAAACGCATGATCAGATTTTCATTTTAATGTTTCTCTTATACCCCTTGGACTCACGTTTTTCATTCAGTTTTCCTTCACAGAATATTATCCTAATATAACATTTTATGCTTGAAAGTCTTATTAAACACACTACAATATTTTTCTGGTACAAAATTATGTAACTCTGCCATTAAATTATATGTGCATTTATTATTTGGTTTTTGTGCATCTTTACCTACCAGAAAACAGACTCCATATGGACAGAAATTTGTTTTCTGTTTTGTTGCTGTAAAATTCTTCATATTTGAAACAGGGCTCAGTCCAGAGCAGATACTAACTAAATATTTTTTTAATGAATGAAGATGAAATTTAAAAGTTTTCAACTTTTGTATGATGAAGAGGCTCTATGTTTTAAATGTTACATCCTAGATTGCGTGATCATGACAATTACTATTAACATAAACCTTTAAAAAGTAATATAAAATATATTAAAATGTTGATAATTATTAAGACAAAAGTAAAGTGTTCTCAGAAAGGCAGTTTTTAGTGAGGTGAATGGAGATTTCCTTGTTTTCATTAAGTCACATATCCATTGGTGAATATTGCTTATTGCTGGACAGAGCTCAGCATCAATTATATTTCAACTTTTTATTTTCATAGATGTAAATACTAAAACAAGTTAATCATATAAATAATCACAAGTCTTTCTTTTTATTTTATTTTTAATTTATTAATTATACTTTAAAATCTGGGGTACATGTGCAGATCATGCAGGTTTGTTACATAGGTATACATGTGCTATGGGGGCGGTTTGCTGCATCCATTGCCCCATCAGCTACATTAGGTATTTCTCCTAATGCTATCCCCCACCAATACCCCAACCCTTGCTATTCCTCCCCTAGCTCCCACCCTCCAGGCCCTGGTGTGTGATGCTCCCCTCCCTGTGTCCGTGTGTTCTCATTGTTCAACAACCACTTATGAATGAGAACATGTAGTGTTTGGTTTTCTGTTCTTGTGGTCAGCTTGCTGAGAATGATGGTTTCCAGTTTCATCCATGTCCCTGCAAAGAACATGAACTCATATCACTGTATAATATTCCATGGTGTATATGTGCCACATTTTCTTTATCTAGTCTATCACTGATGGGCATTTGGGTTGGTTCCAAGTCTTTGCTATTGTGAACAGTGCTGCAATAAACATATGTGTGCATATGTCTTTATAATAGAATGATTTATAATCCTTTGGGTATCTGCCCAGTAATGGGATTGCTGGGTCAGATGGTATTTCTATTTCTAGATCCTTGAGGAATCACCACACTGTCTTCCACAATGGTTAAGCTAATTTACACTCCCACCAACAATGTAAAAGTGTTCCTATTTCTCCACATCCTCTCCAGCATCTGTTGTCTCCTGATTTTTTTAATGATTGCCATTCTAACTGGCATGAGGTAATCACAACTCTTTCAAATGCTCCTTAGATGCCAAATATCATATAGTTAATTTGTCATTGATATAATTGCAGTGATTCATTAGATAACGGGTCGATTAGGTTTTTCCTCAATGTGGTTGAAAGTTGAGTATTTAAAGTACCTTATTGGCAAGATGATGTTACCCAGAGGCACCATTTTTCCAACTGTCCATTTAATTTCTTAGAAATATATATCCCTAGATGTACTTTTGTTTAAAAAAAATGAAAAGTGGACAATCACAAAGAGAGGGGTAATAGTGAAAGAAAAGGAGTGAAGATATTGGCTTCAGTTCATCAGAGTTTCTTGGGTCCTCACGCAGATTAAGTGAAGAAAGAGTAAAAATGAAATTAAAGACCTAGAAATGTATTGCCTTAAAGCTGTACCTTCTACTGTGTATTAAATTTTTGTGTATATCCAGCTTATACTAATTGATAGGTCATAGTTCCAGGCTACCATTTAATTTCACTGTGGCAGCCTGAGTCCCATTACTTTGAGCTGACACAGCTATAGCAGAGTAATACCCTATCTGACAGTGGTGGAAACTGTGCCAGTCTTAATACCCCACAATAATGATAGGCAAGCTGTTCCAGTTGGGCAAATAAACTGATACATGGAGCATTAAATGATAATGCACTCATCTAACAGAATAATCTTCTCATCTGATGATCATGACTGGTCATAGGTCAATCCAGGGACAGTTGTGTTTTTCAACAGATTAGTCATCTGAGACAGAATAGAATATCTATTTAATATAAGAATTAAAATTTATTGAAAAATTGTTGAGATGCTTGCTGAATTAAATACATTGTTTCTAGTCTTCACAGTAATCTAACCTAATAAGACAAGTATTGCTATTGCCATCTGCTAATTAAAATATGAGGATAAAAGATGTTGAGTAACTTGCCTAAGGTCACATAAGTAATGAGAAGTAACACAGTGGTCACATAAAGAGTGCATATTGCAGTGTCCACTCCAAATAATAATAACAATAACCATAATAATTAACATTTATTGAGCATTCACTATGGGTAAGCTCAGTGTTCCAGCTGATGAACCTCAAGGATGGAGCATCAAGAAGTTTTGTTAGGAAACAGCAGAGCCAAGATTCAACTCAGGCGGCCTGAGTCCAGAGCCCAAACTCTTTTCTTTTCTTTGAGAGAGGGTCTAGCTCTGTTGTCCAGGCTGGAGTGCAATGGTGCGACCTTGGCTCACTGCAACCTCTGCCTCCTGGGTTCAAGAGATTCTCTTACTTCAGCCTCCCAGGTAGCTAGGACTACAGGTGTGTGCCACCATGCCCAGCTAATTTTTATTTCATAGAGATGGGATTTTACCATGTTGACCAGGCTGGTCTAGAACTCCTGACCTCAAGTAATCTGCCTACCTCAGCCTCCCAAAGTGCTGGGATTATAGGCATGAGTCCTCATGCCCGGCCAGAGCACAAATGCTTATTTACTCTCATATGGCACCTACAAAAGTAAATCATGAGAATTCAAACTACATTAGAACAACAGAAAGAGAACATCTCACTGACAAGAATCTAGAGGAAAGCCTGACATATAGAAAGCAAATAGAAGCAGAGCAGCATTAGGCAGATAATGGGAGCAGACACTAGAGAGGGGGTGGATGCTGAGGAGACAGAGGCAATAGTCACCCTCTGAGTAATTAATTGAGTGACGTAGCAAGATCATTTGGGAAAACAGACTTTCAGTATGTTACTCCTTGGCAAGCCAGGATGTCTGCATCCTGGAGGCACTAGCACGTGGGAGTTTGGGTCTGAGAAGTAAGGCAGAACTCCAAGTGGCTGCCAAGACTGAGAACTAGAGAATACTCACACCCAGGAGATCAGCTGCTGATGCACTTGGTCTAGTCGCACATTCTGCATCCTCAAGAACATCTCTCAGACACACTGCTGCACGAATTCCAGCAACTCAGTAAAATCCTTAACCCTTACCTGGGTTATGCAAATATGCAACAGACAATCTCATCAGGAATTTCAGCCATAAAATGAAGAGCACAATCAAGACTCATCAAATGTTAAAGAATACAGTAAAAGCAGGATGACATATTTAAGTACAGTAAACACATGACGCATATCTGAAAAACTCAGAATGCTGCAAGTGAACACTTACCCCATGAAAATAATTAAACAAATATCATAAAAATTAAAAAAATTCAAGTCAGTGCTGGTAGATGAAATAAAATTGATCACACATTAATAACTGTTGAAGATAATTTAATGATAAGTACATGGGTTTTATTATTTCCTTCTATTTTAACACATCTGAAATTTTCAATGATAAAAGACTAAAATCATATATTTAAAAAGCTAAATAGAAAAATCAATATGGTAGAAAATTAAGCCAAGGGATTCTTACTGAACATACCACAAAAGATAAAGAGAATGAACATATCAAAGAGAAATTAAGTGACAGGAAAGGCAGATCTTGCGGTTGTAACATCATCTTGTAGGAGATACCTGAGTGACGGGGCACAATATACAGTCATTTGCCCTATAATAACATTTTTGCCAACAACCAATGGCATATACGACAGTGGTACCAGAAGATTTTAATTCTATATTTTTACTATACTATGTACTAAGGGGTACAATGTAATATTGTGATATACGTGTAAAATGTGGAATGTTTAAATCAAGGTGAATATATCCATCACCTCAAATATTTACTCAGTTACTTTGAAATATTACTCAGTTACTTTGAAATACACAGTACATTATTAATAACTATAGCCACCGCATTGCACAATAGATCACAAAAACCTTATTTTTCCTGCCTAAAATGAAACCGTGTATCCTCTGACCAACTTCCTCCTATTCCCCTTCTACTCAGTCTCTAGGAAGCACCGTTCTACTCTGCTTCAATGAATTAAGTTGTTTTAGATTCCACATATAAGTAAGAATAAGCAGTATTTGTCTTTTTGTTTAAACACAGATGTCCTTTTCACACTCCAGCTTTCTCAATTATACTGATCCTTCTTTTCTATATTTCCGTAGTCATCCTTTGCATAGCCATAACCTAAAGAGTTATATTTAAATGCTTTTTATTTCCTCATTCACATAAATTGTGGTTTAAAGGACATTTTAACTTATCAAGTAAATGATGTGTCCCTTACTATTAGAAATCACTTAAATTTTTTTTCAATTATTCATATATTCAGGCATCCAAAGTCAGTGGATTTTTAATTGGCAGTGGATTCGAGCTCTAGCTCTTCTTTTATGCCCTGTCATGCCACTCAAGTGGTTAATGATCAAGAGACATCTACAGAATATTGGAGAAGCATAACAGGAATCATTAAGGCAAACATTTTACCATTTCATATGGGTTATTTTTCTTTATGTTCTTTCTCTTTTATGTAAAGGTTTTCGTATATCAATTTTTCATAAGAAGGAATAAGTATTTTTCTTAACCTTTTGAGTACCATTACCACTATTTTATCAGAAAGGTAAATATAAGTGATTTCAGATTTTACTATATTTTGATTGTTCCTGGAACGGAACTATCTTTATTCTCTGGAAAAACACGCTTAAGAAATAGAGAAAAGAAAAACATGTGTCCCCTCTTGTTAGCCTCCTGGCAGGGGCTGTGGCTCTGAAGAAAACTGTGGTCTCTTGAGACCAGGTAATGAGCAAAGCCACCTTCTGACTTCATGTCTGGATCTGCAAATTCCTAATTGTGCTTTGGAGCAGGAGCCTCAGACTGACATCGAATAAGCTGAGTTTGGACTTGGGTGGAGGAAGTGGCAAACTATCACACAAGAAGTGATGGTGACAGAGTGATAAAGGAAGAAAGAAAACAAGATCCTCCTTCTAAAATGAGACTGAAAATAAAACTGTTAATAAGAAATATGTAAAGGGAAAGATAGATTTATATATATATATATATTTTTTATTGCACTTAGGTTCTGGGGTACATGTGCAGATCATGCAGGATTGTTGCATAGGTACATACATGGCAATGTGGTTTGCTGCCTCCATCCCTCCATCACCTATATCTGGCATTCTTCCCATGTTATCCCTCCCCAACCTTCCTACCCCCCACTGTCCTTCCCCTATTCTCCCCCAACAGACCCCAGTGTGTGATGCTCCCCTTCCTGTGTCCATGTGTTTTCATCATTCAACACCCACCCTTGAGTGAGATCATGTGGTATTTGATTTTCTGTTCTTGTGTCAGTTTGCTGAGAATGATGATTTCCAGATACATCCATGTCCCTACAAAGGACACAAACTCATTGTTTTTCATGGCTGCATAGTATTCCATGGTATATATGTGCCACATTTTCCCTGTCCAGTCTATTGTTGATGAGCATTTGGGTTGGTTCCAAGTCTTTGCTATTGCAAACAGTGCTTCAATGAACATACGTGCGATTGTGTCTTTATAATAGAATGATTTATAATCCTTTGGATATATACCCAGTAATGGGATTGCTGCGTCAAATGGAATTTCTGTTTCTAGGTCCTTGAGGAATCACTACACTGCCTTCCACAATGGATGAACTAATTTACACTCCCACCAACAGTGTAAAGTGTTCCTATTTCTCCACATTCTCTCCAGCATCTGTTGTCTCCAGGTTTTTTAATGATTGTCCTTCTAACTGGTGTGAGATGGTATCTCCATGTGGTTTTGATTTGCGTTTCTCTATTGACCAGTGATGATGAGCATTTTTTCATGTTTGTTGGCCTCAAAGATGTCTTCTTTTGAAAAGTGTCTGTTCGTATCTGTCACCACTTTTGAATGGGGTTGTTTTTTCTTGTAAATCTGTTTTAGTTGAAAGACAGATTTCTAGTGAATTTATTGGAAAATAAAAGTGCTTGGAAAATAGATTAATATAGATTTAATTCAAGAAATAGAAATAGTGGAATAAGCTGAAATGAAAAAGAAAGGATGTTATAAATGTAAAAGCATAAATTTATAAAATGAAAACAAAGGAACAGTATCAGAAACTGAAATCTGGTTCTTTTTACAACACTGATAAAGTGGAAAAAAGACATAAATAAATAACAAATAAAATGACAATAGGACATAATTATAGATCCAATGGCAATTTTTGAAATCATGTATGAATGCTATTAATAACTGTCATCCAATAAATTTTAATATTTAGATACAATGCTTAGTTTATAGAAGAATCACCGAAAGTTGTATTAGAAAGAAATAGAAAAAATTTTAAAATAATAGCTATTAAACCTTGGCACAATTAAAGCAATTATTTCAGTATTCTAGAGTGTTCTAACCCCTTTCCCCAACATCGAGGCTAGAAAATTTTGTAAGAGAACTTTATAAAACTTTCAAGGAACAAATAATATCTACTATGTATAGACTGTGAAAGAAACAAAAATTATCCAACTGGTTCTATTCGATTAATTATGCTTATTTTCAAAGCCAAAAAAGATAGTACAAGAAAAGCCAACTACATGGACAAATATTGTTGTGACCCAGAGGTGAAAATTTAAAGTATTAGGAAATTAAATATAACATTTATTAAGGATATATTAATAGGTTAAAATAAGAAAGTTGTATAATGAACTTAATATTGTAGAAAGAAAATTTAAGAGAATATCATCATGACCTCATGATTGAAGAGGATTTCACTATGGATAAGTTGGATTATACAAATTTTAAGAACCTCTATTCAGCCGGAAATAAAAAACTCACTACAGACAAAGTTTTTAAAAATCTATAATTTGGAGTATGCATTGATGACTGTAATATCCAACGAAGGATTACTCTGAAGATATAAGAAATAAGTTCTACAAATATAGCAGAACCAAGTGATGGATTTGAATAAAATCCAATAGCTAAACTCCAGTAAGTACTATGAAAAAAGATGCTAGTAAAAAAATGGAATTTAAAAAATACACAACAGATTAACAAAAATATATCTATTGTTGACAATATCTAATGTTGAATAAGATCTGAAGCTTCGGGAAAATGTAAATTGCCCCATCTATTTTGAAGAGTAGTTTGGTTATACCAAATAGAGATGAAAACTAAATAATTTCTTATGTATGTGTTCAAAGAGATGTTTATGAAAATGTTCACAGCATCATTGAGTAATAGCAAAAAAAGAGGGAAAAACATTACACATATAAATTGTGGAAAAAATCTTGTAATAGATACGTTACAGCAGTGAAAATGAATGAACTACAGCTGCATATATCAATTTGATTGTTTTTCCCCAAGATGGCAGATTAGAGGCTTTCAGCATGCCTCAGACCCTTGGAAACAGCAATATAGTAGACAAAAACCAACTTTGTGTGCTTTAATTCAAGAAGGAAAATGGGAATTCACCAGAATCATGAAGCACACCCCAGATCCCTGGGAGGAGAATGCTGGCTAACAGCCTCTGTGACAGTGTCTGGCTGATAAAAGTCAGTGAAGCCCCAGTATACGTGAGAGAGGCAGAGAGCCTCCCTCTGTGACTCACCTTTCCTCCAGAGATCTGAGCAACCCCGGCCAAGAAAGAGCACTTTGTTTCCCCCATGTCCTTGAGCTAGCTTGGGCAGAGGCTTGGAGAGGCTGTGAGGGAAAGACATGGTCTTTCCCTAGACCTGGGATTAAGAGGATGCCATTTTTAATTTGGGAACATATCAATTCAGCCACTCTTAGGTAACCTAACAGCATGGTCATGCAGGCATTTTAATCTCAAGTCAGATTGGAGAGCCTGTTGTGGAGTAGCATAGGGACTTCTACAACCAGAACTGAGCAAAATGCCCCAGCAGTAGGTACTTGGATTGTGGTCTTCCTTATCACAAGCCTGGGCAGGAGGAGAGCTGCTACAGCTGCAATTTCTCCTGGGAAGGAAGACTTGAAGCCAAGACCAGCTTGGTGGCTTGGAACTGATCTGTGTGTGCCATTTCTGGGTGTCCCAGTCTGCTCCCCTGAGATCATGGTGCATCAGAGCCCTCTCCATTCTATGCCCAGGCAGATCTCCAGGCATTCAAAGCATTTATTTGCCTGATTTAGCAGCTTCAGCTGTACTACCTTTCTTGGGCATAGATTGTGGTACAGTGAGGCCCTTTCTGCTCCCTGTCCATGCAGACCTCCAGGGATTTGGAGCACACACTCACCTAGATCAGCAACCTGAACTGCCCCAAACTTCCTGTGAGAGATTTTGGTGCAGGGGGGACCTCTATGCTATACACCCAGGCACACAGCCCTCCAGGCATTCAGAGTACCTGCTTGCCCGATCCAGAAGCCTGAGTTATCCCAACCCTCCTCTGCAGAAATATTCATGTAGCAAGAGCCCTCTCCACTCCACTCCTGAGCAGATCTCCAGGCATTCAGGGCACACACTTACCTGGATCAGCAGCCTGAGCTGCCCCAGCCTACCTGTGCAGAGATTCCAGTGTGGGGAGGCCCCCTCTGCTTCATGACCAGGCAGATTTTCAGGAATTTAGAGGCATCTGTTCTTCTGCTTCACCAGCTTGAGGCACCCTGTCCTTTTTGTGTATAGATTATTATGTAGTGGGGCTCTTTCTGCTCTATACCAGGTAGATCTCCTCCAGGCATTTGGAGCACCAGATGGCCTGGATCAGCAACTTGTTCCACCCTGCCCTACCTGTGCAGAGATCCTAGTGTAGGGGGACTGTCTCTGCTACACACTCAAGCAGATCTTGAGGCATTCAGAGCATCTGCTTTCCTGGTCCCTAATCCTGAGTTGCTCCACCTCTCCATGCAGAGATTTTAAGGAAGCAGGTGCCCTGTCTCTGCTCCACACCCAGACAGATCTCCAGGCATCTGAGGCACACACTCTCCTGGATTAGGAGTTTAGGATATTCCACATCCTAGTTTGGAGAATTTGGAGACAGAGAGGTTTTCCAGTTTCATGCCTAGGCACACCTCTAGGGACTTGCTGACCATGCACTGGATTCTCCCATGGTGTTAGTAGTTGTGCCTGCCATCAGGGGACCTGTAGGTGGACCTGCCCAGTCTGGCCCCACCCTTTGTGGTCCCTGCACCCTGGAGCTGAGCAGGGAGATCAAACCACTGTGCATTCTATGAATCAGCCCATTGCCTAAGGCAACAGAGAGCTTCTGACAGTAAATAGGGATCAAGTATATTCCTAACCATCTTGGCTGTAGCTGGCTCTTACCTGTAAGGACCATCTACTGGCTTATAGGTCAAACTGCGCAGCCCAATATAACACCTAATAAAAGAAGTGCTATAGAAGCAAAGCCAAAAGTTTCAACCCCACATTCTCTATAGTTGCACCCACAAGGAGTGGCGGCGGGGGGGAGGGAGGGGGAAGAAAAGAGAAAGAAAAAAAAAAGAATATCGTAGGGAAAGAACGGAAAAAGAAGTCCTACTCACATGAAAATAATTACAAAAATTAGAAGTGCCAGTGTCTCTCAATGAGAAAGAACCAGCATGAGAATACTGGCATCCTGAAAAATCTGAATATAGTGACACCACCAAGGGATCACACTAGCTCTATAGCAATGGCCCTTAATAAAAATGGAAACTCTGAAACGACAAAAAAAGAATTCAAAGTATCAATTGGAAGGAAGCTCAGTGAGATCCAAGATGGGCTGAAAATCAATACAAAGAAATTTCTAAAGCAGTCCAAGAAATGAAGGGAGTGATAAACATTTTATTTAAAAATTCAATCAAAGCTTCCAGAATTGAACACTTAAGAAATTTCAAAATACAATGGCAACTTTTATCAATAGACTGGACTAAGTAGAAGAAAGAATTTCAGGGCCTGAGTACTGGTTTTTCAAACTAACACAGCCAGACAAAACATTTTTTAAAAAGAATTTTAAAAATGAACAAAGTTTTTAAGAAATATGGGATTATGCAAATGATCAAACCTATGAATTATTGGCATACCTGAGAGAGAAGAAAAAATAAACAATCTGGAAAACATATTTGAGGGAATAATTCAAGAAAAAATTTCTAATCTTGCTGGAGCGGTAGGCATCCATACACAAAATATCCAGAAAATACCTGTGAGATAATATTAAAAAATGAACATTACCAAGGCATATAGTCACCAGACTGTCCAAGGTCAATGCTAAAGAAAAAATCTTAAAGACAGCTGAAGAAAAATATTAGATCACATATGAAGGGAACCCCATCAGGCTAACAGCTGACTTCTCAGCAGAAACCTTACAAACCAGAAGAGATTAGGGGGCTATCTTCAGCATTCTAAAAGAAAATAAATTCCAACAAGTAATTTCATATCTCACCAAACAGCTTCATAAGGAGAAATAAAATTTTTTCCAGACAAGAGCTAAGAACTTGTTACCACTAGACCAGCATTACAGGAAATACTTAAGGGAGTTCTAAACAAAGAAATGAAAGAACAATACATGCTACATTAAAACCACATTTAAGTACATAGCCCTCAGACTCTGTAAAGCAACCACACAATAGAAACTGCAAGGCAGCCAGCTCACAATGTTATGATAGTGTGAAAACATCACATAACAATATTAGCCTTGAATTTAACTGGTTGAAACTTTCCAATTGAAAGGCACACAATGGCAATTTGGATTAAAATACAAGACCCACCCATCTGCTGTCTTCAAGAGACCTGTCTCACATGTAATGACACCTATAGGCTCAAAGTAAATTAGAGAAAGATCTATCATGCACATGGAAAGCAGAAAAGGGCAAGGGTCGCTATTTTTGTATCAGATGAAATAGAATTTAAACTGACAACAGTAAAACAACAACAACAAAAATCAAAGAAGGGTATTACATAATAATAAAGGATTCAATTCAACAAGATTTAATTAGCCTATGTATATATGTACTCAACATTGGAGCACCCAGATTCATAAAGCAAGTATTTCTAGACCTTGAAAAGACTTATACAGCCACACAATAATAGTGGGGAACTTTAACACCCCACTAACAGCATTAGATTATTGAAGCAGAAAAATAACAATGAAATTCTGGACTTAACTTGAAGCTTGACCAATTGGACCTAATAGACAACTACAGAATACTCTACCCAACAACCACAAAATATATATTCTTCTCATCTGCACACAGAACATATTCCAGGATTGATTACATGCTCAGCCATAAGGTACATCTCAATAAATTAAAAGAAAATTGAAATCATACCAACTATACTTTTGGAGCACAGTGGAATAAAAATAGAAATCAATACGAAGAAGATCTCTAAAAACTACACAATTACATGAAAATTAAACAACTTGTTTCTGAATGACTTTTGGGTAAACAATGATATTAAGGGAGAAATAAAAAAATTCTTTGAAGTAATTGAAAACAGAGACACACATACCAAAATCTCTGGGATGCAGCAAAAGCAGTGTGAAGAGGAAAGTTTATAGTGCTAAATGCCTACCTTAAAAAGCTAGAAAGATCTCAAAATAAATATCTAACATCACACCTGCAGGAACTAGGAAAACAAGAACAAACTAACTCCAAAGCTAGCAGAAGAAAATAAATAACTAAAAATGAATTAGAAATAAATGAATTTGAGGTCCCAAAATCCATACAAAAAAATCCCAAAGTTGGTTATTTGAAAGGATAAATAATATAGATAGACCACTAAATAGATTAACAAAGAAAAAAAAGAGAATATTCAAGTAAGCACAATCAGAAATAGCAAAGGTGACATTACAGTTGATCCCACAGAAATACAAAAGATCCCCAAAGACTATTTTAACACTTCTATTACACAAACTAGAAAATCTAGAGGAAATAGATAAGTTCCTAAAGACAGACATTCTCCCCAAATTGAACCAGGAAGAAATCGAAACAATGAAAAGATAAATATTAAGTTCCAAAGCTGAATCAGTAATAATACACCTACCAAAAAAAGAGACCCAGACCAGAGAGATTTCACAGCAGAATTCTACCAGACATACAAAGAAAAGCTGGTATCCACTCTACTGAAATTTTCCCGAAAAATAGAGGAGAAAGGACACCTTTCTAACTCATTTTATAAAGCCATCATCATCTTGATACCAAAACCTGGCAAAGATACAATGAGTAAAGAGGCTACAGGCCAACATCCCAGATAAACATAGATGTAAAAATTCTCAACAAAATACTAGCAAAGTGAATTTACTGTGATCAAGTAGGCTTTATTCCTGGGATGCAAGTTTCATTCAACACACACAAATCAGGGTTCACCACATAAATAGAATTAAAAACAAAAACTAAAAGATTACTTCAATAGATGTGGAAAAAGCTTTCAATAAAATCCAACATTCCTTAATGATAAAAACCCTTAAGAAACTAGGCATCAAAGGAACATACCTCAAAATAACAAGAGCCATTTATGAGAAACCCACAGCTGACATTATACTGAACAGGCAAAAAATGGAAGCATTCCCTTTGGGAACTAGAACAAAACAAAGATGCCTACTCTCACCACACCCATTCAGTATAGTACTGGAATGCTAGCCAGAGCAATCAGTCAAGAGAAAGAAATAAAAGGCACCCAAATAGAGAAAGAGGAAGTTAAGCTATCTCTCTTCACGGATGACATGATTCTATACCTAGTAAGCCCTAGAGATTCCACCAAAATGTTCCTGAAACTGATACACAACTTCAGTAAAGTTTCAGGATACAAAATCAATGTACAAAATTCAGTAGTATTTGTATACACCAATAACATGAAAACTGAAAGCCAAATCAAAAATACAATCTCATTTACAGTAGCCAAAAAAAAAAAAAAAAACCTAGGAGTACATCTCATCAAGGAGGTCAAAGATCTTTACACCAAGAACAAGCACTGCTAAAAGAAATAACAGATAACAAATAAATGGAAAAACATTCTATGTTCATGGATTGGAAGAATCAACGTAATGTAAATGGTTATTCTGCCCAAATAGATTCAACACAATTCCTATCACACTACCAATGTCATTTTTCATAGAACCAGAAAAAAAAAACTATTCTAAAACTTGTATGAAACAAAGAAGAGTCCAAATAGCCAAAGCAACCCTAAGCAAAATAAACAAAACTAGAGGCACCACAATACCTGACTTCAAACTATACTATAAGGGTACAGTAACAGACCAATAGATCAGTGCAACAGAAAAGAAAACTCAGAAATAAAGTCACACACCTGCAGCTGTCTGATCTTTGACAAAGTAAACAAAAACAAAAACAGAAACAATGGGGAAATGAAAAATTTATATGGTCAAGGAAAATAGGCCGGAACTATCTATTAGACTGATGTTAAGATAAGGACATCATTTCCTTAAGTAAGGGTCCCAGAGTTTTGAAGCAGGAAATTAGATCTTTTAATCAAACTTCACCCTGTATAAGACAATCAATGTTCAATCAATAGTGCTGGGATAGCTGACTAGTCATATGCAGAAGAATGAAAGTGAACTCCTCAGCTACTCGGGAGGCTGAGGCAGGAGAATTGCCTGAACCCAGGAGGCGGAGGTTGTGGTGAGCCGAGATAGCGCCATTGCACTCCAGCCTGGGTAACAAGAGCGAAACTCCATCTCAAAAAAAAAAAAAAAAAAGAAAGTGAACTCCTACATTTCACCATATACAAAAAGCTACTCAAGATGAATTAAATATTTAATTTTAAGACCTCAAACTAGAAGAATCCTAGAAGAAAACCTTAGAAACACTGGTCTACATCAACAGAGTAAATATAAAATTTACAGAATGGGAGAAAATATTCACAAAACATGATTCCAGAGAAGATAGAATGCCCAGAATCTGTAAGAAATTTAAACAATTGAATAAGCAAAAACTAAATAACCCCATACAAATTATTAAAAGAGATATAAACAAACACTTCTCAAAAGAATACATACAAGCAGCCAACAAACATATTAAAAAAGGTTTCACATCACTAATCATCAGAAAAATGCAAATCAAAACCACAATGGATACCGCCTCACATTCATTAGTCAGAATGGCTGTTAATAAAAAGTCAAAAAAAACAACAGATGCTGGCAAGGCTGCAGAGAGAAAAAACACTTATACACTGTTGGTGGGAGTGTAAATTAGTTCAGCAACTGTGTAAAGCAGTTTAGAGATTTGATTTCTCAAAGAAATTAAAAAAGAACTACCATATGACCCAGCAATCCAATTACCAGATGTATATCCAAAAGAAAATAAATCATTCTATCAAAAAGACACATGCACTCGTATGTTGACTGCAACAGTATTCACAATAGCAAAGACATGGAATCAACCTACATGCCCATCCATGGTGGCTGGGATAAAGGAAATACGGTACATATACACCATGGAATACTATGCAGCCATAAAAAAGAACAAAACCATGCCCTTTGTGTCAACATGGATGAAGCTGGAGGCCATTATCCCAAGTGAATTTATGCAGAAATAGAATACCAAATAAGTGGGAGCTAAATATTGGGTACTCATGAACATAAAGATGGCAACAATAGAAACTGGGGCCTACTGGAGTTGGGGGGAAAGTAGCGAAAAACTAACTATTGGGCATTATGCTCAGTACCTGGGTGATGAGATCATTTGTACTTCAAACCTCAGCATCACACAATGTATCGGGTAACTAACCTGCTTATAACCTCCCTGAATCTAAAATAAAAGTTGAAAAGAAAATTTAATTAAATCTCAACTACAATATTAAGGAAGTACATTACCAAAAGATACATACAATATGATACCACTTATGTGAAATATGAAAATATGCCAAACAGCGTTGGACATTGTGCTATAATAATGCAAACATGCATGAGAAAAATAAATAATCAGATTCAGGTTGGTGATTATCTTGGGGAAGTTAGGGAGGAAGGAAAACATAAGACATGAGAGAGGGTAGAGAGGGAACCCCAATCATATTTGTAATAAGTATTGCTTTAAAGAAAACCCTAAAAGTTGAAGCAAGTATGGCAAACTGGTGGAAGTGGATAGAGCTGGGTAGCTGGGTCTTGGTTCCAGACACTTAATCTCCATGGATTTGAAATACTTCTTGATAACCAAAGTAAGTACATTAAAAACACAAGAAAAGAGAAACCATCTTTTAAAAAATGAGTTTTGGAAAATGTCTTATAGAGGGTGATGATTGATTAAAAGATCTAATTTCCTGCTTCAAAACTCTGGGACCCTTATTTAAGGAAATGATGTCCTTATCTTAACATCAGTCTTCTAGATAGTTCCGGCCTATTTTCCTTGACAATATAAATTTTTCCAAATGGGATCTTTCAACAGTATGTCTTTCAGCAATTAGGATACAGGAGTTTTATGGGATCAGAATCTTTAGACGATATGATCATTAAGAGAAGGTTAAACTGAAAAGTCAGAAGAAGAGAAAAATTTCACGGTGTGTTAGGGAACAAACAAGCCACATATATACATCTTATGTGATTGTTGAGGGGAGAGTTTGTATTGCTTTTTTAGCTGTTTCTGGAAGACTCTTAAAAGACGTCTTTAGAGTCTCAGCTGAGCATTTTGTTTTCTTCTTTTCCGGGCATGGTTAACAAATTAAAGAGCCTGTTTCCTCTCCACAGCTGTGTATCATTGCCTTAGGGACTATTATGGGAACGGATTCTAAAGGAGTTACTTCTGCAGTCTAGCAGCAAGAGCTCTTAATATAAACAAGCCTGTTAGCTACCCACATATTGAACCGATGTCTGTGAGCATTTCTGCTGGCTACTCTGTCCTGTGGACTGTCCACTGTGTATTCCCTGATAGCTGACCTCTGACCTATGAAGTAATGTTGCCCTGAAGACACTGGATGCAAAGACAGGTCTGAAGTAAACTCAGTGAATTTGATTCCTTGTCCAGTCCTTGGAAAGTGATGGCTGCAATATCTGGGAGTTGTGGGAGATTGGATAGTATTTTATATCTATAGATGAGAAACTCTAAAACTAATGCATTTTGGAAAGCTAATATTTTCCAGTAGGGATAAATACATACTTTAAAGTTTCAAATTATTAAATGGCTTAAATGGGTGTATTTTACCAAAGACCTATTCATAAAATGAGAATTGGATTAAGATTGTTTAAAGTTAATGCAATAATGAAGCTGATGCTGACTTTATAATGTACTAAAACAACAAATCTGACTTCAAATATTTATATTTATTTTACTTGCTAGGCATCATCACTTTATTAAAAAGGAATTTTCTTAGCAAGATTTATTTGGGGAATTGAGCAAGTGAGATTTTAGGAAATGGGACAAGAGCTGGAGCAAAATAATGTTCTAGAATATTCAAAGACAAAGGGAACAATGCAGATGCTTCGATTATCTGAGATGTTTCCAGCCTGCTGACAATGGACCTGATTGTATATCAAAATCAGCCTTTCCTTCGAACTGACTTTGAGCAATGAAAGTATGTTAGTAAATGGCTTTGGAATATGGTCATCTCAGACTGAGATCGCTGATCTCACAGTCTTGAACTTTCGGAGTTGGAGAAGATTTTAATATTGGTAAGAAACTGTGGCCCAGACAGGACCACACATCATGATGGTATAAGAATCATTTAACCTTATCTTCATCTTTAATTTATGAGTTCTAAAGCTACTTGATTTGTATACAAATCTAAAAATATTATTTAAATATATACAGATACAGATGTATACACATATATGTAAATATTTAAACAATATATAAATATGTGTATTTATATATTTAAACATGTATATAAACACTACTCCTGGATAGATTTTGAAAAAAAGAAGAAATAAATCAAACTTGAATCTAAGACTCTAAATCTTGTTAATAGTTTATGATAAATTTAAGGGAAAGAAGAATATGTCAGATCACATCATGAGGTTGCAATCAGTAAAATTCACATAGTGGAAACTCTACTAGATAAAGAATTATGTTTCTTTCACACATAAACATAGTTATAAAGATATGCTGCCCTGTGATTGGAGTAAAGCAAAGAAAATATTTAGTCTTTGAGGACCTAATTTCTATGATGTAGATTAGGAGCTTACTCTCCATATAGAAACTGACTCAAACGTGTAGGAGTTGCTTTGCTCATGAGATATAAGGGACTTCATTTTTTTTCTTCTTCATCTTACTGTCTTGCAACAAAGTTAGAGCAGCTGAACTCCAGTGGGGTTATTGGTTATTTGAGTCAGCTGCTGCACTCACATGACATTACTCTAAGATATGAGCCCTGATATGATTGAAGGAAGAGTTTTTATCACTAATATCATCTTGGCTTTGGTTGTAGAGCTTTCTTTAAAATTTCACTTTGAGTAATAGATATACTTAATCCTACACAAAGATATACCTAAATAGTGCTAGATTGGTGGACATACAGTATCATTTTTTGGTGTTTTCTTGTTGGTGGCTGTTTTTGTTTCGTTTTGACCACTGTCTACCGCAGAAATCTAGTCCAAATTATGACAGACTTCTGACTAATCATTTGGAAAATGGTGTTCCATTTGCCAAAGGTTTATTCAGATGTTTTTATTGTATTATGATGACTCTTTCTACTTTTTCCCCCTAGAATCTAAAGTTTTTAAGATTAAACCTACAAAATAGAAGATTATCCTTTATTAAAAAGGGAAAAAATAAAAACCCCAAGAATGTGATTATAACTTGGGCTAGCTATGAGAATTAATGACTCCAAACCACACACAAGACAAAATTTTATTAGTGTACAGTTTGTACTGTATGCTGTTACATTTCAGTCTGTCATGTCCTAAAAATGTGTTTTTCCATTTGGATAAGGAATTGAAAATCACCCAATGTCTAAGGCTGGTTTGCTTCTGATTTCTACTATGAAGCTGTACAACTTGTGGGAATGTGTGATCAGTGCCAAATAAGGGCAAAAGTTTACCAACTGTAGCTCCTTTAGTGAGAGTGTTGGTGTTTGGGCTCTCTGTTTTCCATTGAGGGTTTTACCCTTAAATGGAGTCTATTTGTTATTTTACAAGTTCGACTAACAATTTCATTTTAGTCAACAGCACAATTTATATATACATCTTAGTGGTTTTGAGTGTTACTTTTAGCAGGCTTTTAAATGAATTAACAAAAGTTAATATATTAAAAAACACACACTCATAATAAAACAATAGGCAACGATGTTCAGAATCATGATATAGGGATGTTCCAATTGGTTCTATCACTGGGTACCCTAGCTATTTAAAAATTCATTACCAAATACTAGTTCTTCTCCTTCTTATTCCCATACAATTCACCAAAATCAGAGAGTTCTACACACACACAAACACACACACACACACACACACACACACACACACACCCTTCTTTTAAAGCCATATCCATACAAAAATTTAATTAGAAAGCCTAAATGTAGGCTGGGCATGGTGGCTCATGCCTGTAATCCCAGCACTTTGGGAGGCCGAGGTGGGCAGATCATGAGGTAAGGAGTTCAAGACCAGCCTGACCAACATGGTGAAACCCCGTATCTACTAAAAATACAAAAATTAGCCAGGTGTGGTGGCATGTGCCTGTAATCCTCGTACTCAGGAGGCTGAGGCAGGAGAATAGTTTGAACCCAGGAGGCAGAGGTTGCAGTGATCTGAGATAGCACCACTGCGCTCCAGCTTGGGCAACAGAACAAGATTCTGTCGAAAGAAAGAAGGAAGGAAGGAAGGAAGGAAGGAAGGAAGGAAGGAAGGCAGGAAGGCAGGAAGGCAGGAAGGCAGGAAGGCAGGAAGGCAGGAAGGCAGGAAGGCAGGAAGGAAGGAAGGAAGGAAGGAAGGAAGGAAGGAAGGAAGGAGAAAGAAAGCCTAAATGTGTCATGATCAGCCGATTTCATTGATCAAGTTCAGCAAATTAGGAGGAAATAGGCAATATCTTTGCATGTCTATTTTAAACTTACTAAAACTACAAATTTAATTGAACAAACTAAAATGAAATATCTTAGGGTAGGTAAAGAACAGGAAGGGCATGGGCCCTATAACCACCATCTGCTCTTCTCCAGGGCTGCTATGATAAGGAGATTCTAGTTACAGGCTATCAATCTGGAAACTTTTTTGGTGAACATTTTGCTGTGCCACTGCCTGGCCAGCAAATGTCAGTTGCTGAGTCAAGCCTGAGGCATGCAGAGAAAGCCATCTTCTTAAGTGCCAGTACTGGGCACCTCTAACAAGAATGGCTTGGGCATCTAAGCATCTCAGGGTCTTCCTTCATTTCTACTGATGATGGAAATATATTTTGGTCCCTTTATGGGATCAGTTTATTTGCTTTTCAATATCAGTATTTTTTCCCTAGTAAATCAATAGACATGATCTTTTAATGTAAAAATAAATTTTAAATTTTAAACATGCTGTTGATAAATTACTAAATTTTTTGAGATACATTTAAATGGAGATTTTCCAGCTCCACCGGCAGACTTAAGGAAAAGTAAAACTATGGTACATACAGGAATATAAAATTGTGAACAAAAACTGAAATGTATTTAAGGATGCTAAAAAATAGTTTGCCAGTATATACAACATTTACAAAGTTGATAATGTCTAACTAACAAATGCAGTACTAAAAATTCAAAGACAGAAAGTAATAAGCTGTGACACAAATGAAGCATTGTAGTAAAAACTAGCAAGTTTTAAACTAAGATTAGCTTAGCTCATGCAAGACAGTCTTTGACCAATCCTGCTCACACACAGGAAAAACAGTGTTAGGACATAACCTCAGCACCCCATAGCCTGGATGTATGTTTACTGCCATTAAGAATAAAATGAATGTTGTGATTTGTGGTCACTGAAAATCTAACAGTCCCCTCTGGCTCTCAGGCAGACGATCTGGCTCTGCTAATCCTTCCACTGATAACTGACTGACTGTATGTCTCTTCCCAAAAGCAAAAATTGGATTTGAGTATTTTAATGGACAGAATTTCAATATCTGGCCATCTGTTTAGCCTCTGGAAAGTTTATGGATAGCCACTTTGGGTGAAATCTCCATGTTGAGTTGATTCAACGGTACCCTGTGAGACAGAGTTTTGACATGGGTCAAAACTCAGTAGACTATAACTAAAAAACCACTCTTTGAAGGTACAGAGGTATGGCTAGACTTCTAAAGCTTTTTAGAAGAATGTATTGTAAATTGCAAACTGCTTAAGAGCATGGACTACCTGGTATAAGAAAAATAGAAAAATATTTTATTATGTAGATACCCACAAAGGCCATCATCACGTACTTGTGAATAAAATCTCTTATTCTTTGTTATGTTTAGAAATTTTATAATAAACATTTGCTATTCAAAATAAAAATTATCACTACTGCTCTTCTCAACAACTAAAACATAATTTTTATTTATTCAACTAATATTTATTCTATGGTAAACATTGCTAGATGCAGAGGATACAAGAAAGAAAATACAGACATAAAGCTTATGGTTTTGGAGTAGATGCAGATATGCATGTTGGCAAACTGAACAGTGTTATGCAGGCTATGATAGGGGAAAGATAATAATATTTTTGGGTTATAGGACAGGTATTTAACTGTAACCTGTGTAGCCTTGAGGGCTGGGGCCTACCTGCAGATAATTACATATAGACCAAAACCACCTAGAATTGAGTATGAAGGAGAAACCAATGCAGAATGATGTCCAAGTTTCTCTTTCTGCTTTGAGGGACCAGAAGGATGATGGTGCTATTCACTGAGGGAAAATAAATCCAGCAGGAATAGCAGGATTGAGAGGAAGATCAGGCCAGGTGCAGTGGCTCATATCTACAATCCCAACACTTTGGGGAGACAAGGTGAAAAGTTCACTTGAAGCCAGGAATTCAAGACCAGCCTGGGAAACACAGCAAGACCTCCAGCTCTACAAAAAATGAAAAAATAAAACAGAACGTCATGCATTCAGTTTTGAAGATGTTCCTTGAATTATCTGAGAAAGCTTCAAGTGGATTGGAATAATGGATAGAGAGAGATACAGCTCTGGATCTGAAGAGATAGATTTATGTGAGAGATAAAGCTGTGAGATTCATCAGCCTATGAAAGATACTTGAAGTCATGGGAGTGAATCAGCTCACCCAGGGATACTGGGTAGAATCAGAAAAGGCTTAAAAGGCAAAACCCTGAGAATCATCATTATGTGCAGGCAAATGGAGGAAGGGAAACCCAAAGAAACAGAAAAATATTGATCAGAGATAAGAAAGGATGGGAAAACCAAGGCGATAACAAGGAAAGTTGAATGATGGAAATAAAAGGCATGTGACAGTGAATTGAGATATTATTAGGCAATAAGGAAATATCAGAATGTACAAACTCAATTTTTTAAAAAGTATCTTTCAAAAGGGAGGAAAGAGATAAGGTAATAACTAGAGATTGAGAAAAACCTTAAAAATGGAAGAGGCCTGCCCACAATTAAAATGTTAATGAAAAATCCCGTATAGAGTGAGGGACTTTAGATACAGCTCCTTCCTGAAGGCAGGAAGGAGCTGGAATTCAGAGAGTAAATGGAGAAATTAGCTTGAGATGGAGGAGAAGCATCTGTTTCATTGTAAAGCAGAAAGAACTTTTAAAAAGAGAATAGAATGGTTTGTGAATATAGCTGCATATGTGATTTGGGTAGTGAGAAGTTCCTATTTTTCTAATGATATGAACAGGAGACAGGGAAATACTGGGTAAAAGAGGGTGGTTCCCCAGCAAAGGTCCCCACCCTTAAGCCCAGATACACATAGCCCTAAGTGAGATCAGGCATTCCTGTTTTCGTGCCCTAAAAGTTACCTTTTGGCCCACCATGCCCCCCCATCCTGTAACCACATAAACCCTGAGCCCCAGGCTCCAGATTCAGAAGATGAGGAGACAAGCAGATAAATGGCAGAACAGTATGATAGAGAAAGAGAGAAGAGAAGGAGCGTCTGAACACTGAGAGGAGTTCAACCACTGGCCAAACTCCTGGAGAAGATCATCTTTCTACTCCATCCCCCTTCCAGTTCCCCATCCATCCCACTGAGAGCCTCTTCAACCACTCAATAAAAGTCCTGCATTCATCCTCCAAGGCCATGTGAGATCCGATTCTTCCAGGATGCTGGACAAGAGCTCAGGATACAGAAAGCTGTCATACTGGCCAACTACCCTTGCAGAAAGGCAGAGGGTCCACTGAGCTAGCTAACATTTAAGCCATCCACAGATGGCAAGGCTAAATGGGTGCACTGTAACACATGCCCACTTGGGCTCCTGCACCTGTCCATTTGTGTGCTCCCCCTCCCATAAGAGATTTGAGCAGTGGCAGCAACCGAACAGATGAGCCACACCCCCGTTTTACATCCTGTGAGGGGTGTCAGGGAACTCTCTTGTTTCAGTAACAGTTTTCATTTCATATCACAATTGTCACTTATAGACCTTACTATACACTGTTGTTTTTATTCAACACAATGCATGTAATTAAATGATTTTTCTCTTTTTACATATTTTTTTTGAATTTAGCATATTTTAAACATTGCTTTGAAATTTAAATTACCCAGGTATACAAATATTTTGCATCATATCAACAGTTTCATTTTTATTTCTACTTTGTGTGGTTTCTGGATTCATAGTGAAACATTAATTTGGTACTAGAATTTCCATTTATATAGAGAGAATCATTCTAAATTTTAAATTTTAGCTCTATCTTTCAGATTTAGTTGGTAATCTATATAATAGCTTCAGGAATGTGGCTTAAGCTGTATTAGTAGTTTGAGAAATAAAGTAACCTGAAGTACAGGCAAAATGTTTGTAAAGGAATATTTTTGTTTGCATCATTCTTCATACTGACAAAATTTGGATACGAAATAAAATTCAAACAAGGAGAGAATGCATTAATGTATTATGATTAATAAAATACATACAATTTATCATATTCACAAAGAGCTTTTATAAATATAAATATTTATGACATTTATTGATAAAAACAGTGTAACGTTTATAAATACAATGACATGTTAATATAAACATGCATTGAAAAATAGATATTTGATGTATTGTTACTATTGTGGTTTGTATTTTGTTGTTCCATTTACCTGTTTTTTATAAAATGGGAATATAAACATTTTAGAAGAAGTAAAAATTAAATTATATTATGAGAAATATATTCTTGGATTGTTATATTTTGAGGAAAATGTTTCTAATTACTGAACTTTCAGATGATACGCACATCTTGAAATGTCTATTCTTTTATGCATCAGATCTGATATTTGCCTACTTTCCATATTAATTCTGTAATAAAAATGCTTTATTTTCTAAATTTGATTTTTTTTTTGCTGAGAGTTAAAATGTTTATATTTAACAAAGAAAGTACAGGTTAAATGCAAAGGCCAAAAATAAGGGTCAATCCTATTTAATTTAGAATTTGTTGTATTTAACGTGGAACATCTCCCTCTTCCTTTCCTCTGGATCTTCCCAGTTGGAGCTTCTCACTCGGTCTGTGCTGTAAATGAGAGTACGGTATGTACTGTACCTGTACTGGAGCATTTTATTATTTGTTAGAATTTTTCCTAGTGCTAGGTCATTTTGGGCAGGAAGTCATTGCCAGTTAGAAAGAAGCAGAAGGAAAGCAAAAATAATGTACTCTAAAAAGGGTGGTATTTGCAATTTGCACATAACTGTTATTTTAAACCATCAAGAGCTGGGTTTGGTGGTGGCAGCCGCATCTACACTGGAGGGTGTCATTGAAGAGAACTAGGTATTACAGGAGCCACAAGCAGACTGTGTAATTAGGGTTAGGTGAAAGGATTGGGTAATCCTGCAAAAGTCACTGTTACATAACACGTCAGTCACTGCCTAGGGATATGAGCGGTAACTGAATATTATAGCGGGAACTGCTAGCGTTGATGCTGCCAAGGGTCACTAGCTGTTTCCATTATAAACCTTATTTTGTAGTTGGCTTATAACCCAGACAGTCGAATTTACATCAGGTGGAAACCTGGCATTTAAATTAGAAGCCTAGAGGCACTATTTTTTTTTTTTCAGTAATAAAATTTTGAGCTAGGAGGTACTAGAGAAATCATCTAGTCCAAGATCTACTTTACAAACGAGATAGAGGTAAGTATTTAAAATGGAGAGAGAGACATATTTAGTAGCATACAGTTACCTAGAGGCAGAACCAAACCTAGGACACAGGTTTTTCTGCTCTCCAGATTAAAAAACAAACACAAAAACAAAGACTCTTTCTCCCATCCTGTGCTAATCTAATTGATTTTTAGTATATGGAGGTGCCAGAGGAATGTTGACTATCTTACATTCACCAGAATCTCTCTTAATGTATGAAGTGACTTGCCCAGGGAAATACAACATGTAGAGTGGCACAACAGAAGAGAACACAGCCCATCTTCTGTTACTATTTTGCATTTTTATATACTTTCTTCCAACTGTCTATTCAGTTCATTCATTGACTATCAGAAAATAAATGATTGCTAAACCATTGATACCTGGGGCTAGTTTACTCCTTCTCATGATCATAAAATGAATCATAAATTGAATTGGAAAAGAAAGAAGGGCTATGAAGCCAGAACCATGATTCAGTAAAACCTCAATTTGTTGAAAAAGTGGCACATATACACCATGGAATATTATTCAGCAATCAAAAATGATGAGTTTGTGTCCTTTGTAAGGACATGGATGAATCTGGAGAACATCATTCTCAGCAAACTGACACAAGAACAGAAAAGGAAATACCACATATTCTCACTCATAGGCGGGTGAGAAAAATGAGAACACGTGGACACAGGGAGGGGGGTCTACACACTGGGGTCTATTGGGGGGAATAGGGGAGGGACAGCGGGGTGGGGAGCTGGGGAGGGATAGTCTGGGGAGAAATGCCAAATGTGGATTAAGGGGAGGAAGGCAGCAAAACACACTGCCATGTGTGTACCTATGCAACCATCTTGCACGTTCTGCACATGTACCCCAAAACCTAAAATGCAATAAAAATTTAAAAAAAAAAAAAGAAAAATGAGTTCTATCAGTTAACTACATGGTCTCCATGACATCGAAAGGAAAGTGTACTGGATTATTTTTCTTTGATAAATTCCAACAATTAGTTTGTGAATATTAGATAAAGTCGGAACTTTTGATGTAAATAAAGTGATGATATTTTCTTGGACTATGTATTACATTAGTTGGCTGGAACTATAAATTATATATACATCATGACTTCCTGCCTAGTTGGCTTTCCTGAAATCTAACCAAGAAGAGCATCCTCCGCCAATTGTACCATGGCTCAGTATTTAAAAGAGATCTGCTCTTCCACACCTGAAAGAATACTCTATCATGACAGTACAAAGTTCATACCAAAATCATATTGGAAATTTAAAACCAATTCTGTGACCAGTATACAGCTAGTATTCCCCCTTCTCTCTCTATTTTCACCTTGTTGACACCCGAGATCCTGGAACTTTGTTTGAACCTGTCTTTTTCCTTTACTGGATGATAAGCTCCTTTGAGTATAGGGACTAAGCACTGTTTTTCTTATTCACATTCTCTCTTCCATATACCACAGTTGTACTGAGCCCTAGTGTTCAATATACACAATCAAAATTTATATTGTTTGTTACATCATTTTCTTAGAGATATACCCCTGCGGAGCCCAGGATTATTGTGTTAAAATGTGTCATCTCCTATAGAAGAATGTGATGATAAAGTGAACTAAGCCCAGTTTGAAGTAGAAGAAAAATCATGTAGAGGAGCCTTAGACTTTGACTTTCGCTTTCAGTGAGAAATGAGTTGGAATATGCTAATTAGAATTCCCAGTGTATAATTTGATAAACCTTACCCAATCAAGAAAATTTGTCTATTGTTTGTATTTTATGCTATTTTTTTTACCTCTATTTCCCAAATTAAAATGTTGCATTATGTTTGTATTTTGTTTACACTTTGCTTGTGGTCATTATTATTCTGTAGGTTTATGACATTGACAGCTTGAAATTCCTATAAACCCCGAAAACCATTCTGAGGAAGTGGGTGGTAATTGGCAAAAGGAAAGCATACTACGGAGAGAATTAGTCAAAGGCTGTTGTAATAATTTGGCTCCGTTAGAGGGTTCGTTTGTTTTGCATTTCTTGTCCAATGTATTATAATGTTATTGAAGATGACTTCATAGGTCAAGTGTCACTTAGGAAACCTCATGTTTTTATTTAGCATGAAGCGATCCAAACTTGCCAGAAAGTCAATATTTATAAGGGTCACTTCATTTAATATTTTTATTTTCTCCATAACCTAATCCCCATTTCAGGAGTGGACAACTTTAGTCAGTGGTTTAAGCTATCCTCATTTTGTCGGAAATGGTGTGTGCCACCAACCTAACTTCTTGTTGCTAAGAGAGAAGGCCAAGGTGCATTTTCCACTGAATCACATGTCTCTGTGGTTTCAAAGCACAAGATATTAGTTGACCTCTTGGAATTGTTGTCAGGTTTCAGTGCTGTTTTGGGTACTATTTTAGGAGTTTGGGGCCATCAAGTGAACATTTAAATCTTTTGTGAAGCATTTTTGTCTTTAAGAAAAATCCAGGTGCAGACATTGACATTGCATGTTAATAAAAACTTAAATACATTACAAGGATTTTGACATGCAAATGAAATTCTCTATGCTGTTTGATTTTAAAGTCATTAAAAAGTAATATGATTTGGACACGAAAACTATGTGGAATCTTTGTAAATCTAAACTCAAGTCAACCCTGCAGAAAGTTGGAAAAACTGACTCATCACCCCAATGAACTTTCTATCTCTTGTGTATACCCACCCAAAAAGTCTTGCTTTTCTATAACCACAGAGGTGTTAGAGCACTCATGAACTCCATGTCCACCACACTTCCAGCCTACATAAAATTCCATCTGGTGATTTCTAGGAGCCCATATGATTTCCACAATGCTGAGAAATAATTCTACAATAAAGTTTGTCTTTTGATAGAGATTTAGTTATATTGCTCAACTTAACCATTCAATTGGACACTTACACATGGATATACTCATATTTATGTATAAGATCAATATATTTGCTCTATTTTTATTCAGATATTTAGATATTATATTCCACAACCTATTACTAATGCTAACTTACAGCTTATTTATTATTAATGCTATCTTAGTAATTTAATATTCAAAACATTTTCAATGCATCATCTAATTTTCATTTCTTTGTGTTTTTGCTCCTCATTCTGGGAGAATTTTCTTGATGTGTCTTTATTTTCCAAATCACTAACCAGGCTTCTATAATACCAGGACTATTTTATTCTCAACACCTTTATGAATAATTTTGTTTTCATAATTATGGTTTTAAAATATTTTATTTATAAAAGCATAGTTTTAAATTCTAAGAAATCTTTTGGTTTTCTAATTTTTTTCATAGCAGCATATTTTTGTTTTATTGATAAAATATTCTCTAGATCATGTTGAGGATGATGATTGTCTTAAATTCTCCTTTGATAAAAATAATCCTTTTCTCCCCTATGGTACTAGTTTTCTTCTCCCTGTTTTTTTGGTTTTGTTTTGTTTTTTTCTGAGACAAAGTCTCACTTTGCCGCTCAGGCTGGAGTGCAGTGGCATGATCTTGGCTCACTGAAACCTCTGCCTTCCAGGTTCAAGTGATTCTCTTGCTTCAGCTTCCTGAGTAGCTGAGACTAGAGGTGTGTGCCACCACACCTGGCTAATTTTTGTATATATTTTTAGTAGAGACCAGGTTTCACCATGTTGGCCAGGCTGGTCTCGAACTTCTGACCTCAAGTGATCTGCCCACCTTGGCCTCCCAAAGTGTTGGGATTACGGTTGTGAGCCACCATGCCTGGCCAGTTTCCATCTTTATTTTTGTTGATTTTTTTTCCCAGTACTTAATGATATATGTATACATAAGTTTGTGTATATGACAGACGTACATAGCAAAAGGAGGGAAAAACATGAAGAAACAAAGTTGATTTCTCCATTGACTAGATTCATTATTCCTCCCCAAATCCACATTGTGGTATTGAAAACCACAATATGTGGGAGAGAGAAAGTTGTGACTCATACTTATGGATACAGTCTAAATCGAGGCTCAATTTGACCTCCTAAATCTGTATACTTTGATTCAGCAATTCCATTTCTAGAAGTTTATATTAAGGGAATAGTCAAGGTTATATGTACCAAGGATTAAGTTAGAGAATGTTCATCACAGTTACAGCAATGAAAGAATAATATAATGCAATGTCAAAATTGATGTGCTGGATAAATAAGTTATGGTGATTCAGATAATACAAAGTAATGTAGCCCTTAGCCGTTATGTCTTCAGGTACTATTTTAAAAAGGAAAGAAATGTTCACATGATAATATTGGCAAAAAGAGAAAATGCCTAATAGTCAAAGCAACGTGATTCTATTTAGAAAAATAAGACAAAGGAAATGTGTGTATGTCCTAAAATGAAATGTGACAAAATATTAAACATGGTTATCACTGATAGTGAGAACATTATAGTTGCCGCATTTTGTTTTAGTTTAATATTATTATTGTTATTTGTAATACAGAACTTCTAAAGTTTTCTTTTCTTCTTTTTTTTAATTTTTTGAGATGGAGTCTTACTCTGTCTCTCAGGCTGGAGTGTAGAAGCATGATCTCAGCTCATTGCAACCTCCACCTCCTGGGTTCAAGTGATTCTCCTGCCTCGGTCTCCTAAGTAGCTGGGATTACAGGCACCTGCCATCATACCCAGGTGTTTTTGTTTTTGTATCTTTAGTAGAGATGGAGTTTCACCATATGGGCCAGGCTGGTCTTGAACTTCTGACCTCAGCTGATCCACCTGCCTCAGCCTCCCAAAGTGTTGGATTTACAGGTGCGAGCTACCACACCCAGACCTAAAATTTTATTTGTATACTAGTTAACACATATAAACTATATGTAATATATATATATATAAATTATGAAGCATAACAGTAAAATAAATAAGAACAAACCATTTTCAGGTTTATGAACTGGAATACCGACAACACGTTTGGAACCACTTGTATATACTAGTGTACTTCTCCATATTTCATTTTCCTGTCCCCAGAGGTAAGCACTCTCCCGAATACTGAGTTTATACTTCCTTTGTTTTTTTGTTTTCCAAAATATATTTCTTAACAGTACAGTTGATTTCTTTTTGTTTGGAACCTCATGAAATTGAATATCATGTGTAACTTTTGTCACTTTTTTCTCCACATTTTTCTAAGTTCCGTCACTTTCACCCTATATAATATTACATTATGTGAGTATACTTGAACGCAAATGACCATGAACAGAAAATACAACTATTAAATATATAATTAACACTAACTAATAATTAGTTGTATTTTCTGTTCATGGTCATTTGCGTTCAAGTATTTGTTATTAGATTAATGTCATTACTTAAATCACTGTGTCTGTGTCAAGACACAGGGCACATGTGAAAAGATTTTTCTAGATGATAACATGTGATGGAACAGCTGGGACATGTATTGTGTTCTTATTGCTTTTATATTGTAAAGTTAAAGTGTTTTCCAATCACTCTCCTAACATCAGTGGATAAGAATTTCTATAGCTCACATCGTTGTTGACAGTCATTGTCATACTTAAGTTTTGCCCATCTAGTGGATATCAAACTGTGTCCCTTTATGCTGCTAAATTGCATTACTGCATTATTAATGATTAAAGCATATTCCCTCTACTTCTGGTCATCTAGTCTTTCTCCTCAAAAAAAAAAAAAAAAAAAGGCTTTTGACACTTTTCTGTTAGGTTGTTGGTCTATTCTTATAACCATTAAGAGTTTTATTAGAAGATATTAGGAGATATTTGGATTTTTTATCTTTTGTTAATGTATGGCTGATATATTTTTCTAATTTATGACTTGTATGTTACTTGTGATTTTTTTATAATTAATGGTGATTCTTCATTTTAATGAGTCAAAGTTATCAAATTTGTGTTTTTTAGTTGTACTTTTGTGTCTTGTTGAAAAAATATTTCCCTAGCCCCACGACTATAAAGAAACTCCCCTTATTTTCTTCTAAAATTTGGTTATCTACCTTTTTAAATTAAGAATTTAATCAATCTGCAATTGATTTGTGGAAATTGTGTTTGATAAGGTTCTAATATCATATTTTTCAAAATGAATTATCCACTTAACCAGCATCATATATTGAGTAGTCCCCACTTTCCCACTGATCTGCCTTCTCAATTACAGCATTTCCATACATGCCTGGGTCTATTCCTATTTTCTCATTCCTTCTATCAGCATCCTTTTTGTTTGCACATCAATACCACACTGGTGTTGTCATGGCTTTTTAAAAAGTCTGTTGTCTCCTGGGGAAATCTCCACACACCATTTTTCCCTCAGGGATGTCTTAACTAACCTTGGGCTTTTCTTTTCTTCATTAATATCAGAACTGGATTCTCAAGTTTCTTTTTAAAAAATTCTATGAAATTCAAATTCAAATTGCATTTATGCAATTTGAGGATATTGACTTCATTATAAGAGCAAGCTTCCTTGAAAGTGGCAAAGTTTAAACTTATTTATGTCTCTTTTCATGTCTCAATATTGAAAAGTTTCCTCCATGGATTCCTTATATATTTTTTTACATATGTTTTTACACATCTTATATTTTCTAACCTAGTAAATGTGCTAACCATTTACTAGGTTAACAGAAAATATTTTTTTTCTGTTATATATTATATATCACATATATATATAATTATATATATCATATATATATAATTATACATATCATATATATAATATATATGAAAATATATTTTCTAACCTAGTAAATGTGCTAAACATTTACTAGGTTAACAGAAAATATAAGATGTGTAAAAACATGATATATATATCACGTTTCTTTATCCACTCTGATTGATGGGGCATTTGGGCTGGTTTCATATTTTTGCAATTGTGAATTGTGTTGCTATAAACATGTGTGTGCAAGTATCTTCTTTTCTTCTAAGTAGATATACAATCATGGGATTGCTGGATCAAATAAGTTCTACTGTTAGTTCTTTAAGGAATCTCCACACTGTTTTCCATAGTAGTTGTACTAGTTTACATTTCTACCAACAGTACAAAAGTATTCCCTTTTCACCATACCCATAACAACATCTATGATTTTATGACTTTTTTTATTATGGCCATTCTTGCAGGAGTAAGGTGGTATCACACTGTGGATTTGATTTGCTTTTCTCTGATCATTAGTGATGTTAAGCACGTTTTCATATGTTTTTTGGCTATTCGTATGTCTTCTTTTGAGAACTGTCTATTCATGTCCTTAGCCCACTTTTTGATGGGATTGTTTGTTTTTTAGTTGCTGATTTGTTTGAGTTCCTTATGGGTTCTGGGTATTAATCCTTTTTCAGATGTATAGATTGTGGAGATTTTCTCCTATTCTGTGGGTTGTCTATTTACTCTGCTGATTGTTTCCAGAAAGCTTTCTAGTTTAATTAAGTCCCATCTATTTATCTTTGTTTTTGTTGCATTTGCTTTCTTGGTCATGAAGTCTTTGCTTAAGCCAGTGTCTAGAAGGGTTTTTCTGATGTTCTCTTCTAGAATTTTTGTGCTTTCAAATCTTAGATTTAAGACTTTGATCCATTTTGAGTTGATTTCTCGTATACGATTGTACAACTGGATAAACTGATTAAGAATCTGGTTTCATTCTCCCATATGTAACTAGCCAATTACCCCAGCATCATTTATTGAATGGAGAGTTCTTTCCCCCACTTCATGTTTTTGTTTGCTTTGTCAAAGATCAGTTGACTGCAAGTATATGACTTTATTTCTGGGTTCTCTATTCTGTTCCATTGGTCTATGTGCCTATTTTTATACCAGTACCATGCTGTTTTGGTGACTGTGGCCTTACAGTACAGTTTGAAGTTGGATAATGTAATGCCTCCAGATTTGTTCTTTGCACTTAGTTTTGCTTTTGCTATGCAGGATCTTTTTTGTTTCCATATGAATTATAGGATTGTTTCTTCTAGTTCTGTGAAGAATGATGGTTTCATTTTGATGGAAATTGCATTGAATTTGTAGATTGTTTTTGGCAGTATGATCATTTTCACAATATTGATTCTACCCTTCCATTAGCATAGGATGTGTTTCCATTCATTTGTGTCATCTATGATTTCTCTCAGCAGTGTTTTGTAGTTTTACTTGTAGCAGTCTTTCATTCCTTTGTCAGATATATTCCTAAGTTTTTTTTTCCAACTGTTGTAAAAAGTTGAGTTCTGGATTTTATTCTCAGCTTGATCACTCTTGGTGTATAGCAGAGCTACTGATTTATGTATATTAATTTTGTATACTGAAACTTTGCTGAATTCATTGATCAGTTCTAAGAGCTTTTTGGAGACCCTTTTAGGGTTTTCTAGCTATACAACCATAACATCAGCAAACAGCAACTGTTTAACTTCCTCTTTCCTGATTTGGATGGATTTCTTTCTTTCTTTTGTCTGATTGCTCTGGCTAGGACTTCCAGTACTATGTTGAATAGAAATGGTGAAAGTGGGCATCCTTGTCTTGTTCCAATTCTCAGAGAGAATGCTTTCAAATTTTTCCCATTCAGTATAATGTTGGCTATGGATTTGTCATAGATGTGTTTTATTATGTTAAGTGTGTCCCTTTTACACCAATTTTGCTGAGGGTTTTAATGACATTGGGATGCCAAATTTTGTCAAGTGCTTTTTCTGCGTCTATTGAGATGATCATGTGATTTTGGTTTTTAATTCTGTTTATGTGGTGTATCACATTTATTGATTTGCATATGTTAAGCCATCTCTGAATCCCTGGTATGAAACCCTCTTGATCATGGTGGATTATCTGATTATCTTTTTGGTATGTTGTTGGATTCGGTTAGCTAGTATTTTGTTAAGGGTTTTTGCATCTATGTTCACCAGGGATATTGATTTGTAGTAGTATTTTTTTTGTTATGTCCTTTCCTAGTTTGGGTATTAGGGTGATACTGGCTTCACAGAATGATTTAGCGGGAATTTCCTCTTTCTCTATCTTGTGGAATAGCATCAATAGGATTGATATCAACTCTTCTTTGAATGTCTGATAGAATTCATCTGTGAATCCATCTGGTCCTAAACCTTTTTTTGGTTGAAAAATTTTTTATTACCATTTCCATCTTGCTGCTTGTTATTTGTTCAGAGTTTCTATTTCTTCCTGGTTGAATCTAAGAAGGTTGTATATGTCCAGGAATTTATCCATCTCCTCTAGGTTTTCTAGTTTATGTGCATAAAGGTGTTCAAGGCAGACTTGAATAATCTTTTGCATTTCTGTGGTATTGATTGTAATGTCTCCCATTTTGTTTCTAATTGAGCTTATTTTGATCTTATCTCTTTTTTTGGTTAGAAGCAAATTTTTGGTGCCACAAAAGAAATAGCATTCATACATAAATTTTCTCAGCAAGGCAATTTTTACTTCTATAAAAGGGTGTGTCTCATGGATGGAGCAATGGTGACAGCACACCTCAACAAGGGAGGGGAAGGGGTTCTTATCCCTGATACAGGTCACCCTTACTGCTGTGTTGTTCCTCTGTTGGGTAGAGTTGGACCTCATAGTCTAAGCTAATTCCAATTGGCTACTTTAAAGAGAGCAGGGGTACAAGCCAGAATGGAGGGGTGAGCACTTTTGGTGGGAAAAATGGTTATGGTACAGGTAACTAAAGGTGACACATGTCAGAGCAGGTGACCAGGGGTGACTCAGGTCAGAGCAAATGACCAGAATGAGTCAGGACTCTAAATATGTGGATTAGGATGGGAATGTGTGAGTGGGACATGCAGTTTCAGTTTCAGTGAGAGGAATAGGTTAGGTAACCAGGCAAACAGATGTGAACTACTGATTAGAACTGGTGAGAAGGTTGTTTATTGAAACTAGGGGCAAAGAGAACAAGGAAGTTAAACTTTAAAATGGACAACAAAGAACTGAACATACAGACATACTGATTCTTTGAAGAGAAATTTGGAACTCACTTTAACATTTTCTAAGTTAATCTCTCTAATTGTCTATCAATTTTATTTATCTTTTCAAAGAATTAGCTTTTTGTTTCATTTATCTTCTGTTTGTTTTGTTTTGTTTTGATTTCATTTAGTTATGCTCTGATCTTGGTTATTTCTTTTCATCTGCTGGGTTTGGGTTTGATTTGTTCTTGTTTTTCCAGTTCCTTGAGGTATGAACTTAGGTTGTCTATTTGTACTCTCAGATTTTTCCATGTAGGCATTTAAGGCTATGAACCATCCTCTTAGTATCACCTTTGCTGTAACTCAGAGGTTTTGATAAGTTGTGTCACTATTATTGTTTAGTTCAAAGAATTTTTGAATTTCCATCTTGATTGCATGATTGACCTGATGATCATTCAGGAGCAGATTATTTAATTTCCATGTATTTGAATAGTTTTGAAGGTTTCTTTTGGAGTTGATTTTCAATTTTATTTCACTGTGGTCTGAGACAGTGCTTGATATAATTGCAATTCTTCATAAATTTACTGAGACTTGTTTTGTGGCCTATCATATGGTCTATCTTGGAGAATATTCCATATGCTGATGAATAGAATGTGTATTCTGCAGTTGTTGGTTAGAATGTTCTGTAAATATCTGTTAAGTCCATTTGTTCTAAGGTATAGTTTATTTAAATCCATTGTTTCTTAGGGTACTTTCTGTTTTGATGACTTGTCTAGTACTGTTAGTGGAGTATTAAAGTCCCCCAGTATTATTGTGTTACTATCTCATTTCTTAGGTCTAGTAGTAATTGTCTTATAAATTTCAGAGTTCCAATGTTAGGTGCATATATATTTAGGAATGTGATATTTTCCTGTTAGACTAGTCCTTTTATCATTATATAATGTCTCTCTTTATCTTTTTTAACTGCTATTGCTTTAAAGTTCATTTTGTCTGATATAAGAATAGCTACTCCTGCTCACTTTTGGAGTCCATCTGCGTGGAATGCCTTTTTCCATCCCTTTTTCTTAAATTTATGTGAGTCCTTATGTGTTAGGTGAGTTTCCTGAAGATACCAGATACTTGACTAGTGAACTCTTACTCCTTCTGTCATTCTGTTCATTTTAAGTGGAGCATTTAGGCCATTTGCATTCAATGTTAGTATTGAGATGAATGATACTATTCTATTCATCATGCTGTTTGTTGCTTGGATAGCTTTATTTTTCCCCCATTTTGTTTCGGTTTTATAGGTCCTGTGAAATTCATGCTTTAAGGAGGTTCTATTTTGGTATATTTCAAGAATTTGTTTCAAGATTTAGAGCTCCTTTTAGCCATTCTTGTAGAGCTGGCTTGGTAGTGGCAAACTCTCTCAGCATTTGTTTGTTTGAAAAACATTGTGTCTTTCCTTCATTTATGAAGCTTAGTTTCCTTGGATACACAATTCTTGGCTGATCATTATTTTATTTAAGGAGGCTAAAGATACGGCCCCAGTCCCTTCTAGCTTGTAGGGTTTCTGCTGAGAAATCTGCTGTTAAACTGACAGGTTTTCCTTTAGAGGTTACCTAACGCTTTTGCCTTACAGCTCCTAACATTCTTTCTTTCATGTTGACTTTAGATAACCTGATAAGTATGTGCCCAGGTAATGATCTTTTTGCAATAAATTTACCAGTGTTCTTTGAGCTTCTTGTATTTGAATGACTAGATCTCTATCAACACTGAGGAAGTTTCCTTCAGGATGACTAGATCTCTAGCAAGCCTGGGGAAGTTTTCTTCAATATTTCCTCAAATATGTTTTCCAAACTTTTATATTTCTCTTCTTCCTCAGAAACACCAATTATTCTTAGGTTTGTTCATTTAACATAATCCCAAACTTCTTGTAGGCTTTGATCATTTTTTTAAAATTCTTTTTACTTTGTCATTGTTAGATTGAATTAATTGGAAAGCCTTGTCTTTGAGCTCTGAAGTTCTTTTATTCTATTTATTCAATTCTATAGCTGAGATCTTCCAGTGTGTTTTGCATTTCTTTAAATGTGTCCTTCATTTCCAGAAGTTGTGGTTGTTTTTTGTTTGTTTTCTTGTTTTTTGAGATGGAGTTTTGGTCTCATTGCCCAGGCTGGAGAGCAATGGCATGATCTTGACTCACTATAACTTCTACCTTAAGAGTTTAAGCAATTCTCATGCCTTAGAAGAGTAGCTGGGATTACAGGTGTGTGCCACCATGCCCAGCTAATTTTGTATTTTTAATAGATATGGGGTTTGACCATATTGGCCAGGCTGGTCTCAAGCTCCTGACCTCAAATGATCCATCTGCCTTGACCTCCCAAAGTGCTGGGATTACACATGTGAGTTACTGTGCCTGACCTATTTTTTATTTATGTTATTTCACTGAAAAATTTTTCCTTCAGATCTTGTATCACTTTTCTGATTTCATTAAGTTGAACTTCACCTTTCTCTGGTGCCTGCTTGATTAGCTTAATAATCAACCTTATGAATTCCTTTTCTGGAAATTCAGAGATTTCTTCTTGGTTTTGACCCATTGCTGTGAGCTAGTGTGATCTTTTGGGGGTGTTAAAGAACGTTGTTTTGTTGTATTACAATAATTTTTTTTTCTGGCTTCTTCTCTTTTTGGTAGACAAATCTGAAGTTCAAGGGCTGCTGTTTAATTCTTTTGTTCCACGGGGTGCTCTCCCCCTTACCCTAGGGATGTGGCTTTCTGACTGCCAACCTGCAGTAATTGCTATTTCTCCTCTGGATCTAGCCACCCAGAGGAGCTACTGGGCTCCAGGCTAGAACTGGGAAATGTCTGCTCAGAGTCCTGCTATATGAACCATCTTCAGGTCTCTCAGCCATGGGCCCAAGCACCTGCTCCAATGGAGGTGACAGGGGAGTGAAGTGGAATCTCTGAGAGTCCTTAGTTATAGTTTTATTTTGCTAGTTTTGTGTTCATTGGCCTCCAGCCAGGAGATGTTACTTTCAGGAGAGCATCGGTTGCAATAGTATAGAGAGGATCAGGAAGTGGGTGAGGCTGTAGAGCTCCCAAGAGATTATGTCCTTTGTCTTTGGCTACTAGGGTGGGTAGAGAAAAACCATCAGGTGGGCAGTGTTAGGTGTGTCTGAGCTCAGACTCTCCTTGGGCGGCGCTTCCTCTGGCTGCTGTGGGGATGGGAGTATGGTTCCCAGGGCAGTGGAGTTGTTTCTACAGGGGTTATGGCTGCCTCTGCTGCATCATGCAGGTTGCCAGGGAAGTGGGGAAAAGCAAGCAGTCACAGACCTCACCCAGCTCCCACACAACCCAAAAGGCTGGTCTCCCTCCCATCATGCCCCATCAACAGCACCAAGTTTCTTTCCAGGCAGCAGGTGAGCAGGGCTGAGAACTTTCCCCAGACTATCAGCCTTCCAGCTGAGAAAGCAAGCAGGGTTTCAGGTCTTGTCCCTGGACCTGCCATGTCTTCTGTGTTGTGTCTGCACTTCCGATTCATCCCCTCCCCCAGATTCTCTTCAGGAAACTTTGCCTTTAGTCAAAATTTTCACAAAGTTCAGCTGAAAGTTTTATTCCACCTGTGGTCTTTTCCTAGATTCTCTGGAAGCCCTCCCCAAGGACCCCTGTGAGACGAAATCAGAAATGATTTCTTGGGGACTGAGATAACTCACAGGGCTCTTCTTGGTGCCTTTTCTAGCCCTGTATTTTGCTCAGATCCCTAAATTTGTCTCAGCTCCAGGTAAGGTCAAATCCTTCTCCCAGATCTGGACTTTCGCTCCCCAGTGAGGGTGTGTGTTTGGAGGCCAGTGATTGATTCCCCCTTTCACACTTTGAGCATTCACAGTTTTTTGGCTATCTCCAGGGGTGTGCAGCAGCATTCCACTTCCTACAAAGGATCTGCGAAATCTCTCAGCTTTCCTGGTATGTTCTTGTAGTAGTTTGTGGAGCAAAATTTCACGATGTGAATCTCCACATGCTGCTCTGTCAATCCGAGTGGGAGCTACAAGTTAGTCCTGCCTCCTACCTGACATTTTTTTTTTCTCTCCTTGCTTTCTATTTTAAAGGAAGCACTTTTACTATTTGGCCTCAAAGGTTGATGTCTGATGTAGATTTTCTGTTGATTTTTGTTTATCAGATTGTGGAAATCCTCTTTTTATTTCTAGTTTACAAAAAGTAATTTTAAGGTTATAAATAATTCTTGAATTTTAACTATTGCTTTCTGCATCTACTGAGATAATTATATAATGTCTCACTTTTTCTCTAAATAGAGTAATTAGATTATAAATTTTTCTGACATATTTAACAATGTTGAATTTCTTGATCATAATATGATCATAGATTAAGATTCCCAAAATATTATTTTGTGAGAATATTGTTTAGAATGTTTGTACATATGTTCATGTCCTTTGTTTTCCTTTCTCATATTTGCTTGTTAAGTGTAGTTGGCAGAATAATGGCCCCACAAAAGATGGCCACATTCTAATCTTTGGAAACTGGGAACATGGTATGTTACTGGCAAGAGGGGTCTTTGTGCATGTGATTAATGTGCTACATATTTTGAGATTGGACGTTTATCCTGGATTATCCAGGTGGTCCATTCTAATCACATTTGTTCTTAAAAGCAGAGAACATTTCTGATATATCATAATAATGTGTAATGCTAATGTCTCAAAATGTAGTCACTCATATCAAGTAGTGATGAGCCCACATGAAGTTGTCCCCTTTCTCCAAGTGATAAACAAATGTGTAATGGACTGAGGTGATAATTCCTGCTGTTGTCTGATATCACCTGAGACCTGAAATAAAACAGTAGAAAGAGAAAGTAGTGAGATGTTGAAAATAGACCCATCTGTGAAGGATCATTAAAGCAGCCAGGACAAAGCCTTGTTCGAGATGCCCTTGGAGGCCTATGAGAACTCTAAGGACTTCTCTCAACTTTAGATGGCTGCCACTTGAGATTTTGCCTTAGAGAGGTAGTGATACCCCACTGACCAGCTTCTGAAGGACTCCAGACCCACTAGAATAGCTTCCCGAACCATCACAGTTGTTCATTGCCTCCCATCTTTTATTACTACCTTTAGTTGAATATAAATTACATGATTGATTATGCGTGAGGCCTCACAATAAATTGTGCATTCAAGCATATATATATATTTATTTTTAAAAATATGTAAAATACATATAATTATATGGCAATATATAATTATGTATTATAATTAAAGTTATGATATTATATATTTTATGATTCTATATGTGGTTATAATAAATTCATATAATTATAATATATAATTATATAAAACTATAAAATATATATATAATTGGCTATGGAGTCATTATGCTAACTTCTGGGTCCAGTGGGAGTTAGCACACCTAATTGACATAGCAGTCTCTCAGCTGTGGAGAACCAGGGGGTATAAAGACTCAGCCCACTGTTGCTGGTTTTGAAGATGAAAGAAGGCCATGAGCTGAGGAATATGGGCTGCCTCTAAAAAACAGTTCTGCCCTAAGCTCCAAGAAGAAAGATAGTTCTGCTGACACCATAATCTTAGTCTGGTGAGATCAGGAGACTTCTGACTTCTGGAGGTATACATAAGATAATAAATATGTATTGTTTTAAGCAATTAAATTTGTGGTAAATTGTTCAGCAGCAATAGGTGGTTAATATACTCGTTTTGGTTATAAAGATCATACTTGGCTTATAAATAAAATGGGGTTCTTGACTTTCTATTTCCATTTTTTGGAAGAATCTGTACAAGCCTGGAATAATATAATACATTAGAAAAAAATTAGTAAGTCTTTTTCATTAAATTATTTGGCCTGCTATTGGCTTCGTACAGATTTATTTTTTAAGAAAGAGAAAAAAGAAAGAAAAGAAGAAAGAAAAAAAAGAATGATAGAGAGAAAGAAAGAGAAAGAGAAAGAGAAAGAGGGAGAGAGAACAGGAATCTTGCTCTATTGCCCGGGCTAGAATGCAGTCTAAAAATGGGTATTAAAAACCTCTTTTATGCCAATAAATGTGCTTAACAATGGAGACAGGAAGGAATAAGGGAGGAAAATAACAAACAAGCAGCCAACCAATATTTCATTTAAACCTGTGAAATGCTATGCATTTGCTGAGGAGTGATTTACTTCCAATTATGTGGTCACTTTTAGAACAGGTGTGCTGTGATACTGAGATAAATGTACGTTTTGTGGATTTGGGGTGGAGAGTTCTGTAAATGTTTATTAAGTTTACTTGTTCCAGGTCTGAGTTCAAGTCCTGGATATCCTTGTTAATTTTCTGTCTCGTTGATCTGTTATATATTTAGGATTGTTAGCTCTTCTTGTTGCATTGATCCTTTTACCATTATGTAATGTCCTTCTTTGTCTCTTTTGGTCTTTGTTGCTTTAAAGTCTATTTTATCAGAGACGAGAATTGCAACTCCTGCTTTTTTTTTTTCTCTCTCCATTTGGTTGGTAAATCTTCCTCCTTCATTTGTTTTGAGTCTTTGTGTGTCCTTGCATATGAGATGGGTCTGGATGCAGCATACTGGTGGGTTTTGGATTTTTATCCAATTTGCCTGTCTGTGTCTTTTGATTGGGGCATTTAGTCCATTTAAATTTGGGATTGATATTGATATATATGAGTTTAGTATGGCCATTTAATGTTGGCTGGCTGTTTTGCCCATTAGTTGATGTAAATTCTTCATTATGGTGATGCTCTTTACCTTTTGGTATGTTTTTGGAATGGCTGATACTAGTTGTTCCTTTCTATGTGTAATGCTTCTTTCAGAAGTTCTGCTGGTGGTGAAACTCCAAGTTCTTATTTATGTACACATCTTTATTGTGCCTTTATTATCAAGAGAGAATTTGACTGGTTACACACATGTACGTCAACAATTTTATCATTTCACTGTGTCCTGGCTTCAGTTGCTGCTGTTGAGACATCTGCTGTTAAATTCAATTGCTTCTTTTTGGGTGATTTATTCTTAGTCTACTTTTAAGAGTTTCGCTTTAAAATTCTAGAGCCTTAATAAAAGGTACAGGATTGTAGATTTATTTTTATTTATTCAATTTGTTGTACACTGTGTTTCCTTTATATGCAATCTTTCATTATTTCTGGAAAATTCTTTGTCATTACCTTTTAAAAGTTGACTCTGCTCCATAATTTCTATTCTCCTCTCAAACTCTGCGATATGGTTTGACTCTATGTTCCTACCCAAAGCTCATGTCGAATTATAATTCTCAATGTTGGGAGAAAGATCTGATGGGAGGTGATTGTATCATAAGGGATGGATTTTTCCCTTGCTCTTCTTGTGATAGTGAGTGATTTCTCATGAGATCGAGTTGTTTAAAAGTGTGTAGCACTTCCCCCTTTGCTCTCTCTCTCTCTCTTGCTCCACCATGTGATGATGTGCCTGCTTCCCCTTTGCTTTCCACCATCATTGTGAGTTTCCTAAGGCCTTTCCAGTCATGTCTTTTGTACAGCCCACAGAACTGTGAGTCAATTAAACCTCTTTTCTCCATAAATTACCCCATCTCAGGTGTGTCTTTATAGTGGTCTGAGAATGAACTAATACAGAAAATTCATACCAGAAAAGTGGGGTATTGCTATAAAGATACCTGAAAATATAGAAATGTCTTTGGAACTGGGTACTGGGCAGAGGTTGAAACAGTTTGGAGAGAACAGAAGACAGGAAGATGAAGGAAAGCTTGGAACTTCCTAGAAACTTGTTGAATGGTTTTGACCGCAATGCTGATAGTGATGTGGAGAGTGAAGTCCTGGCTGAGGTGGTCTCAGATGAAGATGAAGAACTTATTGAAAACTAGAGAATAAGTCACTCTTTCTATGCTTTAGCAAAGAGATGGTGGCATTTTGCCCCTGCCCTAGAGATCTGTGGAATTTTGAACTTGAGAGAGATGATTTAGGGTATCTGGCAGAAGAAATATCTATGCAGTAAAGTATTCAAGATACTACCTGGAGGTTTCTAAAAGAGTATAGTCATATGTGTTTACACAGAGATGGCCTGAAATTAGAACACGTAAGTCCTGCAGGCCAGGTTTGGGAATAAGACTCTCTGGGATTTGATATCAAATGCTGGGCAAGAGAAAGGGAGCATAGTCAGGGTCCCCTACTGTCCTTCCTGATAATGAATCTTTAGAGGGTAAGCTGTAGTAGATAGAACTGGAACAAACTGCCCAAATGGCACCTTGGTTGTTGCTCACTCTTGTCTGGGAGGGTGGATGAACAAATGTTACTACGGCAATGGGGCAGCAAGCCCTACAGCTCCAGTTGAAATGAAGCCACGGCTGATAAACCAAAGAGTCTCCAAAGCAGAAATAAATGGAGTCAGCAATGGAGACCTTGTCATTCAATACAGAGCTTTGGGCAGATTAAAATCATTAAATGTTCTTTTGGTTGAGCCATAAGCCAGCACCTGCTCAAAACCTACTCAAATTGAGTGCAATGCCTTACTTACTGGCATAGAGCCCCTTTCTCTTTTGATATACTCTGATTACTCTCTTCCCCTCTACCCTGAGTTCAGCTGCTTTAAAGAGAAGTCTCCCCACCCCCAAGAAAGACCAAAGGCCATATTCATCAATTTCATTATGCTGGAACTCTGTTGGATAAAACTGCCCAAGTCATGATCTTACCCAATACTGTGCAGGCGGCAAGCACTGGATTCAATGAATGGAGTTTGGGCCAGGTTCACAGTGAAGAGGGGAAATTAACGTTATTTTGTATGCTGAGGAATTTCTGGCCAGTTGAGTGTACTATTGTTGTAGCTTCTACATCTGAATATACTTCCTCATCCCAAAAGTCCCAGAGGGATTTTCCTGATCACAGAAGGGCTGCATGTAAAGTGCTAATGCACAACTTTAATGTACCTTGGAGCTCAAGTCTTTGTGAAAAGTCTTAGTCAGTTGTGGTCCTGGACAAATAAATCCAACCTCTACCTTGAGTGGCCCTTGCATTAATCACTCCTCTGGCATGGCTACTTAAAAACAAAAGTAGCTAGTAATGTGCTAGACTCTTGGCAAAGCTAAATACCTGACCCATAGAAACCTTGTGACTCTCTGGCCTGGCGTTTCCATTTTTGAGTGGGCCATTTATTGGGTAGGACTCAATGACTAACAAAGTAAGAAAGGCCCAGTAAGCCTCACCTGTCAAATAAAAATGATATATTCAAAAGCAAGTTCAGCCTGGTCCCAGCAGCATAAGCAATACATGACACATGACAGCTTGCCTTCTGGGGGAAACTTTATCCTCCATTCTGCTTCTGAAAGCAATGTCACTGGCTCAACAAGGACCTCAATGCCTGGTCTGGTTCACTGATGGTGAACATCTATGTATATAATGTTTTCATCTAAGTAATTTAATTACTAGTAATTTGTGAAACAGCATATTCATATGTATACCTATAGTAATGTTTACAGGAATGTTTACTGCAACATTGTTTTTGACAGCAAATAACAAGGAACTACTTTAAAATCTCTCATTTAGGAACTCTAGAGAAATCACCTGTAGTTCCATACAAACTATGGCTAATCATCCCAATAAAAATAATGTTAACCGTTTCTGTCTTTATGAACAGTGACTATTTTCACAGTGTTTGTAAAGTGTGAATAAAAGCATGTTTCATTACTTTTGCCATTTATTGACCAGCTATATACAACACAACAAATGATAGTCGCTTGCTTAGCAAGGACAACTTCAAGGCAAACCCCTTAGTCTCCTCCTTTGATGTCCCAACTCTCTAGTCCCACAAGACTGGACAAATTCTGGAAATTATACTGATTTCAAGATTTATTGTTATATGAAAAAGAAAGGATCTGAAAAATGTAAAATTCATTGTTTTCCTGTAATGATTGCATATATACAGATGTTTGCATGTACTCCTCTGAAAGGGAATACAAGACACTGGTAATAAGGGTTGCCTCTACGAAAAAGAATAGGGGAACCCTGGATGTCTTGGGTAAAAGTAAGATTAATTTTCATTGCTTTAGATAAAGGCTCACACTTAGATTAAGAACTATTATCTCTGCTTGGTAAAAATTCAAAGGACTATTCATTTATTTATTGCCTGTTACTCATTTTACACTATTTCTACAATGAACTTAAATTTACTTCAAAAGGAAAAAGTTAAAAATATTTTGAAAGGAGTTATCCAGCAAGGATATAGCAAACGAATGAAATATCTATATTTTGACAGCTAGAAAAGAAACATAAATTGTTGTTATCCCTGGTATTAAAAATGCAATCCTTAATGTAAACCTAGCTGCTGACATTAGGAAAGAAAAAATGACATAAAACTAGAAAGGAAAGTGACTGGCAGAGAAAATAAATCCAGATGCAAAATTACTTATTGGAAACTTCTCAGATTATATAATCAAACAAACATTCAAAAAATATCTTGCTTTTATTATTTATTTTTATGTCTTCTTATGCACAAAGAAATAGCATTATAACAAGAAATTCTCAGTTCCATTCATTAGATTTCAATAGCTGAGTTTCTCCCAGAATCCTATCTGGAATAACCTCAGTCATTACCATACCATATAGACAAATAGATTTCCCAGGGGCTTTTGGTGGGAATTCTTTTATTCTGACAGCACTTTGAAGGATTTGAGATGGAGAACGCTGTGCCGTTGCCTTTGCACATCTTCCAGACAGTGGATAATGCATTTAGGGGCAACAGATTGGAGTTCATCTTTTGGGGGCCTGTGAAAATATTTTTGGCCTTTGTAGATTGGTTGAACTAAATAAGAAGAAAAAAATACCATAAGTCATTGGATTGGTATACACTAACACTACTCTACTCAAGTTAAAAGTAACACACACACAAATCAGTTTCTATAAATCTAAGAATACAAGGTAGATGTTTCATCTTTTAGGAAAACAGCACCTCTTAAAACAATTATTTTATTTCATTCTTGGGGTTGTTGCTAATGGCAACAGAAAGAATGCACTGGAGTGTCATAATAATCCTCCATTAAATCCCTACTGTTTAAATTTTAATGCTATAATTCAAGAGCTGACAAAAGCCCATTGAGTTTGTCTATGGGGAGGAAAACAGGCAGGCCCATTTTCTCAGGGGTGATGCTATAGCAACATGGAATGAATTTGGGGTCAGGGAACAAGCAGTCTCCCAGCTTTGTTTGCATTTCCTGACTAAAAGTAGAATCTAGCATTATAAATTTTACCCAAATAACTATTTATTTGGAGCAGCAGGAAGATAGCTCACTTTGTACTGCTGTTTACATTGAAAACAGAGAGAAGGTAACAAAACCAGAACTGGAAGACAGACATGCCGACAAACACATTATGAAATACCATTGAAGTGACCACGTTAGAAACCCCTAGAGCCCCTCTGCATTTGTTTGACACCCAACCCCTCTCCCATGGACAAGCGATGCTTTAGAACATGAAGAAGTATTAAATTTGCAAAATGCCTTTTTAAAAGAAAGAGACAAAGGAAGTCGGATCAACAATTCCTGAATGTGACCCCTTACAGTCATGCAAGACATGGCAAAGTCAGGTGTTGTTGATTTTGTCTAGCTCTTTATAATAGCACTTTTGTTTCAGTGGGAGAATTTATTTCTACCAGAATAAACAAATACACCTGAATCACAATTGCCTATTGTGCAGCAGAAGGCCAAGAAAAACCCTACCCAATTCCCACTAGTTTGTGCTGCCAACTTTTGTTTCCCTAGGCATCTGTGTTTTCATTTTTGGTTTGAGTGTTGAATATTAGCATATCGAGTCAGTGTTCAATAGCATAAAATACTACATTTTTGGTAGTTATCCAATAAGGTATATCTAGTTATAGACTCTATTTATATGGTTCGCAATATATAAGAAAGAAGACAGATTTTCAAATGCTAGGTCATAGGTGAAAATATAACTATCTGTAAACCTTGTAGCTCAACAAAACTCAAAGCTGTTTCTTTTTTGTTTCCTTTCTCAGAACCTCACTGTCTCACCTTGACAATGAAAAATCTTCACCCCTCCCAAACCTCTGATGACCTCTAGCACCCATCTTTTACAATTCATCCTAAATATAATGACAATATTAATTATCTTCTTAATAATAAAATCCCTCTTCTGCTAAAAATCTTTGATGTTTATAAAAGTCATACTTCTACATATTTACTCTGCTATTACGAATAAGTCAAACTATATAACTTGCTATTCCATTTATATATATTGCTTATACATTTCTCACAGTATATTTACTTAGATGCTGTGTGGAATATTCTCATCAGTATTCTATTCATCTTTCAAACACAGTTTATACGTCACTTTTTCCATAAAGTTTTTCTAGATTACTTCTTCTAGAAAAGATTTATTTCATTTTCTTCACATGGCCCATGTAGAATTATCTTTGAGCTCTTATTTTATATCTTCTTATTAACTCTCTTACTATTATCCCACAAGGAGAGAGACTATATATTTATTTTTATTTCACTCATTTTACTCTTAGAAAAAAGTTTTTTAATAAAAATATTCTGTAAGCTGTATTGCTTACCTGATTTTGCCTCCTAGAAATACACAGCAGATTATATTCAAGTTATAATTTTTATCAACAAAAGGATTTGTAGATGAAACTTAAAGCTATAGAATAAAAAATATTAAGTAATGTGTTATGATCAAGTACAAGTGCCTTAAAAAAAAGACTGGTTTAGCGTAAAAAGAAAAATAAAGGATGGGTTATTCTGCATAGACAGCCCCTAATACCTGAGTAGTTTATCATAATAATTAAATATGTGCTCATGCTACTCATTCAATGAAAACTGACAATAAGACTTTGTTCGTCATAGTCACTAAGGGATCCAGGCTGACAGAAGAGATGTTTCTATATATATTTATATAGTCACTGTGTCACAAAAAAAGAGAATTGGTGACACATACCATGCTAATTCTTAAAATTTCTTCCCAGAAGTAGCACGTCTTTTCTGTTCATACTTTACACACGAAACAATGTCACATGGCCAACCTGACTTCTAGGGGACAAAGAAGAGAAATTCTACATGTGTTCAGACACAGAGACAATTTGAAATGCCTAAAGAATAGCACTAGTAATTATGTTTCCACATTCCCCACCCCCGAATAGTAACAGAAAAATATATATATAAAATTCAAAATCTATATCAAAATAGCAAAATACTCAAACTTAGGAAACTCCCTGAAATCATCTGAACATACCTTTCAATAACAACAAACAGTATTCTTGATCATAAAATTTTAGACACTTTTTTTCTCTATAGATACATTAAATACAAGGATATTATAATTTTTACTCATCCATAAAGACTCCAAATCATGGCCAATGTAAGAAAGAAAATAAAGTATAAGGTTTGAAAAACAAAAGACCAAATTGCCATTTCTATAGGTATGATATTAATTGTCGGCTTACTTTTTGAATTTTTAGAATTTTCTATTATAGTTATTTAAAACTATGATCAAATTTTCCATAAAAATTACTTTAAAATTTTAAAGTAAAACATTAATAACCTGTAAAATAATAGCAAAAGAATGAAAGCTTCTAATTAGAGTACTAGAAAGAGAGAGAAAGAGAGAGTATGAAGCAGAAAAATTACTTAACCAAATAATGGTTAGAAAATTTCAAAACTTTATTTAAAAACCCACACATAATTACAGGAATCTAAGCAAATACCAAGCAACAGACATTATATTAAATTACTGAAAATCAGAATTAAATAGAACATTTGAAAAGCAAGAGAAAAAAAGATATTACATATTAAATGCAGGGGACCAATAGTAAGAAAGAAGGCTGACCTCTCATCAGAAACAATGAAAATCAGAAGACAATGGAACAACATTTTTAAACTAAATGAAAGACAACTATATAACTTGTCAACCTAGAAAAGTGTTAATCAGCAGATATGTACTATAGGAAATGATACAGGAAGCTCTTTTGGCTCAGATCAATTACCAGATGGAAATTTGGTTATATAAAAAGGAATGAAGCATTAAGTATGTGACCAATTCCATGAAAATAAATTGAACAAATTAGATGAAAAGGACAAACTTTTTTTGAGAAGCCATAACAAATCAAATTAAAGAAAAAGAAAAGAAAAGAAAAAATTAAATACTGTCATTAAGTAAATAAAATTCATGATTAAGAACCTTCTCTCAATGAAAATGATAGTATACTGGTGAATTTTATTAAGCATTTAAAAAGTTATATTAATTATACCTATTCTTTTCTGATATATATTTTTATAGGAATTTGCTTTTAAGGAAATGGTCTACATTTACTTGCTAAATGGAGATGCATAGATCTCAGGTCCACCAAAAAACAAAACAAAACAAAACAAAACAAAACTGAGTAATAATTTCAACCAGGATATAACATTATTGAGGCCATCCATTTGTTGTTCAGTTAGTACTTGACATTAGCCCTTAACTTCAGCCAGTTTCTCCCCTGGAATAGACTGATATATAAGAAGAGAAATGAAAAACAGGAAAACGTGGCCTAACTGTTAGACAAGCAATCAAAATTATAGCTTTCTTGATGGTGATGTGATTGATGTTAATACTGATTTAAATGAAGTCTGTGTCTGGAAAAAGAAGGAAAGAAGTTCTGGTAAATTTGAGCCCAGATTAAGTGAGTTTGTATTTCATACACGAATACTTCAGGCCAAATATTTGGTGGATTCAAACTACTTACATTTCCTATCATCCTTTTTATCACAGGGTATTTGTTGGAGATATAAAAGATATAAGAAATGACAGACTTTTATGTGTTTTTCCTAGTTCTAACAATTGGTATTCTGTTTTGTAGCAGAACACTCCCACACATAAGAGAATTGGCCAAAGTAGAGAAGAGAATGAATGATGTATATCTACAAACAGATATTTGCAAGACAAATTTTCAGTGGAAGAAGGGAATCTCTGACAAGCTTCAGCAGCATACTTTCACTAAATCTTTAAGTGTATAGACTGTAGTGTATGTAATCATGTTGCAGGACAGATTCCTTGGAAAGGTGACTTTGAGACTGTGTTTAGTTTACAGAAAATTTGGGGGCAATTGCTGTCAGGATCAACAATTGGGGGATGGGAAGAAAATAGAATTAAACCAAAGAAGAAGTTAGACTGCAACATAGTAACAAGAACTAATTAAGGAAACCTCAAGAAGAGCCCTGAAGTTAGGACAGTCCTTTAGATGTGTCTGAGTTGGGAAAAGGAGAATGGACCATCATACCCTACATCAACCAGTCTTCAGGTGCAGTTTGCCTTCTGGAGGAGGAAAGATCTTGGGCAATGTGCCTCTTTTCAGAAGAGGGCAACTTCTAAAAAGGTCTGATGGCTGACAGCTCAACCAGCAATGCTTCCAGAAGTTGAGTGAATTTGTCCTTTTTTCCTGAAAGGAGAATCTAGCAGAGCACTCTGTACTGTCCATTCTTGTACACCTTGAGCCTTCTTTCTTCACCTAAGTTCCAAAAGCTGTGTCTTCAGGACTCTGAGGGATTTCTTTCCTGGAGTAAGCTTCCTAGAAGAAAGTTAATGGAGAAAACTCTATCTCTCACTGATACAGTTGGGCTTGGGGCTACATCTGTGATAATTTGTTGTCCTCTTCTATCCTGGAATCACTTCTCCCACAGCTAGGACCTATGCTGGTCTTGGTGGCTTATCTGGTTGGAACACCCAAACCCATATCTCTGATTGTCTAAACATCTGGTCATCAAGTTCTTCTTAGATTGTAGCTACTCTATTTGTCAATTTATTATGAAAATTGGGCAAAGAATTGCCAAGAGACAATCAAGTACCAAATATGTTCCTCTCTGCCCCAGTGTGTCATAAGAGCCTTTCCCCTGGTAATCAACTCAATTGCTTATATCAATATAGTATTCCCTTCTTGCCCACTGGCCCCTTGGCATATGGAATCTGAAGTGCCCAGGCCAAAATCATAGCTTATGTTTCACTGATAGATATTCCCCATTGTAGGAACCAAGACTGCTAAACACATGGATTACAGAATTTCAGAAAAAGGAAGCAGAAACTCACTATGTGTCATTGCCATTTTCTTTTTCTTCCTTTTCTTTTCTTTTTTTTCCCACTTTATTTTAGTTCTGAAATACATTTGCAGAATGCACAGGTTTGTTACATAGGTATACATGTGCCATGGTGGTTTGCTGCACCTATCAACCTGTCATCTAGGTTTTAAGCCCCGTACACATTAGATATTTGTCCTAATACTCTCCCACCCCCTATGCCCCACTCCCTGACAGGCTCCTGTGTGTGAGGTTCCCTTCCCTGTGTTCATGTGTTCTCATTGTTCAACTCCCACTGAAAAGTGAGAACATGCAGTGTTTGTTTTTCTGTTCCTGTGTTAGTTTGCAGGGAATTATGTCTCGCAGATTCATTCATGTCCCTGCAAAGGACATGAACTCATTCTTTTTTTATGGCTTTATAGTATTCCATGGGGTATATGTGCCACATTTTCTTTATGCAGTCTATCATTGATGGGCATTTGGGTTGGTTCAAAGTTTTTGCTATTGTAAATAGTGCTTCAGTAAATATATGTGTGCATGTGTCTTTATGGTAGAATGATTTATAATCCTTTTGGTATATACGCAGTAATGGGATTGCTGGGTCAAATGGTATTTTAAATGCTTGAAGAATTGCCACACTGTCCTCCACAATGGTTGAACTAAATTACATTCTCATCAGTAGTGTAAAAGTGTTCCTTTTTCTCCACAGCCTCGCCAGCATCTGTTATTTCCTGACTTTTAATAATCACCATTCTAACTGTGTGAGATGGTATCTCATTGTGGTTTTTCCCCAAAACTCCTTAAGCTGATAAGCAACTTCAGAAAAGTCTCAAGATACAAAATCAAGTGCAAAAATCACAAGCACTCCTATACACCAACAACAGACAAGCAGAGAGCCAAATCATGAGTGAATTATCCTTCACAATTGCTACAAAAAAAAAAAATACCTAAGAATACAACTTACAAGAGATGTGAAAGAACTCTTCAAGGAGAACTACAAACTACTGCTCAAGGAAATGAGAGGACACAAAAAAATAGGAAAAAATTCCATGCACATAGATAAGAAGAATCAATATCATGAAAATGGCCATATTTCTATTTTTAACTCTTCATTCCTGCCACCATGTATAACCAATGGGGCACCACGTGTCTAAATAATGGGACCCAGCACCATACAATGGTTATGAGACTTGAGTATAGAGTGTATCTTGGAAGATGATTTCCTATCCTTATATGGTATCATTTTCAAGCCTGTACCTCACCTATGCCTTCTATGAACTATTTTATTGCTCTTCAATGGCAGCATCTTTTGGATGGTGTAGTTTCTAATAGGAACAATTGATCTTATGATCATGCAGCTACTGTTGCACCTCTTGCTTTAAAGTGAATCTCTTATACAAGAAAGGAAACAATCAACAGAATGAAGAGACAGGCTATGGAATAGAATTAAATATTTGTAAACTATATATCTGATATTGAGTTAATATCAAAAGTATAGAGGAAAAAGAAGATGGCACTGTAGGAGCAACTCAGGATTGCAGCTCTCAGTGAAGACGCAGAGGGTGAGTGCAAGCTGCATTTCCAGATGGATCTTTGTTGCCAACAGAACGGGAAAATTCCCAGGTGTAGGAGAGACACAGGACGCCAGCGCAGCTGTTTCAGCTGGCGCGGCCATTTCAGCCAGTGCCACAGTGCAGCAGCACTCCGCACAAAATGCAGTGGTCTGGGTGCCCTGTTAAACTGGCAATCTGAGATTTGAGAGGGCAGATTAGCATATCCATGTGATGAAATGGGACTTCGACAGTGAGCCAGACCAGGAGATTCCTGGGAAGCGACGTTTGAGCCGGTGCAGTGGGTCGCTGTACGGGAAATCACACAGATCCTGGTGCCCTAACAGCAGGTGACTGAAAAACCTGGGAGAGGGTCAACAGTTCAACTTTAAAAAAAAAAAAAGGGCTCTGAGGCAGGGAGCCAGGTGATCAGGCTTGGTAGGTCCCACCCCCACAGAGACAAACAAAATGGTGATTCAAAATGTTCAGGGTTGAGTTTCACTGCGGGCACAGCTGAACCCAGGACAGTGAAGCTTGGTGGGGGAGGGGCATCCACCATTACTGAGGCATTCTGCCCCTACTGAGGTACACTCCCATTGCTGACACAGCCTGCCATTGCTGAGGCAACCCACCCTAACAGAGAGACTCTGCCAACAGGGTGGAGCCCACAGCAGCAGGGCAGTGCCCACGGCAACAGGGCAGAGCCCACAACAGTAGGGTGGACCCCAGGGCAGCAGGGCAGAGCCTTGGCAGGCAAATAGTGACTAGGCTGCCTCCTAGCTGGGCAGGACAGTGCAACGGATACTCATAAATAAAGCCCTAACTCCCTGAGACAGAGCATCTGAGAAAAAAAAAGGGGTTTATGAGTTCTACTGCAGCAGACTTAAACATACCTGCCTAGCAGCCCTGAATGATCAATGGAGCTCACAGTTCAGCACTTGAGCTCCTATAAAGTACAGACTGCCTCCTCAAGCAGCTCCCTGAACCCTGTATATCCAAAGAGTCACCTCAAAAAGGACTGATCAGACTGACATTTGGTGGGCATCATTCTGGGACAAAGATAGCAGAATAGGAAACTGGTAGCAACCCTCACTGTTCCACAGCTGCTACAAGTGTACCCCAGATAAGCAGGGCCTTGAGTGGACCTCAGCAGTCATACAGCAGAGGGGCTAGGCCATTAGAAGGAAAACTAAGTAACAAAAATACTTCATCATCAACAATCTGGGCATCCACTCAGAGACCCAATTGAAAAGTCAGCAACTACTCAGACAACAGGTGGATAAACCCACAAAGATGGGAAGACACCAGAGCAAAAAGAAGGAAAACACCTGAGACCAAAACACCTCACCTCCTACAAAGGACCAAAACTCCTCACCAGCAAGTGAACAAAGCTGGATGGAGAATGAGTGTGATGAAATGATGGAATCAGACTTCAGAAGGTGGGTAATGAGAAACTTCCGTGAGCTAAAAGAACATGTTCTAAATCAATGCAAAGAAACTAAGAACCTTGAAAAAAGATTCAAGGAAATTATAACAAGAATGGACAACTTAGAGAGGAATATGAATGAATTGAAGGAGCTGAAAAACATAACACGAGAACTTTGCGAAGCATGCAAAAGTTTCAACAGCTGAATTGACCAAGCAGAAGAAAGAATATCAGAAGTTGAAGATCAACTCAATGAAATAAAATGAGAAATCAAGATTAGAGAAAAAAGCGCAAAAAGGAATGAACAAAGTCTCCAAGAAATGTGGGACTATGTGAAGAGACCTAACCTATGCTTGATAGGTGTACCAGAATGTGACGAAGAGAATGAATCCAAGCTGGAAAACACTCTTCAGGATATTATCCAGGAAAATTTCCCCAACCTAGCAAGGCAGGCCGATATTCAAGTCCACGAAATACAGAGAACACCACAAAGATATTCCACAAGAAGGCACACAATCGTCAGATTCACCAGGGTTGAAATGAAGGAGAAAATACTAAGGGCAGTCAGAGACAAAGGTAGGGCCACCCACAAGGAGAAGCCCATCAGACTCACAGCAGATCTCTCAGCAGAAACCCTAAAAGCCAGAAGAGAGTGGGGGCCAATATTCAACATCCTTAAAGAAAATAACTTTCAACCCAGAATTTCATATCCAGCCAAACTGAGCTTCATAAGTGAAGGAAAAATAAAATCCTTTGAAAACAAGCAAGTACTCAGAGATTTTGTCATCACCAGGCCTGCTTTACAAGAGCTCCTGAAAGAGGCACTATAGATAGAAGGGAACAACCAGTACCAGCCATTCCAAAAACATACCAAATGCTATTGAAGAATCTGTATCAACTAAGGGGCAAAACAGCCAGCTAGCATCAAAATGGCAGTATCAAATTTACACATAACAATATTAACCCTAAATGTAAATGGGCTAAATGCACCAATCAAAAGATAAAGAAAGACTGGCAAATTGGATAAAAAGCCAAAACCCATCGGTGTGCTGTATCCAGAAAACCCATCCCACATGCAAGGAAAAACAAAGGCTCAAAATAAAGGGATGGAGGAAGATTTACCAAGCAAAAGGAGAGGAAAAAAAAAAAAAAAAGCGGGAGTTGCAATTCTCGTCTCTGATAAAATAGACTTTAAAGCAACAAAGATCAAAAAAGACAAAAAAGTTCATTACATAATGGTAAAAGTATCGATACAACAAGAAGAGCTAATGATCCTAAATATATATGGACCCAATACAGGAGCACCCAGATATATAAGGCAAGTTCTTAAGGACTTACAAAGAGACTTAGACTCCCACACAATAATAGCAGGAGACTTTAACACTCCACTGTCAATATTAGACAGATCAACAAGACAGAAAATTAACAAGGACACCCAGGGCTTGAACTCAGACCTGGAACAAGCAAACCTGATAGACATTTACAGAACTCTCCACCCCAAATCCACAGAATATACATTCTTCTCAGCACCACATCACACCTACTCTAAAATTGACCACATAATTGGAAGTAAAGCACTCCTCAGCAAATGCAAAACAACTGACATAATAACTAACAGTCTCTAAGACCATAGTGCAATCAAGTTAGAATTCAGAATTCAGAAACTAACTCCGAACCGCACAGCTTCATGGAAACTGAACAACTGGCTCTTGAATGTTGATTGGATAAACAATGAAATGAAGGCAGAAATAAAGAGGTTCTTTGAAACCAATGAGAATGAAGACACAGCATACCAGAATCTCTGGGACACATTTAAAGCAGTCTGTAGAGGAAAATATATAGCAATAAGTGCCCACATGAGAAGAGTGGAGAGATCCAAAATTGACACCCTATCATCAAAATTGAAAGAGCTGGAGGAGCAAGATCAAAAAACTCAAAACCTAGCAGAAGATGAGAAATAACTAAAATCAGAGCAGAAATGAAGGAGATAGAGACACAAAAAACCCTTCAAAAAATCAATAAATCCAAGAGCTGGTTTTTTGAAAAGATCAACAAAATAGACAGACCGCTAGCCAGAATGATAAAAAAGAAAAGAGAGAACAACCAAATAGATGCAATAAAAAACGATAAAGGGGAAACCACCACAGATTCCACAGAAATTAAAACCATCATCAGAGAATACTACAAACAACTCTATGCACATAAACGAGTAAACCTGGAAGAAATGGATAAATTCCTGGATGCCTGTGTCCTCCCAAGCCTAAACCAGGAGGAAGCTGAAACGATGAATAGACCAATAACAAGGTCAGAAGTTGAGGCAGCAATTAAGAGCCTACCACACAAAAAAAGCCCAGGTCCAGATGGGTTCACAGCTGAATTCTACCAGACACACAAAGAGGATCTGGTACCATTCCTTCTGAAATTATTCCAAATAATCCAAAAAGAGGGAACCCTTCCCAAATCATTTTATGAGACCAACATCATCCTGATACCAAAGCCTGGCAGAGACTCAACAAGAAAAGAAAACTTCAGGCCAATATCCATGATGAACATAGATGCAAAAATCTTCAATAAAATATGGGCAAGACGATTGCAACAGCACATCAAAAAACTTATCCATCATGATCAAGTAGGATTCATCCCGGTGATGCAAGCCTGGTTCAACGTACGCAAGTCTATAAACATAATTTACCATATAAACAGAACCAAAAACAAAAACCACATGATTATCTCAACTGACGCAGAGAAGGCCTTTGACAAAATTCAGCAGCACTTTATGCTAAAAACCCTCGATAAACTCGGTATTGATGGAATGTATCTCAAAGTAATAAAAGCTATTTATGACAAACCAACAGCCAATATCATACTGAATGGGCAAAAACTGGAAGCATTCCCTTTGAAATCTGGCACTAGACAAGGATGCCCTCTTTCACCACTCCTATTCAATATAGTACTGGAAGTTCTAGCCTAGAAGACCCCATCACCTCAGCCCAAAAACTCCTGAAACTGATAAGTAACTTCAGCAGAGTCTCAGGATATAAAATCAATGTGCAAAAATCACAAGCATTCCTATACACCAATAACAGACTTAAAGAGAGCCAAATCAAGAACAAACTGCCATTCACAATTGCTACAAAAAGAATAAAATACCTAGGAATACAACTTATAAGGAATGTAAGGGTCCTCTTCAAGTAATACTACAAACCACTGCTCAACTAAATAAGAGAGGACACAAACAGATGGAGAAACATTCCATGTTCATGGTTAGGAAGAATCAATATCATGAAAATGGCTATACTCCCCAAAGTAATTTACAGAATCAATGCTATCCCCATCAAGCTGCCATTGACTTTCTTCACAGAACTGGAAAATACCACCATGAACTTAATATGGAACCAAAAGAGAGCCCACATAGCAAAGTCAATTCTAAGCAAAAAGAACAAAGCTGGAGGCATCACACTACCAGACTTCAAACTATACTACAAGGCTACAGTAATCAAAACAGCATGGTACTGGTACCAAAACAGAGATATAGACCAATGGAACAGAATGGAGGCATTGGAGGCAACACAACATATCTACAACCATACAATCTTTGATAAACCAGACAAAAACAAGAAATGGGGAAAGGATTCCCTGTTTAATAAATGGTGTTGGGAAAACTGGCCAGCCATGTCCAGAAAGCAGAAACTGGACCCCTTCCTGACACCTTACACTAAAATTAACTCCAGATGGATTAAAGACTTAAACATAAGACCTGGCACCATAAAAACCCTAGAAGAAAATCTAGGCAATACGATTCAGGACATAGGAGTAGGCAAGGACTTCATGACCAAAACACCAAAAGCATTGGCAACAAAAGCCAAAATAGACAAATGGGACCTAATCAAACTCCACAGCTTCTGCATGGCAAAAGAAACAGTCATTAGAGTGAATCAGCAACCAACAGAATGGGAAAAAAATTTTGCAGTTTACCCATTTGACAAAGGGCTGATATCCAGAATTTACAAAGAACTCAAACAGATTTACAAGAAAAAAACAAGCCCATCCTAAAATGGGCAAAGGATATGAACAGACACTTTACAAAAGAAGATGTACATGAGGCCAACAAACATATGAAAAAATGCTCATTATCACTGGTCATTAGAGAGATGCAAATCAAAACCACATTGAGATACCATCTCACGCCAGTTAGAATGGTGATCATTAAAAAATCTGGAGACAACAGATGCTGGAGAGGTTGTGGAGAAAGAGGAACACTCTTACACTGTTGGTGGGAGTGTAAATTAGTTCAACCATTGTGGAAGACAGTGTGGTGATTCCTCAAGGCCTTAGAAATAGAAATTCCATTTGACCCAGCAATCCCATTACTGGGTATATATCCAAAGGACTATAAATCTTTCTACTATAAGGACACATGCACATGAACGTTTATTGCAGCACTGTTTACAATAGCAAAGACCTGGGACCAACCCAAATGCCCATCAATGATAGATAGGGAGTTGGGAGGGATAAAATGCAGAGAAATGCCAGATACAGGTGATGAGGATGGAGGCAGCAAATCACATTTCTGTGTATGTTCCTATGCAACAGTCCTGCATGGACTGGGAAAATGTGGCATGTATACACCATGAAATATTATGTGGCAATAAAAAATGATGAGTTCATGTCCTTTGTAGGGACATGGATGAATATGGAGAACATTCTCAGCAAACTGACACAAGAACAGAAAATGAAATACCGCATATTCTCACTCATAGGTGGGTGATGAAAAATGAGAACACATGGACACAGGGGTCTATTGGGGGGAATAGGGGAGGGACAGTGTGGGGGGGAGCTGGGGAGGGATAGCCTGGGGAGAAATGCCAAATGTGGGTGAAGGGGAGGAAGGCAGCAAAGCACACTGCCATGTGTGTACCTATGCAACTATCTTGCATGTTCTGCACATGTACCCCAAAACCTAAAATGCAATTTAAAAAAAATAGTATATAAGGGACCCAACTCAACAGCAAGAAAAAAAATATGATTAAGAAATGGGCAAAGAAACTTGGTAGACATTCCTCAAAAAGAGAGATATGAATGGTTGACAAATATGTGAAAGAATACTCAACATCACTAACTATCATGGAAATGCAAATTAAAACCACAATGACTGATCAGCTTACACCTTGTAGGATGGGTAGCAAAAAAACAAAAGACAAGTATTGCTGAGGATGTGAAGAAAAGGGAATACTTTTACATTGCTTTGAGGAAAGTACATCAATACAGTCATAATGGAAAACAGAATAGAGGTTGCTCTTAGTTCAGAATTTCTCAACAGTGGCATATTGACATTTTGGGGCAGATTATTTATTAAGGGAGGCTGTCCTGTCCATTATAGGATGTTTAGCAGCAACTCTCTAGCCACTAGATGTCAGTAACATCCTCCCTTTTCTGACAATCACAAATGTCTCCAGACATTGCCAAATGTCCTGGGGGTGGGATGTGGGAGATATGGGATGGCCCATGGTTATGAACTACTGTGTTGGTCTGATGCATTGCTGTATGAGATCGCCTGTTAATGGACTAAGCTCTCTGAAATCCCATAGCTAATGGTGCTGTTTGAGGTTCTTTGACAGGAAATGCAGAACCATACCTGGAATATGTATAATTCAAAAAGCATTAATTCATTTTGAATTATTGCTTCCATCTTTCCAGGATGGCAGAAGTCCAATGTATTTAACTTGCCACCAGGTGACTGGTTGATCCGCTGAAGAGATAATGCTGTATTGGGGGCTTAGCGTTGTTCTCTGTCGCTACTTCTGAGACATTTGGCAGTGACAGAAGTTATAAAAGCTTCAGTAAATAGGAACTTGTGTGGTTGGGCCCATGCAAAACCTGCATCCCTTACACCATGGTTACTCTGTTCATGTGCCCATTGTCCAAACACTCTGTTCATGTGCCCATTGTCCAAACACTCTGTTCATGTGCCCATTGTCCAAATCTCTGATGACACAGAATGGCTGCTATTGACTGACTGACACTATGTCTACTCCAATCATGCATTTATTTAATGTCTCTTCTAGGGTACGTATTCTCCTTTAGACATTAGCATGCACTACAAAGATCTTCACACTTTGTGCCCACTCTCACTAGTTCATTCATATACCATAACCCCATACGTTCTTGGCCCTGATCTTCCCATCTTTCAAGACTGAATAAAAAAAAAATAACGTAAAACATTTCATCAATATTTTCTTTTTTTAAAATATATATATTTTATTGTATTTTAGGTTCTGGGGTACATGTGAAGAACATGCAGGACTGTTGCATAGGTACATACATAGAAACGTGGTTTGCTGCCTCCATCCTCATCACCTGTATCTGGCATTTCTCCCCACTTTATCCCTCCCAACTCCCTACCATTTGCTGTCCCTCCCCTAGTTCCCCCCAACAGACCCCAGTGTGTGATGGTCCCCTCCCTGTGTCCATGTGTTCTCTTTGTTCAACACCCACCTATGAGTGACAACATGTGATGTTTGATTTTCTGTTCTTGTGTCAGTTTGCTGAAAATGATGGTTTCCAGATTAATCCATGTCCCTACAAAGGAAATGAACTCATTGTTTTTTATGGCTGCATAATATTCCATGGTGTATATGTGTCACATTTTCCCTGTCCAGTCTATAATCGATGGGAATTTGGGTTGATTCCAGGTCTTTGCTATTGTAAACAGTGCTGCAAAGAACATATGTGTGCATGTGTCTTTATAATAGAATGATTTATAATCCTTCGGATATATACCCAGTAATGGGATTTCTGGGTTAAATGGAATTTCTATTTCTAGGTCCTTGAGGAATTGCCACACTGCCTTCCACAATGGTTGAACTGATTTATACTCCCATCAATAGTGTAAAAGTGTTCCTATTTCTCCACATGGTCTTCAGCATCTGTTGTCTCCAGATTTTTTTAATGATTGCCATTCTAATGGCATAAGATGGTATCTCAATGTGGTTTTGATTTGTGTTTCTCTAATGACCAGTGATGATGAGCATTTTTTCATATGTTTGTTGGCCTCATAGATATCTTCTTTTGAAAAATGTCTGTTCATATCCTTTGCCCACTTTTGAATGGGCTTGTTTGTTTTGTTCTTGTAAATCTGTTTTAGTTCTTTGTAGATTCTGGATATCAGCCCTTTGTCAGATGGGTAAATTGCAAAACTTTTTTCCCATTCTATTGGATGCCAGTTCACTTTAATGATTGTTTCTTCTCCTGTGCAGAAGCTCTGGAGTTTCATTAGATCCCATTTGTCTATTTTGGCTTTTGTTGCCAATGCTTTTGGTGTTTTAGTCATGAAGTCCTTGCCTATGCCTATGTCCTGAATGGTTTTGCCTCGATTTTCTTCTAGGGTTTTTATGATGTTACATCTTATGTTTAAGTCTTTAATCCATCAGGAGTTGATTTAAGTGTAAGGTTTCAGGAAGGGGTCCAGTTTCTGCTTTCTGCACATGGCTGGGCAGTTTTCCCAACATCATTTGTTAAACAGGGAATCCTTTCCCCATTGCTTGTTTTGTGAGTTTTGTTAAAGATCAGATGGTAGTAGATGTGTGGCGTTGCCTCCAAAGCCACTGTTTCGTTCCATTGGTCTATATCTCTGTTTTGGTCCCAGTACCATGCTGTTTTGATTACTGCATCCTTGTAGCAGAGTTTGAAGTCTGGTAGTGTGATGCCTCCAGCTTTGTTCTTTTTTGCTTAGAATTTACTTGCCTATGCAGGCTCTCTTTTGGTTCCATATGAAGTTTAAGGTGGTTTTTTCCAGTTCTGTGAAGAGGTTCATAGATAGGTTGATGGGGATAGCATTGAATCTATAAATTACTTTGGGCAGTATGCCCATTTTCACAATATTAATTCTTCCGAACTATGAGAGTGGAACGTTTCTTCATATGTTTGTGTCCTCTCTTCTTTCCTTGAGCAGTGGTTTGTAGTTCTCCTTGAAGAGGTCCTTTACATCCTTTGTTGTATTCCAAAGTATTTGATTCTCTTTGTAGCAAGTGTGAATGGCGGTTCATTTTTGATTTGGCTCTCTTTAAATCTGTTATTGGTGTATAGGAATGCTTGTGATTTCTGCACATTGATTTTATATCCTGAGACTTTGCTGAAGTTGCTTTTCAGTTTAAGGAGATTTTGGTCTGAGAGGATGGGGTCTTCTAAATATACAATCATGTCATCTACAAATAGAGACAATTTGACTTCCTCCTTTCCTAGTTGAATACATTTTATTTCTTTTTCTTGCCTGATTTCTCTGGCTAGAACTTCCAATACTATATTGAATAGAAGTGGTGAGAGAGGGCATCCTTGTCTAGTGCCAGATTTCAAAGGGAATGCCTCCGGTTTTTCCCCATTCATTATATTGGCTGTGGGTTTGTCGTAAATAGCTTTTATTATTTTGAGAAACATTCCATTGATACCTAGTTTATTGAGGGTTTTTAGCATAAAGCGATGTTGAGTTTTGTTGAAGGCCTTCTCTGCATCTATTGAGATAGTGATGTAGTTTTTGTCATTGGTTCTCTTTATGTGATGAGTTACATTTATAGACTTGCATATGTTGAAGCAGTCTTGCATCCCCAGGATGAAGCTTACTTGATTGTGATGGATAAGCTTTTTGATGTGCTGTTGCAATCTGTTTGCCAGTATTTAACTGAAAAATTTTGCATGTATGTTCATCATGGATATTGGCCTGAAGTTTTCTTTTCTTGTTGAGTCTCTGCCGGGTTTTGGTATCAGGATGATGTTGGTCTCATAAAATGATTTGGGAAGGATTCCCTCTTTTGGGATTGTTTGGAATAGCTTCAGAAAAAAATGGTACCAGCTCCTCTTTATATGTCTGGTAGAATTTGGTTGTGAACCCATCTGGACCTGGGCTTTTGTTGGTTGGTAGGCTATTAATTGCTGCCTCAACTTCAGTGCTTGATATTGATCTATTCAGCGTTTCAACTTCTTCCTGGTTTAGGCTTGAGAGGATGCAAGTGTGCAGAAATTTATCCATTTCTTCCAGGTTTAATGGTTTATGTGCATAGAGTTGTTTGTAGTAATCTCTTATGGTAGTTTGTATTTCTGTGGAATCAGTGGTGATATCCCCTTTATTGTTTTTTATTGCATCTATTCAATTCTTCTCTCTTTTACTTTTTATTAATCTGGCTAGTGGTCTATTTTGTTGATCCTTTCAGAAAACCAGCTCCTGGATTTATTCATTTTTTGAAGGTTTTTTTTTTGTGTGTGTGTGTCTCTATCTCCTTCATTTCTGCTCTGATCTCAGTTATTTCTTGTCTTCTGCTAGCTTTTGAGTTTTGTTTTCTCTTGCTCCTCTAGCTCTTTCAATTTTGATGACAGGGTGTCAATTTTGGATCTTTCCCTGCTTCTCATATGGGCATTTATTGCTATACATTTTCCTATAGACACTACTTTAAACACATACCAGAGATTCTGGAACATTGTGTCTTCATTATCCTTGGTTTTGAAGAACATCTTTATTTATGCCTTCATTTCATTGTTTATTCAGTCAACATTCAACAGGCAGTTGTTCATTTTCCATGAAGTTGTGCAATTCTGAGTTAGTTTCTTAATCCTGAGTTAATTTGATTGTACGTGGTCTGAGAGACTGTGTGTTATAATTTTCATTCTTTTGCATTTGCTGAGGAGTGATTTACTTCCAATTATGTGGTCAGTTTTAGAGTAGGTGTGATGTGGTGCTGAGAAGAATTTGTATTCTTTGGATTTGGAGTGGAGAGTTCTGTAAATGTCTATTAGGTTTGCTTGGTCCAGATCTGAGTTCAATCCTGAATATCCTTGTTAATTTTCTGTCTCATTGATCTGTCTAATATTGACAGTGGAGTGTTAAAGTCTCCCACTATTATTGTGTGGGAGTCTAAGTCTCTTTGTAGGTCATTAAGAACTTGCTTTATGTATCTGGGTGCTCTTGTATTGGGTGCATATATATTTAGGATCTTCAGCTCTTCTTGTTGCATTGATCCTTTTACCATTATGTAATGCCCTTCTTTGTCTCTTTTGATCTTTGTTGGTTTAAAGTCTATTTTATCAGAGACTAGGATTGCAACTCCTGCTTTTTTTCTCTCTCTCTCCATTTGCTTGGTAAATCTTCCTCCATCCCTTTATTTTGAACCTTTGTGTGAGATGTGTTTCCTGGATATAGCACATCAATGGTGTTTGACTTCTTAATCCAATTTGCCAGTCTTTGTCTTTTGATTGGGGCATTCAGCCCATTTACATTTAAGGTTAATATTATTATGTGTGAATCTGATCCTGTCATTTTGATGCTAGCTGGTTGTTTTGCCCATTAGTTCACGCAGTTTATTCATTGTGTCGATGCTCTTTACCATTTGGCATGTTTTTGGAGTGACTGGTACTGGTTGTTCCTTTCTATGTTTAGTGCTTCTTTCAGAAGCTCTTGTAAGGCAGGCCTGGTGGTAATGACATTGCTCAGAAATTACTTGTTCATAAAGGATTTTATTTCTCCTGCACTTATGAAGCTTAGTTTGGCTGGATATGAAATTCTAGGTTGAAAGTTCTTTTCTTTAAGGATGTTGAATATTTGCCCCCACTCTCTTCTGGCTTTTAGGGTTTCTGCAGAGAGATCTGCTGTGAGTCTGATGGGCTACCCTTTGTGAGTAACCCAACCTTTCTTTCTGGATGCCCTTAGCATTTTTTCCTTCATTTCAACCCTGGTGAATCTGATGATTACATGCCTTGGGGTTGCTCTTCTTAAGGAATATCTTTGTCTTATTTTCTATATTTCCTGGACTTGAGTGGTGGCCTGCCTTGCTAGGTTGGGGAAGAAGAGTGTTTTCCAGCTTGGATTCATTCTCTCTGTCACATTCAGGTACACCTATCAAATGTAGATTAGGTCTTTTCACCTAATTCCATATTTCTTGGAGGCTTTGTTCATTTCTTTTCACTCTTTTTTCTCTAATCTTGCCTTCTCATTTTATTTCATTGAGTTGATCTTCAATCTCTGGTATCCTTTCTTCTGCTTGGTTGATTTGGCTACTAAAACTTGTATATGCTTCATGAAGTTTTTGTGTTGTTTTTCAGCTCCATCAATTTATTTATATTCTTTTCTAAGCTATCTATTCTCGTTAGCATTTCATCAAACCTTTTTCCAAGGTTCTTAGTTTCTTTGCATTGGGTTAGAACATGTTCTTTTTAGCTCAGAGAAGTTTGTTATTACTCACTTTCTGAAGCCTGTTTCTGTCAATTCATCAGACTCATTCTCCATCCGGTTTTGTTCCCTTGCTGGTGAGGATCACTTGGAGGAGGAGAGGTGTTCTGGTTTTGGGTGTTTGCATCCTTTTTGCTCTGGTTTCTTCCCATCTTTGTGGATTTATCTACCTGTGGTCTTTGTAGTTGGTGACTTTCAAATGGGGTCTCTGAGTGGATGTACTTTTTCTTGATGATGAAGCTATTTCTTTCTTTTTAGTTTTCCTTCTAACAGTCAGGCTCCTCTGCTTTAAGAGTACTGGAGGTGCATTTCACATCCTGCTTGCCTGGGGATCACCTGCAGTGGCTGCAAAACAGTAAGGGTTGCTGCCAGTTTCTTCTTCTGTTATATTTGCCCCAGGATACCCATCAGATATCCTGGGACAAAGATAACAGATGTCAGCCCAAGCTCTCTCCTTTATGAGGTGTCTCTTTGGATATATGGGGGTTGGGGAGCTGCTAGAGTAGACAGTCTGTCCCTTATAGGAGTTCAAGTGCTGAGCTGTGAGCTCCATTGTTCTGTTCAGAGCTATTGGGCAGGTACATTTAAGTCTGCTGCAGCGGAGTTCATAACTGCCTTTTTTCCCCAGGTGCTCTGTCCCAGGAAGGTGGGGCTTTATTTATAAGTTCCTGACATGCTGCTGCCTTTTTTCAGAGATGCCCTGCCCAGCAAGCAGGTAGCCTAATCACAGTCTGCCTAGTCATGCAGAGGCATTGCTGAGCTGCCACGGGCTCTGCCACAGCTGCTGTGTGAACTTCCTTGCTGTTTTTTTATAGAAGTATAGTTAGAATGTCTTGGTAATGGCAGTCTGCCTCAGTAATGGTGGACTGTCTCTGTAATGGTGGACTGCCTCAGTAATGGTGGACTGCCTTGGTAGTGGTGGACTGCCTCAGTAATAGCGATGCCCTTCCCCCACAGAGCTGGACCATCCCGGGTCCAGCTATGCTTGCTGTGAAACTCTCAATCCAGAGGCTTTCAGATTGCTGATCTTTGTGGGGGTGGGACCCACCAAGCCAGATTACCTGGCTCCCTGTTTCAGCCCCCTCTTTTTCAGTTGAATGAGTGAGTCTGTCTCCCAGGTGTTCCAGGTGCCAGTTGAAATGGTGCTCAGATTTGTGTGAGTTTTTGTATGGAGACCCACTGCACTGGCTGAAACAGCTGTGCTGGAGACTCATGGCACTTTCTGGCCCAGGAATTTCCTGGTCTGTGGGCAGTAAAAATTCATTTGGAAATGTGGTGATCACTCACCCTCTGCGTTCTTGCTGGGAACTGCACTCCGGAGCTGTTGCTATTCGGCCATCTTGGATCATCCTCCTCATCAATATTTTCATGCTGATTACATGTTGAGTGACAATATTTAGATATATGGAATTAAACAAAATATGCTACTAAAATTTATTTCACCTGTTTCTTTTTACTTTTTTACTTTATAATGTTTTGCTTTCTTTTTTTTAATTTTTATAGCTGTATAATAGTTGTACATATTTATGGGTAACATGTGATATTTTTGTACAAGGAAATAATGTGTAATGATCCAATCAAGGTAATTGGGATACTTATCACCTCAAATATGTATTATTTATTTGTGTAAGAAACATCCCAATTCCACTCTTTTTGTTCTTTTGAAATATACAATAAATTTTTAACTATAGTTACCCTATTGTGCAAGGGAACACTAGATCTTATTCCTCCTATCTAACTATATTTTTGTACCTATTACCCATCCCCTCTTTATTGCCTGTCCCAACTATCCTTCCAAGCCTCTAGTAATCATTATTCTTATTCTCTAGCTCTGTGAGTTTAATTTTTTTTAGCTCCCACATATGAATGAAAACATGTGATATTTGTCTTTGTGTTTCTGGTTTATTTTATTTACCATCATGTCCTCAAGTTTCATCCATGTTGTTGTAAGTGACAGATTTCATTCTTTTTTTATTTCTGAATAATATCCCTTTGTGTATATGTACCACATTTTATCTATCATCTGTTGATAGACATTAAGTTGATTCTGTATCTTGGCTACTGTACATCATCCTACAATAAGTAGGGGAGTGTTGATATCTCTTCCACATATTGATTTCTTCTTTTTTGAATATATACCTACCATGTAATTGTTGAATCATGTGATAGTTCTATTTTTAGATTTTGAAGAACTTCCATACTGCACTCCTTAGTGGCTGTACTAATTTATATTCCCACCAACAGTGTACAAGTATTCCCCTTTCTCCACATCTGGACCAGCATCTAGATACACACACATACACAAAATGAAAAGATATTCCATGTTCATAAATTGGAAGAACCAATTATTGTTAAAAATGTCCACACTGCTCAAAGCAATCTGCAAATTCAATGCACTACTTATTAAAATACCAATGATATTCATTACAGACACATAAAAAACAATCTTAAAATTTATATGGAACCCTGCCCACACCCACACCCATACACACACACACACACACACACACACACAGAGAGAGAGAGAGAAGAGAGAGAGAGAGAGAGAGAGAGAGAGAGAGAGAGAGAGAGAGAGAATAACTAGAGCAATCCTGAGAAAAATGAACAAAGTTGGAGGCACCACATTACCTGACTTTAAATTACACTAAACAAAGCCATACTAACAAAAACAGTGTGGTCCTGGAATAACAGACACATAGATGAATGGAACAAAATAGAGAACCCAGAAATAAATCCATGCATTTATAGTCAACTAATATTTGACAACAGTGCCAATAACATACATTGGGGAAAAAGACAGTCTCTTCAATAAATGGTGCTAGGAAAACTGGATATTAATATTCAAAAGAATGAAACTAGACCCCCATATGTCACTATATACAAAAATCAAATCAAAATAGATTAAAGAATTAAATCTAAGACCTGAAACTATGAAACTACTAGAAGAAAATATGGGTAAATGCTCCAGGACTTTGGTCTGGGCAAAGATTTCTTGAGTAAGATCTCAAAAGCACAAGCAATCAAAGCAGAAATGGACAAATGAAACATATCAAGATAAAGCTTCTGCACAGCAAAAGAAAAACTCAAAGTGAAGAAACAGCCTACAGAATGGAGAAAAAAATTATAAACTACCCATCAGCAAATAATTAGTAACCAGAATATTAAGGAACTCAACTCAGTAGCAGAAAAACAAAAATAATAATAAATTTGATTTTATCAAAATTTAAAAAACTTTTGTTTTTCAGAAAACCCTGTTAAGATGCTCTAAAATAAGGCTACTGACTGGGAAAAAAATTTCAAACCACATTTTCATAAAGAATGAGTATCTAGGCTAGGCACAGTGACTCACGCCTGTAATCCCTGCACTTTGGGAGGCTGAGGCAGGCAGATCACCTGAGGTCAGGAGTTTGAAACCAGTCTGACCAACATGGTGAAAACCGTCTCTACTAAAAATACAAAATTAACAGGCATGGTGGCACATGCCTTAATTACAGGTACTTGGGAGGCTGAAGTAGGATAATCACTTGAACCCGGGAGATGGAGGTTGCAGTGAGTCAAGATCACACCATTGCACTCCAGCCTGGGCCATAAGAGTGAAACTCCATCTCAAAAATAAATAAATAAATAAATAACTAAATAAATAAATAAATAAATAAATAAAATGATTATTTAAAATATGTAAGAAACTCAAAAACTATTTTAACTACAGTGAGATGGTATCTTATTGCAGTTTGTAGTTTTCATTTGCATTTCTCTAATTATTAGTGATGTTGAGCCCTTTTTCATATACTTGCCATCCATTTCTATGGTCTTCTTTTGAGAGATATCTATTCAGATCTTCTGACATTCATGAAAGATATAGGTCTACACCTTTTATTTTTATACTGTTTCATCCTGTTTTGGTATCAGGATATTAGCCTCACAAAACTAATTGGGAGGTATTTCCTCCTCTTTGGCTTGATAGAAAAGATTGCATTAAATTAGCATTAATTTTTCTTTAAACATTTGTATAATTAATTTTTAAATTACAAATTCAATTTTTTAGTAGTTTTAGGGCTAAATTATCTATTTAATATTTGATGAGTTGCAGTAGTCTGTGCTTTCTGAGACTGGCACACTTGTCTAAGTGATTCAATTTATGTGTGTAGGTCATTTGTAATATTTCCTTATAAGCCTTTTGAAGTTGTTAAGGTCTTTATTACTGATATTAGTAATTTGTGTTGCTTCTCTTTTTCTGTGTAAGTCTTATTTGTCAGTCTCTCTTATCAGACAAATTGCTGTCAATTTTATTGACCATTTCAAAGACCAACTTTTTGATTCATTGGGTTTTCTTTGAAACTTTATTTTTTTCTGCTCTTATCATTATTGCTGCCTTTCTTCTGCTGGCTTTGAATTCATTTTGCTCTTCTTTTTTTGAGATTCTTGAAGTGGGAGCTTAGGCGACTAATATAACACATTCTCTCCTTTCTAATGGAAATATTTAGCGTTACAAATTTCCCCCTCAGAACTGCTTTAACTATGCCCCAAATAGTTAAATATGTTCTATTTTAAATTTCATTCTTTCCATTTATTTTTTATTTTTCTTGAGAATTCCTCTTTGATCCCTGAACTATTTAGAAATGTGTTGTTTATTTTCCAAGTGGTGAGAAATGTTTCTAATATCTTTTTGCTACTGGTATTCAGGTTGATGCCACTGTGATCAGAGGATACACTCCATGTAATTTCAATTATTTTAAATGTGTCGCCTTTTGTTTTATTTCCTAGGACATAGTCTACATTGATATATATTCTATGGGTGCTTGGAAAGACTGCGTAATCTGCTGTTGTTGGGAGATGTAGTCCACAAATGTTCAGTTGAGTCTGTAGACTGATGGTGCTGTTGATTCTTCTATATCCTTGCTGAATTTTTCTTCAGTTCTGTCAATTGCTGAGAGAGGGATGTTGAAACCTTCAAGTATAATTGTAGACTTGTCTATTTCTCTTTTAACGTCTATCCATTTTGTAGATTTATTTATATTCCATCTTCTCAGAAGTAGAAGTCTTCTCTTATTGACAATTTGGATTGAACTCCTACCTCCTTCTATGAGCATTTTCATTTTGTAGATATTATTCGAAATCAAATTCATTAACTTCATTACTGGAGTATAAAATGGTCTTTTTGTAAATCTGTTTGAATAGAAAGAAAATCATCTTAATTACAATAAAGTTTAGCTTGTTATCCTTGGAAGGATTCTACTGGATAAGTGATGCACAGTCATGGACAAGCCCCCAGCCCATGTATATATAGCATCTTTTGACTTAATGATAATATGGCAAATGATAATCAATCAATACATAAGAGATGTAGATTACCAGCTGGATTTTCAGCCAATGTTTTTCACAAGAAAATAAGAAAACCCAGAAAATATTTTTCTTGTGAAACTTATAAAAGACTGTATGGTGGGCAAGGAGAACATCACTCCTAATACCAACCACATCAATATCTTTTGGGAAAGGTTTTGTACCATGTCACAGAATTTTCTAGCAGATTCACCTGAGAAACACAAAAGTCTTACTGCTCTGTGGGGAACCACCTTAAAATACATATTTTTAGTGCAATTACATAATGTTTGACTAATTTTAATAGCAAGAAATGTCTTTATTCAGTATAAAAGAGGAATCCTGAGCACAATAAAAAACCAAAAGTCCTAGACCAGCTCCACAAGATTTTCTGTTATAATTGTTTTATTACTGCAGACTACAGAGTTTTAAGAAATTATGAGAGAATATCTGAAATTGGAGAAAATCTATTTATTTTTAAATTTTGAAAGCACTTATTTTGTTATATAAAAAGAATAGCATGATTCTGCACAAGTATCTAAGTGACCTTAGAGCAAGCTACAAAACTGAAAAAGCTCTGGTAAGTGAGCTTTGTTTTCAGATTCTGGTTCTCAGTTGCTAAATTGAACCTGTGCTGTATATTCAATATTGTGCTTTAGAATTACACGGTGGCCCTGATAGAAGAAATGAAAGAAGGGAAATAAAGAACATAGTAAGGAAGGAAGAAAGAAGGGTAGAAGGGCAGAAATAAAGTAGAAGGAAGGAAAGAAAGAAGAGTTCAAATATTTTAAATAACCAGCACTTGTAGGGAAAGGCTATTGTTTTTTATAAATATCTCTCACTGGCTCTGATTTAAGGAACATGCAAAATAAATAAAATATAAAGGACTGGACAAGTTTATTTTTTTCAGCCTTTCTAATCTTTATTCCCATTTGTCCGGTAATAACATCCCAGTTTTGCTATGGAGATTCCTGCCTCCTAGTGAGTCAAGTGGGAGAGCCCATTACCTAAGCTTGGCCAATCAGTTACTTGCACTACAGACTGTTAAAAACTTTAATAATATACAACAATGTTTGTTTCCTCTAAAATATTGTTCATCAGCCACATTTGACTAGAATATAAAAAGTCCATAACATTTTGAATAGCTCATCTGAACCTCCAGATTGACTAATGCTTCATGCCTTCCAAGTATCCAAGTTCCCATAGGGTAGCTATGATTATGATTCCAGAATAATTTCAATACCCACAAGGATGTTTACTGCTTCAAAAATGACTTTCTCCTTAAAAATTCAACCAGAATGGTCAAGACAAATGTCCTCTCAAAGTAGTTAATGCAGTTGGTTTGCCTTAAATGGCACAGGTTGAAATTTCATAGACAAACCACTGTCAAAACTCTTTACTGGATACTTTAAATAGGTTGGCTGTTCATGAGACTTTGGTGTAATGTAATTTGCACTGTTGGAGAGGAATGTTTGTGGTTTTCAGTAGATGGCTTTATAACATCTTTCATAAAACTTCTAAGAAATCACATCCACAGAAGATGTTATTTGAAGGTACCAGAAGGCATCAACCTTTGATTAGAGGGAAAATATTTCTCTTGAAGAAGAATAATAAATAGAAAAATATGCAAATTCTAATAGATTGAAGGTGATTTCTACAGTTTTTACTGAAAACTGGATTATGGTAATTGAAAAATTAGTTGAGTGTACATTTGAGATGAAAATTCTAGAAATTTTCATGTTTTTTTAAAAGTTTCAGAATGAAATTGACTGAGTGTGATGATGTGAAAAGTTGGATTCAGAGAAAATATATGCAGTTATTTGATGAATAATCTCACATGAGACTTTACCATGATGAATTAATGCCTACCACAAGTTTAGAATTTAAAGCAACGTCTGACAGAGAAATGTGTCTTTTCCTGGGATAACCTAACACAGAGAAACCTGTGAAATAGATGATCCCTAGTCCACCTTTGCTTTCATTCTTCTGTCAGTACCACAAACTGGCCCTTATTCTCCACATCAAACAGAGTAATCACCTTGTCCCCTGCCAGATCCTGCCTTTTTTGGGTCACCAATGCAAGCACTTCTGTATGAAATGAAACTTCAAAGTGAAATACCAGATTTGTGGCATCTACCAATGTAAATACATTTCTAAATAGCTATCTAGCTCTCTCTCTGTATATATAGTTTTTGTACATAAAAAATACATTTTCAATGAGTCACCAGAATAAGACATGAAATGACATACAGTCTTAGGATGATGTATTATTTAAACCATATAGATACAAATATGAAGCTTTAACTAGTTACTGATTAAAAATATAATGAAAACACAGGTCCTTGGAATCTTGTTCTGCTTTAACACACTGCATCTCAAAATAAACATATAAATCAATAATACCTAGATAAAAACCATGAAAATATTGATATTCATTGAGTTTGAAACATGGATGAAGATTTTAAATCACATATTCTCCAAACAAAAAGATAATGACTATTAATAGGGTTTTTTTTAATGTTATGTTTTTGCTTGATTTATTTTTATATTCTTGTTTTAAAACAAGTCATAGTTGTACAAATGTAACATCATATAATTTTAAATTCTACGTTTCCATTTAACTTTGTAATAAACGCGTATCATAATTTCAAAATTTTGCAAATATGCATGGGTGGTATTTCATTGAATTGGATGTTCCATAATTTTTAAAATGTTTTCTATTTTTTAATCTAATTTTGGAGTGCAGTCCTCCAGGTTTAAATATTTTGTACTGATGCCTGAAAATAAAATAATTTTGACTTGCACCTCTTGTGACTTTAGGAATACAGTGTTCTTTCAAACTCAATCCTTCTCGAGAAGAATCTTGAGAAGAAAACCTCAATGGCAAAGTGTGAACAAGCAAAAGAATTGCCAATAATGGGAAACAACCATTCCTATGATGTTGCAGTTCTCAGAGCCAAGGAATAAGTCTCGGATATTTTGGGATTGGTTTGCTCAAATATTGGATTTGAGGAAATCTTCAGGTTCACATTTTTCCTGGATTAGCTTGTGTTTGACTCTTTATCCTTATATAGAAATGGCTGAATTGGTCATATTTTAAAAAGAAATGAAGAAAAGAGATTTCAGGTTAAATCAAATTTTATGTTTCTGTTTCTCCCAAATTATTTTCAGATGCAAGAAAAAGCAAACCACACAAACTGCTCACTGCAATGAAGTTGGAATGCAAGACTTCATCAGAAGGGAGAGAACAAACTGGGTAATTCAACCAAAAAATATGTGAACCACAAACACAAGTAGACACAACACACACACACACACACACACACACACACACACACACACACACACACACGTCTGCTCTTTTCCCAGGAATTTTCATCAATGTAGTTTCTAAAAAGCCTATTTAACCCCTGGCAAAAGCATATAAAAATTTCATGTTTCTTTCTATGTTTAAATGGTTGGCTTTACACATATTGTGAATATTCTTTTAGAAAAGCACAAAAAAATGGAAACAAGTTTTTTATGATCAGGCCATAAACAATAGATTAAAGTAGAAAATAAATCACTTTACCTTGAGTTTTCCTCTCAGACCCAGGCCTAAAATGTTTCCCTAAAATATATGACTTTCTAGCATGAATCATTTTTGTTATCCTCTATTATATGTGCTTATTTGTGTACAGGGAAAAACATCTTTACCAAATAAAGCAATGTTAGGGACAAAGAAACCCATCAGGTTGTCTTTTCCTTGGATGTGACAATTAAGTAAAAGAGCAAGGCAACTAAAACATAATATTCTAATATCGAATGTAATCTTTTTGCCAGTTGCCATAAATTAAAAAAATATATATTTAGTTATTTATAAATTACAGATGTTTAGCCGGATTTTGACAGTTTAATTTTCAGATAATTAAAATTTTCACTGGACTGTGAAATCTCTTTTAGGAACCTTTACAGTAAAATAAAAACTTAGTATGACTTCTAAATCCTTTGGGCAAGTACTAATGTCCTATATTTCCAAAGTGGTTTGTAGGTTTCAAAGACCTTATGCTCTAAGTTTATATGATTGGTCCCTTTAATTTCTTCCTTATTCTTTATATGTGTCTGGTTCTATAGCAGGTGTCAGGGATTTCTACATGCATAACACAATGCATCCATAAAGCATGTTCATTTATATAAAAGAAGCAGATAATTTAAAAGATGATTAGACACCTTTACTTCTGAAAATATAGGATAGTTGTTCAGAACAAAATCCTTCCAGAAAACAAAACCTAAAAATACCGAATGAAGTTCTGTAAAATAATATATTTTTGTGTTATTTGTCTGATAAATAAGTCAAAAAAATCTTGATGAGTGGAAATGACAAAAAGGAGTGAATCCAGAAAGTAGACAAGTTGAAAAGCCATTGTTTGCCCTGAGGATATCTGCCATTCCTGATGGCCCAGAATTTCACAGACAGAGTAGAGACAAAGCCAGTCTGTATAAGGGAAGCTGTAAGAGCAAACAGCCTCAAATCAAAAGCCTCCAAAAAATGACATCCCTAGTTGATGAGAAAGAATGTTTTCAGGAGATTGAGGCCATACAAGCAAATATGAGTAAGAATCACCTAAAAAGTCAACCTGATGATTCCAACTCAAAATGTTGAAGATTTTGGAAAGGCACATATATACTATGAAGTAAATGTCAGCCTCATCTTTCAAAAAGAGTAAGAAGATAGTAAGATGATAAAAAAAGAATAAAAGATTATTCAGAAATTGTTAGGTAGATTTGAAAAAAGAACCAAATGATCAGTCTGGAAATAAAGGCATTCCTGAGAATATAATATAGGGAGAAAGAGATTGAAACTAGGAAAGATAGTTAAGCAAAACAGAAGATAGAGAAGGTAATTGAAGTTTCAGAAGTAGAAAGAGAGAGAAAGAATGGGAACAAGAAATTCTCAAAGAGTTAGTGATAGGGGATTTTCGAGTATTGTTATGGACTGCAATCTTCAGTTTCAGGAAATCCAACAAATAGTAATATAAAGTAGAATAAAACACACACAGACACACACACACTTTTAGACATATTGCAATGAAACAGAAGAACACCAAAGACAAAGAGATCTTAAAAAGAGAGACAAGATAAAATAACTTCAAACAAACGAAAATTAACTGAAGTAGACTTTACAATAACAACAATGGATGCCCAAATAATAATATTCAAAGCTCTGAAAGAAAATTCATGTCAAGCTTGAATCTCATACTCAATAAAATTATCTTTTGAGAATGAGGATGAGATAAAGACATTTTTCATGCTCCCAGGAACAGACACTTAAAATATAGAATACTGGAATTTTAGACATAAATGAAATTATTTTTTACAAATCTCTTATATTTACTTTATTCTTTATAATCACAACATACTTTCACTTTTTTCTCATCTGAGCCATATTAATGTGGTGATGCTGTTGCCGCAAATAAGAATTTACGTTTTTCCAAAGTTGGAAGAACATTTTTTTAAATTATTTAAAATAAAAAAAATAATATGTAATCAGTTCAGCTGATCTGGAAAACATTAAAAAGCAGGTACAGGGGAAATAATCAAAATCATCCAATATCTTATTTCTCAAAGGTAACCACTGGTAATATTCCGTTCTAAAACCTCTCTATAATTTTCCATGTATGCATCTTTTGATAGCTTACTTTTTTCTTTGAAAGTAGATCATAGGAATACTACTCAGCTAGTCATTTTTTCCATTACATTTTTAATGGATCAGTAACCTTTTGTCATACGAATGCTGCTTAATCATTAAATCAGTTACTACTTAGCCATTGTGATAGTTTGGTTAATTGTGCAGCACTTATTTACCTCCCTTCTCACTGACCATGGAAGACTTTCTGTTTATATTGAGTTTGGCCATGGAACTTAATTTGACCAATGAAAGTTAATGGATTTTGTGCAGAGATCTTAATTGTGCTCACCTAATTAGTTTGTCTCTGGTGCTTTGATGATTCACCATAGGTAGTTGCTGTCCTTCAAGCTTCAGTCCCCAAACAAGCACACATGGAACAAACCTGAACCCAAATTGGGCCTTGGAGCCAAGCCACACTACTGCAGAGTTGCCCAATTGTGCCTACTCTAGGTCAGCTAATCTAGGTTGATCTGTAGACCTATGAGCATTGGAATAAATGCTTGCTGTTACAAACCATGGTTTTTGAATATGGTTTTTTACATGCATTGGTAAACATCAACAGCTGATGAAAACAACTAGAATTGGACACTAGGTTGTATTCTAGTTTTGCCATTATGAACAGTGTTTCATTGAACATGTCATTATAGTTTTTCAAAAAATCATTAGTCCCTTTTTACAGAGGAAGAATCTGAGCTTAGGTTGAAGTTTTGTCACAGAATGGCACAAACCTATTAAATGGCAAAACCATAAATTGAATCTGAGTCTTCTAAAGCCAAAGGCCATGTTCTTTTAAGATGCTATATTACTTCTCACCAAAACATGTATACTTTTTAAATGATAAAATATTTCTGGCATTTTATAATAGCATAAAATGGCTTTGACAGACACTGTAACTATTAACTGCTTTTTGTCTTATTTTCATGGTCTTTTAAAATTAAATTTTGTACTGAAGTCATGCTACAAAAGACACTAAACTTTATACATACTGTTTAAAGAAACCTTAGTTTGGTACAATACTTTTTCTTAAAGCAGGCATTAAATCAGACTGTAATTTGTAACAGAAATTTTAGATTCAATATGAGAATGAGCACCTTGCTAAAACTTGCATTTCTTGGTTTCCTTTTGAAAATAGGCATCTTTTTAATAACAATACTATAGGTTTATTCATATTTTACAAATATAACAGTAAGATAATACTTGAAAGAGTGTGGCAGCATTTTAAACCTGAGTACTTTTTTATGAGGAATAAGTAATGTTCACATTATTTATGTGGGACAGAGTCATAAGATAGTAATATACATCTTGTGAAAAAGCAGACAGGCAAATTAATAGCTGCCAAAAGAACCCCCATTTCTGCTTATGTTTGATAAATTAAACATGTTGATATAGAACTAATGATATGTATAGAAGTAAAGAATACCATTCATTTATTTATGTTCAGCAAATATCTAACTTGACATCATGTTAACCACTCCCCAAAACTGATTTGACTTGGAATAATTTCAATAAACCAGAAAACATTATTCTCATGAGCCCTCTAGTAAATCATCTCTCTGACTTTGACATCCAGGAACATTATTGCCAAAGACAGGGATTTTAGAAGTAGAATCAATTTGCATATACAGTAGTTTCTCTATATGGTCTTTACATTACTGACTCTACATATATACATATAATATTTTGATTAGTTGTGTTCAGTCACACAAAGAGAAGCCAAGCTAACTGAAATGAAAAATACAGATCAGCTTTGTCTTTCACAAAGCTGCCTGTGATAACAGCCAATAAATCACTTAAAAATTTTAACATACATCCAAGTGTGTACCCCATATCTTTGAGTATGTACTCAAATGATAACACAAGACCGATTAGAATGTAGAATGAGAGAGGCAAAAGCAAGGCTCTAGAAACTAGGAGATGGAGTCATTGTCTAGTTGGAGATTTCATGTCCAACATTTCAATTGTCTCGAAGGAGACTTTTCATATCTTGTCAGTTGTTTTGAAGAAGCACAGATGGAATGTGGTGATACTAGGCTGGGGCAGTGGTGGAAATGTGGAAGAAAGGCATGATGGACAGAAGTAAGCCTAGCTTAGATAATATGCAAAAATCTGAGAGAGCTATGAGAGGTTAATATAGGAAAGTAGATAGGATGTACATGGGTGATTTTATCTGTGTGTGTGTGTGTGTGTGTGTGTGTGTGTGTGTGTGTGTGTGTGTGTGTGTATGTGTGTCTAAAGAAAGAGAAAGAGAGCTGAAAGTGCATCTTTCCATATAATACTTAAAATTGTACAATATATGAAGGCTCATATGTATAGGCAAAAAAAATCCTTGAATTTATTTCTCTTTCTAGAGCAAAACTGCTTGTGTCTCATGCATGCCAACATTATGACACAGTGCTAACTGGCATTAGTGAAACAAGGCAACAGAGTCTTAACCTTCAGGCCCCTCACATGGTCACAGTCCATTAAAGAATTCAGTTCAACATGGCAGCATGTCCTACCATATTAATCTTCTTTGCTCTAATGTATTAGGGACATGTGGGGCCAGTATGGGATGTGTAGAGGTATCCAACTCCTCCCTGAAACAGCTCAGGCAAAAGGGTGTAGGCCTGGGTTATGACCAACTATTTCTCAGGCCCCAGGAACTGCTTAAAAATCATAGTTTACTCATTGAGCATCCAAGACCATGGATGTCTGTGGCATATCCCTTCACCCCAGGGAGTCTCAGGTCTTGGGGCCTGCAAATTGCTTGTCCTTAAAATGATGTCATAATGAATGCACCAATGAAGCACTGCCAGCTGAGGCTCATAAGGACAGAACAAAATGACAGCACTGTCAAACGCTTCCATGCATTCCCACACTCATTTTTGGATTGTCTCTATTAGCCAGATGTGAACTTAATCCACTGTAGTCAGCTAACTTTGGGATGACTCTCCTCCCACATTGCTGACCATAATTATTTCCTGCTGTAGGATACTACTCTACTGAATGTGACTCTTACTTTGGTTTCTGCATCTTGGCTGCCATGTCAGGTTATGTAAAATAGTATTTTTCAAAGTATACAATGGATAAGCTCTATATAAATGGAAGTTATTCATTAGCATCTCCAAAATCCTTTCTCTGCTAAATGTTTATCTAAAGAGAGACTTCATTTTCAGTGTTTATGAAATGGTACTTAGTGTCTCTCACACAGCCCAAAGCAGCCAATTCCCATGGACACTTTAACGTAGCTAAAAAGCACACACCTAATCACATCCTACTTCATTTAACACATAAATAGAGGGTGAGAAAGAGTCTACTTCAAGCAGCAATAAGCACATGGTGCTTACTCCAAAAGCCCTCCCTTCCTGCTTAAAATCCCCCACCTTCCTCCTTACTCAATAAAATGGCAAGGGAGTGTTACGTCTTGGTACATTCAGACTGCTAGAATAAGGTACCTTAGACTGAACGGGTTACAAAGAAAAGAAATTTATTTCTCACAGTTCTGGAGGCTGGGAAATCCAAGATCAAAGTGTTGGCAGATTCAGTGTCTGGCCAGGGCCCATGACCTGCTTCATAGCTGGCCGTCTTCTTGCTCATGTGTCTTCACATGATTGAAAAAGTGAGGGATCTTTCTGCGTTCTCCTTTATAAGGTTATGAATCTTATTCATGAGGACTTCAACCTCATGACTTTATCATGTCTCAAACGCCCCACTTCCTAATACCATCTCCTTGGGGGTTCGAATTTCAATATACGAATATCGGGGGAATGAATATTTTATTTTTTTTTTTTTTGAGATGGAGTTTCGCTCTTGTTACCCAGGCTGGAGTGCAATGGCGCGATCTCGGCTCACCACAACCTCTGCCTCCTGGGTTCAGGCAATTCTCCTGTCTCAGCCTCCTGAGTAGCTGGGATTACAGGCACGTGCCACCGTGCCCAGCTAATTTTTGTATCTTTAGTAGAGACCAGGATGGTCTCGATCTCTTGACCTCGTGATCCACCCGCCTAGGCCTCCCAAAGTGCTGGGATTACAGGCTGGAGCCACCGCGCCCGGCCGGGAATGAATATTTAGAATCGAGCAGTGTAGAACGAACAATGGCTCCCTCTTCAGCAGTCTTGTGACTCAAGAAGAATAAAAACTTTATCTCAGCAAGAAATTTGCATTAGTAAAGGTAAACCCCTTTTGTCACTTATAGTACTACTTAGAGATTTGCTAAGGTTTCGCTTAAGTGAAGGAATTTGATACATCTTGCTGTTACAAATCTAGGTTAAGGTAAATATAATTGTTTCTGATGGTCAGTGGCTACATAAGCCATTTCAGGCTGAAACTGTGTTCTTCTGTGCTGTTTCTTACTCCAGAATAGTTTCTCATAAAATTCTCCATGACACACTAGGCAACAACACTTATAAACTCAATATACTTTCATGGGCATATGGGGATTTTCACATCACCCACATTTCTTTTATCAAGTGCTTCGGTGATTCAGAATCTCTGCAATTGTTAATCGCCCATCAATAGCAGTCTCTCACACTTAGCTGAGACAGAAGCTGCTGGTTATGAACAGTTTCTGAGCAGCCTGCTGCAATTCCATTCTCTCCTGCAAAGCACATCAGAATGCAAGCAACTGTCTTGGTCCATTTGTGCTGCCTTAACAAAATACCTTAGACTGGGTCATTTATACACAACAGAAATTTGTTGCTCACAGTTCTGGAGGCTGGGAAACCCAGTGCACCACAGATGCAGTGTCTGATAAGGGCCTCCTCTCTGTTTCAAAGATGGCACCTTCTAACTGCATCTTTTTTTTTTTTTTTTTTTTTTTTTTTTTTTTTGAGACGGAGTTTCGCTCTTGTTACCCAGACTGGAGTGCAATGGCGCAATCTCAGCTCACCGCAACCTCCGCCTCCTGGGTTCAGGCAATTCTCCTGCCTCACCCTCCCAAGTAGCTGGGATTACAGGCATGCGCCACCATGCCCAGCTAATTTTTTGTATCTTTAGTAGAGACGGGGTTTCACCATGTTGACCAGGATGGTCTCGATCTGTTGACTTCGTGATCCACCCGCCTCGGCCTCCCAAAGTGCTGGGATTACAGGCTTGAGCCACCGCACCCGGCCCTGACTGCATCTTTACATTATGGGAGTGGTGAACAAGCTCTCCCAGGCCTCTTTTATAATGGCACCAATATTTCATCCATGAGGGCTCTACCCTCATAACCTAAGCACATAACAAAGGTACCACCTTTTACTACAATCACCTTGAAAGTTAGGCTTTAGCATATGAATTCTGGGAGAACACATTCAGACCACAGCGCTGGGAGAAATAGTACCACTAGAATAAATTTTAAATCATTTTAATTGATATTATCAAAACTAACTCATTCACAGCTCAGTACTCTAAGAATTATTAGAACCAATCCACTTTACGACCATTGATTTAAACAAGTCAGTGCCAGCACAGGTATTTGAAAAGTGCTGCTTCAATAGGGGACAACAACATGCTAAAAAGCATGCGGACTTTTAAAGGACTGTCATGTTCAGCTTGTGATTGGAATTCTGGTTGCTAAGAGCTTCAGGCATTGTTGTGAATGTCTCAATCTCATTTTACACTCCAGTCTTTAAAAGGAAGTCTCTGTGAGGGATGAAGTCGAGAGATCAGGCAAGATAACAACAGAATTAAGTCCGAGAATGCCAAAACATAGATACAATTTCGTTGGAAACAGCAAAGATTGAGGGAAGTGAAAATATTCATTCTATGTGGGGTAGAAAGTAACACTTGGCTTTTCAGCCAGATCCTATTAAGCCTGAGCATCACAAACGCTCATGGGAAACTGAGGAAACTGTAGGTTATAGAAGTAAATGGATCATTAACCAGAAATGTAATTAAGAAATAATTGATGGTCCCTGTGGACACTTGGGCTTTGGGGATCTGTGACTCTTTTTTGCTGAAACATGATTTTGGCTTGTGAGCATTTTGGGCTTCAGTATGAAGAGTGGTGATAGTAGAAGAGGGAAATAAGTGTAGCTAAAGAGAAGGAGCAGACTGAAGGAAGGAAAGGGGAGAGAGAAAAGAAACTTAGAGGTAGTGTGGGAGAAAGAGGAGTTGCTGTTTATTATACATATTTCCTAAGCACTTTAACTGTACAATCTTTTGTTTAGTGTACACAACACTTTCTGAAATAGATCGGGTTTTTTATAGAGGAAAAGAACTTAGAAGTTCTCTCTTGTCCAAAGTCACCAAGCCACTAAACTGGGACAGAAACCCTGATCTCTCTGCTGCCAGAGCCCTGTGTTGCTAACTGCTGTATCACTCAGGCTCCTGGGCCTTTCGGAGGGCCTTCCTCTCTTTGAGGATGGAGCTGGATGTTGGCAAGTTGTTTAAGAAGAACTCTTTGGGTCTGGAGAGCTCAGAGGACCCAGAAGTGAGAAAGTTGGGAACTGACTCCAGGCTGTTCTTTTTGGGGAAGGAGTAAGAGGAACGGGGAGATAACATGATGGTTTCCACTTCCTTCCAGGGTGTTCTGAGGTTCACCAAGATAAGGAAGAAGACAGGGATTCAGAAGAGCACTATGTAGGATGGAAAATTTGCATTTGGCTGTAGTTTTCCTTGTGTCATAGATCTTAGGAACCAAAGTGTTTTAATGTGAGAAGAGAAGGATATAGAACTCCCAGACTTTGAGAATTCTGGATTTAACTGATCAGTCTCATTTTTTTCAGACACTCAGAACAGTTTTGGTATATAGTTTTGTGTTTATTTCTCTTTGGACTTCAATTTGTAATGAAGTTCAACAAGTAGAAACAACTGTTTGAAAAATGGGAAACAAGAGAGGGTTTTGAAATCGCATTCATCATCATCATCATTCTTAGGTAGTGGATTTTTCTTCTCTCTCTTCCTCTCCCAATTTCTCTCATTCTCTCTCCCAACTCACTTTCTTTCTTTCTCTCCCTCTCTCTCAATAACTTCAGATCTAAATATTAATCAGATTTGTGAATTTTTAGTTAATTAGTACCATTATGGTTTAAGTCATCCAGACTGTACCTTGCAAGCTACTTCTTTCTCTGCTGCAGACTGTTATATAAAAGCTGACCAGAGTATATGTGCACTGGAACCACCAGTTAAGTGATTGAACCGTATTAAGTATTAACAAACTTTTCCACACTGCTCTGTGACACCACAGAATAGATTCTCAGAGAAGTAATTGCTCTGAGCAGCCGCAACACAACTTCTGACTACAACTGCACAGTCATTACAATCTTGAAGTGCATGCGACAGGTTTAATAATCTTGGCAACACAACTTTTTAAAAAAAATGGATGGATGGCGCTCTTACTAATTAGTGAAGTACCACAGGGTATCTTATACTTAAAGCTAATGATAAATACTCCAGCAAATACTATAGTTTCTGTAAGATTCTCAATATAGACGCTGAGTAGATACACCTATTTGCTTTCACTTCCAAACAAATAGTCAAAATAATTTAGGCCTCTGCTTCTCCAGTATTAATTATCGTATCAGGAGATTTTGTTACATTGCAGATTGGTGGTCTGAATGGGGCCTGAGATTCTGCATTTTTAGCAAGCTCTCAGCGAGTGCTGCTGCTGCTGTTCCAGGGCTCAACTTCTGCAAAGCTGGGGCTCTAGAGGACAGACCGTGTGTGCTATAGAGGTCATCCTTGGAACACATTCTCATGGATTTTTAATGGCATGCTCCTTCATGGTGGTCCTGTCCCAACATATGAAACAGATGCAACAGCCTTTGATGTTGGTTTAAACTTCATAATTTCAATATTGTGCCAAACAACCCATATTCAAAAAAGAGACCAGTCTAGGGTAAAAAACCAACTGGTTGCCAGAGCCACATATTTTGTGTGTGTGTGCATTTTCTAGAGTCCATGTGTAAAACCTGACTACAAATTGTTTTTTTAAACTAATGTGCACAGTAGCTCTTCATCCCACTTGAATGAGAACACATCAGAATGGCAATCTGAGGGTGTAATCATCTATTTTTAACACCAATGTTTTCAAGACCCATTTAATTAAAACAAACAAAAAAGAAAAGCCTTTTCCTTTCTCTGAACCCACAAGTCTGATAAGCAGTCGGCGCCATTCCTTGGTGTAATCTTAATAAAACATATCCCACATCCCAGGAAATTTTAATGAAACTATTCAAATAATTTCAACCCTTCTCCTCATTCTATTGTCCTGCTATTTAATACACACAGAGACACACACAGTCAGAGCACATACCCAGTTGTGCACACACAAATGGGCACACACAAGCCTGCATATTGTCTAGAGGTATTTGTTATACAAACATCACAATATCATTACTTTTCTTTATCTTGGATTCAGGCACACTACATTTTTGAGACTTTTCAATAATATGCTGATAGTGAATTAGGTCTTTATATAATCTATGGATTAAGTTTTTCCAGGAACTGCCAATTTTACTCCAATATGATTCCAATATGCTGAGAGAAAGTTATTCCAACTAGAATGTGCTGAAGGGATGGATGTGGCTTCCATGCAGGGCATATTTCAGCTTTTTCCAAATAACATTCTTGTAGAGATTAGAGGATAATCTGGCAGCCAGACCCAGCCAATTAAAACAGTAATTGAAATGGTTGAAAATGTTTTCCTTGGCAATTTTTTGTTATTTTGCTTCATTTTGGGTTTCCTTGAATAACAGAAAAACTAGGGTCAATCATAAGACTCCTAATTTACTTTCTTGGTTATCTTTTCTCATCAAACAGAAAAGGACCACTGTGGAGCTTAAATTAAAACCTGCAAACTGTGGTATGGGGCAGTATGAAGGCAGGCATGAGAAAACATAAAATGATTCTTAAGCTAACACAAGTAAATCTCCTCTGAGCATAGAATATGTGGGAGTTTCTGTTTTAGGTGGTAAGAGTGAAATGGGGAGGGGGATTGAAAAGGAAATATAAGAAAAAATACAGAAGAGTCTTTCTTGTAAAATATAGGCTTAATTTTTTTCTAGATTAAAAGGTACTAGAAAGTTGAGACTTATAATTTTAAGTCATCCAACATAAAGAACTAAAAATCATTTATGTACAGTAACTCCCTTCCACTGAAATCAGTTGTGTACTACTGAATGATTTATTGTTACGTCTGGGGTGAGAGAGTATCTGATGATTTTTACTATTTGCCAGTTTCTGTAATGTAAACATTTTTATCACGGCTAATTTCAATCTACCAAGCTGGCATTGATGAACATAGAGCTGGAAATAGATAGGCACCATCAATTTTGCAAAGCTATGCAAACTGCTTCAGCACACCTCTGACTAAAGTCATCACTTTACAAAAGAAGACAGACATAAAAAAGCAATCTCAATTGATAGCGAGTAAAAATACCAATAGAGGATATCAATAGGCAAAGGTAAGCATCTCACTAATTAATCTAAGTTCTGCTGATTAAAATGGCAAAACTTGAGAAAACCCAAATTATGTAACTGACTTAAAAAGAAAAAGACATTTCCACATCATTCCATGACATAGCTTCTTTCCTTTACTTTAAAGCTATGCTTTTAAGCTCAATTCCTCTGTGAAACCCTCCAAAGAAATCTGAAATTCGTTATTGTACCCATGTTGGCATCCTCTTGGAATTACTATGATTTCAAAATATCTTAATACTACTTAATCTGACTCTACACATTAGAACCTCTTGGGAGCTTCTGTAAAGTACCAATTCCTTGATCTCACCCAGAACCAACTAAATTAGAAATCTTGGGTGGAATTCAGCATTGATAATTTTGGAAAGCTCTCCAGGTATTTAATTTGCAACCAGTGTTGAGAACAAATACACTATACATTTGTCAACACTTTCATTGAAAGTGCTCCGAAGCAGGGTTATGTTCCATTCTGTTAAAGTGTGGATCCGTAGCTGGGCCATATATATATAATTTTTTTCTTCCCTTATTTCTTTTCCCATCTGCATTGTGCTGGCAAGTGTGGTGAATAAAAAAAGACTTTTGATTAAATTTTAAAAGGACTAAAAATACAATGTCTTTTCTATGGATAGTAGGTTGAACTTATGTTTATTCTTATTTTCTTATTTTTAGGTTCCAAACTAAGCTCAGAAATTTTTTAGATGGATCCCATTCACCAGCAGTGTTTACTAATAATAATGATTTTCAATTATTCCACACAACACATGTGGAACAATTCACCCTTTTACTTAGAAATGAATACTAATTGCAAACTTGATTTAGTGAATAATTAACTCATGAGATTTATCTATATTGTGCTAATATGAATATCTTTACATAAAACCAACAAAGGAAGTAAAAATTCACTCATTTAAATAATGTAAAAAATATGTATATATATTAACAATATAGGTCAGGTTTTAGCTTTTTCCTGGAAGGAGAAACCACTCAATGATATAGCATGCAAGTTTATAGGATTAATTAATTTATATTTTTCTTACTCTAAGAAAATCTTAAGCTATTCAGAAATGATTCTGACCTATTTTCTCATGCACAATCATCATCATTAGTGGCTGCACTGATCAAAGTTCTATCTATGAATCTTGGAAAGCCATGCTGGTTGTGTAGAAATCTATGCCACCCTTAAGCAATGCAACAGAGCCAAGAACAGCAAGAAGCACAACAAATAGCAGCTGTGGCTCTTTGCATGTGTGGTACCATTTAGGCTAATGCCCAGGATATCATATCATTTGTCCAAAAGGTACAGCTGCACCAGCTGGCAGACTGTTGAAGGTGGCAAAAACACAGAAGGCAGAAACTGGCAACGGTCCTTGCCTCTCCCAACCCCACTCAAGTTCTTGCAGCATTACTCTGGGCAATGTTCACAAAGAGTCATGGCCAGCATTTAGGCAGAACATGCAATATGACTCGGCTGAAGAGCAGGTGTCACTGTTTGACTCAGCCACTGGTAAATGCATCTGAAATAAAGTTTATTAGTTCACCACTGCCACATAACAAACTACCCCAAAGCTCAGGGGCTTTAAACAGCAATCACTTATTGCTTACACCTTACACCTACATGGGTAGGATGGAGTTTGGATGATCTAGGTTGGAGATGGCTGGTCGCTTTGTTTCTCACTGTGATTCTGTGAATTGACCAATGCATCTCTAGCCTATGTATATTCATTCTGGGTCCCAGGCTGAAGTGGCAGGAGGGACCTAAAAGGACTCTTCTCATGTCAGTGGTAGAAATGCAAAGGTGTAAGTGGAAATACACTTACAGAGCTTTTCTGGCTTAGGCTTAGAACTGGCAAATTATCACTTCTGCTCAAATGCTACTAACCAAAACATGTCACATGGCCAAGTGCATATTTAAGCAGGGAAGAACCACACTTTGCATATGTAGAAACCATGGAAAAGTCATAGATAGATTTGCAGCAGATTAAGAGAATTAAGTTCAACGTATTGATCTGCCATGTAAATCCATTAGTTTTTACAGAAAAGATTAATGATTATCATGACAACAACAATAGTAACAATGGTAGCTATCTTTTACTATGCATTTGGAATGGTCCACGCACTCTTCTAAATTCTAGATATAAATAGATAGATAGATAGAAAGATGCCTAGATAGATATATACATACATACATACATACATACATAAATGGTAGATAGATAAGCAGATAAAGTTCCATTTAATCCTTATAATAATCTTATGAATAAGTACTATTATATCCTCCTCTTATAGACAAAGCAACTGAGGTAAAGAGGGGACTTATAAGAAATATAATGAATTATTATTATTATTTTTGAGACAGGATCTCTGTCACCCAGGGTGGAGTGCAGTGGTGGAATCATGACTCACTACAGCCCTGACTTCCCAGGCTCAAGCAATCCTCCCACTTCATCCTCCTGAGTAGCTGGAACCATAGGCCTGCACCACCATGCCTGGCTATGTTTTGTGTGTTTTTTGTGGGATGGGGTTTCAGCATGTTCTCAGGGCTGGTCTTGAACTCCTGGGCTGAAGCAATATGCCCACCTTGTGCTCCCAAAGTGCTGAGATTACAGGCATGAACCACCATGCCTAGCCAATGACGGATAATTATTAAATTAAAAGAATAATCATTGCTAATTTTCTTAACCTATGGTAGAGGAATATTATGTGAATTATGTTCTGTAACATTGGGATTATCTCCCATGATATTTACTGTGTTAGGAGTAGAAATAGACATTCCGGATGAGCATGCCATGGTCATCAAGAAAGAGAGACATGAACACGATATGCTCATCTCTGGGGTTTATCTACAAAATGTGCACATCAGTAGAACCTAGTAGCAGTGACCACCAAAAGAAACTAGTGGACTTGTGAGGAGGAACTCAATTTGCTTTCTATTTCTTTCCAGTTTGAGGCTTATGGAAATCTGTACATTGAGGAGCCAAAGGATTTGACAATGGAAATCCTTTGCTTGTTTATAATTTAGAGCATATTGGGAAAGACAAATTCTACAGAAAGGGAAGAAGTAGAAACTTATTTCCTTTTTAGCAGAGGTGGGCAACAAGAGGAATGGAACAGACAACAGACATGGGGTTTTACAGCAGCTTCTGGGAAATCTGCAGATAACCTGCCCCAGTGCCACTAGCTGTTGCTGAGATCAAGAGCCATAGGTGGTTTCCTATGATTCTTGCAGTTTCCTGAGTTCCTGAAAGGTTACAATGGCTTTGTTTGGCCCTTACTCCTCAAATTGACTTTTTTGGTGCCTAATTCCCTATGTTTTATTCCCCTGGTTGAAGGCACTAGTTAACTACTCTATTTGATGAAATGAAACCTGTTTCAGGTGATGAGCTTTGAAAGCTTGTAAACATAGATACATTCAAACAATGATGGTACATTTGTTCAAAAGAGAATGATTATCTTAAAGATATCCCCCAAAGTTAAAAATTGATCAACAGAAAATGATTATCTTAATAACGATAATTTAGATGTTAAGGATCTCTTAACAAAGATTAGGATGTTGACTAGGCAGATGAGTCGCCAAGTGGGAAAAGGTGTACTTCACAATTAGAGAAGGTCACTTAAAAACCCCACTTTTTAAAGGTATGACTGACAAAAAATAACTGCACATACTGAATGTATACAACTTGAGTTTGGGGATAAGTACACATCTGTGAAATCACCACCACAATCTATGCAATAAACCTATCCATAGTCTCTGAAAGTTTTCTCTCACCCTCTTTATTAACTATTATTATTTCTTATAAGAACACTAACATAAGATCTGTCCTCTGAACAAATTTTTAAGCATATTATACAGTACTCGTAACTATAGACACTACACTATACAGTCGATCTCTAGGGCTTAATAATTGTGTATAACAGAAACTTTGTGCACTTTAAGCAATAACTTCCCATTTCTTTCACCATCCCCTCCAACTCCTGGTAACCATCTTTCTATTCTCTACTATTACGAGTTTGACTATTTTAGATTCCACATATAACTTAAATCATACAATATTTGTCTTTCTGTGCCTGGCTTATTTCACTAGCATGATGTCCTCCAGATTCATCCATGTTGTCACAAATGTCATGATTCCTTCTTTTCAAAGGTTAAATAATATTTCATTGTATGTATGTACCACATTTCTTTATCCATTCATCTGTCAACGGACATATCTTGGTTACTGTGAATAATGCCGCAGTGAACATGGGAGTTCAATTACCTTTTTGAGATCTTGCTTTCAATTCCTTTGGATCAATAACACAGAAGTGGGATTGCTGAATCATATGGTAGCTCTATTTTTAATTTTTTGGGGAACTTCCATGATGTTTTCCATAGCAGCCTCAGCAGCTGCACCCATTCACATGCCCACTAACAGTACAAGGGTTCTCTTTTTTCTGCATCCTTGCCAACACTTGTTACCTTCTGCTTTTTGGATAATAGCCATTCTAATGGGTGTGAGGCTCATTGTGGTTTTCATTTGTATTTCTCTGATGACTAGTGATGTTGAACATCTTTTCATATATCTCTTAGCCACTTGTAGAGAATGCTATTTTTGAATTTATTTTCAAAATATACATTGAAGTCTGTTTTTAAAAAACTTAACAACAATCATTAATCAAATTGAAAACTGGATGTGTTAGTCTCAAATCATTTAATAATATTCGATCAAGAATAAAAATGTAGGAAGCAAAACTCATTATTTCTTTTATTTACTCAGCAATTATTTCTTGAAAAGCTATAAGGTGCTAGGGGAAGCAACAGTGAGCAAAAGATTTGAGGACAAATCCTTGGCTTCATGGAGCTTGGTTGTAGAGTTTGACACAGACAGTAAACATGTTAAGTACTAAGATGCTTATATAGTACTTTAAAAAGAAGATCATTATGGCTGGGTGTGCTAGCTCACGCTCGTAATTACAGCATTTTGGGAGGCCAAGGTGGGTGGATCACCTGAGGTCAGGAGTTTGAGACCAGCCTGACCAACGTGGAGAAGCCATGTCTCTACTAGAAATACAAAATTAGCCAGGTGTGGTGGCACATGCCTGTAATTCCAGCTACTTGAGAGGTGAAGGCAGGAGAATCTCTTGAATAGGGAGGCGGAGGTTGCAGTGAGCTGAGATGGCACCATTGCTTTCCAGCCTGGGCAACAAGAGCAAAACTCCCTCTCAAAAAAAAATTATTATGGAAAGATAAAATGGATAAAATGGATGAGGAATTCTGGGGTGTAAGTTTGCAATTTTAAATAGGAGAGTCAAGATAGGCCTTATTGAGAAAGTGATATTTGAGTCAAGACTTTAAGCAAACAGCAAGCCATGGAGATAACAAAAACAAGATTTTTCCAGGCATTGGAAATTGTTTTTGCAAAGAACTGGAGTCTCGGATGTGTCTGGCATGTTTGGGGAATAACAAGGAAACTAGTGTTGCACAGGTGCAGAGTTTCTGTGGCAGAAAAAAAATTTTCAGAGGAAATAACTTATTTAAGAGTTAAATTGAACAGTTAGCTAAATAGCAACAGAGGAAGATCTAAGTGTTTCCAGTTATTTGGCTTTTTTTAAAAAAACACCTTATTAATTTAGTTAGCTAATTAGCCGGGTAGGAAGGTAGGCAGGTAGATAGATAGATAGGTAGCTAGCTAGTTTTAAGGAGGTAATACATGCACACTGTACACATTTTCGAATTTGCAGTGGTATGAAGGAGTGCACATTGAGAATTAAGCCTTTCTGATGCACTTACACAGTACACAAGGATGCAATGTCATCAGGTCTCCTCTCCTATATATCTTTCCCAAGATATTCCATGACTCTTTCTAATATCCACTGCCAATTGAGGTAATTTGGAAAAGCAGAGTGTGTCACTGAGATCTCAAGAAAGGTTGCTTTCATAAACACACCTTCATCTTTGTACGGTAATTACAGACCCTGAAAGAGGAGGTCAGCCCAAATGGTGCTCATCCCATATGGGTGGAGTGGGGTCTATCTTGTGAAGTCACCAAGTCTCCTCATGAAGAAGTTACCTGTGTGTGGCCACTATTTATTCTGAGAGCTATTTTTGTTCCCATATCCAGAGGAAGATTCCGTGGCTGTCATTTCTTGTCATTTTCTCCCAAGGATAAGAAGTGATTTCACTGAATGCATGAAAACAGGTGTAATGAAATTTAAAAACAAACTGCAGGCAAAAATAAATAAATGCAATAATAAGAAAGTGAATCATAAATGGAAAATTTCTGTGCTTCAGCAATCAATATGGAAAGAGGACAATGCATTCTTTGTTTGACAAAAGTTAGAAATCCAAGTTTTTCCTCTAAGTGCAACCAAACCACATGTAATATATACTTCAGGCATTTCCCTTGTAGGTAAACAAGGAGCAAGCCATAAAATCTGCTATATTTCTTTGACGTCACAGATGGTCTTCTGTTTTATCATGGGCTGCAAGTCTGATTCTGCTCTGTGAGATGTCTTGCATAATTTTCTAGTAGTATCAAAAAAAGTGGCATACAACCAGTTTACTTCTCCAGTGATGGTAAGATAAAGGATGTTGCTTTCTTCAGAAACATTCCTATGGCCCTAGCATTGTCATCATTCAATAGCCTAACTCTGTAACCACTACTATATTTTCTAAGAGACAATCTCTGGAATTAAAATGTGTCTTCAGCTTTGTACTGGTGTCTCCGGTCCTTGAATTCCCTCAACTTGATTTTTCGTAGCCTAAAAAATGACCTAAATTCCCTTTTCTTTTAGATTCTACCTCTTCCTTGCCTCACCTAACACATGTAAACCAACATAAAAGTCGAGTAGTAGCCCTTTGTTTTTCCCCTTAAGCTTTTTACTTACTCTAATACATAATTATTCTAGAAGGACATTTTGGTTCCAGCATACCCTCAAGTTAATGACATCATAATGTACGCTTCTGACTCAGTTTGAAAATCTGAATCGATTAATGACAATAAAAGCTTTTGAGAAAGTAAATCAATATATTAAGGATGCTTGAGAGACAAGTAATGTAAATACGACCCCTGAAACAGGTAAAGAGAAAGCTGTGATTCAGTGACTGATTTTTTTTGGCAGCTTCTACCTGATTCTTACCTTGTTCTCCCACTGTACTGCCCACTCTAGCCTTCTCATCCCAGTATGCTCCATCCAGACCACTTATGTTTACTATCCAAGTGTAGTTCTCCTTTGTTCCATGTTGAAGTCCAGGATATAAAGCTGATGCAGTCACAGGTTTTAATGGGTTAAATAATATTTGGGCCCTGCTGGACATCAACTAGCACAGTTTTCTGGAGCTGATGTCTTAACTGGAAGAATGGAATCTGTTAGTTGGAATTTCAGTTGCTGACTGATCAGCAGAAGAAATATGTGGAAGAAGAATGTCTTCTGGAACCCCTTAAGTCAAACCAACTAGGAAATTGCCTTATCAGACTGCACAAGGAGTCTATTGAAATTCTGATTTGCTTAGATGTGCAGCAAAGAAGCTTAAAAGACCAAAATAGGGCACAAGAGAGTTATGGTAATATTAGTATTAACTTTAGGTGAGAATTTAGTCATTAAATATAATTTACTTCCCATTTATTAAAAATGCTGGCTTGCTAGTCATTCATAAGGAGATGAATTCATGACTTGTGATCACAGCACAGGTGAGGAAGCCCTTCCAATGCAGCTTTGTGGGGAAGTGTGAGCAACACCTCAACTGGCTTCCTATGTGAAATGGACAGATTAGCCCTAAGACTTTAACAAGAAGAAGAAAAAATAATTCATAACTTAGAAATCAAAGCTGTTGAATGTCACCTAAGATGAGGCAGCACTATCCATTTCAAGGATTATAAAACGAGAGAAGCATAATCTTTGAAAATGAAATAGAACTTTTTCTAAGGTTAAGTTTATAAACTTGAGACTACAATAAGTTCCCAAGTTTGGGGAATAGAGATACATGTGTAAGCCTCTGATGTTGGGCTAAGAAAAAGAAGAAAGTTGTTGGGTCTTGAGTTTAATTTTTAAATTTTTTGATGGGTAGAAATGAGCTCATATAAATAACATTTCCTCTGTTGTGTTTTGCCTAATGATTCTTCTAAATTGTGATCTTTAGCCACACCAATCCCCAGAGTTCCTCACATTTCTGTTTCAGTGCTGCTCATGTCATAAACAGAATTCTTATAAAAGCATTTTTAGAATGTAAAATCCGTAGTGGTCCAGGAAGTCAGAGATGAAGCTTTGTTTTAAATAGATCTATATTATTAGTGGAAAATGTCGCATAGTAAAAATCACACAGCACAGACAGCCTGAGGGGTCTGGGTCCTAGGCCCAGCTCTTCTGTTGGCCATCCAGCAATGAACACTCTGTGTCTGTGATTTTTCACTGGTGAAAGAGGGGGATGAAATGAATGACTCTTCACTTACCTTCCAACACTGAGAATCTGCCTTTGTTATTTAAGAGTAGCCTGGCTTTCACTCAGTCCTAACATGAATAACAATTTTAATAGTGGTGAGTAATGCATAGAGTCACTTATCCACGACTAGGAGAATCTTGTGTCTTAAAAAAACCTAAGAAGTCATATAACCTTGTCCTCCATTGCCAGTGAGGGCTGCATCTTCATCCTTCAAATATGCTCTTCTAGGCTAATCTTAACAACTCTTCCGAAGAGGCAAACTTCACAACTTCTGCGTCCTTAATGGCAGAAGTTCTTCCTTATGTTTGGTCTGAATCTCTCTGCTGAATTTGCAATTTATTTTCATTTATCCTATACTTAGCAGAGAGGGAACACACCTGGGTCAGATGTTCAAGTGCTATCTATTATTAATCTGAGCCATAGTAAATTTGTTTGTACTAGAGTTTCTGGGGTCTTACCTTGCATTCCAGTGAAAGGATAGAACCTGATCTTTTGAAGGAATGTCCTCTTTGAGGTCTAAAATGACTGAACGATAAAGGCTAACAGGCTGGCATGAATCCTGAGCAGATCTTGATAGTGGTCACAGGAAAGGGCATTGTTTCTTTGGCTGTCCAGTCTCCTAGCAACCTAGTGTACAGCGGCTCTTGACATAGGAGTCCCTGAAATGCCACATTTAGAACTATTAAAGTATTTCTTCTAAAATTAAATATGGGCTCAGTTAAAAATTTGATAAAAAGGTAATTTTTCCAATAGCACCTGGTACTTAGCAGAGATAGGAAAAATTGATAAGAGGGAACATAATTATACCAGCTACTCCTACTCACCACTTTCTGAAAGGTAAGCTCTTGTTATGCCCGTTTTATGGTCAAGGCAGATGGACACACATTGAGAAACAAACAATGCTAACCATATCAACCGTTTAAGAAGGAAGCGTTTAGGATTTGGAAAAGAAAATGAAGACAGGTTTACCTTGCTGACACTCAGAAAGTAATAAGAAAGAGCTCCCTGTTCACGTTCTGTCTCCTAGTCGTGTGGGTGTCCTGTGAGAGGCATGAAAGAGGAAAAAAGTGATATTCCCTGGGGATGGACTTTCCCAGCCTCCTCCTGCGTATTCCAGGTTTGTGAATCAATGGAGGGGGTGGGTGGAGGTGGGAGGGGCTGGCCAGGCAAGGCTTTCCCTTTACCCACACAGCCTGTGATTAGGAAGGCATCCATCTGTCAACAGAGGCTCTCAGCTGTATTTCCAGCCCAGCTTCCTCCCAACTGACTCATTCAGTGATGCCACAATCTAATGTTTATGACCTAACAGATGATCACCATGGAAGTAGCACAAACCTTAGACTGTTGAGGAGCAAAACCAGCGTAGAGGAGCTGGACAGTTTAGGAAAAGAAAAAATGAAGACCCTTATTCATAGAGACCACATGTTAAGACTGAACATCCCATTCCTTATGTGGGCACTTCCACTAGTTACTAAAATTGGTATTTGGATGCCTTCGTGCCTGTTGGAGAACCCAAATAAGGATTTAAGGTGACCAAGTACAAACAAATAGCAAGGCATTTAGAAATAGAGAGCAAGAAGTAGAAGGGAAAATGTGTATGCAGCAATTTAACAAGGTTTGGATTACAAATTCAGTTTCCTTATCTTTTTGCCAGCATGTGGCAACAGTTCTAAAGTAGACAGAAAATGTACTGAATGCCAGGAGAAAGACGAAGTTCCCCCCAAACTCAATTTTATAAGTAGGACTGGTGGAATATTCACAAAGTGGGAGTTAGGATAAACTGGCTATTCCACCCCACACTGCACCCCATGAAAAGAAATGCCTAAATGAATAAGAAAGCCAACGGAAATAAGTGCTTTTTAGTAAAGATCATTGCATTTGGTGCTGTGAGTGGCAGGAGGCCTTGGCACAGGCTTGGGAGCTACATGAGGACTCCGGTGGTGCGGTCAAGGTGAAGTGAGCCTGATTTCCTGGCCTGCCGTCCCCAGACTAATAATCAAAAAGAGCTGCCCTTCCCCAGTCCCAAACAGCCCTGTGTGAACAGAGTGTCTCCTCGTAGTGCTTGCGGCTTACAAGTAATGTGAGAGTCTTTTTATAACTGTTGAGGTTTAATTTAAAAGGAAGCTCAGAATCAGCGGTAACGGGAGGGGAATGTTGTGAACTACAGACCACCTGAAACGGGGAAAATCATAAATACCAGAGTGTCTGATTATTTGAACGTCTCTTGAAGTTGAATAATGAACCTTCTTCATGTTCTGCTTTTCTGGACTTGGCTCCCTCTGACAAATTTGCAGGCATCAGGGTCTGTCTGGAATTCATTCCAAATTGGAGGGATATTTTTTCCCTTGACATTTTGCAGCTGAGACAGCTGGAGCAGGAAGCTGAGGAGCGTAACATTACCAAATATGTCCTTTCTCCTGACCGTAAGTTTTATTTCCACAGGAAAAGAAGGCAGATGTGGGCCAATGAGAACTGACCAATAGAAATGCAGCCATAGCAGGCTGCCTCTACTAGAAGTGAGGAAATTGATCAGATGCCATTTTTCACAAAAATGGAAACTGTTCTAGGTACCACCAATTACAATTTGAACTATGCTGGAGGAAGAAGTCTGACAGGTTTCTACAAGTTGCCCAGCTATTTCAGGGGAATTGTTTATCACCTATTGGTCTCATTTTCTCAAGACCCCTGGAGTGGGAATTAGAGAGCTGGCCTGTGCTTCTGACCAGATCATTTTTCCTAGGATATCGGGGAAGCTTCAGATGCTTTATTGTTAAAATGAAGGTTTGGATGTGATGAACTCCCAGATCTCCTTGGGTTACGAAGACTGTGGTTTCCAAGGTTGTTCAATCACATGCTTCCACCACTAAAATAAATCCAAATATTTACCCGGATGCTTTTCTTTAAGAGTCTAAGATACTAGTCGCAAACTATCATATCTACATGGGCTAGGAAAGAACGTAAGTGAGCAAAACAGCTGCAGATCACATATCCTTTGTTTGCATATTAAATCCAGTCAGTCCTCCATATCTGCAGTCCCACACTCGCAAATTCAATTAAACTTACGTCAAAAATATTTTTGAAAACAACAATAAAATATAATATAAGTAAAAAAAGACAACTATTTAAATGCCATTTACATTGTATTAGGTATCATAAGTAATCTAGAGGTGATTTAAAACACAGGGAGGATTTTAATGCAAATACATTTATACAAGGAACTTGAACAATCTGTGGATTGTGGTGTTGGGGGGAGAGTCTTAGAATCAAACCTCACCCTCATCCCCATCCCCACCCTATTGATACCAAAATCCTGTTGAATGTAAGAAAATTCATTTTTTAAACATAATCTTCTGATTAATCTTTAGTTATCCTGCTTGTAAAAGAGAAGGCTTACAGAGAAAGTTCTTTACTGAGTAAAATAACAATCTATGCATGTTTAAAAGGACAGCAATGCTTAATCTTGAGTCAAGAACACTTTGAGGAATGGTAGAAATTGGGGTAATCTGGAGCATGTAAACCCCGTTGGTCCTAATGTGGAAACTGCTTCTGCAGTGGGTCACCTTCAAGCAGAAATGGAGACTTAGTACTGTCAAATGTGATTTTTCCAGAGAATTGGGAACCTCATATTTTAATGTGAAATTGAGTTGATTTCAAATATTTTGTCTCAATAACTTTAGAGCCAAGATTTGAGGACAACTGCATGACAGCAATGGGCCACACTCAGACAATGAGTAGCCCCTTGGTGATCACTGATCTGATATTCAACTGATTTTCACTGATCTGATGTTCAGCTGTAATTTTTTTGTGATAATATTGGAGCTTTGCAGTCAGACCTCCATGCTCCAGTCAGGGTAATTATGTATGTGTAAGGCAGAAATACATGAAATATCATTTCATGAATATCACAGTGTTTTTCTTTGGGGCCACTTCTTGAATCCTCAAAGCTGCTCCATCAGACAAGTGATCTATGCCGTTCAGTCATGACAGTAAGGAAAATATTCCATTGCTTTTGATGTAGTTGTCACTTTTGCAAATGAACATCTTATAGTAAAGTATATTATTTTAAACAATCATTAGATAAGATTGGCAAGCTTTTTTTGTTAGAGTCCAAGCAGGAAATATTTAGGTTTTTTGGGCCATGTGGTCTTTGTTGCAACTGTGCGTCTTGGTTCAAAAGCAACCATAGACAATCCATACACCAATGGGCCTGGCTGAATTCCAATAAAACTTTATTTATGCAAACAGATTGTGGGCTAAATCTGGCCCACAGGCTGTAGTTTGTTAACCGCTGTATCAGATCATAAGGTCTTCTAAGCTGTAATCTGTTCCACATTCAACTCTGTATTTTCAGTCTACACAATCCTGGCACAGGGGAAGCACTCCATTAACATTAAAAAAATAAATTGAAGGCTGTTGAACTTAGCAGTTTATGCCAATACAATTAACTTCCCATTTACATGATTGAAGCTCATAGTAGGGTTTATAGATTGTGTTTACTCTGAGACTTACATCACCATTTAAGCCCCCATAGAGAGTTTGTGATTCATCTCAAAACGAGGGAAGCAGGTGCCCAACCATGCTCATGCAGCAGTCTAATGGCTTGCTTACACCTCATTCTGAGACTGATGGGTCAAAGATCAGGAGCCACGAAAAGACCCTCATCATTTTTCAGAGAGGCTCCTTTACAAATCTTTACCTCCACTCTTCCTTTGACAACTTAAATGACCTTAAACCAAGCATCTATGGAGTTCTTACGCTGTACCACAATGGTTTTCAAAATGCTGGTTTCGACACAGTGCATATACACTAAAATGTTTCCCAAAACAATTCTTATCCTTATGAAGAGTAATTTACTGGGATATTTTCTCTTTGCTTATATTTTGTTTATTTTTTAGTGTTGCTCAAAACTCTCTAAATTGATTTTAGAGAAATTTTTCTAAGTAAAAATGAGATCCGAAGTCACCAAGGTGCTGCCCATTGGCTGGGTAAGGCCCTGTCAGCATCATATGCTTAGCTCTAAAATTTTTGAGCCAAAGTTTTACAAAATGTCACTGGATGTGACATTTGGTTTGAAAACCAAAGAAACAGACTCAGTTTTGTCCTTTAGGGATTTACAATTAAACTGGAGACATAAGACACAGGTGTACCGACATCTATGGAATACCTCCTGAGATCTGTAGGACATAGGTCACAGCATTTGTGCCACCTGGAGTTCTTCACTGGTGATAGCTGGCATTTTGACAATCATAGATAAGCAGTATCATAGGTCTGCACTGGACCCTTGACACATGGAAACCTCTCTACAAAAAAAAAAAAGAGAGAGAAAGAGAGAGAACTGAATTGGGATGAGGACCCACTATAGAGAAAAAAAAATCCAAGTACAAAGGCATCATGGGATGGTTTCTTTTCACTCAATTTCATTCCCATGGTGAATAAGGAGACCTCAAATTAAAATCAAGATTTATTGGCTGGAACTGTGTATGAGAGGATTAGAGGAGAATGTGAGCTCAACTTGATTGACTTCCAAAAGCCAAAATGGAGTTACTGGAGGAAATGGTCTGGAGAAGAGCTTAGTTTTTCTAAATGAAGGTAACTCTGTAGAGAGAGGAGGAGATAAAATTTCTCCAAGGCTCCAGCCAAGACTGGTGAGGTCAATCTAGACATGCAGCTATTTTTAAAAATTAAGTATCTTCTTTTTGGTTAATCAGTTTGTCAAACCTGACATAGTTTTGGGAAGATAATGGGGAAAAGAGTTGAGATAGTTGGGGATGGATAATGAGGAAGAGAGCTGAGATAGAAACTTGAGTATCCAAATGGTCAAGCAGATTAATTAGCTTTGATAGCCATAGTCAAGTTATAGGTAAAATATACAGATTAATCACATTAGGCAGTAGGGGTGGGGAGGTAAGGAATGAAGGGATTGGATTTAGCAGAAAGGCCCCATAATCAAATATATAAAAACAACCAGATGGCTTTTTATCAACATAAAGAAATTAGCCAATTGGGAATTCTGAAAGAAAACCTCTGGAAGTGAGAACCAAACTATGTAGGAAAAGAATTATATATATATATATATATATATATATATATAATTTATTTATTTTATTTATTTATTTTTTTAGAAAAAGTCTTACTCTATTGCCAGGCTGAAGTGCAGTGGTGCAATCTCAGCTGACTGCAACCTCCGCCTCCCAGGTTCAAGCAATTCCCCTGCCTCAGCCTCCTAAGTAGCTGGGACTACAGGCACGCACCACCATGCATGGCTAATTTTTTGTATTTTAGTAGAGACGGGGCTTCATCATGTTGGCCAGGATAGTCTCGATCTTCTGACCTCATGATCCACCTGCCTTGGCCTCCCAAAGTGCTGGGATTACAGGCGTGAGCCACCTTGCCCGGCCGAAAAAAAATTATATTAATAGAAAGGCCTATAAAATAGTTTGGGACACATAAATTAATGTTAAACACATGTCTATTGAGAATCAGAAACAAAGGACTGCATAAAATGACTTAAGAGAGAGACAACATGGAGGGAAAATTGGAGGTTTAAGATTAAAACCTGGAAGAGGAGAAAATACTAATTTCCATTATTGTTACAGACTAAATGTATCCCTCCAAAATTTATAAATTTAATCCCTAACCCTCAATATGATGATATTAGGATGAGGGGCCTTTGGTGAGTGATTAGATCATGAGAGTCGAGTCATGTATGACATTAGGGCTCTCACAACAGAGACATCAAAGAGCTCCCACCTCTCCCCTCCTGACATGTCAAATACAGTGAGAACATCGCCGCCTATGACCAGAAGGTGGCTCTTGCCAGATGCCGAGTCTGCCAGTGCCTTGACTTGGGACTTCCCAGCCTTCAGAGCTGTGCAAAATAAATGTCCTTTGTTTATAAACCACCTGGTCTATAGTATCCTGTAATAGCAGCCTAAATGGACTAAGGCAATTACTAAGTATAATTCTAATTTTATGAAAAGAAAAATCATAACAGCAATGAATATCTTATTTAAAGATTATTTTCACTTTTATAACTCTACAATGGGATTTTCATTTCAAAGGACTTTATAAAGTATACAAGTAAAAGAAATAGGAAAACAATAATAAAGCCAAGTGACGATACTCTCTATTACATGAATGATGGCATCATGGACATCAGGAGTCTGGTTTTGCAACACTTAAGGGAGGGTATCTATAATTATTTCCCAATGATGTGAACCTTTGCATAATTTTTCTCAAAATATAATTAATTTTAAAGCACTTTTAAGAAATCTTGGATGTTATAAGTCCAGTGATATTATGTCCATTAAAACCCTGACTTCATTATTTTGTTGTCTTACTAAATTTCACATAGCATTTTAATGAAAAAAAGCCATATTTTTAAACCCAAAAGTCATACTCTCTCATATAGTTTATATTTCATTCTCCAAGTGATTTTTTCCTAAGTCTCTGACATGTACTAAGAATAAGCAGAATCTTTAGTAATGATCTTCTCAAAATTATGGTTTTAAAGGCAAGACTTACTGAGCTGATCCTAAAGTGCTAGTCAAGATTCCTCAACTTTTCTTCCAAAGAGAAGGCATAAGTCTTTATCCCAAGACTAGCTGAGAAATAACTGAGAATAAAAACAAGGGGCATTCCAGATGCAAACAGTTCTGGACTTACAGGAAGAAAAGGGGAGAGAAGGAGATGCCTCCTGGAACCTGAAGCAAGTATCTTGTTAGTGGAGACACATAGCGTTGGGTGGCTCATTCAAAGATTTGATCATCTCAGTAGTAAAAAGAGAAGTAGCAGGAGGCATGGACTCACAGTCCCAGCTGCTGGACTCTCCCTCAGAATGGGGTCCCCTCTTTGTCATTTGCCCTTAAGGACAACCATTATCTTTTCTCTATTCTGGGCAACTTGCTTTAATAGGTTGCTTCTACTTAATATTACAGAAAAATTTTCCAGGACACTACATCAGCTCCCAATGCAGACTTAGATTTTCTGTTATTTCCCTCCACTCTCACTGTGTTAGTTTATTTACAGAAGAAAATTCATTATAAACATATATATGTAATAGAGATATTTGTGTATAGTGTGTGTATACATGTAAATACACACATTTGACATCCTATTTTATCCCCCCACACAATTCATAAAACAATATTTCTAGAATTCTATTCAATGAGAGGTAGAGTTATTAGAAAGTACTGTAATACTTTGTAATATAACATTATATAATATTGTAATATAAGAAGTGAGATGCAAGAAGTATTTCCCCTAAGCCTTTCTCTATATAAGACCAGCATTTATTCTGCACATGTTCTATATTGCAACTATGACATAGAAATTGCAGTGACAACAATATGTAGGAGGCAGAACATAAAAATGACTGATTTTTATGGAAAAGAAAATCTTCTTTAGACAGAAAATGACATTACCAGCTCCTAAGGCATCTAATATTATTTTCTTGGTGAATAAATAAGACGTTGTGAAGTTGGAAGGATACCACTATTTTTCTTTGTTGAAATGTCAGTACTAGTAAGTCAAGTTATCCAACTCTGGTAACTTGGATAGTGCTCGGTCAGGTCAGGCCTGGGAATTAGGATGGCAGGGCTCAAGGTAAGAGTGAAGTTAGAGGTTAACATAGCATATGTCTTACCATTTAAGTTACTAATCTAGCCAACACACTATAAAAACATGTTTGATTCTCTTCCTTGACATACATACTTTCAAAATGACAGAATTTGTACAAATCTATGATTTTTACATGACTGAGGGCCAGAAAACTATCAAAGACAGTAGCATTAATTTTTATTGTGCATTACTGGGTGCTCTGTTGATAACCCATGATATTGGCATGACTAATAATATAGGTAAACAAATTTAAGAGTAATATGCACCAAAAGCATTGGCAACAAAAGCCAAAATAGACAAATGGGACCTAATCAAACTCCACAGCTTCTGCACGGCAAAAGAAACGGTCATTAGAGTGAATTGGCAACCAACAGAATGGAAAAAAATTTTTGCAGTTTACCCATCTGACTAAGGGCTGATATCCAGAATTTACAAAGAACTCAAACAGATTTACAAGAAAAAAACAAACAAGCCCATTCAAAAATGGGCAAAGGATATGAACAGACACTTTACAAAAGAAGACATACATGAGGTCAACAAACATATGAAAAAATGCTCATCATCACTGGCATTAGAGAAATCCAAATCAAAACTACATTGAGATACCATCTCACGCCAGTTAGAATGGCGATCATTAAAAAATCTGGAGACGACAGATGCTAGAGAGGATGTGGAGAAATAGGAACACTTTTACACTGCTGGCAGGAGTGTAAATTAGTTCAACCATTGTGGAAGACAGTGCGGCGATTCCTCAAGGACCTAGAAATAGAAATTCCATTTGACCCAGCAATCTCATTACTGGGTATATATCCAAAGGACTATAAATTGTTCTACTATAAGGACACATGCACATGGATGTTCATTGCAGCACTGTTTACAATAGCAAAGACCTGGAACCAACCCAAATGCCCATCGATGATAGACTGGACTGGGAAAATGTGGCACATATACACCATGGAATATTATGCAGCAATAAAAAATGATGAGTTCATGTCCTTTGTAGGGGCATGGATGAATCTGGAGAACATCATTCTCAGAAAACTGACACAAGAACAGAAAATGAAATACCGCATGTTCTCACTCATAGGCGGGTGATGAACAATGAGAACACATGGACACAGGGAGGGGAGCACTACACACTGGGGTCTATTGGGGGAAATAAGGGAGGGACAGTTGGGGGGGAGCTGGGGAGGGATAGCATGGGGAGAAATGCCAGATGGGGGTGAAGGGGAGGAAGGCAGCAAATCACACTGCCACGTGTGTACCTATGCAACTATCTTGCATGTTCTGCACATGTACCCCAAAACCTAAAATGCAATAAAAAAAGAGCAATATGAATGTTTAATATTGTGGAATGCTCCACCGCCACCTTCTATGATGGTTGTGGATACTACACTAGTTTGTGCGTATTTCTGGAGCCACCAATTGGAGTATGAAGAGAAGTAAGAAAACTTGCTTTTTAAGTAAGAAAATGGCTTGGCACTACCTGGAAACAAGACTTCGTTGTGAAAGAATGAATTGCATTCATGTTACTAGAGGGGACAAATTTGACCAGTTACTTAATATTTTCTTTTTCTCTTACCTAAGGTCTTCTGCTGTTCGAATCTCACCTCTACTCTAGAACAGTTTGTCTCTTCAACATCAGCAACAGCACAGACGCAATCACTTTTTCTGGGAGACAGGGCATGAGATAGGCAGTAGCATGTGCAGTGGTTAGGGTTATAGGTCATGCTGTGCCAGTAATGAGGACTGGATCCACAGTAAGCGCTCTTGTGTTTTTTACTGAAAGGATTTTTCCTGTGTTTGTGATATGCAGTCAATGACAGGGGCCTCTCTTATTTGCATATAAAGGCAATACTAGATCTAGGTTTTTTCGCAAGTGTTTTCTAGATGGTCAGAATCAAAAAAGGCTTAAGGCGTGAACAGCTTTCAAAGAAAGATGTCATTATTATGGAGTTCTTTGGCAAGCTAAGATTTGATAATTCTATGTACTATGCTGTATTGTCAAGGTGACCATAGCTATATAGGAATAGAGCCGTAGATCACTTATAGCAAAAGCGCTTCATTGATATTTTTTTCACACAGACATAATCAAGTCTATTGCAGGAAAATCAGGACTCCTCCAGTGTTTTGTTTTTGTTTTCTTATGAGAATTCCTGATCCAATTGAATTTGGCAACTCCTTGATCTTGACCCCTGTTTTTCTTGCTCTCATGTCTCTCTGTCTTTTAACTTAAAAAAACACTCTGTCACCACTGGTTTAATTTCAGTTTAATTGCAAGTCTTTTCAATTTCTGATCCATCAAAGGTTTGTTCTTCACTAAGCATGCATTTCCCACTCCAGACTCCAAATACTGTACAGGCTTTGAACAATGGGTATCTGTTCCCTCCTGTCGGGCTTCCAGAAATAGGCTTTAGAGAGCTGCCATGTGTTTCTCTTTCTTAACCCTCCAACAAGAACCCCTCCATGACTCACACACAGAAAACCAGAGGCCCTGAATGGTTATTTATTCTCACCAGCTGGACGACCCTGCACGTGGCTCTCAGCATGGGTTAGGATTAGAGAACCTTGGAGAGGTGTGGCACGTAATTTAAGTACAAACAAACCCGCATGAATTTGCGCTTTGCTTAGATCATGCAAGGAAGTTCAGGGTTAACCAAGAAACCCAACTCAGCTTCCTATCTTTGTTTTCCCTCATGTACACTCAAATGGGAGAGGAAGGATCAGGTAAGATGGTCAGAGAAACATAAATACCACAGAGACTTGTTATTTTGAAGAGCTTACAACACAGTATTCAGCCCTTAGAATGGACACTCTGAATATTTAGCACATGGCACCTGATGGCCTGATTAGATCAATTTGCTACGCTTGCTTTAGAGAAATAAAGATATCTTTTAGCCCAATCACGAACTGTATGTGAGCTCTAGGAATTATCTTACAGCTTCCCTGTCATTTGGTTGTTCTCTGCCCAATTTTGTGAAATTTTATCCTATGCATGGCAGTTTAGTATTCAGCAACAGGCTCAAAGGACCTCAATGCAGAAATGTTGGTATCTTTCTCTCACAGCATTCTCCTCTCTGGTGGTTTGCTCTGCTGTCTCCACAAGTGTCTGCTGTCTCTGCCTCCCTGAACTCATTTCTACTCCTCTACTCCACAAAACTGAAGTTCTCTCTTTAAGGTCTTGCTACAGGTACTCTGTAGCAAATGCCTTCAGGCAGGAAACAGTACATTCACTAAGCTCATCTGCTTTGTTTCCCTTCTCTCAGGCATCACAGTTTGGCTGCCCAATGTCCAGTGCCTGTTTCCAAGATACAGGTGTTATCCAGCTTTCTAGTTATTTATGCTAGAAGGGTAAGTCTGCTACCAGGTACTTTTTTATGGATGGAAGAAGTCTCCAGTCATAAGTTATGATTTAATGACATTAAAACCAAGATAAAGACAATCTACATGCTTATTAAATATATTTTCTGTTTTCCTAGACTTCACTTCCCATGCTAGATACAAAAAGTAAGAGCTTAGTTCTGGGGTAAAAATTGTCTTAATCTTATCATGAGTCATGATCAAGAGGAACACTTTTTTGTTCCTGGATTTTGTCTTGAAGATGTGAAATCTGGAATTGCTCAAGTCAGCTTGCAACTAATCTACAGAAGGGGTACATATGCCAAGGATGGCCGCATGGAAACATAAAACGTATCTATGTTCTTGATGATTATACATAGCCAGTGAATTAATGAGTTATGAACTATCCTAACTTCAGACCTATTATTATATGAGGTAATAAACTCCTTACAATTAGAGTCAGTGGAGTTAGGATGGCCATTACTTATAGCCAAAAGCATTGTAACAGATAAATTCCTTCTTATTAGTAGGTTAGTAGGTGACTTTGAAAGCCCTTAGCTGAAACAGGAGGAAAAGGACAATTTTGAGGATTTGGAGGAAAAGTGAGGAGTTCACTTTGGACATGTTGAATTTGAGTTACTTACAGATCATTGATATGGTTTGGCTCTGTGTTCCCACCCAAATCTCATTTGGAATTGTAATCTCCACATGTCGATGGGGGGCCCTGGTGAGAGGTGATTGGATCATGCGGGCAGTTTTCCCCATGCTATTCTTGTGATAGTGAGGGAGTTCTCACGAGATCTACTGATTTAAAAGTGGCAGTTCCGTGCCGGGCGCGATGGCTCACGCCTGTAATCCCAGCACTTTGGGAGGCCAAGGCAGGTGGATCACGAGGTCAAGAGATTGAGACCATCCTGGTCAACAAGGTGAAACCCCGTCTCTACTAAAAATACAAAAAATTATCTGGGCACAGTGGCACGTGCCTGTAATCCCAGCTACTCAGGAGGCTGAGGCAGGAGAATTGCCTGAATCCAGGAGGCGGAGGTTGCGGTGAGCCAAGATCGTGCCATTGCACTCCAGCCTGGGTAACAAGAGCGAAACTCCGTCTCAAAAAAAAAAAAAAAATTGGCAGTTCCCCCCATCTGCTCTCTCTGTCTCTCCTGCCATCTTGTGAAGAAGGTGCTTGCTTCTCCTTCCCCTTCAGCCATGACTGTAAGTTTCCTGAGTCCTCCCTAGCCATGCAAAACCATGAATTAGCTAAACCTCTTTTATTTATAAATTACCCATTCTCAGACAGTATTTTATAGCAGTATGAAAACAGACAAATAAAATCGTCCAGGGGCATGTCAATATAACGAGAAGATGAAAATGTTCTGTAGATTTTTGGGATCATCGGTGTATGGTTTTTGTCAGCAGAATAAGCTGGGATGAAGATGTTCATCAAATGTGGTCTCAAGAAGAATGTACTCATCTCATTGTAGAAGGTAACCTAGTTTTATCCTGTCATTTCCTTTCAAACATCTGAAGAAGGCTGGGATAGAATCTGTGATGAATCTGGAGGCCTAACCCAGTTACAAGGTCAGGAGCACACACTGATGACAATGAAAAAGTCACACTGGACCCATGGAAACAGAGATGGTTCCTAAAATTCAATGCAGTCAGGAACATTTGCTCTTATTAACTTTGCTTATGCAACAGTGTTGTCTACTTCTTGTTTTTAAGGTAATATTAAAAAGAATCTAAAATGAACCATAAAGATCGCAATGCTTTATAATCAGTAAAAATTTGTATAAATAGAAACCTATTTAGTTTATCAATATAATTCATAGTTCTTAAAGAGAGTTTGGCAAGTTTATGCAATAAGTCAAAATTCTAACAGTTTGTTCTCTTAGGAATTTACCCCCTAGTTAGTAGATTATAAAACTTTCTAATATTAAAGAAGCATAATCTGAAATTGTAATTATAAGAACATTGATTTGGTGATTCCTTAATGATCTTTCTTCACAGAATCATGAATCCCTTCAAAATAGCCAGACACAAAACACAATTATGCCACATTACAAAATTTTTAAAGAAATAAAGTTTTACTTTGTGTTCAAATAGGCTTAGAGAAAGATTATTTTCCTAAACTAAATTGAGTGAAACGATCTCCTTTGACAGTCAAGCACAAACTAAAGTATTAAAATAAGTTTTGACATATGTTAGCAACTAAATATAGAAGACCAATCATGTTAAAGGCTAAAGTAATTTAGTATTTGTTAATTACCTTAAAATACCATGAAAAGGTAAGTCACATTAGAAGTAAATATAATATGTAAATTTGGGCACTATTTTTCTTTAGAAATGAAGATTATGTGTAAGGTTACAAGGATTTGAGAGTATGTACGTAAAATACTTGCTCCAGGGCCTGGCACCTACTAATACTGAATAAATAAGAACTATCACTGTTACAACATCGTCATTCCAGCCAGGCCAGTCTCATTGCATCATTGTGTCATTATTAGAAACACTGTAAAATTTTATTTCTGTTTTCACCTAAGACTGGTATGGTCTAATTATTTGTTTATAAAGACAAATCATAATAGCGGTCTCTTTAAATTTAGGAAGTGGTAGATAAAGTTTATCAAATAAAAATGTCCCTCTGTCAAAAATCCCAGTATTAACAATTAGTCAGGAAACGTTGAAGCTAAGGACTGAAGTAGCTCTCTCTGAAGATGTTACAGTAATGATTGTGAAGGTGTTCCTACCTTCTCAGCCTCACCTCTGCCACACCATCTTGACCACCCCTTCCCTCTCTGGAGCTAATAGAGATCCCAGAAAGAGCCCAAGGAAGCTAGCTCTACTTGTCTGCTCATTAACCAACCCAATCTAGCTCTCTCTTTCCAAAGGGTATCAAATAATTTACCATTTCTTCAGACTAATCATGATTCCTTCTTTCTGACCTTTTATATAATTAACTCTAAAGCACTGTCCTTATCCTTCCCCTGTTTAATTACAGTTCTAAGCTAGATATTCTTTTTCTGATAATAGCCTGGAAATTCTAAAATGGCTTTAAAATATGCTTTAGCTAGGGTTGCAAGGATCATGTTATTACTACTCTACCTTATTTTAATTTACAAGTTTAATTTTTCCTTGAGGGTCTTTCACAAGGTTTGATAAATGTTCAGTAATGCTCAGTGTATTACCAATCACATTTATTGAATAAATGTTGGCCATGCTAATCTCAGTCTCTTTGAAGTGCTAATCTTTCTGGATATCTGTTAAATTTGGTGTTCTACGATGCTCAGTTCTAGGCTGTCTTATCTCTTCCATTATATTGTCTCTCTGGACAATCTTATCTTTCCACCTGTTTCAGTTTTGATCTATATGCTGTTCACTGCCAATATATTTCCAGTCCTGTCCTGTATTGAGAGCAAAAGTACCTATCTCCAATTATCTAACTGCACTTGAATATCCCACAGATAACAGATATCTTGTCCCTGAACCCAAGAGCCTAATCATCTCCATTTCCTCTATTTGTAATGGAAACATTTAATTAGACCATCAGTAGTCCAAACCAGAGAGAAAAATGTCACTGCTATTTCTTTTCATACATCCAACCAATCGTTTGTTGTTGTTGTTTTTAATTTTACTTCTTAAGTCTTTCTACTTCTCTTCAATACCACTGCCTTTTTTCTGTTTGGGGTCACTACCATCTCTTTGCTAGAATCCTTGAAGAGCCTCGTAACTGGCTTCACTGCCCCTAATCTTGTCTCTTTCTTTTATCTCAACACTCAAATCAGGATGATCTTTCGAAACAAAAATCTGTGATATATAATAACAGAAAGTGGAGTAGAAAAATATGGGATTAATTCCACCTATTGGGCAGTGATACTAAAGAATTTATTAAAGTTTTAAAAATACATTTGGTTATTTTTAGATCCAGGAAAAAAGAATTAGCTCACATTTGCTGAGGGTTTTTCTTACAACTGTTTGTAAAGTTGACACAGATGATAGATGATGATGATATGAAGAAATAAAAAGATGACTTGTGTTTTTAACTCATGCAAGCAGACCAGGGTGGAAGTAAATAAATCGAAAGCAATGGGTTTAAGCTAAAGGAAACCAATCTATCTTTAGGGCTGGCCCTAGGATAGGTACAGAAGCCAGAACAAACTTGTGTTCAAACCTAGGCAGCATTCAGACAGATGTCAGTACTGCAGGACTCCTGACCTCCTAGGTGACTAGAACAGCAGAGCAGTTCACAGGAGCAAATGCGGACAAGATTCTTGTCCTGGGTGTCTGATCAATTTGGAGAAGGACTGCATGCAATACCAGCGCGTATTGAAAAGATTGGTGGAAGCATCAGGGTCATGGCAAAGCAGGCTGACATTCAAGGTAGGACTACACCTAGAATTTAAGTGGGGATATAAGGAATAGAGCTATAATCAAAATACCCATGCAAAGCTGAGGATGAATCCTGAGCAAATAACTCTCTTCAGACACACTGGATATAGGCTGACTGGAGAAAAGATGGACCTTGTCTAATGGTGTCTGTAGCTGGATAGAAATGGCTGGAATAGAGACTGATGAAGAAACAAATAAATCCACTCTCAAGTTCAGCAAATACTCCTGGAATGCCTGCAGCATGAAAGACACTTCAGTGACTTAATGTGTATCACAATTATGCAATATCAGGAGAAAGTGCTTAATTCTCCCATAATGACGGTACCACTGCCTTCTGTAAAGAAAGGCACCAATAATGCCACCATTTCCAGGCACAGAGACCACAGTTATATAAACAAGCTTCCATCCTTTCAGGGAAGTCAAAGGATGTGCCAGAGCTCTCACTTCTGTTTACATGGGGAGAGGATTTCATCTCCCATGCAGGCAAAACAATTTTGATTTTGCCAAGACCCCTGCGAGGTGAGAGAGTGAAAACTGTGTATGAATTAATACAAGACAGTTTTCTTTCCAGCATTACAGGACCAAGAGTGGAGTGAGGAAAAGAGAAAAGAAAAATGATGGCAACTTCACAAGAGGGTAAGATTTCAGAGTACAAACACAAAGTATGCTCTCTAAAGTCAGTGATACTATGTAGAGTTCTATGTCCTTAGATTAGGCCTGCCTGGGGTAAATTTTTAAATGTGCCATTTGTAAGTTACTGAAATGAGTAAAGATGGTCTTTTTGTTTTTTTCTCTATTCATATTGCATACACAAATAGTATTTCTTAGAAAAAATTTCAGAAATGATACCTTTTCTCAAACTGATGGCCAATATGCTATCACCAGTTCAATTTTCTGTATTTAGAATGTTTTCAGGGAATCTGCAATAAATATAAGAAAATAATTCAAGTTTATTGATAATCAGGCCAATTTATATTCTATCTGGGTATCTTGTTTTAAGCTCATGCATATTAAAGTTATGATAGAAGTGTGAATTTACTGAAGCCCAAGTCAAAACCTGGGATTTGTGTTGTAATTGTGTGCATTAACAGACTCGCCAAAACTTGCAATGACTTTTTTCTAAGCATATCAAGTAGTCCTGGGTAGCTGATATATCTACTTTCAAGCTTCCACAGATATTCTCAGCTTATGAGTAATTGTGTTTCCCATGCAAGTAAGAAAGAAACTAAGATTGCTTGCTTCAGAATAATGATAACCTATTATAATAACCCAGAAAACCAAGATATCAGAAACCCGATGAGATCATTTATTCCGTCATCTCTTATGCACCCACACCACCATAGCAATGTCCTCATTTAGCTTTTGGTTTTCACAGAAGGCTTATTCTTCAGAAGAACTTGTCTTTTGTTTTGCTGAAGACTATTTTGTTTTCGGCTTTAGTAGTCCTCCCCCTTATTTTCTATAGAGGCCCAGGTTCCAGTGCTCATTTGAGTATCTGACAGTAAGTAGGGTATTACATTTTGGAATCCAAAGAAATAAAATTCTTTCTGTTTTGCAAAATGATGAAGAATAAAGAAACAAATTTCCAGGCCATTTAAAAAATATAGACTTTCAGAGATATGAGGTTCCCCTAAATAAAGCCTTCTCATTGTTATTCATACTCATTTTGAACCACAGACTAGAATGTCTCAAATGTTTTCCAAGAATGTTATCTTTTACACTCAACTCAAGAGTTCATTGCCAATTCCGAAGCTCACAAAGTTTATTTTACAAAAATAAGCTCTGTATGAATGGGGCATATGGATCAAAGCAGTTATATATTATTTAGCCATGTTGCCCATGTGTATGGTTCTTCCTTCCTTGCTTTAACTCACTTGTATGCATCAAAAAGAAAGAAATTTGGAAAGAAAACATAGGGTTTCAATTGATGAACTGTTGTGATACAAATGGTTCACTGATGATAGCCTTTGTTTACTTTCTTTTTCTGTTCTGATTCTTCCCTACAAATCTTTGACATAAGCAAAACTTTCTTCTACAGATTATTCTTAATGAAAACCTTCACACTCTTATGTTTTATCAGATTATGTCAGTTCATCTCCTGAAGTTCTGAGAGGTTGTTGTATTTACTGGCAAATATCCTTTGTAAATCACCTACTCTTTCCCTCTTACCAGCTGCATCACCTGAGGCAGGAGGATATGAGAAAATTATGTGCTAGTCACACTCCACAGTAACACATCTTCATCTGTCAGCTCTTGGCTTTAGTGTCTTGGGGTATTCTGACATGAGGAAATATTTCAAAGAAGTGGTATTGCACCTAGAATGGGACCTAGTTCTAGTTGTTTTCAAGGTATTAAAATGTTTCCCATCCATTCTGTAATCATATAAATTTTTTTTTGAGACAGAGTTTTGCTCTTGTTGCCCAGGCTGCAGTGCAATGGTGCGTTCTTGGCTCACCGCAACATCCAGCTCCCAGGTTCAAGCAATTCTCCTGCCTCAGCCTCCCGAGTAGCTGGGATTACAGGTATTTGCCACCATGCCCAGCTAATTTTTTATTTTTAGTACAGATGAGGTTTCTCCATGTTGATCAGGCTGATCTCAAACTTCCGACCTCAGGTGATCCGCCTGCCTCGGCCTCCCACAGTGCTGGGATTACCGGTGTGAGCCACCGCACCTGATGTAATCATATAATTTTTAAGCACCCTCCATATCCTATCAAGGCTTCCAGCTGAACTCTGGGAATACAAACATGAATACCGTGAATAGAAAGAACAGAGTCCTTGATCTTAAGATGTGCCAAATCTAGTAAACAGAGACACAATGAAGATAATTTAATATAGGTTGCTAATATTATGGATTCATTCACACAAATGTGTTGAGAACCTCCTTTCCCAGGCATTGTGTTAATCATGACAGCAGAAGGGAATTCAGAGGAGAGGCCCTTTGCCCCAATGGAGATGGGAAAGAAAAATTCAGTCAAAAGCACAATAATGTGAAATGTCATGGACAATGCAGGGATCCATAAACTGCTTGCTATTTTCAAAACATAAAATGCTAGGATTAGAAAAACGACAGACAAATTTGGAATTGTGTGAAGGAGAAAGAACTGGGCTGGAAAAGAATCCAAAGTCACCCAGCTTACTAAGGGCCCTTTGACCAGGAGGAATGTATTATATTGGTGTAAAAGTAATTGTGGGTTATGCCATTAAAAGTAATGGCAAAAACTGCAATAACTTTTACAGTAACCTAACAGAACAGCTGAGGATATTCTCTTAGCAAAGTCTTATAAACTCATTAGGCTAATTTATAACAACTGTCTAGAATTTGATTAAGAGATTTCCATCATGAACAGACAGATAAAGGAGGCTAGATTTATGTGATGGAAGTAAACAGGAATGTTAGCTTGACTGAAGAGTGGAATTTTTCACAGATATACAACACACACATTCACACACACACACACAAACTCTAGCATAGCAATTTATTTGTATTAGCTAAAAAATATTTACTTAATGTTCAGTGTGTTTAAGGCCACTACGCCATGATTACCCTGAAAGGGAGTGAAAACAGTCTAACTATCTTCAATTAGACTCTTGCTCACTCACTTTCTATATGTTCTTCCTAGTCTCTGTGACTTCTGAGACTAGATACCTTTATTACTGGATGTGGAAAAGACAGAGAAGTATTACTGCTGTATTGCTCACTTTTTCCTAATCCCTTTCTAGCTGCCCTACAAGGAGCTGGAGAAAAACCTATTCTCTGATGTGAATTACATACAAACTATTCACATTTGACCACATCCGCTGGGCAGAACTCATTTACCAATCCCAAGGAATGTACAAATGCAGGTTCCAAAACACAGGTTGACTGATCATTCTGGCCGCCTAAATTGGGAATTAATTAAATGTTTTCACTGGAAGTCCCTTCTCACTGCAGCAGAACAGAGCCATTCTGAAGCAAACATTTCAGTGAAACACTTCTTTGGAAGAATCCAGTTCAGCCACAAGAAACCGCCACTTCTAGCTGGTGGCACAATCTAGTCCCACTTGATTTTCCCCCCAATGTGTACATGCAAGTTAAATATCACTTATGCAAATGTAACCACAGAGAAAAGATGACATTATATCTCATTGATGTCAAAGTGACTAGCAACAGTTTGTTATCACCTATGCAGAATTTCAATCCAGTTCACTAAGGCTGATGAAAGATCATATAAATAATTTGCATTAAAGAGCTTTTAGAGCAGCACTTAAACATGTTGGGTATCATTTGAATGCAGTAGAGTGGGAAGCTAAGTCATTCATTTCATTTCCATTAGAAATTAAATGTTGTTTGAAGCCTCTCACCTGCTTGGCAATCTCTTAAAGAAATATACTGTTTGAGGCAGTGCAGCTCTAATTCCCTCCAAATGAGGAGCCTGCACTTGGACTTGCAGCTCAATCTTCTTGTGAGGGGCAGGTGGACTTAGATTGGCCTATGTGGATCTAAGAAGGTAAGGGAGTCTGACAAGAAATCCTGAAGGCCAAAAAGGGAAGTTGCTAAGTGTCTCCAAGTGAGAAGTTTCTAATTGGACTCAGCCCAAGCTTCTTTAGAAAGTCAGGAGGCTTTAGTACCATAAAGTCTCACATGTTATTATTAGGACCATCATTCAATTGTTTTGGATGCGAAACTTAGTAGCACTTTGGGAGGCTGAGGTGGAGGGATCACTTGAGGTCAGGAGTTTGAAACCAGACTGGCCAGCATGGTGAAACACTGTCTCTACTAAAAATATATATATAAAAAAAATTAGCTGGGCATGGTGGCAGGTACCTATAATCCCAGCTACTCAGGAGGCTGAGGCACAAAGAGAATTGCTTGAACCCAGGAGGAGGATGTTGTAGTGAGCTGAGAGCATGCTACTGCACTCCAGCCTGCGCAACAGAGAGAGAGTCAGTCTCAAAATAAAAAAATAAATAATTAGTATCAAACATAAATCAGCTGCCACAAATATACAAATAAGACCTTAAGTTGTTCAGCAGCTGGTCTTGAGCTAGAATTGTCTAGATTGGATGTTGCCCTCAATGTGGAGTGTCTTAAATATTTAACGTGAGTCAGATATTGTGCCAAGTGATGGCGCACAGATATGAAAAAGATGAAATAAGGCAGGCATGTAAAAGGCTAACTTCGATTTAGGAAGAGAAATGCTAAGGTAGAGACAAACACAGAGTGGCATAGAAGCCTCCAAAGGGCAGGGGCTCGGGGAAGAAATTCAGAAAAAAACAGTGAGTACTAAACTAAATTATTCACAATGACTAAGAGTTGGCCAGGATAAGAAGGAATGCAATGGATATTCCAACAGAGAGAGCAGAATAACCAAAATAACATGTATATAGTTTTACCATAAGTAGTTGCATAAAACTATACTGCATATTGGGAAATGACAACTGGTGAGTAATAGGAAGAGATAATTCTGCAAAAAGAAGTCTTGCAAATCAGAAAAGATAAAAAAGTCCAATTTTTTTTAAATGATCAAAAGATTCAAATGGGCACATTACAAAAGTGATTATCTAAATATCCAAGAAACATATGATATTTGATCACCTCATCAGTAATCACAGAGCTGCAAAGAAGCTTTTATGCTGTGATAAGAAAGTTAGACTTTATCTTCTGGGCCATGGTAAGTCATCAAATAATTTTGACAGAAAACCAAGGAAAAAAACCTTAGAAAATAGAAAGAGGTCCACAGAATATTCAAATATTGATACTCCATTTATATGGAAATGTAAAGAGCCAAGAATAGCCAGAATATTCTTGAATAAGAGGAATACAGTTGGAGGACTTACTTTACCAGATAGTAAGACATATTATAAAGCGATAGCAATAAAGTGTAAGGATAGATAATGATAGCAAAGTGTAATGATAGACAAATAGATCAATGAACACACTAGAGGGTACAGAAATAAACTCACACATATGGACATTATAGCTTTGAAAAAGGTGGCATTGTACAGCAGAGGGGAATATACTATCTCAGTAAATGGTACGAGGGCATCCGGATATGCATATAGGGGAAAAAAACTTGACTCCTACCTCACATCACACACATAAATCAATTCAAGGTATATTGCAGAAATCAATGTTAAAGGTAAAACATTAAAGCTCATAGAAGAAAACATAGAAAAATATCTTCATTATTTGAGGACAGGAAAGATTTCCTAAATAGGATCCATAAAGAACTAGCCTTAAAGGAAACAACTGATAAACTCAATTATATGAAAATTCAAAACACAGATTATTAAGGGAGCACAAAGGTATACATTATACATATCTACATATCTGCATATCTACATCAATATCTATCTATCCCACAAGATGTTATATCTGGAATATATAAAGAACTCTTACAAATCAGAAAAAAAGGCAGTATGCCCAAATTTTTAGTTGAATAGGCAGATTACAAAAATGAATATCTGAATATCTAAGAAATATGTAAATATTTGATAGCCTCATTAGTAACTAGAGAAATGCAAAGTAAAACTACAGTGAGATAGCGTTAGACTGCCCGATATTATGCAAATTTAAAAAGACTGATAATACTAAATGTAGACAGGTTATAGAGCTGCTAGAATACTCAAACACTGACGGTAGAAGCATAAATTGATACAACCACCTTGGAGACTTTGGTAATCCCCAAACTGGACATAAATGTACTCTGTGACCTAACAATTTCACTACTAGGTAGATTCCTAGTTTCTAGTTTTCTCAACAGAAATTCCTATATATATCTCCACCAAAATAAACCTTTAAAGCATCATTCTTTGTAATGGCTCCAGACTGGAAATTTCCCAAATCTCACTTTACTGCCTATTTTAACAGTAGAATCACTAAATAAATGATAGTATATTCATAGAATGAAATACCACATGGCAATAATAATGAATATTCTGTAACTACATGCAAAAAACAGGAATAGTTTTGCAAATATGAAGCTGGGCAAAAAAAAAGTATATTTCACATGATGTCATTTCACAAAATTAAAAGTAGTCGAAACTAATTTATGTTTTATTCAAGATAGTATTATCCTTTGGGGTAAATAGGGACTGGAAGATGGCCAAAAATGGAAATTTTATGGGTGCTGATAATATTCAGCTTTTTATCTGAGTGGTGGTTATAAAGGCACATTCAGCTGAGAACATTAATCATATTGTATACATATGCATACATTCCTGTATATTTTACTTCAACATAAATGTTATAAAAACACCTAAAAGAGCCAGACAAGTACCTAAGTGAATTATATTGGATATAAGTAAAGTACTCATGATATTTCTTACTATTGTTTGTTCTTAGCAGCATCTTAGTCTTTTTTGGCAGACAGACTTGCATATTACATATCCAAAACTAGTTTTTGCTTTAAAATATATACTAACTGTTAGTACAACCAACAGCCTGGATGAATCGAACATAATACTAAGTGGAAGAAGTCAGATGTGGAATTACTGTGTAATTCCTTGTATATGCAGTTCAAAGGCAGTTTTAATGCCAGTCCTGTGGCATTAAAAGACAGCTTGGTAGTGTTTGGGATGGGCACAGTAGGGAATTTTAGGATGCTAATAATGTTCTCTTGATTGGGTGGTGATTACAAGTGTTTTTTTAACCTTATCAGGTCATGTGTGGTGGCTCATACCTGTAATCCCAGCACTTTGGAAGGCTGGAGTGGGAAGATTGCTTGAGCCCAGGAGTTTGAGACCAGCCTTGGTAATACAGTGAGACTTGGTCTCCACTGTGAGAGTAAGAGTTCATAAATATGAGGCTTTTATTATGCTACATATTTATGGTTTATGCACACTTCTGTATGCCAATAAAATCACATTAAAACAGATATGGAATATACCTTGTAAGAGAGTTGGTAAAAGCCATAACATCACTTTTTTCTCATCATTTAGAACAGAGAAAAAAGTTGGCAGAAAATAAAGGCAGAGCAACTGACCTGCTTAAAGGAATCCTTCTAGGGCTCGGTTACAGTGGCTCACACCTGTAATCCCAGCACTTTGGGAGGCTGAGGCAGGAGGATCACTTGAGGCCAGAAGTTTGAGACCAGCCTGGCCAACATGGTGAAACCCCATCTCTACTATGATTACAAAAATTACACCATCAGGCATGATGGTGCATGCTTGTAATCCCAGCTACTCAGGAGGCTGAGGTACAAGGATCACTTGAATCCGGGAGGGAGAGGCTGCTGAGAGCCGAGATAGTGCCATTGTACTCCAGTCTGGGCAACAGAGAGAGACCCTATCTCAAAAATAAAAATTCTTTTAGACTCATGTTATATCTGTCATGCCTGTTCAAGGTCATCCACTGTCACTTTACCAAGTGGACTTTAATAGAATGCACTCTCACTCACAATGGCAGAGTATCAGCCCAATATATTTTTCTGAAGGCAATTAGAGAACCTTTGAAAATATCTATACGTAGAATACACTCAAACTTTCACAATTAGGATATTTCTTCTAATTATTTGTTACCTGTTTAAAAACACCAAAAACATGCTACTTTGTACCCAAACCATTTTGTTATCTAGCTGAACTTTCATCTTCAGAATTAGCTGTATAAATATGGGCAAAGCTGCCAATATACTCTAAACATTTTGCTATAAGACTACAGCCAGAAGGTCCAAAGAAATATATATTGCAGCCTGGTTTGGTTGATTTTTATTCTTTTTCTAAACAAATGCTTTTCTTCTTGTTTGCTTGCTTTTATCCTTTGAGGGAGCTTTGCGACTTGACTCTATATCAGTATGCCCAGCACGGATTGTTACTTTTGATGTTGGTCTATGTGCCGTTCTTGCTTTTCAGCAGTGCACAGCATGGCAGAATCTTTTGGAAATATGCTCCACATAACCACAGATAATTTCCTTGCTTTGCCTGTTTGTGCTTGTCTTACTTCAGAGTGTGACAGCTGCCACCAGCCTATAGTTGCCACCAGCCTATATCCTTCTCATATATCCACTCCAGAAGACAGTACAACTAAGCTAGGGCAGGATACAGGGACAACGCACTTTTTGAAGCCCAAAGTTGGTAGCTGAGTTCTTCTTTTTAAATTACTTTTAGTGGCCAGGCTCAGTAGCTCACACATATTCCCAGCACTTTGGAAGGCTGAGGTGGGTGGATCACCTGAGGTGAGGAGTTTGAAACCTGCCTGACCAACATGGCAAAACCCCATCTCTACTAAAAACACACAAATTAGCCAGCCAAGGTGCAGGCGCCTGTAATCCTAGCGACTTGGAGGCTGAGGCATGAGAATTGCTTGAACCTGGGAGGTGGAGATTGCAGTTACCCGAGATGGTGCCACTGCACTCCAACCTGGATGACAGAGCAAGACTCCATCTCAAACAATAAATAAATAATAAATTACTTTTTGTATATTACTTATAAGTACTTTTCATAATGCCTTTGCATAAAGCCTTCTTGTAAGCACAGCAAATCAAGCAATTGCCCTGGTGCCACGCTTTGAAGACCTTGCCTGCTAGTTACATGCATCTGATGTCTCTTCTCTGGCAGGAGGGTGCTAAGCAAGGACTGACCGGAAGAGCTGAAAGGATAAAACCAAAATAGCCACGATCACAAGTCATGTCTTGGAAGGATGTTAGAGGTTGAAGCTGGGGTGGCAAATCTGAAAGATGTTCTCAATACAAACAATAAGACAGCGGAAGGATGCTGAGATGCGCAGATGAATCATAAAAAGGGAAATCAGAAATGAGGGGCAGGAGGGCAGACAATCAGAAGAGGTCTTTAGTTGATAATAGGTTTGTGGAAAAACAATTCTTGTTTTTGCCCTTTTCTTTGTTGTTGTTGCACCAACCTAAATAGCCTGCAGTGAGTTAGCACGCCCTGTGAATTCAAACACTGATGTCTGGTCTCCACTCAGGCACACTAACTGAGAATCTTCAGAATAAGGGCCTAGAATCTATCTTCTTTGTCGCTTCCCAGATATTTCTGGTCCAGCTGGTTAGTGGAGCAACATTTGGGAACCATTGCTCTTCAGGAAAAACCTGAAGACAGAACGGATCTCTCACTAGCTTTTTGCAAAACTCCAGCATAAGTTCAGTAGGAGATAATGGTGTTTAAAGGGGCTGGAGTGAGTTGAACAGGTTATTAGTTATTCAGGAAAATGGTTTCCAGGAAGAATATTTGCTTCTCACACTGGAGAAGGAAAGCCAGTTTAGTGCAAACCTCTGGTTATAGAAATGAATCCAGAATGATGTCTGTCTTGGTAAACTTCTTAGCAGATCATTAGCCCGTCATAAGCTGAATATTTGATTTTATTTGGTTACTGTCACTGAGGGCGATAATATTAGCATCTTCAACTAAAAGAAAGAGGAAAAGGAACTAGTGTCAAGTGCAGCTGAACTTATATCAGCTTATGGGGAAATATAGAGATAGCCCAATCAGGAGTTCCTAAGGTCAAAGAAGAGGAAGTTGCTAAGTGTTTAATTCCAGGGCAGAAGAAACACTTGCTGAGCTAGCAGAATCTTCAGCCATCCCAGACCCCTCTTGGGATGACAAAACAACAGAAAGTGCCTGAAGCAGGCCACTAGGCTTGTTTCAAGAGGGAGTCTGTGTGTCCTTGGCTGTCTCACCTCCACAGCTGGCATCGTGTCTGTGCGATTGTCTCGTTGACTAAAACCAGAACTGAGGGAACTGAGGTAAGCCATTGCCCAGAGGCTTTCCTCAGTTCTTGAGGAATGTTTACTGAGGTATGGTGTTTTTCAAAGCCTTTAAAAATTAGTACGCCATGTCCTTTGTACCTTTATTTTTTTAAACGTGTGGGGAGGACACTGTTTTCTGCTCCTTTGCCAGCATTCCAAAACATTTCTTGTTGCTGTGAATTCCATGCTATCCTCTGAAAGTGAACAGTATGACCCGTGCTTTGTACTGCAAGGCTATATTCAGGTTTTCCAAATAAGAAAACCATAACTTTGCAGACAACCCAAAACTAAGGCCCATCAAAGATGTAAAATGGAAATCTTCTTGGAAGCAGCAACGTGTCTAAGAAGAAGAGCACAATTCATTTTTGCCTTCAGAACTGTAGGACAGAAATAAACAAGAATGCTTTCTTTAATATCCTCTTCATGTCATTTTGATTCATCCTGAAGTCAACTGCCATCATTTAGGCAGACCACAAAACATTGTAATAGAAAGCACATTTTAGATTTAATGATATAAATATTTGTTTTTCTAATGTAAGCACTGAAACTTTACTGATTTTACCACTATGTACTAACCTCTGTTCAAATGTTTCTTTTTGCAGAATAACTAGCCTAGTATGAAACTTTTACTCTTTGCCTACTAAGAAAATAAGGAAGTGCATTTACTTCACTTCGATGACAAGTAAACTATAAGACAGAGGAGGAGAGAAGGAAAAGCATTTCTTTTTTATCTCTGCAAGTTAAGAGATGGACGTTTATTAAAAATATGCAGGGAAGGCATTTCTCAACTAACCAAAGAACAGTTTTCAGACTCTATCCAAATGCTCCCCAACTTTGAAGGATATGAGAAATTCTGACTTCTGTGAACCAAGGATGCCCATGTTTTAAAAAGGACTACTTTGCATTCCATTTTGGAGTTCTTTTCAGAGCATCCCACACATGCATTCATGTGCCATACTCCAAAATGGAGTGACATGGTACACTGCAATTTGCATGTTAGTAAGAATTAAAGTTAGGGCTGGACATGGTGGCTCACTCCTATAATTCCAGCACTCTGGAAAGCCAAGGGGGGGGCAGATTACTTGAGGCCAGGAGTTTAAGACCAGCCTGGCCAACATGGTGAAACTCTGTCTTTAATAAAAATACGAAATTAGCCAGGCATGGTGTCACACACTTGTAATCCCAGCTACTCGGGAGGCTGAGGCATGAGAATCACTTGAATCTGGGAGGTAGAAGTTGCAGTGAGCTGAGATTACACCACTGTACTCTAGCCCTGGTGACAGTGAGAGACTCTGTTTCAAAAAAAAAAAAAAACCATACATGGGAAGCACGTAGTCTGTAGTATTGTAGTCTAGGGGAGGGGTGGAGGCTTCAGAGTTAGTAAAGTCTCTTTTTAGAGCTCAAAGGCTGAGCCCTGATTTTTTTAAAAAGATACAATCCATTGGAAAGTGGATAATAAATAGAAAATTAGAGAAATTCCCTTAAAACAGGATGACTATAACATTAGATCTTAAATATCAAAATGTGAAAATAAAGAAGAGAATTGTCTGTGAAGAAAAAGGGTACTTTATAATTTTTCAAAAATTAGAGAATTAGGATTATGATTTCAGGAAAGTAGTTTGCTATGAAAAAGGATGCATTCATGAGTAAGGCAAATGCTTTAAATGGCTCCATTTTTTAAAAAAGTTAAAAATATACTCCTGTGTTAAATTGCTAATTTAACTCCTTTGCAATTTTGTTAAATTAGCAATTTAACATAGGGGCATTTTTTTAAAATGGGAAAGTGCCATTTTTATTAATTCTAGGAGCATATTTTTAAACTCTTTTAAAAAATGTTAATTTAACATAGGAGTATATTTTTAAATTCTTTTTAAAAGTTTTTTAAAAAGTTTTTTAAAAATGGATAAAGGCCATTTTATCCATTAGTCACTAGAGAACGGTGCCAATGGATTGTAAGATTTTTAAAGTATTGGCTCCAACTACATACGCAAGCTGCAAAACGGAAATTGATAAATACTTAATTAACTATCTACAAAAATAACATTACATCAGCTAGTCAGCTGCTACTCTACTCTTATAATTGCAATATAAATTATATTTAATGTGGGAGATGGGTGGATTTTAATTTGTTTTATATGTTACACATGTGGGGTGGCCAAAAGAGAGAGTACAAGGGTGCAAAACAGCTCTGAATAACATCAATATGATCAAAATGGAGATCGGTGTTTTCCTAGAGACACTGGAAGTTTAACAAAAAGTAGGAGAATTGGCCATGTCAGTATTAAGTACCAAGGCAGTCAGCCTGGGAGAAAATACTGCCGCCCTCTTCCCCTCAGAATAAGCAGTACTGACTGAAATCTTCACCTCCATTCATCCAGATGAAGGCACTGTTGTATAGATAACTTTTTTTTTTTTTTGCTTTTAGAAGCCTATTTTCTCTCAAATAGGAAAATATGCCACTAACACTTCATTGTGAATTCAGTTAGAAAGTTGATTAGCTACTATTTCCTAAGAGGTGATATCCCAAGGGTGGGTTGAGTGGTGGGGAGTGGGTGTGAATTTTAAATGTGAAGAAAGACCTAGTTCAGAGCAAGCCAGGCCTGACTGGGATATAGTAATTAGGAATGATTGGGATATGAATATACTGTGTGGAGAAGTTTAGTGTGGGACTAAACCCGGATTTGGATATCTTCGCCTGATCTTCCTGACTAAAGGAAATGATCCACATTTTATTATCCACTTATCACCCAACAAATATTGTGACACATCAGCTGATACCCTACCAACATAATCTATATTCAAGGGACATGATAGAGAAAGCCCAAAATGCTTTCCTTAAAGGACTTTCTTCTCTCTGTTGCCTTTCTCTCTCCACTAATGTATTAGTGTGTTTTTCCACTGCTGATAAAGACATAACTGAGACTGGGGAATTTTAAAGAAAAAGAGGTTTAATGGACTCACAGTTCCATAAGGCTGGGGAAGCCTTGCAATCATAGTGGAAGAGCAAGGGATGTCTTACATGGTAGCAGGCAGGAGAGAGCTTGTGCAGGGTAACTCCCCTTTAAAAAACCATCAGATCTCATGAGACTTATTCACTATCATGAGCATAGAATGGGAACTACCTGCCCTCCTGATTCAATTACTTCCCACTGGGTCCTTCCCATGACACATGGGAATTGTGGGAGCTATAATTCAAGATATGAGATTTGGGTGGGGACACAGACAACTGTTATTAGCCACTCCACATAAACAGTTAATCTTCAGAAATAAAGTCAAAAGTTACGTAACTTGCTGGATCAGGAGCCATAAAGCAAGCTAGAACTTTGCAATGCTAAATCATACAGACTACCATGAAACAAATCATATTTAGATTTTTATTCATTATTTATGAAGTTGCTTCTGGACCTCTTAAGACAGAAAAAAAAAAATCAAGCTATGAGGTTAAAGTAGGAATTTAAAGAGCCACATATACCAAGCAGAGATATGGGATACAGGGAAGAAAGTTGCTTAATTAACTTAACAAAATTAATTTTGATTTTCCAATAACTCCTTGTGTTTGACTCTTGACATCACTGCCCTCAACTTGTAACTGTTCTGTTGGTTTGAAAAGAAATCAGGATTGAAGTTGAGAGGGCTTTAAAATTTATTTTTCATTCTTGACTTCAAAAGTTGATTACTTGGACAAGCTTTCTCCTATCACCCTAAAGTTTTCAGTAGCAGCTAATTAAACTTTATTTAAAAAAAAAAAACCCCAAACCTGTCATTTCTGTTGGATGAATGAAGCCTTATGATTTTCACTAGGAGAATACAGGGAAAATATTATTTTCTTTGTATATAGTTTATGAAAATTTACTTAGTTTTAAATAAAATAGATACCTACCTGTTATAAACAAGTCAAATAGTATGGAAGGGAAAAGTAAAAAGTTTCACTGCCCCCAGTTTCTTCATTCTTTCTAATCCCAACCCCTAAATGTACGCAATTATTTCTTATGTTCTGTACCTTTATTTTCCATTGTTATAGTGACAACAGAGACTCCTGCTTCTGATAAAGGAGGAATGCAGCCATATCCTAGATAAATCAGTACAAAGCTTTTTCTTTCATATCCAATGCTTTTCCTCTGAGTTGCATTTTCTCCAGATGCTGAGGTACATCCTGGAATAGGCAATGTTTGTCTAAAGGTAACATAGTCATCTCCTTTGACTTAGCAACTCGGAATCAATCCCACAGGAATCCTGACATCTTTGCAAAAGGTATGTGCAAGACAGTGTGGCATTATCAAAAACACTGACATTTGGAAGCAACCTTGAATGTCCTACAATAGGTACAAGGCACATCTTCACTAAGTAGTCATAAAAATGATGAGATAAATTTATATGTGCTGATAGGAAAACATATTTTGTTTGGTGATAAAAACAAGAAAAAAAACTAATCTATTAAATGACAAAAGCAAATGTTATATGTAAATTGTTGGTGCCCTAAAAGAAGTAGCACTTGAATATAAATTTCCTCAGCAAAGCAGTTTACTTCTATAGAAGGGTATGGCTCACAGATGGAATAATGGCAAGTGCTCACCTGGACAAGGGAAAGGAAGGAGTTCTTATTCCTGACAGAGGTCACCCCTACTGCTGTGTCATTCACCTATTGGCTAAGGTTAGACTGCACAGTCTAGGCTAATTCAGATTGGCTATTTTAAAGAGAGCAAGGCTGCAAGCCGGAATGGCAGGGTGGGTAGCTTGGCTGGAAGGACAGTTATGGGACAGGTCAGAACATGTGACCAGAGATGATTCAGATCAGAGCAAGTAACCAGGGGTCAAAGCAGGTGACCAGAGCAGGTGACCAGGATGAGTCATGTCAGAGAAAGGGACTGGGGGAACAGATGTGAAATACTGATTAGAACTGGTGGAAAAGGTTGTTTACTGAAACTAAAAGAAAGTTAAACTTTAAAATGGAGAATTAAAAAATAAGAGAGCTGAGCATACTGACATGCTGATTTTTTGAAGAGAAACTTAGAGTTCACTATATTTAACACAAATTACTAAATATGTATTGTATGATTACACACATATACAACACACATATGCATAATGAACCTATTTATTATTTCCAAACTTTTCTATGCATTTACACATATATGTAACATAAAAACTGCATATATTATGAAATGAATACCAGAAGATAAAGCTAGTGAATCTTAGTACTAGAAAGGGTTGTTTTACATATGTTATACTCTTGATGAACCTGAGAGTGGTTTTCTTTTATCCTCTAAGATTCATGAGGGCAGGGATTTTCATCTCTTTTTATTCACTGCTGATCCTTGCATCTGGAACATGGTGGGTTCTCAATCAAAATGTGTTGAATGAATGAGCAATCTTGTTCCTCCCACATTAGAAAAACTGTATATGTTAATAATTGATAGATTAGGCCTAAAATAAAGAGGAAAAAGAAATAACACTCTAGCTATAAAAGAATTTTATTTTAAAAATTCTATTAAAAGAAATATAACAGGGTCAGAATGGTGAAGAGATAGAGGGGCCGTCTTGCACGACGAGGAGGAGGAGGAGGAGGAGGAGGAGGAGTAGGAGTAGGAGGAGGAGGAGGGGAAACCTGGGGGAGAGACTATTCAGAGGAGGAGAGCAGTATGCACCACGCTCCCTTCTGGGTCTAAGCTCCATTTTCCAAAGGGAAGGCTTTCTATTAATAGGTTCTGAGTTCACATTCTTATATACTAAGAATAGCAAAAAAGAGGATGCCATAGTATTAGCAACTAGATTTAGAAAGATGACTCTGACATTGGAGAACAATTTTAATATTACCAAAAACCACCCCTCCCAAAAACAAACCAAAAAATCCTCACAAAACAAAAACAAACAGTGGCCCTGAGAACCATGGTTTATATTTATCTGTATATGACCATTGATTCCAGTTGTTAGTGATCACTTCCTTCTTCCTCTTTTAATGCTAGATAAGTATCTTTAGTTTTTGAGTAAAGGACCTACGCTTGAATTATAATTGAAGAATTTGTGACTTAAATTGGTTTAATTAAAATATATGGAAAAGGGGAGACACAAATATGAATGAAGCTCACCATAATGTATTTCTGTTTTCTCTAATGGTTATTGATTTAAAGTTTAATCTATTATTTATGAACAGATTCAATGCTCATCATTCATGAGGCATGAGGCTTCTTCACAGGTCATTTTATACTATGACTAATTAAACTTACAGAGTAGAAATCCGTATTTGTGTGATTTCTTAGGGCTCTTTGGAGTTACTTAGTTAACAATTGTTTGTTTCAACTTTTTGAATCATGACTTTTTATTCCAGGTAAAATCAGAGGTACAGGGTCTATGTGAGATCAAATAGTCTCACAAAGTGACACAGTATTAAAAACAAAAAGCTTATACTTTATAACGACTAGCTACACTTAGTTATATTTAGCTACTAAGATATACAAAAACTAAAGAAACAATATATTAGACATAGATTCTCTATGACTAAACTTAGTATATTTTCCATTTGCCTGGGACACTTTCTACCCATTGTCTTGGCACAATTCTTAAAAGAGTCCCCGTCAGAGTCTGTCCAAGCCTGAAAATAAGTTATATGGTTACCCTGTACTAAGGAAAAAAATGGTTGGTCTTATCCCAAGTTTCTGTCTTTTCTTCATTTTACTCAATTTCCATTTCATATCAAATTCTCAGAAGCTAGAATTCCCAGAGAATGATTGAAAGGATATCTGAACCTTGCCTAGGACGCTGAGGAACACACACTAATTTACACTACAAGGTCCCAGCTGTGATATGGCAAAAAATCTCAGAACTTTTTGAGGTTGCACGTCTGTAGAAGAGACAGTTGCTTGCTGTTTGGCTTTCATGTTGAAAAAAAGTCTCTGCCTCCCTTAAGTTCCCCTCATTAGGACAAGCAGCATTATAACAAAGAATCTGCTGTTTTGCTCCTTGAAAATCTTAATAGATTTACTAAAATTCCAGTGCAATGCAATAATTTCAGTTTTCTCTTGAAATGGCTTTTAATGTCCATAACAAACTTGACTCAATACTTTGATAAATGTAGAGTCTAAAAAACTTCAGTCCTGTGTAGCTTTCAGTTTATCGCCCTAATATTTCTTATTCCATCATTGAATTAGCTCACTTATCTGATATTCTTGAGAACCTCTTCACATTCCCAGGCTTTTTTTTTTCTATTTCATAATCACTTTCTATCTCCAACCTGTCATTTTTATGCTAAGTTAACTAAAACACTTCAATTAAGTCACGGACATGTATTTAATTAAAGGCAAGAAGGAGGTTGACTGAATCAGAATGCCCCATAAACAACAGCTTTGCATTTTTTAGAGAATGGTGGTAGTAGTGATGGATAGCTTTTTTAAAAAGTGATGTATAGGTTTTTAAGTTTTGCTTTGTTCTGTTTAAGCTATGGCTAGTATCATGGCTCTCTGATAAAGTGTAGTGGAAGGCAACCTTTTCCTTTTTACAAGCATTCCGTAAGTAGCTAATTTGTACTAATATTTAGACATTCTTTGTCTAAATGTTAGTATATATAATATGAGTTAAAATGGCCTTGATGTATTAATACCCTTGTACAATGTTTTATGTTGACATTTTAGATTTCAATCATAACTTGTTAAAAATATTATTAACTCCTACTTTATTTCCCTTTCCAGATATGTTCTGCATTTATTTGATTATAAGTATCTTCATATATAATTCTAACTTCAAATGGACAAAATTATGCCCTGTCCAAATTTGGGTAAGACCAAAATCTTACCTGGGCAGGCTTTGTATGGCCAACTTTGATTATCTCACCTCTACAATGAGCCTGGCTCCTGGCCATCTGTGCCTGAGCTTCCCCTTCTGTGTGGCCCTTCTGTTCTCTTCCCTCCATTAATCTTAAACTCATAGGTTAATATGTCAGTTTGATATCCTTTCTCAAAGCTACCATAATAAAGTACCCAAATATGACCCAGCTTGAGTAAGGATACTTTGTTTTAATGTGTGGTCTTCTCAGAAGAGCTTCCCATACTTCGGTGCACTGGTTAATTACCCCACAGAAGCCAGCCTAATAGGGAAGACAGCTTAGCAACAACGGCCATAGCCCTGCCCATAGGGAGCTGTTGTATAGAAATGCCCTCTCAATGAAGATCTTGAGATGCAATTCCCAGGCTTCTGTCCTCATCTGGTCCTGCCACCTTCTTTTGTCTTTAGTTTGAAACTGGAATTTTAATCCCCAGCTATATCCTCAAAGCTACCCAGGACTGACAATAAGTCTACAACCTGCCCCCAGTCATCTTCTCAGACTCAAAACCTTACTGCCTTACCCACATCGGCCTGATATTACAGACCTCTGTTTTCCATTTATATTCAAGACTCACACCAATGAAAAGAAGACTTACTGTTTCTAGAATCTTCCATCTGCTTCAATCTCTAGCATAATTTTCTCAAGCCATTTATGGCTGCTGAAGCTCTTAAACTTGATCTTTTTGTGCAGTCCTCTCCCATGGCAGCCACCAGTATTATCCTAATATATGGATATGGGAAAAAAGAAAAACTTTTAAATGCCCAGTTCTCATTTTTCTTTTCTCTGCCTAGTAATCTCTGGTGGCCCCCACAAATGATAAGTAAATTGATTGCTTTGGTAGACAAGATTCCTTAAAATCTCACTCCGAACAAAATTTCAATTGCATTTGATAACTATCCCAATGTGTCCATGCATCCTAAATCCTAACTAAGCAGGACAACTAAAATCACTCCCCCAACTTAGGTTTCAATATCCTCCTGCCATTACCTTTCTCTTTCATTGGTCTGGAAATGCTTTCTTCCCATGTTTTATCTCGCAAAGTCTGTTCACTCTATACAGACCATTTGAATTATCATCTGCATTAGAAAGCCTTCCCCAGTCCATCTAGAAGGTAAAAACTGTTTACATGTTACTTACTACAGTGCATTGTTAGTGTCCTTATGATTTCTCGAGTCTTTGTTACTGGAGAGGAAATATCATGACTACAAGAGGCATCTCTACCTGTTGAAATCAAAAGTTGGCTGAAGATAAATAAAAGTATTATCAGACTGATTATAAGGATGTAAAATGTGCAAACTCCTCTAAAATCTTTTATTTTGCTTTTATTATTTTTGTGAATTTGTTAGGAAGATAATCATTTTCCTAATTTATGTTTCCACATAAAGGTATTCCTTAAAATAAAGAACCTTTTGGCTGCAGTGAACCTAACTATTAGCTTAGCTTCTATACCCCCAACCAGGTTCTTACGGAAGTTCCAGGTTACTCAGTAAAGATGGTTACCACTTTTTCAGTCCTAATTGAGTTTATTCCATTTTCTTAATATACTCATTAGCCGGTCAGGCAAGGTGGCTCATGCCTATAATCCCAGCACTTTGGGAGGTCAAGGCAGGTGGATCGCTTGAGGCAAGGAGTTTGAGACCAGCCTGGTCTCAAATATGTAGTGAAACCCCATATTTACAAAAACAAATAAATAAACAAAAATTAGCTGGGTGTGGTGGCATACATCTATAATCCCAGCTACTTGGGAGGCAGAGGCATGAGAATCACTGGAAGGCAGAGGTTGCAGTGAGCCAAGATTGTCCCACTGCACTCCAACCTGAGCAACAGAGTGAGAATCTGTCTCAAAAAAATAATAATAATATATATATATATATATTCTCACATTTAGAGATACCCTTAAAAAATAATAACCTGTATTCTGAATTTAGCACACTTACATACCTGAGGAGAGCATAAACTAATCAATGGGTTATCAATATGAGAACTGATAGTACTGATTGAGGGGTTATTAATAGAGAACTTTCTAGAATTAAAAAAACACATGTGTTCTGGGATTCAAAGTGTACAAAAAGTAAAATGTGTGGTCAATAGAAATAAATTCACATTTGAATACATTGCAAGGAAACTAAATACACTGCATCAAAGATAAATATTATATATATTCATTAGCCTTAAGTCAAAATAATTCTGAGCTCAAAAGACATAGACACACAGTTAGTAAAATATAAAGAAGTAATTTGCTTTTAAGGAGGGAGTTGTTCATGCCCATAAGGCAACTTGGAAATCACTTTGCAGTTGTTCTACCTAAATTCCATCATGAGAGTGGTCACTTTCTCAACTGTACAATTCACCCTGCCAGGTTTAACACCAGCAAATGACTAACTGGAAGTTTGATCATTAAGTTAGCCACATAGCTTCCAAGGGACTATGACAGGAAGTCTCCATGTAAACATGAGAGGCAACCATGTGCCTTTTCCTTTAAAATTGGACTTCATTTCTTAGGGAATGAAAATCATAACAGTAGTTACTATTCATAGCTTCCACCACACCTCCCAACATCACCCTGTTGTTTTCTTCAGAGGCTTGACATTTTCAAATGAACAGTTTTCTACCTATAACAATGTAATCTTGATTTCTCTCCATGCCCTCAAAATTGTTTATTTATATATTTAATCTATTGGGTTTTTTCCTGAGTTGAGATCTTGAGTCTGATATAAGTTCATAAATACAATTAATTGTACCCCAGAATACTATGACTTCATTATAGGAATAACAAAACATAAGTAGCAAAGTCTGAAAAGCTTATTTTGTATGCCATCATCTTAACTAGGTATACAAATTTGTATGTAATTTCAAACATATTATTGGGAGGGAGAGATTTAAAAATCAGGCATTGTATTACTTAACTATTGTTGTATACGAAAACACTCCAAAACTCAGTGGCTTAACACAATAATAAATTATTCTTTTTCATAATTCTGAGTGTTGGCTTGGTTTTGCTTCTATTTCCTGTGGCTGCATTCTACTAGCGGGTTGGCTGGGGTCATGTTAGGAAGGCTAGACCATGGGTCCTTGTAAGACAGTGATCTCAGGGTTCCAACATGGCCATCCCCAGTGCACAAGCATATATTCAGCCTCTGCTTATGTCACATTTGCTGATATGTATTGGACAAAGCAAATCACATGACCAAGCCTAGTGTGAGTATGGAAAGAACTACATAAGAGCTTAGATACTGAGAGGCATCATGTATCAGGACTGTTATTGCAACAACCTACACAAATAGGACAGTATGAGAGCATTCTTTAGTTTAATTTAGTTTTGTTTTGTCTTATTTAAAGACAGGGTCTTGCTCTGTCACCCAGGCTGAAGTACTGTGGAATGATCAGAGCTCACTGCAGCTTAAACTCCTGGGTTCAAGCAATCTTCCTGCCTCTGCCTCACAAGTAGCTGGGGCTGCAGGCATGTGCTACCATGTGCCACCAAAATTAGCTACTGGCTAATTTTTAAAAATTTTTTTTAGTAAAGACAGGATCTTGCTATTTTTCCCAGGTTGGTCTCGAGCTCCTGGCTTTCAGTGGTCTTCCAGACTCAACCTCACAAAGTGCTAGGATTACAGGCAGGAGCCACCATGCCAGGCCAAGAGCATATTTTATTCTCACATTTAGAGATACACCTAAAGAATAATAACTTGCTTTCTAAATTTAGCACACTTACACACCTGGGAAGAGCATAATCCATGGATTGTCAATATGAAAACTAGTATTACGGATTAAAGGATTATTAATAGAGAACTTTCTAGAATTAAAAAAAGACATGAATTCTGAGATTGAAAGTATACAAAAAGTACAATGCAATGTATGGTCAATAGAAATAAATTCACATTTAAGTACATTGCAAGGAAACTAAATACAGTGCATCAAGGATAAATATAAATTTTTTTAAAAGACTAATTATAAATGAAAAACATTCATAAGACAAAACAACTCTTATCAGTAACAATAGATTATAGAACCAAGTGGAGTGATATCTTCCAGTTCCAGGGTTAAATAACTTCCCATTAGAATTCTACATTTAATTAAATTATTATTTTAGAATAAGAACAAATCTTTAAAAGTTTAGATGATAAAAGCTTGAGTATTTTCTACTTTAAAAATGATAGATAAAATTCCATATCATAGTTAATAAGGATGATATGGAATAGGGATTGTGTGAATAGTCAAAGCATATTATGCATTTTAAAGTATAGATAGATATTTTGAATAACTTTAAACTTTGTTAAAAAAATGTATATTTAAGTAAGTAAAATATAGTGGGTGTTCACTAAATGAAAAGAAATATAATAAATACTTCCAAATTAGCAAAGGAAATGGAGGCAAATTTTGACAGTGACAGTCTTTATTTCCTTTTCTGATTTGGAAGGGTGAGAGGGTGTTGATGAGGTGCTGACAGGGTGTTGTAGTCAGGATAGTTTAGATTGTGATGATAAACAACCCCACAATATTGCTGGCTTAAAACAGTGAAGTCTGTTACTAAAGGCGACTGTTCTTAATGCAATGGCTTGACATTTTATCTCTACATTAACATGTCCTTCAAGACCGTAGTAGCAAAGGAGGAAAGCTTTGGAGACTCTTGCATATAAGTATTGGCAATTCTACATGGAAGTTACCGATGTAACTTCGATAATATTTTATTGGATAAAGCCATTTATCAAGCTAGACCCAGGCCCAAGGAGAAGAGAAATGCAATCCCATCTATACTAAAAGAAAAAGAATCATGACTATTGGTGAGTAGCACTAATGTGTATCACACAGGGAAATGCTTATGTATGGAAGTTATTCATGTAATTATTTTTTTCCTTTAAAAACTGAAGCAGGCTGGGCACGGTGGCTCAAGCCTGTAATCCCAGCACTTTGGGAGGCCAAGGTGGGCGGATCATGAGGTCAAGAGATCAAGACCATCCTGGCAAACATGGTGAAACTCCGTCTCTACTAAAAATACAAAAAAAAAAAAAAATTAGCTGGGCATGGTAGCATGTGCCTATAGTCCCAGCTACCTGGGAGGCTGAGGCAGGAGAATTGCTTGAACCTGGTAAGCAGAGGTTGCAGTGGGCCAAGATCACACTACTGCACTCCAGCCTGGCACCTGGCAACAGAGCAAGACTATGCCTAAAACAAAAACAAAAACAAAAACAAAAAAATTAAAGCAAATATTCTTTAGTGTTTGTTGACAGAGCAAGACTATGCCTAAAAATAAATAAATAAATAAAAATAAATTGAAGCAAATATTCTTAAAAGTTAGTGTTTGTTTAAATATGACCAACACATGAATGATTGTTACATTATTTTTGGCACATCTCTATATCATTTTATATAATATTAAAAATCAAATGTCCTTAGTTACGACAATCAGAATTTTCTATTTTAGCTTTATTACTTATTATTCTGTGTTTGAGGCCATACATAAGCAATACTGTCCTAATAATTAATCTTCTAGCATTGACTAATTAGCATTTTACCTTAGTCTTTTACCTATTCCTTGCTGATGGAGCACATTAAAGCATTTGGCTATATAAGAGTTGTTCTTACTTTAGCAATTCTATGAGAGATGTTTAATTTTAAAGCTTCTTTCCAAAAATACAGGAGAAAATAAAACAAACAAAAATCCCTTATAAATCCAGGTAATTATAAAATTATTTGAATAACACTGAAAATAACATTTGTTTTAGAGTTAGATAATACAGAATTTGAATCGCTAGTTAAGTAGCTGCATGATTAGGGCAAGTTTTCCTAACCTCTGTTAAGTTTCAATGTCCTCTACTGTAAAAATAGTGACTATAATGCTTATTTCTAATAATGTTAGGGGGATCAAAAAAGCATCTGACACATAGTAAATGTTTAATTATTTGATGATTCAACCAGATGCAATTATTATTTTAAATAAACCTAGAAGTAAGAAATAAAATTTAAAAAATGTTAGATTAGCCTTTTGAAAAAAATGCCATCAGTTATGGCAATAACAAAAGAGTGAACCCCCTAACCTTTTGTGTGTGTGTGTGTGTGTGTGTGTGTGTGTGAGATGGAGTTTCACTCTTGTTACCCAGACTGGAGTGCAATGGTGCAATCTTGGCTCACCACAACCTCCGCCTCCTGGGTTCAGGCAATTCTCCTGCCTCAGCCTCCCAAGTAGCTGGGACTACAGGCGTGCACCACCATGCCAAGCTAATTTTTGTATTTTTAGTAGAGACGGGGTTTAACCTTGTTGACCAGGATGGTCTCAATCTCTTGACCTCGTGATCCACCCACCTTGGCCTCCCAAAGTACTGGGATTATAGGCGTGAGCCACTGCGCCTGGCCCCCACAACCTTCTATAGCCACCTACTCCTGTTGCTGAACTTGCTTCCCAAAAGATGTAGTAAAAAGAATAGCATAGCAAAATGCAAACTATTATCAGTAGTGACCTCTGCTCCAAATCCCTGCCTGATTTATCTTTATCATGATGAAATAGACTAAAATATTTGTGAGTTTTGAGAGCTAATTTTGCTCTGTCTTCCTGAGATTTATAACAAAATCACTTTCTTTATTGTGAATCTGGTGCAAAATTTACTGTCTTTCCCAAAAGCTGGTACTTAAGATTCAAAATACATATATTTTTTCTTGATATCTTTGGTTTCAGTAGTTTGATGATAATGTTGCTAGGTTTTCAATCTATTTATCTTGTATGAGGTTTGCTAAGGTTCTTGGGTATGTAATTTGATAGTTTTCATCACATTTATGAACTTTTCGGCTATGAATTCCTCAATTTTGTTTCTCCCCCACTCTTTCATCTCCCTCCAATGACGGATGTTTAATAGAGTTCCACAGGTCATGGAGGCTTGGTGAATTTACTAAATGTGTTTTCTCAGTGTTCTTCAGATTGGACAATTCTACAGCTATGTCTTCAAGTTCAATGACAAATTTCTACCGTCTCCAATCTGCTGTTAAGTCTACCCAGGGAATTTTTTATTGTGCTTTTTAATTCTAGAATTTTCATCTGTTTCTTTTTTATAGATCTCAATTTTGTGCTTAGATACCCTATTAGTGCATTCAGTAAGATCATCTTTACCTTTAAGTCTTTAAACATTATCTATAATAGTTTTTAAACATTATCTATAATAGTTTTTTAATATTCTTATATGTGTTTAGAATGATATCTAACTCATCTTTGTTTTAATCAAACGCATTTTCTTGTTTATGTGTCACTTTTTTTGTTTCTTTGGAAGTCAAGTAACTGTTTATAATATGGTGGAGTTGAAATTATAACTTGCAGAAGGCTGGAGTATGTTGCACTTCTTTAAAGGAGATTGCCTTTTATTCTGGCAGGCAATTAAATTACTAGAAGGACTTTTTGCTCTTCTTAGGTTTGGTTTTAGTTTTTGTAATGATAGGTCTATTTCCGTTTGATCCTTAGTCTTAGAGACCCTTACCACAACATGTGGTCCTTACTCAAAAGGTGTGGCTTTTCTAAGATCTCAGTTACATTCTCAAGGCAGTAAGGACTCTATTCTGGCTGAACTGGAGCTTCAGTGTTTCCCAGCACAAAGTAACCTCTGGTATCTCCATTCTACTCTCAATCTCTTAGCAGTACTCTACTAGGCCTTGCACACACAGCCCAGCCCTTGGTTAAGAATCCAGAATGAACCTCCATGCATATTTCTGTCCTCTCCACTCCCCCATCTCTCACACACAAGGCTCAGTTCTCTTCTGGTTTCCTGCTCTGCAAATTTAGGCATGTCAGGAGCCCAGAACTCTGATTTCCGCCTCTTCAATTTGGTGAGACTGCCAGTCTACTTGGACTGTGCCTCTTGTGCCTCTTGAACTTTGGCCATATGAAGAATATCCCCAGGCCAAAAAATAGGGTGAATGTCAGAGCTCACCTCGTGTACTTTCCTTCTTTTAATTATCAGAATCCTGTGTTGCTTGAAATGCATAAGATCAGTTGTCATATTCATTATCCATTTTTAAAGTTGCTTAATGGTAGGAAAGCAAATCTAGTAACAGGTACTTCATCATGGCCAGTAAAAGTCTTCTGAGTCCTTTTCCTAGTCCACTGCTAGCATGAGACCGAAGACAGTCCATGGCTTATTTGTCTTCAGGTACATATTTTCTTTGCATGGCTGTATTCTAACCTTGCTTTGTCTTTCTAATTTTACCACTCTCTGTAGTAGGTAAAAGAAAGTAAAATACAATAAACCCTCTGAGTCCTGCTATTTAATGATGGAGTCTCTTAACCTGATAGAGAAACATGAACATTTTCTGGGACAAAATATGCTACATTTTTCTACAGCTATAACCTCTTGATACTTTGTGCAGTGGATTTTTTTTTAGTGGATAACTAAAGCTTGGCTACTCTATAATCAAAGTACTCAAGTACTTTGATACCCAAAGTAACCAAGTCATATTTACATAGATATTTGCTATATGGAAAGCCCCTTAGTCATTTTAGACTGCCATAGAATGGGTGGCTTAAAAAACAGAAATTAATTTTCTCACAATTGTAGAGACTAGATTAGTCCAAGATCAAGGTCTGGCAGGGCACTATTTCAGGTGAGAGCTGTTTCCATCTTGTAAATGGCAGACTTAACCTTATGTCCTCACATACAAGAAGAGAGAGAAAGAATGCAAGCACACAAGCATAAGCTCCCAGCATCCCTTCTTACGAGGGCATTAATCCCATAGTGGGGACCCCATCATCATGACTGCATCTAAACCTAATTATTTATCAAAAGCTCCATCTCCAAAAGCCATCACACTGGGGGGTAGGGCTTCAACATATGAATTTGGGAGGCACACAGTTCAGCCCATATCAAGTCTTCACACTGGCACATCATGAACATTTTCTTCTGTGATACATAACATAAGGGAGAAAAGGGCTTATAGGAAGATCTCTCCAGTGATAAAGGTATGTTTGTACTCTTTCTAGTTTCATTAGTTTCAGATCCAAAACTAATTCCTCCTTAAATAATATTCACCTACAATGGGAAAAACTAGACTCAAACATGAAAAAAAATATCATATTTTTAAAGGCTTGAGGGAAATGTGGCAAGAGTCCCATAAGAAAAAAAAATTCTACAGAAATGTCTACAAAGGCTAGGCATACGTTTTTGAGGTCTTGTATCCTGTGGGTATTTGTAAAAGAGGAAAGTTTCTCTAACCTCCTTAGTCAGGCATTTATAGAGCATCTCAATCCCTGCATTTGGATGCTGATGAGACCCACCTGCTAGCAGCAGGAGTCTAAACAGGATGGCCAGAAATCCCAAGAAAATAATCAAGATGGAAAAAAAATATGCCATCATCATCTTCTGAATAAGAAACTGGCTCACAGTCACATACAAAGCCATAGACTAAATAGAAATTTCCCGTCCTAAAAATGAAATGTGTGCAGAAATTTTAGTTAGTGATATTCAATACTACATCCACATTATATTATCATTATTTGCAAAACTACTCTTGAGTTTTCTTTGCAGAAACATGCTCCCTTCTTTATGATGTTGCTGCTGGGTGAAGTGGAAAATCTCCATACAGGCAATTGACATCTGACAACATTGTACATGACATTAGTACTAGAAAAACTATCTTCTTGGCTCAGTAATAAGACACTCATTTGGCAAAAAGAATCAGTAATTTTCTGACTCAATTTTTACTTTAGCAGGAGAAAACTTAAAACACTCTTAGCAGAGTGATGTCTAGCATGTAAGAAAAATATACATGTTTGGAGAAAATTTAGTTACTTTGTTTGTCTTCTGTGTGTTTCTTTACCTTGGGTTTCTGTGTATGTAGAAAAGAGGAAGATACAGTATTATAAATCAAGCCGGCCGGGCGCAGTGGCTCACGCCTATAATCCCAGCACTTTGGGAAGCTGAGGCAGGTGGATCACGAGGTCAAGAGATCGAGACCATCCTGGTCAACAAGGTGAAACCCCATCTCTACTAAAAATACAAAAATTAGCTGGGCATGGTTGTGCGCGCCTGTAGTCCCAGCTACTCAGGAGGCTGAGGCAGGAGAATTGCTTGAACTCAGAAGACAGAGGTTGCGGTGAGCCAAGATCATGCCATTGCACTCCAGTCTGGGTAACAACAGCGAAACTCCGTCTCAAAATAATAATAATAATAAATAAATAAATAAATAAATTGAGCCTACTGACACTCTTATTTCTAGTGGTGATTATCTATATTTATACTCTTACATTCACTTGTAAATAAGGGCAAAAATAGGGCAGAATAAACTTTATGCCCACAAACAAACATATATACTAGCAATTGGCCCAGGTTGTAATAATTGAATCTAAAAATGTAAGATAAATTTTGAGTATATTTCTATATAAGTCACTCCTGTGTTAAATTAAAATATTGCAAGGTAAAGAGTGTCTTTTTATTATTGTGCTATTTAGTAGTGATGTGTTGATCTAGACTCTAACTTAAGTTCTGGGTGACCAGGGATAAATAATTTATCCCTCTCTGCTCTGTTTCTATATCTGTAAAATGGGAAGGAGAATGATGGCAACATGACAAGAAATTGCAGAATGTGGAGTCTGAACAATTGGGCTGACATTGAAACAGCCTCATTCTTGAGTTAGAACACCTGTGTAAGTGCAACTGAACATAACAGACAATTTCTGTATATTCACAGAGTTGTGCAGCTATCATCAGCTAGAAAGGTGCACAAAAGCTAATATTAGGAGACAATTATGGAGGAGAGATGTTCAAAGCTTTATTCCAGAAAGTATACCATATATATTTTCTTCATGAGATAAATCTTTTCTTATATCACACTGACAATTATCAGAGTACTCTGTATAATATATTATTCTTATATTTTTACTTTAATATTTCACTTTATTCATTTTAATATCAATTGGTTGCTGCCACTTTTCTGAGAAACAATGTTTAAATGGGAGGTTGGTGCGTGTGTGTGTTTTATCATATATATACATGTTATCATATATGTTTAACTGAGATTTAATTCACATAGCATAAAACTCACTCATTTAAAGTATACAATTCAATGGCTTTTAGTATATTCACAGAGTTGGACAGCTGTCATCATAACCAAGTATAAAACATTTTCCCTGTGATTTAAATTATACATGCTTTTTTTTGAGATGGAGTTTCATTCTTGTTGCCCAGGCTGGAGTGCAATGGCACAATCTCGGCTCACTGCAACCTCTGCCTCCAGGTTCAAGCAATTCTCCTGTCTCAGCTTCCTGAGTCGCTGGGATTAAAGGCTCCTGCCACCATGCCCAGCTAATTTTTGTATGTTTTAGTAGAGACAAGGTTTTACTATGTTGGCCAGGCTAGTCTTGAACTCCTGACCTCAGGTGATCCACCACCTTGGTCTCCCAAATTGCTGGGATTTCAGACGTGAGCCACTGCATCCAGCCTACATGTGCCTTTTAAAAAGGCAATGCCAGATCTTCAGATGAAGGGCTCTATAAGAGAACCATAGAATTTCAGAGCTAAAAAGGATATGTAGACCGTGTATTCCAGTAATATTGCTTACATAAATTTCACAGCCAGGAAATGACAGATTTCTGGCTCTGAGGCCTTAGCCTATACTTCTTCTATCACCAAAGATAATAGTCTTTCACAGGAATCACTGATGTTTGCCAGCTAATGACAGCCTATTTTGTTCTGAGCTCCCTTCATAAAGAACATAGCGTAGTTTGTCTTCCAAGATGTGTCACTAAAATGAAAGAAAGCCTAACCAAACAAAACCTGATATGCTTAATATATGTCCAGCAGAATGATAAAGTTATCTACCAAGCGTTTCTGCAGTACAATGGAATGTATCACTTCCATTTCATGTATTAGAGCCTAGTGGTCAGAAGCATGTATTCTGGAGTTATAAATGTCTAATGCTACTTATTAGTTGTATGATCTTTTTAAGCCTCAACTTTCACATTTAACATGGAAATAATAATAATAATAATAGTATTCCTCTTTTTTTTTCTTTTTTTATTGCATTTTAGGTTTTGGGGTACATGTGCAGAACATGAAAGATAGTTGCATAGGTACATATCTGGCAGTGTGTTTTGCTGCCTTCCTCTCCACCCACATTTGGCATTTCTCCCCATGCTATCCCTCCCCAGCTCCCCCCTCTGCTGTCCCCCCTGCTTTCCCTCCCCTATTCCCCCCAATAGACCCCAGTGTGTAGTGCTCCCTTCCCTGTGTCCATGTGTTCTCATTGTTCATCACCCTTCTATGAGTGAGACTATATGGTATTTCATTTTCTGTTCTTGTGTCAGTTTGCTAAGAATGATGTTCTACAGATTCATCCATGTCCCTACAAAGGACACGAACTCATCATTTTTGATTGCTGCATAATATTAGATGGTGTATATGTGCCACATTTTCCCAGTCCAGTCTATCATTGTTGGGCATTTGAGTTGGTTCCAGGTCTTTGCTATTGTAAACAGTGCTGCAATAAATATTCGTGTGCATGTGTCCTTATGGTAGAACGATTTATAGTCCTTTGGATATATACCCAGTAATGGGAATGCTGGGTCAAATGGAATTTCTATTTCTAGGTCCTTGAGGAATCGCTGCACTGTCTTCCACAATAGTTGAACTAATTTACACTCCCACCAGCAGTGTAAAAGTGTTCCTATATCTCCACATCCTCTCCAGCATCTGTCGTCTCCAGATTTTTTAATGATTGCCATTCTAACTGGCGCAAGATGGTATCTCAATGTGGTTTTGATTTGCATCTCTCTAATGACCAGGGGTGATGAGCATTTTTTCATATGTTTGTTCGCCTCATGTATGTCTTCTTTTGTAAAGTGTCTGTTCATATCCTTTGCCCATTTTTGAATGGGCTTGTTTGTTTTTTTTCCTGTAAATCTGTTTGAGTTCTTTGTAAATTCTGGATATCAGCCCTTAGTCAGATGGGTAAACTGCAAAATTTTTTCCCATTCTGTTGGTTGCTGATTCACTCTAGTGACTGTTTCTTTTGCCGTGCAGAAGCTGTGGAGTTTGATTAGGTCCCATTTGTCTATTTTGGCTTTTGTTGCCAGTGCTTTTGGTGTTTTGGTCATGAAGTCCTTGCCTACTCCTATGTCCTGAATGGTTTTGCCTAGATTTTCTTCTAGGGTTTTTATGGTGCCAGGTCTTATGTTTAAGTCTTTAATCCATCTGGAGTTAATTTTAGTGTAAGGTGTCAGGAAGGGGTCCAGTTTCTGCTTTCTGCACATGGCTAACCAGTTTTCCCAACACCATTTATTAAACAGGGAATCCTTTCCCCATTGCTTGTTTTTGTCAGATTTATCAAAGATTGTATGGTTGTAGATATTTTGTGTTGCCTCCGATGCCTGTGTTCTGTTCCATTGGTCTATATCTCTGTTTTGGTACCAGCACCATGCTGTTTTGATTACTGTAGCCTTGTAGTATAGTTTGAGGTCTGGTAGTGTGATGCCTCCCACTGTGTTCTTTTTGCTTAGAATTGACTTTGCTATGTGGGCTCTCTTTTGGTTCCATATGAAGTTCATGGTGGTTTTTTCCAGTTCTGTGAATAAAGTCAATGGTAGCTTGATGGGGATAGCGTTGAGTCTGTAAATTACTTTGAGCAGTATGGCCATTTTCAAGATATTGATTCTTCCTAACCATGAACATGGAATGTTTCTCCATCTGTTTGTGTCCTCTCTTATTTCGTTGAGCAGTGGTTTGTAGTTTTCCTTTAAGAGGTCCCTTATGTTCCTTGTAAGTTGTATTCCTAGGTATTTTATTCTCTTTGTAGCAATTGTGAATGGCAGTTCGTTCTTGATTTGGCTCTCTTTAAGTCTGTTATTGGTGTATAGGAATGCTTGTGATTTTTGCACATTGATTTATATCCTGAGACTTTGCTGAAGTTGCTTATCAGTTTCAGGAGTTTTTGGGCTGAGACCTAATCTACGTTTGATAGGTGTACCTGAATGTGATGAAGAGAATGAATCCAAGCTGGAAAATACTCTTCAGGATATTATCCAGGAAAATTTCCCCAACCTAGCAAGGCAGGCCAATATTCAAGTCCAGGAAATACAGAGAACACCACAAAGATATTCTGCAAGAAGAGCAACCCCAAGTCACATAATCGTCAGATTTTCCAGGGTTGAAATGATGGAGAAAATGCTAAGGGCAGTCAGAGAGAAAGGTCGGATCACCCACAAAGGGAAGCCCATCAGACTCACAGCAGATCTCTCGGCAGAAACTCTACAAGCCAGAAGAGAGTGGGGGCCAATATTCAACATCCTTAAAGAAAAGAACTTTTGCTTGTCTTCTGGTGAGGTTCCAAGATGGCACCGTAAAGACAACTCAGGATTGCAGCTCTCAGTGAAAGCGCAGAGGGTGAGTCCTAGCCGCATTTTCAGACAGACCTTTGTTGCCCACAGAATGGTGAAATTCCAAAGTGTAGGAGAGACACAGGAGAGCAGAGCAGCCGCTTGCATGGCCGTTTCGGCCGGTGCCGTGCTGCAGCACAGCAGCAGCCCACACAAAGCTCACTGGTCTGGGTGCCCTGTTAAACAAGCAATCTGAGTTTTGGGAGGGCAGATTGACATATCCATTTGATTGAATAGGACGTGGATGGTGAGCCAGACCAGGAGATTCCTCAGAAGAGTGATTTGTGCCGGTGCAGTGGGCCACCCACAGTGGAGATCGCACGGATCCCAGTGGCCAATCAGCAGGTGACTGGGGCGCCTGTGAGAGAGTCAACCTTCAGTTTGGAAAGAAAAAGAGAGAGAGAGAGAGGAGGGACTCTGAGGCAGGGAGCCAGGTGATCGGGCTCAGCGGGTCCCACCCTCATGGGGACAAGCAGCTAGAGGAGCTTGGAATTAAGAGTTTTGCTGCGGGGTCAGCTGAATCCAGAACGGTGCAGCTCGGTGGGGGAGGGGCGTCCGCCACTAAGGTCGCAATCCACCCCTACTGAGGTACCGCCCACTGCTGACGCAGCCTGCCGTTGCCGAGGCAACCAGCCATAACAGAGGGCGGAGTGCACCACAGCAGAATGGAGCCCCTCGGCAGCAGGGCGGACCTATGCTAGCAGGGGGGAGCCCCGGCAGGCAAATAGTGAATAGACTGCCTCCTAGCTGGGCAGGACAGTGCGACAGATACTCATAAAGAAAGCCCCAACTCCCTGAGACAGAGCATCTGAGAAAAAAAAAGGGGGGGTTTTATAAGTTCTGCTGCAGCAGACACAAACACATTCGCCCAGCAACCCTGAATGAACAATGGAGCTCACAGCTCAGCACTGGAGCTCCCATAAAGTACAGACCTTCTCCTCAAGCAGCTCCCTGACCCCTCTATATCCAAAGAGCCACCTCAAAAAAGGACCAATCAGACTAATATTTGGTGGGCATAATTCTGGGACAAAGATAGCAGAAGAAAAAACTGGTAGTATCCCTCACTGTTCCGCAGCTGCTACAGGTGTACCCCAGACAAGCAGGGCCTGGAGTGGACCTCAGCACTCATACAGCAGAGGGGCTAAACCATTAGAAGGAAAACTAAGTAAAAGAAATACTTCATTATCAACAATCTGGGCATCCACTCAGAGACCCAATCGAAAAGGCAGCAACTACTAAGACGACAGGTGGATAAATCCACAAAGATGGGAAGAAACCAGCACAAAAAGGAGGAAAACAGCCGAAACCAAAACACCTCACCTCCTACAAAGGACCAAAATTCCTCACCAGCAAGGGAACAAAGCTGGACAGAGAATGACTGTGACAAAATGACGGAATCAGACTTCAGAAGGTGGATAATGAGAAACTTCAGTGAGCTAAAAGAACATGTTCTAAATCAATGCAAAGAAGCTAAGAACCTTGAAAAAAGATTCGAGGAAATGATAACAAGAATGGACAACTTAGAGAGGAATATGAATGAATTGAAGGAGCTAAAAAACACAACACGAGAACTTCATGAAGCATGCACAAGTTTCAACAGCCGAATTGACCAAGCAGAAGAAAGAATATCAGAAGTCGAAGATCAACTCAATGAAATAAAAAGAGAAACCAAGATTAGAGAAAAAAGCACAAAGAGGAATGAACAAAATCTCCAAGAAATGTGGGACTATGTGAAGAGACCTAACCTATGTTTGATAGGTGTACCGGAATGTGACGAAGAGAATGAATCCAAGCTGGAAAACACTCTTCAGGATATTATTCACGAAAATTTCCCCAACCTAGCAAGGCAGGCCAATACTCAACTCCAGGAAATACAGAGAACACCACAAAAATATTCTGCAAGAAGAGCAACCCCAAGGCACATAATCGTCAGATTCACCAGCGTTGAAATGAAGGAGAAAATACTAAGGGCAGCCCGAGAGAAGGGTCGGGTCACACACAAAGGGAAGCCCATCAGACTCACAGCAGATCTCTCGGCAGAAACTCTACAAGCCAGAATAGAGTGGGGGCCAATATTCAACATCCTTAAAGAAAAGAACTTTCAACCCACAATTTCATATCCAGCCAAACTGAGCTTCATAAGTGAAGGAAGAATAAAATCTTTTGCCAACAAGCAAGAACTCAGAGATTTTGTCACCACCAGGCCTGCTTTACAAGAGCTCCTGAAAGAGGCACTACACATAGAAAGGAACAACCAGTACCAGCCAGTCTAAAAACATACGAAAAGCTAAAGAGCATCAACAAAATGAAGAATCTGCATCAACCAAGGGACAAAACAGCCAGCTAGCATCAAAATGGCAGTATCAAACTCACACATAACAATATTAACCCTAAATGTAAATGGGCTAAATGCACCAATCAAAAGACACAGACTGGCAAATTGGATAAAAAACCAAAACCCATCGGTGTGCTGTATCCAGGAAACCCATCTTACATGCAAAGATTCATAAAGGCTCAAAATGAAGGGATGGAGGAAGATTTACCAAGCAAATGGAGAGCAAAAAAAAGAAGGAGTTGCAATTCTCATCTCTGATAAAATAGACTTTAAAGCAACAAAAATCAAAAGAGACAAAGAAGGTCATTACATAATGGTAAAAGGATCGATACAACAAGAAGAGCTAATAATCCTAAATATATATGGACCCAATGCAGGAGCACCCAGATATATAAGGCAAGTTCTTAACGACTTACAAAGAGACTTAGACTCCCACACAATAATAGTATTCCTCTTAAAGGTTGACAAGATCAAGTGAGATAATCAGTATGCATACTGAGGTTAGCGCCTGGCTATTAGTATAATACAGGTGCCATTAGTTTACTTCCCTTTTTTTTTCTTTTGATTGTTTTTAAGAGATGAGGCCTCACTCTCTCACTCAAGCTGAAGTGCAGTGGGGTGATCATGACTCAATGCAGCCTTGAACATGTAGGCTCAAGGGATCCTAGTGCCTTAGCCTCTCAAGTATCTGGAACTACAGCCATGCACCATCATATCTGGCTAGTTTTTTTAAATTTTTTGTAGAGATGAGGGTCTCACTATGCTGCCCAGGCTGGTCTGGAACTCCTGGGTTCAAGTGATTCTCTCACCTTTGCCTCCCAAAGCACTGGGATTACAAGTATGAGCCATCATAACTTTCTGATATATATTTATCTCTTTATATGTTTTAACACTATCAATTAGAACAAACTTCCTTGAGTTAATGTTTAAAGTCACTATTGTATCTTTAATTGCTGCAGTATTTTAAAGTTTACCAAAGGACCTTTACATATATTATTTTATTTGAACCACTCAAAAATCTGCTAAGATAAAACCCAGGATAACCAAAGGGTTGATCGAGCTTTTCCTTTCTCCTTCATTCTGAACCTGTTTGTTATATCAAGTTACCAAAAAGGAGAGTTTAGGAAAAATAGACCAAAGACCCAAATTCATAGCACAGACTGATATTGATTTAATAATTATTTTCTAATGTAGGTCTGATGGCTTAGCAGTGTGAATTAGAAGAAAAGTTTCTTTCTGGAGTGCCCTGGCACGAAGAAGAGATGCGAGCACTAGAAAGCACCATCCTCCATACTGAAGTTCTGGGATGTTGAGAGCCAGGTGGACATGGCTTTGTTTCTATAGGAAAGCTCAAAATATCAACTTAAACAAATACTTTTATAGAAAAGAAGTGTATTTCTCATATACAATTTCAGCTAGAAAGGCATATTCCAGACTTAAAAAAAGTTCTCTATTAAACAGGTCAATTCTCATAGTATTAAAAGCCTTTGTAATTCAAAGAGGACATCTCGATGCTAGACAAATAAGTAATACAAGGGAAAGACTGTCACCTCCCATCAGTCATCTTTCTTTACTACCTAAACTTGTACCTTTGTCTATTTTACATGGCTCCAGCACCACTCTCTCTTTAATTTGAGTGGTTATTTTTATCCCTAAAAATGCCCAGTTACTTTATTCTTCCTGGGGCTGTCCCAAACAGATGAGCCTGAGTACCTGCACTGCCAAGACACTGTGGCTTATCTGTGGCTTCTGCATAGCTGCAGGGGCCACAGAATTGGGAGGTCTAGGGACTGCCAATGGATTGGACACATTGCAGCACCATCACGTAACATGCTTTCCACTTTTAATTCTGCTACTGATTTGCATTTCCCAGTGAAATGCACCCTTGCACTCAGAGACAGGAAGCTATGAGAAGTGATTTCAATTTTGTTATAATTGGCTAGTATGAAGCAAGGTATTTCAGTTTCTGTCTTGTTCTCTTCCTTTGCTAAAGAAGAGCTTGGACTAAGGATTTTTAGTTTCCTACCCAGGTAAAGCATTCTGTGATTTTGTGTCATTTATCATGAGTTATCCAATAACTTACAATGTTTTCTTGTGCTTGAGGTTTCAGGGTTTTCTTGGTTTCTTTTTGTCCTCACAATCCTAAGGAACACAGTATTAGGTAGAAGCTTCTCTCATGTCTTTAAACCAGAAGCCAGTCTGTGTGCACTCACAAAGGACACAGACCCTATTGCACTGCAATCATGTCTTCTAAAGTCAGAGTGAAAGCTAGAAGACAATTGGCCAAGAGATATTGCCTGGGAAAATTCACAGAGTCCTCTCACATACTTTTACATTATCCTCCAAAGTGCCTGAAGTTCTATTTATTCTTACAGCACTAAAATAACCCCAGCATATTTCTGAAACAGTTCAACAAAGAGTCTCTTTTTCACTTCACCATGTATGGTTTCAATCCGACGGTTTCCATTTTCACATCACATGCTGTTCCTGCACTGGGTTCTCACAGGCCTGACACATAGCCACATCTCCCACAAAAGGGTAAGGGATGCTTGCTGGGAAGAGGGACATAGAAATTCCATCCAATTACTTGAAAGTTTTATTCTTAACACAGCACTGAATAGTTTAATATCACTTCTTTCCTGTTATAAATAGGTTCTGATGCCTATCACTGTAGCTCACTGGGAAAGAATGCAAACAGTCCCAGGAATGAAATACTCAGGAAAGCTGCTCTGCTTGGTAAGAGCTATTTTATTTTAAATGACAACATTTTCCTCCCAGACACAGAGAAAGCCATACATGTTTGGCCTGTGAGCTTCTCCTCTTTAGGAATGATATGATGTTTCATGTGCGAAAAAGGAAAAGAAACAAAGAAGGAGGAAGTGACATCAGTAATAAAAATGTGCTAAATAACGAATGAAGGCGCATTCCTTATTTTGACCAAATCTGTGTGTTCTTCCTGCCTTCTCCCAGAACAAATATCATCCATGTGAAGGTCTGTTCACAAGGACACCTAGAAAGGGCCAACGACATGAAGCAAGTGGAAGCACATTATCAAAGGCATGAATTTGAATCCACAGCATTGATAAAAAAAAAATCTCAGGAACAGGATCAGGTGTGGTGGCTCACACCTGTAATCCCAACTCTTTGTGAGGTCAAACGGGTGGATCACCTGAGGTAAGGAGTTCGAGACCAGCCTTGCCAACATGGTGAAACCTGTCTCTACTAAAAATTCAAAAATTAGCCCCACATGGTGGCTCACATCTGTAGTCCCAGCTCTCAGGAGGCTGAGGCACGAGAATCACTTGAACCTGGGAGGCAAGGTTTCAGTGCCCAGATCATGCCACTGCACTCCAGCCTCAAGAAAAAAGAAAGAAAAGAAAAATTCCAGGGACATAGTTTTAGAAAATAGACGTGTTCTTTTTCTCTCATACAAGGAAATGTAGATGTAAGAAATGATCTGCTTTGTTACCTAAACAGATATTTTTGTTGAATGGGTATCAACCAATGTAGCATATGAGAAACGAATACAGGAAGACAGCTACAATTTTAAAATTTCCTGGTTTAATTATCAGTAAGCGATCATATATTTGTAGAGGGGATAATGAGGTTTTGATTTCTGAGTGTAGAAATATTTCCTATTCCTGCTACAAAATAAGGAGAAGGCACCTGATGAAATTTTATGTTTCTTGATTGTGGTAACAAAATATGATTCTAAAGGGTTTCTATGTCTTTTAAACTCAGATAAAACTTACCTTTTACCAAGATTGCCATATCTCGAACTCAGCTGTGCGTGACAATAATCTCCAGTTTTTGCATGAGTATGATTATTTTCTTGACCTGAGTCCCTATTATTAATTGACCTGAGTTCTGCAATTAGGAGGTTGTAAACTGTGTGCATTTCTGAATGTATGGATCTTTTGAAGAGTGTTAGAATAAAGAAACTGTTCAGAGCTGACTGTTCAGAGCTGATGCTATATAGAGATATCTAAACACACACAAAAAAATGTTAAGTGATGTTTGATTTTGAACAATATAATAAAGTTTTGAATTCTAGCCTGGCCCATATTTATAGTACAAATCAGATTCTAATGATACCCCCCAAAATAGCTTATGCCTATAATCTGTAACAAATGACATTTTTCTTGAAATCATAAACAGGACATTATTTGAACACTTGTCCTAAGAGTGTTTCAGTTGACTCTTGGTCTAAGGAATATAAAGCTATCCAAAAATCAAGGAAACTTAAGTGCAGTAGTATTGGGGTCATGAAACATTCCATAAAACAATGTACTAAGTTTGTTTTACTAGTTCAGTCTGACTATGTCAATCAAACCCTAATGACTTGCATATACAAAGGTTTCATTCAAGGCACTTGAAATTCTCACTTAAAGTTCATAAAGTATCTAAACCAAGTTGTTTTTAAATTGAATCTTCTAAACTGCTTTTACTTTCCTCCCTCCTTTCAATGAGAGCATCCGTGTTATTAATCATTAGCAGCCTCACCAAGTTCTAGCAGATAATACAAAGTGGCTATGAAGATGCTTATAAAGTTGACTCTGCTCCTATAGCAAACATATATATGTGACTATTTCCCCCTAATCTCAATATATTCTTCAAATAATTTCTATTGAGGTGGACTCATTTCTGTTTCATGGCATTTGGGTCATTTCTCATGACCCTCATCAATCCAGCCCTAAGAGGCCATCTTTCTCCCTGCCAATTAATTACTCAATAAGGCTGTGTGATTTGCAACCAAAACACCCAAATAAAATAAACATTTTGAGAATTATATACAGTGTGGTTAATCACTGAACTCAAGACAATAATTCATGTACCTATGCAGTCTAAATCTAAAGAATAGAAATTCTTTTTAAAAAGCCATCTTGACCCACTTGTCTTTAAAAAGTACAATGCAAATTCAAAGAGCAGAATAATTAGAAAGCAGAAAATGTACAGGCACAGTTTCAAAGTGGCCCGGATCCATATTTGAGGTCAGTCTACCTTTACAATTTCCTTATGTGAAAAATAGAAAGAGATACCTTTAGTTCATTTTCCCTTGTGAAACTAGACAGAGATAATTTAAAATCTGGAAATCTTTAGGTTTTAAATCAAGAAACAAAATACTTATAACATGGTACCTTTTGATAGATGACAAGTACAGTAAGTTATGCTAGAAGGTGTAGTGTGGAAAGTCATGTGGGGATCTGAGTAATAGGCAGACACTTCTGATTAGTATTAAAGCAGTTCAGCTGCTAAACAAATGGAATTCACTGCTAATACTCATATTACCAAGTTACAAGAAAAGGCTATTAAAATATGATTTTCCCCTCATATACAGACATTTAAAATGGATATAACTGCACAGAGGTACGATGCAGTAAAATGTGGACAAGAATTGGTAAGTTCTCTATTATATTAAAGTCAGAACAATCTTGAAAGCTTGCACTTTATATTTGAGAAGGATGAGCTTTGATCTTAACTTTAATTAAAAGCCACCATTACAGGTACATTACAGGTTTGTTTGTTTTTAACTTTAAAAAAAAAAAAACACAGTGTCAGTATTTTCACATTCTCTTTTATACCTGGAAAAGTGCTGGCTCAAACTTATGGGTTATCTTTCAGTCCTTTACTCATTTTGCTTTTTAGCTCTAAATGAAAAGTTGGGGAAATAATCTCTCCACTAGGAGTATCTTCAATATACTGCTTATTTATCTATTTTATTGTGGCCATAGAGTTTTCTGGGTTTCAGCCACACCACAATGTAAAAGTTGTAAAAAACTCTTTAACATACAGACTGTGCTTTTTGCATGCTGAGAAGGAAAACCATACAAAGAGTGTATCCAAAAGAAGTGCTGATGTACGGGAGAAGAATGTGGAGGAAGTTTCCAAACAGGAAGACGTGTTTTTTCAGACAACTTAGTATATCATTTCGTAAAGACACAGCATGGAGATCTGAAAGGTCATAAAAAGAAGTTTGACCAATATATTTTAACTTTTGGAGAAGACTAAATAAGAAAATGAGAGGTCTGTAAAATACTAAAAAATAAGCCTTTCTTGTTTTCTCATAAGCAATATTGCTGAGTATCCTTTTATGTGCTTAGCATTTTATTTGCTATTGCAGGGGACTCAGGTTTTGACACAATCACTTCCCTCCAAGAGTTTACATGTGTACATAAAATAAATAAAACAGATCAAGGAGAGATGAAATAAGGTTGCAACTGTGGCACTATCAATATGTGTACTAGGACTCAGCAAAAGAACAAATAGGAAGTCAAGAGTTGTCAGGGAATTAGCTATGATGCAGGAAAGACTTGAGCTGGGCCCTGAACGTAGGTAGAAGTTGACTGCAGAGGACTGAGGAAAGGCTGGAGAGGGGTTATACAAAGGGGAAGACTGGAATTTGCAAAGCCCATATGGAACCCAACTTGGTGAGTAAGAAGAGATTACTGAGGGTACTGGTATGTATGGAGAAAGGCCACGTGTTGGAAAATGAAAGAATATTAGATTAGAAGAGTAGAGGGGAGTTATACACGATCCAAAAAGGAATATAAACCTATGTGGTAAGTGATAAAGGGCCACAGTGCTTTCTTTAATACAACTTCGGCCATGAGTAAGAAAGCCTTTTTGAAATGTTTGCAGGATTCTTAAAATGTTTTAACAACTGGGGTTTGTTCAGGAAAATTTTTTAAATATTTATAACTAAATTCCTAAATTTTTGTAAATAAATGGGATTACTTTTACCTAGGCCTACATCTTATTCTAGTAGCATAAATTTTGCAGCCTAATACTGCAGGATGCTTTATGATATTCCATAAAACTTATTGGAGAATTATTCTACACATACTTCCGTAGAGGTTAAAGTTTGTCTATGGCCATACCACCCTGAATGCAACCAATCTCCTCTGATCTTGGAAGATTTAAAGTTACATATAGATTCAACATAAATATATTTATTCACTTCACTCTGTCATTCATTAATTCATTGATTCCACATTTACTGAGCACTCTGTCTCCCTGTCTCTCTGCCAAGTATTCTACTTAGCACACATTTATAGAGGGTATAAAGAGAGGAAAAAATAGTTCTTGGCTTCTATGAGGCCAGTGGGAGATATAAACAGATAAAAAACTGAGTATAACCAAAGTAAAAGTACACTGCAGCACCTATTTTAATAAGGAAGAAGGTTTCGTTTTTAGTAGCTTTTTATCAGAGATCAAAGTAATACAAAACACATTGGCATTCCAGGATGTTAAGAGAGTCACATTTCTGTAAAAGCTCCTACTCAATTCTGGGTATCATGATGTCACCATGTCAGAATTCACAAAAGGCTTGAGTTGATTGACCTGGAAGCCTCTGTACAGGTGGTGATGGTGGGCTGAGTGTCTAGAGGGAATGCAGGTACCCTAGATACCTGGCCCAGTCTTGGAAGACAGTAACAATGGGGTTTATGCCCTTCCACTCCCAGAAATTCTTGGAAAATATTTGCTGCAGCGATTGTTGGGCCACTGTTAGCCTTATTTCTACCAAAAGAGTGTAGCTAATAAGCAAAGAAACTATAGTCTCATTAAATAGAGTAACTTGTGAAGATATGGAGTTATTTCAAGGGCCTCCCACACTCAAATTATCTTGCCAAGTGGTTACTGAATTGACTCATATCATTCAATTAGAGATAAAAATCAAAGCCTTGAATTATTCCAATGAACTCAAATCTATTCCTTTAGGGATAAAACCAAAGGCTTGAATGAAGATGCTCAATTGAGATAATGCAGATGACTGAAATTCATTTGCATCAACCTAATGTGGAATCCATCTTTCACACTATAAAGGCTGGCATCAAATTATCTTCTGTTTATACAAGAGGAGAAGGTTAGAAAGCAGTTGGGAATAACGTAACAAGAAAAGTCAAGAACGTGGAAGGTGAGGGCCATGAAAAGGAATACAGATTTTATCAACTTTATAGTTTGGTTTGGGATGTACCTCTGAGTGTGTGTTAAGTCAATGCTGTTTGTCAGCTGACTGCAGTATGCAGCTGGAGTCCCACAAGTTAAGTAAGAATCATGTCACATGGCTGAAATCAACCTTCTAGCCATGACTACAAATATTTTATTTGCCCTTTTAACAAAGAATGTTATCCCCTCATGATTCTTTCCAGATGAAGAATAGAGTAGTATATAAACGTGGGACCTCTAAGGAGGACTGCTTGGTTTCAAATCCTGGCTATCCCTCTTTTGAGCTATGTGATCTTGAAGACATAATTTGACCAATTTGTATTCAGGTTCTCATCTACAAAAGAGGATGAGAATGATACCTAACTGAGAGCGGTGCTGCAATGCTTAAAAGCCACAACATAGAGGGGGCTTTTCATGAATAGAAAACTCTAAATTCATATGAGTTAATATTGGTTTTGGATAGGACTGAAAACATCATCCAAAGTCATTTAATTGACTTACTTGAAGCAACAGTAGGCATATTCTGGTAAAAAGGAAGACTAAGAAATTTAGGATAATTGCACATTTACACTGTGCTCTGCAGGCTATTCTAAAATATTTGGCATTTTTACAAGAGCCATGAAATATGATATTATCAGCATCTAACCCTGGGAATCTGCAGAATGGGCTGGCATCACAGGAACTTTGCTCGTGAACTACCAGCAAGAGCTTTTTAAAGTGACCAAATAGAAAATGGCACACCTAGGGTCTTGGGTTGAGGTACAGCCCAAAGGGATCTGTGGCAGGTGGAAATTTATTTTATGTCTCCTTTGTGCACATTTCGTGTTCCATACCAAAGTATATTAGCTTAAATATAGAGAGTGTCCACAAAAAATTCTAATAAGATGAATTCTCCAGGAAGTTCCACCTTGTTTACCTGGCACGAATTCTTGAGGATTAAGTTACTTCAATTTGAGAAGCAAATAGGTGATATAAAAACAGGAGATATAAACAGAATTTTTATTTAGCATACTGCCAATGAAATAGGTCATACAAATGATTTAACGCACAGTTGTGATATAAGACAAAAACAGGAAGGAGAAACCTTAAATATTCTGGTTCTCTGATAATTTCCACACATATCAAAAATTTGAAAATAATTAAAATGTGATTGAATGTATTTTTCATTTGCAGAATTTCACTTTTAAAATTTATTCAGAAGGTACATGTGATTCTCAATGTAAAGTCATCATATTGATCCTCAGTTAATGCCTCAGGTTGTCCAATTTACTCTGATTGAAGTTGTCACGTTTTTGTAAAAAGAACATTTTACAGTATGTATTTTAATAATATAGTAATTTATTTTTTCTTTAATGTTCTTTAGTAGATCATTTTTGGTCATGGGAAAGACAGGAAGATATGGGAAATACCTAAAAGAAGTAAACAAATCCAGTTAAGGTGTGACATTCTTCTATAAAACAGAAAAAAAAAAAAAAAAACAGTGGGTAGCCAATAATAGCATAAAACTCTGGCTTGCCATATTCAAACAGGAAAAATGCTAATTAACAAAATATTGATTTTAATACGTTATGCATTCATCCAGTTCTTTTAATGAACTTTATCGTACTTCTCAATGAGAAACTTTAAATAGCTGTTCCAATTCATTAGATGTTTCCTAATTTCTTGTAGACTTAGGTAGCGGATGCAGTATCTCTTTTTGGGCACATGAAAGTTCTTGGATGATGTCTATCAGTCATTCTAAAATGCCCAAATGGACTGGTTTAATTATATAGAAGTTAATTTATAGATATCATGTTGGCAGTGACAGGAATAAAAAATAATCTCTCTCCATAGAAACCAAATACAACAAGGAAATTCTAATTGAATCACATGTGTTATGTGGACATGAACCACATTAGTTTGGTCATGGACATTTGTTTTCCATCACCTTTGTAAAAATAAAGTATCACATTATGGTGAAATTTCAAAGGTGTTTCTTCTCTGTAAATCAAAATTATTAATTTATCCAGAGAAACTACTCTGGATTTCTAGATAAACATGTTGAGTTGAAGACATATTGCCCCAACTGAAAGCCCCACACCATACTATCCTTGAGGGAATATGAAAAAGCATAAAGCAATGAGAATAAAAAGAAGATAAGAGGAGATTCAAACAGATGAGAGAGAGTGTAGAATGGAACCATCCCTCTGATTTCTCAAGGTCAAAAGCCTTGTCATTATCTATGACTGTTCTCTCTCTGTAATGCTTATGTTCACCCCCATTTGATTCAAAATTGAGCCAGTTTTCATCACTTCCACTACTATTGATTCCACTATATCAGTAATCATGACCATCATCATCTCTTCCTTAGACTATTGCAGCAATCTCTTCCTTGGCCTCCACAGATCCACTACTGTCCATTCTCAGCATAGCTGCCAGATGGCTTCTTATAATAATGTTGTGTTTCTTTAAAAGAAAATATGCTTGGCTGGGCACAGTGGTTCATGTCTGTAATCCCAGCATTTTGGGAGGCTGAGGCGGGTAGATCTCTTGAGTCAGAAATTCGAGACCAGCCTGGCCAACATGGTGAAACCCTGTCTCTACTAAAAGTACAAAATAGCTGGGAGTGGTGGCCCACACCTGTAATCCCAGCTACTCAGGGGGCTGAGGCAGGCGAATCACTTGAACCCAAGAGGCGGAGGCTGCAGTGAGCCAAGATTGTACCACTACACTCCAGCCTGGGCAACAGAGTGAGCCTCTGTTTAAAAAAAAAGTTATTAATGCTTATTAGAATTCTAAAATACACTGTTCAGCAATATATATTTATATATTATAGATAACCAAATGGAGACAAATAAAAATAAAATGAAAAAAGTTTTACTTAAAGGAGATGTAAGAATAAATTTTCATTGCTCCATGTTGTTGAAGCTGAGTTTATACAAATATTAATTATAGGGTTTACAACTTTTTTAAACTGTTATTTCAAGTACAAGAGCACATGTGCAGGTTTGTTTTTTAACAACATCAGTCATGTTTAAATACTACCCTTGTGCCTCATTCAAAGAAACCTAATTTTCACATCAGCCCACAATGTTCTCTACCTTGTCTGGATTCCTGTTCCCATCCTGACCTCATCTTACCATTTTGCCCTTCCTAATCCACTGGGGCCACTAATTGCACTCCTGCCATTAGCACACTAGCTGCATTCCTACCTCTGGTTACACATGGGGCTCCTTCTGCCTAGAAAACACTTTCCCCGCAAACTTATTCAACTAAAGTTCCTGCTGGAATTTCACTCTCACTTTGACATTCTTTCTAATACATCTAAAGAAATATTCCACTTCATTTCTTTTCTGTAACATTTATCACTCTGCAACATACTATATGATTTACCTATAATGTGTAATATCTTACCCAGTAAAATGTAAGCTCCTGACAGCAAGGATTGTTGGACAATTTTTATCTCCACTGCAGTACCTATACCTGTACCAGTACCTATACCTATTACCAATAGCTAATCCAGTAGATACTCATAACAAGATTGTCAGATAAAATACAGGAAGCCTGATTAACTTTGAATTTCAGATAAAGCATGGATAAATTTTTAGTATAAGTATGTCCTATGCAATATTTGGACCATACTTATACTAAAAAAAAATCTATTTGTTGTTCATCTGGAATTCAAATTTAACTGGTGTCATGTAATTTTATTTGCTAAATCTGTCAATCCTAACTCAAAAACATTTGTCAAATGAATGAATAAAAATTTTGGAGGATGGAAAGCAGAAGGAATAATGGTAAATAGTATGGCAAGTTATAGAAATTAAATACTAATTCTCAACAGAGCTGGGGTAAAGGAGGAGAGGAATGAGGAAACCAAAAAGGAAAGAGCTGATTCATGACATGGACCCTCAAAAATACAAAGAGTTAAAAGCTTGGCTGGGTGCAGTGGCTCATGCCTGTAATCCCAGCACTTTGGGAGGCACAGGTGGGCAGATAACAAGGTCAAGAGATCGAGACCACCCTGGTCAACATGGTGAAATCCCGTCTCTACTAAAAATGCAAAAAATTATCTGGGTATGGTGGAGCATGCCTGAAATCCCAGCTACTTGGGAGGCTGAGGCAGGAGAGTTGCTTGAACCAGGGAGTTGGAGGTTGTAGTGAGCCGAGATTGTACCACTGCACTGCAGCCTGGAGAAAGAGCAAAACTCCGTCTTAAAAAAAAAAAAGCATCAAGTACTCAGAAGTGGCAGTACAAAAAATGCATGGGGGTGGGGACCTGGTGCCCTGGTGTAGCAGCTTCTATAATACCAGCACCTTGGGAGGCCAAGGCAAGTGCAGATCACTGGAGCCCAAGAATTCCAGACCAGCCTAAGCAACATGGAGAAACCCCATCTCTACAAAAAAAATATAGAAACTAGCTGGGCATGGTAGCACACACCTCTAGTCCCAGCTACTCTGGATGCTGAATTGGGAGAATGGCTTGAGCCCAGGAGGTCAAGGTTGTGGTGAGCCAAGGTAAAGCCACTGCACCTCAGCCTGGGCAACAGAGCCAAACCCTGTCTCAAAAAAAAAAAATTGCATGGATATGGGGCTCGAGGAACTATAAACAGGAAGATTAGATACAAGTCTTTAAAGGAAATAGTTAGATACTTATACCAGCCCCATGTTGACAAGACAGATGACTTCCCCACTTTACTCCAGCACAAGACTAAAGTTTTACCTTTTGGCTATAAAGAACAGTAAAGGTACAACAGACAAAACAAATGAGAAGAAGTTTTGATAATGTGTAACAACAATCCATTATAAAAACTCTAAACAAACTAGCAATAAATGAGGACTTCCTTAAATTGAAAATAGATGTCTAAGAAAAAAACCTAGAGCAAACATAATGCTTACTTGTGAAATACTGAAAGCTTACCCCAGATTTTGAAAAAAACAGAGAAGTTTTCTAAAACTAACTATCCTCACTACCTTATTAACAAATGAAAAGAAACAGAATAAAACACATAAGAACTAGAAAGCATAATTGTGAATGTAAAAAATCCAAACATTTATAGATAAAACAATAGAATTAATAAGTGGATTTCACAAAGTTGCAGGATATAAAAATCATTTGTGTTTACATATGCTAGCAAAACCAGTCAAAAATGTAATTTTAAAAAGATAACATTTACAAGAAGTAAAATTAAATACACAAGAATAAATGTTAGAAATAAACTTTTGGTGCTGCAAAAGAAATAGCACTTGAATAAATGTTTTCTCAGCAAGGCAATTTACTTCTATAGAAGGGTGTGTCTCATGGATGGAGCAATGGCAAGAGCATTCCTGAACAAGGGAGGGGAAAAGGTTCTTAACCCTGATGCAGGCAGCCCCTACTGCTGTGTTATTCCCCTATTGGCTAGGGTTGGACAGCACAGCGTAAGCTAATTCCGATTGGCTGTTTTAAAGAGAACTGAGGTATGAGCCAGAGTGGTGAGGTGAGCAGTTTCGGCAGGAAAGACAATTATGGAACAGGTGACTAAAAGTGACTCAGGTCAGAGCAGGTGACCAGGGGTGACTCAGGATGGAGCAGGTGACTAGGATGAGTCAGGACTCTGAATATGTGGGTTAAGAAGAGGATCTGGGAGAAGGACATGCAGGTTCAGTGAGAGGAACAGATGCAGATAACCAGGGGAACAGATGTGAACTACTGATTAGAGGTGGCAGGAAGGTTGTTTGCTCAAAATAGGGGCAAGGAAATGAGGAAATCAAACTTTAAAATGGAGAATGAGGAACAGGGAAACTGAACATACTGACATAATGATTCTATGAAGAGAAACGTAAAACTCACTGCATTTAACAACAAATCTAAAAAACACGTATAAGACCTCTATACAATACTACAAAACATTTTCTGGGAGAAATTTAACAGATTTCAATAAATTCTTTTGGATTGGAAGAATCGATACTGCAAAAGTTTCAATATTCTTAAATTAATTTACAAATTCCATAAAATCTTAATAAATTATTTTGACCTGTAAAAGGAAAATAAGTCTTGGGGCCTCAAAATCACTAAGCTAAAGGGAAAAGTCAGGCTGGGAGCTGCTTAAGGCAAACCTGCCTCCCATTTTATTCAAAGTCATCCCTCTGCTCACTGAGATAGATGCATGTCTGAATGCCTTCTTTGGACAGGCTAATCAGAAACTCAAAAGAATGCAGCTATTTGTCTCTCACCTACCTGTGACCTGGTAGCCCCTCCCTGCTTCAAGTTGTCCCACCTTTCTGATCGGAACCAATGTATATCTTACATATACTGATTGATGTCTCACGTCTCCCTAAAATGTACAAAACCCAGCTGTGCCCTGACCACCTTGGGCACATGTTGTCAGGACTTCCTGAGGCTGTGTCATAGGCGCACGTCCTCAACCCTCAACACTGGCAAAATAAACTTTCGAAATTAACTGAGACCTGTGTCAGATATTCGAAGTTCACAAGCCCAAAGTGAAAATCTGGTATTAAATTTACATGAAACCACAAAGGGCCAAGAATAGTTAAACAATTCTTAAAGAATAACAAAATTGGAAAACTCAAAATGCCAGATTTCAAGATTTATAGTAAATAAGACAGTATGGTATTGATGTAGGACCAAATAGAAACAATGGAACAGAAGAGAGAACACTGAAACAAGTAGGACAAATGTATGATCTCCTGATTAACATAAAAATCAATTCCATGTGAACTGTAATGTATAAATACAAAAGGCAAAGCAGTAATATTCAAGAAGATGACATGAAAGGATATCTTCATAAATTGGGAAGGGACAGAATTCTTAAACAGGACAAAACAAGCAGTCACAATGAAGGAAAACAATTTAAAAAATCAAACTTCTTTAAAATTAAACTTCATTTATCAATGTACCATTCAAAGAGTGAAAAGTCACAGAATGAGAGAACATATTGACAATATTTGATGAAAACCTCATGTCTAGATTAGAAAAATAACTCCTATAAAATGAGAAGATAACTCAAACAATTTTCTCACTAGACTGATTATCCTCCGCTGAAGAGGACAGTCAAATGGGCAATAAACATAAAGATATCAAATAATTAACCAATAGGAAGATGGCAATTAAACAGTAAGTTGCCACTGCTTACTCATCAGAATGGCTAATAGTAAAACAAATAAGCAAACACGATGGAAAAAAAATCCTTGTTGATGAGGATGTGGAACAACTGCAGCTCTCCCACATTGTTGATGGGAATTTAAATTAAGACAACTACTTTGGAAAACTGCCATAGATTATATTTATACTCTAGCATTTCCAGTAATAGCTATATACCAGATGGAAATGAATACACAGACTCACAAAGAGATATAATGGAAATGTTCACATTATTTGTGAAAGCCCCAAATTAGAAATGACACAGTTGTCCATCAACAAATAAAATGCATAAATAAATTACAGTATATTCATAAAATACAAAGAAAAAAACAAACTATTACTGAGCACAAAACCTTGGCTAAATCTCATACATAAATATAATGCTGTGCAGAAAATGTTTGTATTTTTAATACTTTTTCTCTATTTGAATTATATTTAAGTAAACAGTTTCCAAATGAAAGAGCATTGCTGAAAAAGAAAGTAAAAAGGAAAATAAATCTGCAGAGTCCAAGAAGGAAGCAGTTAACAGAGGGATAAATGAGGGTTGAAATTAAATCTGCCCTGAGGGCATTTTCTGATCCCTGGAACCTAGAGAATGGAGCTTGAACTTAGATACTTGCAAGGTGGTGAGTTAAAATGAAGATCTTGTGGATAAAGTTGGACCCTCCAGGGTAGGAGGCAGGAGAGGGCATCTAGAAAATATGTATCTCTTAGAAAAGAGAAATATCATGAAACGTTTTAGTCTTTATCTGAATTTGGGGGAAAGATATTCAAGACTACAGGTCTTAAGATAAAATTTCAAATGACCTGTGCGGTCTGAGAAAGCCAAAGGTAAGGAATTAAATTATTACTAGATAAATAATGTCTCAGGATGCTTGTCTGAAGCAAACAATCTCCTACCTGGAGGAGTATACACTCCCAGTTCAGGTGTCACAAAATTATCACAGATTAAGTTCTAAAGATGAGCTCAAAATACAAAATTGCAAAAAATTGCACAAGAAACAAGCTACCATATACTCTCGATGTCATTTCTTTCTACTTAGAATAAACTTTTAGTGAAGAATATTTGTCTACATTTGACAGGCAAATTCAAATTATTGATATACAAATCTTTAGTGATGTAGGTGGCAACTATTGTATGGTATGCTTTTAAGTGACTTATGGGAAACAAATTTCTTTTCATAGCTACACATGAAAAAGATGAATATAATATAAAGGAAACTAACACAATCATAACTGAGAAATTCTAATATATGGATCCTATTTATTAGGCGTGTGAAGTTTGGAAGACCTTGACGTACTATAGCTGACAGGACTAATACCCGGCCAAATGAAAAGGCAAGTTCGTTAGGAAAGTGACCAACCCATGAAAGGCAAAACCATGTATTCTTGGTTCCCATACACATCCCAACTCTATAGACTATAGTCATTATAAGGAATTTTAAATGTAATCAATAATTGTGAATGTCTGTGTAATATCTCTACTCAATATAGAAAGCCACTCTGCATGAGCCTTTTTCCTTGTTTTATGTAAATAGGCTTGCAAACATCTGAGCTAACAGAAACGGAAAAAAACAGTACCAGTAAAGTTGCTTAGATGCTAGAAATAAACATCTAGAAATTGGTCTCTGTTCAACATGAATAACCATAGATACACACAATGCAACACAGAAAGCTAAAACTGTGCATTACAAAGATAGCAGGACTTTTGAAAAGGCCAAACAGCTGTGAAGGACACATAGCCACGGGTCAGTCAATTTTATACTAGTCTTCATGTTTTTGTTCCCCTAATAATTCAAGACTCGACTTGTCTTACACCTATACTTTGCATGGTATTAATAACACATAAAACATAACTAAAAGTAACATCATTCTAAATGAAACAAATGATGATTTTTTTTTCCAAAATTTGAAGATATTTGAAGTGAAACCTTTCAACTCAGGAATATTGTTGGTTTGCATCTAAACTCAATATTATTCCTGAAAACTCTAATTTCCTTTTGTTCTCAATTCTTAAGTCTTTTCAATGTTTTTAAGTCTATACTAAAAGATTTTGTGCACAGCAAAGAATATGATATTTAATGCAAAAGTAGGATGGAGGAATTTCTTTTAAAATTCTAATTCTTAAAAACTAAAACTGAAAATTTATTTTTAAAAATCAGTTTTGAGGAACTGTTAAATCCAATTCAATCCTTCTCTACTTTGACTTAGTACTAGATTAAGATGATTACATTTTAAGATCAGGTGGTCTCTGCCAAGTTCTTATCCATTGCTTTACAGATTTATATTAATTTCATAATTGCAGGACTGAATAAGTCATGGATAATTCTATTTCTAGGAATTACTCCAGCAAGACCTGGGGAACATCCACACATTCATGTAGACAAAATATTTTATATCGCTTTTTTAGAGAAAGTGCACTATTATCTAGGTATATGGACATAACATACAATCGATATATAGATTGTATATATATTTGCTCTCTGATTGGACCAAAACTCTAACAACCCTCTGCCATCACTGTCCAGCCCTATAGAAGGAAATCCCAGGGAGGTCTCATGGAATCTTGTCCTACACAAGCCAAGCTAATCCCAAACCAAAGATGCATAGTGAATCCAAACACAGAGTTTTAGTGTCCACCCTTCATGCAGCTTCCTCTTCTCTGGTACCCTACTTTATAAATTACAGCTGCTTCAGGCAGCCTGAATCTCTAATCTCTGCCTGAAAAGTTCATCAAGACTGGGGCTCTATTTGAACTTCCCACCCTTGGAAAGGGTTCAAAAACCATCCCTGGCAGGAGAGGGGTGGAAACTAGGGAAACAGTAGCCTTTTCAATGAACTTACCTTTTTGCAGCGTTGTTCTTCTAGATTGAGTGTTCTACTCTTTTATTATTTTCTGTTCCTATCTTTATTGTTTCCTTCATTCTTTACACTTTTGGTTAGTTTTTCTGTTTTGCAAGACTATATATAATTCTTAGCAGTTCCAAGTCATGTCTTTGGCTGTATCTGATTGTATGAAAAGTCATATTGATGCCAATTGGATATACTATTCATTGAATGACAGCAGTGACAACACCTACCTATTTTTGTATTTTTAATGTCTAACAAGTGCCTACTACACAAGCCCCCAAAAATGTTTGTTTATTAAGGATCTAGAAAAGTACATTGTAATATGATTAATCTTTGGGAAAATGAAAAGCATTTGGTTCATGTTGCAAAACCTACATACAATATAGTCTTTAAAAAAACCACTGGGTGCTGGAATTGGTGGCTTATGCATGCAATCCCAGCATTTTGGGAGGCCAAGGCCAGAGGATTGCTTGAAGCCAGGAGTTCAAGACCAACCTGGGCAACACAATAAGACCTCATCTCTATAAAATTAAAATTAGAATAAAAATAAAATTTAAAAAATCACCGGCATTGTCCAAAGGCATGTATGAGATAGAATAAAGCATCAATTTTGTTCAACTTTCAAATCATTGTCCATATCAATAGATAAAAGCGGTAGTGTTAAATTTTTCTTTTACATTATCTCCAGTTTTCTCTAAAGGATCTCTAGAGTTCTTAAAAGGTAAAACAGCTAAACAGAGAATTTTAGGTATATTTTTTCCTCTTAGCCTTCCTTCCGATTTCACTTGGATCTGTGGGCAATATCTGATAAACTGGCTCCCACAAGTAATACAAATAATATTAAGAAATAAAGTAGTTTATTTTATAAATAGGTCATTAAATATCTGCTGTCATAATCATTTATTATTAGACATTACTAACAACCAGATTTTGATTTTTACAAGAAGCCTTCTGTAAATTCACCCCAAATGTTATCTGTCTATGGCTCAGGTCATCCTTACATCAAGCACAATGTACAAATAAAATTATTCCATTTTCATTTTTAAAATACTCTGAAGGGAGAAAATTAAAATTTTTAAAATACTCTGAAGGGAGAAAACATAGCTCACAGACCCTAGGTCTCAAATATCTTCTCTTGCCAATCTCATTTCCAAGTCCTTTCATCCTTTACCTATTAATGAACTATTGGATATCTATGTATGGAGAGGAGTAATCATATGGAACATTCAAAGTTCTGAATTCTTTGAGAACTTTAAAGAGAACTTAGGAAGCAAGGATACGGGTCTTTCTCTATTTGACATTGAATTTCATACATGGATATTTAGATCTCAATTTTACCTTCTACTTATGCTGTGTTTGGAATATCCCTGGACTGAATTAAAATCAGTCTGCACTAATTAAACCACAACAAAATGTTGAGGGTCTTCGTCTTGGTGACAGGCATTGTATAGATGCATTTCCTTAAGCACCCAGAATCATGCCTGGTAGCAGACACAAATCAGTCTAGGGTCCCCTTACATTTACACAGATTACTCACAAAGAATACAATGCATATACACTTTGGATCAGGTAACCCACAGGACTGAAGATGCCTGATTTGAAACTGTGTTAGGATGGGCCACTATGAGGGATCATCAAGTGGGAACTAAACATGATTGGTATTTGGATCTCTTCTGAAGTCTGCAATGAGATTTCACTGATGCTGAAATAATTTTTTAAACCTCATGTTCCACTCATTATAGTTTTCGTGGAAGAGCACTGTAAAAATGCCACCTTCCAGTCTTACTTGCTTCTGTGTTTAAGTAGACCATTTTTATCCTAGTTCATAACCAAGGCTGTACAAAAAAGAAAGAAGAAAACCCAATATGAGTCTGAAACAGGTAATTCTGTATGTGCTCTAAATCATCTAACTGTAGCAACATCCACCTAGTTACTGAGCAGCTACTCAGGTAGCCCTGGGAGTGAACAAACATCCCTCTGGTGCCCTGATGCCTCACAAAGAGACTTAGAGAGAACAGCTCAGAGATGAGTTGCTGAAATTTGAAGATACAATTGGGTTGGGTTTTTTTATTCCTCTCTATAATTTGATCTGACAAATGTTCCTTTTCCAATTATGAATGTGGAATTTGACAAATAAAAGCTAAAAAATTCACAAATCCCTATTCAAATATGGTGTTCTTTTGATTCTGCTCTTTAAAAATATGTATTTATGAATTTAAATTATAATAGTAATATGAAATTGAATGTTATATGGATCTGGAAAAATATCCAGTAAAATACTTCTACAGTAGGATTAGCTAATGGAGAAAAGAATATACTTCACAAAGCAAAAGAGGTTTAAGATAAAGGAACAACGATTTACATAGGAATATTGAGTGTTTTTTAAATTAATTTTTCATCATTCTTTTCTAGATCATCTATAAATAACATGTATAAATAACACTTAAAAGATTCTAACTAAAATATGATGATCTAGCTCAATTTACACCCTAAATTTAGAAAGAAATATTCCACAAGACAGCAGCTACCACCAATCAGTTGCCTTCCATCTTGGCAATCCTACCATCCCACACAGCAATTTTGTAACTTGCACGTGTGCCTTCCCTTCAATACCCTTACCCATTCTGTTCCCTACAACTAGATTAGTCATAAATCTCACCTTTCCATCAAGGTCCACCTCAGGTTTGACATCTCAATAAGCTCTTATTTCATCTCTGCCTCCCACTCCCCAAAACCAAGTGTTAAGTAATTTTCCCATCTCAAAGCTCCCATGGGCCTTTGTTCTCATCTCTCATCTAGTATGTTGTGCTTTGTTTTTAAGCAAAAAATGAATTTGACCAGGAAACACAGAAGCTCTGCAGGGGTGACTAAGAATATACTAACTCAAGTGTCTCCATATAAAAATCTGGACTATACTGTCTATTAGTTTTTTGCTCAGATATGTGAAGACCCATGTTGACATATGGGTCACTATAAGGAAGGATGGTATAAGGAAGATGGTCAGCTGTTGCCACAGTAATTAAGCAGGCTAAGTCTACTATTTTCTATTAAATACTTCACCTCAGAAAAAGCAGCAAGATCGAAACCTTATTTCTAAATAAGATTGGTCCTAGGCAAAAATAAGAGTGGTCAAAATAGTGGCCTTCTGCCATTATTTTTGTCTGTGTCTCCTTTCTCCAGTCAACCCTTCACCATAATCACATCACTACAAGGGGTTCTCACTGGGTACCCCTTGAAAATCATCATATCCAGCCGGGAGTTCACTTCCCCAAATGTTCCCTGCCTCCTCCCTACACTCATTGAACTCTAAACCACTATCTCATGGCCAACTTGTTTGGTAATTTAATAAAAAGAACTTTAGATGAAAGCTTGTTAAAGATGAGCTCATGTTTTATCCATTCACAATAACATACCATACCTACTCCCTAAGTGTAACCCAGATGAGTGACTCATTGTATGTCGGCTTCGAATTACAATGATAAGAACATGTAGTTTAAGCAATTTAAAGTCTTACTGTTGTATGATCTATAGTTTCTATAATTTAGTCCTTTTAAACAAAAGAGACCAATGGCCATTACTGCTCCCTCTGCTGCTCTCCAATGAGCAGAAGCATTTAGTGTAAAAGGAAGACCTGTTAGGCTCTGCCTTCAGATGTGGGATTAAGACCAGAACCATACAGAATGGCTATACAAAGATTTTGCCAATGTTTGAGGAAATGAAAAAATGACAAGGGAAAAAAAAAAAAAAAAAAAAAGTTAAAGTACAAGTCGGTAAGATCTAAAATCTTTAAAATGAGTTTGCAAAACATACAACACATGGAAGAATCTCTTTTGGAAAAACTTTCCAGAACAATTAAGAAGGACGGTCAGGAAAAGATTCCCTATTGGAGCAAATTTTTAATACCAATACCTGTAGTTTGTCTTAGTATCTGATGCCTTCACAACCTTAAACGAATTTTGATCTTTAAATAAACAAATATACACACCACTTTTATTGCTGTTCACACAAACTTCTATTTTGTTTAAATTCTCAGTCTTACCATCCATAGTTTTATACACTACAGTCCTTTTCACAAGCATGCCATAGCCACACAGGTTTATGAAAGATTCCAGACAGGTCTATATTCCAGCCCCACCTAATCACTCCACTAAGCTAATACCTGGACTGACTACATGAAGTCTAGCCTGGCTTCCAAAGGGCAGCTGAGAAAATGCAAAATTTTCTCAGTTAGCATATGGTAGCTAAATCCACCATCTTCCTCCCTGGCTTTTGAAAAAAAATACCCTTTCTCCAACTGTATACCATTCCTCACTCTTAAAATAGTTTGTTTTTGGTAAATAGGATAAGAAATACAACCCATTCTTAAGAATTAAAGGCAGTTTTTGTGCTATTATGTTGTTGAGGTAGATCTACAAACATTCCACCCTTTCATTTTCTGAACAACACTATTAAGGTAGGTATTATTCTTATATTATAAGTGAGCCTTCCATCCCACAACTAGAGTTGAGGTTAGGGTCGGGTCTTTGGATTTAGTGCCTTTTCCAATATGTTCTTCCACTATCCCTTATTCAAATGTGTGTTTTGCTCTCTAAATATTTTGCTATATTAGTTTTAATTATAACATCTGAATGGGGGTAGGAAGGCACTCTATCTGTTTCTCTTTCTACAGCACAGAGCATAGTTTTAACTGATTTCTAAATAAAATGTGTATTTGCCAAAATCAGTGACATGATATTTCTTTTAGATAAGAAATATTTCTATAGATTTGCCAGTGAAATTCATTTGCAAGTTTTCAAGCAAAGGAAACGACCTACTCAGTGCTGTCCAGAGGCAAGGACATGATCTGTCTTAACTCTTTTGATCGTTATGGCAACACCATGAGTGGGTTATTATATTTTTTACATGAGAAACCTGAGCTTCAAAGAAGTTAAGTATCTTACTGAATTCACAAAATACGTGGCAGAAATAGGATTTAAACTTAAGTCTGTCTGACTCCAAAGCCCATGGTCTTCCCACTAAGCCATCAGACCTTTCTACAGGGTGGCCTCTCTGGCAAATTCTACTAAAAGGAAATTTACTTTGCACAAAAAATTCAATCTAAGCCTATCCTGATTAAAAGGTCATGGTCTGTCCCTGTTCAGACGGTAAATTCCAGACAAAGTGCATGTGCACTGAGCACTAACTGTGTATTTCATCCTGGAGATTCTCTACAATAACAAGAGTTCCTTTGGGGAAAGTTCAATTCTTTAGCCTCCCTGGCACAGTCTGGGATGACTCAGGTCAGACTGCAATTGCAATGGCTCCAAACAATTCCTTCTAAACAAGACCTTAAGAATGTCAATGACTAAGGTACAATTGTTCTCAGATGACCTTGGGTGGGGGCCATGATCACTCACAGTATGAAAAATTAAGTAATATGAGATGGGGAAGATTAAGGTGAGGAGTTTTGCTGCTTTCAATATCCAAAAAGAAATTTTTTAAATGTGCCAACAGACCACAGCATAACCTGATAAACAGCAATCCTCTCTCAAATCTTACTTTTTCCTCTTTTTGTTGAAGAAAAATGAAAGATAAAACTTGAGTGAAGTTACCCTCTGAAGCCCTACAGGAAGTGTTTATTTTGTCTTATGTATAAAACCATAACTAGTATCCGAAAGAACTTGATGTCCCTGTTAAGATGAAAAAGAGCACCGCAAACAGCTGGAGGGAGCTGATAGCATGTTGTGCCATGTGCATTCTTTACCAGCCCCTTGAATTGCTCATTTCAAAAAGGAGAAAACATTTCCTGCCTCGGTGCATAACAGGGAAAGGCAAATGGTCTGGAATGACCTCATAAGATTTAAGCAGTTTGCCAAAGAACTTAAACAGAATTTGCTGAAAGCTTCAATCAAGTGAACAATTGCCATACTATTTCAAAAATGTCTGCATTCAGAAGAAGGAAAAATCGTCACCATGAGAGATATTCTCAGTAGGAAATCATTACAACCACTGAATATGTTTTCATCATTGATATGCACAAGTGATTATATCAGAATTTTTGGTGTGTTTCTTGAATTTCCCTCACTCCTATCCAACTATAACTTTGTGACAGCAAAGACTACGATTTACCAATATATGAAATCTTTGTAGAATTTAACATATTTATGCATTTACACCCTCCACAAACAATTGTGCTTACCATTGTACAAACACTGGAGATACAAAGACATTTAATCTACAGATCAAATGTTTCTTGAGCATTTGCTGTGTTTCTGGCACTGAGCTAGAAAATGCACTTGCAGCTGTGAACTAGACAGTCAACTGTCCTATCTTCATCGAGCTATCAATTCAGTTCAATGGGTCATAATTCTAGCTGTAAAGCAGAATCACCCGGGAGCTTTTTTAAATAGGCCACTGACCATTGCTCACCTAGCACCAATTAATCAAAGTCAAACTGATTATTACAATACACTATGATAAACATAATAATTGAGAAAAATAAAGAGATAGTTTGAGAGTACATAGACAGTACATACAACCCAGATTCAGGGCTAAGTAGAATGTTTTAAATGATGATTTATCAGTTAGCCTAGGAAATAAAAGAAGATAAGGGAGATGGAAGCATTCTGGACAAAAGGAGAATGAGATTCAAAGGCAGAGAGGCATATTTCTGGGGTAGTACAGTGATGTCACTGCTTCTGATGTCATATAGAATGCAAGGAGAGAAAGAACACCAAAGAGACAGGGTAAGTAGAAAGGGGCCAGAGCAAGAAAACCCCCAATTCTCATGTTGAGGAGGGTGTATTTATTCCTGAAACAATTAAAGCTTTGGAGAAAATTTAAACAACAAATGAATGTTACTTTTTTTACTCTCAGGCCATGTACACATATATTTTGCAGATCTAGAAGCAATAATACAGTAATCCCAAATTGTATCATCTCTTAATCCCTGGAGAAAATCAACATTTGATCTGCTGAGGCGATCTGTCATTATTCCACTTAAATTCATGCCCAGCTTTCTCTAGTTCCCTTCCAGCAAAACAGTCATTTGTCTTGCTCCTAAGACTTTCTCAAGCTCAATCCCTGAGTGATGCTGGGGACACTTAACACCCTTGTTCCCAGGAAGAGGAGAAAGCACTGGGGTATGGGAAGAATAATTTGAGCTTTGTGCACAGTCCTCCAGTGAAAAGGGAATCTAAGTATCCTCAAGTTGTTTTTAAAGCATTTTGTCAGCTTGCTTACCTGATAAGGCAAGAAAGTAGACCATTTATTTTCCTGGGAAATGATGGTAATTTAAACTTTTTCTTCAGAGTGTCCTATAATTGCCTTCTGGGTTTCATGAAGCCCAAAACATGATTTTGTTATTTATATCCCCTTATTTTCCCCCACTCTTCATAAAACAGTGAAAAACAGTTCTTACAAATAAGGGAAGATTCAAGTATAGTACCTGCTTGTTTGACTCAATATTTTGATTTGATTTAAAAATCAATAATTTATTTTAACTAAATGACAGACATTTTATTCCTATGTACAAAGAACTCAGAAATTCCACCCTACCTCCCACATCCCGTTTGGTCACAAGAGAGATAATGGCTGCATTGACAAAAACTATTTCCAGTTCCTGTCAAGGGTCATTTCAGAAAGAAAGCTCAAGCAAAAGCCTCACACTATTATTTTTATTTCAGAACATTTAAAAATAAATAATGAGTTATTGGTCTCAAGGGTCTTCTTGTTTCTGCAAATGAAAACCTTGGGAGAAAGTTTTATGCTGGTGAAGCACCATGTTGGTCAGATTAAAAGGCACCAAAGAGAACAGCCCAAACCTAAATACTGGTCCTCTGGAGCTACAAGTCAGACACTGTTTTTTTCCCATTTTGTTTTCCTAGTGGCTTTCTGGGCTCAGTCATATGAGATGAATACTCACATGAGATAAATTTAGGTTTTAATTTCCTTTTGAGGGGAGCCAGACAATAGTATGCCACATCCTTTGACATCAGCACTAATAGCAGGTACTAGTTGATGTCTTACTCTGTTCTAGGCACTATGCCAAATGTTTTCCATACTTCTTTTTGTTTAGCTTACACAATAACCCCATCCCAAGAGCCTTATGTACATTGCACTGATAGGAAAACAGATGCAGCTAATAAATAGCACAAAAAAATTTGAATCCATTTTTTAGACACAAAATTGAGAGCTCATAACCACTATGTATTTGTTTCTCTGCCATTCAATTGGTTTTCCTTGCAAATAATTGTCATTCAGTATCCATATGCTGCATATGTGACAGTCAATGAACTGGTGCTCTCAGACGCCATTACATACGTATTTGTGGTCTTTAGCTATGTAACACAAAACTGCAAAGATGAACAGTATTTACATCTCCAGTGAGGCTCTAGCAGTTGACCATGAGCCAGCTGCAGGTCACCTGGCCTTGCAAAACAATTCAAAGTCATACCTTCATGCAGCTGTTTCCAGTCAGGAAATGGAAATAGAGTATTGGTGAAGATTTGCCAGATTTCATAGGCCACTCCAGATCCATTCTGCTTACTGTGGGAAAAAATAAAACACAGTAAATTCTTTTATATCCTTCTCAGACAGGAGACTTCATGGTGACAAAGTTAAAAAAAATTATAAAAGAAAAAGAAAAACAAGAAATTTCAATGATGCAACTTATTTATTCTTAAATCTATTTCCCTGATCTACTGTTATACTGGAAACCATTAGCAGGTGCCTTAAATTTTCAAGAGTTCTGAATGTGTGAATCTTGTTAGGCTGCCAAGTAATTACCTTTGTTTATTAATTACCAGTTTTAGGATCTTTAGCAATAAATTTTGCTGGTAATAAAGAACTCCTTACTACTCACACACACACAACTTTTATAGCATGAGGTTATTAATAGGCAGATGCCCTTTGTTTTATGAGACTCTGCCAACAAATTGATGATGTTGACCCACTGCTCTTTCATATTATGCTAGTAAATACTTGAAATGGAAATCTTGGGATCATAGGTGAAACATCACAAGTTAAAAATATTACAAGGTTAAAAACTTCATGTGTCTCAATTAGAAATTATTCTGCTTGGTTCATATTTTCCATGTGAAACTTTTATTTTTAGGAGTCCAGGTTTCTCTGAGGTTTTGCTCAGGAGGCTAAAATGTTGTGTCTAACAGAAAGCTACTTTGACTCTTCTTACTTTCTGTTTCACAGTTGAAACAGAATTTACATGTGAGGCATATCCAGGCCTTCCCATGAAAGATTCAACAAAACGTTGAATCCTTCAAAAGTTGACTATGGGATCTATGCCACTGGAGGCAAACCATAGGCAGCATATTACATGTTGAATCCACTTAAGAGAGAATTAAAAGTATAATTTAACAGCTTGAGAGGTTGCTTAAAAATATTGTCTATTCACTAATAGAAATTTAGCCTAGGCCACAAGTCATTATTATTCCAAAGGTCAAGGACTTGAAGATTAAGCCCCCACTTTTATTGACAGAAGTCATCTCACAGCAGAGTCAAGAATGTTGGTGCAGAAATCTACACTGTGATTTCCTATACTGCAAATAACTCAGTAGAGAAACAGTTTGTTCCAACAAGATTACCATTATATTTTTTTAAGAAAAACAAAAAAATATTAATAAAAGTTAAATGAAAATGGAGGGCCTAAAATTATTAGGATTGTTTGAGAAATTTGATGGTATAATATTTTACATAGAGTCAGTTTGCATTTTTGGGGCCTTTTCAAAAACTGAATTAGTTTTCCCTTTTTTTTAATGTCATGCCACCTTATCTTTATTTAGGTACTTAACCAACCTTTATTTCATTCAAACTTCAGAGGCCAGCAATTGGGGCTGGGCTCAGCTGAGGAATTCTGGTCAGAGCTGGACTCATTCATGCATCTGTGATCAGTTTTTGATGGTCAGGTGCTCACCGTGGCTAAGCAAGGCCTCTGTGGCCAGACTGCCTCTCTAGAGTCCCTCCTCTATGGGCAAGGCATCTCTGAAAAACAGGCAGCAGCACCAGTAAGGGACTTATAGATAAAACCCCACCTCCCTGGGACAGATCACCTGGGGGATGAGGCAATTGCAGGCACAGCTTCAGCAGACTTAGACATCCCTGCCTGGCAGCACTGAAGAGAAGAGCAGATCTCCCGGCACAATGTTTGAGCTCTGATAAGGGGCAGACTTCCTCCTCAAGTGGGTGTCTGACCCCCCTGTATCCTGTCTGGGAGACACCTCCCAGTAGGGGCCAACAGATACCTCATACAGGACAGCTCTGGCTGGCATCTGGTGGGTGCCCCTCTGGGACAAAGCTTCCATGGAAGAAACAGGCAGCAATCATTGCTGTTGTGCAGCCTCTACCAGTGATACCCAGGCAAACAGGGTCTGAACTGGACTTCCAGCAAACTCCAACAGACCTACAGCAGAGGGGCCTGACTGCTAGAAGGAAAACTAACAAACAGAAATAGTATCAATATCAACAAAAAACATGTCCACTCAGAGACCCCTTCCAAAGGTCATCAACTTCGAAGACCAAAGGTAGATAAATCCATGAAGATGGGGAGAAACCAGCACAAAAAGGCTGAAAATTCCAAAAATAAGAATGCCTCTTCTCAAAAGGATCACAACTCCTTGCCATCAAGGGAACAAACCTGGACAGAGAATGAGTTTGATGAATTGACGGAAGTAGGCTTCAGAAGGCGGGTAATAACAAACTCCTCCAAGCTAAAGGAGCATGTTCTAACCCAATGCAAGGAAGCTAAGAAAATGGATAAAATAATTGTTAACTAGAATAACCAGTTTAGAGAAGAACATAAATGACCCGATGAAGCTGAAAAACACAGCATGAGAACTTTGTGAAGCATACACAAGTATCAACAGCTGAAGATTGAAGATCAACTCAATGAAATAAAGCAAGAAGACAAGATTAGAGAAAAAAAGAGTGAAAAGAAGTTAACAAAGCCTCCAAGAAATATGGGACTATGTGAAAAGACCAAATCTATGTTTTATTGGTGTTACCTGAAAGTGATGAGGAGAATGGAACCAAGTTGGAAAACACTATCCAGGAGAACTTCCCAAACTACCAAGGCAGGCCAACATTCAAATTCAGGAAATAGAGAGACCACCACAAAGATACTGCTCAAGAAGAGCAACCCCAAGATACATAATCATCAGGTTTACCAAGGTTGAAATAAAGGAAAAAATGTTGTGGGCAGCCAGAGAGAAAGGTCGGGTTACCCACAAAGGAAAGCCCACCAGACTCACAGCAGATCTCTCTACATAAACCCTACAAGCCAGAAGAGAATGGGGGCCAATATTCAACATTCTTAAAGAAAAGAATTTTCAACCCAGAATTTCACTCAGCCAAACTAAGCTTCATAAGCAAAGAAGAAATAAAATCCTTTACAGACAAGCAAACGCTGAGAGATTTTGTCACCACCAGGTCTGCCTTACAAGAGTTCCTGAAGGAAGCACTAAACACGGAAAGGAACAAACAGTACCAGCCACTAGAAAAACATACCAAATTATAAAGACCATCATTGCTATGAAGAAATTGCATTAACCAACAGGCAAAATAACCAGCAAGAATCATAATGGCAGGATCAAATTCACACATAATATTAACCTTAAATGTAAATGGAATAAATGCCCCAATTAAAGGACACAGACTGACAAATTGGATAAAGAGTCAAGACCCATGGGTGTGCTGTATTTGGGAAACCTATCTCACTCAGGGAGGATGAGGTGGGATAATCATCTGAACCTGGGAAGTTCGAGGCTGCTGTGAGCTGTGATTGCACCACTGCACTCCAGCCTAGGTGACGGAGTGAAAGACCCTGTCTCAAAAAGAAATCATACTTCAAGATTTCATTAAAGATAAAATCATTTCCAGTTATTCTATTATAACATTTTAAAAATAAGGGTATGAGTATGGAGTAAACCATAAATTTGGTTTACATTTTCTTTCAAGCCAAGAAGCAACTGATTTTCCAAAATTGGACAAACTGTAATCTGCTTAAATATGGAAATAACAATTGGGACAAAGGACAAATTCATTGATAATTTACAGTTGTCTGGAGCTCTTACAGTTTTTCCCACAAGCTAGACAAATCTAAATGCAGTTACATGATACCAACATAGTTCATACTTTCTTAGTGAATCACAGCCCCTCCAAAATGAAGAAAAATATACAATTATTAGCTTCCCAGAAACTTAACATGATGTTGGCAAATTCAAAAAGTATTCACTTTGTGAGTCAGTCAGGGTGTTCTCTGAGATTTCCAAGGCGTACAGAAGCAGCTGCAAACGTATTGTCTTTGGCCTTCAGCCCATGTGACTGGGCACCATGCAGGTTATCGACCAATGTGAGAGGATGCAGAATGAGGAGTAGGTCAGGTGTGTTCATGAGCTAACTGGGTTCTTGGTTGGATACTGGAACACCCTTTAAGTCATCAGGTGTATTTGTCTGTTCAACTTGCTATAACAAAGCACCAGAAATTTATTGTCTTAGAGCTTTGGAGGCTAGAAAGTACAAAACCAGGGTATTAGCTTGGCTATATGCACCCTCTGAAACCTATAGGAAAATCCTTCCTCACCTCTTTGTAGCTTCTGGTGACTTGCAGCTGCATAACTCCAATCTCTGCCTTTGTCATCATATAACATTCTCCCTGTGTATATTTTCACATGGCCATCTTCTTATGAGGACTTATTGGATTAGGAACCAATCCTACTCAAGTATGGTCTCTTCTTAACTACAGGCATACCTCAAGGATACTCTGGGTTTCGTTCCAGACCACCACGATAAAGTGAATATTGCAATAAAAAAGTCACAATTTTGGGGATTTCCTGGTGCATATAAAAGTTACATTTGCACTATGCTGTAGTCTGTTAAGTATGCAATAGCATTATGTCTAAGAAAAACCAATGACATACTTTAAAAAATACTTAATTACTAAAAAATGCTAATGATCATCTGAGACTTCAGTGAGCGGTAATCTTTTTGCTGGTGGAGGGCCTTGCCTCTGTGTTGATGGATGCTGACTGATTATGGTAGTGGTTGCTCAAGATTGGAGTGACTGAGGTCATTTTTAAAAATAAAACAACAATGAAGTTTGCCACATCAATAACCTGCGCAACAAGTTTGCCACTGTTCATGAAAGACTTCTCTGCAGTATGTGCTGCTGTTTGACAGCATTTACCTGCCACAGAACTTTCAAAATTAGAGTCAATCCTCTAAAACCCTACCACTGCTTTAAAAACTAAGTTTACGTAATATTCGAAATCCCTTGTTGTTCTTTCAACAATGTTCACACCATCTTCACCAGGAGCAGATTTCATCTCAAGAAATCACTTTCTTTGCTCATCCATAAGAAGCAACTCCTCATCCATTCAAGTTTTATCATGAGATTGCAGCAATTCAGTCATGTCTTCAGGCTCCATGTCCAATTCCAGTTGTTCTGCTATTTCCATTGCATCTGCAGTTAGTTACTTCATCTACTGAAGTCTTGAATCTCTCAGTCATCTATGAGGGGTGGAATTGACTTCTTCCAATCTCCTGTTAATATTTTGACCTTCTCTCATGAATCATGAATGTTCTAAATGGCATCTAAAATGAATTCATTCCAGAGGTGTTTGCAATTTACTTTTTGCAGATCCATCAGAGAAATCACTATGGTAGCTATTGATTTACAAAATGTATGTCTTAAATATTACGACTCAAAAGTCAATATTACTCCTTGATCCATTGGCTGAAAAATGGATGTTGTTAGCAGGCATGAAAACAACATTAATCTCCTTGTACATCTCCATCAGAGCTCTTGGGTGACCAGGTGCATTCTCAATGAACAGTAATATTTGAGAGAAATCTTTTTTTCTAGGTAGTAAAGTATTAAGTAAACTATGTTGTAAACATTGCACTATGATCTAAGTTTTGTCATTCAAGTTATAGAACACAAGTAGAGCACACTTAGCATAATTCTTAAGGGCCCTAGGGTTTTCAGAATGATAAATGAGTATTGACTTCAACTTGAACTCTCCAGATGCATTAGTCCCTAATGAGAGAGTCAGATTGCCCCTTGATGTTTTGAAGCCAGGCACTGATTTCTCTTCTCTAGCTATGAAAGTCCTAAATGGTATCTTCTTCCAAAGAAAGCTGTTTCCTTTATATTGAAAATCTGTGGTCTAGTGTAGCTACCTTCATCAAGGATCTTAGCTACATCTTCTGGATAATTTGCTGCAGCTTCTTCATTAGCACTTGCTGCTTTACCTTGCACTTTTATGTTACAGAGACAGTTTCTTTCTTTAAACCTTATGAGCCAATCTCAGCTAGCTTCCAAATTGTCTTCTGCAGCTTTTTCACCTTTCTCAGCCTTCATAGAATTGAAGAGAGTTGGGGTCTTGCTCTTAATTAGGCTTTGGCTTAAAGGAAGGTTGTGACTGGTTTGATCATCTCTCCAGACCGCTAAAACTTTCTCCATATCATCAATAAGGCTTTTTCACTTTCTTATCTTTCATGTATTCACTGGAGTAGCACTTTTAATTTTCTTCAATAATTTTTCTTTTGCATTCACAACTTGGTTAACTGTTTGGCACAAGAGGTCTAGCTGTTGGCCTGTCTTGGCTTTGGACATACCTTCCTCATTTATCTTAATCATTTCTAGCTTTTGATCAAAAGTGAGAGACATGAGACTCTTCCTTTTACTTGAACACTTGGTGGCCACTATAGTATTGTTATTTGGCCTAGTTTAATATTGTTGTGTCTCAGGAAATCAGGAGGTCCAACGAGAGAAAAAGAGATGGGGAGCTGGTCATTGGAGCAGTCAGAATACACAAGATTTATTGATTAAGTTTGCCGTCTTATATGGCATGGTCTGTGGCACTTCAAAACAATTACAATGGTAACATCAAAGATCACTGATCACAAATCACCATAACAGATATAACAATGAAAACAATTTAAAATATTGCAAGAATTACCGAAATGTGACACAGAGACATGAAATGAGCAGATACAGTCAGAAAAATGGTACCACTATACTTGCTTTATCGCAGGGTTGTCAGAAACTTTCAATTTGTAAAATATGCACTATCGGTGAAGTTCAATAAAGCAAAGGACAATAAGACAAGGTATGTCTGCAATTACATCTGCAACATCCCTATCTCCAAATAAAGCCACACTTTGAGGTACTGGGGATTAGATTATACACACACACACACACACACACACACAGAGTTATGAGAGGGGACACAATCCCACCGACAATCCCACAATCCCACTGGGATTTGATTAAAATGGTTGAGAGGCACTATTGTATAATGGTAAAAATATGGACTCTCTAATGCTTATCAGCTTAGATGAACACAGGTGAATTCCAGTCCTAGGTTTGCTGCTTAGTTGTGTGACTTCACGCAAGTTCCTTTAATCCAGATGCCTCAGTTTTTCTAACTATACAATGGAGGTCACAGCAGTAACTAACTTATAAGGCTACAGTGAGGATGAAGTAAATCTATAAAATGCTAAATAGGGCCTACTGCATAGAAATACTATAAAAGTGGTTGCTAATTATTATTTTTTCTTGTGTATTGCAGCATGGCTACTCATAACTATTCCTATCCAAATCTGAAGTTCTATTCTTCACAGAAGCAGCTATGCTATTGTTCTATATTATCTTGTTTTTGGTCTTTATTTTATGGTTATTTTTCTTTTGAAATTAAATGGCTCTCCTGTCTCTTATGTTTAGGGCATGCACACAGATAAACTTTCTGAAGAGGAATTTGGCTACACAAATCAAAAGATGTAAAAAACATGTTTACAGCATTGGATCCAGCCATTTTATTTCTATGAATTTAAGCTACATAGAAAATTGAAGGGCAAAAATTCCGTTATTGGGTTTTTAAAAAGAATAGTCATGATTATAATAACAAAAAGTTACAAAAAGCTATTTTTGTAATAATTGATATTTGAAAATCATGATAGCTTAATGTGATCAAATACTATTCCACTTTACGCTTTCGATTTGAGTTCATCTTTAACAAGAAACTATATTCATCATGTATTGTTGAATAAAATAAGTACAAAATACTGCCTACAGCAGCAATGCTCAATAGACTTTCTGCAATGATGAAAATGTTTTATATCTGTGATGTCTAATACAGTAATCATAGACATGTGGTAAACAAACACATGGTCGATGTAACTAAAGAATCTTATTTTAAACTTTATTTCATGTTTATTAATTTAAATTTAAGTAGTCAAATGAGTCTCATGGCTACCATAATAAACAGTGAGGGTCTATGGTATCTTTTATTTGTTGATTCTTCTGCCCTTTTTCCTCTTCACCTTCCTTTAAAGCCTCATCTGTCTCTGTGGCTCCCTCCAGTGATGCTCACTATTCTCTGTTCTTTTTACTAAGCATCACAGATAACCAACCTAATAAATGGATCTATTTCAAAGCATAATGAGACTTAACATGCTACTAGTTTTATAAGTACTTGGAATTTAAGCAAAATTTGACCTACTGCCAAAATAGTCTCATGAAAATTTTATGCATGCAACTGAATATGGGAAGGTAAATTATTTTTGATGATACAATAGAAGACCTTCCATCCTTACTTTATTTTTGAGACGGAGTCTCAGTCCGTTGCCCAAGCTGGAGTGAAGTGGCACGATATCGGCTCACTGCAACCTCCGCCTCCCTGTTTCAAATTATTCTCCTGCCTCAGTCTCCTTAGTAGCTGGGACTACAGGAGCCCACCACCACACCTGGCTAATTTTTATATTTTTAGTAGAGATGAAGCTTCTCCATGTTGACCATAATGGTCTTGATCTCCTGACCTCGTGATCCGCCTGCCTAGGCCTCCCAAAGTGCTGGGATTACAGGTGTGAGCCATCACGCCTGGTGCATCCTTACATTTTCAAACATCCACTGTTTCCCTGAGGACAAGCCATTCCATGTGTTTAGGGAGGACACTGAAGCACTGAAATATGAAGAAAGAATGGAGGAACTGTAACTTTGCTGAGTTCGTTTATTAGCTCTAGTGGCCTCACTGTGGATTCTGTAGGAGTTCTACCTATAGAATTAAGTCATCTATGAACAGAGATAGTTTTACATCTTTATTTCCTACTTGAATCCTTTTATTTCTTTTTCTTATGTAATTGCTCTGGCTAAAACTTCCAGAGCTATGCTGGATAGCAGTGATAACACTGGGGTCCTGTTCTGTTCCTGATTTTATGGGGAAAGTTTTAAGTTTTTTGCTGTTGAGTGTGATATTAGCTATGGGTTTTTAAAAAAATAAATACCCTTTATCATGTTGAGGAAATTCCCTTATATTCCCAGTTTTCTAAGAGTTTTTTTTTTTAAATAATGAAAGAGTGTTGGACTTTGACAATGTGAATTACTTCCAGGTAATTAATATTCTGCAAACAGCACCTAGTATTGAGCTTTGCACAGTCAATAATTTAATAAGTGTTTGCTGAGTTAGACTGATTGAAAACAGCAAACACCAAAAACCTGGAATCACATCTCTTACATTCTTTGAATAAATTATACTTAGAGATTTATTTGGAAAGATTGGCTTATTTTTTTCCATCCAACATAAGCCATAGAATTCCCATAAGAGTAAAAAAAATTAAAAAAACAGAGATGACCTCTTACACAAAATAAATTTTAAAATATGAGAAGGGCTAACTCTAACACCTAGTACCATTAGCAAATATAATTAAGAACACTCTGAACTTAAATAGGCTTAGTCATATGAGGAGAAGCCTATCTCAGGCCTTCTAGAGAGAGAAGTATTTGCAGCCTCCATAGGCTATGCCAAATATAAAAGGTTCCTTGACAGCTTGATGTCAAATTTGAATATCTAAGAGTTTCCTCTAATTAGATCACATGACATTTATTTTTAAAATCTATCAACTGATTTTGCAGAGGGTCTCTGTGGCTTCCACTAGAAGTCTATATTTTTCCTCCTGTGTACATCTGTGGTCTCTCTTGCTAGGTATGATGGCCTCAGGTATGTTATTTTTCTTTCAGGCATCCTAATTGGACCTTGCTGATGAAAAAAAAAAATTCACAGGGAACATGCAGTACAAAATAATATTTGTCACTGATGTGGTAGAAATAGAAAATTACACAAACAATTTGGGAATTATAGGTTCATCACCACTGGGGTGAAAAGTTATAGACCATTTCTCACCCTCAATTATCCATTGGTTCCCTGTTGTTCCTAAGCCAAATACTTGGTTTCTTTGCATGCCTCTCTAACTTCTCCTCACCAAGATTTAACACTCAAGAAGGCCAGCCAGGAATGACACTGGCCAGGTTCCTGGTGAATACCTTTGAGGGCAATAATATACATTTACATGTAACTCACAATTAATCACTAAACTTCCTTTCAGAAATAAAAACATGTTTGAGGGTATATTTTACTGTCTGAGGGGCAAGAAATAATAGGATGGGAAGAGAGAAGCAGCAAGTAAGGGGGGATGACTGAAAACATTTGACTTGGCTCAAAATAAAAGTACATATTTCACACATATTTTTAAACCAACCCCAAAAGACAGCCTGACTTCGAACATGCTGAACAGGAAGCCATTTACTGTTGGAATGTGTGCTGAGGCCATCCAAAACACACACGTTTTTTAATACCCCTGGGCTATCTAAAAAGGGTTAGGGTGAAACTATTTAATTTATATGTGCAATCCAGCTTCCTGTTTTATTTTTTTCCTCCTCGCCAACTCTGTTTTTCAAACTTTGTCAAAAATGATAGGAAACCCATTTCATTTTTCTCCCCACCCTTTATTGACCCAGCTGTAAGGCCTGCCTCAATTTATAGGTCATACCTGGCTTGAAGACCAAAGAAAGAGAGAAAGGTAAAGGCGGATGTTAAACTCTTCTGAGTACTGTGGCTAAAAAGGAATCTGGGTGGGGGAAAGCTTGCCGTGGTATCGATATCAAGGGCAGGGGCTGTGGAACAGGAGCTGGCATTAGCTTTCAGAATGTGTGCATTCAGTAGTATGTGTTCAAAAAGGGTAAGAGGAAGGCTATAAAGAAGAGGGAGAAAAGAAACAATTTTCTGAGTATCAGATGAGTGACTGGAAACACCTGAATCCTATTAAATTTCAAAGTCTTGGTTATCAAAAGGAATTTTAAAATATTTGGGAGGAGAAAAAAGATTCAAATAATTCAGAATTATAATTCAAGCAAAAGATTTCCCAAAACTTTATTTAACTATACTGGAGTGCTTTACAGTTGGTCTGACATTGAAGATTTTTTTTTGTAATAAAATGATTTCCAGATGGGTGTACTTTACATAGTATACCTGTTGCCCTAATTATTATAGTTTCCTAGAGAATGCTGAGTCAATGTTCAATTAAACATTTGAAAGAAAATTTGAAACCAAATGGAAATCCAGCAAGTGAAGTTCAAATTTCAAAATTCTCGAACCCAATCTAATTTTCCCAGAAAGCTGACCGCACTCTATGGAAATCCAGCATAGAAAGAGTTTTCTAATTGAGCAGTTTATTTCAAATACTTCAAGAGACAGGGAGAAACCTGTAAACACTTGAACTCAGATACGTATTTCCACACTGCCTCTTAATGCTGTGGGATTTTTCTTTTTTTTTAAAAAAAAGTTTACATTTAGGAGGCACAAGTGCAGTTTTGTTACATGTATATATTGAGTAGTGGTGATGTCTGGGCTCTCAGTGTAGCCATCACTGAATAGTGAACACTATACCCAATAGATAATTTTTCAACCATCACCCTGCTCCCACCTTCCCACCTTTTAGAGTCTCCAATGTGTATTATTCTACCGTATATGTCTATGTTTATCTCTCACTTACAAGTGAGAGCATGTGGTGTTTGAATTTCTGTTTCTGAGTTATTTCACTTAGGATAATGGCCTCCAGTTATATCCATGTTACCATGAAAGACATTATTTCATTCTTTCTTGTGGCTGAGTAGTATTCCATGGTGTGTGTGTGTGTGTGTGTGTGTATAGATATATAGATATATATACACAGATCGCATATATATGTGATATATATAATATACATATGTGGGGACTGCATGAAGTTTGCTCCTGCTAGCACTAAAGCAACCGGCTGGTTCCTTCACTCACCTGCACACACACACACACACACACACACACACACACACACACCCCATGGTATATACCATATATATATATATATATATATATATATATATATATATATAACATTATTCAACTAACACCCTAGCAGAACACCAACCTAGAAATTCTACCTGTCACCATAGGTTATATAATGCTTTAATGTCCAGGTAGCTGGTTTATCTTAAACTTTTGCTTCATAAAGTCAAGGCAGCAATCACTTTTACATTGTCATGAAAATATTCAACTGTATAGTAATACAGAGCCTTATATCTTTATTAAGCCAGCTTTCAAGGTTTATAATCAATAAATGTGATAGCATCAATTTGCACTTTTGAATTTAGAAAAGGGTCAGACTTTCTACTAACCTACAAATACTGTGTGGCCACAGATACACATTGTAGTCGATGGTGCAGCTGTGCAGTTCCATTTGAGACCACATTACTGATTCTTATCCTTGTAATATATTTTCATGATGGCTTCTTTTAAGGAAGGTGACATAAACGTAAATTTCTGATCAATTTTTAAGGTGAACTAGCATAGATTATCAGTCTTGCTGCACAGTCTCAGCTCTGTGCCAGCCATCTATTATAATCATAAGACTGCTGCTATGAAACCCCCAGGAACAATTTTTACCATATAATTATATCTCTTGGAATTATAGCCCATTGGAGTATTGTATCCAATGAATCACCTGTGAATTGTGCTAACCAGTAGTATGCTGGTAAACCAGGTCTCTGAGTGAGATTTATTGTAGTCTTTGCTGATTTCTATGGTATAAATGCTCCCATTATGGTCAATTTCAAGGTACCAATTTGATGATGCTACTGAACACAGTTACAAACTAGATCTAGCATACCACTCAAACCAACCCATCCAAGACCCAACAGCATGTATCAGAAGGGGATATTCTCCCTTTCAGGTATACCTACATTCTAGATACCTCACATTCTATATCTGGTGACCAACAAGCCAAAGAATCTGGAAGCCTGAGACACTGGGATCAATTCTGGGTTGGCAGGTTCTCTGCTCTACCTTGGAGAGTTTGGTCCACCTTTCTGACCTGTTCTGCTCCTATTTCTCTCACCCTGGATCTCCTTCTGTCCTTGACTGTGTCATCTAGGGATGCTCTGGTGGACCCCAGAGATGGCTGACTAGGGATCTGCTTTCTTTCTTCATTATACTCTTGCCCACTGGTGTTAAAATCTAACTCAATTCCCCTTATTCTTAAACTGCCTTCTCCAGTTAATGACTCAAACTGCAGCTGACTCAGTCTTTGGCTACCGCAAGAAGCCCCCAAACCCTTTCCCCAACCATTCCCCTCAGAAAAGCCCCTCTAACCCCAGAGACTGGTGCTTGCTTGTGTTAGATTGGCATATTGCTATGCTTCCTAAATTTGGTTTTTATAGGTTGCAGTCTCACAGTTGAGGCAGAAGGATCTGCAGTTTGTCCCGCCTCCATTGCTTCCTTCCACCAAGCCAAGTCCCTTTGGGCTCCTCCCCATTGCCTCATGGCACTGTAACCTTCGGGAAGCCAGTCCTGATCAGCACTGCGTAGGACAGAATACTTTTCTCTGCCTAACATATTCACTCCTGATATTTTCAAATACAAAGGTCACTTTAAGTTCAAGAAATTACTCAAACTCTTCCATGTGTAACTATAATTTTAATATAATTTTTATTGGATACAAAAATTACCATGATTAGAAGAATTTTTTTTTTTTGAGACAGAGTCTCGCTCTGTCACCAGGCTGGAGTGCAATAGCGCAATCTCGGCTCACTGCAACTTCTGCCTCCCCACCTCCCAGGTTCAAGGGTTTCTCCTGCCTCCACCTCCCGAGTAGCTGGAACTACAGCTATGCACCACCACTTCCAGCTAATTTTTGTATTTTTAGTAGAGACAAGGTTTCACCATGTTGGCCAGGATGGTCTTGATCTCTCAACCTCATGATTCACCCAACTTGGCCTTCCAAAGTGCTGGGATTACAGGTGTGAGCCATCGTGCCTGGCCTTAGAAGAATTTCAGAACTAATTTATATTTTTGGTTCATGACAGCCCCCTCATACATTTAAAAAGCAGTCCATTTATGACTAAGTTAAATAATGCATCTGATGGTACCAGTGCACAACAGTACAGAATACATGTCTGCTCTGGTTATTATTGCTAAAGTTGTTCTTACTCCAAACATAGGACCTCACATCCAGACTGCTAAATGATCTTGTCTCTACTCTTGTCACTCCATAACCCACACAGCAGCAGACATGATCACTCTAAAACCTGAATCAGATCAAATCACAAAACACAAGCCTTCCAATGTATTCTTACTAAATAAGAATAAAATACCAACTTTTTGCCTAATCTTACGAAGCCCTGCATAATCTGGCTCTTACCTTACTAGCTCTCTTTCTGATCCTCAGATCAAGCATCCAGCCTCCATAGGACCATTGCCCTTAGTCTCTTCCACCTGGCATCCTCTCCGCCCAGATCTGCTCATGAAAGTCTCCTCTTCAGGCATCAAATCTTGGTTGAAATGGCATCACTTCAGAGAGGCCTTTCCTAACCACACAATTTAAATAGCCATCCACTTGCTTTCAATTACTTTATCTTATTTTAATCCTCTCCACAGCAATTTTATCTTTATCTGCTATTTGCATTGATTATTTATTCATTTATTGTAAATCTTCCCAACCAAAACATTAGCAAATATTCTATCTTATTCACCATTGTATTCTTGTAGCACCGGATTTGTAAAAAATCTACTTTATTCATCATACAGAACTATAAATGATATGCATTTATTGTGGCAGATTCTTTGCAATAAATTCTTGAACGTGCTTTATCTTTGACCCACTATATTAAATGATACCTCTGAAATCTAACAAATAACAATCTTCATTCAACTATTTGAAACTGAAGGCAATGATATAATATCCATGTTCTACACTTAGTTAGTTCCTATGGCAAGGCTGATGAGTTCCTATATCCCATAGTGAATGGCCACTTGATCTACCTTTACCAAGTCCCCAATCTTGCAGTAACCAGAATCACTGGATAAATGCCTCATTATGTAAATGAGAAGGTATACACCATAAAACCTGGTTCTCTGAAACTGGAATTTTCGCATTTTAAGTACTGGTATCACAGCAAATAGATGGTTTTATTTCTAGTTACTGTGGTAAAGGGAGATTGAAAGCTGCTTTACATAAACAGAGTCTTCTGAGTCAAGGTGGAGAGTCTTCTAGGGGACACTCAACCTAGTAGCATTGACTAAAGTCATGGAAGTTCTTGGGCAAACCATATTAAAAGCCTAGTGATTTCATAGCAAGTGTTTTTGCTGAAACTACTTTCATATAGGAGGCAAGGTCCTCTCCAGCATTATGTCTGTATACAGTTGACCCTCGAACAACACATATTTGAACTGCATGAGCCCACTTTCTTCAATAAATACATTAGAAAAATTTGGGAGATTTGTGACAATTTGTAAAAGCTTGCAGATAAACCACATAGCTCAGAATTATCAGAAAAATTAAGAAAAAGTTGAATATGCCATGAACACATAAAAATATGTAGTTACTAGTATATTTTATTATTTGCTACCATAAAATATACAAAAATCTACTATAAAATGTTAAAGCCTGTCAAAACGTATGCACAAAACCAGACCATATATGGTGCCATTTGCAGTTGAGGGAAATATAAACAAATGTAAAGATGCAGTGTTAAATCATTACTGTATTAAAATTAACTGTGGTCCATACTGTACCACTGCAATAATTTCATAGCCACCTTCCATTGCTAGGCAACGAGCTCAAATGTCACATTATACTCTTAAAACACCAAGTGATGATAATCACCTCTGCATGAGCAGTTTGTCTTTCTAGTAAATCATGAATTGCAGTACAGAGAGATCGCTCAAAGTTTGATATCTGTGAGTACAAGTCAAAGTACTTCCCTTTATTTCAGAAACCACAGCTGTGAAGTCTTCAGACCTGTTCTCAAACTTCTTTCCCTATACCTTCCTGGATTGTATATGCTGGGACATAATAGTCTCTGTCTGGTCATGTACCCAAGTTCAGGCTAATGAGCTGTGAGCAGAAATCTGAGGAATTTCTGGAAAAGCTTTCTGGTACATCCTAGCTTGTTTTGTCAAGGATTGTTTGTAGTCTCCCACAGGTGGAAGACTAAGAATCCTATTGTCATTCTTTTTTCCTAATAGAGGGATAAGTATGAGGCTTTTAGGTACCATTTCCTGGGAATGTTTCCTATATAATGTTTCACAAATGTTAATGGGTATTTTGTGAATAAATGAGTCCATGGCCATCTGGAAATGGCATCCATAACTCCTGGAGGTACAGTTTGCACATTAGCTATGGAAGCATCTTATTATCAACATTTTAACATTATTTCATATGGTGTTCTCAAAACCTGTATGAACATACAAAACCACTCTTTCCTTGTCTTTATTTTAGGAACACCTTATAAGGAAATCTGCTGTAAGGATTGCAACTATTTTATCTCACTGAATAAATGACTAGAAAGGTAGAATGTTTCCACTTGACTCATTTTATTCTCTCAATGATTAGTCTTTAAGAATGAAATAACTAGTTAAGAATCAAACACATGTATGGTATGGCTTATATTCAGTTATCGAAATATTTATCACACTATATCAGTTATTTTACATACATAGCAATTACAGACAATATATAAATAAAGCTACAGTTACATTAAAATTAACTACAGAAATTACAATATTAAAACAGCATGGTACCAAAGAAAAATAAACATGCCAGAAACAACATAATACATAGTTCAGAAATAACTTCTAGTACATTTTAATCTACTTAGCATATCACAGAGAAGACTATATTTATAAGGAAAGGAAGGCTTATTAAATAGTTAGGTGAAAACGGTTAGCTATTTGAAGGATACATAACATTAGTCTTTACTTCAAATTATAGTTAATATATGGTATACATTCCAGATTGGCTAAAGAGTTTCATGTTCAAAAAAGCCTAGAGGAAAATGTGGGTAAGGAAATGCTGCGGTTTTACTTATTAGCATAAACACTATAGAAAAAAATACAAAGACAAAAGGATGGTAAATTTGTGTTTAAAAAAATAATGTATGGATCACAAAAGCATCCACCTCTTCCAAAATTTAAAAACAAAAATTTGGGGGAAACAGTTGCCAAAAATGTGACAGATTTCAAGTTGAAATATTAACATATCAATAATTTCTACAAACAAGGGAAATAAAATGAAAGGACTACTTATAGGGGAAAAATGTATAACAAAATATGTACTTTGAAACTTCTAAAATCATAGTCAAAAAATACAAATTTAAATTTAAACATACTATAGCCTAGTATGAAATGTTTTAAATAAAAATTCTCAGTACTGTCAACAGTGTGGTGAAATAGACATAAGTTGGAAGCAGGAAGGTCAAATCTTGCAATCTTTCTGGAATGCAATTTAGTCATATATTAAATTTTTTGACTCTCTAATTCTACTTCTAATAAAATTACCCTAAGAAAATACTCAGATGAAAAAAAAGACAGATATAAAAATTTTCATTGTGGTTTATTTTTTAATGAGAAAAATCAGAAATGGTCTATCTAACATTATATAAATCATGATAATAATGGCTATTGCTTACTTTGTGCCAGGCACCATGCTAAATGTTTTAATGACCACATATTAACCCACTTAATCCTTACCATCTTATAAACCTTATTTTCAGTCTCATTTTAGAGCTGAGGAAACTGCAGTCAGGACAGGTCAAGTAACTTGCCCAAAGGCACCCAGTTGCCGAGCAGCAGAGCTGGTTTACAAACCCAGGCAGTGTGACTCTGTATTCCAGTCTTAACCCCTTCACACACCACTTTATGCATCTGTCCATATTATGGTACATGATATAGTCATTAAACTGTTTTCAAATGTTAATAATGTGAGAATATGCTTACATCATAATGGGGGGGAATCATGATATAAAAATATATGTATAGCATTATCCCAATTTTGCTAAGAAGCAAAATACATATGAGTAGAAAAAATTAGAAGGAAATATATATAAAGGTCAAAGTGATTTTCCCTGCCTGGTAAGAAATTTGTAATTTTCATTTTTTCTTTATATTTTATGTACTTTACAAAGTTATAATGAAGACATGTCACTATTATAAAATGTGAAATATAATAGGAGTCATTTTACAAAGAGGATCAAAAAGTATCCATAGAATATTTTTTGTAAGTGAATGTAACTAAGTAGGTTAAAAGTAAGATGAAAGCAGATGAAAAGTAGAAAGATAAAAGTAGTATTTTTTGTAAGTAGATGTAACTAAGTGGGTTAAAGTAAGTTGAAAGTAATGGCAAAAACTGCAATTACATCTGCGTCAACCTAATATAACTGGGTACAAAATTCTAGATTTAACTAGAATAATTTACATCCTCTTGCCTTAATCGCCTTTCTCATTGCATTCTCAAGCTAGTACTAATGAGCCTTAACTATACATACAGCAATATGAGAGCAGCAGCTATGTCTTAAAAGCTGCCTCAGTGACAGAATTCCTTCCCCATTAGTATCTGAAACATGGCTTTTAGCACATTCTTCACAGTACTGCTGAAGACTTCTTTCAAGGGCACCATACTGCCATTGCTGAAACAAAAACATCCAGAGTTTCAGAACTTCCATATAATGAGGGAAAGAAAAAAAATTTATGAAGAGAAAATTTCCTTCCCTTCCCTCCCTCCTTCCTTCCTTCCTTCCTCCCTCCCTCTTTCTCTCTCTTTCTCAATTTTTCTTTCTCTTTTTTCTCTCTTTTCTTATTTCCTTCCTTCCTTCTTCTTTCTCTCTTTCTTTCATTCTTTCTTCCTTCCTTCTTTCATTTTTTTCTTTCTCCCCTTCTTGTCTAAGACATTAAAACATTCCTGTCTATAACCATTGCTACACTTCTTTCAACTACAACCTATCACCAAGTTTAAGGAGCCAAGTTGGCTTCTCAGTTTGTTCCATTAAACTCAGATTCACCTTGGGCCTCTAAACCAATTGAAAATCTTATTGGGTAGAATTTGCTTTTTTTTTTTGAGGTCCAAAACTCTTAGAGACAGATGAAATACATACACACATATACATATAAACCACTTCTTCCTATATAAAAACTGAACACACTTCTACATATATTATCTCAATTTATCTTCACAATAACCCTTTGAGGTACTAAACATGCAAATCCTTAGGCAATTGGGAGGCTTTCAAAATAAAGTTAAATTATGATTTATATATTTAAAAAAGCCCTGAGGTATTAAAGTTATTCACATACCACGTAGTTTCAAAGGCTGAAAGCTGACCACGAGGAATAAAAAGCAATGCACAAGTAAACTAATGCAGGAATTATGGTCAAGGCAGATTGCTATTTGGGGTCTGGCTAAAAGATCTGCAATAAAGCTTCACTATAACAGTCTTCTCATCCTACTGGGGTGTCGGGGGGGATATTTTACACATCCTGAATGTAAATTATTTACTTTTATCAGAAGCTCTTTTTGTCCTTGTCCTTGTCAAACCCCACTTCACTTAAATTTTATCCTCCAGCCCCTGGGTCACTGAACAAGAGTTTTTAAATCTGTCAACCAGCTAAACACAGGAGTTGGTCTGTGGGGACCCAGATCTGAAGGTACCACTAAGGGAGGCTACAACTGTCAAAAACAAAATTAGCCAGTGATGGCCTGCAGCCTGCCTGGATGCAAAACAGAAATAACAGTGCTAATGCTAACTTCATCTGATTGGGAATACAGAAAGTGGCTTCAAGTTTCTCTCCTTCCCACCTGAAAAGAAAATACTAGCTGAGCACATCAATGAGGAAGCAAAGGCACAGGTAGATGATTCCAGTATTACTGTGAACACAGATCTAATTCAGCCACTTTCTCCCCACAAACTTCAATGGTTTTTCTATTCCACAAGCAATAAAGTTCAACCCACCTGATCTGTCCTAAAAGACCCTTCACAATCACCCTTCGCTTCTTTCCTAAAGTGCTCTCCCTATCCTAGGTGCACTCCCTCTACTTTTACTGGAGGAACATAACAACAATAATTCTGGACATTAATTGAGCTCCTACTGTATGCTAGGTAGCATACTAAATACTTAACATCTGTTACCACATCCAGTCTCACAACAATTCTTTACTGTTCCTCTTATTATCATTTCTATCACAAAAAAGTACACAGAAGTTGAAACTTTTACACTTCTTCAACCTCCAAGTTACTAGAGCTTCGGCTGTTTTTTGTTGTTTCATTTTAGATTATGCTCATTTAATTGTTATTTTCTTCTTTTACTTATTGTTTATATTTATTTTGGGCCATAATCACAACCTGCCTTGTATGACAGCTATCTTCTCATTAGACCCTTGAGTGTAGAGAGGAGTGTCTCCTAAACTGACATCCAGGCATCTTTGGGGCCCCTCTGTCTCTTTCAGGGGCTCTGTGAGGTCAAAACTATTTTCATAATTTTATTAAGGGTTTATTTGTCTCTATGATGTGCAATACCACAAAAAAAAACTGATTGCAGAAGCAGACAAAATACTATCATCTCCTCTTAAGCCAGGCATTAAAATATTTTCAGAATGTAAAACAATCCCACTTTTCTCACTTATTTTTTTGTTTTGGAAAATGCAGCTATTTCTACGAAAGGTTATACATTATATTTGTATTGTAATGAGTTTATTCTCTTTTGTTTTTGTTTTGTTTTGTTTTGTTTTTTGAGATGGAGTTTTGCTCTTGTTGCCAAGCCTGGAGTGCAATGGCGTGATCTCAGCTCATTGCAACCTCTGCCTCCTGGGTTCAAGTGATTCTCCTGTTTCACCCTCCCAAGTAGCTGGGATTACAGGCATGTGCCACCACGCCCAGCCATTTTTGTATTTTTAATAGAGATGGGGTTTCTCCATGTTGGTCAGGCCGATCTTGAACTCCTGACCTCAGGTAATCCTCCAGACTCGGCCTCTCAAAGTGCTGGGATTATAAGCGTGAGCCACCATGCCCTGCTGAGTTTATTGTTAAACAGATTAACATATGCAACAAGAAGAGCTAACTATCCTAACTACATATGCACCCAATACAGTAGCACCCAGATACATAAAGCAAGTTTTTAATGACCTACAAAGAGACTTAGACACCTGCACAATGAAAGTAGGAGACTTTAACACTCCATTGTCAATATTAGACAGATCAACGAGACAGAAAATCAACAAGAATATCCAGGACTTGAATGCAGATCTGGACCAAGCAGACCTAACAGACATCTACAGAACTCTCCACCCCAAATCCACAGAATATACATTCTTTTCAGCACCCTACTCTAAAATTGACCACATAATTGAAAGTAAATCACTCTCAGCACATGCAAAAGAACAGAAATCATAGCAAACAGTCTCTCAGATCTCAGTGCAATCAAATTAGAACTCAGTATTAAGAAACTCACTCAGAACCGCACAACTACATGGAAACTGAACAACTGGCTCCTGAATGACAACTGGATAAACAATGAAATGAAGGCAGAAATAAAGATGTTCTTCAAAACCAATGAGAATGAATACACAATGTACCAGAATCTCTGGGACACATTTAAAGCAGTGTCTATTTTTAGCAATAAATGCCCATATGAGAAGCAAGGAAAGATCTAAAATCCACACTCTATAGTCAAAATTGAAAGAGCTAGAGGAGCAAGATCAAAAAACCTCAAAAGCTAGCAAAAGATAAGACATAACTAAGATCAGAGCAGAACAGAAGAGATAGAGACACACACACAAAAAAAAACCCTTCAGAAAAAATCAATAAATCCAGGAGCTGTTTTTTTGTAAAGATCAACAAAATAGACCGCTAATCAGACTAACAAAAAAGGAAAGAGAGAAGAATCAAATAAATGCAATAAAAAACAATAAAGGGGATATCACCACCAATTCCACAGACATACAAACTACTATCAGAGATTACTGCAAACAAATCTATGAACATAAACCAGTAAATCTGGAGGAAATGGATAAACTCCTGGACATTTGCACCCTCCAAAGACTAAACCAGGAAGAAGCTGAAACCCTTAATAAACCAATAACAAGGGCCAAAGTTGAGAAAGCAATTAATAGCCTACCAAACAAAAATAGTCCAGGTCCAAACGGGTTCACAGACGAACTTTACCAGATGTGCAAAGAGGAGCTAATACCATTCCTCCTGAAACTACTCCAAACAATCCAAAAAGAGGGAATCCTTCCCAAATCATTTTATGAGACCAAAATCATACTGATACCAAAATCCGGCAGAAACTCAACAAGAAAACTTCAGGCTAATATCCATGATGAACATAGATGCAAAAATCTTCAATTAAATACTGGCAAACCAAATGCAACAGCACAAAACTTATCCAACACGATCAAGTAGGCTTCATCCCAGGGATGCAAGACCTGTTCAACATACGCAAGTCTATAAATGTAATCCATCACATAAACATAGCCAAAGACAAAAATCACATGATTATCTCAGTAAATGCAGAGAAGGCCTTCAACAAAATTCAACAGCCCTTTATGTTAAAAACCCTCAATAAGCTAGGTATCGATGGAACGTTTCTCATAATACTGAACAGGCAAAAACTGGAAGCATTCCCTTTGAAATCTGGCACTAGATAAGGATGCCCTCTCTCACCACTCCTATTCAACATAGTACTGGAAGTTCTAGTCAGAGCAATCAACTATTCAATATAGTACTGGAAATTCTAGCCAGAGCAATCAGGTAAGAAAAAGAAATAAAGGGTATTCAATTATGAGAGGGGGAAGTCAAATTGTCTCTATTTCCAGATGACATGATTGTATATTTAGAAGACCCCATTGTCTCAGTCGAAAATCTCCTTAAACTGACAAGCAAATTCAGCAAGTCTCAGGATACAAAATCAATGTGCAGCAATCACAAGCATTCCTATACATCAATAACAGACAAACAGAGAGCCAAATCAAGAGTGAACTCCCATTCACAATTGCTACAACAAGAATAAAATACCTAGGAATACAACTAACAAAGGTTGTAAAGGACCTCTTCAAGGACAACTACCTGCTCAAGGAAATAAAGGGGACACAAACAGATGGAAAAACATTCCATGCTCATGGTTAGGAAGAATCAACATCATGAAAATGGCTATACTCCCAAAGTAATTTACAGATTCAATGCTATCCTGAGCAAGCTACCATGGACCTTCTTTACAGAACTGGAAAAAAAAACCACCTTAAATTTCATATGGAACCAAAAGAGAGCCTGCATAGCCAAGATAATCCTAAACTTTAGAACAAAGCTGGAGGCATCACACTACCAGACTTCAAACTATACTACAAGGCTACAATAGTCAAAACAGCATGGTGCTGGTACCAAAACAGAGATATAGACCAATGGAACAGAATAGAGGCCTTGGAGGCAACGCCACAAAACTACAACCAGCTGATCTTTAACTCACCTGACCAAAACAAGCAATGGGGAAAGATTCCCTGTTTAATAAATGGTGTTGGGAAAACTGGCTAGCCATGTGCAGAAAGCAGAAACCAAACCCTTTCTTGACACCTTACACTAAAATTAACTCCAAATGGATTAAAGATTTAAACATAAGACCTAACACCATAAAAACCTTAGAAGAAAACCTAAGCAAAACCATCCAGGACATAGGCATAGGCAAGGACTTCATGACTAAAACACCAACAGCAATGGCAACAAAAGTCAAAATAGACAAATGGGATCTAATTAAACTTAAGAGCTTTGTACAGCAAAAGAAGCAATCACTAGAGTGAACCGGCAACTAACAGAATGGGAAAAAATTTTTGCACTCTACCCATCTGACAAAGGGCTAATATCCAGAATCTACAAAGAACTAAAACAGATTTACAAGGATAAAACAAACAAACCCATTCAAAAGTGGGCAAAGGATATGAAAAGACACATTTCAAAAGATGATATATATAAGGCCAACAAACATATTAAAAAAATGCTCATCATCACTGGCCATTAGAGAAATGCAAATCAAAACCACATTGAGATACCATCTCATGCCAGTTAAAATGGTGATCATTAAAAAATCTGGAGACAACAGATGCTGGAGAGGATGTGGAGAAATAGGAACACTTTTACACTGTTAATGGGAGTGTAAATTAGTTCAACCATTGTGGAAGACAATGTGGTGATTCCTCAAGGATCTAGAAATAGAAATTTCATTTGACCCAGCAATCCCATTACTGGGTATATATCCAAAGGATTATAAATCATTCTATTTATAGACACATGCACACGTATGTTCACTGCAGCACTGTTTACAATAGCAAAGACCTGGAACCAACCCAAATGCTCATTGATGATATACTGGAGAAGGAAAATGTGGCACATATACACCATGGAATACTATGCAGCCATAAAAAATGATGAGTTCATGTTCTTTGTAGGGACATGGATGAATCTAGAAACCATCATTCTCAGAAAACTGACACAAGAACAGAAAACCAACCACTAAGTGTTCTCACTCATAGGTGGGTGTTGAACAGTGAGAACACATGAGCACAGGGAGGGAAACATCACACAGAGGGGCAAGTTGCAGGGTGGGGGGCTAGGTGATGGAGGTTGGGGAAGGATAACACTGGGAGAAATGCCCGATGTAGGTGACGGGGGGATGGAGACAGCAAACCACCATGGCATGTGTGTAGCTATACAGCAATCCTGCAAGATCTGCACATGTACTCCAGAACTTAAAGTACAATTTAAAAAAATAGATTAACATACAAATTTTAAAAAATAGACAACATGTAAAAATAAATTACATTAACAGTTTTTTCAGATTCAGTCTCTAATATGGTAAATGTAGATAAGTAAAACTCATGTAAACAAAAACTCACAGATCCCAAGTTTCACAAATATTTTAATTTCCTCCAAAATATTACTTTCATTGACAGTCATAGATTGCATTTCCCTAAAGTAACTTAAAGGAGCATTTTTCAACCAAAGTTTTCAATAAGATGTATAGTATATACAACTCTTCAACAAAGTGCCTTCCACACACGTCAATTTGCCATTCAAATAGGTGCCTCAGTAAAAGTACAGATTAGTACATATGATCTTTCAATCAAAGCAATGTGTATGTTCTTGCTTCTCCTACTAATACAGAAAACAGAACAATCATTATTCTTCTTTGTGTCCCCATATGATAGTTCTGAACCTAATATGGTACTGAACTATATGGTACCTAGTTCTGAACCTAATATGATTCAGAACCATATGGTACCTAGCTCTGAACTTAATAGGTGATGAATGAATGTTTATTTAAAGTGTTTAGTTCAACCATTGTGGAAGACAGTGTGGCAATTACACAAGGATCTAGAAACAGAAATACCATATGACCCAAAAATCTGATTACTGGGTATATACCCAAAGAATTATAAATTATTTTATTATAAAGATGCATGCACATGTATGTTAACTTGGCACTGTTCACAATAGCAAAGACTTGGAACCAAACTAAATGCACAACAATGATAGACTGGATAAAGAAAATGTGAAACATATACACCATGGAGTACTACACAGCCATAAAAAAGGATGAGTTTATGTCCTTTGCAGGGACATGGATGAAGCTGGAAACCATCCTTCTCATCAAACTAACACAAGAACAGTAAACCAAACACCCATGTTCTCATAAGCGGGTGTCGAACAATGAGAACAGGTGGACACAGGGAGGGGAACATCACATACTGGGGCCTGTCGGGGGTGGGGGAACTAGGGGAGGGATAGCATTAGGAGAAATACCTAATGTAGATGATGGTGTGATGGATGCAGCCAATCACCACAGCATGTTTATACCTATATAACAAACTTGCATGTTCTGCACATGTACCCTAGAACTTAAAGTATAAATAAATAAATACACACACACACACACACACACACACACACAGAGACACACACACACACATATACTAAAAATATGCAAAAAGAAGTGTTTAGTCTAAGAGGACAAATTACCTTGAATTATTATAAAACTATTTTTGAAGTGTTCATTTTCTCATAATTGACATGTTAATTACAAATTTCCATTTCGCATCATTCAAATAGTTCTGCTATTTGCTACAGTTATTATAGGAGTTTAATTCAATGTCATCTCATTTAAAATATAATTCAGACTTCATAATGGCCTACTGACCTTGTCACAAATAATAATATTTCAATATAACCATATAGTTATTTAAAATATAGTTAAATAACTAAAAATTACTACAGAGATAATATTATATTATGCCCTTCAGTGTCCTTAAAAGAGCAAAATTATTCTTTTGGATTAGATGAGTAAAGATCAGGGAAGCCATACTTGAGAAGCAGTGGAGACAAATACTCAAATGAAAATCTTTATCTGGGCCTCCCATGTTGTCTAAATAGGTCTGGAAGAATCCAGAAGTATTTTCTTCCGGGCTGGCCAAAATCCTCATGAAAAGAGCCTACTAATATGAGTTGGTTCTTTTCAATTTGACTTTAAAGAGTGATGAGATGGAATTCTAGGAAGTAGGAAAAGAAATTCTAATAATACAAGTGTACTGAACTTGACCCATTTCAAATGTGGCTGTTTTCACCAATAAACTTGAACATCTTAGGTTATTATCTAGAAACATCAAAAAATATATTTTCCTGCAGGAAATGTTGCAAGAACAAATTAAAGGAATATATTAAGAACTAATAACCAAACCAAGATCTTACTGGGCAACCTCATTTATTTGACAGCTGTGTTATTTCCCACACGTCAAAAGGCAAGATTTTTATTTTTAAAAACCTAAATTTAGATTCAACTGTCTGGTTTTCCTTGTGATGTGAATTTGCCTTTGCAACCTTTCCTTGACTTATTTTTTCTCATTAATTCAACAGTACATATTGGAAAGCCAGCTGCATACCAGACAGTGTACCAGGAATTATGGATTCAGAAGTGAACAGGACAGACAGGGTCCCTGACCTCACAGAGTTTACATATTATAGGGGAGTTTCTGAGCCCACACGAATATTCAAATTCAAACTATCATACGTGTCCACAAGGAAAATATCTGCTGTTTTAGTAGCATATAACAGAACTTAATTATAATGAAATAGAAATGATGTGTATTAACATTAATCCACCACTCTTTTTTTATCCCATTAATCACTAGATAAATGTCAAAAATATACAGCATATATAACTTTAATACATATACCACTATTAGGTGTGGACATCCATTTTCATGATCTGTCTCATAAAACTTCATATACACACATGCATATATATATATATAAAATCTCTTTTTGTAGCAGCTATTTACATTACTACATAAAGATATGGACATAATGTGTATATGTTTATATTGGTGATGCTATGTTAATAATAATTATTATCAATTTATCCTTCTCACTCTTGTTTGACTTTTTACATCAAGCACACATTTCATTATGTTTCACTATTCAAAAAAACTTGAGTTGTGAATTTTCTTATTTATTTGACTGGAATCAGGAGGAGTAGTATGACATCATTCTTAAAACATACTTTCAAACCATATCCATTATCAAATCAAAGGTTCACCTCTTCCACAGGACCTTTCTTAGTATTAAGACCCTTTATTTTCAGAGTTTAGAGAACTTTTTTATGGCTTTTTAATGTCAACAAGTAAGGTTTTATGAAAACTAGTATTAATGAAGATTTCACATTACTTAGAATAAAGCCTATATTACATTGAACTTTTTTCAAATTAGATGCATGATTCATTTTCTGACCAAAAGGACTAGACTTGACACATTTGTCTTTACTCTGAAGTTGGCCTTGGGAAATAAGCCTTATTATTACATAAAAAAATTAATTATCTATTTTGATAATTGACTCATCTAATATCAGTAAATGATAGCAGTCAACAACAAAAGAAATTATACAACTCAAAAATGAGGAAAGGACTTAAATAGATATTTCTCTGAAGAGACACATACAGCCATTAAGCATATGAAAGGATGCTCAACATCAATAAATATTAGGAAAATGCAAATCAAAACCAGAATGAGATACCTCTTTATACCCATTAGGATGGCTATTATAAAAAAGAAACAGAAAATAAGTGTTGGTATGAATGTGGAGAAATTAGAGCCCAGGTACATTGCAGGTGGGAATGTAAAATGGTGCAGCCCCTTGGAAAACAGCATAGTGGTTCCGAAAAAATTAAACATTGAATTACCATTCAATACCACAATTCAAATTCTGGATATATACTAAAAGAACGTTAAGCAGGACTCAAGCAGATATTTGTGCACCAGTGTTCATAGCAGTGTTATTCACAGTAGATAAAAGTTGAAAACAACACAAACGCACATCAATGGATAAACGAATAAACAAAGGCCAGGCACGGTGACTCATGCCTGTAATCCCAGCACTTTGGGAGGCCAAGGCAGGTGGATCACAAGGTCAAGAGTTCGAGACCATCCTGGACAACATGGCGAAATCCCATCTCTACTAAAAATACAAAAATTAGCTGGGCATGGTGGCAGATGCCTGTAGTCCAAGCTACTCGGGAGGCTGAGACAGGAGAATCACTTGAACCCAGGAGGCAGAGGTTGCAGTGAGCTGAGATTGCGCCACTGCATTCCAGCCTGGCAACAGAGCAAGATTCCATTTAAAAAAAAATGAATAAACAAAATGTGGTCTATATAAACAATGAAATATTATTCATACTTTGAAGAGAATGAAATTCTAATACGTCACAATATGGATGAACCTTAAAGACATGTAACCTGAAATATATAAAAGTGAAATGTTTTATATAATGATACTTCATGTATGGGCTTCTGTAAAAGTAGAGAATTACTTTATTATTGTGATTTTTTAAAGATTTTTAAATGAGTCTTGTGTCTTATTTAAATAAGTGAAATAGCCGGGCGTGGTGGCTCACGCCTGTAATCCCAGCACTTTGGGAGGCCGAGGCAGGTGGGTCACGAGGTCAAGAGATCAAGACCATCCTGTTCAGCATGGTGAAACCCCATCTCTACTAAAAATACAAAAAATTAGCTGGACATGGTGGTGTGTGCCTGTAATCCCAGCTACTCAGGAGGCTGAGGCAGGAGAATTGCCTGAACCCAGGAAGTGGAGGTTGAGGTGAGCCGAGATCACGCCATCGCACTCCAGCCTGGGTAACAAGAGCGAAACTCTGTCTCAAAAAAAAAAAAGAAAGAAAGAAACCAGACACAAAAGGATAAATATTGTTAATGGGTTCAGTTATGTGAGGTATCTAGAATAGATAAATACACAGAGACAGAAAGTAGAACGTGGCTATTGGGAACTGAGGGGAGGGGGAATTGGGGAAGTCATTGTTCAATGGGTACAAAACTGCAGTTTGAGATGATGAAAAAATTCTAGACTTAGATAGTGGTGATGGTTACACATCAACGTGAATGTACTTAATGCAAATAAAATTTTGAAAATGCAAATCAAAACCACAATGAAATATGACTTTACATCCATTAGGATCGCTATTAAAAAACAACAACCAAAAAAAAAAAAAAAACAGAAAATAAGTGTTAGTATGGATGTGGAGAAATTGAAGCCCTGTACATCAATGTGAGTATACTTACTTAATGCCACTGAACTAACTGTACACTTAAAATGGTTAAAATGGTAAAATTTTATGATGTTATGTATATTTTACTACAATTAAAAATTTTAAATGATAGCAAAATTGATGAAAAACAAGGGGATGCATGCAAATATGTTAGCTATTTGGGAGCAACCTCTCTGCTTTCATACCATTGTTCATCATCAGGCATTAGACACAGCCTCTGCATGTATATTATTGATGAGCATAACAGACTCCCTAATAGGATTTTGTAAGGGCTTTTCTACAATAAATTGTTTTAATTGTGAAGAAATTGGAGAGTATTTTATGTTTAATCACAGATTATGTTTGTTCTTAGACTTTAGAACTTACTTTAGAACAGAAGTAGGACTTCGGAAACTTAGTTGCTCAAATCTTTTTTTGCGTTTGGAAATCTTACTCCTTTTGGACAGCCAGATTTTACTGTAGTATCTTGTGTGCCATAAACTGTACCTGTTTATCTGGAGTTCTTCCTCCTGGGATGAAATACCAGCAAAACAGTAGACTTTTGAAACAGGCTCAACATTAAATACAATGTGGTTTTTTTTCTACATGCTAAAGTACTGGCTTCACAGTAGATATGACCTTACTGAGGAGAAAATATTTTCCATTCAGATAAACTCTCAAATGAGATCAAAGGGAAATAGTTTTGGATTTCCCAAAAACTAAAGAAAGAGCTCAATTTCTTAAGGAATTTACAAAACAATTTTGCTAATCAACACAAATTAACTTATTTTTATTATGAAAGTGTCTACTTATATCTTTAAAGTAATAATTCAAATAATGGCAATAAATGCCATCTTAGTACTAGTAATTGATTGTTATTAATAATTCAATGGGCATGAGTCTCATTTAAAAACCTAAAAAACAATATTAGAAAAGGGATAGTGTCTCTACTTTTAGAGAAGACCATAAGTGGAGTAAGATTGTGTAAACCATTTCACTTTTTTATTTTTATTTTTTTATTTAATTTTTTTTGCGACAGAATCTTGCTCCATCACCCAGGCTAGAGTGCAATGTTGCAATCTCAGATCACTGCAACCTCCATCTCCCAAGTACAAGCGATTCTCCTAACTCAGTCTCCCAAATAGCTGGAATTACAAGTGTGTACCCAGCTAATATTTGTATTTTTAGTAGAGATGGGGTTTCACCATGCTGGCCAGGCTGGTCTTGAACTCCTGACCTCAACTGATCTGCCCATTTCATCTTCCCAAAGTGCTGGGATTACAAACCTAAGCCACTGCACCTGGCTGCATTTCACTTTTATATTTTTCAGGCCACACAGACCTCTCAAGGGGGTCTTAAACTTGTAGGAATAAATAATAAAGAATCTCTTGGCCAAAATTTGATAGCTCTTGCAGATTAATTTTAAGTGTAACAGAAAAACATTGAAGTCAAAAGCGTTATACGCCAATGCCTTTAGAATGAAAATTAGGAGAAAAAGGAATATCTGACTATGTGAGTGTCAAAGCAGAGAGAGAAGTAAATAGAATTATTGTCAAAGGAAAATATGTACACCTTCGTTTGGCAGTCCATGCTGAGAATCAGACACCTGAGAATCTAACCATTTCTTGTTTCTATTATTAGCATGTGAAATCTCAAACATAATCCATTTCTTACAAATACCTACTGCTTAACCTCAGTGTACTTATTCCAGTGCCTGATCTTTAGCAATGCAGAAATCAAAGGAAAAATATTAAAATGTATTTTATCACATTGTACCCAATACGATATGACTTCATTAATGATAGGTTCTCTAAAGCCAAAGAGAAATTTTTGCTATATAGAGAAGGAGACCTAAGACTTCTTTTGTCAGATTTGTATGTTCTTTTTTATTTGGGCCAATGAATATAATATAAACTAACTGAGCAAAAGTACAGAAACGTACCAACAGGTTTTATTATCAATAGTATTGAAACAGGACTACATTGTTACTTTATACCCAGGTCGCCAGCCATCTCAGATTGGAAATGACCCATTTTCAGTAATTAAGATAAAAATGAGTTTTGATTTCAAGCATTCCCCATGAACTTATGCAGTCTTAAATTTTAATACAACTTTGGGGGAAATCCTATGAGATTTGTTCTAAATCAGCTCACATTCAAAAGATAAGTTGTATTTTATGTTGATACTCATTGATACTCAAGATTAGCATTTAATACAGTTATAGACAGAAATGAGGAGGACGTAGTTTTATTTTAATGCCTAATAACTATGTCCCTGTAGTCCTCTTTTCCTTAAGCCTTAAACAAAATTAACTTCTTTTTAAAAATAATTTCTACTTTTATTTTAGATTCAGGGATACATGTACAGGTTTGTTAAAAGTATTGAGTGAAGCTGAGGTTTGCAGTACAAATGATCCCATCACCTAGGTAGTGAGCATAATATGTAATAACCCAATAGTTAGTCAACCCTTGCCTCCCTCTCTCCCCCTGCTAGTCTTCCCCAGTGTCTACTGTTGCCATTTTTATGTCCATGAGTGCCCAGTATTTAGCTCCCACTTTTAAGTAAGAACATGCAATATTTGGTCTTCCGTTCCTGCATAATTCACTTAGGATAACAACCTCCAACAGCATCCTTATTACTGAGAAGGACATGATTTCATCTTTTTATGGTGCACAGTATTCCATTGTGTATATGTACCACATTTTCTTTATTCAGTCCATCATTGATGGGCACCTAGGTTGCTTCTATGTCTTTGCTACTATGAATAATGCTGAAATGAACATACAAGTGAACATGTATGTGTCTTTTTGGTAGAATTACTTATTTTCTTTTGGAGATTTACCAAGTAATGGGATTGTTGGGTTGACTGGTAAGTTCTGTTATAATTGTTTTGAGAAATCTTCAAACTGCTTTCCACAGTGGCTGAACTAATTTACATTCCCATCCACAGTGTATCAGTGTTCCCTTTTCTCCACAGCCTCACCAGCATCTGTTGTTTTTTGACTTAGTCAAAATAAATTTTTAAAACTTAACTTCTAGGCAATTATATTCTGAATGAAAGGGAATCTTCTGGTACCCTTCAATCAGGTAAAAAACATATTGTTATCTATTCAGATTTCTGGATTGCAGATATTAGGAATATTTTTCATGATATGTGTTTGGACCAGAGAGAAAGAAATCAGAGATATTGATTGATTTATTTAGACCATAGAGCAACTCCAGTACAGACCTTCATTCTCCTGATGAATATAAGAATCATGACTTAAGTCCAAGTTCTAAACCCAACACTAATATAAAAGGAATGCCTAAGTCCAATGACCTCTTAGCATAAACATATTAGGACCAACTAACTTTTTTTAATCTGGTAAGTTTTTCACTATTGTTGAATCTGACTGGCAGACTTGACTGAGAGATGGATAAAAAACATACTGACACAGGCTTGCCAGTCAGTGTAGACAGGGGCCCTCTGCCAAAGTCAGCAGTGACTCCCATAAGCCAGCAGCCTTCATATTTATTTAGTACAGATTAAATGACAAAGGTCTCAAGAAAACACCATTAAAGGGTAATTAACATTGCCGACCCATCAAGTAGAATGTTCAAATGTTGGTCTTAGTACCACATCAGTAAACAAGCTATTTAGATAAACTCCTCTACATTCCCTTGTTATCTACTCTATGCTATTAGCTCAAAGTAAGAGGATTAGGCTGCCTTCAGCCATAACCTTTCTCCAACGCTTTTGCAAAACTATCTGGCCTTCCAAGAAGGTTTGCATTTTCTAAAATTTTTCCCACCATTCTGACCAATCTCCTACACACTATATGAATGAGGGTGGTTAAAGCAGAATTCACACTAATCATCTTTGGGATCAACATAGTATGATAATTTGCATGTAGTCAATCACAGCAAAGATGTAAACTGAAAAATCCTAAGGGTAACAATCACAAAAAGGGAGTTTTCCTAGCAGCAATTTCTAAGGGAGAGAATACAGTCATGGGTTCTTAGTTTCTGTTGCTGGTTGGGCCAGTAAAGCCCCTTCCTCATCCCTCTTTTCCATTTATCACTAAAGACAGAAACTAAAAACCATGGCTTTGAGCTGCTAAAAGTCTAAAACAAAACAAAACAGAACAGCAACAACAACAAAATAAGGATTTGGACAAGCTTGCTAAAGAATATGAAAACTGTGAGCTTTCATTATTAATAAATAACTATGCTGCTCCTGCTGCAGGGAACATAATGTGCCACCATTCTCCTGCAGCTGGAAGATCAAGTTCCTGCCACAAGGTTATAGACCTCACTTTGAAGGAAGCCTTTTTACTGAATCCAGCTCCAGCCCCCATGGTGGTATAGGCAGGAGAGAGACCAAGAGCATCCACTTCTACACAACAAGGCACCTAACGGACTCCTACATGTTCCTATCTACATTTCCTTGCCTTTAACCACTACCTAAAAGGGAGATTTTGTTTAAATAAAGTAAATGAATTTATGTTGTATAATTCTTTTTATATTAAATAATCCCATAATAACTATAAGTAATTTGAAAAGGCACTCTCTGGTCAGTTTTTACTTATTATGTTGAAACCAGTGGAATAATTATAGTATGGCTCATGGTAAATTTGAGGCTCCTGTAGCTTTGAAAATACCTAGGGCATTTCAACCTGACTTTTCTTTATTTTATTTTATTTTATTTATTTATTTTTTGAGATGGAGTTTCGCTCTTGTTACCCAGGCTGGAGTGCAATGGCGCGATCTTGGCTCACTGCAACCTCTGACTCCTGGATTCAGGCAATTCTCCTGCCTCTGCCTCCTGAGTAGCTGGGATTACAAGCATGTGCCACCATGCCCAGCTAATTTTTTTGTGTTTTTAGTAGAGACAGGGTTTCACCATGTTGACCAGGATGGTCTCGAGCTCTTGACCTTATGATCCACCCGCCCCGGCCTCCCAAAGTGCTGGGATTATAGGCTTGAGCCACTGCGCCTGGCCTCAACCTGACTTTTCTAATATCACAGACATAGCAGAGCACATGCTAAAATCCAGGCTATTTACTTTCCAGCTCAGTTCTTTTTCTATTCCATAACGTGCATCCCATAAAAAATTCCCTCATTACCAAGACCAAATTACATAAATTACAAACTTATAATTTTTGTTGGAATTCAGTGGGTGAAAATATTTCCTAGAAGACAAAGATTGAGACTTTTCCATGATTTCTTTACCTTGGCATCCTAATTTTATTTAATACATCAAGTGAGAAATAGAAAAATTAAGTACCATTTTAAATTATTTTATTGACATATCCAACCAAAACTTCAGTGGTGAAAAGTACTGAGCTGAAGTGGTGAAAAATATTACAAGGCCTTTTACATAAAATTACACATCCTTAGTACTAAGTTATATTTTAACATCTTGAAATCAGAATGTGTCTTAAAACCAATGTGTTCACTGTCACACAAAAAAATATATTTAAATCAATAATAGATCTTACAACCAATATAAACACAATAATCTGCTAAGCCATTACATTTTGACTCTAACTATAAAAGAAATGAAGCCTCATATCTGAGATCCTAGGAAAGCCTATATAATTGAGACTCTTTCTCTTTATCCTATAACTTCTGGCACAGAGTTTAAATCTCTCATTTTTCTTTTTATTAATCAATACTCTCCTTGCAATGTTCTTCTGAGTTAATGAAGAAAGCTGAAGTGGTCATTGCACAATATATGTCTCTCATGTTTTCCACCATAAGTTTCTTTTCTTTTTTCAGTCATAATTCTAATGTTGATGTACAGAGTTACAGAAATGTCCCTCAGAGTCCCAGTAGAGAGAGACTACTGCTTTCTCCCCTCAGCAACACTCTGGCTTCATACCCTTTTGGAGTTCAAAGCTAGCCTGTCTCCTGGACATACCCAGAAACTATGAAATATTAGGTTGGTGCAAAAGTAATTGCAGTTTTTTATTCCTGGCAATGTTCAAGGTCGAAGCCAGGAAGGAACTCCATAAATTCCCCGATGCTGAGAAAGGAGAAAAAAAACTCATTTTTCTCAGGCAGAAGAGGGTTCTCAAGTAACCACCATCACAGCTTTGGGGAATATGCAAACTGTCTTTTCTTTGGACTAGAATGATGCCATGAGTCTTACCTGTTTAATAAGGGATTTCCCTGAATGTAAACAGGACTCTGAAGCCATCCATCCATCTTTCTCTAGCTATACTTGCTTTAACCTTTCTACACAGGCCCCATTGTCAAACCCTTGTTAATAATATGCTGGATTGATCTTAAATTCTCTACCTCTTTGGGAGGGGTGCACTCTATGTAAAACAATATTTGTGAAACATTAAAGTTTGTGGGTTCTACCAAAGCTGTTTCTTGGTAAGCAGGGTTTGGATTCTCATTTCCAAATGTCACCTCCCTGGAAGCTGCAGTAAAATCACCCATTCAGCCACATACAATCAGTCCCCTTCCCTCACTAAAATAGTCCTTAATGCTTTTCTCTGTATCCTAACCCCTTCCTTCTATAAATTCTCTCCAGGCTACAGGGAGTGCTCTGCACCTGTAGCTTCTGTCCTACCTCATATCTCTCTCTCTCTCTCTCTCTCTCTCTCTCTCTCTCTCTCTCTCTCTCTCTCTCTCTCTCTCTCTCTCTCTCTCTCTCTCTCTCAATAGGGTTCATGTAACATATCTAATGGCAGCATAAAATGAAGAAATGCAAAGAGGAAAGAAGTGTGAGTTCACTGAATTATTTCTTGACCCTTCCCTGCTCCCCTGCTGCCCTTTCTCCAACATTGTCATCGGGCCCTCCCTGCTGTGTCCAGGCCAGTCCTTTCTCTCCTCACCTGCTCTGCTCCTGAAAAGGAAAGCCTACATGTCAGCCTATTTCCCCATCCCAATCCTGCGTACACCCACAACTGCAGCAGATCCAACTCCACCTCCCCTTCAGGACCTAAATAACAAAAGTAAAAACAACCAAAACAGAGATGAGAGGGACTAGAAAAGACACATTTTTATGTCTGTTTTGTCTCACACAGTTCTAAAGGGAAAACAAAGACAAAAGCAAAATGAATAAAAAACTCAGAATAAAGCTAGGAAATCTTATGAGAACATTTTCACATACACACAAATTGTCAAAAACATTATGATAAGTTTTGTAATTCTATTAGTAGAATATTCCATTTCAGGAGAATGATATACTTGAAAGGCCCTTCTGCATGAGACTGAGGACCTAATTTTAAAACCTCATTTTTCACTTGGCAGAACACCTGCATACACTCTGAAGCCAGGTTCAGCTTAATTCTTGACTCTCTTATTTGCTTTCAGTGTGACCTTGGAAAAGTTATTTAATCTTCTTATGACTCAGTGTTTAGTAATCTGAGAAAGATGATACCTACCTAATATGGTTATTAGAGAGGAACAAGCAAATTGATACACATTAAGCACTTAGAACGATACTTGGCAGAGTAAGCATGCAGAAAATATTACTATTATGATTATATAACACTTTATTTCCTATTTTAAATTTTAAGTTCTGGGGTACCTGTGCAGGATGTGCAGGTTACATAGGTAAACATGTGTCATGGTGGTTTGCTGCCCCCTGTCAACCCATTACCTAGGTATTAAGCCCAGCATGCATTAGCTATTTTTCCCAATGCTCTCCCTCCTTTCGCTGCATGACAGGCCCCAGTGTGTGTCTTTCCCCTCCCTGTGTCCATGCGTTCTCATTGTTCAGCTCCCACTTATAAGTGAGAACATGTGGTGTTTGGTTTTCTGTTCCTGTGTTAGTTTGCTGAAAATAATGGCTTCCAGCTCCATCCATGTCCTTGCAAAGAACATGATCTCATTCCTTTTTATGGCTGCATAGTATTTCATGGTGTAAATGTACCATATTTTCTTTATCCAGTCTATCATTGATGGGCATTTACGTTGATTCTGTGTCTTTGCTATTGTAAATAGTGCTGATATGAACATATGCTTGCATGTATCACTGTAATAGAATGATTTATATTCCTTTAGGTATATACCTAGTAAAGGGATTGCTGAGTCAAATGGTGTTTCTGGTTCTTGATCTTTGAAGAATTGCCACACTGTCTTTCACAACAGTTGAACTAATTTACATTTTCACCAATAATAACATATTATTTCCAAATAGGTTGCAAATTTCCAAACATCCTTATGAACTAGAATCTGTATAGAAGACACGGACTTTTGTTAATTTCTTTGAGAGAAAATTTTAGGATAATGTTCAAATTTGTATTAAGTAGAACGACAGATTGTTCTCTTTATGCACAGCTAATAAATAGCAAAAAGAAGTAATCTATTTGAAAAAGCTAGTATGTAAATTTGACACAAGACATCTTTAGGGACTGAAACATGGAATTAGCCCTTGGGAGATTACACGTGGTATTTTCTTCTGGAAATATTAAGAAAGGAACAGCTAATTCCTTTTTCTGGATGCCTTAAAATTCACCAGCTTAAAGGAAGACTATTAAGTGAATCTTATGAAGTTCCCTTGAGCCCTCTTACTCCATTTTGATACAGGTATGCGTGATCAGCCTCTTAGAAGTTATCCTACGGCCCTTTTTGTTTGAGGCCTCATGAGGGCTTCAATTCAGCTCACCCCTCCCTCTATCTAATATGAGTTTTCAGGGAATGAATAGCATTTCAACACCAGAAATGACTGATAGTTTCCAGGGCCTCTTGTGGTTACTATAATTTTAATCATTATAGTGGGCCAGGGCCAGGCCTACTGCAGCTAGATGGCAGTGAGAAGGAGACCACTGCAGTATGTTAATTCGGATACAGCAAATAATCCCTTAATTAGCATAGATTTTATGTGTGCTAAGGGTCCTTTGCCTATTAGTTACAAATGGTACGAGACTGCATTAACTCCATGCAGTTTCATGGCCTTGTGACTTCACGGGTTCTTGTGGTGGCCAGACTGACCACCACCACTGCTGGCACTCTACTTTGCCACATCACAGAGCATCAAAGAGCCAGTCTATTCACTTATGTCCTTGTCTGTTAAATATCCAATGAAGTGCTTAACTAAAGAGAATAAACTCAAACAAGGGGAAGTTCTTCTAACCCAGACTGACCCTTGGTTAGTCTACCCTACTTCATTTATCATTTGGTGTTGAGAATAGGTTCTGCATTATGTCAATCCAACCAGATAGCTTCATGAAAGTCTAGTTAGGTTTGGAAAATAACATGCATGCCAGGCTTCTTGCCATTTCAATAATACCCAAACAATATTAACATGATGAAAGCTAGAAAAAGAAAGTTATGATGCTTCCATCATCCAGAATCCTAGTGTGATGTGTGGAAACCCTTCTTTTTCTCCAATATCACCAAAATTAAGCAAATGCAAACTCAGTTATCAGAAACCATTTTCCTCTTTTAATTTGAGGATCTCTCTAATTTAAAGCTATTTTCTGCATCCACACAAAAAGCTTCCTCCCTACCCTTAATGTATTGGGTATGAAGCAATAACAATGTGCCAAATGCTATGAAAGACATAATATCTTTTAGCATTGCCTACTGAATTCACAATCTACACTACAGCTGGCTGCAATAGCTAGAAGCTGTCACCTGAGATTTTTCTGCCTTTGGAGGTGGTCCAATGAGAAAACCCTTCCCATCAAGATTGTTAGGGTCAGCAATACCTCCTTGAGAACACTTGTTCAGGTGATATTTTACCATTCCAGTGATAACATTAAGGGGATATAATACAGAAAAAACAATCCGAAGAATGCCACAGATTCCAAGAGAATTAGAGTGCCTGCCTATTTACTACCTGACAATCACAGCCTGGGAGCCCAGAGCCTGTCCCTTTGGTCATGCTTTGGATCTAATTGAATCTCCTATGTCTTTGAAATTAATCTATGAAAAGGGCATTATGCTCACAATGCACAGAGCAGATCTGAATTAAATTTCTTTGAGACCTAAAGTAGAAAACTGAACCCTTTCCCCTTTCCCCTCTCCCATTCTTTCCCCTTTTAAATTGCCATAACAATGACAAAAAATGCTTTTCTCAGTATTATTTCATGTTGCCCCTCTGCCCTCCCCACCTCCCCCCAGTCTAAAACACTAGCAGTCTCTGGCCTCAAGGGTGCTAGTCTGTCACCTTAGAGACTGTTTCCGTACGAGGCCATGGAGTGGCAGAGGGCATGCCTTTGCTGCATACTTTGGCAACCATGAATTGCTGAGTGCTGCTCTCATGAATGGGAGTTTTTCACTGCCATCTGGACATGCCCACAGGCATAAACATTTATTTTTTTTTCATGAAGAGGACCAGGGAATACACATTGCATCAGTAAGCCTCCTGAATGACAAACAAAGCCATCTCATATGTTGAGACAGCTATAATCACATCACAGTTGATATAACATTAAGTCTGTCTCTAATGGTATTTCTTCCAGACAAGGTCAAATTTAATGTTCAGTTCAGACATTGTTCATCTTTGTCAGGCAAGCAATGTGAATTAGAAAGAGCTATGGAAAGTGGGGTAGAAAGAGGCTGTCACTGTGCTATGGGAGACCACTGAGTTTTACCCAAGTATAAACATACCACCTTACAGAGTCAAGGAGGGGCTGTTCACACCTCACTAGCATTTCTCTAAGTGGAAGACCAAGAGAAGAGATTCTTTCCCTTGGGTTGGCAAGACTGGCACTTACTTCATTCAAAGGCATTTTTATGGTATTCATAGACAAACATTACAGATGAAATTCTTAACATATTTATAAGGACATAGACTTTGTACTTGTTTGGGGGTGGCAGTAGGGAGAATGTGACAAGGGCTCTATTATGTTTTTCTGTAAACAAAGTTGCCATGAACTTGGAATTCAATCACATTCAGCTTTAAATTTTATTACTCAGTGTGTCTACTGTTTTGCTTGGACTTTGGCATAAAACTTCTAAATAATTTACTGAAATTTTTTAGTAATTTTTCTGCTCTTACAGATATAAGTAATTTACATCTCTATCATCAATTTTCTCAGGTATGAGGTATTTTACATGTCTCTAGTTCATTCATACACACACAGGGACAGAAGCAAAATACATAATTCCAGCCATACTCATCTTACATAACAAAAATAAAACTCTCCCCAGGAACCAAGACTTCTCATAGAAAGAGAGGAAGGAGAGAAATCTTAGGCAAAAAACAAACAAACAAAAAAAACCCCACAGATAATAATATTCCTAATATGGCAAAAAGGGCAACAGGATGAAAGAGCCAAGAGCTGTGGGCCAGGAAACAAATAGGTGTCAGTTTTAAGAATTTTGCCACTTGTGAAAAAGACGTGTCTCCTAAAATTCTTTATGGACTGATGAAAGGACCAGGGAGATGGCCAGCTAAATTTTTACAAAAATTATATCACACCGAACACTCTTGCCACAACCACTGATTGGTCTGGTCTCAAACATGACTTGGAATGGAATTGGGAAGTCTGTAACAATATACCCTCTTGTCATAACAAGAAGTGATATTTTTTCCTTGCTTGATGATAAAGATTTCCAGTTCAGTAAAAATCTTTGTTGACTAGATATAAAAATGTTCCTTTTCAGCTTTTAAATTGACCCTGGGCTTTTTCCTCTCCCTCCCCCGCTCTGCCTTTTGCCTTTAAAAGTTCAGGATGTCTCAAACAGTAACTGTTACATTCTGTCTAGCAAGCCTGGATTGTGGACAGTGATCTAACCTCCTGGAAAAAACATGGAGTTCACCCAAAAACTGAGAGAGACATTTCTCGCCCCAGCCGCCAGCTCATAGGTTTCAAAGCTCTGGGACAGACCTCATGAACAGCTTGGGGCTTTAACGCGTAAGCTGGCAGGGCCAACTCAAATACAGAAAGCACTTCAGCAGGTATAAACAGCAGCCACACACCAGGCCAGACTCAGAGGAAGGTGGGTGGGGGGAACCAGCCAGCAGCCCTTGCCTGCATCACTCTCCCTCAGCCTTCTGTGTCTGGGGACACACGGAGAAAAATTGGATACGCCCTCATTGGATGACAAATTAAGAGAATCAGAAGTCTCAGATTAAATGATTAAATGAATATAGAAATATCTTTCATCTTGAAAAACAAGAGATCTTGCTAGTGTGTACACACACACACACACACACACACAGAGAGAGAGAGAGAGAGAGAGAGAGAGAGAGAAGCATCTTTGCAGCAGTAAGTCACCTATAATCATTTCGAATTGCTTGAAAGCAACAAAATTAGCCTTTGATGGGAAATGTAGAAATAAAGACACTTCTTTGTCCTCTGGGGACTCTGCTCTTTTTCTTAGCATAGTTGCAGTGTTTACCCTTTCCTCTTGGCGGACCACACTGTTTTAAACATGTTTGGCTTTCCATATGTTGATACTTATTGCTGGCCTCAGCTTTCAATGCTGACACAGGCACTAAATATCAGTGCTTCTAGATCAACGTATCTGATTGTACACTTGGAAAACAAAGAAAATGTTCCCACCACTGAGGGAGAAAACCATGAAACTTATAGGATATAAAGTGACTGGACTTACCTGGAAGCATTCCCTCTGCTCCCTGAGATTTTTAAAGCAAGACAATTAACCATTACAGGTGCTACTCATTTTCATCAAGCCGTTTTCTAACAAGAAGGAAGTACATTCCCTTCCCCAAGCAAGTTTGTTGACTAATATACCTTCTTATAAAAAGAATATTTATTTTTAAACTTATATTTCTTTATACTTTTACTCTATTTTGTATTTAGTTGAAGTTCACTTAATAAACTTTATTTCAATAACTTTGAAATTTTTTTTCATTCATTTACTCTACTAGCATTTACTGAGTGCCTACTAAATGCACCACGTTGCTCTTACAGATATAAGTAATTTACATCCCTATCATCAATAAACATAGCCCCTAATTGGAAAAACACTCTTTGAAATTACGCATTATAAAGTTTGCCATACAAAAACCCTTAAATCACTCGAATATTATATGCGCTAATTACCACTAAAATATTTATGGAAGCACATACTGCATTCTGAACTCTCCCCTTAATTTTATGGAAGTAAAAGTCACAGAAATGTTCCCTGCTACAAAAGGAGTCACAATCTACCTGATTAAAGCAAATTTTACTTGTTTCATGCTTTATATGTTAAAACTAAGACATATATGAAATGAACATCTCTCTAAACGCCACAGACTCGCAATATCATAGACTGTTACACCTAATAAAAATTGACAGGGTGTGCATACAGATATTTACCAGCCAAATTCTTAATGATAGAGTGCGATCTCTCCAAATTTAAAAAAACTATGTAGGACAATTCAAAATCATTTTGGTCATTAGCTCTGTCTGGAGCTAAATAGAAGAAATGTGTCCAGTTGGTGGTGATTGACTTCTGCTTTTCTAAGTTATCAAAATCCAAAATGTACAAAGTACTTCATAAAGGGTTCATCTGTTTCTAATTCTTTTTATTAATTTAGTAAAAACTTGACTCTTACATCACTAAGAAGCCATACTGCAAAATAAAGTTAACTTTATATTGGTTTTAAACTCTTCTAAATGACTACTCAAATCTAGATGAAGCTATTTGGCTTTTAAAATAAAAACACTTAGTGTAATGAGATTGTTTCCCTAATCATAGATATATAGAGCTAATTCACTTTATAGAACTCTGGAAGAAACATTTTTTTTCTTTTTGACTTATTTGTAAGTTGAGAAAATCCAAGCTTAATGGAATCACTCATTTGCTGTATCACTGATTTAGTTATATTGTGGATACAGCTTTAAAAATTCCCCGAATGTCACTTGAGTGAAATTAAATGCACCATGTGAACTACATTTTGCTAACAGATCCTGTGCTCTCAGCAAAAAGCAAGAAGATAGGAAGAGTACAATCGTTTATTGCTATTTTTACTTGACTTTCTTTTGCTCAAGTTGTCTGTGATCTCAGGGGGAATCTAGATTTGTTGAGTCTATACTGAATCAGATATTTTAGAGCAAATGACATATATCATCTCTTGCATGTGTTATCTTCCTATTTCAGATGCAGAAAGAGATTCAAAGAGGTTAAGTATCATTCTCAATGTCAAACTGCTAGTTAGGTGTTAGAGCCAGAATTCCAATCTGATTATTCCAAGATCTGATGTCTTTCCAATACATTGTGTTCAGTTCTTTATTCCAGACTTTGATATATCCACGTCACGTTTGTACTAAAATGTACATAATTTGTACCTCTGTGTAGTATAAGAATTCTTAATTGGCCACCAACAGAAAAACATATTGTTAAAAATGAAATATTAAAGTCAATCTCATTAATAGGAAAAAGACAAGGACATATATTATCAACATTGCTATGCAACATTATTCAGGAGATTGTGGATAACACAAAAAGTAATAAAAGAAGAACACGTATACATACATATTGGAAAGAAAAAAATAAGTTGTACATTCCTATGTAGACATGATTATACATCAAGGAAATTTATGAGAACCAAGTATAACATTGATTTCAGAAAGCTATTCATGTTTAAAATAAATATGTGTATATCACTATTTGTCTTTTTATATCAGCAATAATTGGTTACTTGAGCCAGTATCTGGAAAATTCCTATTTACACCATTAAAAACAATTTAAATGGACTAGAAATAAATGTAGCATAAATGAGATAAAACTAATATATAAAAACAAGAACTATAAGACATTAATGACTTATACACAAAAAGACATGAATAAATGGAGCTATCACGTTCTCCATGTGTATATCATGGTAAAAATCCTCACTATTATAAAGATGTAAGTTACCTCCAAATTAATCTATAAATTGAATGCATTCACAATAAGATTATAAATGATATTGACAAATTGATTCTAAACTTCATGTAAAAATGAAATATGTAAGAAAAGTAGAGTTTTTTAAATAGTTTTTAAAATCCATGGTAATGAAAGGAGTATGATATGAACAAAAAAGTAGTCAATTTGACTGTATCAACCCTAAAACTTCAAAATATATCCATACAAACAAGGGCATATACCAAGACAAGTGACAGCATGCAGAAAAACATTGTAATTATATGTATTGCAGACAAAATTTAATGTTTAAACTGCATTGTGAACAGAATATCTGAACCAAATCAGTGAGAAAAATACTAAAACAATGACAAAAGTAGAAAAATGAGCAAAGCTTATAAACTGGCTTTTCACAGACATGGAAATACAAATGGCCAAATGAATAAGTAAAGCTGTTCAACCATCCTGGAACTATTAAAATACAAATAAAACAACCAGCAGTTTTTTTGTTCTTCTCCAAATGGCTGTAAATTTTAATGATAAACTTTGAGTTTGTAGGGAGAAAGGAAAATGTCTATGATTGTCACTTAGGTGTATAAACTGATAGCGACTTTCTGGAGGATAATTTGACAATGGCTTTAAATTTTAAATGTGTGTATCTTTAAATCAAGCAATTTGCTTTCAGTAGGTTTTAGAGAAATGTGAACTAAAACAAGTATGTATCAACCGTTTCACGACAATGTTGTAATGCTGAAAAATAGTAATTCCCTAAGGATCCATCAAAAGGGAAATCATTAGATAAATAGAATATATCTTTGCAGTGGAATAAATTGTAACAAAAAAGAATGAAGAGGATCTACTTCTATGAACACGGATAGATCTCAAAACAGAGATATTAAAGGTAGATACATGCCATTCATTATTCAAGTTTTTACAAAAGGAAATTAAAAATAAGAATATATCAGATGAGTAGTAAAGTTTAAAGAAATATGTGTATATATACACACATATACATATATGTGTACATATACATATATGTGTATATATACATATATAGATGTATACATATATACAAGTATATACACATATACATCTATGTATAAATATATATACATCTCAGATCTGAGAAAATAACTGAGAAAAGAACTAGAACTTTTGAAAGAAAGGGGCCAATATTATTATTTGGCACTTTTATGAAAGGATATATATATATGTGTGTGTGTGTGTGTGTGTGTGTATATATATATATATATAGATATAATACTGAGAAAAGAACTAGAAATTTGGGGGAAAAGGGACCAATATTAGTATTATTTGGCTCTTTTATTATAAAAGGATGTATCATGTGTATGTAACGTTCAGAAAGACTTAAGGTTGATTGTCTGCAAATTAACTAAAAATCCAATGCAATATCAAACTTAATTCCCTTTCTTTTTAGAACTTGACAATTTATCATATAAGAAAAAAACTGAAATGTAGCCAATGCCTTTTTGTAATAGAGTAATGAGGGAAAAAATAATTAAGACAGTATGGTATTAGTATAGAAAAAGGCTGGTAGATTTAAGGAATAGAACAGGAAATCTGGAAACAGATACTTGCATATTAGTTGAGACCCTCTGATTACTAAGTCTAATTTGCCTAAGCAAAACAAAAAAGTATATCAAAGAAACAAATAGAAAACACAAAAACAATCCACATACACCCATGTTCATTATGGCATTATTCATAACAGCCAAAGGTTGAAAGCAACCCAAGTGCCCCTTGACAGATGAATGGATAAACAAAAAGTGGTGTAGACATACAATGAAATGTTATTCAACCTTGGAAAGGAGGGAACTTCTGACACATGCTACAACGTGAATAAACTTTGAAGACATTGTGCTAAACAAAATAGTCATAAAGGGACAAATATTGTATGAATCCAGTTATATGAGGTTATCTATAGCAGTCAAATTCATTGAGACAGAAAGTAGAATGGTGGCTGCCAGGGACTACAGGAGGAGGGAAACAGGAAATTATTGTTCAGTGGGGATGAAGTTTCGTTTTGGGAAGATGAAACAGTTCTTCTGGGATTACTGAATAACTGGAATCAAGATGGCCCACACAACCAGGTTTCTTTCCACTGCATTTTTCTGTATACTTGCTTTATTTACTTTTACTAGATACTGCATTTTCTCATTTAATAGAAAACACAGATGTCATATAGCCCCTGAGTTTTATACTACGTGGTCACCTGGTTCACAGCAAAGGTGCCGCTATAGCGTGTTTCAATAAAGGGTGCAGAATCAGTTGGATATCTAAATGGAGGAAATTTGAGTATACCATATAAAATTAAGATGGATTGTCAATCTAACCAAAAAAAAAAAAAGTAAAACAATAAAGCTTCTAGTAAAAAACAAAACCTTAGGTAGGCCAACATTTCTTAAGCAAGTCACAAAAGGTACTAATTATAAAGGAAAAGTTTGAGGAAACAGACTTCTTTAACATTAACAACTTGTTTATTAAAAGACATGATGAGGAGAAAAAATATTTCTAACTGTAAATATGAGACATTATATATATCAAGGAACACATACCCAGAAAAAAAAAAAAAAGAACTCTTACAAATAAATAAGAAAAAAAAAAAATTTAAAATAGGCAAAAGACTTGGAGAGGTGTTTCACAAAAGAGAATGTCCAAATTATTGATAATCATATGAAAAGGTGCTAAACTTCCCCAATAATCAGGAAAATACATTGAAAACCATGATGATATACCTTTACACAACCATCAGAATGACCAAATTTTTAAAAATAAGTAATACCAAGAATTGGCAAGAATATGCAAATGATACTACCCCACATTGCTGGCACAGTGATAAACGGGCACAATTCCTTTGGAAAACCGGCAGCATCTTTTATAGTTGAATGGACACCTATTCTATGAACTAGCAATTCCACTCTGAGTTAAATGTCCAACCGAAATGTGTACAGGTATATACCAAAACACGTGTGTAAGAATCATAATAGTGTTATTTGTAATAAACACCTAAAACAAACAAACAAAATGTCCACTAATGGTACAATGGATAATTTACAGTATATTCCTGCAGCAGACTACCAGGCAGATGAATGAACTATTGACACCTGCAACAACAGGGATGGTTATAACCATCTAATAATTGCAAAATGTTGAGTGAAAGACGTCAGACTATAAATGAGTACAAAACTAATCTATGGTGCTGTAAGTAGGACAGCACCTAACTTTGGGGTGGTAGAAGCAAATTAGGATAAGGTAGGAACCCAAGGGGGGCCCCCAGAATGACAGATATGATATATACACTGTGCCTTGACCTAAGTGTTGGATACACAACTGGTTTCACTTTATTGAGCCAATACCTATAATGTGCATGTACTTTTATATATATCCATGATGCTTCTATTGAAAAGTTTAATTTAAATGGTCTGGGAAAACAAATATTCTTTATTCCTTGATGATGGGAGTATAACTTGAGAGGACCCCTTTGGAGGGCAATTTGATATTTAACAACTGAATAATTTCATTTCTAGAAGTTTGTCGTGCGAACATATTCACTAGTAACAAACAAAATAAAGAGAATCATACATTTATAACATTTTGAAGCACTTGTTGTCATACATTCTTTCAGATATTTTACATGTATTAGTGTATTTATTAATTCCAATAAACCTATGAGACAGGTGATGACCTGTACAGAGAAGTAAATAGCAGATTACTTGCAATAATAAAAACTGGAAATCTTAATAATCCCCAATAATGAAATAAATTAATATTATCTCATTCATACAGTAAAATGAATAAAGTAAACCTATATTAAAACAGGTTAATAATTTAATAATAAAATTTAAAACACAGGGCTAAAATGATCATTTTAGAGCTCATTTTGTTTTAAATAATAAAGATAAACATACACACAGAAATAAACCTGCAAAACTACACGCTAAACTGCTAAGTCTAGTTATCTATGGGAGGTGAGATTGTGAGCAGGACATATTCTTTGTAGTTTATACATTTCAATATGAATGTTTTCTTGTGAGCAATGCATTATATTCATAATTAGGAATAAAATGTAAAGCTATTTCCCATTTTTTAAAAGAATAATGATAATGATATATCTTTATTTGTCGACTCTTCAGCTAAAACTCCAAACAATATGAAATAAATTGAAACAACTAGCTTATTTAAAAATAAATCCAGAAACATACTTTATATATTAAAATGAGATTAAATGGAATATATTTCAAAATGCCAGCAGATGTCCAACTCTTAAGAGTGATCTTTAAATCCATTTTATCTTAACACCAGCCAACATCAAAACAAGGTATGGCAATGAGTATTCTCTTTACAAGAAAACATAGTTTTCTTGACTCTTTGTTTTGGTGATACTGCATGGAAACTTTAATTCACGAGATTTGAAAGTAAACTTTGTAAAATGACACAAGTGTAAAATCCATTAGTGGCAACAGCATTTGCTAAATACTGACAACTGACTGTGTGATAGATTAAGTTGAGCTGCTTGGGCTATCTAATTAGAAAAATGAAGGTATATGGAAGAAAAATAAGAAGTCCTTAGCACCCAGGTCAATAGACTAACTTGTAACAGAACTCTTTTCAGCCTTATCTAACTAAAAAAGAATGTTCTGAAGAGTTGGAGTTTAAAATATGTCGGCCAAATTGCAAGACATAAACAGTGTATTTATATGCACACAAACAATTTAGGGAAATTCATGGCCAGGAGAAATGCATTTTAAATTGAAATGTTTAAAATCTCTTTTTCTCTTTCTCTTTTATATGGACTTTTAATTAAACAATTCTTCAAGAAGATAAATTGCAAACCCTCTAGTATTCATGCCTAAAAGTTCTGAAGACACTGGCAAGAAAGAGAAAAAAAAAGGAGAAGAAAAAAGAAAGAAACAAAAACAAACAGGGGACCTGAAAGAACTGTGAGCATTCAAGGCCTGGCATTAGATTTGGCAACAGGTGGATTTTCTTTGGAGCCTATTAATTTTGTAAGTCAAAGCCATTAAAATCCAACTTCCCTTTCAGGTCTGGAATAAGGCATAGACCTCTTGCTCCAGCTCTCCCTAGAGACTGCATTTTATCCAACGAGTCCCACCCCCTTCACTGGCTCATATTTTAAGTGCAAAATCTGCTGGCCAAGACCATTCATTTAGTCTTGCCACATACTGTGAGGAAGTCTATGTCAATGTTAATCTGGCCTTCATGGATGAGTATACATGCCCCTACCAAAGGCACAAACCTACAGTTTTCAGAAATGTCTCATGATACTTTTAAATCTCAGGAAAAAGTAAACCCTTTAAAAAGGGTTTAATACCCTTTTTCTTTACAACTCAGTTGCAAACAGATTGTCATTCATTTATAAGTTATTCACTCCTTTATTTTCAACTTACTGTTTAAGATGTCTGACACCAAGAATTCTTTGACCACACTGGATTGACCCCATCACATTTCCTTCATATGTAGATTCTCCTAGTTTTTCTCCTAAAGGATTGTTCCATACATTCTCCATTCTCCATTTTTCTTCTTAAACTTCTATTCATCCTATAATCTCCCCCATCAGTCCCATTAAAATGGGTGACTCTTTGAGCCTGTCTGATGTCAGCCCTTTTACTTTTGCCCCAGCTTTCATTCCCTCTGGCTCAAGTCTGTCTTCTGTCTCCTATACTGTCCATTCTTTTCCATTCCACCTGCTATTATTTAAAAGTAAACACCCTATTCTCTCCATCTTACTTCAAAGAGACTTCCCCTCACCTCTTCACAGAAGCTGCTTTAATTAAGAGCACTAAGAACCTCCACATTACCAAATCCAATGGTCATTCCTCAATCCTCATTTATTTGGTCAGTTGTCAATGTTTGACACAATCACTGCCCTCTCCTGGAAACATCTTTTCTCACTTTCAGTAGCCATAGGGCTACTTTTCTGATTTTCATCCTACCTGGTTTTCCCCTTCTCAGTGTCCTTTTCAGGTTCTATCACCTCTCCTAACTAGTAGTTCCCCACAACACAGTCCTTTTCAGGTTCTATCACCTCTCCTAACTAGTAGTTCCCCACAACACAGTCCTTGGTCTTCTCTGAGTTTGCTCACTCTCCAGTTAATCTCACCCAGACTCATGGCTTTAACTCTCATCTATTTGCTGAGCTCTCCCAGATTTATATTTTCAACCTGACCTCTTCTTTGACCTCTGAACTTAGATATCCAGCCATGCATTCAACACCTCCAGTGGGATATCTCATAGGCATCACAAATTTAACTGATATAAACTAAGCTCCTCCCCACCTTGTCAAGAACTGCACTTCCCATTGTCTTTTTCACTATAATAAATGACAATTCCATCTGTCTACTGGCTCAGACCAATAAATCCTAGAGTCTCCCTTTGATCCTCCTTCCATCACCTTTCCCCCGCCCTATTTTGAATCCATCAGAAAGCCTTAATGACTGTAGTTTCAAAATATATGCAGAATCTGACCAGTGTTTACTACCTCCACTGCTGATCCACACTACTATCACTTTCATTTGGATTGCAAAAAACACTTAACTGGTCTTTCTATTTCCACTATTGTTTCTTCACTCATTTTATTCTCAACACAGCTGAAAGACTGATCCTTTTAAAAGATGTCATGTCATGTCACTCCTCTGCTCAAATTGGCTACTTATGTCACTCAAAATCAATGGAAAAGTCCTTACAACATCTCAAGAGCTGCTTCTTTGTTCTGCCCCCTTCAACATCCAACTTTCCTCTCTTACTTCCTCTTTTACTATTTCACCCTTCCCTGACTCTGCTCCAGCCACACTGGGCTACTTGCTGTTTAATGAATAAGCCAGACTTACTCCCACTTCAGGGCCTTTGTACTCGCTATTACCTCTGCCAGGAGTACTCTTTATCTAAGATAGAAACATGGAAGGTGCCAGTGGCTTACAGCCAGGCGCAGTGGCTCATGCCTATAATCCCATCACTTTGGGAGGCTGAGATGGGCAGATTGCCTGAGGTCAGGAGTTTGAGACCAGCCTGGCTAACATGGTGAAACCCCATCTCCACAAAAAATGCAAAATTTAGCCAGGCATGGTGGCACACTCCTGCACTCCCAGCTACTCAGGAGGCTGAGGCAGGAGAATTGCTTGAACCTAGGAGACAGAGGTTGCAGTGAGCCAAGATCACACCATTGCACTCCAGCCTGTGTGCAATGGGTGACAGAACAAGACTCCACTCCATCACAAAAAAAAGTCTCACTACCTCACCTCCTTCCAATCTTCACTCAGTAAGACCACTCCTTACTTCAGTAACTCTCCTTCCTCCCCTTCTCAGCTTTTCTTTACGACATTTAACATTTATCATCACATTTGTTTTACAGTGTATGTACAATGTTAAGTTCTATGAAGACAGGAATATTTGTTCATTTTGTTCATTGCTGCATCCCCAGCACTTGAAATAGTCCCTGAGACACAGTAAATGCAGTCAGCTTGTAGCCAGGAAATGTGCTAGTTGCTAGATACAGTACTGTTTTACTCCTGTACCCACATTGTCTTGGTCCTTCTTCTGCTGCTATAATAGAATGCCACAGACTGGGTAATTTACCAAAAAAAGAAGTTTATTTCTCACAGTTCTGGAGGCTGAAAAGTCCAAGAGCATGGCAGTAGCATCTGGCAAAGTTCATCTCATAGAGCAAGGGTGAAAGGCAGAAGTGAGTACAAGAGACAGAGGAGATGGGGGCAGAAATCTCACCCTTTTATCAGAAATCCACTGCTGTGATAACTAACTCTCTCCTGAGATAATCACATGAATCCATTCATGAGGGCAGATTCTGCATAAGATTAACGCCTTTTAAAGATTCCACCTTCCAATACTGTTACATTGGCAATTCCATTTCAATATGACTTTTGAAGGGGATATTCATACCATTGCACAATCGTCATTTCTCTAAAGTCAAAAATTCCCACTCAGATATCTCTGAAAAAAAAATTTATTTCAGAAAACATACCAAGCAAAATCTTTATTATTACCACACTTATGTGCCAGACACATGCCAGGTTAACCCCTTGTTGCTGATACCTTCATAAATCTACCTGACAGCATAAAGCAGAGCATCTTTTCTTAAAAGTGTATTTCCTAATAAAACTCAGTAGAAGAAAACAAGTTCTCTGCCTGCCTACAATTAAGTCAAAGAAGTACTCTATAAACAAATTCAATAATGATGCCACTTTTTAAATTTTTCAGTGTGTGTAACTTGAATTTTTTCTGATTTTTGGCACCAGGATTCCTGTATTTTGTGAACTTGTTGGCAAAAAGTACATGCATGTCTTTTTTTAGAGAGAATTCATTAAATGCAATAGACTTGTCTAATAAACTTTTAAAATTTGAAGAAAAAATCATTTATAATAAAAGCAGAAGAAATTTAAGAGAACCAACAGCAAAGAATTATTTAATAAGCTACTTTTTAATTTTTCTCATTCTAGTCTCATCTCTTTAAATAAAGCACTGTTAAAGCTGTCTATTGTTGAAACAATAGGATTTGGCTGGTGGCTTCCAGACGACCTAGCAGCTGAAACAGCAATGTGTTCACCAAAGCTATTTTCTTCCACTTCTTCGATGCCTATGTCAACAATAGATGACACTGGCATTCTCTTTGCACTTGGGTGTGGCCATATGACTCGATCATCATGTGTGATTTTTGTCCTACGGTTCAGGCTGAAGCACTAAGAAACCTCTTATGTGATTCTCCCTGTTCATTCATTTTTTAGCTGAATGTAAAGGAAGCTTGAATCCCTGAGGGACCACCAGATAGATTGCTCACTGATCAGGAACCTCTACTTTGGATCTGGTATATCAGTAGAAAACATACTTTTAATGTGTTAGGCCATTAGGATTTGGGAGTTTATTACGGCAATCACTGTTACTTATTTTAAGTAAAATACTACTAGAAATTGGGCCCCCAGAAGTAACTGGTTCATAGTCTTGTCATAGCCATATCCTCCAGATGTCTGGCAGGAGCACAAGTAAAATAAACGTACTGCAGAGCATCAAGAAAAGCTGCCTTTCATCTGTTTCATGCGATGACTACCACAGCATGGCAGAAGTAAACTAAGGCTTCCCAGAACTAAGAAATGTTCTTAAATATAAGTTAAAATGATTTGGAATGCAGTTCAGTGAATAAGAACCTTTCTTTACTCTTTAAATCAAAGTTAAGCTTAATTTCTGCCCTCCGTCCTTTGCTCCCAATAGTAATGAATTTAATAAGAATTTCTGGACCTATTTTCCCCAATCAGAAAAATCTTCCAAAGAGTTCTCTAAACACTCCTACTGTACCATAATATATTTCCTCTTAAAACAGTAAAATAAATCTATTCATATATGTTTTTTGAATGTCTACTAGATCCAAAGCACTGAGATAATTCTATGGAGAAAGAAAAGCACAATATATGGTGCCTGCTTCTATTCCCAAGCTTAACTTTCCTAATTCAATCCCTCCTAATTCAAACAGTGTGTTTTTTGTTTGTTTGTTTTGTTTTGACAGAGTCTTGCTCTGTCATCCAGGCTGGAGTGCAGTAGCATGATCTTGGCTCACCACAACCTCTGCCCCTGGGTTCAAGTGATTCTCCTGCCTCAGCCTCCTGAGTAGCTGGGACTACAGGCATGTGCCAACACATCATGCTAATTTTTTGTATTTTTAGTAGAGACAGGATTTAACCATGTTAGCCAGATTGGTCTTGAACTCCTGACTTCGTGATCTGCCCGCCTTGGCCTCCCAAAGTGCTGGGCCACCAAGCCCAACCCAAACAGCATTTTTTTTTAAATTAGAACATAGGAACATACATGTCTATGATAACCAAGAAAAATGAGTTGGGATTATACCTGGAAGTAGGAGACTATAGATGGACAGAAATCAACAATGGAGAAGTGAGAAGAGAAGCAATGGGCTAATGAGGATGGGGAGGTAGGACCAGATTTTTTTTCTGGGTAGAGGTTTTCCCACAATTACATAGATATTGCTTAGCTCCATGGCTCCTGAACACTCCCATCTTGAAGTTTCTGGACAGATATTGCCTATGTTTGTGGCTGTGAATACATTCCAACCTAGGTGTTTCTTGGACTAAGGCTGAGTTTACAAAGACGAGGATTGTAGGAACAGGTCCCAGTGACAAGAGCAGCCCTGGACCAGAGCCTGGAGGTGGCCTGTATTAGAAAATGACCTAAAGTAATTCAGGCCCAAGTGTTCTTAGAAGACAGACATGGAGCCCGGCTTCTGAATATTTGCAATTCCCAATGGCACTAAACAGATAGAGGTTTGCATTCTTGTTCTGCCATTTGTGAGCTAGTGATGTATGTTATCTATACGTCACTTTGCTTCTCTGAATCTCCAGTTTCCTCACTTGTAAGATGGGAATGCTCACAGGACATATTCCATAGGGTTATCATAGGAATTGAGATGACATATGTAAAGGATTCAGCACAGTGTTTGGCACATAGTAAGCGTTTCACAAATGGTATTACTTAAACGCCTCATATGCATAATCTCCAAGATTCTAAGAGAAGATCTTTTAATTTCATCCATCCTTTCAACCAACCAGAAAATTTTTAAAACCACCACCACAACAACAAAAACACTCAATTATCTGAATGACCTAATTATGGACACATACGGAGAATGCTCTGAAAATATATATATGTATATATATATTTAAGACAGAGTCTTGCTCTTTCACCTAGGCTGGAGTGCAAAGGCATAATCTCGGCTCACTGCAACCTCCACTTCCTGGGTTCAAACGATTCTCTCACCTCAGCCTCCCGAGTAGCTGACACTATAGGTGAGCACCACCATGCCTGGCTAATTTTAATATTTTTAGTAGAGACAGGGTTTCACCATATTGGCCTAGTCTCGACCTCCTGACCTTAAGTGATTCACCCTCCTCGACCTCCCAAAGTGCTGGATTATAGGCATGAGCCACCATGCCAGGCCTAAAAATATTTTTTAATACAATAAGACAGGCTTTAAAGATTTAACAAAAGATCTTAATGAAGATTTCCCCAAACTTCAGTCTGTTTGAATGTTTGTCCCTTTCAAATCTCATGTTTAAATATGATTACCTGTGTTGGAGGTGAAGCCCAGTAAGAGATGATGGATTATGGGGGTGGATCCCTCACGAATGGTTTAGTTCCAAGGGGAACTCACCATCCCCTTGGTGAAGAGTGAGTTCTTTCTCTGGTAGTTCATGTGAAAGCTGTTTATTTTTAATGTGGCACCTCCCCCAACTCTCTCCAGCTCCTGCTCTCACCATGTGACATGACTGCTCCTCCACCTTCTAGATGCCCTTGCCAGAAGCAGATACCAGCACCATGCTTCCTCTACAGCCTGCAGGATCGTCAGCCAAAATAAATCACTTTTCTTTATAAATTATCCGGTCTCAGGTATTCCTTTATAGCAATGCAAGAACAAACTAACACACTAATTCACTGAAAGAACAGATTCTGGAGATGACCTTGGGTGGCCTAAAATAAGTTTCTTGAACAAAATATACATCATTTTTGCTAGAAATTTTTTATTAGTACACAATCAACTAAGAGACAATGTTAACTTTTCAGTTGCTGCAACATCAGGAAGTATTTGTGTGTGTGTGTGTGTGTGTGTGTGTGTGTGTGTGTGTGTACGCGCGCTGGGTTGGGACAGCCAGGGCACAGGGTTAGTGGGAGGGTGTGCTGGAGGACAGGAGCAATGACTAATTATCAATCAGCAGGGGAACACTACAGTATTTTACCAAGTCGATTGGCTGTTCTGGTGCCTACCAGTTGAATATCAGCCCTGCTTATCTTGCCACACATCCAACAAGGAATGGCTGATAGCAAAAGAAAGTGAATTTAGAATTCTTAGTGTTTACCTCTCATTTGCAACCTAGTGCTGACCTTCCCTTTCGCTCTTACTAGAGAATACTTACGTTAGAAAGCTTGTGAGGCAGAGTCTCATTGCTACAAAAGTACATGACTTTTAAAAAATTAGTAGAAGCTTAAAATACAGTTGGCTCTCAATTATTCATGTCCAAAACAGGGTCTGTGTGAGTTAAACACATCAGATAAGGCTGAAATAAAAGACTTTCTACATTCGGTAGGCACCCAGTTTTTCCTACACTGCTTAGGCAGACTGAGATCACTCAAAACACAGTTGCATTTTGCTGGATTCTAAATAAAAGCAAAAAAGATAGCCTTCTGTCAAACAAATCCCCTAAAACACATTAGCTATTTGACCTTGGATGAGATACTGGCATTCTCTGGTCTCATTTTCCTCCTTTGAACAGCAAGGGAGTGTGATTAAGCAGTTTCTGAAGTTCTTTCCAGATGCAATATTCTGACATTCTCTCTTGAAGCTGATATCCCCATGAGCAGTGACTCATAGAGACTTCCAAGATAGTCTAGCCAAACCTTATCCAATGCTAGAAGCCTCACTACAACATCTTATTGACCATCTCCATTGACATGAAATTTACACCTCCTAAGATAGTCCAACAAACTTCCAACAGCTATTTAAAATAGTAGGTTCTTCCTTAGACTAAGCTGAAATCTACCTGCATTAGACAGGGTTTTCCAGAAAAAGAAAATCAACAATATATATACATGAAAAACTGGCTCATGTGATTATGGAGGCTCAGAAATCTCAGTTTGCTATCTGCAAACTGAAAACTCAGGAAAGCCTGAGTGTAATTCTAGTCTGAGTGTTACAGGAAAGGGGTCCCAATCCAGACCCCAAGAGAGGGTTCTTGGATCTCGTGCAATAAAGAATTCAGTAAAGCAAGAGTAAAGTGAAGGCAAGTTTATTAGGAAAGTAAAGGAATAAAAGAATGGCTACTCCATAAACAGAGCAGCCCCGAGGACTGCTGGTTGCCCATTTTTATGGTTATTTCTTGATGATAAGCTAAACAAGGGGTGGATATTCATACCTCCCTTTTTTAAACTATGTAAGGTAACCTCCTTTTGTTGTCATAGCATTTGTAAACTGTCATGGCAGTGGTAGGAGTAGCAGTGAGGACCACCAGAGGTCACTCTTGTGGCCATCTTGGTTTTAGTGGGTTTTTGCTGGCTTCTTTACTGCAACCTATTTTATCAACAAGATCTTTATGACCTGTATCTTTGGCCTCCTAGTTTGTCCTGTGAGGTAGAATGCCTTAACTGTCTGGGAATGCAGCCCAGTAGGTCTCAGCCTCATTTTATCCAGCTCCTGTTCAAGATAGTTGCTCTGGTTCACACATCTCTGACATGAGACCAAAGAACTAAAAAGCCAGTAGAGCCAGTAGTGTAAATCCTAGTCCAAGAGCAGGAAGAGAGAAGATGTGATGTCCCAGCTGGAGCAAATGGGCAAGAAAAAAAAGAGCCAAATTCCCCCGCTCTTCTACCTTTTGTTCCTTTTTATTACACTCAGGCCCTCAGTGGATTGCACAATGCCCTCCCCAATCTACTTTACTGAGTCTACTTATTCACATGCTAATTTTACACAGAAACAGCCTCACAGACACACCCAGAAATAATGTTTAATCTGAGCGCTATGTGGCATAGTCAATTTGATACAAAAAAGATAACTATCTCTGAAATTTTTGCATATAGATCATGAAAACTGAATATTCAATGTGTAAACCAAAAATCAAACTCAAAGCTCCTCAGTCATCTGAATGGACTCCTGGTTTCAGCAAGGGCATTCTAATGTTAACCTGAAAAAACTGGTTTAAGCCATGATGGGAAGGTAGAGTCAGACATGCCTCATTATACACTCTCCCCTTTTGGAGTTACTGGTAGAACAGAGTCTTTAAGTCTGATAAGAAACATTTACAGTCTAGTCTCTCTGAAGCCTGCTATCTGGAGTCATCATCTGCATGGTAAAACCTTGGTCTTTACAACCCAGTATTGTAACCCAGGCATTCCTTTCTTTAAATAATAACTCTTTCAATCAATTGCTAATCAGATCTTTAAATCACCTATGGCCTGGAACCCCCGCCTCTTCAAGTTGCCCCAGCTTTCTGGACTGAACCAATATACCTCTTACATGCATTGATTGATGTCTCCTCTCTCCCGAAAATGTATAAAACCAAGCTGTGCCCCAACCATCTCGGGCACATGTGATTAGGACCTCCTGAAGCTGTGTCAGAGGTGTGTCCTTAACCTTGACCAAATAAACTTTCTAAATTGATTGAGACCTGTCTCAGATTAACTTTGCTTTACAAATGTAATTATGCCTCTCTATATAAGGACTATAATAGTGAATGTAATATTCTTCTTCTCAAGGATTAAAATAAAGTGTATAATGTAATTTAACTTTTGTATACTGGTACGGCTGAAGGACAAGAACTTCCTTTCTTGGAATGCTGCAGTATGAACTACATCCTGTACACATCTACTTTCTACTTTCTACACCGAGCTTCATTCCAACAAGCACAAGAACAATTGTTCAGATGTTCTGAAGCATACTCATGTTTATTACCTCCACGTTGTCATGCAGTTTGTGTAGACATGCTTTAAGAATAATTAAATAGGAGGAGGCAAGATGGCATCATAGAGGCGACTCAGGATTGCAGCTCTCAGTGAAGGCGCAGAGGCCGCTGCAGGTATACCCCAGACAAGCAGGGCCTGGAGTGGACCTCAGCACTCATACAGCAGAGGGGATAGACCATTAGAGGGAAAACTAAGTAACAGAAATACTTCATCATCAACAATCTCAGCATCCACACAGAGACCCAATTGAAAAATCAGCAACTACTAAGACGACAGGCAGATAAATCCATAAAGATGGGAAGAAACCAGCGCAAAAAGGAGGAAAGCACCCGAAACCAAAACACCTCACCTCCAAAAAAGGACCAAAACTCCTCACCAGCAAGGGAACAAAGCTGGATGGAGAATGAATGTGACGAAATGACGGAATCAGACTTCAGAAAGTGGATAATGAGAAACTTCAGTGAGCTAAAGGAACATGTACTAAACCAGTGCAAAGAAACTAAGAACCTTGAAAAAAGATTTGAAAAAAGATTCAAGGAATTGATAACAAGAATGGACAACTTAGAGAGGAATATGAATGAATTGAAGGAGCTGAAAAACACAACACGAGAACTTCGCGAAGCATGCACAAGTTTCAACAGCCGAATTGACCAAGCAGAAGAAAGAATATCAGAAGTTGAAGATCAACTCAATGAAATAAAATGAGAAACCAAGATAAAAAGAAAAAAGTACAAAAAGGAATGAACAAAATCTCCAAGAAATGTGGGACTATGTGAAGAGACCCAACCTACGTTTGATCGGTGTACCAGAATGTGATGAAGAGAATGAATCCAAGCTGGAAAACACTCTTCAGGATATTATCCAGGAAAATTTCCCCAACCTAGCAAGACAGGTCAATACTCAACTCCAGGAAATACAGAGAACACCACAAAGATACTCCGCAAGAAGAGCAACCCCAAGGCACATAATCGTCAGATTCACCACGGTTGAAACGAAGGAGAAAATACTAAGGGCAGCCAGAGAGAAAGGTCGGGTCACCCACAAAGGGAAGCCCATCAGACTCACAGCAGATCTCTCGGCAGAGACTCTACAAGCCAGAAGAGAGTGGGGGCCAATATTCACATCCTTAAAGAAAAGAGCTTTCAACCCAGAATTTCATATCCAGCCAAACTGAGCTTCATAAGTGAAGGAAAAATAAAATCCTTCACGAACAAGCAAGTACTCAGAGATTTTGTCACCACTAGGCCTGCTTTACAAGAGCTCCTGAAAGAGGCACTACACATAGAAAGAAACAACCAGTTCCAGCCATCCTAAAAGCATACCAAATGCTAAAGACCATCAACAAAATGAAGAATGTACATGAACCAATGGGCAAAACAGCCAGCTAGCATCAAAATGGCAGTATCAAATTCACACATAACAATATTAACCCTGAATGTAAATGGGCTAAATGCTCCAATCAAAAGACACAGACTGGCAAATTGGATAAAAAACCAAAACCCATCAGTGTGCTGTATCCAGGAAACCCACCTCACACGCAAAGATACACAAAGGCTCAAAATAAAAGGATGCAGGAAGATTTACCAAGCAAATGGAGAGCAAAAAAAAAAAAGCAGGAGTTGCAATTCTCATCTCTGACAAAATAGACTTTAAAGCAACAAAGATCAAAAGGGACAAAGAAGGTCATTACATAATGGTAAAAGGATCGACACAACAAGAAGAGCTAACGATTCTAAATATATATGGACCCAATGTAGGAGCACCCAGATATATAAGGCAAGTTCTTAATGACTTACAAAGAGACTTAGACTCCCACACAATAATAGTGGGAGACTTTAACACTCCACTGTCAATAGCAGACAGATCAACCAGACAGAAAATTAACAAGGATATCCAGGACTTGAACTCAGACCTGGAACAAGCAAACCTGATAGACATTTACAGAACTCTCCACCCCAAATCCACAGAATATACATTCTTCTCAGCACCACATCACACCTACTCCAAAATTGACCACATAATTGGAAGTAAAGCACTCCTCAGCAAATGCAAAACAATGGAAATCATAACAAACAGTCTCTCAGACCATAGTGCAATCAAGTTGGAACTCAGAATTCAGAAAATAACTCAGAACCGCACGGCTTCATGGAAACTGAACAACTGGCTCTTGAATGTTGATTGGATAAACAATGAAATGAAGGCAGAAATAAAGAAGTTCTTTGAAACCAACGAGACTGAAGACACATGTACCAGAATCTCTGGGACACATTTAAAGCAGTCTGTAGAGGAAAATATATAGCAATAAGTGCCCACATGAGAAGAGTGGAGAGATCCAAAATTGACACCCTATTGTCAAAATTGAAAGAGCTAGAGGAGCAAGATCAAAAAAGCTCAAAACCTAGCCGAAGACAAGAAATAACTAAGATCGGAGCAGAGCTGAAGGAGATAGAGACAAGAAAAACCCTTCAAAAAATCAATAAATCCAAGAGCTGGTTTTTCGAAAAGATCAGTAAAATAGACGGACCACTAGCCAGACTGATAAAAAAGAAAAGAGAGAACAACCAAATAGACGCAATAAAAAACGATAAAGGGGAAATCACCACAGATTCCACAGAAATTCAAACCATCATCAGAGAATACTACAAACAACTCTATGCACACAAACTAGTAAATCAGGAAGAAATGGATAAATTCCTGGACACCTGTGTCCTCCCAAGCCTAAACCAGGAGGAAGCCGAAACTATGAATAGACCAATAACAAGGTCAGAAGTTGAGGCAGCAATTAAGAGCCTACCACACAAAAAAAGTCCAGGTCCAGATGGGTTCACAGCTGAATTCTACCAGAAACACAAAGAGGATCTGGTACCATTCCTTCTGAAACTACTCCAAATAATCCAAAAAGAGGGAACCCTTCCCAAATCATTTTATGAGACCAACATCATCCTGATACCAAAACCTGGCAGAGACTCAACAAGAAAAGAAAACTTCAGGCCAATATCCATGATGAACATAGATGCAAAAATCTTCAATAAAATACTGGCAAATCGATTGCAACAGCACATTAAAAAACTTATCCATCATGATCAAGTAGGATTCATCCCGGGCATGCAAGGCTGGTTCAACATACGCAAGTCTATAAATGTAATTCACCACATAAACAGAAGCAAAAACAAAAACCACATGATTATCTCAATTGACCCAGAGAAGGCATTTGACAAAATTCAACAGCCCTTTATGCTAAAAACCCTCAATAAACTCGGTATTGATGGAACATATCTCAAAGTAATAAAAGCTATTTACGACAAACCAACAGCCAATATCATACTTAATGGGCAAAAACTGGAAGCATTCCCTTTGAAATCCGGCACTAGACAAGGATGCCCTCTCTCACCACTTCTATTCAACATAGTGCTGGAAGTTCTAGCCAGAGCAATCAGGCAAGAAAAAGAAATAAAGGGTATTCAAATAGGAAAGGTGGAAGCCAAATTGTCTCTACTTGCAGACGACATGATAGTATACCTAGAAGACCCCATCACCTCAGCCCAAAAGCTCCTGCAACTGATAAGCAACTTCAGCAAAGTCTCAGGATATAAAATCAATGTGCAAAAATCACAAGCATTCCTATACACCAATAACAGACTTAAAGAGAACCAAATTAAGAACGAACTGCCATTCACAATTGCTACAAAGAAAATAAAATACCTAGGAATACAACTCACAAGGAATGTAAGGGACCTCTTTAAGGAAAACTACAAACAACTGCTCAACGAAATACGAGAGGACACAAACAGATGGAGAAACATTCCATGTTCGTGGTTAGGAAGAATCAATATTGTGAAAATGGCTATACTGCCCAAAGTAATTTACACAATCAATGCTATCCCCATCAAACTACCATTGAATTTCTTCACAGAACTGGAAAAAAACACCATGAACTTCATATGGAACCAAAAAAGAGCCCGCATAGCCAAGTCAATTCTAAGCAAAAAGAACACAGCGGGAGGCATCACGCTACCAGACTTCAAACTATACTACAAGGCTACAGTAATCAAAACAGCATGGTACTGGTACCAAAATAGAGATATAGACCAATGGAACAGAACAGAAGCATCGGAGGCAACACAACATATCTACAACCATATTATCTTTGATAAACCAGACAAAAACAGGCAATGGGGAAAGGATTCCCTATTTAATAAATGGTGTTGGGAAAACTGGCTAGCCATGTGCAGAAAGCAGAAACTGGACCCCTTTCTGACACCTTACACTAAAATTAACTCCAAATGGATTAAAGACTTAAACGTAAGACCTGACACCATAAAAACCCTAGAAGAAAATCTAGGCAAAACCATTCAGGACATAGGAGTAGGCAAGGACTTCATGAACAAAACACCAAAAGCATTGGCAACAAAAGCCAAAATAGACAAATGGGACCTAATCAAACTCCACAGCTTCTGCACGGCAAAAGAAACAGTCACTAGAGTGAATCGGCAACCATCAGAATGGGAAAAAATCTTTGCAGTTTACACATCTGACAAAGGGCTGATATCCAGAATTTACAAAGAACTCAAACAGATTTACAGAAAAAAAAACAAACAAGCCCATTCAAAAATGGGCAAAGGATATGAACAGAAACTTTACAAAAGAAGACACACATGAGGCCAACAAACATATGAAAAAGTGCTCATCATCATTGGTCATTAGAGAGATGCAAATCAAAACCACATTGAGATATCATCTCACACCAAGTAGAATGGCGATCATTAAAAAATCTGGAGACAACAGATGCTGGAGAGGATGTGGAGAAATAGGAACACTCTTACACTGTTGGTGGGAGTGTAAATTAGTTCAACCATTGTGGAAGACAGTGTGGCGATTCCTCAGGGACCTAGAAATAGAAATTCCATTTGACCCAGCAATCCCATTACTGGGTATCTATCCAAAAGACTATAAATCGTTCTACTGTAAGGACACATGCACACGAATGTTCATTGCAGCACTGTTTACAATAGCAAAGACCTGGAACCAACCCAAATGCCCATCGATGATAGACTGGACTGGGAAAATGTGGCACATATACACCATGGAATATTATGCAGCAATCAAAAATGATGAGTTTGTGTCCTTTGTAAGGACATGGATGAATCTGGAGAACATCATTCTCAGCAAACTGACACAAGAACAGAAAAAGAAATACCGCATATACTCACTCATAGGTGGGTGAGAAAAATGAGAACACATGGACACAGAGAGGCGGTCTACTATACACTGGGGACTGTTGGGGGAAATGGGGGAGGGACAGCGGGTGGGGCTGGGGGGGATAGCCTGGGGATGAATACCAAGTGTGGGTGAAGGGGAGGAAGGCAGCAAAACACACTGCCATGTGTGTACCTATGCAACTATCTTGCACGTTCTGCACATGTACCCCAAAACCTATAATGCAATAAAAATTAAAAAAAAAAAAAAAAGAATAATTAAATAAAAGTTTTCTGATATATGTATATATTTATAAAGGGTAAGATTCTAATATTTAGATCATCAGATTTATTCAAACACAGCATTGTCACCAGACAGCGGTCCCGATCCATACCCCAAAAAGGGGTTCTTGGTTCTTACCCAAGAAAAAATTCAGGGCGAGTTCACAGTGCAAAGCAAAAGCAAGTTTATCAAGAAGGTAAAGTGGTGAAAAAACAACTACTCCATAGATAGAGTATGGCATTCCCAAAAGTAAGAGGAGAAACACTTCCACCCTAGGTATAATACTCATTTGTTTATAAGATGAAAAAAAAAAGATCATGGCAAGATGTGCTCCGCTACAAGGGTTTGTAATAAAGGATTAATTTTCTTAGTTACTATATTTTGCAAGAATCTATATTATTATCTTTAAAGCAAAATTAGGAATGCTTCTGTTCCCAAGACATCAAGATATCAGGACACTCCTAAGTATGGGTCGATTTAGTAAATGTTATCAATCTGTTCCCTTAATTGTAAACATACAGAGACTAGCAATATCTAAATTTCTGGGAATGCAGCCCAGCAAGTCTTCATTTTTCCCTGCCCCCACTCAAGATGGAGTTGCTCTGGTTCATATGCCTCTGACAGCATTACTAGCAGGGCTTAATAATATCTTTGAAATTTTATCACATTAAAAATGTGTGAGAGAGCTCTTAAAGGTTTTAAGCTAACAAATTCAGTTTGTTCAACTCTCTGAAAAATAACATATTCATTTTTGTTTGCTTTTATTTGCCATAGCTATAGACATCCAAGATACTCTACAAATGCTGGAATCCAAATACTTCTTCATTGTAATCATAATCACTTTTCTAAGCATGGAGATTTACCTAATTGCTTCTAAATTTTCAAATCAACATTAACTTATAGTCTCTTATAAAATCTGAAACACCTAAACAACTTAGTGAATATCTTGTTTCTAGGAATGTCCACAGACTGAGGATAGCCACATGCAGGATTAAGTATCACATTTTTTTTAGACTTTCATAAAGTGGGGAATTTCATTTGTACTTGATCTAAAACCATATCAAGAAGTTTAGATCTAAAACCATATCAAGAAGTTTAGAAGTATGTATGAATGCCTGACAGGTAAAAGGTGCTGCCCTAGGCAAAGTGACAAAATAAACTTTGCTGTGAATATTGTGCTTCAATTTTCTCATTTGCAAAAAGGAAGTAACACCACCAAACTGTGTAGACTCCAGAGAAGAAAAAGCATAAAAGAATATCAAAAATCCTAGAGAATATCACATAGGCATAAAGATGTTAGGATAGTTGCAATTACTGTTGCATCTGTATAAGTTTCCATTCTCATTTTAATATTAACCCAATTGTCTAAATCTCTTATTAAAAAAAAAAAAAAATCCAAGCTAGAATTTCCTTCAAGACAAACTTTCTCAAGACATTTTAGAATTTCCTGCTTATTTTACTGCTAGCCAAAAGCACTGCAAAAACAGCCACTCTTGTAATTCCTTCACACCTCTGTTTCCAATGCTGGCCAGACTCTCAAACACAAAAAAGATGTGTTAAGATAGTCAGGGGAAAAGTTCAGTGGATGCTACTGACCCTCTAAAACAAACTTTGGAACAAAAGTGATGGAAGTTATTTTTTGGTAGTCAGCTTGCAGTTCTTCCATCTACGACTAACGTGATAAACCTGCTCTAAGTTCTAGAATTTTGATGATTAAACATTCCAATTTCTCATCATGTTTTCCATATATTATATTTGTAACTTTTTTTTTTTTTTTGAGACAGAGTCTCACTCTGTCTCTAGGCACCAGGCTGGAGTGCAGTGGCGAGATCTCAGCTCACTGTAACCTCTGCCTCCCAGGTTTAAGCAATTCTCCTGCCTCAGAATCCTGAGTAGCTGGGGCTACAGGCACACACCACTACGCCCAGCTAATTTTTTGTATTTTTTTAGTAGAGATGGGGTTTCACCATGTTGGCCAGGATGGTCTCGATCTCTTGACCTCGTGATCCGCCTGCTTCGGCCTCCCAAAGTGCTGGCGTGAGCCACCATGCCTGGCCTATTGGTAATCTTAATATCCAGAGCTGAACTCCTTTATTGGACTAAGGCAATGAAACATGTAGGAGCATTCAAACCCTGTCACACTTGAAAACAAGTTCAAGGCTACATATATAATATTCAGTAATTTGATAATAAATTGTTTTATTTATATCCTTTAACACATACTGCAGTAAGAATACTCAGGAATGTATAGAAAGAAAATAAAGGTCATCATGTTTTTATGGGGAAACCTCAATGTCAAACGATTTCCCTTTAGTTTGCCTAACTCTTGGGAGTGGTTATGGACTTTAGGTCAGCTTTCTTCAGCGAAAGAAAGATCCAGAGCTATATAAAATAGACAAAGAGTAGAACAGGGAATAACACTAGGAAAAAATAATATTTTTATCGTGAAAAATTGCCACAAATGAAATGGAAACTAACAGGTATGTTAATTTTAGGGTGTTTTAATGACATCATTTTTTAAAAGACCATTAGAAGTCAGAGAGTTATTTAAAGGAAAAAGCTAGAAGAACTTAGGGGAACTAAAACCCCACAATTTCCAGGAAATACAAAGCATGTGTCTACCCTAATATAGCTTTCAGTGTATAATTAAAAGAAGAAAGATTTAATGCTTGTCTAGTCACGGTAGCCAGAACTCCTGTGTTTTTTGTTTTGTTTTTTTTTTTAACCTAAAAGAAGAAAAACAACAACAGTGAAATTAAAACCACCAAGTTCAATTCCATGGGCCAAATCCTAAAAATAGGTCAGACTCAGCTTTCTTATGGAAAGAAATACAAAGAAAGAAAGAAAAAAACAGAAGATCTGAACTGCTTTTCAAAGTCGTCTGAATTGAATGCCAAGTCCATGTGGTGGCCTGGTTTTTAGGGTCCTCTCGTGAGCTGCGTTGGGCTCTGTACAGCCACCAGAGACTGAGCACATGACATTGGGATGTGACAGAAGAAAAAGTTATTAAAAAGCATACATGCTTCGTTCTTTAGGCTATTGTTTAAACAGTTACCGAAAAATGTCATATCTGCATTTTAGAGTTTTCCAGGTAAGTTCTCCATAAGTTCACACAGAAAATGGTGGAATAAAAATATAACAGTTCATACTCTGCATTTTGAATATTGTTGCCAGTATGTTTTTCTTCATGTATATAACGACCGTGGTTTAAAAAATTAAAAGTTTATATCTGTGTACATCTGTATCCACACAGAACGATAAAATAAAAACACTTTAAGATTATAGTTCAGAACTTTTCTTCATTATCACTTCCTAATTCATAAATACCCTCTTTTGTTTTGAATATTCTCCAAGACAAGAGACTTACTTTGGAGTAGTTTTCAGTCATAATTTTCTTAATGATACATCTACCGAGATCAAGAGACGGGACTCAAATGCATGTCCTACATATGTTTACCTTCTAGATTCACCTTCAGCAATTAGATGATCAGGTGTAGATGCTTACTGAGTACAGGGCACATGTGTATATGCTTATTCTGTCATTTCAGATTGATCATCGAAATCAGTAGCTCAATAGGTCATTGAGCTCAATAAGCATCTACGCCTGTGCCGTGTGCCACATTGGACACTAAGATAAAAAAGAACATCAGCATGCATTAGTGAAAAGAGCTTAAAATAATTCACATGTCATGCTTAGCTCATTGCCTGACAAAGAATAAGCCCTGTTCGCTGCAGCAATGACGTCAATGCCAGCGAAGACCACTCTAAATACAAAGCATCCCCAAAATTCTGTTCTTTCAGTTTTCAAAAGCACATTGTGCTATTAATTCCTTTTTTAATAACAAGCTTTTTACCTACTGTTTATAGTGCAGGGCCAGGAAAAGAGGATTAGACAAATACACAAAAACCCACAACACAATGGGTAATGTGATTAGGGAGATATAAACAAAGAATTATGGTTGCTCAAAATAGAGTGTCGAAATAAGGAAAGACTGTCTTCTTAAGAGCTGATACCAGAACTGGGATTTGAAAGATGGGAAACAGCTCAACAAAGAGTTCAGCTACGTATTAACAGAATACAAGGATTCATCAAGGGATTTCGTTGTCAGGCCAGATAGTGGCCAGTTTTGAATGCTAGGCTAAGAACTTATTTTAGATTTTATTCACCAGCAACTATGGAACCACATTTAAAGAAGGGAGTAAAATATACATATACATACATATTTACAGGCATATATGAACGTATGTATGTTGGTAGGTATGCATATATTTATGTATCTCAAAGTACAAGACTACTGCAAAATGCTTTCTTCCTAGGTAGTTAATAATTTACTCTTGACATTGGATATAAAATCTCAGGTCTTTCTGGTTATTAAGCAATCATGAAGAGCACTCTCAGGAGATAACTGTCTGGCTGCAGAAGGCAAGCTAGAAAAACTAGGAGTGTACATGAGGTTCCACTAATGTTGGGTGCTGAGTCCCAGTCTGTGGTAGGTGGGAGCACAGGCCTGCAACGGGGCAGCTGGACAATGACCTGGACCCTGAAGCACCTGGAGGGGCTGTGGAAGCAGAAAGGTATCTTGTCCGCACCTTAAGACTTGGATGCTTCCTTTTCTACTTGTTGGTTTATTGGTTCCCTAGGACTGCTGTAATAAACTGGTTGGGTTAAAACAGCAGAAATTTAATCTCTCACAGTCCTAGAGGTCAGAGTCCAAAATCAACATGCTGGCAGGCCCATGTTCTGTCTGAAGGCTCTAGCAAGGAGTATCCTTTCTGCCTCTTTTAGCTTCTGCTGATCGTTGACAATACTTGGCATTCCTGGGCTTGTAGCTACACCACTCCAATCTCTGCCTCCCTCTTCACACGGCTTTCTCCCTGTGTGTGTCTGTGCCCCAATTTCCCCCTTCTTATGAACGTATCCATCATTAGATTAATCCAGTATGACCTCATCTTAGTTATATCTGCCAAAACTCTATTTGCCAGTAATGTCGCATTCGCAGGTTCTAGAACTTAGGACTTTGACATCTCTTTTCAGAGGACACAGTTCCATCCTAATAATTGATTCGTTGATCACTAAAGACAAAAATGCTGTGTCTCCCAGCATTCAAAAGCTATCTCTGGTTCAGTGTCTCTGGTCCTGTCCCTCCTGGCTCTGTGTATCCTCAGCTAACAGTGCCTAGGAGATATTAAGGATACACAGACCCACAAGAGAGCAAGATTCCAGGACATAAGAGTACAAAGCTCCACTAGTGCCTGAAAAAATGGACCTCCAGTCTCCCAATGCTCCTGACTTCCCCTCACTACAAACTGGTCAAGAGTTCAGTCTCAAGAAGGAAGGAAGCCATAGTCAGAAGTCATGATTTATCTGAAATGGTGGAAGCATTAGGACATCATGTAAAGCATCTGTCCTGCTTTACATTTTGTTTACCTCAGTCCCTCTGGAAGTTCTCCCGGGCACTTTTCAGACTCAGCCAAACAGTCCTCAGAAGCTTACGCAGGTGTGCAAAAGTGGGGGCTCTGAGAAGAGGAGGATGCTCTCCTGCAAGCAATGATGTGGTTACGCTCTTTGTCCTGAGGTAGCCAAATGAAATGCAGCAGAAAGGAGTGTTAGGACCATTAATGACCTGTGCAGAAATAGAAATGCTGGCCGGGCACGGTGGCTCATGCCTGTAATCCCAGCACTTTGAGAGGCCAAAATGCACAGATTATGAGGTCAGAAGATTGAGACCATCCTGGCCAACATGATGAAACCCCAAAGATGCAAAAGTTAGCTGGGCGTGGTGACAGGCCCCTGTAGTCCCAGCTACTCAGGAGGTTGAGGCAGGAAATTCACTTGAACCCTGGAGGCAGAGGTTGCAGTGAGCTGAGATCGTGCCAGTGCACTCCAGCCTGGGTGACAGAGTAAGACTCCATCTCAAAACAAAACAAGACAAAAAGAAAGCTGACAAATTTCTACGTTTTTCTTGTGTTTAATACAAAATCAATAAAAGAGCAACAGAAATTATAATTTTTTCTCTAAACTAAAAAGGAAAAATAAAGTCAGGTTTTCTAGAGGCTTTGAGTTGCCAGCTCAAAATCAGTTAGAATCTCAACATGTTAGACATGTGAGTAAAAGTATTACAGGTACTGAGTTTAACTCTATTCTCAGGACATGCTTACGTTCACATTGACTCAGGATAAGAATTAGTGACATCTAATGGAATTTATCAAAATTGTAGTATATTTTTGGTTTACTATCTTAGGTAAATAAATTATAATGAATTCTTTGTTAAGTAACTTGTAAATATTAGTTACTTCAAGTCTGCTTATCTTACTAAATTCTAAACTCCAGGAATATTGGGCCTCTATTTTATTTGCTTCTATGTCCCTAGAACAATGCGCATTATATAGTAGAGGTTCAATAAATGTTTTGGAAATGATTATAGGCCAAAAGCATCACAGAAGAAAAGTCTTACAAGGTTTAAGGGCCACACTTAACAGAGAAATGGAAAGGAAGATCCAGTGAGTCATTCTGCAGTCATGGACCATGTCATGAAATGAGTATGAATCACAATCAGCCCCCAGGAATACTGAGCTGGGAAATTGTTAGCCTTAAAGCTTGGCAGGCATGGAGTTGACTTGATCTGTATCCCACACAAAATTAAGGCCCCAAATTCAATGTCCAGCACTAATTTAAAACATTTAAGTGTCTAAAAAGTTGCTCATATCTTGAATTCAAGTCCAAAGTTTTATTTTTATCTTTATTTACCCAAAGTTTTTTTAAAAAAATAGTAAAAGCTGTACTCACATAGGTTTATAGAAAATTCTTAATTGTTAAAAAAAAAAACCTAATTAAACAAATTACGAGTTCACTGTACTACAGCCCAGCATTTGTATATGTTTTTGAAACATTTGCGTGATTTTATTTTTTAGTTTTGTAGTTTTCCAGTGCTTCCTGGCCTCCTCTGGGAATAGATTACTCCATCTTCTAATTCAGGGGTCTATGAAAATTATGGACATACTAATTTTTCTTCATTTTATTGATTAAAACTAGTAGACACCTAGATGTTTACTGTACTTTTTTTCTGTATGTTTAAAAATTTTCATAATAACATTTTGAGAAAAAAGGCTTTAAATTAGAAACAGTAGAACATGGGTTACTAATTACCATTGTCTGAATAGATAGCAAGTACTTACTTAACATGTTTGGATATTAATAAAATTACTATATTGAGATATACATATGTATGTACTTTTACAACTTTGGAGCAAATAATTTCTCTGAGCCTTCTGCAACAAAAGAATCTGTCATGCACCAGGAGGCACTGGGTTGTAACAGATGATTTCTCCATGTCATTTCCTGATTAGTACGAATAGACACATCTGGAGTACAAAACTCTGCCTTAAATCACTCACCCATGTACACATATATGTATGTGTACATGTGTGTGTACATATGTGTGTGTGTATGTTGAACCATGGGAATTTGCTACTTTTGTAGTCACAAACTACAGAATATCAGCAATTTCCTGTGTTCCAACCTAATAGGTACAGAGGCCCAATCTTCATTAAATTTAGAAATTAGTAAGGTAAACAGGCTTGAAGTAAATAATTGTTACAACTTACTAAACAAAGAATTCACTCCAGTTCAAAAAGCATATTACAATTTTGATAAATTCCATCAGCTGTCACTAGTTCTTATCCTGGGTCAATGGGAAAATAAACATGTACTGTGAATAGAGTTAAACTTGTTATCTGTAATAAGTAACACTCTCACTCATATGTCTAACATGTTGAGATTCTGTAATTCAGATTAGAGATTCTATAATACAACTCAGACCAGATCTTTCTATTTATTTGACACTTACTTGGCATCCACTTTGTGCCAGGTACCATCTCCATTTTTGGAGATATAAAGAGGGATAGTCTTTGCACTAGACAACATATAATGTACTCTCTCTCTCTTCCAAGGTGTACAGTCTAACAGCAATGTTTATCATGTGCCAAGAAAACAGAGAGGATGGACCATTAACTCTGACTAAGTGACTACAGGGAGCTTTACTGAAGATGTGACAGGAATCTGCCAGGAGAAAAAGGAAAGGTGATTGGGGCCCCAAGGCATCCCCGTGCCATAGCATGTAGATATGAAAGGACTTGGCTAGTCCTTTTTCAAAATCCTAGCACTTTTGAAGACTGGGACAGGCAGATCACTTGAGGTCAGGAGTTCAAGGCCAGCCTGGCCAACATGGTGTAACCCTGTCTCTATTAAAAATACAAAAAAATTAGCCAGGCGTGGTGGCATGCACCTGTAATTCCAGCTACTTGGGAGAATGAGGCAGGAGAATCACTTAAACCCGGGAGACAGAGGTTGCAGTGAGCTGACAGTGCACCACTGCACTTCATCCTGGAAGACAGAGTGAGACTCCATCTCAAACAAAAAAAGAAAAGAAAAGAAAAAGAAAGAAAGGACTCTTTCTGTCAGGGAATAATGAGAAGTGCAGGGTGAGAAGCAGGTGTTACTATGGTTTACTGAGTTGTCAGCTCAGAATCACTTAGAATCTCAACATGTTAGACATATGAGTGACAGTATTACAGGTACCAAGTTTAACTCCATTCTCAGGGCATGTCTATGTTCCGATTGACCCAGGATAAGAACTAGTGACAGCCAATGGAACTTATCAAAATTGTAATGTATTTTTCATTTATTACCTTAGGTAAATAAATTACGATGAATTCTTTGTTTAGTAATTTATAAAAATTGTTTACTTCAAGACTGTTTACCTTACTAATTTCTAAACTCCAGAAAGACTGGGCCTCTATTTAATTTGCTTCTACATCCCTAGTACAATAGGAAGTAGATTAGGAACTGAGGCAGCAGGTATAGATTGGGTGATATTCTGGAGGCCATGTCAAGGAGTTTAAGATTTTATTTATAACATTATTTATAAAGTGATAAACACTTTTGGTTTTCAAAAAGTTTGGTTTTAGATAGACAACTGTTTCTGGTGATGATGTGGAAGAAAACAGGAAGATGTAGGCCTCCACTTGACCAGATAGGACATTGTTACAATAGTCCAAATAAATGGCAGTAGAAGGGTGGAAAAGAGTGGCTGGATTCAGAGATATTTCTGCCATGGAATTGACAGAATCTGGTAACAATACCAAATATGTCTTTCAACAAATTTGGGGATTTTTAGGTGATTATTTCCTTTTTCTGACTCATTTTCTTCTCATTTCCTCTTCACACTCCACTTATATCCATGTTAGATCTTCTGATATTGTCCAACGAGTAACAGAGTTTCTGTTCCTTTTTAATTACCTTTTCCCTTTATTATTTAGAATAAAGAATTGCTATTATCTGCCTTCAAGTTCACTAGAGCTTTTCTCTGCCATTCTCAATCTGCTAAGCCCATGTAGTTATTTTCTTCCTTTCCGATATTATACTTCTCCATTCTATAATTTCTGTTTGGTTCTTTTAGAACTTCTGTTTCTATGTTGAGAGTCCCTCTACCAATTTATTGTGATTATATTGCTCTTTATATTTTTATATGGTTATAACAGCTGCTTTAGAATCTTATCTGCTAATTCCAATTTCTTAGAATCTCTATCGATGATCTTTTCTCTTAAATATGGCTATCACTTGCCTGTTTTCTTCATATAGTAATTTTATATTTTCCACCCCGAATCCTGTAGGTACTGCTATATTTCACTGAAGAATTTGATGTTTTGCTTGTTTGTTTTAGCAGGAAGAAAACTTGGCAAATGCAAACTCCAAACTCTTGTTTTTCTTTGGTGGCCAGCAGCTGAAATCTCTGTTCAATTCCCTTAACTTTAGGTAGCTACTACCTACCACACATGCATATTTCAGAGGTCAACCAGATGTCTGGACAGAGTTAACACGCAGAATTTTGGACTCTTCCTCTGCATCCTTCTCCTTTCAGAGATATTTACCTTCATTGTTCAGTCACTATGGTAGCCCTGAGTACAGTGCTGACTGGAGCCTGTACTCCAGGCTCTTAGGTGAGAAGCACTAAATAGATTAAACTCACCTAGTGCTGTTTTCTTCTTCCAAACATCAATGTTTGTCCAGTTCATGCTTGTTTTTGTTTCCTTCAGTAGCTTCAGAGAGTTGTTTTATATACATATATAAAATTACATACACACATTGAGATACATACACACTATGTGTCTAATAATGTGTATATTGTTTGTGTGTATGTGTATATAATTGATATCACTGGGATGACTGGGCTGATAGGAGTTATTCTTCCACTACTAGAGGGAGAACCCATGCTGTTTAGAAAGTAATTAGAAAACAACCTATAAATAATAAGATCCTGAGATAAAAATAAAATATATTAAGAGGGGCCCAAAGTGGCTCCGGCCGGATGTCGTGGCGCTTGCGAAGGTGAGGCCAAGAGTTCAAGGCCAACCAACTTCAGCAACCTTACAAGCTCTCAATGATTGGCAAAACAAATATATATATATATATATATATATATACACACATATATATATATATACACATATATATATATACATATATATATATATAAAGAAAAAATAATCCCGTAGAAAAATGAGCAAATATTTTATCAAGGGAAAAGAGAAATAGTAAGTATATAAAAAGATGATCAACTTGACAATAGCCAAGTAATTATTATAACAATAAGTCATATTTAATTATTATAACAATGATAAGTCATATTATGCCCATCTTGACAAAATTAAGACAAATAAAATCAATATTTAAATCAATTGGAATTCCTATAAACTGCTTGTGATCATATAAAACTGTACATAGAAAAATAACAATATTATCTTAAGAAGTTAATAATTTGCCTACACTATGACCCAGCAATTTTATCATGACATATATACAACAAAGAAAACCTCTTTATTTGTGCACCAGGAGAAATGTCCAGAATTTTCAGGGAAGTGCATTTTTAGATAACAAAAAAATCTGGAAAATGAAATGTCCATTTACAAAATAATGGAAAAAGATTGACATTTTCACAAAAGTTAATATACAGCAATGAGGATGAATTACTTTCAACTACAGACACTAATATGTATTATCTTAAAAACAATATTAGAATAAAAAACTAAATACTGTATTATTTACATTTACATGGCTATGTGGTAAAACTATTTTCTAAAGTTAACAATAAATGAAAATTCAGCATAGACATTACAGCTAGAGGAAAAAGGGAATAGATGGGTAAGAATAAAAAGATATTAGTATTTTTCTAATTTTCTTTTTGAGACAGTATTTTGCTCTTGTCACCCAAGCTGGAGTACAGAGGTGTGATCTCTGCTCATTGCAATCTCTGCCTCCTAGGTTCAAGCAATTCTCATGCCTCCCGAATAGCTGGGATTACAGGCACCTGCCATCACGCCCAGCTAATTTTCGTATTTTTGATAGAGATGGGGATTTCACCATGTTGGCCAGGCTGGTCTCAAACTCCTGACTTCAGGTGATCCACCCACCTCAGCCTTCCAAAGTGCTGGGATTACAGGCATGAGCGACCTTGCCTGGCCATATTTTCTAATTCTTAAGGAGGTTATGGATTTTCAAATGTTCTAGAGTTTGAGACCAGCCTGGCCAACATGGTGAAACACCATATCTACGAAAAATACAAAAAATTAGCTGGGCATGGTGGTGGATAGACACCTGTAATCCCAGCTGCTGGGGAGGCTGAGGCAGGAAAATCATTTAAAGCTGGGAAGCAGAGGTTGCAGTGACCCAAGATCGTGCCACTGCACTCCAGCCTGGGCAACAAGAGCAAAACTCCATATCAAAAAAAAAAAAAAATATATATATACACACACACACACACACACACACACACACACACATATATGCACATATATGTAATAAATTATTAATGTTTACTTATAGTTTTTTGTATATATAAAATAATGCATTAAAATGTAAAAGAGGCAGAAAATGTGGGAAGCTTAGAAAAAGATGGCTAATAGTCTAGTAGCAGAAATGATATCTTACTGCCATGTTTTCTGTGGTGGTACATTTATGTGGCTAAACATATTTTTTGTCAATCCTAACTAGTATGGCATTTAAGTAATTAAGCAATCAAATGTCTTTTAGAATTAGTATATTTTGGAGCAATAAGGCTTTCAAGAGTCAGACTTGTGTTAAAAATGATGTTCTTAGTCTTCATAAGCTAATAATTTGTATAAAACATATTTTTGATGAAATAATTCTGACCTCAATTTTATGTACAGATATCCTCACACTTACAACTTAGTTTTCTAGTGATTATTTAAATGGATCTTCCTTTTGCTTTACAAACTAGTTGGATGGTACTGCACACCAAGTAACTGTTGTCACTGAAACAGAAAAGGTTCAAATATTCTCATGTAAGTTTTAAATCTCCTTCCCCAATATGTTGTCTAACCAGAAACGTGCTTTTTCTTTTCAAAATATGAGTTATTTCAATATAAACAAACACTTCAGAAGGAAAATTATGTATAGTTAATGCTGGGTATAAAAAATATTCTAAAATTCTATGGACTTCTGAATATCAGATGTTGACCAAAAGCTATTTGGGATCATATTGTAGATTTCCCAAAAAAAGTCACTGAGCCTTTTGCTAGCAATGTTATAGAGTTCATCTTGAAAGCACCTGGGAGTATTTAGGAAAATAGTCACAATCTGGAATGTAATTAAATTCTTAGTCATTAGGATAAAGAACATACCAGACGACAATAAATATGTCAGATTTTCCTAGACCAAGAACAGAAAGTAAATTGTAAATCCATAAATATTTCCAGGGAACAAAAAAAAATTCATTTGTTTCTTCCACTTGTGAAGTATATTTAAGTTCTAGCGGGTCACCTTCTCTAATCTGATGATACTGGAACATTCAAAAATAAAAGTATAAAGTGATTAAGAACTTGTACAATGCTTATGTGGAGTACAGCTGAGATGCCTCCTATTCAAGTGTGGTGTGCATACCAGCTGGGAGCTTGGTAAAAATGCAGAAGCCTGGGCCCACTCAGAGTCTTTATTTAATTCCAAAAAACCCTCAGGTGACTCATGTGCACATTAAACTGAGGAATCAGCATTATAGATTAAATTTATTTCAAGTAAGAATACATTACATAAAAATCATTTGCTCTTGTTCAGGTCAGAAAATTCCACAGAAATTCACATGGATGATGAGGCAAGCCTAGACTAGAGAAATGTTGCTATTTTCTTTTACTCTCTATTCTAAGAACAGCAAAACACTCTATTATTAGATCTCCTTTTCTGGATATTGTTTTTGTAAACTGAGAAAGGCAGGTGTTTCCCTTAGGTTGAAGGACATATACAAGATCTTCAAGGGCAAATACCAAGCTGGAATTACTGTTCTGTAAAAAAATTTTCCTGTTTTCTTTTTAATAAAAAGAGAAAAAATGAAAAAAAAAATCCCAATGGATATTAATCTTTTAATTTATGGAGATTGACCTAAAAAGAATTGGAAACAGTTAAGATATTGCCGTTAAAGTTTACGAATAACACAAAATTAAAAGTTTTGAAAGATACTTAGAAACTAGCCTTTTCCTTATTCCCCAGATGTAATCCATCAGCAAGCCCTGCCAGTTTTTTGTTTTTTGTTTGTTTGTTTGTTTTGTTTTGTTTTTTTGAAACGGAGTTTCGCTCTTGTTACCCAGGCTGTAGTGCAATGGCGTGATCTCGGCTCACCGCAACCTCCGCCTCCTGGGTTCAGGCAATTCTCCTGCCTCAGCCTCCTGAGTAGCTGGGATTACAGGCATGCGCCACCATGCCCAGCTAATTTTTTGTATCTTTAGTAGAGACGGGGTTTCACCATGTTGACCGGGATGGTCTTGATATCTTGACCTCGTGATCCAGCCACCTCGGCCTCCCAAAGTGCTGGGATTACAGGCTTGAGCCACCGCGCCCGGCCGCCCTGCCTGTTTTTTAATAGCTCCATTTGATTTAATCGCTCCAATGATTTCCATTTTCCCTGAAACCCCTCTTGCCCAAATCAGCTTCATCTCTCTTGTGTACCAGAGCTTCAGCCTCCTCACTGGTCTCCCTGCATCCTCTCATGGTAAAAAAATATTCAATCGGAATACAAAGTAAATTCCTTAATCCGATAAAATACATTTTTAAAAAATCTACAGTGAGCTGAGTACAGTGGCTTGCACCTGTAATCCCAGCCACTTAGGAGGCTGAAGCATGAGGGTCACTTGAGCCAAGGAGCTCAAGGTTGCACTGAGCTATGTTCATGCCATGGCACTCCAGTTTGGGAGACAAAGCAAGACCATGTCTCTAAAAATAAACCAAAAGACAAAAAACAACCAAACCAAAAAAAAAAACCTATAGTAAACATCATAATTAATTTTTGGTGAAATAGAAAGAACCCCCACTGTGTCTTGAATGTAAAAGACACACAAAAACAGTTTTTGTTAAACTGACAAGCCAAATCAGAGAGCTGAGAAGTCACAATAGAGCTCTTGTAACATAAATAGTTGATAGTTGATATATACAGGGTGATGACTAATTTAATGTGTGTTTCAAAAATGATTATTGCATTAGTTCATTAAAAACACCCCAGAATTATAATAATTCTCCCTAAGAATCAGAGTGTTCCAAATTTTGTTCATTTAAATTTGCCCAGTAAATTAAAAGGCAAAATTTAAGGCAGGGTGATAACAGCGATGGAGACTTGTAATTTGCATATTTGTATTCTTTTTTCCTTTCTCTTGAATTTCTACTCTTAGACACACCTCACTAAGAATTTAATTCTATACTCCTAGTTGTATTGTATATTGTACTACCTCTTTTTTTTTTTTCGCTTGTTTCCTTTTACATTACAAGTTGATAGTGGAATTAACCTCTGAATAAATAAGTAAAATATCAGATAAAAAGTGGTTAAGAAAGGATCCAACTAATAAGGTCATTCTTTTTAAAGCCTCAATTTGTCTTATTTTAAGAAAAAATACCTAAATAATACCAAATCCTAAAAGACATTGTTCTTTGCTATATAAAAATGTTATTTCTTTTTTAGAAGAAAATAAAAGGCTCTCTCGAAATGTAGATATTTAAATAGCAGCCAAAAATTCCTTTTAGGCTTTACTTTGGTGGATATAGCGGAAGGAACAGAGATTATCTGTGAACAAAAATGACTTTCTAAAGTAATATAACAGTTGGCTGTTAACATAGGATGTTATCCACCTATATTAAAGTTCTGGGTTATTTAAATTATAATGAGCATTTTTCTGCAACTTAAACTTTATAATCTACATGACAAGTAGAAATGAACGTAATAATAATGCAAAATAATAATTTAGCATTATTAAATCATATTCTAAAGTACAGCAAGATTTTGTGCACATTCTGCTAACCTTTAAAATGACTTTTCTTTTTTTTTCTATCAGGATGATTCTCAAAGCACAAAAAAGAATAACTAAGCTACGAGCTTTTTAGGGGAAGAAACTGTGTTAGTCAACTGGCACCATAATTGTCACTCAAAAGATTTGTCCAGTAAATGAATCAGCTTTAATTTTATTTTAAAATAGAAACACTAAAACATGATTGTTGCAAGATGAAATTATCTTAGATAATAATTACTACTAAAATATATTTCCAAATTGCCTGATAAAAATAAATAAAACATCCAGGCTAAGGCAGGAGTATCTCTTAAGCCCAGGAGCTTGAGTCCAGCCTGGGAAACATATCTAGACACCCCCATCTGTAAAATAATAAATAAATAAATAAATAATAAGTAAAACATCAGATGGTGGCACTAATTGTTGAAAACTTACCCTGGTTTAGTCACTCTACATTTGTTACTTTATTTAATCCTTACAAAATGCCCAGCAAGTCAGATACTACTAGTATCTAAATTTTACAGTTGAGAAAGAATGGAGGCTGAGTGACATGACTTGCCTAAGTCACTCAGCTACTAAATGACAGGGTAAGACTTTGAACTCAATCTGTCTCCAAGATTATTCTTTTAACCAATATGCTCTTCTTGGCCCCGGGCATGGTGGCTCACACCTGTAATCCCAGCACTTTGGGAGGCTGAGGCAGGCAGATCACAAGATCAGGCATTTGAGACCAGCCTGGCCAATGCGGTGAATCCCTGTCTCTATTAAAATACAAAAATTAGCCAGACCTGGTGGCAGGTGCCTGTAATCCCAGCTACTCAGGAAGCTGAGGCAGGAGAATTGCTTGAACCCAGGAGGTGGAGGTTGCAGTTAGCCGAGATCAAGCCATTGCACTCAGCCTGGGCAACGGAGTCGTTTCAAAAAAAAAAAAAAGAAAGAAAGAAAAGACAAAGAAAAACAATATGCTCTTCTATCTTCAGTTTTTTTTAAAGTACTTTTCATTTACTGTGTGTAGTCTTTGAAAACCAGTAAGAGAAAAAAACCAGTAGACAGACTCCTGCTTCCTAAAAGGAGATACTAGACATAATGAAAGTGCTGGTAATGGCACATATTTGGAGCCAAGATGGTGGTTTTCAATAAAACTGAGAAAGGGTGGATTGCTTTCCCACAGAAATTGTGGAAAATACATGCTATCCAACCTTAGAAATGTAAAATTGTTCATGTTTTTGATCTTAGGACCAAAGGAAAAACTACAAATTCCACTGTTTGGAACATTTAATGGAAGAGTTTTAAAGGAAATCATTATTATAATCACGGTACCCACCAGCCTGTGAGAATCCAAGCTCTGTCAACATTTTCTTTATAAATTCACTGTTAGGACTTTCTAACTCATCAAGTATTATTCAGCTCAAACTAAAAAATCTGAAATGTAAGATCTTAAATTGTGAGTGATATTATTCCAAGAATTAAGGAGGAAAATGGATATCATGTGATTCAGACACAATAGAAAAATGTTTGGCTTGTGCAGCATTTTAACAGGTATTAGCTGTCTGTTACTTTGTTTTTCTTGCTTTGGAGAAAGTTTTTGGGGTGTGGAAGTGACTTGGAATGAAAGGTTGTACTGTCAACTAACTATAAGCAACATTTTAAAAGTTAACGTGTTACGTACAGTTTGATGAACTCTTGGAAAAGAAACCTAGATGTTGTCTTCACTTTCTGAGTCTGCACAAGGGCTTGGAATCTCATAAAGAGAGATTACTTTTAAGAATTCTGGCACTTTGCTTTTAGTCTAAATCATAAAAAAGTGAAAGAACAGCCATTTCTAATCTTGCCCAGTACATTCCAGCTAAATGGAAGCAAGAAGACATGGAATAAAAAGAACTATTCAGTCATTTCAGAACTTCATCAAATATTGAGTTAAATAACTTTTCCAATAAGGGTTAAAGCCTAAGGGCTCTGATTCCTCTGAATATACTTCCCTTATCCCTATATTTTATACTCCTTGATATTACTTTCTTTTATCTTCCTTATTTCAGATTACTTGCTTTTAATACAAAAATTAAGGGTTAAAAAAATAAGTGTAACAAATCTTATCTTCTGAAGGCAAGTAAACTCAATTTACTTAACAACTCAGTCTGGAATTATAGTTATTTCACCACTTATCATGCTTGAAAACCATAAATGGAGTGTAGGATCACATTAGATAGCCAAATCAGAAGAGAACAAATGAAATAGTGTAATCCATTCAGTTCACTATGGCCAATCTACGTAGACACAAAATATGAAAGAGAACAAAAAAGATTAAGTTCCTCACTGATTTTGGAAAATAACACAACAAATTGCTCAAGGCTATTCTACTTGCCTCAAATACAATTACTGTTATCTGGCTTCTCTGGCTAATGCAGCCAATTAGATTTTTAACTTGATGGATCTAAAAAGTACATATAGTCTACATGAAGATCTAAGTTTAAATTCCCGCTATCTCCTAGAATTACTAGAAGTCAGTTGAATCATTTTCAGAAAGCAGTGTAATTTAGATTTATTTTTTGGTAGGTCCTAATATTCCCTACCAAAAGCATCATCAGACTATTTCACCTAACCCAGAATTTCTGCTTCTGGATTTATTTTACATGGTAAATCTCTTCATCAAACACTCATTTAGTGAGTAAAGCCTTATGATAATACACTTGCTATGGTTTGAATGTTTGACCCTTCTGATACTCATCTTGAAACCTAATCCCCAATGTGACAGTATTAAAGGTGGGCCCTTCAATAAGATATTGGCAGAGCTCTCACAAATAGAGTGATCTATTCATGAACTAATGGATTAATGAGTTAGTAGATTAACAAGTTATCATGGGAGTGAGACCAGTTCCTTTATTAGAAGAAGAAAAATCTGAGCTAGCACACTCGGTCCCTTTGCCGTGATACCCTGTGCTAGCTCAGGATTCTGCAGCAAAAAGAACCTAACCAGATGTAGTCCCTTGACTTTAGACTTCTCAGCCTCCACAACTGTAAGAAATACATTCATTTTCTTTTTAAAATACCCAGTTTCAGATATTCTGTAATAAACAACAGAAAATGGACTAAGAAAAGACCCATTTTAAATAAACTATCTAATAAATAAGCAAAGTCCTGAAACTATGAAAATCATGGCTCTTTCCGCTATTAGGCATTATTTCATATGATTCACACAGTTTTATGCATCTGTTTTTGGCTACAAGTTTATCCTAATATTAAGTAAAAATGGTTTAAAAGTCAACTGATTCATGTGTCAGCATAATGTAAATATGGCTGACAACTTATAAGTACGAATTGTGCTAAAATTCTGAAGTTAGAAGGTTTACTGTAAGTAAGAAGCCAAAAGTTCAGACATTCAACCAAAGTTGATCCAAACCTCTTGGGTTGGAAATATTACAAAAACGGGCTTTTCCACAAAATGGCCTGTATTTCCTGTTTTTGCTAAGCTGGAAATGCAACAGAAACAATACTTCTTATGACATGTCATTGCTTCTACTTTTGGTCTGAAAATACCATGCAAAGACTGTGAGTGTGATGAATCAAAAGAATAAAAGTTGAGTGGAGAGATGTTCTGGGCTAAGAAAGAGAGTTAATGGGAACAAAATTTCCTAACTTGACCACCAGTTAACCATAGCTTGGACGCCCAATGTGCTGTGAGTCACTAGCAACTGGCTCCAAAATAACACAAGAATATCTTGGGCTAGCTCATTACTGGAGTAAATTGTTAAACATATTTCCAGAAACAAATTCAGCAGAAGTAGTTACTTCATGGATAAAATGGTACTCGTGTAAATTGCTTTTTACAGAATAATCTGGAAATGAGATAGCACAAACAACTTGCTAGGCAATCTGACAATGCTATTCATCAACTTCACATAGAAATTTTAGGAAAAAATCACAGCTACCATCAACAGGGTCAATAATAATAACACTCCATGGGCAGAGTGTGGAATTGTTAAAAACAAAAAAACATTGAATTGTCAAAAGTTAAGTCTCAAAAGTTTTATAGATTGTGAATATAGGGGCATATTTTGCATCTTCCAAATGGCCACTTAAGGCTCCCTCTAACTTAATTTCCTAGAATAGAGTCTTTAAAGCTTCTTACTTCATTAACTAAAACCACTAATGCTTAATCATTTGGTTAATATATTTATAGAATCTCTACAATATTGATTGTACATATGCAAATAATAAACCAAGTTTTGGATCTACTGCTCTTTTTTACTTGATTGCACCATAATACATAAGGATGGACAAGTCCCTTAATATTGCAATATGGAGATATCCTCTTCTGTAACCTGGAAATATTACTTGCCCCAAATAAATAAGTCCCTAAGATAAAGTACACCTCCCAAAATAAATAAATAAACAAACAAGCCCCATGAGAAAAAGAAAATAAGTGTTTAGGATTTGAGGCCAGGACAAGAGCCTTAATAGTATAATATATTGATACTAACCTAAAAAGGAAATTTATGAGTCCCTGCAAAGAAGACTGAAAACTTAAAAAATAATGAAAATAATGAAATGAGACAGGACAGAGACATCGATCTAGGTGTCACTGGCCTTCTCGTCCATTCCTTCCTGGTGGTCTGTCTGTCCTAGCTAGCAAAAGGAGCAGGCCAAGCAACCTGGTGGGCAGAGCAGGATCTTGGGGATCTGGGGCTTGGTGGTGCAGTGGTCTAGACAAGGCAAAGCAGAAGAGTGGAGGATTTATAGGTCAGAACCAGCCCAAGGCAAGTTTTCCACCAAGATCACAGCATCAAGCCAAGCAGGCCAAAAGTCAGTAAATTCTAGAAAAGCAAAGAATGCCAGAATCAGAAAGATAAGGAAGAAGCTTAAACCGAAGGTAGGAATAATGATGACAATACTAGAATGTGCTTTTGGTGGGTGCAGTGAATGGAGACCTGCACTACAGGCTGGGGCAAAAATCTGGCTTTGGGTGTGCATTGTTTGGTTTCTTTGTTTATTCTGCTGTTTTGGCAACCTCCATTTTGCCACACTTCCTGCCTTTCCCTTGGTTTACACCCTTTATACTTCACCCATGTGTTACTTAAGGGTCCCTAGGAGTTTGTACCCCAGATCTGTATAACATTTGACATGAAAACAGATGAATCAAATGCACATACAGAATGTTTATAATCCATTTTTATGGCTGGGTTAATAATTTAGTAATTTCAGTTAATGGCTTAGAAAAAAGATAAAGTCATGATACATTTCTCGTTCGGTGGCAGTCAGGCTTCCTTCCTGGAGCCACGCTGTTGGCAGACTGAAACAGGCATGAGCTGTGCTGTGGGACCACGTTCAGTCGATGCTAAAGCCTAGAATAGCATTATTGGACTTTAGCAAACTTCGCGCGTTTGTTTGTGAAAATTTGACTCCATGACAAAGAGTGTATTTGATTTAGGACTTGCTTCACTGAGGCAATCCTGAGAAAACAAATTTCAAACTACACAGAATCAAAATAAATACATAAAGAGTGGCTCTCCTAATTTATAAATTAAACGACAATGAAACCTTTATATAGTGAGCTATTTACTGGGGGCAAAGACCATGTCTTATCATATTTTATTTCCCAGCATCTAAGCATCGTGTCTGGCACATGGTAGGCATTCTATAAACATTCATTGAACTACACTGAACTGCATTGCTTCATATCCCTACTGCTGGTCCCCTTTCATCAGGTTAATAGCTGCACTTAACCTTGGCTCAGCCTTCACTACCTCAGAAAGACCCTCCCTGACCTCTTGTATTTGATCAATTCCCACTAACATTCATAAAGAGACTATTATGCATTCTCCTTCAAAGCACCCATCAACAACTATAATTTTACACTTACAGCCATGTGTCACATGAGCATGTTTTGATCAGTGATAGACCACATATGTAACAGTGGCCTCATAAGATTATAATGAAGCTTTTATACTGTATTTTTACTGTACCTTTTTGATGTTTAGACACACAGAAACTCATCATTGTGGTAAAACTGACTGCAGTATTCAGTAAAGTAACATGCTGTATAGGTTTATAGCCTAGGAGCAAAAGGCTAGACCATCTAGGTTAGGTGTGTAAGTCGGCTATAGCATCTAGGTAAAAACATTATGATGTTCTCACAGTGACAAACTGTCTAATGATTCATTTCTCAGAATGTATCTCCCTTGTTAAAGTGATGCATGACAGTACTTACAAAGCTGTTTGATGTAAACAATACAAACCATAAAAAAATACATTCCAAGGAGACAAGGGCTGTGTCTTTTGGTTTTTGCTCATGCAGCAAATACTGTTTTGTTGGCACTCAGAAGTTTTTTAAAGCAATGAAACAAGAACCCAAGGTTTCCTCTCATTCTAATAATACTCACAGGTCCTCAAAGAATATGAAATAAATTATCCAGCACATATGCATGTTATAGTAAAGCTAGGAAAACAAGGTTTTATGACACAGACCATCCAGATGGAAAGAAATTGATAAGAAAACCAAAAAACACAAATATTATTCATTATGGTCAGACATTATTTTCCATCCTGGAGTGTATCGTGGAAATGTTTGTAAATAAGTGCTTATTCTGCCAGGCACAGTGGCTGTGCTGTGCTCATAAACACTGCACTTTGGGAGGCTGAGGTGGGAGGTTTGCTTGAGGCCAGGAATGTGAGACCAGCCTGGGCAACATAGCAAGACCCCATCTCTAAAAAAAATAAAATAAAATAAGCTGGTGATGCATGACTGTAGTCCTACCTACGCAAGAGGATTACCTGTGCTCAGGAGGTCGAGGCTGCAGTGATCTATGTATGATTGCACCACTGCACTCCAGCTGGGCAACAGAGCAAGACTCTGTCTCTAAAAGAGAGAGAAAAGTGTATTCTTTTGTAGGCATTGTAGTTATTTTATTAAAACACAAACACACGCAACAATTCACTAAGTTTAACCTAAAGAATTTTTTGACTAAAGGTTAAAGACTTTCAAATATCACTTTCACATGGCTCAACATAATAGTTTAGTCACATGTAAATAGTCTGTCTATCACATTGCTCTCTGTACCTTGGGAGTGAAATAGAGAAACACTGCTCTGAGTCCAAAATACAATACTAAAGATCATGAGATCTGGGGAATAATGAGATTAGTTTTGGTTAAAGAAAAATAAAGAGCAGAAACTGAAACTTAATCGTGTTTAATCTAATACAGGAAAGTTTAGAATAAGCCAATATATCCAATTTTTCCAGTCAACAGCTTAATAAGTAAAATTTCAGAATGGTTAAGGAAAAATAAGAACATTCAAGAGAGCTGTTGTTTTTATTTAATTTGATTCTTTTTATGAAGCAACTACCGTGTGTCAGGCAGCATACTCAGCACAAAGGCAGCAGCAGAGAAAGATACAGACACAGACGGAACTTACATCGTGAAAGCTTCCTCAACCTGTACCTCGAACCCTTCCTAGTTCTTCCGTCTTTTCGCAATCTCTAGTGTAAACATCTGGCCTCAGGCAGGGCCACAACGAATGCTCTCCTTCCCCTAAAGGGAAGGAATTTTTAGAGACAGTGCTATTCACCATCAGGTTTTGATAAATATTTGTAGAATATATGAAAGAATGAATTCATTAATCATGAATTGCTCTGAGAAGGAGATCTGTGAATGAGGAGTTGAACCAAAATATTGATGGCTTGCTTTCAATAGAAGTTAAGCTTGTCCAGCTTAGCTCTGGTTCTAAGCTTTCAAGTGTATTAGTTGCTGATCCATCTATCATGTGAAATAAAGAAGACATTTTTATGGTCAATTTAATTCAGCTTTACCCAAAATAAAAACTTCCTTGTTCTTTGTTAATCATGTAATACGTTCAGCAGATTCTCCTAGCTCTTAGAAAGTGGTGGGATCTCAGTTCTGTCACTGAGTCACTTTGAGAAAATTAGATAACCTCTCTGTGTCCCTTTATTTATCTGATAATATTGATAATCACACAGTAATTTTGCTGTGTCTCTTTATCCAATAATATTGATAATCACACAGTAATTTTGCTGTGTCCCCTTATCCAATAATGTTGATAATCACACAGTAATTTTGCTGTGTCCCCTTATCCAATAATGTTGATAATCACACAGTAATTTTGCTGTGTCCCCTTATCCAATAATGTTGATAATCACACAGTAATTTTGCTGTGTCCCCTTATCCAATAATGTTGATAATCACACAGTAATTTTGCTGTGTCCCCTTATCCAATAATGTTGATAATCACACAGTAATTTTGCTGTGTCCCCTTATCCAATAATGTTGATAATCACACAGTAATTTTGCAAGTATTATATTAGGCAGTACATGCAAAGCACTTCGCACAGTATCTGGCATATAGTAAGCACCCAGCCAATGTTGGCATTATGATTAATATCATTGTAATAGTGGTAGCACTATTATTCCTGTTCCCATGTATTCCTATTGGGCATTCAAGATCCTAGTTAGATTGAAGAGCTCTGCTGAAAGGCCCCCCAAAATACCTGGTACCTTCATTCAATCTTTCTAAAAATACCTTTTGAGCTTCTGCAAGGTATCAAGGTTGGCCAGCTTCCCTATTCAAGTGGGTGACTTACAGGGGGCTCAGAAGGAAGAGGGCAGAAGAATAAGTGAAGCACATGAGCACAGGACAAAACTAAGGTACAAAAGTTGAGAAGAGTAACCTAAATAAAAAGCCTCATGGGATCAGGTACAGAAATGAACATCAAAGTCACTGGGCTATGTAAAGTCTTAGAAAATCACCTTAACCTTTAACAAGAAGACAGCCTAAGCTTGAAGAGCTTTCTTACCCATAATTGGGCCCTACTTAATCTATAATGCAAGAGAAAAATTCCTACTCTTCGATGAGCATAAATCTCATCAGAGATGATTTGTTGCGCTAATGTTTCATTATAATAAAATGTTAAGAGACAACATGGTTACAATGAAAAGAATCATCATCCAAACATGACTAGAAGTCTACCCAGTAATGGAAGTTTAGCACTGGGTTAGGAATAAAAATTCAGCCCATGGAGAAACAGTAAGAATAATTTCCAAATGTGCTGAGTAATAAAATGGAAAAGTAAAAGCACCTCCTCCTACTAAATACTTATATCCCAAGTTGCTCATGGCTGATGTTAAAGGAACCAAAGTCAGCAGTGGAGGATCCATAATGAAATTATCTGAAGGCTCACAAATTGTTTGCAGTATCATTACTTGCAGACTGTTTTTCATCAATTACTTATCTAGTTTCCACAGACGAGGGTTCATTGCAAAATGTCCAAAATGCAAAAGACTCAGGAAACTGCATATGCATGGACTCTAAATGTTTTATGGGTTTTGTTTTCGGTTTTGTTTACACTAAGCTACAGATGGGGCGGAGAGATGCCCTGCAATCTGTCAGGAACTGCCTGCAAAGGCGACTTGCCAGTTAATAATTAGCATGTTTTCTTGGGTTTTTCTGGAAAAAGAGGTGACATTCCTGGTAGAAAGACCATTGATTTTATTACTCTTAGCAATAGCAGTAACCAGCATTTCAGCAGTTTCTTGCACCAGTTCCTGAAGGACCACCTGCACACATCGTAAACATGATAGAAGAGAGACTCCAAACTTATGGAACCTGAATTTTTGCTTGCCTTTTGCTCTGGAGGGAGGTACTATCTCAGTCTTCCAAAGCTGTTCACTGTATAAACATTTTTGAAATGATAGAATGAAATAATGTCAGTTAGTTCCTCTGCTCATAAGACATGCAGAAATGTGAGAAGCCTGTGGAGAATTGTCTACCAGCATGACCTTGACATTGAGCATTCACACCAAACATGCTTATATTGTGCTTGGCATCATGCTGCTAGACAGCATAAATGGCTCTGGATCTCCAAAGTCCTTATCTGGACAAACCACTATTGCACATTCCAAAAATATTTTTCTGAGTTTCTCAAGCTATCCATAGGTATTCACTTCCTCTTTTTTAAGGTCAGCACAAATAGCTGCAACTTTTGTCTTTTACCATTTTCCAGAAGAATTTGGGGTTTCCCATTATAAAATACTTCTGCAATGTAGAACATCTCTCTTTCACTAGCATTAAAATAGTATTCCAAAATATAGTCCATAACTATTACGGGTTTGAGGTAGGTATAGGCTTAGTGTAGACTCTGAAAGCATTTCCATAATGATGCTTCCCGCATCTCCCTATCAGGCCACCCAAGTAAACATGTTAACAGTGACATGTTAACATGGCATGAGTCCTAGCTTTAATGCTTACTAGTTGTTACTTGGATAATTAATTTCTTCCTCTACCTCAATCTCCTCATTGTAAAATGGGGAGGATAATATTCACTCTTCCTACCTTGCACAATTTTTGAGACAGTCAAATGACATAACATTTATGAAAGCATTTTATAGTCAAGAAAAGATCTTTAAGGTGCTCTAATACTCTAAGTAGTATCTCCTGCAGCTTGCTTGTGCCTCAGGGATGCCAAACCTAATCTCTTTATGCCCTCAGAAACTGTGTTATTATAGCACATCAGGCAGAGTTGTAAGGTAATCAGTTATTTGCAATTAGATTCATGTGTTATTAATGTCCAGGGGATATATCTTTACCATCAAGGATTTAGGGGGAGGCTGTAAGGTAAAAAAAAAAAAAAAAAGTAGAAGGATGGAGGGAATATAATGTTATTTCTAGGTCAGAAGCCATTTCTGGATATGTAAAATAGCCACTGTTTTATGATATCAAACATTGGATTTTGGTTAATTGTTAGCTGAGATTCAGTGAATAGGAAAGAAATAAAACATACTGTCAATATTTAATTATAGTCATCACAAATATGCATTATGCCATATTTTCATCTATTTATTAAGGAACAAGTAAGGCTATTCTCAGAATATATTATTTTTCCCCAGCAGTGTCAAGACGGGTCTACAACACACAAAAGTCTCAAGAAAAATGGTTTAAGACCTATAATGATGCACTGCAGCTGGTGAAACAGTTCTCATGCTGCAAACTACAAAGACTGGGATCAAAAATTCTCATTTTTTGCCTAATTTTCCATCAATGGAAAACCCTACAGACTTTAATGTAGCAAAATGACAAGAGGCACAAACACCAACAGATGGAAAGCAGAGAAGACAGGAGAAAGTGAAGGGGGCCAGGATCAGCCACTGATCCAAATAGTTTTAAAATGAAAATGAAAACCAGAATAAGAATGTAGAATGAACTAAAACATGGGAAAACTAATATATTACTTTGATACTATAGTGTTTCCTTTAGGAAGAAAGCTTGATCCAGATTATGTCTACTCCCCAGAATCTTGTATGCAATTCTCTTTTCAGAAGTTGTCCGATTTTGGCAAAGATAGTATTTAGAGGAAACACATTTTTCCATTATATTTAAAGTTTAAAAATAATCTCTCTCAATTCTCTATGTTGCCTTGAAAACTCAAAGGCTTTGAATGAGCACTGGAATTAGAGTTATCTAAGTATGTTTCTAATAGCACCAAATGGTCTAGAAAGAAAGTGATTCTTAGAGCTAAATATGAAATCTCTTTCCAAAGAAGAGTGAGTCCAGAAGTCAGTTTGTATACCACATGTCTTTTATGCTCTATTCTATTTTTACATCCAAAATTCTTAACATTAAATAATGTATTTTTCTTTTATTTTATTTTTTTAGAGATGGAGTTTCACTCTGTTGCCCGTTGGAGTGCAAGGGCGCGATCTTGGCTCACCGCAACATTTGCCTCCCAGGTTCAAGCAACTCTCCTCCCTTAGCCTCCAAAATGGCTGGGATTACAGGCATGTGCTACCATGTCCAGCTAATTTTTGTATTAGTAGAGACAGGGTTTCACCATGTTGGCCAGGCTGGTCTCGAACTCCTGACCTCAGGTGATCCACCTGCCTCAGCATCCTAAAGTGCTGGGATTACAGGCGTGAGACACCACACCCAGCCTAATTAATGTATTTTTCAATTCTAGGATATCCATTTGATTATTTTATATAGATTCCAATTCCCTGTAGAAGTTCTCCATGTTTTCATATCATTTTATCTATTTTCTTGATTACATTGATCATAGTTCTTTTAAGGTCCTATCTAATAATTACAATATCTAAATCTTCTGTGGGTTTACTGTCTTTTTTTCCCTCTCTTTCTTAGTTTTCAGTCATTTCTTCCTGTTTTATAGCACTTCTTGCAATTTTTTATTGAACACTGATTATTATGGATGGAAAAATTGTGAGACTCTGAATAATATCTTCCTTCAAAGAGGATTAAATATTCTTCTGGAAGTCAGAAAACAATTACTGGTGGATCATCTTGATCCTGTCTAAGCCTGATTTAAAGCTCTGTTAGGGCTTGTCTATTTCAGTTTTCCTACTAGAGTACGGTTCCTACTCCTAGGGCTTGGCAGACAGGGCCTACACTGAAAGCCTGAGGTTGTTTACCAGTGCTCCCCCACATTGGCAGCACTTAAATTCCTGTGTCTCCCCCAGCACGACGAGGCCGCAAAATATCTCAGATAAGCTATTTGGCTGTCCAAATGTTCTTTTATCCTGGGTTTTTGAGGGGGTCTTGCTCATTTCTATGCAGGTATTTGGGCTACTTTTCTGCGGTTTCCACATCTCTAGAATTTTGCCCTTCTAGTCCAGCCACTTTTGTTGCCCAGAATTCTGACTTCTTCCTCTTTAGTCTAATAACAGAATACCATTTTCTTCCCATACCTCATTCACCTGTGCTGTGATTTAGAAAATGCCCTCACAGAAGCAGCCACGGAAAACGTGACTCAGGTTGTGTGCTTCTCTTCTCTCAAAGATCATAATTATGCCTTAATTATGTTGGTTGTTCTCCAATGCCTCCAATTTATTGTCTTATGTGTTCTGTACTGCTTTTATAATTGTTTACTGCGGAGGACTTTGTCCAAGTGACCCCATCGTGGAAACTGAAGTCTTCAATATGAACTTTATTACACAGAATGCTTAGAGGCTGAGTTGAGCATTCATGTAGAAGCAAGGACAAATATATGTATCATGATACAGGCATCAAAAGAGAATCAGGTACCCTTGATACAAATTATCAAGTTAAATACCTCTTTCTAGTGGAAATGGGGAAGAGCAAAAAAATCTGGATTCTTAAGGGCTCTAAATGCTACATTCTTTACTAGGAAGGGTACAGGATGCAATCAATAGAGCAGATATAGCAGAGTGTATTTGTTCAATAACTTACTCTTCCACTGTCTGTGTGTCTTTGAGCAAAGTACCCATTGCCTATGGAGTCTGCTTCCTCACTCATAAAAGGAAAGATGTGCACCTTTCACTCTGCAAAGGCCTGAGTCCTGCAGAAGTAGTGAGCCCAGCTCTAGTACCTTCCCTTGTAACAACCACAGCTCATGTGGGCTTCTGTACAGGATTGTATCTGTGCAATAAGTGATGCGGTTAGAAACTTGGAAAGCATAAGACTACATAATCCCAAAGATTTTTTTCCAACTCTACAAATCTCTATGTATACGTTTAATTAGATAAGGAAAAAAAGAAACTGTCAACTTTTATAACCAGTACCAAAAATGAAACTAGTGTAATGGTGCTTACTTTTTGCAGATTCCCTAACGCTAATTCCCAAAACCCTTATAACTTCTTAATTCATATACTTAGTGAATATTTAATCCATGTCTTAAATTAATTTACCCAGAACTTATCACACAATGATTATTTTCTAAGAACTAATGCCACATCTAAAAAGACTTCTGAAGTCTGCTTAATAAACATGTTTGAGCATAAGGCCTATGTTTCAAAGCAAGATCGTTTAACTTAGTAACTAATCTGCTAATTAACCTGGCTTATGAGGTTTCTACTAAGTGAAACATTATTTTTCTGTTTCTCATTTAATGATTCGTACCATGAGCTAATAACATTTACAAAATAGATCATTACAGCACTGAGATGTTGGTATAGTAAATATTGAATCTCCCTTCATAATATTAACTATTAAATTAAATATAATAATATCTAGCATCTGGGGGAGCACTTACTATATATATCAACAATATTCTAACACTTATTACATTTCACTGAATTCTCAAGACAACCCCCAAAAGTAGGTTCTCCTACATTCCCCATATCCCAGAGAGACAACTGAGACAAAAGCTGTCACTACACTGAGGGGCAGAACCACCCTCACCAGGAGCTCTGACTCCAGAGCCCAGGCTTGGAACTACTGTGCTCAGAGTTGCACATCTACAATTACTACAATCGGCAATTAGTATCTTGAGAATGAAATCAACCAAGATGCTGAAAATTACTAAAAACAACTTACAATTTAATTTATTCTTTTCTATTTATTTTTATTATATTCAGAGAATATTTCCCCACTGTAAAAAAGCCAAGATGATGTAATGAGAAAAGAAAAAGACACGCAACAGAGACAGAGCTGAAGTCCAGAATCATGGTACTTAGCACTAGTTCTGCTACTAACTATCTTTGGGTCTTTGGACAAGTCTTTAAATGTTATATTCTAAGCGTTAAAGAGGGAAAAAAATACCTCTCTACTTTTATCAAATAAAATTCATAAGGATTTTAGGGAATTATGTCAATTGTATTATTAATCACCAAATACTGGTGTGATTTATTATTACTGGAGAGATAAATGTAAAATGATTATGCTTTAATTTCTATTATACTGTCCTAAAAGTCTTAAAAAAAAAAGAAAGAAAGAAAGAAAGAAAAAAACCTATTCTAAGACAGGAAATGGTTTCTGTTGTTTCAAGGGACTTTTCCTATAGATAAGAGTAAAATTGTGTTTTCTGTATAATCATTCTTTTTTACCACACTCCAGCTTCCTAAAGATGAACCACACCAAATAAACTCTGGAGACTATATTTAGAAGATAGGGGAATTAGCAAATTCCATTCAAAGTTTATTCATCTTACAGGACAACAGATGCCTTACCTTTTGTTTTTAGGAAAAAATAAACTGAAATTAAAAGTACTTATTTTTGCTATATTTATGTCCAATAAAAATCTAGTTCACAAGGGAAATACTAAAATGGTCAGAGTTGGTCAGTATGTGATCATATATTTGAATTTCCACAACTATTGCTCATTTCTTTAACACCTTACTTTTTTCAGAGCAGAAAGACAGGTTCTGTTTGTCACTTTTTTATCCTATTACCTGAAACCAAAGTACATGGTATTACTTTCACAACAAGTTACAAAGAAAAATCTTACCACTAAATTGGTTAGTTTTAGGTTCAAAGTGAAAATGATTTTACCCTTTTATTCTGGACTTGCCCATATAACATTATCCACTAGCATCTATAAATATAGAAATTTTATAATCATTTAAGTCAACTTCATTTTAATAAGTCGTCCCCAAAAAATATGTGTGTTAAATATGTCAAGCTTCCTTCTTTTTGAATTGGGGGAAAAGAACAGACATTTGACCTCATTTCCCATTTTTTTAAATTTTTGGTAAAGTATAAGCATTAAGAATTAGTCCATAAGTCAAAAAAAAAGTATAAAATTAAAAGAAAAAGAGCCACTAATCTCGGTGAATTTTCACTTTGGTTTACTTTCAGTTTACTGTCCTAGTTTTTTTTTAATACACTCGCAAAACATTGACTCTATATTTAGTTTTCCAGTTCAATTGTTCCAACTCATCTTCCAATTCAATTGTTAGTTCTGCTGTTTGTCTGATACAGCAGTCCTTCACCTTCATAACATTTGGACAGTTGCAGAATTCTCTACTTTGTAATGCTCTCAACGAAAGTGACTCCACTACCTCTTTCCATGTGTAAGCACATCACAAAAAAGACATTGACCTAAATGATTCTGCAGAAATTAAGAGCAGTGTAGCTCAAAGTTTATATTTATGCATAACTCCTAATATTCTAATTAGGAATAAAGGGAAGATAAACCTGAAAAAGATGTCTTAGTGAGTCTGCGGAGTCCTACTTTACTGCCCAGCCATTTGCCACCATTTGTCACTAAGAGAATTTCCTACATGGAGTAGGAAAAAATTCCACATGTTAGAAAAAAAGAATGCCGTATCTCCATGCCTTTGAGGTACCATCGGACCCAAGAGCAGCCTGACCCAGCCAAGTTAATTCAAGTCAGTTCATAGTTATAAATATGCAAAGCACTCTACTAGGCATATGGACAAAATAAAGACAAGCACAAGCTGAGCCTGAGGAGTTTCTAGGGAAAATAATACACTTCATAAAATCTTCTTGTGACACAAAATTCATTTGTGCTAAAAGGAATTGGTCTCCCCTCTCATTTTGTATTTTATAACTTCTCTTCCAAATAGCGTTCTGAGAATGGAATGATATTATTGCTATTGATCAATCCAAGACTTGTGAATTGTCTCTAGCTTCCAACCGCTTAAGTACCTGTTTCACAGTGACTACTTTTGCCTTATATGTAAATTCTATACATTATTAAAACATTCTAGTGAGAGTTTAAAACTCATAATCAAATAAATAAGGATATGGTAATAGATCCTGTTGTATTTTTTACAAACAATATTGTTCAGTTGTTGAAAACTGCTTCAAAACTAACCAGTCCCTATTTCTAACTTAAAGATCACAATTATCAATTACTCAGTTCTAGGAGTGTTTAAAAAAAAAGGTTTTTTTAAATGTTATTTAAGATGGGCATTTAAATAGACAGCTCTTTATTAACTTAAATTTTGAATGAACATCATGTCTTCGTTAACATAATTTTTTTAAATTTTACTTTAAGTTCTGGGATATATGTGTAGAACGTGCAGGTTTGTTACATAGGTATACATGGAACATAAATATTTTTAATTCGGCTTTTAAAATTTAAAGCCAAGAGTGTAATGTGAAAGTAATGAGATAGTAGGCCTTCATGCTGGTTTAAAGAAAAGTGTCATGTACATTTCACGACTTTCAAAATTTCCCTCCAAGTAGGCAAGGAAAAATTGTAAGTCTTTCTTATTATACAACCAAACAAAAAGAAGTACACTCTATTGATACAATGCTTAATTTAGCCTTTCCACTTTATATTTTCATAGAACTCTAACTTACTGTAATGATCTTAAATATGTTACAATGAAGTTTTTTTTCTTTATAAGAATCACATACTCATTCATGTATTCATTCATTTATCTAATGATTGGTAGGTCTTTAAGCACTTTAGAAAGCATGGTGCCTTGTTCCTTTTGATATACCTTATTACCTGACAAATATGGATAGGTCATCATATTCTCTTAACTTTACAAAAGGCAAACCTATGGAATATTGGGAGTTAGAGATACCTGGCTTCACCACTTATTGGCTCTGTGATGTGAAGGTGATACTTAAATAATCTTGGCAACCTCCATCCCCATCTATAAAAAGGAAGTAACCCTGAAGGGTCGTGTGAAGATGTGACTTAAACTTTGTAATCAATCCAGCACAGGTCATCAATCAATGGTGTCACTATTGTAATTATTCACATATGGGAGGGTCACTCCTGTAAACTGAAGGAAGCGGGTGGACCTGTATTGCAGCAACACCCTTCTTCCTCCAGAGCAGGTGTATGGCCAAAGGGAAACTGTGTGTATAAAAACAGAAGCCGGCCGGGCGCGGTGGCTCAAGCCAGTAATCCCAGCACTTAGGGAGGCCGAGGCGGGTGGATCACGAGGTCAAGGGATCGAGACTATCCTGGTCAACATGGTGAAACCCCGTCTCTACTAAAAATACAAAAAATTAGCTGGGCATGGTGGCGCGTGCCTGTAATCCCAGCGACTCAGGAGGCTGAGGCAGGAGAATTGCCTGAACCCAGGAGGCGGAGGTTGCGGTGAGCCGAGATCGCGCCATTGCACTCCAACCTGGGTAACAAGGGCGAAACTCCGTCTCAAAAAAAAAAAAAAAAGAAGCCATCCACCAACCCCCAGCAGCTGCTTCCTGGACTGTACAGAAGGGGTCACTGGGAAAGTAGCATGGTATGACGGAAAGTCTGTGGTCAGCAGGGCTCCTCTGCCCACTGTGGCACACACATGACTGTGTCACTGAAAGCTGCCTGCCTTTGTGCATTCTGAAAATGAGTGGTTGTATTTCTTCACTTGACCAGTATTCGGACCGAACGATCTCTAGAGTCCTGCCCTGCTGTTTCCACAGTCAGTGCATACCGAAAGGGCTGCCTGCAAAGTTTCAGCGAAAATGTGAGACACGCAGTAAAAGTTTGCCACAAAAAAAAAAACCTATACAATAGGAATAGTTCATTAATGATAATGTACATGCTATCTTATATTTTACATTACATTTTTGTGACTTTTCAGTTTTTATTTCTTTTTAACTCATCTTTTGTCTCTAAACTGACGTAATTCCAGTATGTACTTTTTCAGTTAATTTTCTGAACACAGCACTTAAAAGCCAAATTGTCAGTTTAAAGCCAGATATCTGACAACACTATCATTAAAGATTATATTTGTCCTACAAATGCTCAACAAACTCTCAAGTGAGGAGGCATTGAGGTTGGCACTAAAGACATGGAGATGAATGATTCAATTCTGCTCTCGTGAAGCTCTCATCTGGTAAGGCAGACAGACAAATCTCCACACATTTAGAGAAAGGCTGTGGAAGGATAAGCACCTAGCTCAGTCTAGAGAGCCACAAAAAGAAAGTGATATGGGCTCTGAGAGTTAACAAACGGGTAAAAGTTGGTCAGACTCTGCAAAGATATAAAGACATGAAACTCTTGCTGAAATCAGCATTAGGGGGTGGCTGTGGGCAGATAAAAAGTTTGGTTAATGAGTACAAACATACAGTTAGGTAGAAGAAATGCGCTGTAGTGTGTGATAGCAGAGTAGGGTGATTATAGTTAGCAACAATGTGGTATACACTTCAACATAGCTACAAGAGAGGACTCGAAATGTTTCCAACATATAAAATGATAAAGACTCAAGGTGACGGACACCCCAAGTGTTGGACATGACCTCAAATATTTATCATTTTATAGGTTAAATATTTTGTTAAATATTTGTCATATTTGTTACATGCATAGACTGTATAATGATCCTGAATTGATCGTTACACAGTTTATGCATATAACAAAATATCACATGTATCCCGTAAATATTTGTATCAATTAAAAAATCACCATTAGACTAATAGTCTTCACATTAGCAGCGTCCAGTGAATGCACCCATTACTAAGGGAATGAATGAATAAACAAATGAATAAATTTGTGAGATAGCTTCTCAAGTAACAACTTTAGCTGTGTTTTATCTCGTCAACATAAATATTTCCACTACTTCATAGTGATTAGATGTCCACTGTATACAAAGCATAGAATCATAAAAGAGGTGCTTGAATTCAATGCATATTTATTGTGCTTTGTATTTTTTCCATATGTCTGGCATTTTGCAGGTTGTAAAAAGAAAAAACTATATACATACTCTTTATTAAAGCAAGAGGAGAAATAGAAGCATAACAAAAATTAAAGCATTGCTAATTCTTAGTTTTGAGGCTCTCTTCATTTTACCCTGTAAGTCAGTAAATGTCTTCTTAACGTTCTCTAAGCCCTGAATTAGTATAGAGTAATAGAGCATATATATGTTAGAGATGTGTGTATGTGTGTGTATATTTAAAAAAAAAAAAAACTAGAGGACTGGAAATGAAAGCAACGTATTCAACACTAGAATAAAAGAAAGAAGAAAAAATTAGGATTTTTGGCTCTTACAAAACAGTCCCTTCCTGCATCTTTCCATCATCCCCATGTTGACTCAGGTCAAAACAGCCAGTCTACTCTCTTCCACATGCCACCGCATCCCCAAAGTCAGGACTGTTGTCATCATTAATAAGGCCTGGCATGCCCATGCTGTTCCTCTCTTCATCCGTTGGCCCAGCTGTGTCCATAAAAAACATCAGGCTGGATTTTTCCAGGTTAGTTATTTCTTCCTTAGAAACACTTAGTGCAAAATCTTCTATTTCCACTTAATGACTTAACTACTGACTTACTGACACTTGAGCAAGAGCTCTCAAGCCAAATAAATGTGGCTCTATCATCATCTGTGCCTCAAAGTGCCTCAAAACTTCTAATTTCAGGGTCATGACATTGCATTACACCAATCCTTCAGAGTTTTCTGGGTGCTGTGGTTTTCAAGTCGCACAATTGTGAGGACTTCTGGCTGAACTTTTAGTCCATAAATGTCTTTCTTCTGCAAATAGATCATAACCCCCTTGTAAGCAAGAACCAGGTATCTTTTTACATTTTGCTGTGTTTAACACGATTTTAGAAATATACCAAATGCTAAAAATATTTGTGAATGATTTATTTCATTGGGTGGTAAACAACAATAAATGACTGACTGATTTTTAATTTGGTACATTTAAATACATGTATTAGTCTGGAAGCATTTCGCACTAAGATCCTTTTATGCCTAACGTTAGGTAGCTTTGACAGCCACACTGATTTTTAACATTCCATCTGCCAGTCAATCAGCAACTTTTCCTAAACACCTACTAGTGTTACTAGCCAATTTTCTAGAGAATTACTTTAGTAAATTATGGTTTGAATAAAATAAACATGTTATTTCCTGGTATTCTGAAGAACATAAACTTACCAGGCATGAATGCATAAGCCTCAGAAATTTCATTTATATAATCTATAAATACAAAATATTTACCTATGAATTCATATAAATATGCTATTTTATAAATTATCATAGTTCCTAAGACCTTAGTAATTATGCAATTTTAGCCAAATTTATACAATTTTAAAGTTCAAGCTAATTCTCAAACTTTACATAAGAAATTCATTCAATGGTAGATCTGTTTGTACTAGATGCTATGTGAGAGTTATTCACAAATACTCAGAAGTCAACTTCCAAGAATAACCTTAAATTACCTAAAAACTTAAGAAGAAAAAATCGTAGCAATTTGCCAGTAAGCCCCGCTATGATCTTTGATATCTTTAAACCAAAAGAATTTCTATACCCTTTCCCTTTCAGAATTTCAGAGGTTTTAGAAAGTCTTTGCCCAAAAATGCCATAAAAAGGTTATCATCTTCTATATATTCCATTATGTTGAAAAAGAAGGTTGAAAAGCATTGCTCTACCCTAATACTATAATAGAATTAGAAAATGATATAAATAATTACATCAGAAAATTTCCATATCAAAGCAAAATTATGTCTCTCTCACACTGATGAAGTCTGTATCAGCTAGGACATTTTGTGGTACAATATCAAGAACATTTAAAAATGGGAGTAGGGGAACAAACATATTGGCTCATGAAACTGACAAATTGAGAGATGAGGCTAACTTTAGGCAAGGCTTGATTTAGTGCCAAAAATAACGTTTGCTTCTGTGCTTATGCTCCGTATTTCACCTTAGTACTTTCATTCTTTTTTTTTTTTTTTTTTTTTGAAACGGAGTTTCGCTCTTGTTACCCAGGCTGGAGTGCAATGGCGTGATCTCAGCTCACCGCAACCTCCGCCTCCTATGTTCAGGCAATTCTCCTGCCTCAGCCTCCTGAGTAGCTGGGATTACAGGCACGCGCCACCATGCCCAGCTAATTTTTTGTATTTTTAGTAGAGACGGGGTTTCACCATGTTGACCAGGATGGTCTCAATCTCTTGACCTCGTGATCCACCTGCCTCGGCCTCCCAAAGTGCTGGGATTACAGGCGTGAGCCACCGCACCCGGCCCAGTACTTTCATTCTTAAACTCCACACATTCACCTCCCAGCAACCACAGGTGCTCCCAGAATGTCCAGAGCATCCCCAGACCTCGTATCCTACACTACCTCCCTTAACTGCTTATTCAGATAGTCTATGCTGATTATTTGGTGTTTCAAGCACACACACACACACACACACACACACACACACACATATATACATATAATAAATATATACATATATATAAATTTATATATAAAAATAAGATACATATCTTATTTCCAAGATGTGAATTCAATTAGACAGTAAAATAAACTTGGAGATGAAGACTAGAATTTTCTTTAAAATGGAATGGAACCAATTTTAAAATACCAAGGGCATTACACATGGTAGCAATAAAATCATAAAATTTTTGTTTCACTGTCCATGTGTATATGTGAGTATATACTGACTGGACCAAATAGAAAAAAAAGCTTCCTACTAGAGTCAAAAGTTTATTTGGGTTGGGCATGATGGCTCACACCTGTAGTTCCAACTTTTTGTGAGTCTGAGGCAGGAGGATCACTTGAGGCCAGGAATTCGAGACCAGCTTGGGCAACAAAGCAAGACACCATCTCTACAAAAAGGAATTAAAAATTATCCAAGTGTGATGGTGCATGCTGTAGTCCTAGCTACTTGGGAGGCTGAGACAGAAGAATTGTTTGAGCCCGGGAGGTTGAGGTTGCATGAGCCATAACCACTGCACTCCAGCCTAGGCGACAGTGAAACCCTGTTTAAAAAAAAATAGTTTATGTGATTTGATCATACTTAGCCACTGCTCCAAGTGCTAGAAGAGCAATTGTGAGCAAGTTATAAAGGCATGAAACAGCATGACAAAATTTGTAAGTTATTCAAATGCACTGGTAAAACCAAAGAATAGGGCAGGAGTGGTGGGTACTGATAGATAAGAACAGAGAAGATAGAAGCCAGACAAAGTTCCTTATCATAGATGTAATGGAAACCACCTATAGATTTTGTTTTAAGCAGGTGAATAAGCACTGTATATTGATAGATTTCTCAGGCAGCAGTGGAGAGAATGAATTGCAGGGCAATCACGTGAGTCAAAAGACCAGTTAATAACAGAAAGACCAACGCAGTGGTCGAAGCAAAAGATGTTGAGGGCATGACGTGTTAGAAAGCTATCATGAGTACGGCCCACAGAGCTTTATCATCATAAAATATAGGGACCGAATGAGAAAAACGAATACAAGGCAACATGCAAGCATCAGTATGGAATGACTCGGAAGACAGTGTTCCAATCACTAAGATGGGAGACACATCTAAAGGGAAAAGATTTTGAAGTGGAGGTGAGTAACAAATTTAGTTTTTACTATGCTTACTTTAACATCTGAATAGGACATTGAGATTAATGTGTTGTTAACAGCACAAATGAACTCAGAACAGAGTTTCTGGTTGAGATTCAGAAAGCAGGCAACCATCAACAATGTGGCAGTAGAAGAACATGTAAGTAAGAAGACCAGGGACAAAAGACTATAGGTCACTCACATCATAGGGGTAGGCAGAGGGAAATGAGTCTGCAAAGGAAACCAAAGGAAATAGTCAAAGAGATGGAGAGAACGGGATTCAACTAAATACCTACAGAGAGATCAAACTGTATGAGACCTAAAAATAATCCACTGAATTTAGCAACAAAGACGTTATTTGGTGATAATTTGCAGTGCCATGGTCAGGAGCTTTATTACAACAGGTTAAAAAGTAACTTGAAAGTGTGTACTTGGAGATAGTAAACACAGGGGATTTGTGTGTAATTGTGTGAATATGTGTGTGTTTCAGGAGCTCCAGTGTGAAAAAAGCAGTGAAAAAGGAATGTTAAGACAATGGAAGGGTTATCTTATTTCATTTGTTTCGGGGTTTATCTTTTTATGTGAGAGATATGTAGCCATGTTTATAGGTTGGGAAGAAGCTGCTAGAGAAAAACAAATTGAAAGACAAGAGAAAACAAAAAGAAAAGAAAGCATATGGATCCATAGGAGATGTGATGCCACAGGTTCCAAAGAGCACATGGTTCCAGAGGAGATGTGGTTCCATAGGTTCCAAGGAGCATGTGGTTCCATAGGAGATGTGGTTCCACAGGTTCCAAGGAGCATGTGGTTCCATAGGAGATGTGGTTCCACAGGTTCCAAGGAGCATGTGGTTCCATAGAAGATGTGGTTCCATAGGTTCCAAGGAGCACATGGTTCCATAGGAGACATGGTTCCACAGGTTCCAAAGAGCACATGGTTCCATAGGAGACATGGTGCCATAGGTTCCAAAGAGCACATGGTTCCATAGGAGATGTGGTTCCACAGGTTCCAAAGAGCACATGGTTCCATAGGAGATGTGGTTCCACAGGTTCCAAAGAGCACATGGTTCCATAGGAGATGTGGTTCCATAGGTTCCAAAGAGCACATGGTTCCATAGGAGATGTGGTGCCATAGGTTCCAAAGAGCACATGGTTCCATAGGAGATGTGGTGCCACAGGTTCCAAAGAGCACATGGTTCCATAGGAGATGTGGTTCCACAGGTTCCAAAGAGCACATGGTTCCATAGGAGATGTGGTTCCATAGGTTCCAAAGAGCACATGGTTCCATAGGAGATGTGGTTCCACAGGTTCCAAAGAGCACATGGTTCCATAGGAGATGTGGTTCCACAGGTTCCAAAGAGTACATGGTTCCATAGGAGATGTGGTGCCATAGGTTCCAAAGAGCACATGGTTCCATAGGAGATGTGGTGCCATAGGTTCCAAAGAGCACATGGTTCCATAGGAGATGTGGTGCCATAGGTTCCAAAGAGCACATGGTTCTATAGGAGATGTGGTTCCACAGGTTCCAAAGGGCAAATCGTTCCATAGGAGACATGATTCCACGGGTTCCAAAGAGCATGTGGTTTCATAGGAGATGTGGTTCCATAGGTTCTAAGGAGCACATGGTTCCATAGGAGATGTGGTTCCACAGGTTCCAAAGAGCACATGGTTCCATAGGATATGTGGTTCCACAGGTTCCAAAGAGCACATGGTTCCATAGGAGATGTGGTTCCACAGGTTCCAAAGAGCACATGGTTCCATAGGAGATGTGGTGCCATAGGTTCCAAAGAGCGGCTGGTTCTATAGGAGATGTGGTTCCATAGGTTCCAAGGAGCATGTGGTTCCATAGGAGATGTGGTTCCATAGGTTCCAAGGAGCACATGGTTCTATAGGAGATGTTGTTCCACAGGTTCCAAGAAGCACATGGTTCCAGAGGAGATGTGGTTCCATAGGCTCCAAAGAGCACATGGTTCCATACGAGATGTGGTGCCATAGGCTCCAAAGAGCACATGGTTCTATAGGAGATGTGGTTCCACAGGTTCCAAAGAGCACATGGTTCTATAGGAGATGTGGTTCCACAGGTTCCAAAGAGCACATGGTTCTATAGGAGATGTGGTTCCACAGGTTCCAAAGAGCACATGGTTCTATAGGAGATGTGGTTCCACAGGTTCCAAAGGGCAAATCGTTCCATAGGAGACATGATTCCATGGGTTCCAAAGAGCATGTGGTTTCATAGGAGATGTGGTTCCATAGGTTCTAAGGAGCACATGGTTCTATAGGAGATGTGGTTCCACAGGTTCAAAAGAGCACATGGTTCTATAAGAGATGTGGTTCCACAGGTTCCAAGGAGCACATGGTTCCATAGGAGACTCGTGCTTTTGTATCTAAAGCACAAGTGGAGGTCTGTCTGAACCTCTGTCAAACTTTCTGCAAAGATGGAATGGTTCTCCAGGCCATCCTAACAATAACTGTTAGCTGTACATGGCTACTGAGTACTTGAAAAGCAACTAGTGCAACTGAAAAACTGAATTTTCATATTGATTAATTTAAATGTAAATAGCACTATGTGGCTAGTGGCTGTAGAACTGAACACTGCACCTCGAACTAAAGAAGCAAATAGGAAGCTGAGGGCCCATCAATCCTGGAGACAAAGGCTGGAGTTGTTCATGCCTAGTAGAAAAGAAGGAAGAGAAGGGGTGACAGGGTAGGACCCTGGAGGGAAGCAGTTAGGCTTGGAAGGGATACAAAGGAAAGGATGACAAAGAACTGACCGTAGCAACTAAAAGCACAACATAGTAGAACTGAGTACACATCTGAGACTAGAGACCACAAATGTATGGCAGACACTATAGGAACAACTAAGACAGGCACTGGATTGAAGAAAAGTCACGAGGCCAGAGATCAGAGGGATTACAATCCTACATGAGATTTGGTAGACAAAGAGCCAAATCATATCACAGCCCAAAGAGGCTGTTGACATAAAACAGTATGCCGTGGAGAGAGAGGAAGCAAAACCACGTGTCCAGGAGAAAAGGAAGGGGCAAGAGACCAAAGTCAATCAGGTCAAAACATTGATGTAAAGAATAAACGAGCAAGAGAGAGCAGGAGTGGACAGAAATGTAAGACTGTATTAGACTGTTCTCACATTGCTATTAAGAACTATGTGAGACTATCTATAAAGAAGAAAGGTTTAACTGGCTCATTGTTCTGCAGGCTGTACAGGAAGCATGGCTGGGGAGGCTTCAGGAGACTTGCAATCCCAGCAGAAGATGAAGAGGAAAGAAGCATGTCTTACACAGCTGGAGCAGGAGGAAAAGAACAAAGGGGGACACTTCTAAAAAACCAGATTTCATGAGAACTCTGTCACCAGACAGCACTCTGTCACAAGACAGGAGGATGGTACTAAACCATCAGAAACCACTGCTATGAGCCAATCACCTCCCACCAGCCCTCCCTCCAACACTGGGGATTACAATCCTGCATGAGATTTGGTGGGGATACAGAGCCAAACCATATCAAGGACCCAAGGGGATTGGAGAAGTTCTATGAAGTGACAAGATGTATGCCAAATCTCGATTCGCTTAGAAGAGACAGGCAAGAGGAAATTAGAAGTGAATCTGGATAGTGGTTCTGGTGCATATTGGGGTAACACACAACTGTGCCAGAACTTTGGGTATGAAAAGCAGAAGATATATATATATATTTGTGTGTGTGTGTGTGTGTATATATTGTCTGTGTATAGAATTCCATACACACACACACATATACACATAGTATATATTATAGGAAAGCTGACTAATCATCCGCAAACATGATCTACTCCCAAAAGGGAAGGGTCAGGTTGGTACCATGATCAAACTCCCCAGCTCTTAAGAGCATCTATTTGGTTTCCATAGAAACTTTTGTCATATTTCATTTTCTTCAAAGAGGCAGAGAAAATAACCATTTTTTTGACTGTCAGTGTTATAAAATTAGGTCACAGCTTTTGTAGCTATTAAATGCAATTGTATTATTCAAAGGGACATTTCATTTTCTACTTGCACAGTTCTCTCTATTTTGGAATTGTCTCCTCTAGTTACTGAACATAATAAGCTTAAATGCCCCCATATGTACAGAATGGGTTCAGTATTATCCATATTTTGAGGCTGTATGACATCATTGTATCCAAGCCCTTCATGCTCATTTTACACAGACTAGCACTCTCTCATTTTCTTTCTCTCTCCTCCTCCTCTCTTTCACTTCATGATTTTAGTGGCAAAAACTAGAAACTTACTTTTTCCCCCTTCTCCTGCAGCACCAATATCCCCCACATGTAGAAGCACACCCACACATTCACCCATGGGGAAGTTTTCCAGATACAGCTTTTGCAAGTATCACAAAATTATTAAATCCAATATTAAACAGTGCCTAATTTATATTTTACTATAAGTATTTCTATTTTCATGTAAGTATTAATCTAATCTGTTTAGATGCTTTAGATATAGACATTTTTAATAATAATGACAATTGGTACCAAATTACTTAAACTGTTTTTTTCTACTTTCAAGAACTTATACTCCCCTCTGTAGCAATTTGATGACAAAAACAAAAAGAAAACACAGAGAGAGAGAGAGAGAGAGAGAGAGAGAGAGAGAGAGAAAAAACAAGATCCTGAAGACAGAATCACAAGTTCAAAATAGTAGTATGTTTCTTGCTGGAAAAAGCCTGTCAATACAAGCTGTCATGACATTCTATTTTTTTTTTTTTTTTTCAGTGTAATCTGCATGCATGACCCTGAAAACTACTGAGCTAAGGGCTAATGTATAGCAAATGTGCTAAGGCAGAAATTTAGCATCTAAAAATATTTAGAGATGAACAAAAAGGACAGTTTTATTTCACTTTAATGAACATTTATTGAGTGCTTGGTCTCTGAGAAGCATTGTTCTAGATGCTTTAGAAGCTTTGTTATTTAATCCTTGCAAATTGTCCCAACAATTTTATGAAATCTTATGAAGTTGGTGCCATTATTATCTCCAGGTTAGAAGACGCAAACAGAGGCTTGGAGAGATTAAGTAGTTTGCTTAATGTCATACATTAAGCCATACTAACATTTAATCATATTATTAAATACAGAAATAGAAAAAAAAAACCTACTGAAGTAGTGAAAAAGAAAAATACAAAGTACAGCAAATTCTATATTCAGATCAAGTTTATGATACATCTATTTCTAGAACATTCTAAATTAAGATAAAAATTAGGCCTCACTAAATCCAAAATGGTGGCTAATTTTATGAAATGCTTTAAATTATAAAAGTAGCTTATTTTAAGTGACAGAATTTCACACTAAAAAGTCAAGCTACAATTGTTAAAAATCAATCTTGTTTAATCAATTAAATAGGAGCCAAGTTTATTTTGGCAGGTTTTATTCTTAAGATCTTGAAAACAAAGTATAGACACCGAAGCCTTTTTTAAAAAAAAAAATGACGTACTACTGTCTTCCCCACGTCACTATACCTTTGCTTTTCTAGGCCTAGCTTGGTGGAATGGGCTGCCACAAACAGTGTAACAGGACTATTTCCCTACCACCAGCAATGCCAGGAAGAATAAGGAAGCCCAGGTAAAATGACCCCCTGCAACACTTCACTAAGGATGCCAGGTGATGTAGTTATGACATAAATACATTTGGTGAGTTGCTTCTGCCTTGTGGTCACCTTAGACTCACATGCGGAGTCTAAGAATTCCCCTCGTCCTTGGCACTTACAGTAGCAAAATGGCTTCCAGATGGCCGTTTCTGCTCAACTAAGGTCATTTTCCCTTCTTGGAAAGTTAGATATGATGCATGAGAAATACAGGAGTTTGGACTTCTTGAGTTCACTTTAGATGAAGACCAGGCTTCAGTGTGTAAAATGAGAACATCTTAGAGAAAAGTGGTAACACCACACTGTGGGTCCCCGCTCTGGGGGTTGCTTCAGAAGCTGGTCAGGAAAAACCAGCTTGACCCGTGAGGGATGGGCCTGCCTGGGAAGCGATCAAAGCCATTGAGGGAGAATACATTTGACTGTGGCAGTGCTCAGCCCTACTGCAAAGCAACATTGGTTCAAAATCCATCTGAAGCTGGACTGGAAGTTTGTTCCCTTCTGAACTAAAAGCAAACAGCTGGAGCCTCAGGAATCAGTCAAATAACGAAAGAGCAGGGCAAACCACAATCAAGAAGAACCAACATAGAGACGTTAGAAATGATGAAAATGCCACAAAAAATTCGGTTGGACAATAAGCTTTCATCAACTGTATGTGACAAATAATTAATAGTGAGGTACTTCCAGACATTAGCAAGTCAATGGTTATATGAAATGCAATCCTATAGTTGTTAACTTTACACACATGTGCAGGTCAATAAGAAAATTTCCTCATTATAACCCTACCATTCCTAGGCAACCCTCTCTCTCTCTCTGCCATGTGTAGTTATGACATAAATCACACTCCATCAACATGAAACTAGTCGCGATTCAAATCAAATCCTTCCATGGCTAAAGGAGAGAGGGAGAAAGCTATAAGAGTGAAATGCAAAGCATATCCAGTATGAGGAAAGTACATTTTCAGTTAAGGCAAGTTCATAAAATAATTATCAATAACATGGCAATACAGGTTTATTAGGGGATACTCATGAAAAACCTATGTTGATAGTTGACATATCACTGAAGACATATGCTTCAGTGCTGATGGCTTGTCTCAGACTCCGTCATGATATTTATTGCTAAAAATAGCTTATCAGTGAATGCTGCAATTATTCAAAAAGACCTTCATGATGTCTGCGGTTGTTTCCAGTCTCAGCCTAAACAAGACTGCATAGCATTAGATTGAGCACTTTCAGTGTGGGCTGAGGCTGATGTCAGAGCAGAGCACACCCTAATATTAAACCTCCCAAAACATACCCATCATCTTATTCATTTTATCCTTTTTTAGCTGCATTAGCTAGTTAGTGGATAAGAAGAACACATCTGTTTACACAGCAAAATCATCACAAAAATCTTAATTGTTAAAAAATAAAAAGCAAATCTAAGCCCAAGTTTCTCTACTAATATAGATCAGTAAGCATTCTCTTTCTTTCTACTTCATGTTTATCTCAGACCCACAGAACAATACTGACTGCCAGTTAGCCTACAGGTGTTTTATATGCCTTCTAGGATGTGTGCTTAAGAGTTTAAGATCTGAGATAACTATCTTAAGTACATACAGTGTTCAGAGATCACTGTATGTAGAACATAAAGAAAAGAAGCTGTGACCTTTGGAAGAAAAGGCCAGGGGTGTTTTCTTTAGAAGAACTAAATTGAAATTCACATGTCTCTTCACCTCTAACCAAGCTTGTGTTATGTTAGCATTATTGGACCTCAATTTCTTCACCGCAATACGTGTGGAATAATACCTTATGAGATTGTTATGATAATGAAGTGAGATGGTATCCGTGAACGGGCTTTGTAAATTAAAATTTCTAAATAAGCAGAAGAGAATGCACTCAAAATTTTGAGCATCTATTTCAGGCACCCAAACAGAGCTCTAAGAAGCATTCCTGTTAAATTGATCAGATAAAATTGGCATTGTGCATTCTAATGTCAAAATAAACCATGCATTAGTTCACTTTTACTTTAAATCTGATGATGTCAGGATTTTAAATAGAATGTTGTTATTTCTTCATATGTGGTGAAAGTTCTGACTTAGAAGATAAGATACCTTCTCAAAAAGCCTTATTGGGGTGCTCAGATTTTAATACATGTTTCTGTAGGCATGGTTATTTAAAAATTTACACACAGGAAAATAGTTTAGAAACTCTTTGGACTGTTTCAGCAAAATAGCTTTTAGCATTCTAGAACATACTGCCTACCAAGTTTGCTTTTAATTTGAAAACTTACTTGCCACCATCATGGTAGCACAGTTCACATTACAAAATTAAATGAAAGAAAACTGTCAACCCAAATATACGTAAAGTGTTGCGGTCTGTAGCATCACATTTAGTAAAATATTACCTTGGTTTCCAAGAAATACAAATCTAAAGAAAACATGATGGACACAGGTAATCATAAAATTTTACTTGTTTCTTTATCATTTACATACCATATTCTTATTAGTGATAAGTTACACATCTTTCTTTGAAGAAAGAAAGACTGTTTGGAACTCCCTAACTCTTTCCACCCCAAAAAAATAAATGAAAACTATGAACATGAAATGGAGACAAAGGGAGTAGATGCTACCAGGTGACAAAAACAAGCTGAGTGCAGAATTTTGTTTTAGGTATGCTGAAAACTATAATTAAAATGCATGCCCACATTCCCATTGAAGTGACATATAAGGGATATAAGAAGCATGAGACAAATTTAAAAGTTTCATTTGTGGCCTTGTGCGGGGGCTCATGCCTTTAATCCCAGCACTTCGGGAGGCAGGAGTTTGAGACCAGCCTGGGCAACGTAGCAAAACTCCATCTCTACAATTTTTTTTTTAATTCGATGGACATGGTGGTGCACACTTGTAGTCCAAGCTACTCAGGAGACTGAGGCTGGAAGACCACTTGAACCCAGGAGGCAGAGGTTGCAGTAAGCCAAGATTGTGGCACTGCACTCCACCCTGGGAGACAGAGCCAGACCCTGGTTAAAAAAAAAAAAAAAAAAAGTTTTCATTTGTTAAATGTCTTTAACAATCCTTAATGTCTAATCTAACAAAAAGTAAGAGGTAGGACTTGATTTTCTCTGAGCTCTCACCCAGTTTTAACACTCTAAAACCCCTGCAGAGCTGGAAACTGTTACAAAATCAAACTGTGACGGGCTTTTACAGTCAATCTGAGTTGCACTTAGTTTTAAGAGCTAGGAAGAGCCATTGAAGAATGCAAGAGAAGGGCAATTTAAAAACTCTAATACCTTTATGAAAGTGCTTTCATAAATATTATCTCCTTGAGCTGCACATTAACTGTGAACAGGTGGGAAATTTTAGGCCCAGAGAGAAGGTGTTTTTCCTGAGGTCACTGGCAAGTAAATGGCAGGTATGGAGCTCATACTAACCCTAACCAGCAGGTATGGAGCTCATACTAACCCTAACCTCCTAGCCAGTCCTCTAGGTTCTACCTAATGGTATTCCAGGGAGCCTTGGAGCTATGAGAAGGGACCTCAGGCCTCTTGGCCAGAGGTGGGAGCACATTTCCAAGGATGAATGGTGGGGCCTGGATTAATCTGCACCCCTTTCCCACCCTGCAGCAGAATCCCTATGAATACATTCATGTACAGTTCACAGTAGTCTTTTCAAAATATTTATCCCTTCACTTACTTCTATTCTTTGAGATAAGATAGGTAGTCCCAATTCTCCCTTCCTCCTAAACCTATGGATTGGATATCCTCAAAGCACACATTTTTAGGAATGCTCATTTCCCCTGTTTTTCATTCCCACTCACTTAAATATCACCTTAAGTATCACCAAGGGGATGCTTCACATTCAGCCTTAATGAAGCAAGGGGCTGTAAATACTCCTGGTTGCTAAATTGTAAGGCTTTTGAGATTCTAACCTGTCAGGGAGAGTGTACGGGACCACCCGGGCTCATTCCTACCTAGCAGCATCCACATCCTCCGGCATTGTCTTAGCTGAACAAAAGCTGACTAGAGGCAACACAGGATTCTAAGTAAACTAATTCTTTTTTTAAAAAGAGTCTAATTAACAAAATAATTAAAACAAACAGTAAGTTGAAGGGATATCATCTTTTTTTTTTTTTTTTTTAGAGACAGGGTCTCGCTATGCTGCCCAGGCTGGAGTGCAGTGGCTATTCAAAGGCGCAATCACACTACTGATCAGCATGGGAGTTTTGACCTGCTCCATTTCCTACCTGGGCCGGTTCAACCCTCCTTAGGCAATCTGGTGGTCCCCCGCTCCCATGAGGTCACCATATTAATGCCGAACTTAGTGCGGACACCCGATCGGCATAGCGCACTACAGCCCAGAACTCCTGGACTCAAGAGATCCTCCAGCCTCAGCCTCCCGAATAGCTGGGACTACAGGAATGTGCCACCTCGCCCGGTGGGATATCATCTTAAAAAGAAATTCTTTTCCTGTCCCGTCCCTCTGGACTCCAACTCTATGGACAAGAAAGGAACAGCCAAATGTAAAATACAAACCATATGCAATGGCCTTAACTGCCTTCTGACAAATACCTTTGCATTAGAAAATATCCTAAGAAAGTCACAGAAATAATTATACAGAGAAAAATGCATGAAGGTAATGAATGAAATTTACAGAGTAAACATCCGTCCTTCTCTTCCCCCCGCCATGAACTTCCAGCTCTTAACCTTATTCTTAACCTTCTTAACCTTCATCTTAAGCAAACAGGAGGTCATGTAAGCTAAGCCAGGGTCCCTGAAGATTTCAGAATAATATTTATTACTATTTTACAAAAAGCGTCTGGCATACCATTTTTTTTTTTTTTTTTGTAGAATTAATTTACATGATTGAATTTGAGGCATGCTAGAAATATCAGAAACCTCCTCCTGACCCACCATAAGGACAAATTGCTCACTGTCCAGATGCCCATATATGGCCAGACTTCCTATAAGTCTGACAGCTACATGTATGCATTGCGTATGGGTCTTGGTTCTGAGTTACATTCCTCCGGTACGTTTCCCTGGGAGCTTTGATTTCCGCTTTGAGGGCTGGCACTGACTCCTACTTGCTCTTATAAGAAAATGTCTACAACTAAAAGTTGAGAATGTGCAAGATTCCTTCTTTAAGTACACAAACACTCCAACCCTGGCCGCTTTTCTGTAGTCCTGCCAGGTTTTCTCTGTGTCTGATACCTGATCAAGAAAGCCTTTTTTTTAGGGGGAAAAAAAACAACAAAAAACATAAGGGAAGGAATGCAGTGCATCCACAGCTGAACATCTTACAAGACTTAACCAAATGACCAGTACAAACGATGCCCTAGTAGACACACACACATACCTTATATAGCTTGGTAAATAGGACTCAGTGCCCAGCTTAGTTAATTCCTCATTTTACCACGAGGAAAAAATGCTCTCTAAAAGGCATTTGCTAGGTAAATACTTGCTTACAAGTCAAAATTAGTGCATCTTAACCATTGTGCACACAAATTCAAAGACCTTTTTCTCCCACTCTGACCTGCTGTCAATCAAAAGGACTTGGGTAAGTCAAAGTTGGACAAAGTTATAAGAAGCCACTATTTCCCACTTGACCGCCCAGGCACACACAAACATTTGCTGAGTCATTTATAATACTGCAAGAATTCAGATTTCATGGCATGAATTAAGGTTGGAGCGTCAGCCTTTCCCTTTGAGTTTCCTGGCATTTGATGGTCCATATCACAATAAAAACATACTTCTGAGTCTGTGAATGTCTTGGGTGTCTTCTCTCATTCTCACTCTCTCTCTCTCTCTCTCTCTCTCTCTCTGGATGTGTGTGCATGTGTGTCTGTCTCTGTGCCACTATCTTAATAATAATCTTTTATTTTTAACTCCTTCAAAAGGAGTTTTGATCATAAACCCTCAAATTTTATAATGCACAGAACTTTTTCTATTTTAAGATTTCATATGTTCTATATAGTTCAATATGCTTATTTTCTCTTAAGTAACATTAAAACTATTTGGAACTGAATCTAGATTTTTTTCGAGATTTCAAGGTACTATGAGAATTTTAGAGTAAAACCAAATTCTCTTGACATTTTTAACAGAGCAGAATGATAATATACTTATTATATGCAAAGAATGAAAAAAAAATCAAGAAAGATTGAAAAAAATAAAGCACCAATTCCCTGACAATTTTTATCTACCCAGCCCTCACTGAAGCCTACCAAATTAAACAAATTGTTATTACCTTCATTTTTTAAATGGGAATATGCTTCCTACATGTGACTTCCCTGAGATCTGGGAAAGGTAGTTCCAAGAATACAACCTAGGTCATCCAACTATAACCCAGTACAATTTATCCCTTCCATGAATGAGTCTCCCTGCTGCATGCATGAAGCTGTTGGTGGTAGCTCTCAGACTCTCCTGAGGATTCAGAAATTCCCCAACCCTTTGCCCATCTACCTCACTCTGCAAGCTAGGAGAGCTCATCATCAAGCCCACATCCCACCTTAGGTGAGGCTCGCACTTCACATCCCTACCCTTCCCCAGCCACCACACCTTTCCAACCATTAGTGGTAGATGTAATTGGGGGTTTAGGTCTTAAAAGGTTTCACTATGGCTTCCCACATATTTTGGACTTTTAAAATCATCCACAAGGGAAGAAAACGTTGAGAGCCAAGTTGCCTTTAATACACATGTGGCTATTAAGTTAACTTGGAATGTTCCTTCTTTAAATAGGAACTCATAGGCCTCTTCTTTTTGAGGAATGCTTGGAAAGAACATTAAATAACAATGATGAAAATTCTTCCTGAGCTTCAGAGGCGCCCTGCCCCTTTGCTGGTAATTCACACTATTGACATGCAACTACACTGTACAACATGTGGCTTGCTTAACGAGGTAATTGTGCACAGATGATATGGTCTATGCTGAAGTTGGATGGTTATATTTTTTCTTAGCTATTTTTCAATAGAATGTACTGAAACTTAAAACATTTGATCAGTTGAAACAGGCTGTTTTCAAATGATAAATTTATAATGTGTTGTTTCTAAAGTTGATATTTGCACCAGAAACAGATATGCTTATCTGGATCCCATGCTCTGAAGCGTCAAGAACTTAAAGGAATCTACTCATTGGTAACACCAATGCCGAATGATGCGGCATTACAGAATACAAAAATGATACGGCCCTAGAATCATTCTCTTTACATAAAATGGGAACTGGAGTTACTAACAAAAAAGCCACTAAACAACATAGATTCCAAATGAAAGCACAGTGAATTAACTGGGTCCTCAGTGAGGCTAAGTAGCAGTATATTAAGAAATGGAGATATGCTTAGGTTTATTGGCCATATTTGACATCTGCACACACCCAGGAAGAATAAAACCTATTCTTTCCTTGTCCTGGCCTCACTCCCTTAGGTTGCATGCTCCTTGGTTAATAAGAAGTCACAATCAATATTCATAGATGTGTGGGGAGTCACTAAAAAATATATTATTCACTGTCAATCTTAGTTTATATCCAGATACAACTGGGTACACTGCTCTTCTTATGGAATCAGGCTTCTTATTTTAACAAGACAAACCAAATTCAATCCACATTTGAAGGTAATAGTTTTAATATAGGAAAATGCACTCATTTCTCAAAGATCCTAGTGAAGCCATGTTTAAGTGCCCCTAGGTAACCCCCTTTGTGTCTCAATGTTCCCACCCTGACACCCAGGGCCCCTACCTACCCAACACAGAATCATTTGCTCTGATAGAACAATGGACCCATTTTTCTGGAAACACTGACGGCCACTCATCACTTGTCCTTCCCTATATAAAACTCCTACATATATTAAGAGAAAACTAATTAGTTCAACCATTGTGGAAGACAGTGTGGCGATTCCTCATGGACCTAGAAATAGAAATTCCATTTGACCCAGCAATCCCATTACTGGGTATATATCCAAAGGACTATAAATCGTTCTACTGTAAGGACACATGCACACGAATGTTCATTGCAGCACTGTTTACAATAGCAAAGAACTGGAACCAACCCAAACGCCCAACGATGATAGACTGGACTGGGAAAATGTGGCACATATACACCATGGAATATTATGCAGCAATCAAAAATGATGAGTTTGTGTCCTTTGTAAGGACATGGATGAATCTGGAGAACATCATTCTCAGCAAACTGACACAAGAACAGAAAAAGAAATACCGCATATACTCACTCATAGGTGGGTGAGAAAAATGAGAACACATGGACACAGAGAGGGGGTCTACTACACACTGGGGTCTATTGGGGGTATGGGGGAGGGACAGCGGGGCGGGGCTGGGGAGGGATAGCCTGGGGATGAATGCCAAGTGTGGGTGAAGGGGAGGAAGGCAGCAAAACACACTGTCATGTGTGTACCTATGCAACTATCTTGCACGTTCTGCACATGTACCCCAAAACCTATAATGCAATAAAAATTAAAAAAAAGAGAGAGAGAGAGAGAGAGAGAAAACTAAGCAAGAGTGCTGGAAATCTGCACCAGGAGACCGCATTCCGAGTCAGACCCCTGGCTTTTTTCTCTTTCTTGTCCCAAAACCGTTACCTCCAGTGACAAAGATTCAAATTTCAAATATAGAAACCACAGTTTTGCAGGTAGGCATCTTGAGAATTGCAAATGGTTAAAAGCAACTCACTCCTTTTCTGCTCTCTGGAGAGTTTCAAGAGCCTATAGCCTCTAAAACAAAAATCATTGTAAAGAAGGGGGAAAAACTTCGAATTTTTTAGGAATCCCTGCTGTTTGCCTCTTCAACTGCCTACCTCCTAAAAAGGATGTATGTCAGTGGATAGAACAGGGCAAACTTATTCGAAATATAAATGATAAAAGAAATAATTGCTGGTGTGTTTTTAAATGATGTGAATCAGGAGTGGTGCGAAGAGGATGGGAAAAAAATCTATTTGGTGCTGGAAATACTGTGCTTTTTACTTTTTTTTTTTTTTTTTTTTTTTTTTTTTTTTTTTTTTTCCTGTGAGCTGGAGTGTGCCAGCTTTTTCAGACGGAGGAATGTTGAGTGTCAAGGGGTCAGGATCAATCCGGTGTGAGTTGATGAGGCAGGAAGGTGGGGAGGAATGCGAGGAATGTCCCTGTTTGTGTAGGACTCCATTCAGCTCATTGGCGAGCCGCGGCTGCCTGAAGCGTATAAAAGTCTTGGGACACCCGCCCCAGCCTCACACAACAACTCTTCCCCGCTGAGAGGAAACAGCCAGTGCAACTCCACCCTCCAGCCCGACGGCAGCCGCCCCGGCCGACAGACAGCCCGAGACGACAGCCCGGCGAGTCACGGTCTCCACCTCCGACCACCGCCAGAGCCCCCGGCACCACCGCCTGCGCCGCTACCCTCTCGCCGCCGCGCCCTCCGCTCCGCCCGCAGCGCACCAACCATGACTGCCGCTGGCGTGGACCCCGTCCGCGTCGCCTTCGTGCTCCTCGTCGCCCTCTGCAGCCGGGTAAGCGCCGGGAGCCCCCGCCGCGGCCAGCGGCTGCCTGGGAGGGACTCGGGGCCGGCCGGGGAGGGCGTGCTCGCCGCCGACCGAGCGCCGCTGACCGCCCCGTCCTCCCCGCAGCCGGCCGTCAGCCAGAACTGCAGCGGGCCGTGCAGGTGTCCGGCCGAGCCAGCGCCGCGCTGCCCGGCGGGCGTGAGCCTCGTGCTGGACGGCTGCGGCTGCTGTCGCGTCTGCGCCAAGCAGCTGGGCGAGCTGTGCACTGAGCGCGATCCCTGCGACCCGCACAAGGGCCTCTTCTGCGACTTCGGCTCCCCGGCCAACCGCAAGATCGGCGTGTGCACCGGTAAGACCCACAGCCCCCGCCGCTGGGAGTCCGGCCACCTCTTCCCTCACGCCCACCCGCCCGCTGGAAAAAGAAACCGCTCCGACCGAGTTTCTTTCTCCAGCTGCTGCCAGCCCGCCCCCTGCAGCCCGGACCCCAGCTCGCATCCCGGACGCTCTTGATGCGACAGCGCCGCAATGCCTGACCTCTGCATCCCCCACCCCCTCTTCCCTTCCTCTTCTCCAGCCAAAGACGGTGCCCCCTGCATCTTCGGTGGCACCGTGTACCGGAGCGGAGAGTCCTTCCAGAGCAGCTGCAAGTACCAGTGCACGTGCCTGGACGGGGCGGTGGGCTGCATGCCCCTGTGCAGCATGGACGTTCGCCTGCCCAGCCCTGACTGCCCCTTCCCGAGGAGGGTCAAGCTGCCCGGGAAATGCTGCGAGGAGTGGGTGTGTGACGAGCCCAAGGACCAAACCGTGGTTGGGCCTGCCCTCGCCGGTGAGTCGAGTCTTCCTCTAAGTCCGGACTCTCTCCTAGGGAGGGAGTCCTAACTGTGCCAAGGGAACGGGGGAAACATCTTATTCAGGCGTTTTACCTGGTGTTTTTGTGATCTGCTCTCACAGCTTACCGACTGGAAGACACGTTTGGCCCAGACCCAACTATGATTAGAGCCAACTGCCTGGTCCAGACCACAGAGTGGAGCGCCTGTTCCAAGACCTGTGGGATGGGCATCTCCACCCGGGTTACCAATGACAACGCCTCCTGTCGGCTGGAGAAGCAGAGCCGCCTCTGCATGGTCAGGCCTTGCGAAGCCGACCTGGAAGAGAACATTAAGGTACATGTGCTGCTCCTGTTAACTATATTTCACAGGAAAAGCAGTGGCTAGGACCCAACTTGCCACCCTTGTTAGTATAAGCCCATTATCTCCAAAAATATCTAACCATTGAGCTGTTTTGCTGGAATGAGAGCTTGTGTAATAGCAACCACCAGTTTTCCACTACAAAATCTTCCACAGGGTTAATTCAAGACATTCCAAGAGAGGCCCTGTCTATTTTTGGACATAGTAAATGAGACTCAAACTTCCTCCCCTCAAAATATAAACAGAAGTCAGACAACAGAAGACTAAAACACGGAGGGTTGAAGAAAGACACTCCTCTTGTAGAGTCATTGATTTTTCCCCCCTCTCTCTTTTCCTTTGTCTTCTTTAGAAGGGCAAAAAGTGCATCCGTACCCCGAAAATCTCCAAGCCTGTCAAGTTTGAGCTTTCTGGCTGCACCAGTGTGAAGACATACCGAGCTAAATTCTGTGGAGTATGCACCGACGGCAGATGCTGCACCCCCCACAGAACTACCACCCTGCCCGTGGAGTTCAAGTGCCCTGATGGGGAGGTCATGAAGAAGAACATGATGTTCATCAAGACCTGTGCCTGCCATTACAACTGTCCCGGAGACAATGACATCTTTGAGTCGCTGTACCACAGGAAGATGTACGGAGACATGGCGTGAAGCCAGAGAGTGAGAGACATTAACTCATTAGACTGGAACTTGAACTGATTCACATCTCATTTTTACGTAAAAATGATTTCAGTAGCACAGGTTATTTAAATCTGTTTTTCTAACAGGGGGAAAAAATTCCCACCCAATTCAAAACTTTGTGCCATGTCAAACAAATAGCCTATCAACCCCAGACACTGGTTTGAAGAATGTTAAGACTTGACAGTGGAACTACATTAGTACACAGCACCAGAATGTATATTATAGGTGGGGCTTTATTAGCAGTGGGAGGGTACCAGCAGAAAGGTTAGTATCATCAGATAGCATCTTATATAAGAAATGTGCCTGCTATTGCATGCCCACTGACCTGCCTGTAGCGCCAGTGACAGCTAGGATGTGCATTCTCCAGCCATCAAGAGACTGAGTCAAGTTGTTCTTTAAGTCAGAACAACAGATTCAGCTCTGACATTCTGATTCAAATGACACTGTTCAGGAATCGGAATCCTGTCGATTAGACTGGACAGCTTGTGGCAAGTGAATTTGCCTATAACAAGCCAGATTTTTTAAAATTTATATTGTAAATATTGTGTGTGTGTGTGTATATATATATATATATATGTACAGTTATCTAAGTTAATTTAAAGTTTGTGCCTTTTTATTTTTGTTTTTAATGCTTTGATATTTCAATGTTAGCCTCAATTTCTGAACACCATAGGTAGAATGTAAAGCTTGTCTGATCATTCAAAGCATGAAATGGATACTTACCATGGAAATTCTGCTGAGTTAGAATGACAGTCTGTCAAAACAGATTATTTGCAAAGACAAGGCCTTGTTCTTGTAAGGCAGATTTCTGGGTAGGAAATGTAGCCTCACTTTTAATGAACAAATGGCCTTTATTAAAAGCTGAGTGGCTCTATGTAGCTGATCAGTTTTTTCACCTGGAAGCATTTGTTTCTACTTTGACTATGACTGTTTCTCAGACAGTTTATTTGTTGAGAGTGTGACCAAAAGTTACATGTTTGCACCTTTCTAGTTGAAAATAAAGTATATATTTTTTCTATAAAGGGCTTGGTTATTCATTTATTCTTCTAAACATTTCTGAGTTTTCTGGAGCCTAAATGGTAAGTTCTTGTTCATCATAAGATAATTCACCAATAATGTTCTAAATATCTTTTATTATCCTATATATTAATACATTGATTATTCCACAGAATTTGTATGTAAACATACTTCACACTGAATCAAGCATCACAGACTTGCAGGCATACACACAGCATTGACTTTACAGGCATTTTTTTTTAATCTTCACAGAACTTTATAGACACTTCAAATTCAGTTCTCTCTAGATTACTTCAGTCTCCATTAACCCTGTTGTATTACACTTGGTCCTTTTGACATTCAGTACCACTCTGGCCATTATAGGTTAATTACCAACCCTTCACATCACAAACTAGTCTACATGCCTTGCACGTGGAAAATGTTTAAATTTTTTAAAAATTTTATGCTCTAGGTCTATTTCTGAACTTCGTTACCTTACTGTTAAATCTGAAAATTATGAAATGAAATCCTTGTTTAAATGGAGCTATTTCATAAGTCTTATTTTGTGTAATAATGTTTTCAGTTGCCATGACAACCAATGACAAATAGATGGCATAAATAGAAAAGGGAGGATGAGCAAAACTTCCATTTATTAACATTAATAGAAATTTGTCTTAAAAGTAATTCCTCCATTTGCCCAAGTCTTTGGCTTTATCAGACCTCCAGATTAATGGATCCTACTTTACCAAGTGGTTTATACATGAGAAAATGGAATTGTTCAAGAAGCCTGGTGTGGAAACAATATTGTACTTATCCAGGTAGGTTTTTACTCTACTATAGAGTGAAATAAAGTGAATGGTGAACAAAAGAAATAACACCAAAGGCAACTAGAATCTCCTCCAGATGAGGACAGCTGTGGATTCTAGGGGGAAAAAATGCAGACAGACTAGCCTTTCCCAAGGTAATTAGCAATGTTGTAGTGCCAGTGTCATTCAGACAGACAAAAATACACCTGAAAATAAAGACTAGCTCTACAAACAAATGTCCACACCACAAACCAAAGGGAAAACTTCCTGTGTTCAGAATGTGAAAAGAATTTCTGGTCAAAACACTGGGCTTTAAGGATACACCCACATCTGTATATAGCAATGCTGCCAGCAGCAGCACCTCACTTCCCCAAATAAATGCACATGTACATATACACATAGGCATACACACAGAATACACTGTTAGTTCACACTTCCTTTCAGTCCATTAATTCCTAACTGCAAAGGTGAAGGGCCATGCATCATAAACGAGCCTGACTATGCTGGATTAGAGCATTCTGGAAATACAGAAGTAGCAGGAAAAGCAGAGATTTCACATTTTCCAAATACCCACATAAAAATAAGAGTCACTAGATTGCAAAACAAAAATCCCACAAGCAATATTTACATGGAAATTAGATGGCAATGCACACTCTGACTCCTAAATATTAGGAGGGGGTGCCAAATCATCAACCATCATAAAACCAGCACTGTGTCAGCACATGTGTGAGAAAAGCAGAGACACAACAAGGTATCTGATGCTTCTGAGAACACGAGAGCTCTAAAACTGCCAGCAAGTATTCACTAGATATACAATAAGCCAGGCTGAGAGCAGCTGTTGAACCTAGTAGGGGTTTGTCCTAGCACTCCAACAAAGCTTACAAGCCAGGGCTCCCTCCCAGAAGAGGACCCTCACACTCTTGGAAGTGGAATCTAAATTGAGCAGGTTGTCGGACAGATGTTTCTCAATAGAAGACACGCAAATGGCCAACAAGTATATGAAAAAATGCTCAACATCACAAATCACCAGGGAAATGCAAATCAAAATCACAACGAGCTATCATCACTTCACACCTGTTAGAATGGCTGCTATCAAAAAGACAAAAGATAACACAATTGTCAGCAAAGATGTGGAGAAAAAAACCCTTGTGCATTGTTGGCGGGAATGTAAATTAATACAGTCATTATGAAAAACAGAAAGTTTCACAAAAAATTAAGAATAGAATTACTATATGATCTAGCAATCCCACGACTGGGTACATAGGCAATGGAAAAGAAGTCAGTATGTTGAAAAGATATCTGCATCTCCATTTCATTGCAGCGCTATCCACCAGAGCTAAGTTACAGAATCAACCAAAGTGTCCATCAACAGATGGATGGATAAAGAATATGAGGTGGATATACACAATGAGATACTCCTTATTAACAAAGAAGGGAATCCTGTCATTTGTGACAAATGGATGAACCTAGAGTACATTATGTTAAGTGAAATAAGCCAGGTTACAGATAGAGATATACAGCACAATCTCACTCATATGTGGAATCAATCAATTCATACATTGACCTCATAGTAGCAGAGCGTAGAATGGTGGTTACTAGGGTGTTGGGGTTGGGAGGAAAGTTGGGAAGATGTTAGTCAAAAAATACAAAATTTCACTTGACAGTAAGAATAAGTTCAAGAGATTTATTGTACAATGTGATGACCCTAGTTAACAATTCCATTCCTGAAAAATGCTAAGAGAATGGTTGTAAAGTGTTCTTAGCACAAAAACGCTGACTATATGAGGTAATACGTATGTTAATTAGCTAGATTTAGTCATTCCACAATGTATATATACTTCAAAACATCATGTTTTACATGGCAAATTATGACTTTATCTGTCGATATAAAATAAAATAAAAATTGACTGGGTCAGGGACAACAGAGACATGAAAGGATTCAGATTAAAGTGAGGAGGGAAACAGAGGTTCAAAATAGCAGAAATTAAACTGCAATATTTTTAATAATACATGAAAACAATAAAAGAGGGAGCACTCTGAATTTAGAAAATTAAACCAAGCCTCCTTCCACAGTACACTTTAGTAAAACTAATTTTATATAAATTAGGAAAACAAAATTACTGAAGCCAAATCCCATAGTCACTATATTTAAAAAATAAAATGAAGAATAGAATAACATTTCTGCAGATAAAAAGTGTGAGAAATACATATCTACAAAACATGGTAAAATTATATCCTACTATTTCAAAAGAACAATAAGAAAATGATGCAGTACATAAATGATACTAATAGTAAGAAAATGTCTAATGACATTAAATAGCAACATAAATCAGAATTAGCAAAACTTAAAAACAAAGTGTCAGAACTCAATGGAGATTTAGAAATAAAGGAACTATGTCAAACTAGAAGGAACATAAGAGTGAATAAACTCTAACAGACAAGAAGAAAAAAGTGTTTAAATGTAAAAGAAGAAATAAAAATATTTCAATAAAAAGCAATAAATATTGTAGATAGGCAAAGGAAATCCAATATATGGAAGGCAGAAATACTTAAAGAAGAAGAAAAAAACCTTAAAAGCTGTAAGTCAAAAAACCTTTACTAGAATAAAAAAGTATTTGAAAGCACATATTGAAAGGGCACGTCATGTACCTAATAAAATCAACCAACACCCCATGCTGGTCAACATGGTGAAACCCCATCTCTACTAAAAATGCAAAAATTGGCTGGGCATGGTGGTGTGTACCTGTAATCCCAGCTACTTGGGAAGCTGAGGCAGGAGAATAGCCTGAACCAGGGAGTCAGAGATTGTGATGAGCCAAGATCCCACCACTGCACTTCAGCCTGGTGACAGAGAAAGACCCTGTCTCAAAAAACAAAAAACAAAAAACACAACAACAATCAACCAACGCCAAAACACATTCTAGTAAAACTGCTGAAATTTAAAGAAAAAGGAAAAGCTATTTGAACACAAACACAAAAAGAACACAAGCCTATAAATAAATTTAAAAAAAAAAAAGAGCTCATCATTAGATTTTTTTTACAGCAATACTTTATGCCAGAAAAAAAAATAGAGTAACTTATTTAACATATTTCAGGAAATAAAATGAGAGTCAAGAAATTTTTATCCACTAAAACTGACTTTCGAGAATGAAGGACACAGACAAATTGTTAAAAACATACGAGAACTCAGGGCATATTGTTCCTACGAGCCTTTCCAGAGGAGCCTCCTAGCAAACAAGCATGTTGTTCCTATGAGCCTTTCCAGAGGAGCCTCCTAGCAAACAAGCTCAAAAAAAGATAAGAACTCACATTCCACACCTAACAGCCCCAGAATAACAATATTAATATACCACTATCACTAAAAGCAGGTTTTTTTTGGAGGGAGAAGCATATGCTATCTCCATTCTCTCTTCCACTTTTCACGGTTGTACTCTATGCTGTCATGTCAGAGCAGATACCCTAATTAATATAAGGACTGATAGTGAGAATTGAATAGCTCACCTTTCGAGCTAAGACTGAATGAAGGTTAAAAAGGAGAAGGTATAGTATACAGTGCAAAAAGTAGAACATCTCTGCATGTTTATTTGCATATATATTTACTTGCATATATATTGGATAATAAGGAAGTTAACAAATGCCATTAAGATCACATCAAAAGGACTAGGGCAACAAATTGAAGCCAGGCACAAAAGCAAACAGCAGGGATATCTGCTCTGACAGCATAGAGTACAACCATAAAAGTGGAAGAGAGAATGGAGATAGCATTTGACTCCCCCCACAAAAAAAAAATTAACTGCTTTTAGTGATAGTGGTGGTGTTAATATTGTTGTTCTGGAACTGTTAGGTGTGGAATGTGTAAGAAAGCAAATTAGCCATCATGAATATTCTAACTCTATCCCCAGTGTTCTTGAGTACTGGAATTCTCAGTGAGAAAGTCAGAAATTAGAAATATAATGGAAAACTGCTTAGTAAAGTTTGTAGTCCAGAAGTTGAACTGAAAATATAAGCACAAATTCGTGAGATGTTTTCTCTTTTAAAAAGTACGTGAGCTTACACACAGACACACACACACACACGCACGCGCGCGCGCACGCACACAAACACACTTTTTCCCCCCTACATCTGCCTACGGAAGAGCTTAGTTAGAATGACAACTCAAGACTGGTGAATATCCCTAGGCCCAGATTTGACTCCTGAAATATTACTTTCCCCTAAAGACATTAGAACTTCTTGGAGAATGAATGATTACAAGTCGGGCAAGGTGCGGTGGCTCAAGCCTGTAATCCCAGCACTTCGGGAGGCTGAGGCAGGTGGGTCACGAGGTCAAGAGATCAAGACCATCCTGTTCAGCATGGTGAAACCCCGTCTCTACTAAAAATACAAAAAACTAGCTGGGCATGGTGGTGCGTGCCTGTAATTCCAGCTACTCAGGAGGCTGAGGCGGGAGAATTGCCTGAACCCAGGAGGTGGAGGTTGCAGTGAGCCGAGATCGCGCCATTGCACTTCAGCCTGGGTAACAAGAGCGAAACTCCGTCTCAAAAAAAAAAAAAGATAAATTCATTTATGCTTAGAACATCTTTTTGTATTAGATAATAAGGAAGTTAACAGATGCCATTAAGATCTTATCAAAAGGACTCGAGAAAAATTGAAGAGAATCCTACTAAAAATGACACAATTGAGTTTTAATAAGAATGAGAAAGGCTTATTGACTAAGGCCTCATTAGGCCTATTGACTAAGCTTACATTCATTAGTTCATAATAACAGTTAAAAAAGAACAATTAATTGGTCACCTTCGGGGAGTGATAAAGAACTGATTCAGTATTCACAAAATATATTTTTTTTCTGATGACTTCAGTATCTTGTGTGTGTGTGTGTGTGTGTGTGTGTATTACACATCTCTCAGTGCCTCAGCAAAGACAGGCTGAGTCTTTACCAACCCCTAACGTCACCTAAAGATGGCTTCCATTAAAAAAATAAAATTTTTAATCAATCGTCAATAGTGCTCATCTTATTACTTTAAAGTAATTTTCTATTTCTTTTAATAATTTTTAAACTTTTTCAAATTTTCTGAAATGAACATATAAGAGATTTTTTTAAAAACAGATATTTCATCTCATTAAAAAATAGCAAAGAATATGTCAAAAAGTGTTCAAGTATTTTATTATTTTCAGTTAGATAGAACAATACATAAGTAAATGACTTAGCTATTCAAGCCACTGTATCTTAATTAGCTACATGCTAAGGAGTATGTGTAACACATATAGAATCTCTAGGGAATACACATATTTATTTTATATTCAGTATTTTTTTACCTCATTTCTCTAAGCCATAAATAAAATGGTGAATGACTTTCCTCTGTATCACTATTCTTTACCTCATGAATCATACTAATTATATATAGACTGTTTCTAAGACTAAGAATAAAACAAACAAACTAAACTATATTCTTAAAATACTGTCAGATTCTAAAGCTAAATATAGAATCCAAAGCAATAGACATGTAAACCCATCTTCTATATTTGATGTTTAAAAGATAGTCAAAGAGGAGTTACTAACAAATGAGAAGCATTGGTGGGGCACGGTGGCTCACACCTGTAATCCCAGCTCTTTGGGAGGCCGATTCGGGTTAATCTTGAGGTCAGGAGATGTAGACCATCCTGGCCAACATGGTAAAACCCTCTCTCTACTAAAATACAAAAAATTAGCAGGACGTAGTGGCGAGGGCCTGTAGTCCCAGCTACTTTGGAGACTGAGGCAGGAGAATTGCTTGAAACCGGGAGGCGGAGGTTGCAGGGAGCTGAAATTGTGCCACTGCACTCCAGCCTGGCCACAGAGCAAGACTCTGTGTCAAAAAAAACAATTACACACAAAATTCTCAAAGCAGTTTCATCCATTCAAAAACTGAAAGTAAAAATCTGAATTGTAGAAACAGAAAAATGGATAGAGTGTAGAATATTTATATAATGGAACTACATCAATTAAAAGGTGCATTTCCCCATGTTTCTTTGCCACATTTTGAAATGGACCTGCAAAGTTGTTCTTTGTGGGGGAAAATGTGCACCTCTAAAGAATTTCTATTAACAGAGCTAGATCTTTTTCTTCCAGACTCTCCCAATCCTAAAGAGATTAACTAAAATCTGAATAGGAAACATTTGTCACTTATTGCCTCTAAAGGCAGCCACTGTAAGATTTCAAAAGAACTTGGGTCTCCATAATCTTTAACTTAAACTGAACATTCCCTTTCTACCTATCCCAGGTCTTTTTTCTTTTCTTTTCTTTCTTTTGATTTTTTTTTTTTTTTTTTTTTTTTTTTTTTTTTTGAGACAAAGTCTTGCTCTGTCTCCCAGGCTGGAGTGCAGTGGCACAATCTCGCACGATCTTGGCTCACTGCAACCTCCATCTCCTGGGTTCAAGCGATTCTCCTGCTTTCGCCTCCCCAGTAGCTAGGATTACAGGTATGCAACACCACGCCTGGCTAACTGCTTGTATTTTTAGTGGAGATGGAGCTCAGGTGATCCGCCCACCTCAGCCTCCCAAAGTGCTGGGATTATAGGCATGAGCCACCATGTCCGGCCCCTATCCCAGGTCTTTAGACAAACTCAACCAATTGTAAACCAGACAATGTTTAAATTCACCTATAACTTGGGAGTCCCCTATTCCGCACCCCCAATCGGGACCAAACCAATGTATTTCTTAAATGCATTTGATGGCTCATGTTTCTCTCAAACTTATAAAACCAAGCTGATCCCTGACCACCTTGGGCACATGTTCTCAGGACCTTCTGAGGGCTGTATCATGGGCCATAGTCACTCATATTTGGCTCAGAATAAATCTCTTTTTAAAAAGTGCTATTATGGTGAATGAAAGAAGTCAGGCACAAAAGCATTAACACTGCATAATGTCATCTATATGAGATTGAAGAGGAAGCAAAACTAAATAGTGATAAAGTCAGGATAGTGGTTACTTTGGAGGGGGGGCATGAGAGAACTTGGCACACATTATTAAATGTATATTATATTTCAATTAAAAGTTTAAAAATTATATAAATGTATTTAAGCATTTTTTTTAACTATGTTCTGGAATATATGTGCAAAACGTGCAGGTTTGTTACATAGGTATCCATGTACCATGGTGGTTTGCTGCACCTATCAACCCGTCATCTAGGTTTTAAGCCCCGCATACATTAGGTATTTGTCCTAAAGCTCTCCCTCCCCTAGCACCCTACCCCCTGACAGGCCCTGGTGTGTGATGTTCTCTTCCCTGTGTCTATGTGTTCTCATTGTTCAATTCCCACTTATGAGTGAGAACATGCAGTGTTTGGTTTTCTGTTCCTGTGTTAGTCTGCTGAGAATTATAGCTTCCAGATCCATCCATGTCCCTGCAAAGGACATGAACTCATCCTTTTTTATGGCTGTGTGGTATTCCATGATGTATATGTGCCACATTTTCTTCAGCAGTTTTAAAAAAGAATTTCGCCAAAATGTTAAAAGTGATTTTCTAGGGGTTACTTTTTTCATCTTTATTATATTTCATACTTTCCAAATTATTTTCAAAGAGTAGTTATTCCTTATAATTAGAAAAAAATGTATTTTTAAATATTTCAGATGACTTCCTGAAAATTAACACATATGCACATAAGAAGTTTCATTGCATAATTAAATTTCTACAGTACCGTATAAATGGGAGATGAGAAGGACTATTTAATGAGGGTAGAAACTCAAAGATAAAAGTACCTATAAGAAGAAATTCCCTCAAAATGTACAAATGTCTTAGGGGTCACTGAATTTCCCATTTAACATCAGATGTGTACTCATGTCAATTTTTATTTAAATCTGAGAAAATGGATTGATCTCTTTCAACATTCACATTTGTATTAACTTATCAGCAGGCTTATTCATTAAATCATAGTTCCAAAGTAAAACTAATGATAGAAACTATTGAAACTATATATTTATGTATATATAATGGAATTCAATCAACATCATTTAATTATAGAGCGTGACAAGATTTTAAGGTTTCTGGCCTCCCATGAGGAAAATAACATCTCACTATGTATGTTCCACTTCAGCAGTAAGGGTTATCGACACATTACATCATGTGTGTGTATACTTCAGCAGGATACCCACAGGCAAATACATAGAAAATACCACTTTTTGGAAACAAAAACTGCTCTTATCCACTCTACCTTTACCTAGTTAAAAAAAAAAATACAAAAACTAACAAAACCAAAAACTAGAGACACTAGTTCATGAAGTGTCCTGGAACAGGGCAGGAGAAGCCAAAAGAAAGGAAAAGATAACACTTTCGGTCATTTTTACTCACATGTGAATAAGCAAATTCAGCTTTTTTTTTTTTTTAATTACCCTGCATAGATTCACTTTCATACAAGAAACTAGGTTTGATGAATGTCACTTAAGGCATCTAGGTCCCTTCCCTGCAAAAGCTGGGCTATAAATAAATACTGTAGTAATTACATTTTTAGTCCAAGATACAATAAAGACAAAGAGAATGATAATAAGGCCCATGAATCTAATTGATTGAGGAACATTTTGTATTCAATATCTTGTATTTTCAAGTAACCTGCAGTCTATCATCATCTTTACAAAAATAATACCAAAAATGCGGCAAGTGTCCCGATTTAACTGCTGCTGTGCTCCATGAAAAAGTTGGAACTTCAGAAACACAGACACGTAACACAAACCACATGTAATCCAAGAGTCAAAAAAGCAATTTGAATTAGGAAATTTTGATCAACATTTTAAACTTAAAAATCTTCATTCACCACTAACAATGTTCTCCATTTCTCAATCCAATATATATTCTTGGAACTGAAGTCCTTTAAAATTGAAACACTTAGCATTAAAAAGGAAAATATACTGTCATTTTTTTAGTTTTTTTAAAAAATGTCCTTTTATGTCATTCCAGAGGGATTTATTTTTAAATGAGAATAGGATGAACTCCTTATTTTTCTCCGCAATCTGAATTCCTCCCTAGCTAAATTCTTTCTGATCTGTGTCATCCTTGTTCAGTATTTGTTATACCCTCTCGAGGGAGGTAGCATCAAGCTCTAAAAATGACATTAAATCCAAGGGCTTAGGAAATATTTTCTACAACATAAGACTGGTTTGTGGGTGTTTTTCACATTTTATTTATTTGTTTGTTTTTAACCTTTAACCATAATTTGGGCTGATGACTCCCAGTGTGAAGATTATTTTATGTCACTCACAATTTTAAACTCAAGATTATTAGGCAAGCTTGCATATTTATGTTAAGGAGCCCTGGGAGGTCTGGGCCAATTTCCAGGACTCTGTTTACATAGATGCCTCAATATCAATATCTGGATGTGGTTAGAGAAAGGAGGCATGTGGGGCATTAGCCAATGCTAGGCTTCCTTTGCTTTTGCTATTTGTGGGGAGAAGATATGTGCTTTCTAGTGTGATCTTTGGGAGACAACTTCTAGGGAGGACAGGAGCTCTGCCTGAGCACTGGGAAAGTTCGTTCCTGTGTTTGGCCTTGGTGAACAGCAAAAGAAAGTGGGAAAGGCAACTAGGAATGGGACCCTGGATGAACATGACACATGCTCATAGTTCACTCCTAAGACTTCTTGTTGGCATTCATCCTTTTTAGTTTGAGTCTGTCAATATTATATCCATGGTATTAAAATTGTTGCGCTGTCCCTAACATGGTAGTTTAGTGACCACTCATATGCAGAAGTGGTTCAGCTAACCTGAGTACATAGAGGACCCCTTGATGAGAAAGCACTCACCAATCTTTCAAGCCTGAAGTCCAGAATGTCTGTCTATGGGACTCTTCCACCGGAGGTATGTATAGCAGCTGATGGAGATAATAAAGAACTTTGAAAAAACAGTGTGGCATTCTAACTGCCCCACAGGGCTTCATAAGGAGCCTACTGAAACCTGGCTTGGGGGTACTGCTAGAAATCAAACACTCCCTCTAGCTATTGAAGAAATCCAGACATTTCGTAGAGAAGATGTTTTGGGATTGAGATCCTTCAAAGTTGAAGATTTTAGAATCCACTGAATGAGATTCTAGGGGAATGGAAGTCATTAATCACTTGGAGCAGCACTCACCAGCAGGCAGATCTGCTGGGAGGTGCTGCTGGTGGTAAGGACCCAGGCCAGTAGGAGTGGCTGCTAGAAGCTGCTGCTATGGAAACCCATGCTAACCGCTGTTGGAAGGAGCAACCAGTGGAAGCTGCCATGGCCAAAAGCAGCAGCCAAGAGGCTCTACTGGGAGACCTCTGAAAGCACCATTGGGTGTATCTAAAAGAGCTCAGTCAGGGGATCATCTATTTGAATAATCTTTAGGGTGGAGGGTATTGTTTTGGTTCTGTTGAAACATGCTTAGGTGAACCATCTTTGATTTTGGAGAAAAAGAAAAAGACTATTGGTTTTATTACCCTCCACACTAAGATAGCATCATAATTTCCCTCAAAACCAGCTTCTGTGTGATCCTGCATTTCTATTACCAGCAGTACTAATCCACTTTTTACCCAGATAGGAACACTCAGTTGTCAATGAGTCCTCCATTTTCTCTTTCTTAGTTTCAATAATAGTTACATTTTATTTCATTACAAATCTATCTTGAGGAAAATATAAGTTATAAAAGATCATATATCCTTTTTCAATAAAGATAATTAATTAATTAATTCAAACACCTGTGGCATTGGGTTAGCATTAGTAGAACAAGCCAGTTTAAAATAGAGATTTAAGTCAAAAAGTCTACAGTTGGCCCTTGAAGAACATGGGTTTGAATTGCACAAATCCACTAATACATGAATTTTTTCAGTAGTAGGTATACCAAGTGTGTGCACCTCTTCTGCTGCCTATGCCACCCCAGGAAAGCAAGATCAACCCCTACTTTTCTCCCTTCTCCTCAGCCTGCCCATTGAGAAGACAGTGAGGATGTAGACCTTTCTGATGATCCACTCCCATCTGATAAGTAATAGATATATATTTTTTCTTCCATATAATTTTCTTAATAATGCTTTTTTTATTTTCTTTTCTTACTTTATTGTAAGAATTCAATGTCAGATACATATAACACACAAAATATATGTTAATCTATTGCTTGTGTTATTGGTAAAGCTTCCAGTCAACAATCAGCTTGTAATAGTTAATTTTACAGTGAGTCAAAATTTGTATGTGAATTTTTAACCGTGCAAGGGGTCAGCACTCCTCACCCCTGTGTTTTTCAAGGATCAACTGCAATGCAATGTGGGGAAGGGGACTTTGCAATAGGGAGAATACTCTAATTACAGGAAAGTCCAAAGGTCAGACAGAAAAAGGCCTTTCTTTTATAAGGAGAAGTAAATAGGGCTAGCAGAAAGTTTGTGGGAGAGTGGAGCAAGCAAATGGGGTTAAGTAGATGGCATGAGAGTGGCATTTTGACAGTAAATTTTTATTCTTTTTGGTCACTAGGTTCTTGAAGTGAGCCATTGAGAAGATATTCTGTACCTTAGCACTTGCTGAAAAGCTTGGGTGTAAGATAAAGTTCTGGGGCGTATGAGGAGAAGCCTTACTAACATTTGGTCAAGCCAAGTCAAGGTAAGTAATCAGCAATTGTGAGGGCTTGGTTTTAATATATGTATACATATACACAGAAACAAATATAGAATGTGTTTATATATCCAAGTAGCTGTATGTGCATTTTCTAGCTCTGTCAACTGAGCTGTGATCAATCCTAGGAGCTGTGACACCCCCAGAACAATTAACATATATAGAACCCAGATTTCAATAATGTCCAATAAAAGGAACTAAGGCTTTTTGGAAAAATGACTGATTTCACAGCTCAGGCAGAGAAAATACAAGATAAACCTGCAAAAACTTGTGGCACCAGCAAGTAAGAAATTCTTGAAAAAATATTAGTTTCATACTGAAAAGACAACTTGAAGGGGCTCCCAATAATTAAACCTGAGACAATTTAAGCAAAAAAATATGCAGTAATGACTCACAAGAATCAGAATAACTCCATTTCTCTTTCGCCAACACAAAAATATTTGCACTTCAATTTAGAGATTGATTTATATAAAAAGTGGTCCCAGAAACAGTCATGGGCCCCCTGTCCCTCCACCCACACATGTTTTGGGGAGTTTTATCTCCCAAAATAGTGGGAAAAAGTTTCTTTGCTCTTCCAGTAGTAAGAGGAGGAAAGTAACCATTTTGAAATACATCTGAGAACCCTTTTTTGCAGGTCCTACCCACTGCAGAAAGTATTTTACTAGAGCCTAACCTATTTTACGTGGGTTTCTTACAGACAATAATTCTTGGTTTTCTGTTTGTTTGTTTTTGAGATAGGGTCTCCCTATGTTGCACAAGCTGGTCATGAACTCCTAAGCTCAATATCCTCCCCACTAAGTCTTCCAAGTAGCTGGGGCTGCACAAGTGCACCACCATGCCTGGTGTGTTTTTAATCTACTCTCACAAGCTCTGTCTTTTAATTGGCGTATTTAGATCACTGCCATCTAAAGTGATTATTGATACAGTTGGCTTAATATCTACCATATTTGTTACTGTTTTCTACATGCTGCCCTTGTTCTTTGTTTCATTTTATGTTCCACAGAGTTTTTGTCTTTTGTGGGATTAACTGAGCGTTTCACATGATTCCATTTTCTCTCCTTTCTTAGCATATCAATTCTACTTTTTTTGTAAAACTTTTCTTAATGGTTGTTCTAGAATTTGCAATACACATTTACAACAAATCCAGGTTCACTTTCATATAACCACTGTATGGCTTCATGGGTAGTACAAGTACTTTACAATAACAAGTAATCTGAATTCCTCCCCCTTGTCCCTTGTATCATTGTCATTCATTTTACTTATACATAAACATGCATAAATATATATATATACACACACACACACACACACAGATATACATAAGCATACATAACTGCTCTAAAATATAGAGTTTATTAGTTAAAAATTAGTCTCAGGCTACAGCACCAACAAGGCAACTGGTGGGAGGAGATGCAAACAGTCTCTGGATGAACACACCCTCCTCTCATATCCAACCTCCTTCCTCTTCTACATCTAGTGCCTAAGTGTCGAAGGGAGCTCCTGGAAGGATAACAGAAGCAGGTTTCTCCTACCTATCATGTCACATGTAACTGGGAAGGAAGGTATCCCTGGTTTCACTTGGGATGATATGACTGCTGCTAACAGCTCCTACCGATGAGACTGTGTAAATGTTGGGTCTAGTTTCCTTGGGTTGGTGATCACTTTTTCCTTGCCTGCTCAATTATTGGGAAACCCTTCCCAGAGGGACAGACATGTCTCCCATTAGCCCCACGATCTATCCAGATAGCCAAGCCTAAGTGTGGCTTCCTAAGGAGGGCCAATCACTGGTTAGTCCTGTCACCCCTGCCCTTGCTCTAACCCCTCATGAGCTTCAGTGAGAAGTGGATGCTGAAGTCTTCTTTCCTATTTCTGCAGCTTCCTGAAGTGAGACTGAGTTGGGCTTTCCCCATCTCATTTCCAGGCACGAGGTCCCTTCTCATCCTGATGAGGGAAGTTATCACTGCTGGCCATCCTCTCTTCAGAAATTTTTAGACAACAAGCAACTGCCAATCTTTATTCACATATTCACATAACTGCAAACTCAGAGAATCTCTTCTAAATCATCTCCAACTTTCCATTTCCATAATGGAAATCTTGGACATACCTTTTATGCAAAAACCAAACTGGACTTACTCATATTTCCTAAATAGTTTCCACATTTAACTTCACTTAATCTAGTCTCTCTGTCTGAAAAATTCTTCCCTTGATCTTTTCATAATGTATGTGTGTATGTGTGTGTGTATGTGTGTGTGTATATGCACATATACATTTATATATGTCAGCTTTACCCATCCTTTAAAGCCCTTCTCAGAAGTCACTTCCATGATTTTTGAATTCTACCCTGAATCCCATAACCTTCCAGTAGCCCTCTTCCCTTTAAGATGCTCTAATAAATGCCGTTTGTAACTTTATTTTATCATTTATACCAGTTTCACTCATATTCTGATTGTTGGCTTTCCATAGTAGCCAATAGACAAATGTGGCTATTAAAATTAAATGAATTAAAAGTAAATACAATGTAAAGTTCGCTTCTTTGTCACAGTAGCAATATTTCAAACACTCAGTAGTGATGTGTGGTTAGTGGCTTCCATACTAGACAACACAGATAGAGAATATTTTCATCATCACCAAAAATGACATTTGAAAGCCATGTTCTGGTGTTTACTGAAGTTACTTTATTCCTCCTCCTTTTAGCTCTGGTTAAAAAAAGGAGAGAGTGTTTGGAGATGAGGCTGGGAGGGTTGAGGAATTCTAGGTCCTAGGGACCTTGTGAATTATGCTGAAGTTTTGTTCTAAACATAATGAGGCTGTGCCTGGGGGCTGACGCCTGTAATCACAGCACGTTGGGAGGCTGAAGAGGGCGTATTACCTGAGGTTAGGAGTTCAAGACCAGCCTGGCTGACATGGTAAAACCCTCTCTCTATTAAAAATACAAAAATTAGCCAGGTGTGGTGATACATGCCTGTAGTCCCAGCTACTTGGGAGGCTGAGGCAGAAGAATTGCTTGAACCCGGGAGGCAGAGGCTGCAATGAGTCAAGATCATACCACTGCACTCCAGCCTGGGTGACAGAGGGAGACTCTGTCTCAATAAATAAATAAATATAAATAAATAAATAATAAACATAATGAGAGATCATGGGAGGATTTAGATGTTAGAAAGATCATTCTGGCTGCTGAATTGAGAAAGGACAGTAGAGGACCAAGAGGGAGGAGGGAGACTGGGAAGGCCACTGGAGAAGTCCGGGAGAAGTCCACGGTGATAGGTGGGGGCTGTACTGGTGGAGGTAGACAGAGTGGTCAGATTCAGTGCATATTCTGCACATGGGACTTACTGATAGGTTGGCTGCAGGATGTTAGCAGGAAAAGAATTGTACCACCTCAGTTTTTTGCCTAAATGAATGGATAAGCTGAGGTGCTATTACCTGGCATTGGAAAGACCAGGGAAGAAGTAGATTAGTTTTTCTGAGGAGAGATGTTTGATATTTTAGCATGTGAAAGTGTTATATCTAGAAGCAAATTACTTGATTCTTGGGCTGCTACTCTTTATAGGCTTGCTACCATGAAGGCTGTCACCTTTCCTCCTGGGTTCCAAGTATTGCAAAAGCCACCACCTGGACACGCAATAGACCATTTTAATTTGAGGTCTGGCGAACTTTAGAAGAAAAAGAGCCTTCTAAAGTCATCTGCTATGGCTCTTATTACAAAGAGAGAGAAAAGCTAGAGACCCAGAGAAGCAGGAATATCTGTATTATTCCATACATGTGGTGGACATTTGTTGCTTGTTTATTGCCTGACTTCCAGTCTGATAACTGTACTTAATCTCTCTCTAGTGCAGGGGTTGGCAAACTATGGCCTGTCATCTGAATCTGGCCTGCTCTCTGATTTTGTAAACAAAGTTTTATTGGTACGCAGTCATGCCCATTTTAAAAAATATAGTATCCGTGGCTGCTTTTGAGCTACAATGGCGGAATTGAATGACAGATTGTATGGCCCACAAAGACTAAATTAATATTTACTACGGGGCCCTTTTCAGAAGAAAAAAATGCTTATTTTTGCACTGGTGGAACCATTATTCCCCAAGTTTCTGCCCATGAGCTTTGGGTAAAGCTGACCCCATTCATGGTCTCTAAGGCTTGCTGGGCTAAATCAATCTGCATATTCACTCCCACTGTCATGAGTAATGGGTTCAGAGGTAAATGTTAGCCTCTGCTTGTCTAAACCATGAAAACTCAAGAGTTTTGTTGGGACTTCTGCAACAAAGACTGCAGCTTTTTGCGCTGGTTCTGAGTCCAAGAAAATCTAGCTCCGGGAGTGCTGATAACTACCTTGTAACAGCTTATCTGAGGCTGAAGTTAACACAAGGGAGAAAGAAGAGTTATACAGAGATATAGAAAGTACTCAGTCCTGGTCATATGTCTTCAGCTCCCTTATCCTTCTATCACAGTAGCAATATTTCCAAAACTCATATGTGACATGTGGCTTCCATACTAGACAGCACAGAGAGAAAATCTCCATCATCACCAAAAGTGACATTTCAAAGCACTATCCTGGTTATTTACATGACGATGATGATTATTATTGAGACTGAGTCTCGCTCCATTGCCCAGGTTGGAGTACAGCGGCATGATCTCGGGTCACCGCCACCTCTGCCTCCCAGGATCAAGCGATTCTCATGCCTCAGTCTCCCCAGTAGCTAGGATTACAAGTGCACACCACCATGCCCAGCTAATTTTTGTATTTTTAGTAGAGACAGGTTTCACCATGTTGACCAGGTTGGTCTCAAACTCCTGACCTCAAGTGATCAGCCCGCCTCAGTCTCCCAAAGTGCTGGGATTACAGGCACAAGCCACTGTGCCTGGCCTATTCTGGTTGTTTATTGAAGTTACTTTATTCCTTCTTCACACGGGATAATGTAGAAATGTTCAGAAAGTGCAATAATCCCAAGCTTCCAAAGAATGACAATCTCTCTGTTTAAAGTTTCATCCCCTGGTCAGATCATTGTACTAAGAACACTTAAAAGTAGCATTCAATCAATTGATCAAAATAAACCAGAAACAACAAAATCCTAACAGTTTATACTTTGCTATAATTAATAAAAGGTTATGTTCTTCTGAGTCAAGGTACTTCATTTATCTAAGCTCAGTGAAGAGAGAACAGATTCACACCATATGGAAAGAAGCAGTTGTGCTAAATGAAGCCATTGGGAACTGAATTAATTTATTTAATGCTGATTTTCCATGAAGTGCAGAAAGTACGTTGCAAAAAATTCCTAACACTAGCAAAATTGGCAACAAGAATATTTCACACTTGTAAATGAAAAATGCAAATTGCCTACATCAATAAATCCCAGAAGATGTAATTAGGGACAAAAAAGTAACATTATTGGATACTCAAATACCTCTATGACTTCACTCCCAGCATCTGACATGGAACCTTGTGGCACTGTGACAGGATTAACTTTATGTTAACTCTCTAATTCTGTTAAAGTGCTGGTTACTGTAAAGGAGGCACAATGCTATTCTGGAGAGTGGAACATATTTTTTAATCACTGATTAATGCAAAAAGTCCTCTTTTTCAAATTAAATCAATAAAAGAACTACTGGAAAGCTTTCCTCCTGAGCAACTTTATTAATCGGTGTTCCTGTAGAAACAAACAGCCCCGAAATTGCAGTGGTTTGTAACAACAAATGTTTATTTATTTTTTTTGCACAATTACACGTTGGCAGCTGTACCTCTGTTGCTGTGGCTTTGTTCCTTGCACCTTCTCATTCCAGGACCAAGCTAAAACAGTAGCACCTACTGGGGACATACCATCATTCTTGAGGCAGAGCGGGGAAAGTAAGAGGCAGAGCCAAGTCACACAATTCCCCTTCAAGCTACTGCTTGGCTGTGGCATTGCACACTTCCAATGGCTGAAGCAAGTTACACACCAACCTGACCTGGTGCAGTAAGTGTGTGCTGCCAAAGTGGGGCTCTACAAGGAACATGGAAATGGTGAAAACGCATGATTATCTCACATGGCCGAGGACGAATCCTTGGAACAGCAATGCAATCTGCCACAAGACCAGATTTGTACAACCAGCTTAAGTGTATCCTTCCCGCAATAGACTATACCAAATTTCATCTCTTTAAATTTTTAAATTTTAAATTGACAGAGGGTTTTGCTATGTTTCCCAGGTTTGTCTCTAACTCCTGGGCTCAAGTAATCTTCCTGCCTCAGCCTCCCAAATTGCTGGATTACAGCCACCGCTCCTGGACACACCAAATTTTATAAGAATAAGTACTTGATCTTCTGTTCAATTCTACTGTTACGTTCAAGCCTATTCTTCCACAGTGTACAAAGACTTAACCCATGTCCTCTTTTTTCCAGACCGTACAACCAACCCATGAGGTAGTGTCATCTGTAATCCTCCCAGGAATATCTGCATATTAAAATAAATGAAAGAACAGAAAGGCCAATGAAGCTGCAAAAATTCTTTTTTTCTCTTTCTTTCTTTCTTTCTTTCTTTCTTTCTTTCTTTCAGGGAATTTCATCCCTGGATGGAGTGCCATCTTGGTTCACAGCAATCTTTGCCTCCTGGACTAAAGCGATTCTCCTGCCTCAGCCTCCCAAGTAGGTGGGATTACAGGCATACACCGCTACTACTGGCTAATTTTTATATTTTTAGTAGAGATGGGGTTTCACCATGTTGGTCAGGCTGGTCTCGAACTCCTGACCTCAAGTGATTCATCCACCTTGGCCTCCCAAATTGCTAGGATTACAGGAGTGAGCCACCACACCTGGCCGCTGCCAAAATTCTTCCTGCTAAAAATTGATGTGTTCTGCCGACTCTTTTTGACACACCATGCTACCTACTATGTGCAATTGTCCTATTTGAGAAATGGAAAAGCCAGGTATGGCCTGAGTGAAGAGGGGTTTTCAGTGTCATTTTAAGGCCTTAATAAGCTCTGAGAATTCTTACTATGCAGGTTCCTCTCTACCGCATATTAAAAAATCTGAACAAACCCTCGTCCTACATTAAATATAATTCAGGACTGTAAATTTTTTGAAAGGATGTTTATAATTTTGCTTTTGAAATTATTTGCCTACAAGTAGCACTTGATTTACAGTTGGCTATGATTTGTGAGCTATCATCACCATGTATACTTAGGAATTCTTTCAAAGTGAGAAATCCCAAATTCCAAAATTATTTTCGAATGTTGGGAAATTAGTATGCATCCTAAACTTTACAATTAATACAGCTGACATAGTGTTATAGTCATAAATTTCAATTTAACATTTATTACTTTCAATTTTCCCATTTCTGATATTATTTTGAGCCTATGCATGTTTTTTCAGGACTCAGTCATTTTCATGGCCCTCTGAAAAGCCTCTGTGCCTATGCTGCCCAAAGAATCAAATAATCCCAAAGATGCGTTATCCCAAAACTATTCTGGATGAGAAAAAAATCCATCCTAAAAATGGGATTTCAGAAATAGAACCTTAAGAAGAAACTAAAATAAAAAGGTATTTTGCAAAGGTCAAAGAATAGAAGCTATGTGTGAGACAGCAGGATAAAAGCTAGAAACTTGAAATTAAAGCTGAGGAACAGGAGTGAAGGGAGGAAGCGGGGAGAGAAAGCTTAATTAGTAAGATGCAGACCTTGCACCCCTGTGGCCCCAGGGAGGTGGGGCCTGCTTTTGAAGGGCTTGCTTTTAAGTATTACACATTTTATGGTGATCTGGAGCCAAAACTATGCTTTCACTTTCTTGCTCCAAATAACCGCTCCCCAGACTCCAGAACTCCTGCCCTGACACCATTCTCTCTCTAGTTTTCCAAGAGGCCTCTTAGCTCCCATTCCATGCTCCCTGCGAGCTGCCTTCCCTGAATGGGACCTAGGGGTCCCTCCTTAGACATTGGGCTGTCCTAAATTGAGCTTTCAATTAAGAGTCTCTGACTCTAATCCCAGAAAAGCCTGGATTTTTTCTGATGTGTTTTTCCCTTCTTGATTTGATTTGTCTAAAGCAAATTGTCTCCCCAGTTGTTAAGGTGGATTCCTTCCTTAAGGCAAGTTGCATTTCTGCATCCAAGATTCAAAATAAAGTCTTGCTATCACTTTTATACTTATACTTCTAGCCCCATTACTGTTAGAGTCGGGTGACCTCAGTGATTAAAGGATTTCTCTGACTGTGCTAGAGCATCTCAGTCCTCTGACTTTTCCCATTTCCCACTGAATTCATGTTTTCGGTCTGAAGACCACTAAGTTTCAGGTTTTGAAGCAGAGACAATTGTTATACCATCGGTAAAATTATTTCCATAGATTCTAATAACAAAATTAGATGTAGCTTCACTCAGTCTCAGAGAGAGAACTTCTGGTATCTAATTACTGCTTTTTTTTTAAGTTTCTGTTGTTCTTATTGTTGTTTTACTTTTAGTAATAATGCCCTGATTGGTGAGAAGCAAAAGTGTAAGTCTGACCCTCAAGCCTAATCTCATCCCATCTTCTTCATGGAATGAGTGGGCAAGACACAAGCAGTCTGTGATCATGGGGCCATTAGGAGCTGCTCACTCATGGTAAAGAGCTCTTGTGGAAAGATGTATCAACTATCAACCAATCTCAGGCAGGTTAGGAGGGAGGTTGAGGTGATTGAGCAGAGCACATCGCAAATGAGGCTGATGGAGAAAGAGGCCTGGAGTTGAGTGTGCTGGACACCCCAGTACACCAGCCCATATCTGCCCTGATGGTATCAGCTGGAGGCCACTAGGAGTACACGACAGAGTGAGTGCCATCCTTGGAATTACAGCATGTGCCATATGCGTCATTGCCCACAAAGGGCCTGACACAGGGAATGGAGCCTGGTAACAGAAATGATGTTGAAAGCAGGACAAGCTGCCAGGAACTGGAAAAGCCATCCTCTAGGTCTGTATGTGAAAATGCAATTTGAGATGCCATGGAAATCCTTTACCACTGCACTGCCCAGAACCGTCGCCACTAGCCACACATGGTTACTGAGGATTTGAAATGTGTCTAGTGCAACTAAAGAATTATTTATTTATTTATTTATTTATTTATTTATTTATTTAGAGGTGGAGTCTAACTCTGTCATCCAGGCTGGAATCCAATGGCACAACCTCTGCCTTTTGGGTTCAAGAGATTCTCCTACCTCGGCCTCCCGAGTAGCTGGGATTATAGGCACGTGCCACCATGTCTGGCTAATTTTTGTATTTTTAGTAGAGATGGGGTTTCACCATGTTGGTCAGGCTGGTCTTGAACTCCTGACCTCGTGATCCGCCCACCTCGGCCTCTTAAAGTGCTGGGATTGCAGGTGTGAGCCACTGTGCCCATAAGGAATAATTTTTAAACTTTATTTAATTTGAATTTATTTAACTTTAAAAAGCAACACTGTGTTCAGTTATTGAAAAAGTTTAATATATGACCAAAATAATTTAAGTATATGACTATGTTTTCAGTCATAAATTTTATAAAATCTGTACACAAATCAGTTATTTTCAGTGGAAATTTAGTCTGAGTTGAGATGTGCTTTCAAAAGTATAAAAAAGTGTAAAACATATCGACACTTTTATAATAATTACACACTGAAATAACAACATTGTATTAACTTTAAATAAAATATATCACCTTTACCATTGTATTGAGTTTAAATAAAATATATCACCTTTATTATGCATTAACATATTAATATAGTATTAAAATATTAATAGATTAATATATATTTAAATATAAATACACTAAACATTTGTATATTTTATTTAAAATATATTACTATATAAAGGTATCTAGTAATGTATGTAAGAATATAGTAATGTGTCATTGAAACTAATTTTAACCATTTCTTTTTAATTTTTTCATGGGACTCCTGAAAAATTTTAAATTATATATATGACTCATGTATTTCTACAGAACAGCACTGCTCTATTACATGGTTGGTGTGTATATCCATCTAAATTGTTTAATAAATATAATTTTAATGGTTAAATACTGTACAAACTATTTGGTAACCATTTTTTCTACTTCTCAATATGTCAAGAACATCTTGCCATAGCAATAGATATTTATCCGCAACTTTACAAAGACTAAAATGAATGAGAGATCCTTATTTTCTGGTGTGAACTTACTGCTGAGCATATTATTTGTGTTTGATCTCATTCCATAATTAGACCTCCTCCTAAAATACTGAGGGCAGAGCTAAGAGGTAGCAGGCAGGGGAGCCCTGGAGCATGCATTGAGGCGGGTTTCCAGGAATCTAAGTAGAGACTTGGATGAAAGGAGTGTTTACGAGCTCAACTTTTCGTATTACATCTGCGCTAGTTGTAGTAACAATAACAGACAATCATCTGTCGATAGTATCTATGGGCTATTCTCTCATTCAGGTTTATGATCAGGTGATAAATACCATTTTTAGGAGGTGACTATACAGTTGACAAACCGTACAGTGCCCACAGACTGCCTCCAAGCAACCAGCACAAAACAGACTGATGAGACTTGCTGCACTGAAAGTCTTGTAAGAGAACAGGGAGTAATAAAGTCTCAAAACAGATTCTCTAATAAGAAAATTTTTCCTTAAATGTCAACTTTTGAATTTGAACTCATAGTAAATCTGGACTTCTCTTAAAGAATAATTATTCTTACATGGAAATGTGCAGTATTTGATATATTGAATATACTGGCACAGAAACGCTAAATTATCTCACAAATTTCCAGATCCCAAAGGAGTAGTTAATGGCACCAATACTCCTGCACAGTAAAAACTGTCTAGAGACAATATTCACAAATGATGCTACTTCTCAGAGACACAGCATCGTATTGGGAAAAAATTATGGGTTTCTAGGGTTTCAACAACCTGCATTTAAATCCTGAATCCTCATTTACCAGTTGTGTGACCTTAGAATGTAATTTAACCTTCCTAAACCTCAGTTTCCCCATCTTAAAAGGAAGCAGTAATAAATGCCCTGTATGTCAATATAAATATCAAAATTTAGTATTGCGTTCAATGGATTTTTGAAGTATTTGTTTTGTGTTAGGAACATAGTAGCTCATATATAAGTGCTAAGTAAAAAATATTTTTTTTCTTTTCCCCTTATATTACTTAAACATCTAACCCAGCTACGTTGGAGAATACACAGGTAAAAAAGCAAGGATAGGAAGAAAATAAATATAAAACATGACACCTTGCCACAAAAGACTAATAAGATTATATACAGTCTGGGGATTTTTACCCCCTCATTTCACTTGCTCCTAATGATTTTGTTTCAAAAGACATGGCAATGGAAGTCCATGCCATGTGTCATTTGCTCTTTCTTTTGTATTACACTGACATCATGTGGCCAATCTGAAGACATCTCTAAAAATTGACAACTGTCATTTCCATATTTTTTTTATTTTATTTTTTAAAATTTATTTTATTTTATTATTTTTTTTAAAAGATGGGGTTTCACCCTGATGGCCAGGATGGTCTTGAACTCCTGACCTCAGGTGATCCACCCACTTCGGCCTCCCAAAGTGCTAGGATTACAGGCGTGAGCCACCGTGCCCAGATTTTTAACCTTTAGCTGCAGAGATGCCATATAGGTAGCTGAAGCTCTACATTTGAGAACTAAATGACAAAACAAGTCCCTTTGGAGGCTTTAAACATACTATATATGTAGATAATTCTAAGAATTCAGATTAGTTGAATAATTTGATATATTCTTTTGTGCTTTAGTTAATAAAATATTTATTGATTTTTGTTTGTTTGTTTGTTTGTTTTAGGGAGACAAGGTCTCACTCTGTAACTCAGACTGGAGCGCAATAGCGTGATCAGAGTTCACAGCACCAAATTCCTAGGCTTAAGCTAGCCTCTTGCCTTAGTCTCTAGACTAGCTAGGACTACAGGCACAAACCATCTTCCCTGGCTAATTTTTTTTCTTTTTTGGTTGTGACAGGGTCTTACTATGTTGCCCCGGACAGGTCTCAAACTCCAGGCTTCAAGTGATCTTCCAGCCTCAGCCTCCCAAAGCTTTGGGATTATAGATGCGGGCCATTGTTCTCGGCCTACTAGTCTTGATATGCACTTTAGTATTTTTCTTTTGTGATTTGGAGACAAAACTTTATAAATACTTTTGTCGGCCTTTAAAATGTTATGTCCATAAGCACTGCATCTAGAGTTCCTGATAGATGAACTACTGTTTTATGACAGAGCTTCCCAAACTTTAATCAAAATCATCAAAATCCTTGGCACAGGGCTTGTTGAAACAAAGATTGGTGATCTCTATCCCCAGAGTTTTTGACTCTGGAGGTCTGAGGTGGCATCTGAAAATTTGCATTTCTTACAAATTTCCTGGTGATGCTGATACTCCTGGTCCCAGCACAGCATTTGAGAACCACTGGTGGTGTGTTTGCAACTGCTAGAATTCAGTGCAGACCATGAGCGAGGCAAACTCCACTTAGAGGAGCAAGGGTATGTGTGGCTGTATAGGAGATACTTGGTTTTGACCGCAAGCTGCTTACCGTCTGGCAAGAGGTACTGTCCGAAAGACATGGTGGTGGTGCAGCAGGCAGTGGAGTTCCAGCTTCTCTATTAATTTGTAGAACTCTCCTGGGAAGGTCACTGTCCCTCTCTGGGCTTCGGTGCTGCCTGCATAGAGTGGGTTTTTGTTTTGTTTTGTTTTGTTTTGTTTTGTTTTGTTTTGTTTTGTTTTTGCGACAGAGTTTCGCTCTTGTTACCCAGGCTGGAGTGCAATGGCGCGATCTCGGCTCACCGCAACCTCCGCCTCCTGGGTTCAGGCAATTCTCCTGCCTCAGCCTCCCGAGTAGCTGGGATTACAGGCACGCACCACCATGCTCAGCTAATTTTTTGTGTCTTTAGTAGAGACGGGGTTTCACCATGTTGAACAGGATGGTCTCGATATCTTGACCTCGTGATCCACCCGCCTCGGCCTCCCAAAGTGCTGGGATTACAGGCTTGAGCCACCACGCCCGGCCTAGAGTGGGTTTTGAGGATTAAAAAATTATAACATAGCAAGGCACTGTATCCATGAGAGTTGTCACTTTTATCAGTATTAAGTGAGAAGTGAAAAGAATGTGAAAGCAAAATTTCCTTTTCCTTCCTTCCTTCCCTCCCTCCCTCCTTCCCTCCTTCCCTCCCTCCCTCCCTCCCTCCTTCCTTCCTTCCTTCCCTCCTTCCTTCGAGATGGAGCCTCACTCTGTCACCCAGGCTGGAGTGCAGTGGCATGATCTTAGCTCACTGCAACCTCCATCTCCCAGGTACAAGTTATTCTCCTGCATCAGCCTCCTGAGTAGCTAGGACTACAGGTGCATGCCACCACTCCCAGATACTTAAAATTTTTTTTTTACTTGTAGGACAGCCAGGGTTTCACTGTGTTAGCCAGGATGATCTCGATCTCCTGACCTCACGATCCGCCCGCCTCGGCCTCTCAAAGTGCTGGGGTTACAGGCATGAGCCACCACGCCCAGCCTGAAGGCATAATATTCTTGAAATAAATATATGCAGTCTCAATACTAATGCAACGCAAGAGAACAGGAAAACCTGAGTGAGAAAGAGGTTGTTTGGCACAGCATTGGTTACGGCTAAAAAGCGCTCAGGACCAGCTACTCTGCCATAGCTGCAGAATACAATCGCTAAAAATCTGGAGTGAACTAAAGACGGTAACTTCATTGTGTAAATGAGGCAAAAGTAAAAACTGCAGGGGCAAACTGACCTCTGAACCTAGCAAGCTCCATGTCCAACAGCGACACCTTGTGGCAATGATTGAGATAGCTGCATTGAGGGACAACAGACTCCAGTTCTCTCTGGGACTTGGAAGAGGACCAACTCACTCCCTTTTATTTAATAATCCTTAGGAGTTCTTCAGTAATTTGAGGAAGAAAGTAAGATCTCAAAAGAGAGACACTGGATTCTTTCATAAAGAATAAAATCCAGGCATCTGAATTTTTAAAAATTACACAGAAAAATTGTGACCATATTTGTTTATTAAAAATCAATGATATGGGTCATCCCTGTAATATAATATTTGTTTCTGCCGTGGGAGAGTCAGGCAGGACTCAGTCTTCTATATCCAGATCTGCAAAGGGCTCAAATAAGCAGAGAAGGAGCAGCTGTCACTCGTCCTCCTCTGTTGTTAAATATATCTATGGGTGCTTAGGATGGCTTGAGTGAAGGACCTTAGGTGTTAAGAATTTGCTGGATGGATTTATGTTTCTGAGCTGTAGATAAACTGAACATTCTCCCACTACAAACATAGAAATTCTGGATAAAATATAGCCAACATTATTTAAAATGCATTGTTGAACTCACAAGAGAAAAAAGAGGAATTATACGGCCTTCAAATAATAAGAAATTTAAAACTACGGCTATGAGTGCCAAATAACACGGTGGCCACCCTGGGAGGGAGGAGGGTTTCTAGTCCCAGTAACCAAAAGTCTGCGGTCTTAGCACCCACATCAGCACAGAATGTAAAACCCTGAACCCAGTAGATGAAGCTGAAACTATGACCACCACCCAATGGCCATCCCCTCAGTAAAGCCAATGAACCAAAACCTCATTGAAGGGTGGCCTAGAAAAAATCCACCCACTCGCACAAGGAGAAACAGTTTGAGCTGTCTGGATAGAAAAACACTTTTCCCCAGCATCTGTATCTGAATCTTCCCACAAAACTGTTTGAGGTTTGAAATAGCACTATCTATATAATCTGAGAACCCCCAAGCTGGGAGATAAATATAAAAGTCCCAAGATACTAATATCTCCAAGGTGTCTGACTAAAGTGAACAGGAAACCTCTTCAGAGAGGCATATTTCCAAGTCAGGTTGTAGAGATTTCCACAAACGAAGCCTAAGATGAGTTTGCAATTCAAAATTACAAAACACATTTTAAAATGTTATTTTAAAATAACACTTTAGTACCTCAACATTTATGAGAGAATGTTGGGGTACAAAAGAAGGAATAATAGACCACACCCTATGAGTTAATAGAAAGGAGGAGCGGAACATCAGTTAGGGATGGGGATGGAATGAGGACTAGGTCTCCACTCCATGCAAGTGGAAAATGACTGCTAGTGGCTCTTCTGAGCTCTGTATTAGGGTATTCAGAGGCCATGTCCAGGCTCTATGGAAAAGCTTCATTGTCATATTTACTGTTCTCTTCCTATTGGAAAAGTTTGTTTATTTTCTCTTTCTTTATTTGTCAATCTTCCCAGACAAATGAAAACAACACACTTTACCCAAAGTGCTAAAAAAACAAAAAAAAAAAATCCACACATATTTATCTATGTGTCTCTCCTCCTCACCATCACCAACACCTGTGACTGTTTCTGACACATAGAAGCCACTCACCTGTTTTTGTTTTTGTTTTTGTTTTAATTTTTGTGGTTACATAGGAGGCATATATACGGAGGAGGCACATATATGGAGGAGGCACATAAGATGTTTTGATACTGGCATGCAATGGAGTATGGCAAGCACATAATGGAGAATAGGTTACCCATCCCCTCAAGCATGTATCCGTTGAGTTACAAAGCATCCAGTTACACTCTTTAAGCTATTTTAAAATGCACAATTAAGTTATTATTGACTATAATCACCCTATTGTGCTCATATAGTAGGTCTCATTCATTCTTTCTATTTTATTGTACCCATTAACCATCCCTACCTCCCTTCTAGCCCCCTGCTACCATTCCCAGCCTCTGGTAACCATTCTTCTGCTCTCTGTGTTCATGAGTTCAATTGCTTTGATTTTTAGATCCCACGAATAAATGAGAACATGCAACGTTTGTCTTTCTGTGCCTGAATTGTTTCATGTAATATAATGATTTCCATTTCTATTCATGTTGTTTCAAATGGCTGGATCTCATTCTTTCTATGGCTGAATAGTACTACATTGTGTTATCTGTACCACATTTCTTTATCCATTCATCTGTTGATGGACACTTAGGTTGCTCGCAAATCTTAGCTATTGTAAACGGTGCTGCAACAAACATAGGGGAATATCCCTTCAATATACTGATTTCCTTTCTTTTGCATATATGTCCAGCAAAAGTGAGATTGCTTAATCATATGGTCATTTCTAGTTTTTTGAGAAAACTGCAAACTGTTCTTCATACTGTTTGAACTAATTTACATTCCCATCAATAGTATCCAAAGGTTCCCTTTCTCTACATCCTCACCAACATTTTTTATTGCCTTTCTTTTAGATAGAAGCCATTTTAACTGAAGTTAATTGATACCGGATTGTAGTTTTGACTTGTATTTATCTGATGATCAATGTTGAGCCCCTTTTCATATGCCTGTTAGCCTTTTGTATGTCTTTTTATAACTTTTATTTTAAGTTCAGTTTATTTTATTTTATTATAACTTTTATTTTAAGCTCTTACATAGGTAGTAAACTTGTGTCACAGGGATTTATTGTACAGATTGCTTAGTCACTCAGGTATCAAACCTAGTACCCATTAACTATTATTCCTGATGCTCACCCTCGTCTCACTCTCTACCCTCTAACAGGCCCCAGTCAATGTTGTTCTTCCACACATGTCCATGTGTTTTCATCACTTAATAAGTAAGAACATGCAGTATTTGGCTTTCTGTTCCTGCCTTTGTTAAGGGTAATGGCCTCCAGTTCCATCCATGTTCCTGAAAAAGACATGATCTTGTTCTTTTTATGGCTGCATAGTATTCCATGGTGTGTATGCACCACATTTTCTTTTTCCAGTCTATCATTGAAGGGCATTTAGGTTGATTCCATGTCTTTGCTATGATGAACATATAAGTGCAGGTGTCTTTATAACAGAATGGTTTATATTTTTGGGGGTATATACCCAGTAATGGCATTGCTGGGTAGAATGATATTTCTGTTTTTAGGTCTTTGAGGAATCACCACACTGTCAAACACAATGATTGAACCAATTTACACTCCCACCAACAGTGTATAAGCATTGCTGTTTCTCCACAACCTCGCCTGCATCTGTTACTGTTTGACTTTTTAATAACAGCCATTCTGACTATTGTGAGACCAAATCTCATTTTGGTTTTTATTTGCATTTCTCTAATAACTGGTGATGTTGAGTTTTTTTCATGTTTGTTGCCTGCATGTATATCTTCTTCTGTTCCTATTCTTTGCCCATTTTTTACTGGCTTTTTTTGGTAAATTTGTTTAAGTTTCTTACAGAAGCTGAATTTCAGACCTTTTTTGGATGTAATGTTTGCAAATACTGTCATTCTGTATGTTGTCCATTCACTCTGTTGATCGTTTTCTTTGCTGTGCAGAAGCTCTTGAGTTTTATTTCAATCACACTTGTCAATTTGCTTTTGTTGCAATAGCTTTTGGTGTCTTTGTCATGAAATCTTTGCCTGTTCCTATGTCCAAGATGTTATTGCCTAGGATGTCTTCTATTGTTTTTATAGTTTTGGGTTTTACATTTAAGTCTTTCTTCCATCTTGAGTTGATTTTTGTGTATGCTATAAGGAAGGGGCCCAGATTCAATCTCCTGCACATAGCTAGTCAGTTATTCCAGCACCATTTAATGAATAGAGAATTATTTCCCCAACTGCTTGTTTTGTTAGGCTTGTCAAAGATCAGATAGTTGTGGTGTGTGTCCTCATTTCTGGGATCTCTAATCTGTTCCGTTGGTCTCTGTGTCTGTTTTTGTCTATGCTGTTTTGGTTATTGTAGCCCTGTACTACTTTTTGAAGTTGGGAATTGTGTGATGCTTCCAGCTTTGTTCTCTGTGCTTAGGATTGTATTGGCTATTCAGGCTCTTTTCTGGTTCCATATGAACTTTAACATAGTCTTCCCTAGTTCTGTGAAGAATATCAATAATATTTTAATAGGAATAGCAAAATCAACAAATTGCTTTGGGCAGTATGGCCATTTTTATGATATTAATTCTTCCTATCCATGAGCATTGAATGTTTTTCCATTTGTTTGTGCCATTTTTTATTATTTTGGGCAGTGTTTTGTAGTTCTCCTTATAGAGATCTTCCACCTCTTTGCTGAAGACTGGGTGCAGGGTTCTGCTGGAGATGGTGCTGGCTTGGGGGCAGAGCACTGATGGGAGCAGATCTGGGTGCCTTCTCTGTGCCCCGCAAGCAGAAGTGATCGCTCAGGGTGGGAAGATGATCCACCGTTCTTTGCACAGTGTTAGCACAAAGGCCAGGTGCTGGGGTGAGAGTTGGGGGAGCTGGCTGGCTCTGTGCCCACCAAGACTCTGTCTTCAATGGCAGTCAGAAGGGGCAGAGGGGGAAGACTACACGCCCAAGCACTGGCAGGGTAAGGAAAGCAAAACCTGCATGTGCAGACTTGTGCTAGCAAAGAGATATGAGGAGTTTCCTGGTCCAAGGGAAGCTGCAGTATGGTGAGGGGCGGATGGGCTGGTGTGTGGCCTAGGGGCAGCCTTGCTGGAGCTCTCCACCAGTCAAGGACTGTCTGCCAGTACAGAAGCTATAGTGCAGCCTCCAGGGCACCCAAGACTGCCCTGCAAGCAGGTGTGGCCAGGCTGGGGCCCCAGAATGGCCAGCAGGCCAAGGGGTGCTCAGGTTGAATCAGCCCTGTCTGATGGACAAGACCACCCTGCAGACTTCACAATGGGCAGTTCCCCTAGGGCTAATGTCTCCTATGGGAGCAAGTCAGACCTGGGGACATGGCCATCCCTGGCTGCGCTCCACTGCAGGTGCTCCTGCCTCAAATCTTCTGGCTTCATATCAGCTAGCTTGCCATCCTACCACCTCTCTAAGGAGCTCTTCCTGCCAACTTGAGTGTCCACAGTGACCCAGGGATCTCCTCCTGTTGGGATCCAGAGGCCCACGGCAAGAGCAGGTTGCTCCTTGTCAGTTTAACTCACCCATTCCCCTGGAGCTTCTGTGGTCTAAAAATCAGTCCCAGAGAGCAGTATCGCCAGACACCATTCCCAGATTTCTTCTCCTGCAGCCTAGCTTGTGTCTTCCCTCTGTCCACTCTCAGTGTCTTCCCTCTGAGGATCTGTTAGGAACATACCAGTCATCTGGGTCCCTCTGTGGGAGCTGTTCCACCTGGCTGTGTCTACCTGACCGCATCTAGCCATATTTTGCATTCCCCCCACTCCCCCAGCCATATCTGCATGTCTTCTTTTGAGAAATGTCTATTCAGATCTTTTGCCCATTTTTTTGATCAAATTATTAAATTTTTTCTTATAAAGTTGTTTGAACTCCTTATATATTCTGGTTATTAATCTCTTGCCAGATGGTGATTGGTAGATCATGTTTCATGAAACAAACCTTCTGTTCCTCTTTGCTAAGCTACCTGTCTTCCTGAAACCTTCAGCCTGAGCAGTGACACAAACTGGTTACAGGCATCAAAGGCAGCAATCAGCCCTCAGAAGACAGTCCCAGTGGGGCACAGGAAGTCAGCTAATGAAAGGGCTAGCTGCCGAACCTCCTCTTATGCCACTTAAAAGCCGCTATTTTTACTCTTTGCAAGGTATTTTCCACTTCAAAATTGCTGCCTTTCCCCCCTTGATATATCCCTTACTTCCCAATTAAATTCAGGCATGATTTATTCCAGTTTGAAGCCAAAATTCCCTCTGAAAAGCTATCTCTCCAAACATGGTTTTATGAGGAACGCTAACAGACCTGGACGGTTGGGTGTTGAGGGCACCTTTGATATGGCCCAGAACACAAACAGCCCTGTCTCCTCCAGGGAGCACTGCCAAACAGACGACCACTTTAAATAGACAGAACCCCACCTCTGCCAGCCTTGCCCTCCTCCCCTTCACAACCCACATCCGAAATCTCTATCATCCACACTCTTCTGTTTGGTCTGGACGAGGGAGTGACTTTGATAAGGCTCTCAGGATATTCTCCATGAACGCCAGCATTCCTTTTTGTGGTCTGGTTAACCACAGTGGATGAGTTTAGTTTCCCCTTTTCACGGAATTACAGAAGTTAGTGGACAGATGCAAGACTGTAGAGATCTGATTACTTAGAGTGTCAGAATCAAAAGGAAAAGGAGAAAAAAGCTTCACAGAGAAAATGGCATTTGAGCGAGACCCTAAAGAAAACGGGAAAGGCAGCCCGTGGGGAGGGAGGAGCATACACAAAGATGGAGAGAGAAGATGTGAGGCAGATATGGGGCAAGCCAAGGGTCACCACCTGAGAAAAATATAGCAAATATCATGAAGATGAATAATAAAAAAATAATGTTCATAGGTTGGTTGGGGTCAGATCGTGGAACGGAAAAGAATTGGAAAATCATTCTGTGGCAATAATGAAAACCACAACCATTTAATGAGCATCTATCTACCATATGCCAAGATCTCACATAGCCACTGAGGCTACCTACCATGAAGTCTCAGACACGGGCCTCAAAGTTCCCCCTAGGATCACATTGGCTAATGTCTAGCCACCAGGCTCTTTAGAAACACATGTTATAAAATAAGAGTATTTTACCCTGTGACATAAAGAAAGTGTTTTTGGAAACCAGGGGCAAGGGGAGAAGAGGTGGTGAGGGGAGAGTGGTCAAGTTCAGTGTCACTGCAGGGGAAGAAGAATTTGGACTGAACTTTGTAGAGTGAGAAGATGAGAGGCTTGGGGATTGATGGTGTATTAGTCCATTTTCATGCTGCTATAAATAACTACTGAGACTGGATAATATATGAAGAAAAGATGTTTAATTGACTCACAGTTCTGCAGACTTCACAGGAAGCATGACTGGGAGACCTCAGGAAACTTACTGTATTAGTCTGTTTTCACACTGTTAATAAGGACATACCCAAGAATGGGTAATTTATAAAGAAAAAGAGGTTTAACTGACTCACAGTTCCATGTGGCTGGGGAGGCCTCACAATCATGGCAGAAGGCAAAAACACATCTTACATGGTGGCAGACAGGAGAGAATGAGAGCCAATCCAAAGAGGAAACCCCTTATAAAATCATCAGATCTCCTGAGATTTAGTCACTACCTCAAACCAATATAGAGGAAACTGCCCCATGATTCAGTTATCTCCCACTGGGTCCCTCCCACAACACATGGGAATTATGGGAGCTATAATTCAAGATGAGCTCTTGGTGGGGACACAGCCAAAGCAAATCACTTACAGTCATGGCAGAAGGTGAAGGGGAAGCAAGCACCTCTTCACGTGGTGACATGAGAGAGAGACTTAAAAGTGCCACACACTTTTAAACCATCAGATCTCATGAGAACTCACTCAGTATGATGAGAACAGCAAGCAGGGAATCCACCCCATGAACCAGTCACCTCCCAAAGGCCTCTCCTCCAAGTCAACATGAGGTTTGGGCAGGGACACAAATCCAAACCATATCAGATGCGATATATGGGCAGGAAAAGGAATGTTGTTCAGGGAGAAAGCAAGTGTGCTTAGATCAGTGTAATATTACTAAATACTGAATGAACAGCTGGAGGTGAGGGAGATCTTGGTTGGTAGAATTACAAGACTTTTATTGCAAATGCTTCCACTGTGGATAATTTCAGACTACAATGTGAAGTCAACCAGCTTGCAAAACCTCTGACAATTTATCAATTGACTCCCATGAAGGTGGATGCTGGCCCCTGCACATCACTGATGGTTTGAATATGCCGAATTCGAGGTGACTAGTAAGAATTACAGGTCTGTTGTTCCACCGAGAAGCTGAGCCAAAGCAGAGTCTTCAAAGACTCAGTGGTTGGCTGCATTTGGGGAAGATGGCATTGAGTAGGTAATCTCCAGGTCTCATGCCCTCATTCAACAGAACCAGCTCTGCTGTAAAATCTGTTTATGCTCAAACAGTATGCACCACTTCACCCTTTTAGAGGCACGCAGTAAAACAGTATTACAGTTGATACATAAATGAAAAGCTAACTTCAGATTCGCAGAATGTTAACTAATTCTTCCAAGTAGTCCTGAGTATACTCCAAAGGCTCTCACGCTGATGCTTGGTTCTTGCAATCGCTTACTGCCACCTGCTGGACGAAGAGATGTAGCGCTCAAGGACAAATTGTACCTCAAGAACAAATTTAACCCTAAGCACTTATAACGTCCAGTTCTTGGTCCTGCAGTGTCACTACAGTTGTGAAGACAGAAGCCGTTGAAAAATGACAGTCTAGACAGTTCAGAGAAATGTCCCAGAGGCAGCTGCAGCCATCGCAAGTCATTCTGAGAGTTTCAACACTGGTGAAGTTCCCACTGATTGACCCAGACTTCAGTGACACCTGAGGTACAAGGAAAGGCATTTTCCCCAGTATGATGCACTCAGTGTTCAAAGATCCCAGTGGATACTCCAACACACAGGCCACGTCCTGGTTCCCAAAAAATTCCCATGGTAGTTGCGTATCGAGTTCATGAGCACTCTTACATTAAATACCCCTAACATTTCCTAACCTAAAAATATCCAAGGATGATACTTCACTGAGATCTAATATTTAAAAGACTTTGTATTATAAATTAAAAAAAATAGTCGGGTGTGGTGGCACACACCTGTGGTCCCAGTCACTCAGGAGGCTGAGGCAGGAGAATAGAACATAATTGCAAGGGCTAAATATAGTTGATGACTTACTCTTCTCACTTCACAAGGAAGAGGACTTCATTATAAGAAGAAAGAAACAAAAACACTCAAAAGAAGGCACAAAAGAGATTGTAAACTTACTGATGGGCTAATTATTACTGTGATCACCACTTTTCGTATAATTACTACAAGGTGAAATTTATAATTATTTACGAATATGCTGCTAATATGGATATTTAAACATTTTACCAGGAGTGCAAGTTTTTCTTTGTATCATTTATTATTTTTTCTAGGTGTGTGTTTTTTAAAAAATAACTAGCATCTAGTGTGATTCTTTGGTGAGTCACCTACTCAACATCACATGACACCTATGGCTTTTCCCAAAAAGCATGTATTGGAAACTTAATCCCTAAATGCAACAGTGTGAAGAGGTGAGACCATGAAAGAGGTAGTTAGGACACACTCCACCCTAACGAGTGGATCAAGGCCATTACCTAGGGAGTTGGTTTGCTCTAAAAGGACAAGGTTAGTTCATTCTTCTCTCACTTGCCCTCTCTTGCCCTTCACCTTCCTCTATGGGATGATATAGCACAAAAATCCTCATCAGTACTGGCACCTCGATATTGGACTTCTCAGCCTCCAGAAATGTGAGCCAATAAATTTCTGCTTTTTATTTTAAAAATAAAATAGCTACTGTTTAATACAAAAATGGAAACATCATAAACATAACAACTAACATTCTGATTTACCTTGAGAAAAACTAAATAGAGTAGAGTTTCTAGTACCTTAGAGTGGTGGATAAATTCAGATGCTACATTTGTTTCTAAAAACAGAGAATACTAATATCAACCAAAAAAAGAAAGAAAAGAACTCTACAGCTAACATCATTCTTCAGGATGAAACACAATACATTCTTGCTAGAATCAGGAACAAGGCGAAAATGTCCACTCACCACTGCTTTGCAACATGGTACTAGAAGTTCTAGCCAGTGCAATAAAGCAAGGAAAGGAAATAAAAAGCACACACATTGGGAAGAGAAAAACAAAACTGTCCCATTTTGTAGTTAGCATGATTGTCTATCTACAAAAGTCCCAAGAAATCCACCAAAAACACCTCCTAGAACAAAATTAATTGTATTTCTATATACTATCAATGGAAATGTGGAAGCTAAAATTTTAGATACAGTAGCATTTATGATTACTAAAAATATTTTAGGTGTGAATCTAATAAAAGCATGCAAAAGCTACAAAACAGCAATGAAAGAAATCAAAGATCTAAATGAATGGAGAGACATCTGTGGTCATTGATCAGACAACTCAACATAGTTAAGAGGTCGATTCTCCCCAAATTGATATATAGGTTTATTGCAATTCCCATCACAAACCCAGCAAGAAATTTTGTCGATGTGGACAAAGACAATATTATTCTAAAATTTATATGGTACTGGGCACAGTGGCTCATGCCTGTAATCTCAACACTTTAGGAGGCCAACCTGGGAGGATTGCTTGAGCCCGAGAGTTCAAGACCAACCTGGGGAAATTACAAAGACCTTGTTTTTTTTTTTTTAGAGACTGAGTTTCTGTCATCCAGGCTGGAGAGCAGCGGTGCCATCTCAACTCACTGCATCCTCCTGTCTCCCAGGTTCAACAATTCTCCTGCCTCAGCCTTCCCAGTAGCTGGGATTACAGGCGCACATCACCACACCAGGCTAATTTTTTGTATTTTAGTAGATACGGGGTTTCACTGTGTTGCCCAGGCTGGTCTCAAACTTCTGAACTCAGGCAATCCACCTGTCTCAGCCTCCCAAAGTGCTAGGATTACAGGTCTGAGCCACCACACCCAGCGGAAGATCCTGTTTCTATAAATTAAAAAAAAAAAAAAAAAAATAGCCGGGTGTGGTGGTACACACTTGTGGTCCCAGTCACTCAGGAGACCAAGGCAGGAGAATCTCCTGAGACTGGAAGGTTGAGGCTGCAGTGAGCGGTGATTGCACCACTGCATTCCAGCCTGGGTGATAGAGTGAGAATTGTCTCAAAAATAAAATTTATATGAAAAGGCAAAGGAACTAGAATAGCTAAAAATAAATTTGAAAAAAATGAATCAAGTGGGAAGACTCACTCTACCCAATTTCAAGACTTACTTTGTTGACACAGTAAACAGGTTACATAGTATTGGTGGAGGGACAGTAGCATAAATCAGTGGAACAAAATAAAGGACCCAAACCCAGGAAAATACACTGAACTGATTCTTAACAAAGATCAGAAAGCATTGTAATGGAGAAAAGATAGCCTTTTCAATAAATGGTGCTGCCAGCTACTGTAAATTCATAGATAAAGATGTAAATCTCAACCTAAATCTCACACATTATATAAAAATTAACTTAAATTTTCGAGTCATAAATTTAAAAGTAAAATGCAAACTATAAAACTTTAGAAGAAATCATAGGCAAACCTTTTCGGGATCAGGGGTTTGATGAGTTCTTAAACCTGACACCAAAAGCATGCTTCCTAAAAGAAAAAGAAATGATAAATTAGACTTCATCCAAATTAAAAATGTTTGTCTTGCAGAAGACCCAGTAAAGATGTGAAAATACAAGCTGCAGACTAAGAGGAAATATTTGTAAACCACATATCTGATAAAGGAGTCATGTCCAGAATTTATAAGAACTCTCAAAATACAACAGCAAAAAATTAAACTATTCACTTAGAAAACAGGCAAAAGACCTGATGAAGTATTTCACCAAAAGGGATACATACATGTCAAATAAGCACATGAAAACATATGCAACATCATAATTCAGTTGTGAAATGCAAATTAAGATCCCTATGAGCTATCACAGCATACCTATCAAATCAAATCAATGAAAAACAATAACAACAGTGAATGCCAACAAGAATATGGAAAAACACAGACGTTTCCACATCGTGGGTAGTGATGTTAAGTGTGATGGTAGCTCTGAAAAATAGTTTGGCAGTTTCTCAAAAAGAACTCAACATGCACTTACTAAACAACCTAGCAATCATCCTCCTGGACATTTAACTCAGAGAAATGCTACTGTATGTCCACAAAAGAACCTGCATACAGTTGTTCATAGCAGTGTTAGATGTAACAGATAAGAACTGGAAATAATTGAAAATGTCCTACAGTAGGTGAGTGATTTGACAAACTGTGGACATCCATACAAGAAATACAACTTGGCAGTAAAAAAGCAATAAACTACTGATACATGCAGAACTTGGTTTGATTACAAGGAAAGTGCACTAATTGGGGGGAATAAAGGCAATCTCAAAGGGTCACACAACTGCATGATTTCATTTATATAACATTGAAGTTACAGGCTATTACAGGTTACAAGCTTAGTTTATTCTCTGCATTCGATTTGCATGATTTAATTGTCTGTGTCTCTTTATTACATGGCATCTCCAGAACAGTTGCCAGAGTTTAATGATGCTAGAGCGAGGTTAGTAGTATTGTAAAGGGGTAGCCCTGGAGATCCCTATATTAATGAAATAGTTCCATATCTTGATTGAAGTGGTACTTATCAACTCTAAACATATGGTAAAAGGACATAGAATTCTGCATATGCTTTTTATCATTATCAATCAACTCCTTGGTTTTGATGATGTAATCACTGGGGAAACCAGGTAAAGGACACAGAGAACCTCTGTACTATCCATCAATTTCCTGTGAATTTGTAATTATTTCAAAATAAAAGTCTTTTTAAAAATACAACTAACAAAATAGAGAATGTCCTTGGACAATTAACATATTTGTGTGCTATGCATGATCAAATTACCACTTCTTGGTAAATTCAAAGGAGAGGAAGGCCAAGCATGTGGCTCATGTCTATAATCCCAACACTTTGGGGGGCTGAGGTGGATGGATCACCTGAGGTCAGGAGGTTGAGAGCAGCTTTGCCAACATGGTGAAACCCCGTCTCTACTAAAAACACAAAAATTAGCTGGGCGTGGTGGCAAGTGCCTGTAATCCCAGCTACTCAGGAGGCGGAGGCAAGAGAATCACTTGAATCCAGAAGGGGGAGGTTTGCAGTGAGCCAAGATCGTGCCACTGCACTCCAGCCTGGGTGACAGAGCGAGACTTGGTCTCAATAATAATAAATTTTTAAAAGGGTAAGAATCCAATGTATTAATTATACTCCTGGTGAATCCCTTTACTGCCTCCTTTATGCCCCAATTCTTATACTCTAGTACATAGATGGCTTCTGTTACACTTACAACTCTTTACTGAATTCAACTGAATGATTTGCAGTCTATATCTCCTCCCATCGGATATAAAACCTGGGTCTGCACCAATGTCACCTTTGAAATCCCAGTGTTTAGCACAGCAGTGATGTTAAAAATTAAATATGGGTTGGTGAATGAGTGAGCTATAGTCAAATAAACTGTACATTCATTTTCAGAAGTGGAAGAATTTGGTTTAATCATTCCACAATGGCTGCACATATCAAAACTACGTTGTACACCGTAAATATATACAATCTGTCTTTTGTTAATTAAAATTTTTAAAAGAAATAAATGGAAGAATGTATGAGTGAATAAATTCAGATAACAGCTATGGGAGTTTGGTGTCTTTCCAGGAAATATTTTGATGAATGATAGCACCTACATTTTAATGACAAGAGCATCTTACTGAGAAGTTCTCAGGCTAGCTGTCCTTGTTCCTTCCCCAAACTGAACAATTCCAACACTTACCAGCAGGGGGAGGGCAACTCCTTAGAGTTGACTCTATATACTACTCTGCAGCTGTAGGAGTTTCCTATGTTCAATTGTATCTGATGTATAGAGTTAACAATGTTTCTAAAGTGACAATTGTATTTACTTCTGTTGTTTTTAGTATTGCTGTGACAACACAGTCAAAACAAACTCGCAAATTCTCCATCTGCAATCAAGATTCACCATTTATGTTCTCAACACGACCTCCTCCTCTTCCTCCTCCTCCTCCTCTTTCTTCTCCTCCTCATTAAAAAAGAAATCAAATTGTGGTTAACCACAATTTAAAAAAAAATACATAACATAAAGTTTCCCATCTTAAACATTTGTAAGTATGTGTTTAGTAGTGTTAACATTGTTGTTCCACAGATCTGCAGAACTCGTTCATCTTGTAAAAGTGAAAATCTATACCCATTAAACAATTCCTCATTCCCCCAGTTCCTCATAAGCACCAATTTACTTTCCATTTCTAGAACTACGACTCCTTTGGATGACTTATGTAAGTGATATCATACATTGTCATTTTGTGAATGACTTATTTTACGTAGCATAATGTCCTCAAGGTTCATTTATGTTGTAGCATGTGTGAGAACTTCCTTCTTTCTTAAGGCTGCATAATAGTCCATAAATATCCCATGTTTTATGTATTCATGTATCTGTTGATGGCCACTTGGGTTGTTTCCACCCTCTGGCTACTGTGAACAATGCTGTGAACATGGGTATGCATCTACTGTGTTTTTTTAAATATGGAATCAATATGCACACCCAAATGACTTCTGTCCCAATTTTTCTTTTCCTTTTTTTTTTTTTTTTTTTTTTTTTTTTTTTTTTTTTGAGATGGAGTTTTGCTCTTGTTGCCCAGGCTGGAGTGCAATGGCACGATGTTGGCTCACCGCAACCTCTGCCTCCTGGGTTCAAGTAATTCTCCTGCTTCAGCCTCCTGAATAGCTGGGATTACAGGCATGTGCCACCATGCTTGGCTAATTTTGTATTTTTAACAGATATGAGGTTTCTCCATGTTGGTCAGACTGGTCTCGAACTCCCGACCTCAGCTGACCCACCCACCTTGGCTGGGATTATAGCATGACCCGCTACAGCTGGCCTCCAATTCTTTTTTATTTCTTTGAGACAGGGTCTCACTCTGTTACACAAACTGCAGTGCAGTGGCACGATCATGGCTCACTGCAGCCTCAAATTCAAGGGATTTTCCCATCTCAGCCTCTTGAGTAGCTGGGACTGCAGGTGCATACCACCATGTATAGCTAATTTGTTTTTGTATCTTTTGTAGACATGGAGTCTTGCTTTGGGGCTTAGGCTGTGTCTCAGTTCTCCACAAACAACTGATGGAAAGAAGTAAAACTGGACCTATTATTTTCTGAAATGTTATATTTATGTTAATTGTATTTCTCAAAGTATAGACCACGAGCCTCAGAATTACCTAGTATGTATTTATAAGGAAGAGTTACTGACTGTCATGAGAGTCATAGGCAGGATTCTACCTATCAGTGGGGTTTGCTGAGTTTTATAGACAGTAATAGTAGAGAACCACAGCCTCAGGCCAAGTTTCCCCAAGCAGACCATAATTAGGTTATCCAATCTAAGGAAGAGTGGCCAAAGTGAGTTTAAAATGACACATTGTGTTATAAGAATGAGTGTAGCAGCAGAGTGGTTTATACTCCCTATTAACTGGAGAAACATCTCAACCTTCTGAAATAAACAGAATATTCTGAATGCAAGAAGCAGAGCCAGAATTGGCTCCAAACTTTGCCCCACAGCCTTTCAGAACCCTGATTTTTCTCACTAATTGTCTCAAATATGAAGAAAAGCAAATGGACTATATGGGTTTACCTATTGCTTTTCCTGGCTACTTTGGAATGGAAACCAGTTGTCTTATTTAGCTAAGGCTGCATAACAATCTATATACCCATGTATGGGCTTTGCACAATTTTCTATTTTTCATGGTTTTGTGGCTTGTCTGGGCTCATACAGGTGGTTCTCTTTATGGGCTTTTCTGGGGCCACTTGTGACTCAGCAGTCATCTGGCAGCTTTATTGGGACTGGAGGGTATACAGTGGCCTTAATCTCTCATATGGGGCCTTGGTGCTGGGTGAGAGGCTGGACCTCTCTACTGGATAATCTCTCATCATTCAAGTAATTTAACCTGGGCTTTTTTTTTTTTTTTCATAGTGGTAGGAGCTCCATTTTTGGAACCTAAAGAAGAAGCTGCAAAACCCCCTAAGGACACCTTACAAAATGCAAAATGTCACTTCTGCCACGTTCTATTAGCCAAAGCAAGTCCCAAGCCTAGCTCACATTAAGAGGATGGGGAACAGAGTCTGCCTGCTGATAGAAAAGCAGCAAAGTCACATTGCAAAGGAGCATGCAGATGGAAAGAGAAAACAATCAACCACTACAGAAAATGGGGAACCTGATGGGAAAAGTGGTGAGACAACGAAAGAGAAAACAAGGCCAGGTACAGTGGCATGCACCTGTAGTCCCAGCTACTTGGGAGGCTGAGGCAGAAGGATTGCTTGAGCACAGGAAAAAGGTAATAGAAAATAGAGTTGACAGTGATGTGACATCTCCTGGGTAGGTGATAAATAATTGTGCCAAAGTATAAAAGCACTTAACACAGGAATTATTTATACCTCCAATGAAGAGAAACTTTATATGAGACACAATTCCATAAGAGGAAAACGGCCCGGGTATCACGAAAAGTCTGAGGACAACCTCAATCCATCCTTTCTCCTACCCCTAACCTGCCTTTCGGCTTCAGAAAAGTTGATAAGTTACAAAATGTTCCTCCCTGGCACTGTAGTTTAAAGGAAGAAATAAACAACTCAGACAACTGCGAGATGGTCACCTATCCACCTCAGATTAAAATAGAATGTGGATCATGAATGACATAAAAAGAAGCGGTATTAAACTCAGTAAATATACTATAGGGTTAAAACAAGGAAACAAAGAAAGGAAGAGAGGGAAGAAGAAAGGATGGAATAAAAGAAGGAAGGAGGGAAGGAAGAAACAGAGGGAGAGAGGAAGGGAGAAAGGAAAGGCTCATTCTACCTGCTCCACTTAGAAGAACATAAAGGTCAAAGAATGAGAATAAACACTGAAAAAAAAATGCTTCATGTTATTCAACAGGTTGACAGGAAGGAACACAAATTGAACAAATAAAAAGAAGCTCAAAGAAGAAACGATAAAAAAACAGGCGATGTTAAAACAGGGAATACCAGGTCCCAAGAAATAAAAGTGTGGGAATAATAAACTACAAATAGCAGGTAATATAATAAGCATTGATAAAACTGAAAGCAATGGGACATATTGGAATGTTTGAGATATTGCAGTGTTTAAAAATATTTTTAAAAGAGATTAATGTAATAATCAAGAAGCTAACAAAGAAGGCAGAACGTTAACTGTTGTGGGTGGTCTGAATGCTTGTTATTTTCTTCCTTATACTTTATGGTATTTCTTTTTAATTTTCAAAATAAAAATAAAATCTATACATAGAAAAATCACTATTATTTTTAAAAGGGAGGTGGGGAGGTGTTGGGAGGGGTCAGAAACTGACACATAAAAAACGGAGAGCTTAGTAAGGAAATAAAGACAGGAAATATAAACCAAACACTTATTAGTCCTGTTCTGCAGTGAAAAAAACTGAGAGAGCCAGAGGGAGCAAAAGAAACGGGGTAAAGACAAGAGCAGATTCAAGAAGAGAGGTGGAAGTAGTACAGAGGTAGGAATTACAGGGGTGTGTGTGCGTGCGTGTGTGTGTGTGTGCGTGTGTATGATTTGAGAAACAAAGCCTTGTAGGAAGTGATGCATCTGGTCTGAAATGAGAAGGGACTAGAAAGAAGATAGGCAGGTTAGAACTCAGAAATGCCCGAAAGAGGAAAGGAAGATGATAAAAAACAAACGTCTTGTGCTGTACAGCAGAATTCAAGTCAGAGTGAGCCTATTGGAAATTTGTTAACATCGCTATAGCAAATACCAATATAATGAGGGGATATTACATATTCACTCTTAAACTGCACCTAATCAGAATCCTTAGGTACTTGATTTTTTTTTTTTTTTTTTTTTTTTTTTTTTTTTTTTTTTTCTGTTTGTACACTTATTATCACATATATAGAGATGGGTAAAGATACTTCAAGAATTTTAGGACATTAAAAAATATACTTTGCCTAAATAAATTTTACTGATGATTTTTTCCAGGTTATAAAATTAGTTCATTATAGGGGAATAAGAATGTGAGAATCATTCCAAATCCCACTACTCAGATGTAATCACTGAGTATTTTAGTGCATTAAGTTCCAGAAAGAAGAATAAGAGGGAAGAAACTGAAGACGAGAGATAAGGAAGCAGAGAAAGAGAAGAGAGAGGAAGTAAGCAAAGAAGAAAAAGTGATTCCATTTGTTCACTCACCAAAATGGACGTATTATCATAAGCTATTATAAGAGCTATCATTTTCAATTAAAATAGTGTGAAGTTTCCTACTTTAGTAAATTAAACATCAAATTGTTCTAATGTACTGTTATGTGAATATACTATATTGTTACCATTTCTCTAATAAGAATAAATCATTTTGATTAAACATCACTTTGCATTTTTGTAAAACTATACAATGGTTTCTTCAGAATAAATTTGAAGAGGTGAAATATGAGTCATAGTTGAACAAGTGTTTGAGTGTTGGAAATCAATTATCGAATTGTCCTCAGATATGTCATAGTACCTTGTGCCACAAGATGTCCCCAAAGTATGACTGTCCATAATTCCACCTTCATGACACTGGAGATCTGCATTTTTTAAATCTTTTTTTTTTTTTTTTTTTGAGATGGAGTTTTCGCTCTTGTTACCCAGGCTGGAGTGCAATGGCAGGATCTCGGCTCACCACAACCTCCGCCTCCTGGGTTCAGGCAATTCTCCTGCCTCAGCCTCCTGAGTAGCTGGGATTACAGGCACACGCCACCATGCCCAGCTAATTTTTTGTACTTTTAGTAGCGACGGGATTTCACCATGTTGACCAGGATGGTCTCAATCTCTTGACCTCGTGATCTACCCGCCTCGGCCTCCCAAAGTGCTGGAATTACAGGCTTGAGCCACTGCACCCGGCCATCTTTTAAATCTTCCGTGTGGTAAGCACAAAATCATGTCACTTGCTTTTCTTTGAAAAAGAAATTTTAACGGACCTGTTAGTTCTTTGCATTTGTTTCCTATGAACGTCTTAATCTCATCTTTAGCCCATTTTTCATTTGAGACTTAACTTTTCTTGATTTTTTTTTTCTTTTCCGAGACAAAGTCTCACTCTGTTGCCCAGGCTGGAGTGCAGTGGTGCAATCTCAGCTCACTGCAACCTCTGCCTCCCAGGTTCAAGCAATTCTGCCTCCAGCTCCTGAGTAGCTAGGATTACAGGCATGCACCACCACGCCCAGCTAATTTTTGTATTTTCAGTCGAGACGGGGTTTCACCACGCTGGCCAGGCTGGTCTTGAACTCCTGACCTCATGATCTGCCCGCCTTGGCCTCCCAAAGTGCTGGGATTATAGGCGTGAGCCACCTCGTCCAGCCTGGTTTTAAGTGCTCTTTTTTACTGGTAATATTTCATGCTATTAGTACACTATTAATAAATTTATTTCAGTAACTTTTAGAATGCAACTACTGATGGAATAGAACTTAATGAAAGAACAGGAACATTTTTCAATGTGCTTTCAAAAAAGACAATATAACATATTGTTTAAATATATGAGCTTTGCCAAGTCCTGGGTTCAAATTCTTCCTTAGATAATGTAAATCATTTAGCACAATCTCTGAAACAAAACAAGCACACAGTAAATGATAGCTATGATTATTATCATATTTGATCTATTTCAGAGTTGTTCCGGCTATCACAATGTTACCGACTCACTGTGTCTATGAAAATGTATGTTCCATATTTTAGTTTCACGGTCAACTTTCCATCAGACACCTGATGGATGGGATGATTTTGTTGACCTCTAATTCACTTCACTACTATCTTAGCCAATGCTAAACTCCACTGCCCTGAATTTCAAAGATAGGAGGGTAAGAAAATGTCTATCCTCTTTGGCAAAGTATGTGAAAGTTGCCCAAAATATTTGTTCTGATGCCCCAGTGTGTTTGCTACTGGGGTAGTAACACCAATAGCACTGATGTGCTTTTCCTCATAGCAGAAGGTGTTACCTGGAGTTGAGGGATATGAGAACCAAGAGACACTACCCTGCATCTCCACCTTTGCCAGTGAATGTTTATGATAGCTTGTTGCTGGAGAAACACTACGTGCTTTGTAGACAGGTTTTCATTTGAGATGTCAAAACTGAAAAGTTCATACTTTCCTCTTGAGCTCACCAGGTAGCAGACTTTCCACAGGACAGATTAAATGAAACAATTGTGAAAGACTCTTGAACAGTATTCTTATTCATTTATTATTATTTTTAAAAATTCTGCTTTGTGCACTGGAAAGATATCTATAAATGAACTCTTTTTAAAAAATATTCCATTGAAAGTATCATTTAGCACTTAAAAAACTACAGAGGCAAAGAATAATTGCTGTGAAATCGTTATCTGACTGTATTTCTGTAACCTGTTATTCCTTAGCTATCTTAAGTGGGTGTTTGGTGTGACTGTACCTTTGGTTTTCATTCATCTGGACATTTTTTACTGAGCAACTCCCATGTGCCAAACATTATGCTAGAAATTAACAGATGGCTTTGGAGACATGACTATATGAAATGGATGTTTTATTTCCCTCCAAATCTCATGTTGAAATGTGATATTTAATGCTGGAGATGGGCCTGGTGGGGGGTGTTTTGGTCATGGGGGTGGCTCCCTCATGAATGGCTTCATGCTTCCTTGGTGGTAATGAGTTCTCACTTTGAGTTCACACAAGAGCTGGTGTTTAAAACAGCATGACACCTCCTCCCTCTCTTGCCATGTGACACGCTGGCTTCCCCTTTGCTGTCTGCCATGATTGAAACTTTCTGAGGCCTCACAAGAAGCCAAGCAGACACTGGTGCCATGCTTAATATATAGCCTGCAGAACTGTAAAGAATCTCTTTTCTTTTTAAATTACCCAGTCCCGGTATTCCTTTATAGCAACACAAACAGATACACTGATGAGAAATACATGAAAAGGAATAGATCTCTGTATGAAACATATGCTGACATGGTTTGGGTCTGTGTCTCCACCCAACTCTCATGTCAAATTGTAATTCTCCCTGTTGGAAGAGGGGCTCACCGGGAGGTGACTGGATCATGGGGGCAGACTTTCCTTTGTTGTTCTTATAAGTGAGTTCTTATGAGATCCGGTTTGAAAGTGTGTAGCATGTCCCACTTTGCTCTTGCTCTTCCCTGCTGGTCATGTTAATACATGCTTGCTTCCCCTTCCCCTTCTGCCATGATTGTAAGTTTCCTGAGGCCTTTCCAGAAGCAGAATCCTGTGCAGCCTGCATTACTGTGAACCAACTAAACAACCTCTTTTCTTTATAAATTACCCAGTCTCAGGTATATCTTTATAGCAGTGTGAGAATGGACTAATACATATGCTAAAATGCCAAATGAGAGTTACAATCACTGAAAAAAAATTCCACAATATTGAGCTGTAGCCCTGTGAAACTGCCTTTGCAAAGACTATGACAGTGAGAGAAATCTAACATGGCTGACTCTATCTTTCTTCTAGCCTCACAGGATGGCTGTCTTCACTTAATCCAATGAAGCAAATTTGTGACTACCTCGATTGTTGCTATAGATAGCATCTCTATTGTAGAACCTAAGATTGGTCTTTTGATACATTTTACTAATTTTTGCATTCTGGCAACTAACTGACTTCACCTGGACCCATGACTGATGACTTAAGCAGTCCTATGGTCTCCCACTCAGAGGTGGACTCAATGCATGAGGACTGTTTTCACACCCCTGATTGCATTTCCAACCAATCAGCAGTACCCATTCCCCAGTTCCATGCCTACCAAACCATCCTTGAAATATCCTAACCTCTGAGCCATGTGGCTAGCCTAACATTAATTAAATGCTGTCTTTACTGCAAGTCTCAGTGAAATGGTTTTGTCTGGTCAGTGGTCAGGAAGAACCCATCAGGTGGTTACACTTGTGAAACGGCACACACAAATGTCATCAGGGTTACAGTTTTCAGGAATATGATCAAACTAAACCATCTAAGCAAATGTAACAGATGTTGACCTAAATGAAGAAACTGAAGCAAACAATTTAAGTAGAGTTTACTTGGGTCCATTTTGAGAATTGTAACCCAGGGGCATGGATTCAAGTTTGCCCTAAATATATGCTCCAATTAACGCAGTTATAAGTGAGTATTTAAAGAAAAAAAGAGGCAATTCCTAAACTGTTTACCAAGAAGTTACATCAAAATAACAAGCTATTGATTGGCTATACATTGTTCTTTTCATCACAAACTCCAAGCATGTAAGGATAGTGAGGCAGCTAATCAGGAATGAAATGCCTTTAAACAACTGCCCCCAGGCATGGTGGGAGGTGGGTGGTAATACTATAGCCTCACACACACATCTGTCTGGGCCTGATAAATTCTACATGCCTCATACAGCTCAGGCTGCTCTGAGCTACGTTTTTTTTCTCATAGGATCACAGGCTGGGAAATGTTTAGGTAGTGCAGCTTCTATGAACTTCCCAGTTTCCATAAGAGGTTGGTGTTCTCTGTAGGATAAGATCCCGTCAGGTCCCTGGAAGCCCCAAGTGGAAGCTAACAATTCTCTTCCCCCTATAACCACATCACCTTGAAACTATCTTATTTCATGTTACGCTTGCAAAGACCGGTTTTAGCAACTTGTGTATTTGGATTTGGAGTCTGGGTTCTGGGTAAAATTTCTTAATAGGCCACAGTGCCATCTAACAATACGATGTTTGGGTTGTGGAATAACAAACTGCATTACACATCTGTAGTTGTACTGCAACTATAATACATAACAAGAACGAGACTGAGGGCGTGTGCTGTGTGTTACCTTCAATGTTGGGAAAGTCTGACCACACAACTGATGGATCCTAAGGATATGGCTTTTGGCTGGACCTTGAAATAAAGGTCAAATATTGACAAGAGAGCACCAAAGCGGGAGGCACTCCATCTGCCCTGTCCTCCAACTTACCCCCAATACCTGACAAAGAGTAAGTGCAGCTTTGAAATCTACTGTCAACCTTGAGCTGGGGAAATCTATTCCAGTGCCAATAAAGTGTGCTGTTGAGTAAAACTGCAGAGATAGCTTATGAACAAGTACCCAGACAAAGGCCCAACAGATTTACTATCTTGCTTCTGTTTGGACCTTAATATAAGTGGGTAACTCTCCAAAACAGACAGTGACATTGTGTCAAGATATAGAATAAAACAGAGAATCCAAAATTGTAGGTGTCATCAGAGATTTTCTAAACTGTGAAAATTTGAACAAGATCCATTCATTGGACTGAGACAATTTCAGTCTCAGTTAAAATCCTTTGAAGTTTTTAATAAGTTACAAACTTTCACTTCTGAGATCCCTGTTTTATTTCCTTTATGTCACAGGCCAGCACAATGCCATCTAAGTATATGCATAAATTTTTTGACACTGAAAAATATCTGAATATTGTGGGGCAAAACTATGAGACACTGTAAAACGTGTATTTCCTATATATTTCTTACATTGTTTTGTATCTCTACTATGTGAAACTCAAAGTATATTGCATTCTGTGTTCTGAATTTCTGATATATAATTTAAAATATGCCATTTTAATTAAAATCCTAAAATCATCCCTTGAAATGAGAATTTACAGACAAGTAAAAAGTTAAATTTAAAACAACCGCATTGGGTAGGATGAAAGAGGCTTCTTTTATGTTCTTTCCTTTTGACATCCCATGAGTATAATGCCTCGTTCAGAGATTCTTCCGTTTCTTGTAGACTAAAGCATAGTTCATGTATCTATGAGTTCTGGTATGGATATGATTTCTAGTAAACATTTTTTTCTTCAATCACTATAATGAAGAGGATAAATACAAACATTTCACATTAAAAGAATCCACGGAAGTTCCAAGTCTGGTTCCAGACCATTCTAAATCCTAAAGTATGTACCGGTCATTTGTTTTTACCTGGAAGTATAATTAAATATAACTAAAATACCAAGAGCAAGGATATAGGTCACAGATCAGAAATGTTTACTCTATAAACCTGAAATGAACTTTGTATTTTTTTGCCTTCCAACAATACAGCTGTGGTTAACAATCAACAACCCTTGGACTCCGTTTCATGTCTGCAGAGAAGCACCGTCGCCCATGACCCTGCCCATCCTCCACACAGCCACATAGGAAAGCAGCCAGGGTTCTGTATATATGTTTTATTTGAACATCCACATTTCTTACGTTATAGACAACTCTATTCCGTACACTTTCTTTCTCTCTCTCTTATAATATTTAGACTGGCCAAAAACCAGGGAAATGTCCTTGGACTGCAGCCATTATAAAATTTTACTTAATGCTTATGAAAGCACCCTGTGATAAGCTTCAGCATGAAGTGCAATCACCACATTCAGTTTCAAAGTTCAAATGCCCATTCATATGACAGATAGACATCCACCATAGTGCAAAGGAGGACAGTGATTGTGGGTAATGACAGAAGAAAAGTGATGGAGGTAACAACCTTTCCCAAGGGACAGGGTGGTCCCTGTTCCACACCCAGCTTGTCTCCGTTAACAGGACTGGCCAACTGGCCTAACAATCCTTGTAGTCTACACAGCCACTTCCCTGCTGAACATGAGCATCTGCCTTCTTCTCCCTAAGGTTTGTCCTCTTTTCTCTGATTCTTGGAAATATTTTTACATTCTGCCAGGTTCTTTGTTCTTTCATGAATGAACTGACGGAAATTTTCTACGGAGGTTACTTACCTCACTTAAGAAGTACTGACTTGAAGCATGGCAGTAAAATTCAGGATAAATTAAGGTTTCTCTTTGCTTTTCAAATGCAAAGAACAGCCTTTATTGAAGAAAGTAGGATAAAGACATTTATCCCACTTTGGTAAATCGGAATTTATCCTACTTTGAATGGTAAATGGTAAATGGGAATTCCTATTTACCATTCAAACTGGGGGAGTAGAGATCAGTCACATTTACCATTTTATCAGATTTAAACTGATTTAAAAACAACAGATTTAAACTGATAAAATGGCAAAAGGAGTCGACTCTTTCAAGACAAGAAAAGAGAAAAGGAATACTGTGTAAGAACCACAAAAAAAAGCTAAGTAGGAGAAGACGTGGGTGGTCTTTCCTTAAGAGTCAGCATAGAATGTAGAGTCTGACATTTTCTTTAAGAATTGATTATTATAACATAGCAAGTAAAACTATTTGTACATAAGTTGGTCACAGTGACACTTGTAGAAAATATAGGTAGCTACAGATGGGAAAATGTTAAAAATGTATCCATTCAAGGAATATTAGAAGGTCCCTTCTTTGCCTCGCTCATCTGAAAAGCTCCAATTCACCCTTCAAGCCTTAGCCCCAAGGCTGGGAAGCCACTGCCTCTACTACCAAGAGGCATCCAATGTCTCTTGTGTGCTGCCTGCCACCCTTCCTGGTGGCTTCACGGTAACATCTATCACTCTTTAGGGATCATTGACACTTCTGCTGCCTCTTCTCCCTAAGACAGTGAAAATTGTCACTTGTTCTTTTCTGTATTCTTGGTGTCCAGCAAAGGGAACAGGCATCTATCCATTTAATTAAGCTCTGCTAAGATGCTTTGAGTTAAATTGTGTATGTTTGTGTGCTGGAATAATATATAAAATCAATGAGACACTTCTACAAGGACAGAGTAGATATCCTTCTGCTAAATGAATATAAAAATCCTGGATATTATAATAAAATACAGCAAAACTTAACTGTAGAGAGAAAATAGACAGGCTAGGAACATCGGGGCCCAAGGAACAACACTGTGATGAGTTCCCTGCATTTTCTTTTCAGCTCAAATATTTCCAACTTGGAGCTGAAAAAGTCAGCAATCTGGAAATGTCAACAAATGCAGGGGAAAGAAAAGCCCTAAAAGAGTCCCGTGCTCTTTCTCCTGCCAAAGGACCAGAAAGGGTAGTCAAGCAAGAGTAAAGATGGCTCTACTCCAACCAAACACCATGGAACACGGCCCCACCCCTACCAGGAAAGGCTGAGTGAGGAGCCTAGACCTACACTCTCACCAAGCTGTAAAGAGGTGTCCCAACTCTCCTACCACAGTGGTGCTGGAGAAACCTGTATAGGCCACTTGGAATTTCATTCCCACCTGGTGTAATAAAGCCCTTCCTGGTCACTCCTGTCCCACAGAATCTGTAGAGATTCCCAGGGTGCAGCAAATGGTGCCCTGCACATCCCTGCCAGGGAGGAATCAATATAGGCCTAATGGGAAACTGAATTCTCACCTTGCCCAGCAGTAACAAGGGGACCCTGTCACTCCAAGTGTCAAGAGAGGCTGAGAAGGGAACCTGGACTCCAAGTCACACCTGGTAATAATAAGGCAGTGCTCCCAATTCCCCAGCTGTGGTGGTATCAGAGAAACTTGACTAAAGCAGAAGATTTACATGAGATCTACAGTTTCATAACATAATACTTAAAAATATCCAGGTTTCAATCAAAAATTATTCCACACACCAAGAAACAGGCAAATCTTTCAGAATGGAAAAAAGACCATCAGCAGACGCAAACAATGAGGTGACAGATGTTGAAATTATCTGATAAGGATTTTACAGCATAAAAATGCCTCAACAAGCAAGTATAAACACACTTGAAACAAATAAAAACATAGAAAGTCTCAACAAAGAGACAGAAAGTCTCAGCAAATAGAAGATAGAAAGAAAAACCAAGTGGAAATTTTAGAAATAAAACATACAATAACTAAAATATAAAAACAGGAATAAATGGGCTCAATAGCAGAATAGATTAGACAGAAGAAAGAATTAGTGAGCTTAAGAGAGAAGAATAGAAATTACCTAATCTGCACAGCAGAGAAAACAGACTGAAAAAAATATACAGAGCCTGAGGAAACTGCAGGACTAAAAACAAAAAGAAACTTCCTAAATTATTACATAATTTTCAGTTGCAAATTGTATTTTTCAAAGGTCTTTGTACCTGGCCTTTAGGTTGTTGAAGAATGGTCATATGAAGAACATATAAAAATCTTTGGTGTACTAATATTGTACCTAAATTGGACCTAGGTAGCCTAAAAGTTAACAAAATCTTAGACGGTTCACAGGTAGGGACAAAAAGGTACAATCAAGGTAGTAATCAAGGTCATTGTGTCATTTGTCATGTCCACCAAGAAGATGTGAGGTGATTGGTGACATGTTCTCTTTAATCTATGGAACTTCAAAATGAAAACAGCTCTGCTGCTGCCAGAGTAAGTCTTTCGTACAGAGAGAAACACTCCCACCACTCAGTAAAAAATGGCACCTTGCATGTGCTCACTGGTGCTCTGAAGTTTTGCCAAGATAAGATACAATTTTAGCAGTCTAAAGGGCCACATTTAAAGCCATTTTAAACCTATGTTAATTACCAGTAAGCAAGATGGGAATATATATTTTTTTAATACAGAGTAAGATTTTATAATAGGTAAGCATGGTCAAAGATCTTTCCTCAAAGTTGAACTCATTTGAATCATTAAATATAAAAGAATCCAATCAAAAAAATTAAAAAAGAAAAAACAAAAACCCAAGATTAATAATTTGGCTTTGGAGGGGATATACAGCAAAGATTGAAAGAGTGTCTCAGAAGTATTTTGGCTTCTGTTAATTTTTTTTTTTTTTTTGATTAAAATGAAAAGAAATGAAACTCCAAGTTAAAAGAAGTCCTGACCACTTTAAAATTCTCATAAAGATAGTCATGTAACATGGGCTACCCCAATCCTACTGACAAATCTACTGTTTGCTCAATCCATCAAGGTTTATTACCAACAGTAAGATTCAAATATCTGGTATCCAGACAATGTTCACAGCTACTTCTCCCTTCAGAGAAGCAAAAAGGCAGATTTAGGTGTGGTCTGTTTTTATTCCCCCAAACTTGATCGATGTATACAACGCTTACACATTCAAATATGTGCAAAATTCAACAGGAACACTCTCTGACTGCTGTGCTGAGTACGCAAGTTTCCCTGAGATGTCCGTATCACCGAGGGCTCTGTTCTAACTCTGGTTGATAGTTTCTGAACAACACAATAGTGTGGATAGAGGACCGTATAAAATATAAGGTTCTCTCGAAAAGATTTATGGTGTTTGAGGATTAAAAAAATATCAGTCTTCTTGGCTAAAGGTTAGCAAATGTGTTTTCAGCTTTAAAATGTCTGAAACTGGCTCTTTTCTTTGTTGATAGAAGCTGAGTCCAGTGATGTGCTCTACATCTGTGATTCGTGCTCTGTGCAACATTAACAGCTCTTCAACCCATGAGGATTCATGCTTCCCATGCTAGGAGAATAGGAAATATAAAACAAAAGTTACCAAGAGAACACTCAGTTCACTTCTATAAGCACTCCATCTCCCCAGTTTAATCATTTATGAGATATCAGCTCTGAAGTGGAACATGCCACATGATTTGTTAGGCATTATCTTCCTCTTGAGTAGCTGTCCTTCTAATATGTACCACACATGTCTGTTTAATTAGATGTATAAGTTTGGAAAAAAAATATATACCTGGAACAGATAATCATGCATTACATGGCTTTAAGAAACTTCAATGGTGTGGGATTAAAAAAAAGTAAGAAAACAAATTACATGGCGTGATAGAAAGAATACAGTAATTAATGTAAAGAATCTGGTTCTCAGAATGGCTACTATAAAAAAGTCAAAAAACAACAGATGCTGGTAAGGTGTGGAAAAAAAGGAATGCTTTTACGCTGTTGGTGGAAGTGTGAATTACTTTAACCACTATGAACTAAAGACAGTGTGGCAATTCCTCAAAGACCCAGAAGCAGGAATACCATTTGGCCCAGCAATCCCATTACTAGGAATATACCCAAAAGAATATAAATTGTTCTGTTATACAGATACATGCACACATATGTTCAGTGCAGCACTATTCACAATAGGAACTATATGGAATCAACTTATATGCCCATCAATGAGAGACTGGATAAAGAAAATGTGGAATATGTACACTATGGAATACTATGCAGCCATAAAAAGGAACAAGATCATGTCCTTTGCAGTGACATGGATGGAGCTGGAGGCCACTATCCTTAGCAAACAGGAACCCAAACCCTACATGTTCTCAATTATAAGAGGGAGCCGAAGGATGAGAACACATAGACACATGTGGGGGAACAACATACACTGGGGCCTGTTGGAGAGCAGGGGGTGGAGGGAGGAATATCAGAAAAAAGAGCTATTGGATGCTGGGCTTAATAACAGGGTAATGGGATCATCTGTGCAGAGAACCACCATGGCACACATTTACCTATGCAACAAACCTGCACATCCTGCACACGTACCCCTGAACTTATAATAAAAGTTGGAAAATTTTTAAAAAGAGACTGGTTGGTTCTGTGACTATCTATCAGGTAAATGAAGGCAAGTTATTTAACATATAAATCTTGATTCCTTTATCTGTATCCTCCTCATCAGGTTGTTTTGAGGATCAAATGTAATGATGTGTGCAAATGTACTACACAAATACTAGTTCTTATGAGAATGTGTTATTGACATAGATGCATGAAGATGGCTTGAAGGAAGTGGTAAAGCACCATTTCATTTCTGGTGAGATGGTAAAATATTAAATGATATGAGATCTGAAAAGAATTAAAGACTGATATTCTGGCAAATGGAAGGAAAGGTGGTCACTGAAGCAGGCAATAGGAATGGGAATCACATATCCATGTGTTAGCTTAATTTTTCCTGAAATTAGCCACTGGGGGAAAGTTAGACAAAGAAATATCCATTAGTCCATGGGCTATGATTGTACTTTAAAGGCATTCTTAATAAAGGTTCATGTAACTCTTGGGACATTACTCATTGAAAATGATAAACCCAGATATTTCACATATAAAACAGACTAACATCACGCCTGTAATCCCAGCACTTTGGGAGGCCGAGGCGGGTGGATCACGAGATCAAGAGATTGAGACCATCCTGGTCAACATGGTGAAACCCCGTCTCTATTAAAAGTACAAAAAATTAGCTGGGCATGGTGGCGCATGCCTGTAATCCCAGCTACTCAAGAAGTTGAGGCAGGAGAATTGCCTGAACCCAGGAGGCGGAGATTGCGGTGAACCGAGATCACGCCATTGCACTCAGCCTGGGTAACAAGAGCGAAACTCTGTCTCAAAAAATAAATAAATAAATAAATAACAAAACAAAACAAAAAAAACAGACCAACAACCTCTGTTTTCCCATTAGCCACCAACCACGCACTAACCCATACTCAGTCTCCCTCTCTGTAACAATCCTTACTGTAGCTCTAAGGGCAAACATTCCTGACTCAGTGGACCACCTGACCAGACAATAATTGCCATCTGTTCCAACATTCACGGGAATAGATTAAAAAGTACATGCAAGGCATCTGTTCCAACTAATCCTTAGTCATTACTTTAAGAGATGAAACAGAGGAATCAATACGTTTGTACGATATACCTTAAAACAATCCCCTCACTGGTTCAAGTTCAACATTTAGTATCTCCTAGGCACACTGCCATTGTAGAATTTGAGTAATGGTCTCATTTCGGTAGTGGCATAACAGCACTGGGAATGCTGGAGTTGGGAAAGAAACTCAATGCCTAACTCACGGCACTTGACATCATTTTGCTCAATGAGATGTAAGCATATGCCTGTGGCTGCCTTCTTTTTCGGGTGTATTGGGGGCAGAACTGAGATATGATATCAGAGAAGCAGAAGCCACACTTCAGCCCATGTGGGCCAAAGTCACATGCTAAGAAAGGTAGAGCAAAAAAAGGAAAAAGTTCTGAGTCCCTAATCGTGCTGCTGACCTAAAGTGCCATCCCAGCACTGTGTACAGCTGAACTTCCTGTTCCAGAAGGAACCCCTGACTTGCTTAAGCCACTGCAAAGGGGTTTCTGTTATTTGCTGTGGAACTTTACACTAACTGACACACTCAATGACAATATAATCTCTCAAAGGAAAGGAAGTAATGAAGAAGGAATAGCTGCATGTGTCTAATGCTCACAATATTGACAACTTTCAGCAGAGTCAGATAATCATCAGGCAGCCAACTCGTTAAAGTCTTGCTATTCTGTATTTAATTCTGAAGAATAAGGGGAAAATAACATGATGAGAAATGTGTTCTACAGGAAAAAGTAATTCTGAAACTTTATCATAGAAATAATTAAGGAGAGACATATCTTCATGAATTTTAATGATACAAAGAAAGATTACCACATCAGGGATGGCAAATGGAACACTGTATTATACTTGTATTATACTCCTGGGCCCAGAGAAGAGCTCACTGTTTTGTTCACTTCTGTGTCCTTAGTATCTAGAGCATCTTATTATAAATATCAAAGGAATGAATGAATGGCTGAATTGAAGAAGTAGTGAATGAATGAGTGAATGCAGCACTCTTTCCTGCTGAGTCATACTAGGTCTCAAGATCCTAACTCCAGTTACCTACAACCCATCCATTGGAACTGGTATGAAAGTTAAATCTTTTTGCAGATTCAGGTCTAGACTTACTTGGTGTCACTTCAATGAAAAAAAAAAATAGGAAATGTGGGAAGTACTCTGAAAGAAAAATATTTTGGCTCATAAGAGAAAATTTTAAAATTGCTAAAATGGGCTGGGTGCAGTGGCTCACACCTGTAATCCCACCAAGGCTGGCGGATCACCTGAGGTCAGGTGTTCAAGATCAGCCTGGCCAACATAGCGAAACCCTTTCTCTACTAAATATACAAAACTTAGCTGGGTGTGGTGGTAAGTGCCTATAATCCTAGCTACTCAGGAGGCTGAGGCAGAAGAATCACTTGAGCCCAGGAAGTGGAGGTTGCAGTGAGCAGAGGTTGCACGACTGTCCTCCAGCCTGGAAGACAGAGTGAGACTTCTTCTCAAAAAAAAAAAAAAATGCTAAACTTTAATGCAGTCTTGATGTCCAAATCTACAATGTACATTTTAAAAATTGATAATATAAAACAATTATTCCCAAACACACTGGGATGACGATAGGAAAAGAAATGATAAGATTTTTAATTACGTGATATATAGAAAATTTGAAATGTTGTCTAACAACTTGAAGAGTGATTTATAACAGTGCTGACACTCTGAAATTGTAAATCCAGTTTTGAAATACGAGAAAATCCATATTTCAGATAAACCCAGAATTTAGTGGTTAAGCCATAAAAAGTGTGATTCTGATCTGATTTTTAGTATCTTTACCAGACAAAGGAGCCAGTCATGATGGCTTATGCCTGCAATCTCAGCACTTTGGGAGGCCAAGGTAAGAGGATCATTTGAGGCCAGGAGTTCAAGACAAGCCTGGGCAACATAGCAAGACCCTATCAACATAGCAAGACCCTATCTCTTAAAAAAAAAAAAAAGAAAGAAAGAAAATGAAAAAATGCAGACACTCTGTACCACCCCAACCTTCCATCCCATGCCTCTTACTAAGAAATCAAAGTTCAAACCAGACTCTGAGTTGGGGATGGGTGAGATTATTAGACCTAGTCAGTTCTTTAGATTGTTTAGAGGCCCAGAAGGGTTTCAAGCCCTTCAAGGGGTATTTGAATGGCATGTTGAATCCTTTGTTTCTGGCAGCAAAGTGCACTCAGCACTCTCCAGGGGGCAAGGGCTTTCTCCCATCCTTGCCTTATGGAAAGTCATCCTGGATGAGGTCCCCCATTTCCCGACTCTCAGAACAGACTACAAACATGCAAATTAGAATTATTTTAATATAAAAAAAAAGTATCCAAAAAAAAAGGGTAGTCTTCCCCAAAGATATGCCATCTTAAAAGATCAAATTTTAAAGCATCCTGTAATTTCAAAGTCCATGTGTATTCAAGTACTGTGTCTTCTCTCACTGGAATGTCAGATATATGACACAAACAAGTATGTATATGCTTAGATTTTCAATATGCAAAGTAACATACAAAAGCTACTTACCACGCAGCTCTCACTGTTATCAGACCTGTGAGGCAAAATGAAAGCTAAGGTGTCTAAGTTTTCACAGTGCAAAGGAGTCTGAGATGGATCTTTACAGCTTGTTAGCACAATAAAGAAGTGAGTTGGAATCAAAATTTCTTGATTACGGATGACTCTTCTTTTTCTGTAAAATATGCCAATATTCATTTTAAGAAGAAATAACTATCTTTTTCTTGATAAATATTTCAGTAGAGCATGCTTTTAATACACATAAAAATCAAATTCAAACAAATAATTAAATATAAGAAGCTAGTAATCACAATCCCTCAACATATTCTGCCAGACTGAGAGGAATAATTAGAAGACAGGCAGATAAACACAGTCCAAATACTTTTTATTTTCTGTAGAAATTTATTGACTTTTGGAATTCTTTACCACCTAAAGACACTGAAATTGAAACACTAAAGAAAAGATCATTTTTGAACACGTACGCCCATTATTGATAGTCTTAACTTCTAGGCCATTACAGACAAACAGTGGGCAGAGAAAGAACTGGTCAGGGATTTTTTATATTAGCTTCTTCAGGGAGGATGAGTTGTCATGAATTGTTTGTTTTAACTCGATTTTCTTCCTTTTCTTCAAAACTTAATGTTTTTAACTGCAGTTTATTATCAAAGATGTCCCAGATATCTTTACCTCATAGTCATTCTCTTACTTCCTTTTGTTTTAAGGCTGTGTTTGTTTTTTTCAGCATCTTTCAAAATTTAAGGTAGTGGGATCATTGTTTTGTTTTCAAATATGACCTTATATAGAATCATAATCTATAAAACAGATTTAAACAGAGAGCTCTGGGTAAAGCCGTGGGTAGGGAACATACGCGGTTCTCTTCTTTATCCACTCTAGTGCTACAGCTTATACGCCTCAAAGGAAAGTGAAAACTGTAACTTTACAAACTGATGTGCTTTCTGATATATTTTGTAAGTCACATATATCTAAGTCAGCCTGGGAGAATAGGAAAGTTCTGAGAGGGGCTGAATCTCAGTCTTTTCCCTATAGACTTAACAGCAAAATTGCTTCCAAAAACACTGTATTGTTTTAATAAAGATCAATCCATTTCTAAAATGTTCTCTCCCTCTCTTTTTTTTTTAAAAGTGCCACTGATGGTTTCCTCCAGAAGTTTTGCTCTTGTTACCCAGGCTGGAGTGCAATGGCGTAACCTCGGCTCACCGCAACCTCCGCCTCCTGGGTTCAGGCAATTCTCCTGCCTCAGCCTCCTGAGTAGCTGGGATAACAGGCACGCATCACCATGCCCAGCTAATTTTTTTTTGTATTTTTAGTAGGGACGGGGTTTCACCATGTTGACCAGGATGGTCTCGATCTCTTGACCTCGTGATCCACCCGCCTCGGCCTCCCAAAGTGCTGGGATTACAGGTGTGAGCCACCGCACCCGGCCTCACCTAAAAATATTTTATTAAACGTTGAGCAAAATGTCAACATTAATCAGATATTTCAAGAGGCTTCCTGTGTAGTCAGAAGTGTTATACACATAAATATATGACACTGGATAAAAAAGATTCTGGATGGTAATCCCATTTGATACCCATTTTTAAGAGTAATGAAGTATGTTCTTACTGCCTCAGAATCTCTGAAGGATCATAATGTCCATCATAATCAAAGTCAAACACAGGACCACTGACAACATTGACACCATTTCTTTCTTCAGCATACTTTCGCAGTAGGGTGTCATGAAAGTAGCGCCATATAACTGAAACAAAATAGAAGATGGTGTACTTTCAGAAGAACAAGGTAGTACCATGTTGTCATGTAAAATAAATTAACACCATGATTCAAAATTAGCATTTATAGTAAATAAAGTCAAGTTTGGTTTCAGTCTTTGTGTTGCTTTGTTTAGAGACAGGGTCTTGCTGTATCACCCAGGCTGGAGTGTGTGGCACAATCATAGCTCACTGCAACTCTTGGGGTCAAGAGATTCTCCTGACTCAGTCTCCAGAATAGCTAGGACTACAGGTGCACATCACCATGCCCAGGTAATTAAAATTTTTTATAGAGACTAGAGACCAGGTGTCACTGTTTCCCAGGCTGATCTCGAACTCCTGGCCTCAAGCAGTCCTCCCGAGTTGGCCTCCCCAAAGTGCTGGGACTGCAAGCATGAGCTACCACACCCAGACTTGGCTCCAATCTTAGTGTCAGGCCAAAAATTCATTGTTCAGCTTTGGCCTTTGAAACGACTCACAGACAAATGTTGAACTCAACTCTATTTGAGGCATTCCTGAATAAGCACATCATGCTGAAATTGTGATCACTGTCATCACTAAGGCATAGCAACATCACAAACACAAATGACATATATTATTCAGATTTCCTATTAATAGCTGAATATTAACTTTGAAATATTTGCAAGTATTCTAGATATAAATTAGACTAAAAACTCCTTACATGCTTATATTTTGATATTCTATACATCAATTAAGTGTGACTATTTTTATTGCTATAAAAGTCAAATGCTGCAATAGTTAATGATGATATAAAAGCTATTCATTTGCAAACAAAAGCAATTATCAAGAACTTCCAAAAAGTTAAGCAAGAAAGCCAAATGAAAGTTAATATAAGTGTTAGTACACTGTATTAGCTGGATAAGTTTAGGAGAACATCACATACTTTCTTACAAAAAATGTTTACAAACACTTAAATATGAAGCAGAATGGATACTGGAATATATGATAATTCTAATATCTGTAGAATTTTTGTGTACTAGTATTCTCAATGTTAAATAAACCTTTAAGAATGTATTTGGTATCAATTCATTTAATTTATATCATAAGTCCTATTACAAATGAATTATGCCTATATGTACAGAAATTCATTAAAATTATCAAATATAGAGTTAACATTTTTTACCTTGAAAACTCTGGTACATTGGCACTATATTTGTAGTAAGCAAAGCTTCAGAATATATTCCACTTGAATTTTTATTTAGTTCTACAAAGAGAAAAGAGGACCAATTAGCTATCTCATGGTAGGGGGAACATTTTTAAAAACTAGCTGAGTACTATCTTAAACCTGTAAAACTTTCCCAAGTACTGGGTCAAGGGAAAATGTAATGTGTTTGCTCAAGTCCTTTACAAAAATAAAAGTCTTTACAAGATGTTTCAAAGAAACAGAAACTTTAATAACAAGAGCTCCAAATTAAACATATTCAAATTTTATTAGGCTTATTTCAACTAAAAGGAATTGTGCTGACAATCTTCTTTCCTTAAACTTTTTCATAGTGAAAAGAAAAAAAGAGAACATCTGGCTCCAGAACAACACCTGCTACCCAGAAAAAACATCACAGGATGTCTGTCTCGAAATGCCATGCAAGGCTTTTTTGTATGAATTTGAGGTTTGGGCCTGGTCTGTTTTTACAATGCAATAGCCAAGTTCTAACTTCAGACACAATATCTGGGGATGAACTGGATGCTGATGGTATTTGAGTACCTGGAGCTTTCTGATGTTTGCCTTTTAAGGCTGGCCCCAAAATGGTTTCTCATCAACATACAAATTTGCCATTTCAAAAAACAGAATACTTAGCTTCAAAAAAAAAACCATTCCCTAGAGGTTCTGCATCAGTGAAAAAGCAAGCATACTTAAGCCTATACCTTTACCCAATTCTCTGACAATTGCATTTTCTTTTTAAACAACAAAGTTAGATCTTCTTCCTAAGAGTCTGGATATATTCTTCAAACTTTGCAGTTTTCTCTAATTCTGTTTAAAAGAAATGCAGCAGGGAAACATGAAGTGTTCTGCCTATTGCATCTGCCCAAAATCAACTACCCTCCCAACAAAAATAGTTTTATAAAATTCAAGTTTTAGATGATTAAAATTTTCTCCTTCGTAGTTATAGACCAAATTCACAGTTTTTCACCAACAAATAAACAAAGCTACATATATTGCCCTATAATGTATGGTAAGATAAATGAGAAAGAAAATGAAAAGGATGAGAAGAGGATAAGAAAAGGGACGGTCAGGAGAGGAAGGAACTTACGTGGTGGGGAGAGGAATCCGTAACTCACTTTGGTGTTATTTTTATAAAATGAACATTTATGGATAGGACTAAGAGAAATTCTAAAGTCCTGGTGGAGACAGTTAGAAAATTCTTCTGTAGAGAAACTGTCCTAAAGAACAAAATGAAAAAGAACTCTCATATACCAGACACAGAAAAGGAAACTGCTTTATTAACACTTAAAGGTGAACCACCTCATGAAATGATGCACTTGTAGCTGTCGGGTCATGTCCTTCACTATTTTCCCATTTTCCTACTAGTATATTCACCTTTTTTACTAACTAAAGTGTTAAAATCCTTCACAATATTAAAGATACTAATTGTCATATATATGCAAGTATCTTCAGATTCTGCTGTGCTAATATAAAATAATGTTTATAATGTTTTGATCTATATAATTTTAAGCTCTTACACAGTAAAATGTTGATTTTTAGCCATCTGAGTCTATCTTCCACAGCCAACTACAGTGCCAAAAGTTGGTGGGGCAAGGGAGACAGTCACTGAACAGCAACGTAAAAACCTCAAGCATCACAATGACTGTAAGGTCATGCATTTTAATTATAGAAGAAAACAAAATGGAATCAAGGAGCACCATAATTCAGGTATAAATATTAATAAAGAGAATGAGGTGCCTACAAAAAATGGTATAGACTGATCAATTACAAAATAAAAAAATTTTGTTGTTTGGTGTTTAAAGACAGTATTGAAAAATTTTAAAGATCAAAGTTCAAGAAACTATGTAATATATGTGGGTATCATATATTTTTAACATAGAAATTATATATAAACACACATAGCCCTATCTTTTTATTTAGCGGTCTCACTGATTAGTAAATAGTTTTATTTTTAAAATTCAACAGCTGCCCTCAAGGATACTCTCTCAAATCCCTCTGGCCTTCCCTTAAGGGCATCCCATACCTTCCCGTCACTTTCAGTTTCAGCCCAGTTTAAAATTTTATTCCTTGTAAGATCACAATCTCATCTGTCTCCACTTCTCTCTTTCCAGGACCATCTCCTTCACCATTCCTCCTTCTACCAGAGCACCTGGGAGGCCACGAGTAAGAGGGAAGACTGCTCTTATTCTGAGATATTTGCTCTCACTCCTTTCAAGTCCTAACTCCTCTGGTGTTGGTGGTGGGCAGGATTCTGGCCTCTCCCTGGTGAGTCTTCCTATAGATGTCTTGTAATGATGTTACTGAGCGATAATGACGGCTTTGCCAAACAGTGAAACCCCCTTAGATTTGAGCAACCGAAGGAAATACTTGCTCTCACATAGCCATGTATTTAGAAATGGGTAACCGTGACTGGTCCTAAGGCTGATTTCATGCGATTATAAATCGAAATCATAAAATATCAAAACTCAGGGAGGGGGAGGCAAAAGAGAATTCTTTACTACACAACCCTCATTGCACAGAAGAAATCTGGTCTGAGTTCTCAAAGTCAGGCAGCTGCTTTGTGGCAGAGCTTGAACTGGAACTTAATTTTTCTGACTCCCTGTTTAGTGTTCCTCTAATATGGGAACTGAGGATAAAGCCAAGGTTAACAGTGAGAAACTATGCATTCAATGTTCTGCCTAATCGTTCATTTGAAAGAGCCACACATAGAGAAAGAGGTGACAAATACTTGCATTTCTGTCCACGGTATAGGATGTCCAAAGGGGCATTAAGATGTCTTGGCTGTATCCACTTATAAACTGGTGCTGGGAAAGAAGACAGATAGTGTTTTTCTTCTGGAGAACTCTGGGTCTTCCATAGGGTAAAGTTTCATGCTTAATAATCTTCTCTTGGGTCATAGGATAAAAATAAATGTAGTTAGTATACATTATAATGTAATGATAATATATGGTGTGATACACTCATCTAATCCTTTCCTCTACTTGACCATATTGAAGATTTACTTTTGACTATTTAAAAAAACTAATTACAAAGAATAGAAGCATCAACAATTAAGGAGACAAATGAGGTTCACTGTAATTTTTGCCTATGAAGACTAAAGTCAATATAATATCGAGATACCACAAGGACACTATATGAAATTGCTAAATATTCCAGTTAATTCAAAGTTATATTACTAAAAATTATTTTGTATTATTTTAATTACTTATTCTTTAGGACACACTCCAGAAAGCAAATTTTTTGGATGATATGTGTACTTGGAAAGCAGAAGTACAGAACTGAAATTATGAGACTAAGCTATATAAAATAATAACAATATAGATATTATTTATTGCCCTTTTTCCAAATGTCAAGTGCTTGGTACACATCATATCACTAATTTTTACATCTCCCTATGAATTAAGGTCATATGCCCATTTTACAGATGAGGAAACAGCAGCTGATGAGGAATACTTCATACTATATGTTCCATATAACATATAGTACCTAAGCTCATATTCAAACTTGGATCTACTCAATTCTGAAAGTGCCATCATTCACCACAATACTTTGCCACCTTGGGGATATCAGAGATTTTTCTAACTCCAACATTTACACAGGGATTTTATACAGACAAGCTTACATCAGAATTAACGCAGAATTTACTTCTTTATTCCAGTAGAAAAAAAAAGTGTATGCCAAGTAACGTAAGGATGAGAGAATATACTACAGTGACCCTGAACATTCAAGTCATAAGTGTAAACTTTTATCAGCTGTCTGCATATTTTTTATTTTTAGTCAAAAGGGATGAAGAAATAACTTTAGATCAATAAATCAATTTATAATCTTGTATGATTAAGAACCAGATGAGATAGAAACTTAGGTATTTCAAATGGGAATCTGAGGCTCTATCAACTTAGAGAAGTCATCAAAAATTTCAGAATACTTCCATCATGTTCATAAAGTGTGATTCGGCTTCCACTAAATATGTTACATACAATATCCACTGCAAAATATCTCTTCTTTCCTTATGCCTAACAGTCTAAACTGTCAAGCAAATAAAACTCTATGTTTCATCAGCTGGTCCTCCAGAACTCCCTTCATTTTATTGGTTATTCTCAAATAATGCCCCTAAATGAGTTCTCTGCATTTCACACTGTTGAGAAAAAGCCTGCTTCACATTCCACGCTTGAGAGTAGCACGCCTTACCTTCTGCTGCAGTCAGATTAAACTGTGTCTGAAAATCCTCAATTGGCAAAATCTAAAAAAGGTCATAAACTATTTTTAAGGACTGAGAGACATGTTTTAACTTTTGTAACACAGAAACGCTATAGACTGATTAATCCAACATAGAACAAAGATCATTTACAATAGTCTTGAATCAGTGGATTTTTTTTTCTCTCTTTAAAGACAAGAGTCTCACTGTTTTACCCAGGCTGGTGTGCAATCATGATTCACTGCAGCCTCAACCTCCTGGACTCAAGCAATCCTCCCACCTCAGGCTCCCGAGTAAATTGGATTCCAGGCGTATGCCACCACGCCTAGATAATTTTTTTTAGTTTTTTGTACAGATGGGGTCTCACTGTGTTCCCCAGTCTGGTCTTGAAACTTCCTGGTCTCAAGCAATCCTCTCACCTCAGCCTCCCAAAGTACTGGGATTACAGGTGTGAGCCACCACACAAGCCAGAGTGATTTTGTTTGATGAGTAGGACAGAAGCAAAGGAATGACAGCTGCAAAAATTGTTAGCATAAGCATCACACCAGTAATTTAAAAATAAGAATATGATTGCTGCCTTATAATTCTTATCTATACACTACCACAGTCTTTATTCTAGCCTAACTCAAGTATAAAACAAAAGATAAAGCATAAAATAAACTACTCTCTAAATCATTATATTTATGGATTTTATCAATTTTGTTCATAACTTGTCTAGTATTTTTATCTTTTTACAATAATGATATATTAACATGGAAGTGAAAAGGGACTATAAAATATTCATATTTCTTACATTCATTTGAAAAAGATATTTTTTCTTCCTATATTTAAACAACTTAAATTGTATTTTTAAAAAGGTATATTGCAATTGGTTTACTATGTGCTCATGACCTCACTGCTAGAGTAACAGCACAGATTCCCTAACTCAGGATGCTCAAGGACTGAACCAGACTTCTCCACACCTGCACCCGAGTCAAGTCACAGCACCAAACAATTAAAAATAGAGCTGCAAATGCAAAAACTAGAAAGAGAAAAGATGTATTACCAAAGTTCTGCATGTACCTTCTAGAAGTAAAATATATGTTTACCTACCCCCACTCCTACATTCTAACTTGATTATTAAGTATTTCTACAGCACATGCTATGCAGAGGGTGTTATAAACCATACATACTGGACCAAACTTCTTGATGATACTTACTGAAGGCTTACATGAGCAGCCAAGGTTATCTCTGGGGTTTCTTGTGAAGGGGCACTGTACCAAGGGATGAACTTCTTTGGGATGCTTTGGGGTATAAACAGGATTCTTTAGAAGGTGGTTAAGACTTCCATGAGTTCCGTTGTTAGGAGCTGGTGTCAAATTCAGTAAATCTGCATAATTTTAAGAATGGGAGAGTTATTTAGATGTTTCAAAACCAAATAAATAGGAGACATGTACCATGATCTTTACTTTTTAAAAATCAAATATATGAGTCCTTTATTCTAACTAAAGTAAAAGTATAAAACTCTCTTGGGTTTTAGAATATTTAAGACTAAGCTATCTTTAATAGAAATACTGATATGCATGCTGTACTTCACTACAAAATTTCTGAATTTTAAAGTGGACAATAACTACAGTCATCGCCTGTTGAATACATATTTTATGCCAATCATGGTGCTAATATATTTTCTTATTTATTCCCCAAAACAATTTAAGCAGTTATCATCAATATTTGGTAGACGAGTAATCAAACTGTTTTTCCCCAATTCTCAAAGTTACTAACTAAAAGATCTAGAATTCAACACCAGCTTTGTCTAAGACTCATGCTCTTAAAAGTAGTAACAGCAAATACTTCTGTAGTAAGCACTTACTATATGCCAGGTGCTTTTAAGTATTTTAGGATGTTAACTCATTTAAACTATACAGACTCCCACTAAAACAATTGTACTTAAGACATATTTAAGGTTTTTCAAATGCCTAGGGCCATTATCAGACTAAGAAACTAATATTTAAGACACAATGCTTCACCCTAAAAGGACTATTTCAGAAAGTACAAAGTAAACCAAGAATATCCCTAATGTGTTCTTCCTTCATTTCTACAACCCTGACATTGACCTACATCCAACCATTACGGCTACCAGAAGTTCCACCAATTTTGTACACCTTTCACCTTTCACTGCCCCCAGTCTCTTCTATGACTTCTATCACTGCTCTGAGTCAAGAATCAAATCATTAAACCAAGGGCCTAAGTGCTGGGCACTGGGGTGTGCAGACCAGCCTGCTGTGAGTAGTGTACTTTACCAGCATGCAGCCTAGTGAAATAGATAAGTAATATAGATGACACATTCCCCACATTTCTTCAGTGAGTCTGAGTCAGGTAAAAGGTAAAAATCTGTCTTATCTCACCATCATCTCCTCAAAGTTGCCTACAATGTGGCTTGCTTTAGATAATCCTATTTCAGGTCTGTCTTCAGAAGGGAAAAAAGTTGTTTACACTTACCACACATTAAGTTATAGACTTCAATGTTTTCAAAGGTGTCAACCTCAGTGCCATGCTTGAATCCAGGGCCATAGCCAATAAAGAGGGCCTACATGGCCAGAAAAGGAAGTTTATCAGTGCATTTCAGCTGTCTACAAGTTGGTCCAAAAAATTCTGTTATCCACACTGTACATATACAAACTGGTTATGATAAGAGGAAAACTACCATGCCTGGAAGACTTTGTGGGAAATATAGTTTTAACCCTATCACATATATAATCTAAAGACATCCAGGATATGTCTCTTAGTTTTACTACAATTCTTGACTTGACAATCTGAATCAAATTAATGATAAAATTTTTTTTCATCTATAACACTGAATACAAACCTCACCCCGCCCACCTTACACAGTGCTGCAGAAATCAAATTTGATAATTATAAGTTTATTTTGAAAATGATAGAATGCTGAGTAAATGTAAGATATTATCTCTTCTCTGAACATAAGTATGATAGTTTCTTATCTATTATATCACTGGCTTTCTCCAACTGTAAAACAATATTCTTATCAGAGCACAAAATATGAAAAATAATTATTAGAAATATAAGATATATGTCATACGTTGATAAAATATGAATAAAAAATTTTATTAATTTTTATAAATTAAGGGTTATGAGTATAGCTATGTTACATGGATATACTGCAGAGTGGTGAAGTCTGGTTACCCATCACCTGAATAGTGTACGTTGTACCCAGTGAGTGGTATTTCATCCCTCACACTCCTTCCATCCTTCCACCTTTAGGGAGTCTCCAATGTCTATTATTTCACTCTGTATGTCCATGTGTGTGTACTGTTTACCTACCACTTACAAGTGAGAACATGTGGTTTCTGGCTTTCTGTTTGAGTTATTTCACTAAAGATAATGGCCTCCAATTCCATCCACGTTGCTGCAAAGGACATGATTTCCTTCTTTTTTGTGGCTGAGTAGTATTCCATCATATATATAGATATATATATATATCTATATATGTACATATACACATATATTCACACATATGCCACATTTTATCATATATATGTACATATACACATATATTCACACATACGCCACATTTTATTCCATCATATACATATATATGTACATATATACATATATTCACACATATACCATGTTCTTAATCCAATCATCCATTGATAAACATTTAGGTTGATTCCATGACTTCACTTCTGTGAACAGTGCTGCAATAAACATACGAGTGCAGCTGTCTGTAAAATGATTTCTTTTTTTTTTTTTTTTTTTTTGAGACAGAGTTTCACTCTTGTTACCCAAGCTGGAGTGCAATGGCACGATCTCGGCTCACCGCAACCTCTGCCTCCTGGGTTCATGCAATTCTCCTGCCTCAGCCTCCTGAGTAGCTGGGATTACAGGCATGCACCACCATGCCCAACTAATTTTTTGTATTTTTAGTAGAGACAGGGTTTCACCATGTTGACCAGGATGGTCTCAATCTCTTGACCTTGTGATCCACCCACCTCGGCCTCCCAAAGTGCTGGGATTACAAGCTTGAGCCACCGCGCCCGGCCTGATTTCTTTTCCTTTGGGTAGATACCCAGTAGTGAGATAGCTAGATTGAGACATAGTTTCATTTTTATTTCTTTGAGAAATCCCTATACAGTGATCCATAAAGGTTGTACTAATTTACATTCCCTTCAACAGTGTATAAGTGTTCCCTTTTCTCCACATCCTTATTAACATCTCATGTTTTCTGACTTTTTAGTAATAGCCAATGATTATAAAATTTTAACAAAATTCTTTAAAGTTCAAAGAAAAATAGCTTTATGAAAATGTTTCATTAATTCTCATTCAAGAAATATAATCACAGTCTGTTTTCAAGTCTCAAACTTCATATATCATTTTTTCTTTAGATTTAAGCCAATTAAGTATAATAGGTTTACTCACTTGCATATTTGAAAATGTATTGTCAGAGCCATGAAATCCACTTCCACAATATTTCCTTTCTGAGGGATTCCTAATTTTGACATATATGAATTAAAAATGTAAAGTCCCTTCATAAAACATAATTGATAATCATAACATTATTTTCATTAATAAAAAACATGTAACTATTCTGATAAACCAACATAAAAGTAAATAAAATCACCTGGCTTTGAAAAGCATTAACAAGTCACCTCTATCTTTTATTTCATGGACAAATAAACTATAATCAATATAGTACACAGGAGAAAAACCACTAGCACCAAGAGAGAAGTGGTTTTGAACACTGGCTGTATGATTAACTACCTGTGAATTTACACAGATTTAATGATCTTCTTTGATTTCAATTTCTCGTGTTGGTTATTCGTAAAAATAATGATGTAGCCTAAAGAAATGCTTGCAACATGGTATTTAGATATTTACTAAATATTAGTTCTCCTATGAGAGTAGGACCATTTCTCCTTTTGTATTCTTTCTTTGAAAACTAAAAGCCCAGCTCTCCAGTAAGAGTGGAGACAATATAACTCTGCTTACTGGATTTTGGTTCACTGCTTAGGTTTTGCTTGAAGGGGGAATGTATCATGACTAATTTCTTGGCAACCACCAAACAGTTAATGAACTAAAGTTTATTGATTGTGTATAACAAAGATAGTTATTCATTATGAAATAAAGTGCCTTCACCAACGGTGTCCTGGGCTTTGGAGGCACAAATAGACAAACTGTAATGTGTAGAAGAGATGCAACAGCACGCAGTAACAAATGTAGATTATAAGAAGTAATCAATATGGACATGAAAGGCCTGAACGATGATTCTTAGCCAAGGATAGTCTGGGTGATCCCTCCTCCCCAGGGAATTTTTGGCAATGCTGAGGGGCATGTTTGATTGTCACATTGGAGAAAAGGTGCTACTTTCAGCTAGTGGGGAGAAGTAAAGAATCCTTGTCAAATATCCCACAGTGTGCAGGACAGCTCTCCACATCAAAGAATTATCCAACTCAAACATCCATAGGCCGACATGAGAAATCCTGGGTTAGAGTGAAGAGAATCATACGTACACAGTTTTCACATAACAGTATTGCTAAAAAGGGCTCAGTGGTTACCCCGAATCACTAACAGATCAGGCTAAGTTTACCTCGGAGACTGTCAGAACTTACAATGCAAGTTGCCACTGAGGGTCCAAATAGAATGTCAAGGGCTCAATTCTATCATTCTTGGCAAAGTGCAAACGCTTAGGTAAGAAATGTTTCAGGTAAGGTTTGAAGTGCTGGTTTGGTTCCCGGCACTGAAATTACACACAGCAAAGAAAACTATTATTTCCCTAGTATCAAACGTGTCAACTTTTCTTGAAATTGCTTTCTAACTTCTTATGAAATTTTTCTTCACAAACATTTCATCAGCCTGCCCAATAAGTCAGAGATGGAAAAACAGCTAAAAGTTCTTACTACTTGTATTAAGTACAAGGTAAATCTTCCAAACTACTTGAAACATTAAGAGGAAATCATAATTTTTACTGCATAAAAACCCCAGAACTCTGACTGTCACTAGATCACATTCAAGTTACCATTGATGATTCTATGTTATAAACATCCTGGTAACTGCAATTGTGTTTTCCTGCAGGCTTAAAATGTGTGAGTATAAAATGTAGTATAGATAACTCAGCATTAGCATAGAAACTTACTTTGTTAAGGCATAAAAAAGGACTGGAAGGAAATATATCATAATGCTAATGGTGTTTATGGTGGTACAGCTATGGGGTTTTTCCTTCTACTTTAAAAATTATTTCTTGTAAATAGTATTAAAATTATTTCTTCTCATATAAATTTTACAATGCCAATAAATAAATTCTCAAAAATTTTTCAAACTTGGATTATTGGGACACCTTAAAGATCTTTAAACTACACAGCATTTACATGTTGGCCCAGATTACTAAAATATTCTAATCCTTCAATTCCAATAATAGATGCTGAAACTTTTCTTTCAATATATATTATACAAATCTAAAAATAACTAGATAATGGAAAATAAAGATACTCACAGAAAGATTTCGAGCGATGGCTTCATAGTTAACTGGAGGGAAACAAACATAAGAATTAATAGTAGATGGTATGCTATAATTAAAAGATAATACAAAAACGTACAATGTCTGATTCAAACTCTATATTTAAATACCAAGGCAGGTTTTAAACAGCTCATTTAAGTCATTACACGTTAGCCACTGAAAGGAATTAGACAGAACTGTAGATATCACCCTGTAATGACTCCCATGACATAGAGTCATATTGTTAAATGAAAAGACAAGTTACAGAACATCTACCTATTCCTCCATCTGTTAACCCACATATCCATTCACCCATCTAACTATCCATTCACCTGTCCAACCATCTCTCCATCCATTTAGCAATGAATATCCATCCATCCCTCAAAGGATCTATCCATCTAGATCTGGTATGGTTTCACTGTGCAAAAATAAAAACTGTATGTGTTTTATAAATGCATTGAAATATCTGGGAAGATACAGTCCAAGCTTAACACTGGGTGTTTCTAGAGAAGGAAAATGAGTTGTCCAGTGGGAGGACTTCAGGTGGGAAGCTGTTACTTTTTACTTTGTATAATTCAACATTCAATGATAGTTCTAGAATTTTGAAATAAGAGGGGCATGAGGAAACTTCAAAGAGACGGCAAGTAGGCTAATTTAAAAACTGAATTTGCATAGTATGCCCATGGATTTACTAAGGGTAGTTTGTACTACAATTCAGTAACTATCTAGCTTCCTAGATTTTATTTTAGCCAAACATTATATAAGTTTGAGAAAATTATCAAGATAAAAGTACACATTTTACAGAAATACATTTTATAGTTTTTGCTTTGATTTGGGAAATTTGAGGGTATAACTGAGATAAGGGAATGGCTACAGCTTCGCTATCCCATCCCAAACAGCTGTGGAGACTGCTATTCTGGAGACTGCTGTTGCCTCTAGAGTTTTTTTTTCTTTTTGAGACAGAATCTTGCTCTGTGTCACCAGGCTGGAGCGCAGAGGCACAACCTCACCTCACTGCAACCTCCACCTTCTGGGTTCAGGTGATTCTCCTGCCTCAGCCTCCCAAGTAGCTGGGACCACAGGTGTGTGCCACCATGCCCAACTAATTTTCATATTTTTAGTAAACAGGGTTTCACCATGTTGGCCAGGATGATCTTGATCTCTTGACTTTGTGATCTGCCCGCCTCGAACTCCCAAAGTGCTGGGATTACAGGAGTGAGCCACTGCACCTGGCCTGTCTGTACTGTCTTTATAAATAACAGGTTTTTATAACAGTCATGTACTACTTTTCTAAATTTAAAAAAATACTAGTTAAAACCCGATGTTATGCATGTGGAGCCTGTGCTTTGTGACACTGTGTAAATATATCTGCATAACCATTTTCCTGCAGTGAAATCTATTTTCTTCATTAATAGACAACAGTATCTATCTATTGAAACATATCTTACCAAATAGCCCAACCTAAACCAATTTTGGTAATTGTCAGAACATTTTATTCTCTTTCTGTTTCAAAGTTAACTATATCAAAAAGACATAATTTGCTCTACACATCTGAAAGTTATCATGGATGGTAATCAAAAAGACAGGGGGTAACAAAGGTAGAAACAGTTATGAAATACACTTGACTGGCAAAAGAATAAATATCTTAAAACATTTTTTGACAGTTTGTGTTTCACATGTAGTCAAGAGAGAACATGAAATTCATTCCTCCCTATTTAAAAGACACATTGTTTATTGTTTCTGAAATGGTTTAAGGGAGGCATTTCTGAGGACAGGAATCAATTGCCTATAGAATTAATCATTTCTGCCAGCATTCCTCCTCACAACAGAATATTATTCCCAAACTAAGTAAGTCATTTTAAATTAAACTTGAATAAATGTAGTTGGATTTTTCTCTTCAATTTTTTTCTAGTATAATCTTTAATCTGATATAAAGTAAAACACACACTTCAACATAAAATTGCACCAAGCTCATCAAATAATATGCTTAGCCCATGAATAAACAATAGGTAAGTGGTTAGAGTTGTGTTCTCACATCCAGTCCCATAAAATCAATTCCCATACAAAAGATCTGCATTAGAGATTTAATCATGAACAAAATTAAACCTGATTTTCTTTAGTTTAGAGACATAATGATTTAGAGGAAGGTATTTTTTTCTTTCTTTTTTTTTTTTTGAGATTGAGTCTCTGTCTGTTGCCCAGGCTGGAGTACAGTGGCATGATCTCAGTTCACTGAAACTTCTCCCTCCTGAGTTCAAGCAATTCTAGTGCCTCAGCCATGACATCGGGCTAATTTTTGTATTTTTAGTAGAGATGGGGTTTCACCATGTTGGCCAGGCTGGTCTCAAACTCCTGACCTCAGGTGATCCTCCCACTTTGGGCTCCCAAAGTGCAGGGATTACAGGTGTGAGCCACCACGCCCAGACTAGAGGAAGGTATTCTTAATATGACCATATTCAAAGTTATCACAGCGATATACTTACATGAAAAGTATTTATCTGGGACATCAGAGGGTCTCAATCGAGCTGCAGGTCCATAGATAACTTTAATATTTTTAACATCCCCCAAATATTTATTCAGATATATGTATTTCTTACAACTGCCTTGTTCCATGCCTAGGAGAAAAAAAATCCCAAAACATGCTGTAACCGTAACAAAAAATTTAAAATGCAGAGCAGATTTTTTTTGCACTTCCAGAGTTAAATATGGATGTAACACTCATATTAGTTGAACATCTGATAAGTAAGACAGAATTTCAGGTGTATCTCTGACTTTACTTTTTTCAAAATCTTTTCCATCATCCAAATTTATTTTAATGTTTCTTTTTTATATTATAATATCATTATGTGAGCAAAGAAGAATGTCTTATCACAGTTTTAGACTGAATATGAAAGCCCAGTTATTTGCCCCAAATCACCTAGGATATTAACTTGGAATGTATGTATGTGATTCACTCTCATTCCAAGACTGGAGCTTCTTCAGCATGTAACTTCTCAACTGTTTCTAAACATAGATTTCTCTAACTATTTCTGAGGCAAACAAGAACAAAACCAAAAAGAACCTACTTTCTGTATGCACACTGCTTCTGTAGTCCCCAAACTGTACATAAGCATGTTACAAAGATCATAGTAAGTAAAAGTAAAAGTAAAATATTATCAAAATTAATACATACTGTTTCTAAAGTCAGATTTATCATGCTAAAGAAAACTGAGTCTGGGCACAATGCTTATGCCTATAATCCCAACACTTTGGAAGGTGGCGGTGGGAGCTTAAGACCAAGAGTTCGAGACCAGCCTGGTCAACATAGCAAGATCCCATATCTACCAAAAAAATATGTTTTTTAATTAGCCAGGTGTGGTGGCACACGCCTATGGTTCCAGCTACTCAGGAGGCTGAAGTAGGAGAATCACTTGAGCCCAGGAAGTCAAGGCTGCAGTGAGCTGTGATTATGCTACTGCACTCCAGCCTGGGTAACAGAGTGAGAATATCTCAAAAACAAAAGAAGAAAACTGAAGACATAATAATCAGTTCCAATTAAGTCTAAAATTGCAGAGTTACAAAAATTTAATGTTGAAAAATATATTTTTTAACTACTCAAATTCTTGGTGTATTCCTCTCTCAAATCAGAAGATACAGGTACATTGTGCTTGATAGACAGTTAGGTTTCTGTGAATTCTGTATTTCACTTACATTTTATATTTAATGTAATGTTTTCCTGAAGACTTTTTACAAGAAGCTACATTTTTCCAAAAGAATTAACTATAACATTCAGAAGAAATGAGAAAACAATCAAGTAAACTTTCTTTGACTCTTTCACCTGAAGAGTAAATAATGCAAATTCAGATTACCATGATCCGAAATAAGGATGAGGTTCAGGCATCTGTGCAAGTTCAGCTCTTTCAGACCATCCATCAGCATACCAACCATGCTGTCAACCCTCTGCAAGGCTTTGATGACCTAAGAATGGGAAGCAACCTCATGTGATGCATTCCACACTCACAGCTATTTATACATAAAGCTCTCTCTGTTAGAAGAAGAGGAAGAGGAAGAAAAAAAAAGAAGAAAGAAAGAGAGAAAGAGAAGAAGAGAGAGGAAGAGAGAGAGAGGAAGAGAGAAAGAAAGAAAGAAAGGAAAAGAGAGAAAGAAAGAAAAGAGAGAGAAAGAGAGAGAGAAAAGGGTCAGTGGATGCAACTATGGTGAGCTAATTTACATTAGACTAAGACAGGTCAGGGCTGAGATGTAAAGAACAGTAAATAACTACAAATCATTAACAATGCAAGAGTCTTGATTCTATACATGTTGAATTTTAAGTTTTGGGAATGACATTAGCTGATCTATTCGTTCTCCCTTGCTAAGGTCAGAATGCTACTACTTAGATTAGACCCAATTTAAGTCAAAATAATAATGGCTCAAATGTACAGCATCTGGTCAGAAACCTATATGTTCTTAATTACCACTTCATTTTCTACGATTAATTTCTTCTTATGCTTTCTGATCATTCAAATGGTCACTGTATAAATACATTTCCTAATTTTCAAATATGTTAATTTTTCATGAAATGCTTCTTATAATTCAATGTACTTAATTTTCTAAATTAGAATTCATAGGAATACAACCCATTATTTCCTTACAAACTGCATGTATTTTACATATAAATATAACAAGAACACAGAATGACAAATGATATCAGCAAATTGCTTTCTGGCACTCATTTTATCCTCTCTCCTTGCAAAACCATTTGAGAAAAATTATTAAACAGTTTTGTGCATTTTCTGTAATGTGTGGAATCAGCTTAATCTTCATTCATTGTCAAGTATATTTCACCGTAATATGAAATAAGCTCTTTCACCATAATATGAAACAAGACAAAGTCTTTCATTCAAAGACATCCAAGCAACATGAATAGGAATTTTTAAGTTTTAAGACACAGTGGTTTCAGTGTGCTAGTAACGCTGGAGTTTACAGAGTTTGCAAATTGATGGCTATGATTTAAAAAGTAATGGGCTCAACCTTAAATGAAGATGAGTCAGAAAAGCAGGTGCTTTGGCACATTGTTAGTGAATTAGAAAAGGCAGCAATGATTTTAAAATGTATGTGACCTTATAAACAAGGTAAAATGTATGTAACCTTATAAACATCCTTGGACTTTTCTGTAGCCAAATTGACCTAGATACGAGTCTTGGGTATCGGTGACTTTAGTAAAAAGAGTAAAAATCACACTACATGTAGCTAATTATTCAAACCAAGACAACAGCTACAAGAAACTTTTCCCTTTGACCAATTTTGAAATGTCCACGTTGCTTGCATGCATCTTCCTTATTCTCCCTCTAAGCAGGAGCATTTCTGCTAAGTTGAAGTACAGAAGGAAAGGAAGGCACAATGGAGTTACTAACTACAGTGGAGCTGCTGGAGATGGATTCTGATGGAAAGAATACAAAGGGTAAAAACAGACCTAGGTGACAGCTTCCTTCTCTCTTCGCTTTTATCCAAGGTGACAGCTACTTTTTAAGAGGGGTAAAAATCTAGGGCAGATCCAGGGAAAGGGAAATGAAGGGAAGATGGTTTAGGCAGCTGTTGTAAATTCAAGTGAGAAAAATAAGGATGCTTTTTTGCCTTCCTTCCTTCCTCTGCTGTTGTTCAATTAGGAAAACTATACCCTCAAAAACCAGGATCACGATAGACATGTCAGGCCAGGCTTTAGTCTGAACTCCATGCTGAAGAGTCCGTAAGGCTCACCAACTATCCAGCTTGGGCTATCTGGGCAGGAAAACTGATAGGAATTTGGAAGTGAGGCCCTAGAAATTAAGAAAGAGTGTTTTTTAAAATAGCATATTACCCCTTGGAATACACATGGGGCACAAGATAACTACATAAGGTTCTGACAGGAGGGATGCTGGCAATACCTCTTTTTACTTTTATCATGACCAAAAATAGTCAAGTTCCTTACTTTTTACTTCTTTTAATATCTTAGGTAACAGACAAAATATATATGCTTGAATCATTTGTTTTTTTATACGGAGTCCCACTCTGTCTCACAGGCTGGAGTGCAGTAGTGTGATCTCGGCTCACTGCAACCTCCCCCTGCTGGGTTCAAGAGCCTCTCTTGCCTCAGCCTCCTGAGTAGCTGGGGTTACAGGCACACACCACCATGCCCAGCTAATTTTTTTGTACTTTTAATAGAGACAGGGTTCTGCCATGTTGGCCAGGCTGGCCTTGAACTCTTGTCCTCAGGTGATCCATCTGCCTCGACCTCCCAAAGTGCTAGGATTACTGGTGTGAGCCACCGTGTTGGGCCTTCAAATCATTTTCTGTTCTAATGCTTTCTGTGTTCCAAAATATTAGATTGGTGTAAAACTAACTGCATTTTTTTTTTTTTTTGCAATTAAAATGGTAACAAAAATAATATGGCCACGTAAAAACTGAAAGCAGTATTTGCTGTTTTAAAGTGCTACACAGATTAAAAACATACCCAGGAGCTGGCTAAGTTCCTGAAAGGGTGTCTGGTGAAACAAGATGTTACACTGGAAGTGTTAGTCCATGAGCTCTTTCCTATCTCTAGTTTCCTAGGAAATACTCAATAAAAATAATTATTCAAGTATCTCTATACTTTTGACAAAATCTCCCATCCTTCTGTGGGACCTCTGTTGTAAGCAAGGCCTCAGGTGGCAAAAGACATATCTTCAAAGGAAGAGAGTTCATAGAAGGCTTCCTCTGCTCTTTGACTTGTTACCCTGTATTTTCTTATTGGATGCTTAGCTGTTTACAACATTCTCAAAAAGCACTTGGTATTTAGGCCAAGGTAAAAGGCCATGGAGTGGATAAAGGCTTTCAAACTGAAAACATGCAAGTTAATTTATTATCAGTTCAATTAGCACTGTGGAAAACATAAGCTAAACAATTCTCCCAACCCTTATTTTGTTTAAAGTGCATCCTTTTATTTAGTAATATTGTGCATAATACTCGCTTTTTCCAGAAATCACAGACCTTTACAGAATAGCCTAGCAGCCTCCTTCAAAGCGAGGTTCAGTTTGATGACTGGATTTAATGAAGTAATTACTGATAAAAATGTACTTACTTCACTGCTGACTGGTCCATATGAATGACCTGAAGAATCTGGTTCTTCTAAATACAGAGTGTAAAAGTGTGGTCTAAATCAAACAGTATCAAAATGTAATATTTTACGAACACATTGAAAAACAGAATGGAAAAAATAATTCATCAATTGATAGGGACTAAATTTTATAACTCTAGGTTAACAGTTCTACTGAGAAATAATTTACGGCTTTGAAATTCTTCAAAATGTGGTGTGGTCATTCACTAAAGAATTTATTCCGATATAAAACATCATAGCAAATAGCTAAGTTTTGTTGCAGTCTATTTTAAAATAGAAATACATTTCTACAAAACAAAAAAGTATTTGTGATAGAAATTAATTGCCTACATACCTTTCATCTTTAGGAAGCTGTAGCCACTGAAGAACAGCTAAAATCCTTTCTTCAAATGGTACTGAACTAAAATTAAGAATAAACAAAAAGACATCTGACAATCATTTAAAATACAGATTTTTTTCACTGAAAATGTCATCAAGACCTACTAAGTGCTATTTAGCATCTATTGTGTTTGAAATCAATTAAGAGTTTTATTTGCAAATGTATTTTCCCAATGAAGGAATGAAAGTTAGGTTTTACACAGAAAAAAAGGTTGCAATTGGATTTAAAACTTTGCTTGCTATCCTCTACTTGAGGATATATTCATGGACCTGACAACAGTCACTGCTTACCACGTGAATAACTCATGTGTTAATATATTTTGCAAAGCATGTATTATGAATAACTCACTCACTGATGACTCAGCACAGCTGGGGAGTAGGCACCTGGGGAGCTGATAGCAGTTCTCGAGGCAATATTTCCTGAGCAAAATTGATTATGCCTTCCTCTGGACATAGGCTTTGTTTACACACTTCCAATCAGAGTTCTTGCCCCACCACAAGTACAATTAGTTGTGCACTTTACTGAACCTTAGAAAGTCAGAGACCATATACTATTAATCTTTGAATCCCCCATGCCTAGTGCATAAACTCTTTGTTTTGTTTTGAGAAGGAGTCTCTGTCACCAGGCTGCAGTGCAGTGATGGATCTTGGCTCACTGAAACCTCCACCTCCCAGTTCGAGTGATAACCTGTCTCAGCCTCCTGAGTATCTGGGACTATAGGTGTGCATCATCACGCCCAGCTAATATTTTTTTTTTTTTTTTGGTATTTCATTATTTATTTATTTATTTTTGAGAGAAGGAAAGAAAAAAAAAGGAGTGAAGGAGAGGAAGAAAGAGGAAGAAAAAGAGGGAGAGAGAACGGAAATGTTGCTTTATTCTAAAAGAAATGAGGATTAATAACAGCCAATCAATATTTCATTTAAACCTATGAGTAGGTGTGATGTGGTATTGACAAGAATGTATATTTTGTGTATTTAAAGTGGAGAGCTCTATAAATATTTATTAAGTTTACTTGTTCTGGATCTGAGTTCGAGTCCTTGATATCCTTATTAATTTTCTGTCTCATTGAGTCTAAGTCTCTATGTATCTGGGTGTTAGGATTTTTTTGTATTTTAGTAGAGATGGGGTTTCACCATGTTTCCTAGTCTGGTCTCAAACTCCTGACCTTAGGCAAACAGCCCATCTCAGCCTCCCAAAGTGCTGAGATTACTTGAGCCACCACATCTGGCCCATAAACTCTTAATTACTGTCCATGGAGTAAAAAACAGTAGCAAATAAGAAGGTGCAGAAGAAGCATTGCACCGTGCTCATGGAAACCATAAGAATACAAACTAGCATAAGATCACAAGGAAAACTGCTATGCATTTTTTGTCTGGGATTTAAGATATTTTCTGTTCACACTTCTAAACACCTTGTTGTATTGATTTTGTGATAGAGATTTTATAATTTTAAAATAAATAAAATTATTTTGATAATCTTGCTCAAATTGGCCAAAGAGATTCTTCCATTAAAAAGTTTTTGTTTTTTCTCAATGCATCATGGATTTCAAATATCATAAAGAGGTTATTCTAATCAGTTTCTTACATTAGAAAATATATTTATTAATTTAGAAATGGAAATCCAGAGATATCATTAATATCTTCTTTTAAATAGTATTTCCAAACACAATAGATGCTAAATAGCAGAAAATCATTCCTACCTGTGTCCTCTTTAATACATTCATTTTTTCCTTCTCTTGGTTCTGAAAACACCTTTATAAAAATTATAACTGAAGAAATTATTACAGTGAAAGAGATCACATCTAACTGATTCCCTATTACCTCTAACCTTTAAGCTGTATTTGTTCATTCCTGGGCATAGGCTGAACTAACCTTCAGAAGGAATTTAGTTCATAGTTTAACTCTGACACAAAATTGGTAATAGCTCTTCTCCCCACCCTCCCCCAAAAATCCCCTTCTTGCCTGGGGACCGGTCTACCTTAATGGGACTAACAAAGCTACAAGAACAGATATGGTTTAGGGGACATGCAGCCTCCAGCTGTAAGAGTCTGAACTTCCCCAAATTGCTCTTGAGAATAATATCACTAGTGTAAAACCTAAGATTAGTGCCTGAGGTATTTTGCAGACCCTGCAGTCCATGTACCAGCTGATACCACCCAGACTGGTAATCTGGCTCAACCAGTTCTGCAATCCCACCCAGAAACAGGAGACAGCAAGAAAAACTCACTTGACCCCCTATGATTCCATCTCCAACCCGACCCATCAGCACTCACCACTTCCCAAACTCCTATCTGCCAAATTATCCTTAAAACCTTGTATCCCAAAATGCTCGGGGAGGCTGATTTGAGAATATTAAAACACTGGTTTCCCACATAGCTGGCCCTGCATGAATTACATTTTTTCCAATGCAATTCTCCTCTCTTGATAAACCCACTCTGTCTAGGAAGTATACAAAGTGAACCTCTTGGGCAGTTACAGTTCTTTCTCTTTCTAGAGTTAAGATGTGCGGTACCTCCACTCCCAGATGGCTACCTTCATCATGATCTCATTTTTCATACCTGCCCAGAGATCTGAACTAAACACATTATCAATGTTCTTAGAAAGGCTCTAGAAAACACTTGTCCAGTTTCACTGTCCATTTACCATCTATCTAAACTCTTGGATAAAGAGTTCTTCAGTTCTCATTTTTCAGCCATCATATCACTCAAATGCTAAAGCTTAGGATTCAATAAAAAAGGCGATTACATAAGAATAAGCTGTTCTATGTTACAGATTCTAGAAAAAGTTCATTTTACATACCCATTATACATTTTATAGATGTCTGGGAAAATTCCATTAATTTCCACATCTGATCCTGGCCAGAAAAATGTGCCAGACTTGAGGCCTTGATACTTAGCAGTGAGCCAAATCTGGAGCAGATAATGAAGGCAAATTAAGAAATCCTGCAAACATTCCTCTCTTAGGAAAGTATATGTTCATGCAATACCAATGCATTCCTTGTCTAAAAGTGCAAGGTCAACGAGCTTCAGCACGTAAATCACAAGGACCATGTCATATGACTCTTACGCAGCAACAAGATATTAAACAGTCAGAGATTAACTCCTATAACTGTTGGAGCTAGAGCCCTAATTAACAGATTTCTCTTGAAAGAAAAAAATTATGAATATACATGTCTTTAATTTGCTGAGATCTCTGTGTATGTAACTAACTTTTTTTTTAGATGGAGTTTTGCTCTTGTTGTCCAGGCTGGAGTGCAATGGCACCATCTCAGCTCACTGCAACCACCCCCTCCAAATTTCAAGAGATTCTCCTGCCTCAGCCTCCTGAATATCTGGGATCACAGGCATGGGCCACCATACCCGGCTATTTTTTTTTTAATAGAGATGGCGTTTCTCCTTGTTGGTCAGGCTGGTGTCGAACTCCCAACCTCAGGTGATCCACCCTTCTCATCCCAAAGTGCTGGGATTACAGGCATCCGCCACCACACCCAGCTGTGACTAACATTTATTAAGCACTTATTTCCAATCATTGCTCTAAATAGTATTCCTACAAGTATGCTACATTATTAATCCACATAATCCTCCAAAGTAGTAAACAGTATTATCTACAGTATGGATATGATAAAATGGAGGCAGAGACAGAATGATTTGTCCAAAGACACACAGCCTTAAATGTCAGAGCTAAAATTTGAATAACCTGCAAACTATCTTGCTCTTTGTGCTTCCAAGAGGAATATTATGATTATTTAAATAGAACCTATATAATTATTGTGACAATTTTAAAAAGTAAAAAGAGGAGAACACAGTAAAATCACAATTAGAAAAAACCTCCTAAATTAGCACATGTAAATAAAACCAAGGCTTTTAAAAACAGTGTAGTTTTGTGTAGATCAAAGCTACAAAAACAGTGTAGTTTCGTGTAGATTCTTGTTTTTCTTCTACTAGAAGCAGATAGCAGTAATATGGGGAGATTTTTACAGTAATTGATCAGAAAAGAAAAATGGCCCAGTACAACCCAAATTCACCTCTGAAATAAACTACTCTCCTTTTACACAATTATATAAGTTATGTTTAGGATTATCAGCATTCATCTCCATTTACAAAAGAATGGCCACAGATACATCAAATGAAATAGGTTATTAAAAGCTCCAGAGAATCTGGTTATTTAACTCTGATTGGAAAAGATGAGAATAATAAACTATTTTAGTAGATAAAACAAAGAACTCACCGGTTCTCCTTTGTACCACTCAGGATTAAATTTCTCTTTACTTTTAAGTGAAAAGGAAGCATTCATTTTGGGATCATACATTTTATTGTCAATTATGCCATGAGATTCTGGATACAATCCCTAAAAAACATAAAACAGACTTTATGCAAGTTGTAAGTTTATTTAACGTTAAATAAAGTCACAGAAAAAAATCATCCAAGAGAAACTGATAACTGAAGCCACATGGAATTATAGTAAGTTTAAGGAAAGAAAAACACAACAATTGGGTAATGTCAAAACACAATCAACCACTTAAGATTTTATGTTGTATTTGTGATTTAAACTATGTAATAGGAGAAAATAAGTCCATAATACTAAGGATAAAGATCTATATAAAAAAAGGCAGCCTCGGCTGGGCACAGTGGCTCATGCCTGTAATTCCAGCATTTTGGAAGGCTGAGGTCAAGAGATCAAGACTATCCTGGAAAAAAAAAAAAAAATTAGCTGGGTGTGGTGGCGCACACTACAGTCCCAGCTACCTGGGAGGCTGAAGCAGGAGAAATGCTTGAACCCAGGAGGCAGAGGTTACAGTGGGCCAAGATCATGTCACTGCACTCTAGCCTGGTGACAGAGCGGTACTCTGTCTCAAAAACAAAAACAAAAACAAAACAAAACAAAAAAAACCTGCAGCCTCTCAAATTTTGAAAACAATACTGCTGTTTTTTTAAATTGCTGAGTAAAGCATTTCTGCAGAACAAACTCCTTTTTTGGCGGGGTCCCAGAGTAACTTGTATCAATATAAGCTAACATACTAATTTTCTGGCTTCAATTCTAAAGCTTAATGAGTTCTACTGTTTTACTTGACTCAAATTAAATCTGGAAACTTTGAAACAAAAACAGTACTGTAATCCTATTTGGAGTTAGGCAAAGTGGCTTGCTTAAATTTATCATCAAGATGATTGGAAAGACAAGTTGTGAACACAGGAGTTTGGGACAGTTTTTTTGGATCAAATAAAATAAGCCACAAAACTAAGATACAAAAATCAGAAAATCTTAACACTGAAAGGAAACCAGGAAATCATTTTTTGAGCACTTGAGTCATCTCTTTTCACAGATGAGAAAATGGAGACCCAGCAGGTAAAGTGACCTTTCCAAAGCCACTTTCAGCTAGTTCATGGCAGAGCAAAGTTCAGAACCTCCGTTCCTTTGTTTAACCACATATTGGAAAATAAGTTGTTTTCCTTTGATCTTAAATCAATCCCCTCAAAAAATGTTACAATTCCATCTCACTTCTGCAAAGAGATCAAAGTTGAAATGCAGAGCTTACAGTGACAATGCTGTAGTGATTGGGAAACGTTTTTGTTGGATATACCGGTCTCATGTTTTTAGTATATGTTCCACACTTTTCTAGAAGGGAAAAAAATAAACATTGTTATTAGACACATATGACAATCGGCTTACCTAATTTAGTGGTAGTACCACAGCAGTCTAAACCATATAAAATAAAAAATTAGCCCAGGAGGGATTTTAATCAGATAAAAATTCAGGATGAATTATAAATCAACACTGTGGATACAATTCAATGTTAAAGATAACCTCATTTCTCAGAAAAACATTAAAATAATGAAGCCAATTAAATAATGATCCCATACTTACCCATAACATTACTTCATTCAAGATGAACAAGTTATAATAAAATGATGCATGTGAGTTGTAATAAAATGATGCAAGTTCTTTGATACTACTTAGTGGTCAAATACCTAAATTATAAGAGCTAGAAAAAGAAAACTGAACTAGTAGCTAAGTCTATAAATTAAAACAAGGGTGAAGGAGTAGCTGGGAAGACAGTGTCCCAGGCCATAGACCTAGAACCAGCTAACCTTGGACAAACTCAGCTGCTTTAAAGACAAAAGGCATCTTGTGGCTTCAAGTCCAAGAAAGCCCAGAAGTCCGATTATTCCTGATCCCCTGCTGATCTAGTTCTGGTACCTTATTCTTTTTCTTTTTCTCCTGCCTCTACTATTGAGGAGGGAACACATAACTAATGATTCCAGAGTTCAAAACTCCATTACCTAAAAACGTCCCTCAGATTGGTATATGTCTATATATCTCACTGCCTTCTAGCAGTTTAGAACTACAGGATACATGCCCTAATTCTTCAAAACTAGGGCTTGGGCTCATTGTTTATTGATTTATTTTAAACTTCATATACAGGTACCCCCAGCTCCTTAACTCTAAAGTCAGGATGCCACATTTGGCAACACGGAGACAAGCTCTCCTGATAATGGTAGCAAAGCGCTGTATTTACATCTCAAAGGCCATGGGCCTGCTGGGAAGTTTTGGCCAGGTAAAGTTAAAGCCTTTTTACGCAAAATATTTAAATAAAAAAAAAAAAACTATCTTCTTCCATGTAGAAATTAAAAACTAAAAAATTTTTAAAACTCTCCCAAAATTATTTTGTCACTTCGTAAGGCAAGCATAATGACATACATATGAATTTACAGAGTGATTTTAATGTTTAAAGCACCTCACATACTCAAATCTGTTAAATAATATTTTAGAATTCCAGAAAAAGCTAAAGTAACTGTATTCACTTACTTCCATTTTAGTCCAGTATTACACTGTAGTTGCTTAAAGGTTGTTAACGTGATTTAAAACTCTGGCATCAATATTAAGAAAAGACCATTCTATTTCATGGGAAATTGATAGAAAAACCATTTAATTAAGGCTTGATTGGGATTTCAAGAAATTGGAAGAGTCCAATTCAATCCAAAGGAGAATACAGGATAACTGACAAATATTCTATGTCTGAACTGGTAACATCTCAGAATAACCTTTAGTTTTTGAAATTCTATTTTTGAAATAAAATATTTGTAAAACAAGGCCAGGCATGGTGGCTCACACCTGTAATCCCAGCACTTTGGGAGGCCAAGTGGGGCAGATTGCTTGAGCCCAGGAGTTTGAGACCAGCCTAAGCAACATGGCAAAACCCTGTCTCTACTAAAAACACCAAAATTAGCCGGGTATAGTGTCACATGCCTTTAATACAGTTACTTGGGAGGCTGAGGCAGAAGAATAGCTTGAACCTGAGAGGCAGAGGTTGCAGTGAGCCAAGATTGCACATAAATAATAATAATAATAATAACATTTGTAAAATAAATAAATAAATAAGGGACTTTTTCACAAGGAATTCAAAATTCTGAGAAAGAATAAATACATATGAAAGTGGCCAAAGGTTAAAATTCTAAGAAACCGTATTAACTTAGAAGTATGTGAACGGCAGCTTCAGAGTAATCACGCTATTAAAGGTTCAGTGCCTCATCACCAGTGAAACAGTTAGGTTCTGCCAGTACTTTTCCAAGAAAGACTGCCTACCTAGTCTATCTCACTGAAATTGTGATATTCCAGCAGTAAACTCTGAAGTTACTCACTTAGTTTGCTAATAACAGGAAGAAGTCCACCCCAAGTGTGTAAATATTCTGCCCTGAATCCATCCAAAGAAAATAAGAGGGTAGGAGGCATTTCAAACCTGGGCAATAAAAAGGGAAAAAAAAAATGTTTAAAAAGCAAAGAGAAGACATATCCAATGAAGATGTATTCCCTTCTGGGCAGAGGTCCAGTGAAGATTTTCCATTAAGGTCTGTGTGATCTAAAGAAACCTAAAGCTCGGCAAGCATACTTATAAAGGATATTTCACATGCATTTATATTTATATACAAGCTCTGTAATTTCATAATACATATATATCATCAAATAGTATATTTTAAGCATTCATATCATTTTGAGGCACCATACAAAGAACATCATTCATGGTTCCTGCTGGTCCCAAAAACTGCTACTAAACCAATTCCTACTAAAATATAATAGTATTTTCCCAATTTGCAGGAAAATGAACAAATTAAAAAACCAGCATTGTCTACATTATATTTTAGACATACACATTATGGAAACATTTATTTCCATAAGTATTTTCATCACTTTCTGATATGGTCTCTAATATAGTAAATAGTACTTCATATAGTATACATTATACACTATTTTATTATTTAATTTATTTTAGCAGTTTATTTTTATTTTACTTTTGAGACAGGGTCTCATTCTGTTGCTCACGCTGCAATGCAGTGGCACCATCACAGCTCACTGCAGCCTCAACCTCCTGGGTTCAAGCAATCCTCCTGTATCAGCCTCCTAAGTAGCTGGGACTACAAACATGCATCACCATGCCTGGCTAATTTTTAAATTTTTTTTGTAGAGAGGAAGTCTCACTATGTTGCCCGGGCTGGTCTCGAACTCCTAGGCTCATGCAGTCTTCCACTTCAGCCTCCCAAAGTTTTAGGATGACAGGTGTGAGCCACTGCACCCAGCCTATATACTGTATTTTTAGGCTTAATATATTTAAAAGATATAAATACTTAATACAAAAGTTTAAGAGATACTACATTTAAATATATAAACAACAATGAAATGATTGCAAGCTGGGAATGATCAAACAATGAAGATTCAACAGTGCATGCATACATCTACGAAGAGTTAACGTGCAATGTGGAAATCCAAAGAGGAGGCCAAAAACCGCATAGGATGCTAATATACTTGGCAAATGAGAATAGCTATGGACAACGGCTAGGTGGCTACCCCAACACAGCCACGGCTCAGAAATTTTGCAGCATCTAATGATACGTGGTAGGTGGTAGAGACCTTATATAACACTGGATAACTGTGAAAAAACTTCCCACTGAAAGTTTACTCAGCAAATTTAAAATGTGACAGCAAATACCTAACCTTGCCTTTTTAACCCTGCCTCCTCCCACCTTATCTGCATTCAAAAACACAAAAGCAACCCCACAAGGAGAAAATTTTTATACAGTTTTCACTAGCTACTATCTGTAACATAGCTCTACCGAGAGACTCTCTAGAATCAGTGTATGTAGTCTTAATGGTCCATATAAAACTGTATAAAACTAGTTTTATTCAATCAACAGAAATCATTAAAGCAGTCTAGTGGGCCATCAGGTAAACGTACTGGTAAATTTTCTAGTGTGATAATAATAATTATTTCTAGTGTAATAAATAATAATAATAAACTTATGATTGTCTTGTAAAGAAAAGGTTACGTTTTCCACTAAAAGATTCAGCATTACAAATGAAAAATAATGAGCAATATTTAGAAAAAAAAGAGTCAAAATTCACTAAGTCTCACATGCCCTCCTTGGTCTTAAAAGACAGTTTAGGGCATATGAAAAGTTTTCCTTAAAAAGAGCCTCTTCTGAAGAAATTATTTGATTAAGGTTTAGTTTTTGCTGCTGTTGCTACTGTTTATTTAATTCAAAAAGTACTCTTCCTTCCAAAAGAAAAAAAAGAAGATATATAACAAAAATTATATACATGAACAAAATGAACTAAAATACACCTTTAAAAATTTTACTAGTCTGCAAAAACTATCGTTTTAAGGAGACAAAAATTTACTTCTGAAGATGAATAATTCAAATTTATGAGATGGCAGACCTCAAATGGAACAAGGATAAATACACCTAACACCTTTACAAAATCTTCATCCTTTAATTCCACACACACTCTTTTTGATGGTGTCATATATGAAAGATCCTGTACAAAATATTTGAAGGACGAAATAAATGAATTATTTTAAAAAATGTATCATCTCTCACAAACAGGTTGTCTATCCTGAAAATGTATAAATGGACCAAAATACAAAAAAAAAAGAAAAGAAAAAGCTAATTTTTCTACAAGTTTAGCAGCTCTTAAAACTCCAAATGAAAGTAAAGATCCTTCCTTCCTACAAAGAAAAATGCAAATGTTTCTATCTAGCATTCATCAGTACTAAGGACTAACTATTCATGGCCTCTCTTTTCTATAAACTCCAGAATAGGGATAACTCCATACATCTCTGTACCACCATTGTCAAATACAAGATCAGGCTAAAAATACAGGTTGGGCATCCCAAATCTGAAAATCTGTGAAATTTCAAATGCTTCCAAATTCAAAACTTTTGAACATTGACACGATGTTTAAAGGAAATGCTCACTGGAGCATTTGGGATTTTCAGATTTGAGATGCTCAAACTGGCATAACGCAAATATCCCAAAATCCAAAAACATCCAAAATCCAGAACAGTTCTCATACCACATATTTTAGATAAAGGATACTCAACCTGTAATGTGTCATAAACCAGTGATTTTATTATTTTTATCATCTTAATTTGGAAAGAGAAAAAATGATACTGTATTCCTAAAAAAGAAGCAATTAATACCTCAGAATATAACCTTACCCTGCTGGGCACTGTGGCTCATTAATGTTCTCACATGGTTCTTCTACCCAACTTTTCTCACCTAGAATATTTTCAAGAAAATAAAATGAATTGAACACATTTCACATAATAATAATTATGATGCTTATGAGACACATTAAGACAGATTCCAAAAACAAAGTATGTGAACAGATCGATAGATAACATGGGACATGACTCTAGATGTGTATAATCAATGAAGATAATTATTCTGTTTCAAATAAAGAGTTAGTTGATATCAGGAATTAAAAATGGCTGCATAATTATAAGACTAAAACACACTACTGTATTTATGAGAACTTAAAGGTATCGTTTTCAATTTCAAATTCTTTTATTTTCAGCCAAATTATTTTCGGCCAAAATTTACAACTCTCTCCTTCTATCCGCTCATCAAAATCCTTGGTATTTTAATGTCTTAGTTCTCTCTCATATAGAGTCAGGTTCTGTCAAGAAATTTGGAAAAAAAAATAGTAATACCTGGACAAGCATCATAATAGCATCACCTTACAAAATGCTTTTGAATCTTTCTAAATAATTTCACGTCAAAATGCACAGCAGACAGTGTCCCCATTTACTAGGAGGGAAGTTGGAACATAAAAGTCAGCCAGGACTGTAAGAGTGATCTTTCCACAAATACAGCCTTAAGTATGCTGTTATTATCAAAATAACATAAGGCAGGAGAATGAATGGCTATAGATAAAATAAGATTGGCCATGTGTCCATAATAATAATTATTAAGCTGGGTAATGGGTACAATGTTCATTACATACTCTCTCTCCCCATGTATATATTTAAAAGTTTCTTTAATAAAAAGTTTTAAAAATATTTTTTTCAGCTAATATAGTTGGCTAATAACCATGACTCCTAATATAAAAGATAACACCTATGTAAAACCCAGCTAAGATGCTGGAAAATGCCAGGCTGCTGCAGAACCCAACGAGCACCTGACCTTGACACACAGAACTGTAGTTGATGCAGCAGTCCCCCTGGTCCTTGCAGTCATCCGAACAGGCACAGAGGCTTCTGGTCAACCTTTTTTCACCACACCTGAATTTGTTGCAAGTCCATATATGTTCTAAAAAAAACAACAGCAAAATGTGTTTCATGTCTAAAATTCAACATATCCAAAGTGAACACAGAATTGCTTCCTCCTGAGTATGATCCATGAGCAACAATGAACCATTTCACAGCTCTTAATCACTCACAGAATCTGCCACTACCAGGGCCACTCTGAACTAATGGGGTAAAACATGTAGGAAACAATTACTATTATTTCACTAAAACTCCAGAATTTTGTCATTTTCAAATTTAGACACAGCTTATCATTACACAATTCATATGTAGACTTGGCTTCTTCCACCTGCTAAAATTTAATCTAGGTCTAACTCTCAGGCCAAGGTAAGAGGATGGCTTGAGGCCAGGAGTTTGAGATCAACCTTGGCAAGGTAGTCAGACCTCATCTCTACAAAAATTTTTTAAATTAGCTGGGCACAATGGTGCGAGCCTGTAGTTTCAGCTACTTGGGAGGCTGAGACAGGAGGATCTCTTGAGCCCAGGAGTTCAAGGTTGCAATGAGCCATGATTGAGCAACTGCTCTCCAGCCTGGGGAGAACAAGTCTGTCTTTAAAAAATAAAAAACTAATGAAAAATAAATAAATCTCTATCTCATTTAAATATTATTCCATGTCATGTACAGAGAAGTCCAAATCTAACAGAAAATTTTCAAATTCTGATAGTTGTATTTTTAAAAGTATAGATGGTCATTTAAGATCTCTTGCTGTCAGAGAAGCATAATGAAAATATTTCTATATTCAAGCAGGCTTTTAGAATTTAAGTGCAAATCAGACTACAAAGGCTTACAGCATAAATTAAAAACAGGCAAAGTTTTGCTATCTATAAAATGTTTAACAAAGAAATTCTATAAATTTTTCTCTCAAGGAACTGTTGAAAGAAAGTATAAAAGCTAATGTCAAAATATGTACGTATGCTAAACTAAAAAAAAAGAATCACATACCTGCAAGACACAGAACTTTTCTTGATCTTTTTCTAATGACCATAACTCCATTTTTTTCCCTGCACATCCATACCTGGTTCTATACACGTCTCCTGGTAATCTAAACAGCAGTTTCCGAGCTCAACACAGGCAGCATCACAGCGACAGTTCCCAAATGTTCTTTCAAAACAGCGACCTTTGCAACTTTTAACTGAAAATATTGAATAGTAAGTTAGATGTTTCTTTCTTTTTTTTTTTAGTTGAACAATCTATTGTCATCATTCAGTATCCATTTGATGTATTCAGGGGCTAGAGTGACAAATTAAATAGAGATATGAGACCTCCATGAGGGGGCTATCAAGCTGACTGAGACAAAATCACAAGAGAGGTGGGAAAAGAACCAGGAAAGAGAGAAGCCATGAAAAGCAAGGGATTAAAGCACTAACACTAGCAGAGAAACAAGAGTAAGGTCTGAAGGTGTCCATTGAATTTGGTGAACAGTGTATCACTCGTGGCCCTAGAAATGGCAATTCTAGTCAAGTCAATTCACTCATTCATTTTAACAAATATGTATTGCATGTGTCACAGGGGAGGAAAGTAAAGGAGAGGAGAAGGAAGAGAAGAGCTCCAGGCAATTGGGATAGGATGTCCAAAGCTCAGCAGTTGATGAACAGAAGAGGGTGTTTTTCTCTTCCAGTTACATTAATTGGTGGGGAAGGGAAAAGTCTATGAAAGTTATGTATGATTTCCTCAAATTCTTAATAAAATAGGAGCAGAACCATCTTCATGACAGGAGGAGGTCTCATGGTATCTGGGCAGCCAGGAATGGGTTGGTTGTATTCAAACAGAATGACCACAGACTCTTCCTCAGCCTAATGGGGATGGCTATTGTATCAGATAGGCTTCATTCAGGAAAACAAAAACCAAGAAAACAAAGCTAGGCGTTACAAATAGAGGGCAATTAATACAGAGAACTTGTTGCAAAGATGATGATGGAAGCTTAAGAAAGCAAAAAGGCAAGCAGGGACAGCCCAAATATTCGTTAACTACAGGAAACGGCTATTAGTCAAACATTAGGAGAAAAGGTCTAAACCCTAGATGTTTCTAATCATTATATAATTCAAAACAAACATCAACTAATACAACTAAATTAGGTGTATATTAGGTTCAAATACCGCTTTAGAAAATACAGATGGGGTAGCAAAGGGACCCAAAAATCTTTTCACAAATACACACAAAAAGCGATACAAACAGAAAGCAACTATTATTATTATTATTATTATTATTATTATTATTATTACAAACCTTACTGGGTCTGATAAGACTTAAATATCTATGGTTAAAAAAATAAAAGAAAATATCTATGGTATGATAAAGTCAGAATAAAAGCTTGTTCTGAATATTGTATGCTATGAAAAAGTTAGCTTAAGCAGGCACGGGGTTCCTTAAAATTTCGAAATAAGAGAAAAGAATTTTTTAAGAAGTGATTATGAATATTTTAGAAGGGGACAGATGACCTAGCCTGCCTCACTCTCAATCTTGGTGTAAAGAAGCAGTGGGTTTGCCAGAACATTTTCCTTGGCACTGCTCTACCCTCCCTGATCTCAAACACCCATTTCACCTTTAGATTCAGCCTGGCTCCCTCTAAAAAGCTTTCCTAACTCTCCAGCTAGGCCTGATTTCCATTTTTCAAAGCTCATATAAAACCTGGTCCTTCCCCTCAATCACTTAATTCCACTTGTAACTAGCTTAGTTGGTTACTATCCCAGTTAGACAGCAAACAAAGACCACATCTGGCTTTTGCCCCACATGTTGTAGCCCTAATGCCCAGCCAGGTGCACATCACACAGCTATATGAATAAATGGCAGATATGGGAGAATACTTTTCATGACAAACAACAATTTTACTGTTGAAGTTCATTACTAGATACCTTAATAAACCAGGTTTTGGTGAAGTCCTAGAAAACTAGGACAGTGAGAAGAAGAAGAAAAAATGGAAAACATGGAAAATAATGGACATCTAACAAGAATAAAAAATAAATAATCTTAGTTCTTGACTTTAATGGTGTTCTGACCCAAAGACACTGGCATGGAATTTAACTCTCACTTGATACTGGGAAATCAGGCAATTTTAAGAAGATCAGCAACAATAATAATTTCTAGTGTCAGAAATACGAACTTTCCTGACCTGGAGTGGGGGTCGAGGAAGGCTATTAGAATAATAGCTATTATTTGCAGCTCATTAATATGTACCTAATAATTTTTAAAAACATAACGCATGCTTTGTTGGGCGTGGATTAAAATTGCTATTTTTCAATCCTTCATTTGTTTGTGTCAACTTGGAATTGAATCACTTCATGCTAAAAGATGACATATATAAACACTAAAGTCTGTAACTTTCTACTTCAGTTAAGCTTAGATACGTGTGTTCTGAATAGTTTATTGATTGAATACATAAAATTACTACCTTTCAACAGTACATGATAGCTTAACAACCACTAAATTTTTTTAATAATTAATATTACAATCACAGAATAGCCAAACAGAAGAATCTGTTCAATTTTCAAAACTGAATTCTCTAGGATGACCATTAATGATTTTATTGTGAGGGGATGGGGGGGAACTATCTCAAAGACAAAATAATAACCGCCACAATTTACTGTGATCTAGTTGAATTATTTATTGTAATTTTGTCAATGCTGGATAGATTTCTGCAACTGATGGAAAGAAAAAACTATATAACTAGATGTTTAAAAAATATCACTATGGCTTTCAAATAACCAATATCTGCAATTTTAAAAACCTTGAAAGCACGTACTGATAACTTTCTAGTTGCCCGGGGGTAATAACCGGTCACCTAGTAACCTACAAGGCTGCTTCAGCAACTAACTCGTTAGGGGAAAAGAAGGGTAAAGAATGTCCTCCAAGTCCCTGAAGAAAGTCAGGAAGCGAGGGCTCCAGGGCCACAGCATCTGAACACCCGGCCATGTCTGCTAATTCATTCTGAATTTTTTTGTTACCTTAAGATGTTTGTTGGTGGATCATAGCCCCTCCTCCTTGTTTTGTGATAATGGTTCATAAGTTTTGTAGGGAGAATTTTATATGACTAATATAAAGAAGACTCAAACCAGCACCGAATTTACAGTATCTACGGAGTACCCATTGGAATAGGAGATAATGTTTACCTCTATCACATTCTTATTAAGGCTGTGCATGCGCACGCACACACACACACACACACACACACACACACACACACACGATTGATTACCTTCTTTGGCACAGCTTGGTTTCAGCCCAAATATACAACCAAGTATTGTTGTTAACACACATACTGACAATACCTGTAGGGAGAAAAAAGAAAATTATATGGTTTATTTCTTTTTAATATTTTATTTATTTTATACTTTTAGAGATAGAGTCTTACTCTTTTGCCCAAGCTAGGGTACAGTGGCACGATCATAGTACCCTAGCATCCAGTGATCTTCCTGACTCAGCCTCCCAAAGTGATCGGATTATAGGCAAGAGCCACCATGCCTGGCCTTATATAGTTTCAAAATCCATCTATTTCTCTAAATGTTTTATTGCTTTAAATGTTTCTAAACTTGTTGGTGCGGTTCTTTTCTCCGGTCTGGGTGTTAGTGACGTAGATGTGTTCACTTTTTGAAAATTCCAATTGTACACTTGTGATTTGTATACATTCTTGAAAGTATTTTATACTTCAATAAGTTTTCTTATTTTCTCAAATGTCAACCAACCATTCTAAACCATCCAATGTTAATGTAATTAGAAACTCTCCCAGTTAGTATAAATTAGTCAGAAAATTATAATTAAGGGAAAGAGAGAGAGAAAATCCTATTTACAGTTTGAATTTCCAATTTATTAATCCATTAAAGGCAATATATGAGACTATTATTATATGCCTCTTTTACCAGTTCTACACAAACCCAAACATAGCATCCTCACATGTACTGTGGCACCTGTGGGAATGAGACCTGAAGAGGATCAGCTGACAACCTCCCAGACCAAGTGTTCAACAAACTAGTTGTGTGATTTCAGGCAGGACACGTAAGCTTTCCAGACACCAGTTTATTCATCTATAAAATGTAAGGGTTGGACTACATGATCTCTAAACATCTTTCCAGTGCTAACACTTTGCCACTTTCTTATTCTCCCTCTTCTGGCCTTTGACATTTTAAAATAAGTGGACACACTACAACCCCTAAGAACCATGCCAGAACTTCTATGAGTTAGAAGACAAAGGAGTGGAATAACCCACAAAACATTCCTCAATTTTTTTTAGTGGGACAAGTTTCCTTGAAAGCTCCCTGGAATGTCTGATTACAAGGCACTTCAATAAAATATTAATTGAGTACCAATGATGTGCAAAGACTGTTATACACTGAAGGAAAAAATAAGAGCTAGCTCAAGGGGTTTCTATTTGGTCAGAGAAGTTAAAAACACCAGCATCAGTGGTGCATATTTGGTAGACCCTACAAACCAGCTGCAAAGTTCTATAGTTGTTTAAAGAAGGAGAAAGGTTAGGGTGGTTGGGGAGAGGGAGATCACAAAGCATTTCCTGGAGCAAGTCCTTAGCATAGCTCTGAATGGGGTGGGGGGGAATGATGTTGCCAGGCAGAATTGGAGGAAGGGAAGAGAGGACAAAACACAGCAAGCTTCTAGGAGAAAGTGCAGCATAAAGAAGGGTTCCAAGAAGGCAGGCATGTGGAAAGGTGGCAGACGAATAATGAGCAGCCTATCCCAGCTGGAACCAAGAAAATGCAAAGGGGAATGGACGAAGGGTGGAAGTATGGAAGGCTGTTGTAGCATTTCTGGAAAGGTAAGTTGAAGAGATCATAGAGATGGGAGGAATGGGTGAATAGGACCAAGTGGATGGTGGGTGAAGGCTTTTATGAATTCATTCCATCAAATGAAGAATATCAAGCACTGACAACATACTGGAAACACGCCGTCTGCTCTCAAGGTGCCTACTGTCAAGTGACTGCAGAGACTTAAGAGGAAGTGAATGGTAAGAAAAATGAGGCAGCAGGTCTAACTTACTTCAAAATAAAATGAATAAAAGGAAGGAAAGCAAGCATTTTTGCAAAGAGAGCAAAAGGTTAGCCTTTTTTTAAGGATGCAGAAACATGTGTTTTTGTTCATTAAACAAGAAACAAGGAGGTATCAGAGGAAGAGCTTGAACGAGTAAGTTAACATGGGCAAATAAGCAGAACAAGGTATCAGAAGAGAACAGTATGGATTTTCTTAAACCTCTGATGGTGGGATAAACTGACACTGAGGGAGGAGACACTTAATCACCCTTAAGCATCTAAGACCATCCGTCACTTGACTTCCACACTGCATTTCAATAGAAGTAAAGGCTGGCAGACTGGGCACTACCCTAATCACCCTCCTATAGGTCACAGGCATGGTGTGGAGGAATCTTTCCGGAAGGCATTGTTTACTTACACAGGCTCAATCCCCCACCTAAGTCACTATACCCCAAGCCTACTCCTAAGCCCAAGACCCTTTCACATGTAAATTCTAGAGCTGGAAGACCAAGACCCTTTCACATGCAATTTCTAAAACTGTAAACCCAAGACCCTTTCACATGTAATATCTAGAGTTATAAGCTTATATAAAGGCAGAGGTTTCCTTTGTTAAACGAGCTTGGCTGTTAGGCAACTATGCCACCTTGCTCCTGGCCAAATAAATCACCCCTTCCATTCCAGTTAGGCGTTAGAGAGGTCTGTTTCTCGAGGCTGCTCCTGCTACAACACAACTCTATGAAAAGATAATGTCTAAAAATGTCCATCAAAAACACCAGGCAAGTTGGCTCATGCCTGTAATTCCAGCACTCTGGGAGGCTGAAGGGGGTAGATCACTTGAGGCCAGAAGTTTGAGACCAGCCTGGTCAACAGGGTAAAACCCCATCTCTACTAAAAATGTAAAAGATTCACCCAGCATTGTGGTGCCCGCCTATAATCCCAGCTGCTCGGGAGGCTGACGCAGGAGAATCACTTGAACCAGGGAGACAGAGGTTGCAGTGAGCAGAGATCAGACCACTACACTCCTGCCTGGGCGACAGAGTGAGATGCTCAAAAAACAAAACCTAACAAACAAAAAACTGTTTTACTGTCAATTATAAATGTATAAGAAAATAGGGGCCCAAAGTGGCTCTGGCCGGATGTCATGGCACTTGCGAAGGCGAGGCCAAGAGTTCAAGGCCAACCAACCTCAGCAACCTTACAAGCTCTCAATGATTGGCAAAAAAAAAAAAAAAAAAAAGAAAACACAGTAAAACATCTGTATTTTGTGTATTATAATTTAAAACTTAAAACATGAAGAACTGAAATTGTATTTATCTGTAAAACTTACTTAGAATAGTCCAAACAGTATTTACCTTCTTCTCATTATCACATAACTCACAATACAGAGTGAGAATATTTTCTATGCCTTGGAGAATTGTCATATTCCATATTTCTTTCTAAGTTTAGATCAGTTTCCAATGTTTTAATGTAACCTTTGCACTTTCAACATTATGAAATGTCTCCAAGAGGAAGTTTTGTGCCAGTGTCACTTCCTCTGGGATATCTTCACTCTTTTTCTCACAACTACTCTCCTCATGTCAAAAAATTCAGCTTCATTAGATTTCTTCTGGCTTCATACTGGAGTCTATTGCACCATGACAGTATTAGCATTCCTATGGTTAGCTGTTTCTTCCACAAATCCATTTATATTTGACTTCAATTTCACTTTCAGCATTCTTACTTTTTCTTTTCTTTACTATACTTTCATTCTTTATCAGTCCATTCACTTTTTCAGTGATTTACTTTTAGAAAATGTCATGTAAGTTCACCTCTGAGACAAAGCAACAACACAACTACATGCTTTGCTGTCTGTGCATGAAATGACTAAAAGGCACCTAAGGGCTATTCACTGATAAGACTTTGAAAGAAATGATGCAACTGGTAACTGACAAAAATTTGCACTTGCTATTTGCACAGTGATTTGTGGATTGATGTGCTAGCAGCAAAGTTTGTACTTTATGCAATAACTCACAGTTAATATATGTTGGTAAATGAAATTTGAACTATGTTGTTGGGAACTGGCTTTATTTAGTAAAACTATGGTAACTAAAATTGTACATGTCAGAGAATTATGCAAAGATAGTACTGCCTGTACTCTCACAAGAGGGCAAAATAGTTGTCCAAGGGTGTTCATTTCAAAACTGTATTCATATAAAAAACAAACAAACAAACCTAGAAATGACCTAAGCTCATTTTAAGGAAACTGGTTGAACAAGTCATGTTTTACCTATAAGATAAAACACTCTCAGAGGGTTAGCCTCAGAGACAGGCATGTCAGAAGGCTGAGAGGAAGACACACACACACATACACACACACACACACACACACACACAAAACACATACATGCAAAAAACAAAGGTATAACAATAGGAAGCTAGAAACAACTGATGATCAACCTCTTCGATCGTCTTCGCCAAGTAAGAAACATCTGGGTGAGAGTGTGGAAGGAACAGAGACAGCTTAGAGCATCCCATGTGAAAGATGGCAATAAAACAGTGGGGACAATGAAGACTAAGTCAATGAGGGAAGAATAAAGAAACTCTCAAGCTCTGGGAACCCAACTTAATCTGAAATCATGGAATGTAACAAAGCTGAATGGCCTGAAATTCTAGGAGTGGAAGTGGAAAAATGGGGAAAAAAAAAGATGACTTGCCCTGGGAAAGGAAAAGATGGGGAAAACAGAAAACAAAAGGGGTAAGAGAATCAAGGCACGAGTGGAATGGCTGAAAGGGGCAGGACCAATTGAATACGGGTATTTGAATAGGAGAACTAGACGAACAGGAAAGCTACTATGGAAAAACTAGGTGGTAAGTAAGCATTTAAATGGTAACCATTGGTTTAAAATACACATGGTTTATATACAGCTCTTGATCCTCTTGTTAAGTAGCCAGACACATGCTGACTATTAAAAATCACCTCTTTATAGTTAAAAAGAAGTTCTTAGATTTACCTTTTATAAGATGAGGCATAGCACAGAACTGAAATAAAAGTATGACTGACAATAGAAACGATCATTTCTCATTTATAGTCACATCTATAAAGGACAAAATTTAGAATATCTACTACTCTGTTACAAAATATCTAATCAGAATGATTTTTAGTAGGAAATTTCCCTTCAACAATTTTCAGAGTTGTGAAATCTAATTCAGTTTGAATTTTCTTCTCAAAGCAGTTTAATTCATCAATGTCATAATCTACAATCCATTTTAATCTCCATAACAATCTAGGTATTTTTCAAATTTTAATATCTTCCAAGCAACCATAGAAAATATCTCATCTTAGAAAACCAGAAACTGGGAGACAGAAAATAAAAGCAAAGTTTTTGAAATATTTGGAGTTGCCTGCTTGTTTAGTTAACTATATCATTAGTTCTTAGACATTGAGTGAGTCAAAAGAAAGTAAAAAAAAATTCTTTTTCCTCACCAATTCCCTAAAATACAATGGCATTAGTATCATGTGTATTATGTTTTCTGTAGTAGGTGTTCATTGAAATATGAGTGTCTATTGTGTGCAGTCCCTGTGCTAAAGACCAGAGATAAAAAGAAAATAACTCCTACCCTTACAGAGGAACAAATGAAGTTGGGTGGTGGGAACATTAAAATGAACGATTGCAATGGACATTGGTAGAAACATGTAAACAATGTTAACATACTAACAACACAGTGGAGAGCAGAAAAGAAGAGAAGGGTTTCAAACAGCTTTACAAAGAGAGATTTGGAGAAAAAGGGACCTCCCCTCTAACAATAGACAAAGGTTTGAGTATCCGCAAGATACAATGTATTTAGATTCTGCGGCGAAATACAAAAACAAAAAAAAATTAATTTGTGCTGAAATCCTAATATCAGAGTTTATAAATCTAATAAAGTCAACAACTCTGAAATGATGCCATAGGTTGATGATAAAAATATGACATAGTTAGAAGCAACCTAAGAACGACACGGTGGTGAACGTATACTCCATGGTGCTTCGTGCAAAGCCACCGAGGTAGGGAAGACAACACCAGCCTGGGAAAAAGAAAATAACAACAATCATGGCTGTCACTTCTCTAATAATTCCTATGTGCCCGGCACTTTTCTAAGAGTTTTATATTAAATCATTTAATCCACACTGTAACATCACAAGATAGATTATGATAAACACAGTTTAAGGAAGCTGAGCTACAGAGGTTAGTAACTTGCCAAGGACTAGGGGCTTGATAAGCATCTGCGGCAATATTTGAACATAGGCAGGCAGAGTGTAAAGGAGGCATGTAGGAGGGGGAAGGGAAAGGGGAGAGAATAAAAGAGTCCCGAGGTAGCCTGCGGGCAGTAGGTGGAGTGTGTTCAGGCATTGAAACAAGAAAGTGACAGGACTGGATTTACAAATCCCAGAAGGATCCCTTTGGATCACTGTGGAAGGCTATGAGTCCAATGGGAAATGAGGCCTTGGACTTGCCAGCCCCTCTTCACCCAGGAGATGCCACCACCGTGTATCTCTAGGTCTTTCTTCACCCCTAGTTATTGCAGCTCTTACCATGCCCTGTAAGATTTGTCTGTCTCTGACTAGACTGTGAGTTCCCGAGAGGCATGGATTTATTTACTCACTGCTGGGTTTTCCATGTCTACTATGGTGCCTTGCACAAAGCAAAAATTACTAAATAATCGTTAAGCGGAACATCAGCAAGCTGTGATTTATTAAACATAATTGGGGAGAAATCATAAATCCCCTAATTTTCCTCATCTGAGCTGACAAAGTCAGTTTGTTAAGTTTCATTGTGTCTGCTTTACATAAAGGATACCTACAATCAATATGCACACAAAAAATTTTTTAGGGAATGGGAGATTGCTGGATGTGGTATTCCAATGTGACAATGGAACAAAAATGCCAATTGAAATGAATTAGCTGACTATATTGCCTATCAGTCCTCTGACCCTTGACCAAAGTTGCATGCTTTCTGAAAAAGAACTGAGAGAATTCAGACCAGCGTGATGCTGGGAGTCTTCACGGGATTACATTTGCTGGCGGATGGGAATTTGATCCTATTGAGTAAATCCAGTGCCAAGAAACTTCTCCAAGAGAGTCAAAGGGAGACTCAAAGACAACACATTTCTGAAGAACTTTCAAGCATTACAAAAGCTCAAAGCAGAAGTTAGAATCTCTTCCTAAAAAAAAGTTTCTAAGTTCACTCAAGCAGTTGTTCATGCATGCTTGGTCTCATGTGCTCAGTATCATTTTAGTTACACTAGACTTATCTAAAGAAGATCCTCCAAAACTGCAGTGAAATTTGATGTGAAGCCATTGATAAAATTAGTCACATGAAAATCAGGAAAAGAGACGTCTAGCACTGAGAAGCACATCACGTAGAGACAAATCTCACAATCTCTCAGTGACACAGTAAAACTGAAGGAATTGACATCTGCCTGGTAAAAAGAGCTTCAGGTTCAAAATGACTGGTTCAAATACCACCTATCAACTCATTTATTCAGCATTGAACAAATATTTCTTGAGACCCTACTACATCTCAAGCACTGACCCAGTGTTGGAGGTACACTCGTGCACAAAATAACTGCTGTGCTCTCAGGGGGGTTTGCATTCTTCTGACTTCGACACAACCAGCAGTTCTGAGAGTAGGGCATGTTTCAAATCCTCACTAAGCCTCATTTTTAAATCTATGAAGTGGTGATAATACCCACCTCAGAAAGTTGGCAGGAGCCTTGGGCAGAACGTAAAAAACAGGTCTAGATTGGCAATGGGGGCACAGGGTTACTGAATAAATCATAGTTCCTACTAGAAATATCCAAGCACTTAAAGGACCGAACCCACTATAGAGTCTTCCAAAGGAACAGTGCAACTTTACCAATGTTTGCCAACTGCAGGACAGCCTATTTCCTATTTTTTTAATGCCATAAATGAGTGCATTAACATTTTTCTCTCATCTTTTGTTTTAGTTCTACAGTGATCTGTTTCAACAGTAGCTGAAGACCATGCAGTGGCATAGAAATCTGTCCAAAAGACAGAATACAGTGAGAAGAAATACAGCACATTATTTTGCAGGAAATGATGGTACTAGACATTTTAGTTATATGTATACAGTGGCCTTCCAGCTCATGCTACTGAAAAGGGGATCCATGTAAACACGAATTTGTATTAACATACCAGAGATTTCTACTGATACATATGTATCTGTACATTTAATATATTGCAGCCTTAGACTGATCCAAGCATTTTGGGTACAAGTAGCTATAGAAAAATCCTAAAACAAATTCCATAAAACATCTATGGTATTTGGCTCAAAACTTATGCTTCTGGGAGTTTATACTAAGGTTAAGAAAGTATGTAGAAATATTTAGATGTAAATATATACATCACAGTACTATTTATGAGAAAGACACACACATAATGTCCAAGAGTAGAAAAATACCTAAAGAAAATATAGACCATTTATATAACAGACTGTTATACAGCTATTAACAGTGATCATTTAGAAGAATATTTAATGAGATGGGAAAATGACACATTATTGAGTACAAATAACAGATTATAAAACACAATGGGTAATATGGTCCCAATTTTTGGTTATACATGAATCTACAGTTGATGGATTGGCTTACAAGTTATTTTGTCATCTTCTTAGTGTTTATATTTATTTGCCAAAGTTTCTACAGTGGACCCATGTACTTTTGGAATCAATACACAGGACAGCCACAGGGCTAGCATGGGTATTAGTGACCCAGGGTAAACTCTTCCTCATTCTGGCATTTTAAGGGTTCTCAGCATAACAATAAGCTCCTTCTCTGCCTATTTACCTTAAGCAAATTCCAATAAACAAATTCTGCCGGAATATTCAAAGCTCCATGAATCTACCTAATCTCTCATTCTTTTTTTTTTTTTTGAGGCGGAGTTTCACTCTTGTTACCCAGACTGGAGCGCAATGCCGCGATCTCGGCTCACCGCAACCTCCGCCTCCTGTATTCAGGCAATTCTCCTGCCTCAGACTCCTGAGTAGTTGGGATTACAGGCACGCGCCACCATGCCCAGCTAATTTTTTGTATTTTTAGTAGAGATTGGGTTTCACCATGTTGACCAGGATGATCTCAATTTCTTGACCTTGTGATCCACCTGCCTCGGCCTCCCAAAGTGCTGGGATTACAGGCTTGAGCCACGTGCCCCACCCAGACTTTTCTTTTAATATTACTGTAATTGTAACTTTTAAACCCCTTAAGACATCTTTTTTTATAAGTTCATTTAGACATACCAAATATTTACCACTTTCTTTATGTATTTTTTTCTTCTCAGCTTTCCTCTGGCATCATCAGCCTAAAGTACATCTTTTAGATTTTTCCTGATGGCAGACTCTCTCAGTATTTGTTAGTCTGTCCATGTCTTTGGTTTGTTCTCATTCTTGAAAGATATTTCTACTGGATATACAAATGCCAGTTTGGCAATTATTTTCTCTTGGCACAGTGATGATATCATTACACTCTCATGCTTTAATCACTGCCACTGACAATCTAGCCATCAAACTATCATACTTTTGAAGTGAATCTGTCTTATTTTCTCCAACATCTTTTTTATTTCCAACTTTGTGTTCTACAAAGTTATTCTGTTGTCAACATATATTTATTTTATCTATTCTGTTAAGATTCAATTATCTAAATGAATCTAAAGATTGGTGTCTTTCACGAGTTCTTGAATTGTTATCTCTTCAAATAGTGTTCAAAATAAGAAATAAGGAAAGATAGATAATAGTAGCAGAAAAGAGTGTGTGTGTGTGTGTATATATATATATATACACACACTCATATATATATAGAGAGAGAGAGAGAGAGAGATGGAGTTTCACTCTTGTTACCCAGGCTGGAGTGCAATGGCGTGATCTAGGCTCACCGCAACCTCCGCCTTCTGGGTTGAGGCAATTCTCCTGCCTCAGCCTCCTGAGTAGCTGGGATTACAGGCACGTGCCACCATGCCCAGCTAATTTTTTGTATTTTCAGTAGAGACGGGGTTTCACCACATTGACCAGGATGGTCTCAATCTCTTGACCTCGTGATCCACCCACCTCGGCCTCCCAAAGAAGAGTATATTATTTTAAAAAAGATCTAGAAAGCTAAAATTTCTAGAAATACAAAATAAAATGAATACAATTAACTCCATGATTTAAGAGTGAAAGGGACATGGTAGAAGACACTAAAGATTAAATATTAATGCCTGCCTATATAATGTCTGGCAACATCTAATACATGATAATTGCCTTAGAGCAGAATGCACTGTATCCTCATAATTATGTTTGTTTTGGAAATTATGAGAATAGTAATAATTATTATCTCATTAACAGGTCTCAAATAAGATTCATAGAAATCATTATAGGAATATCTGTCAACTTAGAGCTGGCATAAGTTGAAAATGACAATGATAGAAGGAAGGGGAAGTAGTAAAGAAGTAATGAGTAGCTGGGATTACAGTTGCCCATGTCCACGTCTGGCTAATTTTTTGTATTTTTAGTAGAGACGGGTTTCACCATATTAGCTAGGATGGTCTTAAACTCCTAACCTTGTGATCTGTCCACCTTAGCCTCCCAAAGTGCTGTGATTACAGGTGTGAGCCACCATGCCCAGACTAACCTTTCTATAAGTGAAAAAGAAAGATAATCACAAGTATATCTTTTTTAACTTTCAAGTATGACATGATATACATGAAAGAGAACACAATCCCCTAAATCTAATAAATGTTAGGAGTCACTGGTAATAGAAAAGGCAGTTCAAAGTAATTATTTTAAATGATGAGTATACATGGACACATGAGTGGGTAGTAACTCATGTTGGGGGTGGGGGGAGGGACAGCATCAGGAAGAATAGCTAAGGGATGCTGGGTTTATACCTGGATGACAGAATGTTCTACATGGCAAATCACCATGGCACATGTTTACCTATGAAACAAATCTGCACATTCTGCACATGTAACCCCGAATTTAAAATAGAAGTTGAAGAAAAAAATAATAAAAATAAACAGTTATTTTAGATAAACACAGTACAGATTTGGTTAAATAAATTAAACTATTAGAGTCTTCTCTAAACTAAAGTTAGCAATCCAGAAAAGGTATTTTAGTACCTCTGATATTTAAGCAAATAATCATTATATCATTTATCTTTTTAATTAATTATCCTGATAAATAAGCTTTTGAAGAACAGACTCAAAACTCCTATCAGTAACTCACAGGAGCTGGCAATGGCAATTGACAAAATAATTTTTTTAGAAAGAAAGGTTAAAATCAAGGATCAAATTAAAAGACTGGCTTAAGAAAGTAGGAATGATTCACATTTTACCAGTTAAACTGTTAGTAAATTACATATTAAAATTTCAGCCATTTTCAATTAAAAAAAGAAGTTTGGTGATATTGTGACCATAACCGCAAAGGGACCAGTAATTCTCATGCTTTTATATCTGAATTAAGACATGTATTACTTTTGGAGCTTTGTGATCTTGAGAATGTTACATTACTTATGCCCTGTTGCCAATAAAAATAAAGAGTTGGACTAAATATTTTCTATGGTCCCTAATATATAGAAAATGTTTACAAATTTACTTCTCCCTGGAAATTAATTCTACCTTTATTCGGATAACCCTAACCCTACATCCTGTACCCTCATCTCTTAAAGATTATTAACTCCGGCCAGGAGCACTGGCTCACACCTGTAATGCCAGCACTTTGGTAGGCAGAGGCAGGTGAATCATTTGAGGTCAAGGGTTCGGGACAAGCCTGGCCAACATGGTGAAACCCTGTCTCCACCAAAAATGCAAAAAAAAAAACACATTATCCAGGCATGGTGGTAGGCACCTGTAATCCCAGCTACTGGGAGGCTGAGGCAGGAGAACTGCTTGAACCCAGGAGGTGAAGGTTGCAGTGAGTCGAGATCACACCACTGCACTCCAGCCTGGGCGACTGAGCGAGACTTGGTCTTAAAAAAAAAAAAGAAAGAAAGATTATTAACTCAAATACGTACATTCATAAGATTCTTTTTTTTTTTTTTGAGATGGGGTTTCACTCTTGTTACCCAGGCTGCAGTGCAATGGCATGATCTCGGCTCACCGCAACCTCCGCCTCCTGAGTTCAGGCAATTCTCCTGCCTTAGCCTCCTGAGTAGCTGGGATTACAGGCACGCGCCACCATGCCCAGCTAATTTTTTGTATTTTAGCAGAGGCGGGGTTTCACCATGTTGACCAGGATGGTCTCAATCTCTTGACCTTGTGATCCACCCGCCTCGGCCTCCCAAAGTGCTGGGATTACAGGCGTGAGCCACCTCGCCTGGCCTCATTCATAAGATTCTTGGTTGAACACAGGCCACTGGAATGAGAAGCTTGTCATGAGAAGCTCCTGAAACACCAGCCCTGGAGCCTCACTTCCCCAGGCAAAGCAGAAAAGAGGTCAGAAACTCACCTGCAGCAGGCCCTTTACATTTGAAATATTTCCTGGGTTTCTTCAAGCCCTACAGACAGCTGATATTTCAAGGGCAGTGATTCTCCTCCCCTATCATGCTCATTCATTTTTTTTTCAATAAGTATGAAACATTTTCAAAGAAAAAGGATAACCAGCACCTATAAGCTCTGCCTCAGTGAACAAATTACTTCTTTACGACGATCTCACCATGTGCTTTCACAGATCATTTATCTCTGAAGTTAAAGGTCAAAGAATAAAACCTCCATCTCATAGTATAAAGCAATGGTTTCATCAAGCTTTAATGTTCACCTTTACTCCATGACTCACAGACTGTCACTGAATCTTGAGACACGAGCATTTCATCAATAAGGAGAGTGACAGAAAACACCTCAACTACACGGCTGAATCACTCTTAAAAAGGCTAAAGGGTCCCTCCTTGGATACAGCCTCCAGCCAGTGGAACTTCTACTTAGATTTGCAAATAGTTAACCCACAGAAGTGACCACAGAATTATTAAATATGAACACTTCTGTTTTGGTCTGATGGTTTCACTGTCTCCTGTCTTCAGTAGGACTGTCACTGAAGCAGCGTGCTTTTTTTGTGGTTTTTCTTTATCTATTCTACTGATTTACTTTGGCATCTTAAGAAAAGTAATCTATTGAGAAAAAGGATCTTGAGGAAAGTGCTTAATAAACTAGATTTCTATCTCTTGCCTGATAACAAAATGAAATGGCAGATGGAGCAAATGTTTAAAGGTACAAAATAAAATCACCAGAAGAAAAGATGAGCAAATAGTTTTATAATTTTGCTTTACAAGTATGACCCAAAATCCAGTAATTATAATGAAAAAGTTGACACATTTGAGTTCATAAAAATTAAGAATTCCTGTAAAGCCAAAAAGAAAAAAAAATCCACTACATTGGGATAGAGGAACCAGGATAAGACATTTTTGGTATATCACAAAAGATAATAGGGTATAAAAGTCAGGTAGAAAAAAATAAACAACCCAATTTTTTAAAATACCAAAAGTAATAAACCGACTATTTCAAGAAAATAGCTAATAAAAATATAAAACATTCACCTTCATTAAAAAAATCAAAGAACTACAAATCAATGAGTCCCTTTTCTACCCAACAAAATGAACATTTAAAAGATTGATAATCACAAGTGTTGACAAACACATGAGGAGAAATAGACTCTTTCACACTGTTTTCACAGAAGTGTGAGTTCCTTTCTAAAAGGTTATTTCAATGAATCTACCTAAATTCAAAGTGTGCATATTACCACTCTTGCAATTCCATTTCTATTATCTGCCGGAAATATTCACAAGGATATGTATACAGAGATATTTATCGCTTAACAGTGTTTGGAACTGCAAAAACTTATAAATAGCCTAAATTTCTGTTTATAAATAATGGAGCAAATACAATAAAATTAGGTAAATCCAAACAACATAAAGTACCATCCAATTCTTTTAAAGTTATATAGATCTATCACAGGAATACTTACTCTTAAAGCCTTCAGCCTCCATGTAAGCAGTTACCCTTACACAGAGGCCACCATTCTATGAGGAATCCCAACTATTCTGTGCATAGAGACCACATGGGGAGGCCCTAAGACTTCATGAAGAGAGAGAAAGATGCCTGGCTAGCACCTAAATGCCCCAACCCTTGCTGTTCCAATTCTAAGTCACCATCTAACTGCAGCTGCATGAGAGACCCTGAATCACACAGGTCCAGTCAAGTCTTCCATGGACTCCCAACACATCAAAAACTGTAAGAGATTTTTGAGCCTACAGAGCTGATGACCAGGTGCTGAACAGAGATCAATTTATCAAATTGGTCACACAAACAGAGATGGCTCCCTGCCCACACGAGGAAGCATGTTTGCCTTTCGCCTTCTCCCAGATTTTATGCCTAAATCATTCCCCAGGTAAAGTGTGCATCTGGCCAGCTTCATTCTGAGGTAATAACCTGGTTATTCATCACTTCACTGGAGAAAGGGAGATGTCTGAAAACTAATCCACACACATAGTGCTGTGGAGATACGGGTGGTGTGATGCCCATCTCTGGTAAAGGCACAGAGTTCAGGCACAAAGGTTTATGTAAATCCACTCCTAATTTGCAGGGTGGATAATCTGACATTCGATTATACACACTAGTTTTATGGTTATAAAGAATATTAAGAAATCTGTAAGAAAAAAAAAAAAGCAGGTCAAGAGAACCTTTCTGTAGTGCCAGAAAGTAAGGAAGTGCTAAACACATACAGACATGTCAAACAAAGTGTCACAGAAATTAACTGCCAAGTGACCATGGCTGGAACAAAATGAGCAAAAACATAAAAAACAAAACAAAACCAGAGTACTGGGTTATAATTCAAAGTATGAAATACACATTAATGAGTCCATACTGAAAAAGACTGAATAAATGAATATAAGGGGGAAAACAAATTTCCAATTCAGAAGAATTCCAAATAATTTATGCAGATACTCCACCATCAAGGAGGTGGAATGTAACTCTACCTTTAAGGTGACTTCCTTCTAAAAGTACGGTACGGAAAGGGACAAAGAAAGAGTTTCTTTACAGCAAAGAAACCTGAAAAAGACTATCTCAGCCAGGTAGTCAAGGTTAACATCATCAATGAGAAGACATATTAATAGCAGATACTCTTGAAATGATGTGTTAAGAATGGCACTTTACCATCTGTCATGTGCCTCCCAAAAATACGTCAGTCAAGTATAATCATGAGAAAAACATCAGACAAATCCTAGTTGAAGGACATTCCACAAAATACATGACTCATACTCTTCAAAACTGTCAAGGTCATCAAAAACAAGGAAAGTCTGAGACGCTTTGCCAAGAAAAGCCTAAGGAGACATGACAACTCAGTGTAATGTGGTATTCCTGGATGGGGTACTGGAACAAAAAAACAAAAAAGACATTAGGAAAATAACTAGTAATTCTGAGTAAAGTATGAACTTTAGTTAATAATCATGTATCACTGTTGATTCATTAGTTGTAACAAATGTACCTTACTAATGTAAGATGTTAATGACAGAAGAATTGGTTATAGGGTATATGGAACTCTGCATGAGCCTCACAGCTTTTCCATCAATCTAAAACTATTCTCAAACAGTATATTTATTGAAAGGAAAAAAAGAGAGAGAGAGAGAGAAGAAAAGCAGGCATGAATCCATATTATTTTACCAAAAATGTTTCTCTCTCTCTCTCTCTCTCTCTCTCTCTCCAGGTGGGACCCGTGCACCAGCTGCATATCCCCAAGGTCCCAGCTGCTACAGCAAAGCCTGAGCTCTCAACTCTGGTTTCACCACCTGTTTATTTTGCCCTTCCTGCTCTCCAGGTGGTAGTGGCTTCCTTCCATTACTCTTCTCAGGGTTGCCTTAGGGTCCCACCATTCCCTGTTTGACCATTAACTCTTCCAACACTTGTGGTATTTGTTTCCTATATTAAATTCTTTTGAGTAAGTTACTGAGTATGAGCTTCATTTTTCTAACTGGACTCTGACTAACAGTAAATAATCAGACCAAGATAGATAAATACACGGTTGGACAGGCAGAGAGACAGACAGACATCCCAAGGTACAATCTAAACTAAATTTAATACAAGCAATGAATTCTCCATTTTGAGGGTTATCCTGTTTTCCAATTCTCAAATCTCTTCGATGCCAAAAAATATTTTAGCTAGATCTTGCTCCAGTTGGATTTCAAAAAGAAGAAAAATTGTCCCCCAATCCTGAAAATAGTTGGTCTCTTTTGCAGCAACTATCAAGATATGTCATTAAATAAAAGTAATAATAAATTACTTCAGAAAAGAATTGTAAAGTTTAGTTCAGCTCATAAGACAGGAAAGGGAAGAAAGCAGCTTATTAATGATGCAGAACAGCTCTTTCTGCCCTCGGGCAGAGGACGCAACAGATGGACCGAAAGGAAAAGCCTTAGAAATCTTATCCAAAAGACAGTTTTTCTTGCCTAGGCAAGTATCTTACCTATGCGGAGAGTCAGAGACGAAAAGCAAAGGGTAGAAAGAACATAATCTGCAGTTGAGTTTCTGTAGTTTAATTGCTGTTTTATTCTGAAATAATTTTTGGAATACAGTCATTCAAGCACCTTGTTTTATCCTTGAAAGATGGGCTCGGTAGAAACAAACAAAAAGACAGCTAAACAGAGGATTTCTAGTCATTCTTCCTGCAGACAGGAAATAGGAGATACAAACCACCACCTAAATTCTATAAAGGCCTAGTATTTATTCCACCGCAATTACAGTGACAACTTAAAGACAGAATAGGCTCACTACTGCACTTGACTAGTCTAAAAAAAAAAAAAAACAAAGACAGAATAGGTAAGGAAGGGGAATGCCCAGGTGCAGGGCCCGGGGCTGGAGTTGTGCAGGGCTCCAGCTTGTGCTTCCAGCTGCCTAGGAGACCTCACTACCTGGATGGCCCACAGGTACTGCAACTCATTACTCCATCTACCACTGACCCTGTGGCCAAAGATAGGGAATTTTTCAAATTGAGACTAACTGCAGGGTTCCAGTTGACCAGCATTTGTAGGAATGAAGACAAACACAGAGATGGTGTGTCTAAGAAACTTTGAAAGGTGTACACCACCTGACTGAAGCATTTTTTATTTATTTAATATTTTTTCATTATATTTCTGTCCTCCTAGAAGGGAAAGGCATGATTACACTAACTGAGCTAAAATGTTTCTTAGCAGATGCCCAGTCATCTTATCACATCTTAAAACCATGGTGGGACGTCTTCTGGTATCACAACACGTTAATTATGTTGCTTCTGGTGGGCATGCTGCCCGGAGCTCTTCAGCTGACGCAGAGCAGGGTTCTGCGCTGTCTTTATACAAAGTGGAATTGGACAAACACTGCGCCGTGCCATGGGTCATCCCGAAAGCCAACATAAACACATCCTTTAATCCTGGGACACGACTCTCCGCTCCCACTCCAAATCCAGAATGACCTCCACTGACAGCAGTACTCCCACATCAATGCCATCTGTTACAAGAAACAGCTCCATTGGTTTGCAAAGTTTTTTCCCTACCTGGTGCTCTTGCACACACTCTTCTTTGCAGCCTGCAGCAACTTTTGGCTTCATTACCCCAGTACTAGTTCCAGGCTTGAGCATTTTGTGGCTTCATTGCCCCAGTACTAGTTCCAGCTTGAGCATTTTGTGGCCATCCTTTACAAGAGCTTCAATTCTCCATGGACCACCTGCACCCTGTCAGAAACAGTAGCTGAGCAGTCAGTGAGGCCTCTGAAACTCTCTGAGTCCGAGATTTTGCTTTTGTCCTCAGGAGGTTCAGCTGACATAGATTCCAGCAAGCAGTCATTGTCCTACCCACAGTCGGGTTTGGAGTCAGCTGGCATAGAAAACCCAACTTCCAGTGGTCTGGACAAGAAGGAGGGGCAACAGGTCAAAGCCATCTTTGAAAAATGAGAAGATCTGGCATGCATGTGGAACAGAAGGACATAATTTATAGAGTGTATCTGAAGTGGATAATAGTCCAAGTCATTTTGTTTGTGCTCATCATAACTTATGTCCCATATTTTTTTAACCTACATCACTCTTGAAATTGACTGTTCAGTTGATTGCAAGTTTTTATAGGATATAAGCACTATCAGTGTGTCCATTCCTTGGGAGAAATCTCTAAGCTTCTGGCTTCATTTTGTGTCATTCTGGATATACTCTATGGTCTGACCTCCTCCTACAGGGTGTGGTGGATGCTGAGAAGTTCCTTGAAGCAATATTCCTTTGAGGAGTTAAGAGAAAAAAGCAGTTTGGGCGCGGTGGCTCACGCCTGTAATCCCAGCACTTTGGGAAGCTGAGGTGGGTGGATCACAAGGTCAGAAGTTCAAGACCAGCCTGACCAACATGGTGAAACCCTGTCTCCACTAAAAACACAAAAATTAGCCAGGCATGGTGATGCATGCCTGTAGTCCCAGCTACTCAGGAGGTTGAGGCAGAAGAATCACTTGAACCCAGGAGGTGAAATTTGCAGTGAGCTGAGATCGTGCTACTATACTCCAGCCTGGGCAACAGAGCAAGACTCCAGCTAGAAAAAACAAGAGAGAGAGAGAGAGAGAGAGAGAGAGAAAGGCAACTACAGTGACATCCCTGATGTTAAGAATGACTTTGTCTTCATCCTTCATCTGGCTGATCAGTATAATCCTCTTTATGCCAGACACTTCTCCATATTCCTATCAAAGGTCAGTGATCTCAAACTGAAATGGATCAACCTTAATTAACAAATGAATAGTTGAGAAATTGAAACATAAGCCTGGGAAAAATGCCCAGGACACAATAGAAGGGCATCTTTTTATGCTCAGTGGTCTTCCACACAATGTCTTTGGGTTCACGGAAATGGAGCTGCTAAGCCTGGAGCTGATCCCAGAGGTGAAGCTGCCCTCTGCTGTCTCACAGCTGGTCAACCTCAAGGAGCATCATGTGGACCATTCGTCTCTGGTAGTAGACCATCCTGTACTGGCTCCTTTGGAGAATTTTAAAATCCTGTGCCTGAAGTTTCCTGAAATGGCAAAAATCCCACACTGGGTATTTCACCTGAAGAATCTGAAGAACTGGTATGTTTCCCCTGTGTGGGAACCTTTTCTCTGCCACACAGGGAGACTGTGTTCTCCCTGAACCGTTGAGTACTACGCAGTTGGAGAGCTTTCGGGACTTAAAAGGTCTGAGGACCCTCTACTTGAAGAGCAGCTTCTCCCAAATCCCACAAGGCATTCCAGACCTCCTGCCTTCACTGCAGAAATTGTTCCCTTGATAATGAGGGAAGCAACTGGTTGTGCTGAACAACTTGAAAAAGACGGTCAATGCAAAAAACCTAGAACTGATCAGCTGTGACCTGGAACACAGTCCATACTCCATTTTCAGCCTGAATAATATGCATGACTTAGTCCTAAAGGAAAATAATCTTTAAACTGTGGAAGAGATCATTAGTTTCAGCATTTTCAGAATCTTTCCCACTTCAAGTTATGGCACAATAATATTGCTTATATTCCTAGATGAATTGAGGCATTATCTAACCTAGAGCAGCGATTTTGGGGTCATAATAATATTGAGAATCTGCCCTTGCAGCTTTTCCTATGCAGCAAACTACATTATTTGAATCTAAGCTATAATCACTTGCCCTTCATTCCAGAAGAAATCCAGTATCCAAGTAATTTGCAGTACTTTGCTGTGACCAACAAGAATATTGAGATGCTACCAGATGGGCTGTTTCAGTGCCAAAAGCTGCAATGTTTACCTTTGTGAAAAAACAGCTTGATGGATTTGTCCCCTCACATGGGTGAGCTGTCAAACCATACTCATCTGGAGCTCATTGGAAATGACTGGAAACACTTCCTCCTGAACGAGAAGGATATCAGTCCCTAAAACACAGCTGTCTGATTGTTGAAGAGAATTTGCTCAATACTTTTCCTGTAACAGAATATTTACAGATGTGTTTAGACAGATGTTGACCTAATAAAAAGAGACCCATATTTCAAAATCATTTTTAAAAAGTATGCTCCAGGTCTTTAAAGAAGAAGTAAATTTTTCTAAGTTAATAAAGATGAAAAATGGGTATTATGAAAAAAATTAGTAATTGATACGTGAGTTTATAATTAGAAAGGGAACACAATTTTGGAAACACACCACTTCTTCATGTATATATTAAGGCTTAAGTCAACTTAATCATATTCGATAAGCATTTGGAGAAGGAATCTTAAAATAATACTAATAAGAATATTGATATCTTAACTTTTTTCATTTTTCTTCTAGTAAATGTTTCTTGAACAAGTGCTATGTACATTTTCATCACTGTTAACTGGAGAACTATCAAGGTATTTTAAAAAATACTATAATATCACAATTTCTACATGGTATCCAAGAGAAGTTTTGAAGATGCTAAAAGTGTTCCACGCATCTGTATTATCAATATGAAAGTGACTAGCTATGTGCCACTTCACAGCACTATGGATGTGGCCAATGTGATTGAGGAACTCAACTTGTTGCTTCATTAAACTTTAATTAAATTAGATTCAATTTAAATAGCCACATGTAGTTAGTGGTTATCATCTTGGAATGGACAAGTCTATGAAGTTAAAATCAAGCAGAAAAAAAAATACAAAGTAGTCAATTAAAAAAAAGAGACAGTATACTCTTTTTTTTGCAGGTTGCCTTTGTTTGTGCCACTAAAGCTATTATAAAACGACTTTTCCAAAAGTAAATCAGACTTTGTATTGTCACTAAGAACAAAAATTAAAAAGAAACCAAACGAAGAAAAATATTTTGGTGATTTCCCGTTTTTCTTTTTCTTTTTTTGAGACAGTCTTGCTGTGTCACCCAGGCTGGAGTAAAGTGGTGGCATTTCAGCTTACTGCAACCTCCACCTCCCTGGGTTCAAGGAATTCTGGTGCCTCAGCCTCCCAAGTAGCTGGGATTATAGGTGTGCACCACCACAACTGGCTAATTTTTGTATTTTTTAGTAGAGATGGGGGTTTCCCCATGTTGCCCAAGCTAGACCTGAACCCTTGGACCAAGTGATCTGCCCGTCTTGGCCTCCCAAAGTGCTGGGATTACAGGCGTGAGCCACCATGCCCAGCCTACAATTGCTCTTAAAACAAAATACAAAATCCTACCTGGAGATGGCTCTGGCAACACTTCCCACCTCGTACCCATTACACTCCGCTCAGCGCTACACAGCAGCCATCCTGGCCGCCTCCGAGCTCTAGGTTGGACTGTGTCATCTCCCATCCCAGGGCCTTTTCCCCTGCTGCTGCCTTATCTCATAATTTTCTTCTGCTCGCCTGTCACTTCCCAAGAAATGCCTTCTCAGACCTGGACAAGGTCAATTCCCCATCACTATTCCCTCTCTAACTCCTGCACAGCTTCTGGGCTGTACTAACTTCAGCTGCAACTTGAGATATTCTTGAGTAATTCTTTGATAAATATCTGGTTCCCTCAAAATAAACCCAAACAAAAGTAAGTAAACTTTCCCTTTGACCTTTCAGCCCCCAGCCTCTTGTACCAGACTGTCCACACAGTAGAAACTCTACACATTTGTTAAATAAGTTAAAAACCATAGCAATTACGATATTAAACCCTGATCTAGCATCTACTATCAGGCACTCTTCTCATTAGTTTATAAATATAAATGCATGTAACCCTCAAAACAAAACTATGAGGTACCTACTATTATTATCCCTATTTAATAGGCAATGAAGCTACGGCACACAGAAGTTAAGGGACCTGTCCAAAGACACAAAGCAGTTATTGACAGAGATGTAATTTATACTCCAGCAGTCTGGCTCCTTAGTCTGGCCCTAAGCTCTATGGCCTCTACAGTATTAAATAGCAATCGAGTGGTTCTAGGACAGGGAGATGGTGCCAACGAGCATCCAAGGAATGTTTGATTTGAGGATACATTGAGTTGGGTCTTGGGGGTGCCTGCTATTGGATGAGAAAAGGAGAGGTTAAAAAAGAATCACTCTGGGCTGGTCATGGTGGCTCATGTCTATAATCCTAGCACTTTGGGAGGCTGAGGCAGGTGGATCACCTGAGGTCAGGATTTCGAGACCAGCCTGGCCAACATAGTGAAACCCCGTCTCTACTAAATATACAAAAATTAGCCAGGCGTAGTGATGTGTGCCTGTAATTTCAGCTATTCAGGAAGCGGAGACAGAAGAATTGCTTGAACCCAGGAGGTGGAGGTTGCAGTGAGCCGAGATCACGCCTCCACACTCCAGCCTGGGTGACAGAGCAAGACTCCATTTCAATTTAAAAAAGATCACTCTGGAGGTAGAAAACAGATATAATCTGTACAAAGTGTGTTTGGAGAACCATACAAGGCTGAGCAGACAGTCTCGGAAGGTGTGTTTCAGAGGTGTGGAATGCTGAAGAGAAACATATATCTTCAGTACTTTTCTGACTTTCTAAATTGGGGCAAAGTGCCATCAGAGCAGCAGTTGACTGAAACAAATCTGAGCCCTACAAACTCCTAAATACAAAGTACGCTGATAATACATACATGTCCCATACAACATGTAGGACGCTGAGTCCCGCTGAGGTATGGGAGCTAGGCCAAACACTCCCAGACCAACAAGTTTGCTCCCTCCTACCTCACAGAACTGTACCCATTAAAGGAGATAAACGTTTAGCATAGGGCCAAATAGTAAACACAAATAGGTATGTATGTATTTAACAAACAATAAATACAAATAGGTAACGTATGTATTTAACAAACACACATAGCACTTATTACCAGCAAGGGTCTACTCTAAGTGGTTGACAAATATTAACTCACAAATGAGTGAACATGTGCCACAGACTTTCAGCATGGCTACAAATGGATGAAACTATTCATGGTGAGCCCTACAGTAATTAAGGTCTACTCTTATCCCAAGTGTGGGAAACAGAAACTAATCTCAGCTTAGGAGTATATATTTTCTCATGTGTTGTAGCAGTCCCAGAAAAATTCTGAGCAGAAACATAATGCAGAGAAGTTATTATTTTAGAAAAGTTAGTAATCTGACCATAAGAAAGAAACATCAGCAAGAGAGATGAAGCTGAGGAATTAATAAAATGGAAAACAAACATGTACCAAAAATTGGAAATTCTTGGGGACTGAGAATGTCTAACATATGCATAGAAATAGTTTCAAAGATTATCTATTGAGCTGAGGATACTAAAATAAATGTCTCAAAATCCTACTTATGAAAAGTAATTAGAAAGCTGTCTATCAATGGTAAAATTTTATAATGGAATATAAATGAAAAAAGGCAACAGAATAGTATGCACAAAGTGATCTCATCTTTGTTTTTGTTTTTTCTTTAAAGTAATACATACACATAAAAAAGTCCTGGAAGGGAAAAAAACCCAAAAGCAAACAATAAGATAAAAGCAATTTTTATTTGCTTCTTTATAGTTTTTTATATTTTCTGAATTTTCTGCAATAGGTAGTATTTTTATAACAAGGGAGAAATATTATAAGCTCTCAATACAAATATTTTAGAACTAGAAGGAACCCATCTAATCCAACCCCTCATATTATGGTTAAGGCAACTGAAAGTCAAAAAGAGAGTAATTGTTCAAAGGTCACATAGCAAATGATTCTTGTGACTCAAGTTTAGACTCTTTACATGATCCCTGTCTCTGAAGACCTTTGCTTGAATCATTATATAACACTCAATATTCTTAGAAAGTTTCTAAGCAATAACAAATGTTTAAATACTTACATATGTCAACATTCTTCACATTTACCTTTTTGCTGATTAGTAAGGTATCTAAATAAATCATGTACAAGTAGAGTTGTTTTCTGCTTATTTCCCTGACTAATTCATAAGTAGGTAAGACCAACAGAGTCTATTCATATTGCTCCTAAACCACCCCATTCTCACATGAATATTTCATTCACCTGTTTCCTCCTCTCCCAGAGATTCTAATCGAAATGGTGCTGCTGGGTGGCACTTTACAGGAGGCTACTGTGTTTGGATGATGAAGTATTATGGAATAAACTCTGTGCCAAGGACATTTAACTGATTTAACATCACCTGAAAAAGCATTGGTATTAGATTCCTTTGTTTCAGTTTTGTGTCAAACATACTGTTGATTATTGAGAAAGGACTGCAGTGGAAACTCTGAATTGAAGAGTTCCTTTGATGGTGGGATGGAAAGTACCATATACATGATATTCTGATAGATGGATGACTGAATTGGAAAAACAACTGAATGTTATCAGGTAACAGCAAAGATAGAAGATTGACAAGACTGAGGGCAATAAAGAGCAATTAAAGGACAAGCCAGTGCAAAGTAAAGGAAGGCAATTAAATTATAAGCAACAAAGGAGAGCACAGGCAGGTTCCTGAAAGATGGAGACTGCACATGTGGAGGGAGGAGACTATGCAGTGTTCTGTGCACGCAAGAGCAATGGGGCTACATGGACCAATGTGCTGCTGAGGTTCATGGATGGAAAAGGGCCCAATGCAACCAGTGGTAGCACCAGTTCAACCCAATGCAATCACAGTTGAGGTCATGGAGGACCACTGTGTTTTTTCATTTTGTTTTATGTTTCTAATCACAACGTCATGTATGAAGTCCATGGAACAGCTAGGGTTAACTAGAATTCCCAGCTACAGAAATTCCAGGTGCGGTGCCTTCTGTACCATCTCACAGCCTTATGGAGTGCTGATCCTCAAACTTAATTGTGGAGACAAACCTCTGAGGATCTATGAAAATGCAGATCTTGGTTTGGTAGGTCTGGGGTGGGGACCAAGATTCTGCATTTCTTACAAGTTCTAATGCTGATATGTCAGTCTGCAGACCACACTTTGGGTAGTAAGGATGTAAAGTGCTTTCTAAGTAAGGAAAAATAAAAAATTCATAGTCACATTTAAGCTCATCAACAATAATGAGAAAAACAACCACTTATTCAGGGAACATTATGCACCATTTTGTACACGTTATATGATTTACTTCTCATAACACACCTGATATAATTTTGTCTCTATGCTATAGCTGTGGAAGCTGATATTTAGGAACTCTTTTGTCTATATTCAAACAGCTAGCAATAGTACCAGGATTTAAACCTGATTTTGTTTGACTCAAAAACTATTCACCAATAAACCACAGAGATGAGATTAACAGAATTATTAATTTTGTGATCTTGAAAAATCCCCAAAATTTCTCTGAGCCATAATTTTTCATCTCTAACATGGGGACGGATAATGGCAGAGCTGTGGTTTGGACCAACAAGGTAGGAGATGTAGAAATATTTTGAAATCTATAAAAGAATGTAAAGATACAATCATTGTAACTAGGTTTTCACTCTCCTCTCCCTAGTTCTTGAGGTTTGTCTGCAGGTTCCAGCAGAGCAGTGCAGCTACTCATATACCCTTGACCAAAGGCTGGTCCTCGTCTATTGGAGATGGTCGTCCTCTTCAACTGAGCGCATATCTTTGGGAGGGACACACGTGGAGCAGTGACACCCGCCTAGCCAACCAGATCAGCCAACTCAGCCCTGGTGATCAATAGGGTGATAGATGTCAAAGCCAGATCACCCTCACATCCCCCAGTTCTTAAAAATGTTACTGAATGTACACCTTTCCTAAAAGCATATGTTCACAAAATTTTTCTTATCAGGATCCTATTATACTTCTAAAAATTACTGACAAGCCTAAGATGCCTTTTCAGATGACTATGGACATTCTTCTTTAAAACCATACCAAAATTCTAAAAGTATTAATTTCTTAAATGGCCAGTTGCTCTGAAGCAGAGAATGGGGGCAAGATGGTTTACCTCTCGAATGGACAAGTGTTGGACAGCTGGAGTCAGTCTCCATGGAGATTATCTTGGATAACAGATTTCTTCTGGGGAATAGCTGAGTTTGTGGATTTTGCTTTTGAAAACTCTGCTTCAGCAAGATGTGAAAAAAAGAAGCAGCTATGGAAACTCATCTGATGCCAGATATGATGATGAAAGAGGGCCACCAGAATAGGTAGAATCAATCATCTTCATGGCCCCAGTCCTCCTCTAATGGCTGGTGGATGAGAAAGGAAAATGTCTGTTCCAAGAAGCAGACAACTGGACATGCGCATTCACAGCAGAAGGAAACCATCAATAAGTGGAAGGCCTGCCATGCTGGAGCAGTAGATGAATATGCGTGTCAAATAAGGACCACTCTGTGTCCTCACAAATGAATGAGGTCATGCTGGGAATTCCCTCTGCAGGGAACTGGCTGACTGACATGCAGTTCCATAAATGCACATGTCTATCTCATTATCTTTTCTGTATAGTTTATTAAAGGATTAAGATTTACTTATTTCAATAAGTAAATATGGACTCCTCATCTTCATATTAAATTCACAAAAAACTGAATCTGAAGAAAAAACAAAGGCTGTGTATTTAGCACTGTTAGTGTCACCTTTTCAACTTCAGAAATACTGTTCATTGGTAATCTGCTCTCATTTATAAATCACCTTGTATTTATTTCAATAGTATGCATATATCTGTGCTCCTGAATTAATTTTTATCTTTAATATATTTGTCTTATGAAAAAAATATGGCATAAAAATGGAAAAGACATTACTGAACTTCTCATACTGTTACATGAAAATCTTCTAGTCTATCTTGCACTTTGAATGGAAATTATACCAATGCATAATTTTGTAAAATCATCTACTTGTCCTTTGGAAATATTGGTTCACTGAGTTCTATCATTATTCCAAATGTTAATGCATGTCATTAAACAACATTAAAAAAAAAATCACATTCCTCACTATCTTCATCAATTTCGTGTAAGAATCAGGAAGCTGTGACACTCAAATGGCACAAACAAGTTTTTCAAAATCTAAGTTTTGCTTGGAAGCTCAGATTTTATCATAGACAACTGACAGCTTCATTGGTTTTCCTTGAAGGGACAAGCTAACATCACTTATTTTTGAGAAAACGTGCCAAATAAATAAGTCTAAATAAAAAGTTTGTCAGTTCTTTCAAATAAAAATGGTGTTCCTTGAAAAAAATTAGCTAGTTCAGCTTGCAACTTAAACAACTGCAAAGCTGCTTTTCCTCTAGAACAGTTCTTCAATATGCAGATTTGCTACACCCATACTTCCAACTGTGTCACACACAATATAAGATGGGTAATCTAGGTTTGAGATTATTAAATCTGCTTCACCAAGGACATTTTTATTGCTTCATCTAAGGTGTTCTTTTCAGTCAAATGGCTTTTTTTAAATTGCAAGTGCATGACTTGTACAATTGGTGCCACTGCAATGACTCCTGCTAAGGTGCCATCACTCCTTCAATACCACGGTATAAAGGTCAGCACAGCGAAAGGGCAAATAATGTCTTAATCTTGTTGTTAAAGTAATTTTGAACTTAAGGTCCCCTTGAAAGCTTCTTCAGAGGCCAAATGCTGTGGCTCCTGCCTGTAATCCCAGCACTTTGGAAGGCCAAGGCAGGTGGATCACTTGAGGCCAGGAGTTGGAGACCGGCCTAATCAACATGGCCATACCACATCTCTACTAAAGACACAAACATTAGCAGTGCGTGATGGTGCACACTTGTGATTCCAGCTACTTGGGAAGCTGAGACATGAGAATGGTTTGAACTGGGGAGGTGGAGGTTGCAATGAGCTGAGATCACACTACTGTACTCCAGCCTGGATGACAGAGTGAGACTCTGTCTCAAAAACAAAAACAATCAAAAGCCTCTTCAGGAACCCCCCAGGGATCCCTGGGTCACATTTTGAGAACTGCTGCCTTAAATATTTTAGCTCAAATTTTGTTCTGTATTGTCTTTTGCTTATAAATGTATCCAGAGTCTAAACTCCAAGAATGGTAAGTAAAAATAATAAATAAATAAATCCAGAGTCACTCCACAGCTTCTGCACAGCAAAAGTAACAGTCATTAGAGTGAATCGGCAACCAACAGAATGGGAAAAAAATTTTGCAGTCTACCCATCTGACATAGGGCTGATATCCAGAATCTACAAAGAACTCAAACAGATTTACAAGAAAAAAAACAAACAAGCCCATTCAAAAGTGGGCGAAGGATATGAACAGACACTTTTAAAAAGAAGACATACATGAGGCCAACAAACATATGAAAAAATGCTCATCAGCACTGGTCATTAGAGAAATGCAAATCAAAACTACATTGAGATATCATCTCATGCCAGTTAGAATGGTAACCATTAAAAAATCTGGAGAAAACAGATGCTGGAGAGGATGTGGAGAAATAGGAACACTTTTACACTGTTGGTGGGAGTGTAAATTAGTTCAACCATTGTGGAAGACAGTGTGGCGATTCCTCAAGGACCTAGAAATAGAAATTCCATTTGACCCAGCAATACCATTACTGGGTATATATCCAAAGGATTATAAATCCGTTTTACTATAAGGACACATGCACACAAATGTTCATTGCAGTACTGTTTACAGTAGCAAAGACCTGGAACCAACCCAAATGCCCATCAATGATAGACTGGACAGGGAAAATGTGGCACATATACACCATGGAATATTATGCAGCCATCAAAAACGATGAGTTTGTGTTGTAGGGACATGGATGAACCTGGAAACCATCATTCTCAGCAAACTGACTCAAGAACAGAAAATCAAACACCAAATGTTCTCACTCATAGGTGGGTGTTGAACAATGAGAACACATGGACACAGGGAGGGGAGCATCACACACTGGGGTCTGTCGAGGGGAAACAGGGGAGGGACAGCGAGGGGTGGGGAGTTGGAGAGAGAAAGTATGGGGAGAAATGACAGATATAGGTGATGGAGAGGAACACAGCAAGTCACACTGCCATGTGTGTACCTATGCAACAATCGTGCATGTTCTTCACATGTACCCCAAAACCTAAAATGCAATTTAAAAAAAAAATAAAAATGAAAAAACAAAAATAAATCCAGAGTCACTAAAAAATACTCTTGAACAATGAGAATTATTTGAAAAAAATTTCATGATGGTTATATCTATTTTACTACACAAGTTGTTATGTAACATCATAAAAAACCACTGAGTTTCTTTTCCGTTCTCTCTCTAACCATAAGAGATCACAGGCCCTAGATGCTTCAAGACCCCCCAGATGCTTGCTAATGTCACAAAAAAAAAAAAAAGCTTTCTAAGGGGGAGGAGGGTTGGGAAACACACCTTTAGGAACAAGCTGCTTTCTCAAAAATATTCACCTGAAAACCAAGATAGAGTGATTTTTTTTGTTAAGATTCTCAGATCACACCTGTGATAGAATGTTTGCCAGTTAAGTCTGTGGAAAGTCCTGAAATAATGGTGAGAAAATGGTCAATCCATAAATGAGATATACTTGTGACAATTCACTTCCTCCAAAATGACTTTCTTATATGTATATATATAAAATATAGATATGTACACATACACATATATGTATATAATATGGAGAACACACGTGTGTGTGTACATGTATGTGTGTGTGTGTGTGTATATATATATATATGGAGAGAGGGAGGGAAAGGGAGAGGGAGTAAGGGAAAGGAAAAGAGAGAGAGAGAGATTGAGAGGGTGAGAAAAAGAGAGAGACATTGGCTCTCAGTATATTGCCCAGGCTGATCTTAAATTCTGGCCTCAAGCGATCCTCCTGCCTTGGCCCCCTTTAGAGGCATGAGTCAACTCACCCAGCCCAAAATGACTTTCTATCACAACTCTCTGTTTTTCTATTCTACTGCATTTAAAAATAAGCCAAGAAAGAAACTCAAACTAAGAAAAAAAACACAATTTCCCAAAAGTATACATACTTTGGAAGTTCACAAAAACAGCTGATTATTGATTTCACATTAATAAAGTGCACTAATTTTGGTTTCCACCCAGGGAAATCTAGTCACTGAACTACCAAAGACACATATTACATCTCACTATAGAGGCAATCTTTAGCATCATCACACCAGAAATTTCTTAGATTCTGATTACATATTGTTATATTGAACCGGGCAAAGGAGAGTTGGAAACCCAACAGCAGGCCAAGCTTGATGACTAGGATATAACACTGAGCAAATGAATGGGATGGCATTAGCTATTAGTCCATGATAAAAATCTGTAATTAAAAGTCCTTCCAGTTACCATGATAGTCTATTACTTACTAATGGTGTGGCTTTTGCCTATAAATTTAGCCCACTGTTTCTAGAAGTGGAGTAAATGAACCACCTATATCTGAATAACCTGAGGTACTTGTTAAAAAGTGCAGATTCTTTGGTTCCATTCCAAATCTAATAAACCATATTAGATCTAATGTGGAGCCTAAAAATCTCTGTCTTTAACACTTCCCAGGTGGTTTTTATGCACAATAACATTTTCACAGAAACCTGGCTGAATCCCTGACTGAGCCTCAGCTTCCTTATCTGTAAAGCAGAATTGACTGTCACCACACTTTCCTACTTCACAGTTGTGGAGTATTGAGGATCAATCAAAAATATATGAGAAAATGCTTTTTAAAACTGCCAAGGGCTACATAAATGATTATAATCATCTAAACTTCTACCACCTACATTTCTACCAACTCTTCTTCTAAAAACTAAAAGTAAAAAAAAGGTAAGAATAATTTTTCAATGACACTACAGATATTACCTTAATTGTAACTAAATCTCAGATAACTAAAATACTCAGAAAATAGAGTCTTCTCGTTAATATTTAACTGAATGTTCTGGTCACTCTTTTGAAAAACCTTAAATGTGTTACTACACTGTCTTTCCTTGGTAAATGCATAACTTAGTTTTTATCTGATGATAAGAGATTTTTGAGTTGGGTCAGAATTTTGAATATTTATGCTTAGAAGAGTAATCTATGTTCTGCCTTGAGCTCATTTGCTAAAAGGTTTCTTGTTTATTTTTTCTTGTTGGGGGATATTTTATGGTTGATGGAGGCATGTTTATTTTAACCAAAAGCAGATCTCTAATTACCAGTTGTATTCCAAAAGCTTATTTGTTCCTAAGTTGTCTGGAACTTAAAACGCCTCTTCCCCTAGCAAGAAAAAAAAAGAAGTTATGAATCATGATAAAGTTCTCTGGCTTGCAAAAAACAAAAAAGGCCATAATATAGATGAAATATATTTCTGTATCTTAAATATCACACAAATACCTTACAATGGTATTCATCAAACTAAAAAGCAAAATTGAATATGAAACTATTTCATTTGCCTTTAATATTTCTACTTAAGGTAAAGAGTCAGCTGGATGAAGTTGAAAACCTGATAGAGCCGGGCATAATGGCTCAAACCTGTGACCTCAGCACTTTGGGAGGCCAAGGTGGGCAGATCACTTGAGATCAAGAGTTCAAGAACAGCTTGTCCAACATGGTAAAACACTGTCTCTACTAGACATACAAAAAAAAAAAATTAGCCAGGCGTGGTGGTGTGTGCCTGTAATCCCAGCTACTCGGGAGGCTGAAGCAGGAGAATCACCTGAACCTGTGAGGCGGACAGAGGTTGCAGTGAGCCAAGTTCATACCACTGCACTTCAGCCTGCACGACAGAGCAAAACTCTGCCTCAAAAGAAAAAAAAAAAATCTGATAGATGAAAATTTCTGTTCTAGAAAGGTTAATGACCCCCAGTTCTTTATTATACAGAACACACAAGGTCTCTCAATGTGACCACCAGGGATTTTCTTCAGAGTCCTGATTGGGCAGGAGATGACAAAACTGAGTGTCCAAAGTTAACTAAACAAGTGAAACAGAAGAGAAATGAGCAAAATGTTTTTGAAACAGTAGCTGCATATCCCTGAGAAAAAAGACTAGATGGAGTAGAAACAGCTGAGCTATAAATGGTGCCAGAGAAATACCAGAACATGATTCAAGGCACAAGAAAGGAGGTGACAGAAAGCAATGCTGAAGAAGAGTGCGCCATCTACAAGAATCACAAAGACTGAATTCCGGGTGTGGCAGCAAAGTTACCAAAAACAAAGAGGCCTTGGTGACAGTGAAGGAGTAAAGGAGGCTCTTGTTCACACAGGCTGACTGCCACACTTGGAGTGTTTGTACCTCAGGGAATATTCACTGACTGGATTTCTGATTCTAATCCAAGTTATCACCGAGGCGCCGTATGCCCTCTTCTTAGGCACACGCACCTTAGCTGGGTACTTCTGTTCATTCACTACCTCCTCCATCTCCCTATACCCAAATGAAAGTATGTCCCAGTTTAAATCTCACCCCTGAATTTATACCCAAGTGTCATCTCTATTTGGATTCCTGACCACGACAGGCCCATGGGTCCCTGCTTGTGTGTTCAGTCTTCCCATCTTCCCTTTTTCCAAGTCAAAGTGTGGCTCAGTCTAACTAAAATGCAGGACATTCATCCAACCAATTAAAAGCTGACACTGAGTGCCAGGTACCATCTTCGGCCAAATAGTAAATACAACAGTCTTGGGTTCCTAGGAATCCTTCGTGCATTTTATTAGAACATGTGAAACAAACACCATAAGGGACACAGAGGACACATCTCTGGCCTCTTAAGATGCTTTGGTTATTTTGAAATAAAATGTTAAACTACGGCTAGAGAGATAACACATTTTATAAATCAAAGAGCGATGTCGACTCCAAGTCTGATTAAGAGCAGAGACTTAGCTTGAACATTCTTCCTTCTGTATTCCAGAGTTAAGATAATGGATTGTAAGGGAAGGAAAAGGAAGCTAACTGGATTATAATTTTTACACCCAAATCTCAAATAATGCCAGCTTCTGACATTTATAAAGAACTTTCAGAGCATATTCTCAGGGCAAATTGAATCTAGGCTCCTGGGTTGCATTCCTCAAACTCGGCCCAAATAAAACTCTCTAGTTAATTAATTTTGCCTCAGTTTTTCTTCTTTAGGTCAGCAGGATTCACAGTGACTTCCCACCATCACCTGGTGTTTTTCTCTAAAATCAGCAATTGGTACCAGCATGAACCCACTGCATTCTCCATTTCTGAAGGTCCTACCACATGCTGTGGAGAGGGGGGTCCCACCATGTTGTCCAGGTTGGTCTTGAACTCCCAGGCTCAGGCAATCCTCCCACATCAGCCTCCCAATGTACTGGGATTTGAGGCATTAGCCACTATGCTCAGTCTGAAATCGTACCTTGTGTAGTTGAAGCTGACTGAGATCAGATGGATCAGCCTTTCCACTGCGCAAACCCCACCCAGTCTTTCAGAGTGGAAGAATAAATAAATGGAATAATGAAAAGTCAATTGGCAAAGCTTACAGAAAGCTTTAACTTTCCCTGGCCTAAGGCTCTTCCATTTGCTTCACTTACATTCCACCCTCAGCGTTCTCCCTTTCAAACAAGGATGCGAAAATCCTGGCACCTGGATGGAGGAGCTTATGAACCTGCTCTCCTGAAAAGTTGTAAACTAAAAATAAAATCCAAAGCCCTCGACCAACTGAACAGAACTGCTCTTGGCCAAGGAGAACCCAGAGAAACCTTAAAAACTGAGTTTTCAGTCAAAATAGGCAGAGAAGTCAAATGTACCTCATACTCCCTCCCTTTTGGAGTTTAGGCACAACGACTGACCAGCATTAATGTTACCATAGAGATAAGACTGCAAAAATCAGTCTGTGGCAATAAGACATCAAGTTATAAACAAGACCTTAAGGCTATGCAAGGAGAAAGTTAAGTCATGTCTGCAAACCATAATATTGCTGTATAGCATGCTTAACTTACAATATCTTTTTTTTTTTTTTTTTTTTTGAGACAGTCTTACTCTGTCACTCAGGCTGGAGTGCAATGGTGTAATCATGGCTCACTGTAGCCTCCACCTCCCGGGCTCAAGTGGTTCTTCTGCCTCAGCCTCCCAAGTGGTTGGGACTACAGGCATGTGCTACCACATCCTGCTAATTTTTCTTTATTTTCAGTAGAGATGTGATTTTACCATGTTGGTCAGGCTGGTCTCGAACTCCTGACCTCAAATGATCCCACCCGCCTCAGCCTCCCAAAGTGCTGGGATTACAGGCATGAGTCACCACACCCAGCCACAACATCCCTTTCTATTGATTCTAAGTTTTAGACAGAACCTTACCCCTTTAATCAATTGCAAATTAAAGGATCTCTGAATCACCAGGCTCAGTGACTCACTCGTATTATCATTGCACTTCGGGAGGCTGAGGCAGGTGGATTGCCTGAGCTCAGGAGCCTGAGACCAGCCTGGGAAACATGGTGAAACCCCATTTCTACTAAAATACAAAAAATTAGCCAGGAGTGGTAGTGTATGCCTGTAATCCCAGTTACTCGGGAAGCTGAGACAAGAGAACCTCTAGAACCCAGGAGGGGGAGGCTGCAGTGGCCCGAGATGGCACCATTGCACTCCAGACTGGGTGACAAAGCAAGACTGTCTTAAAAGAAAAAAAAAGAATCTCTGAATACACTGAATAAATAACCAGTAAGCCCTTGCTCTAAGACATCCCACCTTTTCATATGGAATCAATGTATATACCTTTCATGTACTGATATATGTCTTTGCCAGTAACTCCTGCCTCCCTGAAATATATTTTAAAAAATGGTAATCCAGGCCAGGCGCGGTGGCTCACACCTGTAATCCCAGCACTTTGGGAGGATGAGGTGGGTGGATCACAAGGTCAAGAGATTGAGACCATCCTGGTCAACATGGTGAAACCCTGTCTCTACTAAAAATACAAAAATTAGCTGGGTATGGTGGCGCCTGCCTGTAATCCCAGCTACTAAGGAGGCTGAGGCAGGAGAATTGCTTGAACCCGGGGGGCAGAGGTTTCGGTAAGCGGAGATCGCACCACTGCACTCCAGCCTGGGTAACAAGAGCGAAACTCCATCTCAAAAAAAAAAAAAAATGGTAATCCAACTGCCTCTGGTGCATGTTCTCAGGACTCCTTGAGAACGTTTCCCTGAATCACAGTCACTCATCTTGGCTCAGAATAAACCTCTTTAAAATATTTTACTGAGTTTGGTTTTCCATTAACAAGGTGATATTCTTCATTATTGCCAAGGCCTTATAAGTTTCTCACTGAAAATTCTAAATTAATTAAGGATTCTTTTAACAGCAAATTCTCAGGAGACAAAAACATCAAAGATCATGGCCTCTAGCCTGTAGATTGTGTTAAACGGGAAATGCCATGAAATAACGGACTCTTTCCAAGCACATTAGAAGAGACAGTATCAGGCTTCCCTGCCTGAGTGGACATCTTCCTCAGTGGAGATCTTCAACACTTGGTTCTTTAGATGAGGACAAGTGGATTAAAATATTCATTTGGTTACCTTCAGGAATAGGAACACTTCTCATATTTGTGTTTCAAGTTGTTTTGTTGATAATTATCCTTATTTGTATCATATTTTTTATTCTTAAATTGATTATGCTTTGTATTTCTAGATGTCTAAAGTCTACCATAAAATTCTATAACAAAAAACTAATCAAAATAGCTAGATGTTTAGAAGTGATCCAACATGAGTCAACTCCAGTGTAAGTGAATGGCCTGAGATCCCACTCCTCTGTCCCTTTCTTGTTCAGTCCAAACCCTGAATTGTTGCCAACCCATTTGGCCCTGGAACCTCACTAAGTTCTTAAGTCACAGTACTTCTGCTCATTCCCTCTGACATGGGACAAGATTATCGAGAATGAGCCTTCCCTGCAACGTGGGACAAACTTACATCTAAAATGTTGATCCTCAATATTTTCAGAAGAGAAAAATTTTATCAAAAGGAAGAAATGAGAAAGAAAAATTGCTCAGAGCAGTCTGAGAAATGCAAACTATGCAAAATTTATCAGGCCCAGAGAGACAGGAGCATGGGACATCAGTCACATCTCACTGCACCCATTCCCAGGGGCAAATCCTTTAAAGTATTCTGTTCCTGACAGCTGCCTCACCCACTATCTTCATGTTTCTGGAATCTGTGATACAAAGAGCAATATGTAGCCAACTAATAGCTTGCTATTGTAACAAAAATGCTTGATAAACAACTTAGGAACTGCGTCTTCTTTTTTCCTTTAAAAACCCATTTGTAACTGCTGCTAATAGGAGCATATACTTAGGGCAGCTAACTTGAATCTGTACTCCTGGGTTGCAGTCCTCAAACTTGGGCCAAACAGATTCTCTACTCATATTAAAAAAAAAAAGAACTCTTTCACTGAAACATGAAAGTAGTCTTCAGTGACCACCATCCACACACAAAGCCCTTTACACATACACAGATACACAGATATATGTATTCATAAGTACAGCAGGTCACAAACACACACACAAAATATGCTTTTGAGGAGCTAACTGGAGAAATGTATTGCAATGTCGTTAAGAATTACATGATCCTCTAAAATCATGCCAAGAAACAAGAGGGATATTTAAATATATCTCCAAGTCAATACATATCAGCAGAAGTCTACATTTCAGTTCAAAACTTCATTTACAGCAAAGGAAAGGCACCTAATATTTAACATACCTACTGATGCATGTAGAGAACAATACTTGTTTCTCCCTCTTGCAGTTTTCCTCAGTTTGGCTCAATGCCTAGGCATAAGCATTCCCAGGGCCCAGGGCCGAAAGCCTCTAAAGCAGAGCTTGGTGACCCTCTCCTAGGGTCAAACACCACACTGTGGATAAGCCATGTTAAAACAGAATCCTTATTTCTTCATCCGCTCTCACACCTCTACATTTTAGTTTATCTGAGAAAACTGCAGAATAATGTAACAATTACATTGCCACTTCAGCACGATTGCCTCCACAAGGCAAGGCAACTCTTCTATTTATCCTCCTAAATTAAAACAGTATAGCTGAGGACCACTGTGGTGGGCCTCTCCTAATCCCAACCCCAGGGTGCAATTAGTCCAATTCATTTCTGCAGCTTTATAAAAAGTATGCTGAGGTTTAATCTGAAAAAAAAAAAGGAATTCTATAACTATAACTGTACCTCTTCTCTAGAAGACATGACCCAGAGCTCTTTGATGACAATTGTCAGGTTCCTTTTGGGGCCTTTTCCCTTTGGAGCCCATTATGTGGGAGAATTCTGGGGGGTATGGAAGTTGGGGAAGAAGGTATTGAAGTAGGGAAGAGAAAGAGTAAGAGTTTGCAATTTCAGTTCAACCACTAAATAGCAATTTCAACAATAAAGGGTCTCACTGTGTCACCCAAGCTGGAGAGTGGTGGCACAATCACGGCTCAGTGCAGCCTTAACTTTCCCTGGCTCAGGTGAACCTCCCACGTCAGCCTCCCAAGTAGCTGGGAATACAGACACATGCCACCATGCCCAGCTAATTTTTGTATCTTTTGTTGAGATGAGGTTTCGTCACGTTGCCCAGGCTGGTCTCAAACTCCTGGACTCAAGCAGTTAAACTGCCTCAGCCTCCCCAAGTGCCAGGATAATAGGTATGAGTCACTGTACCAGATCTATTGGTGACATTTTATGTTAATGTCTCACAGTGTTCCATCAAAAGATATGAAGTAAGAATTCTTTCCAATTCAATAGATGCAAAAGACCCCAATTAATGGAATAAAAAAGGTCCACGATAGGCCTACTTGTGGAAATCAGTCCTAGGACACTTCCATGTCAAATGCCCAGAGTTGCATCATCAGACCATAATGGAATGCTGTTTGACCAGTTGAATGCAGTTCTTAGAGACTAGAAAGCTTGTTCCAAAAGTAGACCTTTGCTGGTATCTGTTGTGGATGTATAAGTAAAAGAATTTAAAAACTGAATTTTGCATTTAAAAACCTTTAAAGATTTGTAGGCATGTAGAAATGGTTTTGCACTGGAGTTACACATAGACTCCATGTACACTTACTACCTCATCATGAGTGAAACATCTGAAGGTATGGATACTAAACAATTTAAGTGATCAGCTTGTAAAAGCTAAGGTCTTCCATTAACAAAATTTAAAAAAGATGACTCAAAAGACTAAGTCCTAGTCAACATCGTGTTATTATAGACTCAAACAGTGATACAATACAAGGTGCAAAATTTTATCTTAAGATGCAAACATCACGTGGCTCGGGATACTTATTCTTTGAACCTCAGGCTTCTTTGTAAGTACAAAGTATATGACATCATCTCTTAAGTCTAGGAAGATTGAGTCCTCAAAATATTGTAGCATCTCCATGATATCCCAAATATAGTGAAAATGGAAATGCATACAAAATGAAAGGAGACTTTAAAAATTAGAAATTTTTCTACAAAGTATTGTTCACTCATATGTAAAGGGATATATTTTAGGGTACACTATACATAGAAATCTGTGATCTCCACTTAATACAATAAAAATGATTCTATTTCCTAGGGTTTCCAATTTACTTCCTCACATATATTTTTCAGCTTGATTTTCACAATAATCCCATGCAACGCACAAGGGAGTTGATGTTCCCATTTTAAGAGAAAAAAAATGAGGTTTGGCAAGTGTTAGGCCTCCAATTGCAAGCCCGGACCCAGAAAATCTAAAGCCCTGCCTGGCTCGGCTAATCACTCCCACCCCCTGCCAGCGTTCTCCATCCTCCCTGATCACCCAGTGGAGCTTCCCCCCAACCCAACATCAACCCACCCTGCCATTTTAACTGGTATTATGATAATGTGAATACTCCTCACCCCACCCCGCCATCTTAACTACTCTTCCGCCTTACCCCACCAGCCATTGTAACTGAACTTATGATCATGATACTCCTTGCCCCTACCCCCATCACTGTAACTAATCTTACTCTGTAACACCCCTACCCCTTCCCCAAAAACTTTGCCCCAACCTATAAAACCAACTCCTATCCCACAGACCTTCGCTAACGCCCTTTTCGATATTGCCCACCTGCACCCATGAGAATAAACAGCCATGTTGCTTACACGAAGCCCATTTGTGGCGGGGGGGGGGGGGGGGTCTCTTCATTCAAAGCGCGCGTTTTAACAGGGGGAGTTAGGCAAGGCCTCAGCAATCAATAACAGCCAGGAATTCAGGCCTTCTCTCAATCAACACTTCCTACCATGAATTCAGGATAAAAACCAATCCCCACATTTCATTAAGTTGACTGTGGGTCCTGCAACTGTCATAGCAAAATAGCCGAGGAGTAATAGGTAGCTTTTGTTAGCAACACAAACCGTGTGACCTATGGTTAGAAGAGAGGGCAAAGAATCATAAAGGTTTCTTCAGTCACATAATGTGAATATCCATGGAATTTCTGAGCAGCTGCAAGGAAATTCCAAAACGGAGCCAAAGGGAAAAAGTGTTCCCTAAAGTTCCTAATAAAACTTAAAGAGCTCTGCTGACTCTTCAACTGGAACCAGTTAACCCAAGTAAAGTCATGCATACTGCACTCAGAGCCCCCCAAAAGAAGCAACACATCGAAGCACCTTCTTAAGCCCAACAACTTTTTGCGTTTGTCATTTTTCTCCTCTAAAAACTCCTACTCTCCTGGGGCAAGGGGGCGAGTATTTCTAGGGATGACCATTTTGAACAGCGAGCTTTCACAGGCATCCGCTATTCAAGTGAGAGTGAACCATCCTGCCCTACCAGGGTACTGGGCAGGACGGCGGGGTAGGGCACTTGCAAAAGCTGCGGAGAAGAGCGCGCGGGCGAAGAGGTGCTCCCGGACCACGCCTCCCTCCGGGGCCCCGGGCTGACCGCGCGGAGGGCGTAGGAGCTCGGCGCCGCCCTCTCCGTCCTCCCAGCCCTCCCGGGCGCCCGGGCCTGGCCGCGCACCTACCAGCGAGAGCACTTTATAGGTGTTGGGGTCCTTGGCCGTGCGGGCGCGCGCCGCCTTCTCCAGCGGCTCCTCCCCCACGTCCATGGGGGCCAGCAAGGACGCGGCCGCCTGCGGGTCCCCGGGCGCCTCGGCGGCGTGGCTGCGGCCCGGATCGCGGCTATTCCCCGCGGGGCCCTCCCAGGGAGCGCGCCCGCCCTCGCCACCGGGGCTCCCACCTCCCGCGCAGCCGTCGCGCTCCATCGTGGCCCCGGGCGCTCAGGCCCCGCGGCCGGGCCGCGCCTTTAATAGGCCCGCGCCTCGCGCCCCGCCCCGCCCCGCCCGCCGCGCCCGCCGCGCCCGCCCCTCGCGGTCGGACCCTTGGCTCCCCGCCCTACGCCTGGCGCTCGCTGTCAGAGAACAGCGACTCAACGCCCCGGATTACTGGGCTTCCTGTCTGATTTCGGGCACTCTGCGTGTCGGTTATTTTGGGTCCCTTACGTGGGCGTGTCTTGAACTTCTCCCCTCCGAGCCGTCCCTTCCCCGCGCCCCGGCCACCCTCCCGACACTTGCAGGAATCGCCCTGCGTGGCCTCGCGGCGCGGCCCGTACTGAAATTGCAGCGTGTGGTCTGCAGAGGGCATGAGATCATGGGGCCCCAAAATAGAGCGGGGAGGAGGAGAAGGATGCAGCCGCCGATGCTGCTCCGGCTTCTCAAAGGCGGGAGAGTGGATTCTTGGGGCCAACCTGTGAGTCTCTGGATGGAAACGCAAGTAAACCATGGAGGTAGGCGACTTTCCTCTTCTTCGGCTCCGAGCCCTGACCCGCACTACCTAAGCTACACTGAGAGAGAAATCGTCCACGTTAAAACACGTAGGTTTACGTACACTATACACACATATAAGAAATAGTTCGTTTTCCACGGTTTTATGTGGTTTCTGGAGTCTTGTCGCTATTGGTTTTATGTATATTTAATTCTTCTAGGCTTTATTGGAAGTTTCAAGAGTTGGTGTTGACCTTTTCTGAGGTTGACACTGATACTCGGCAATATCAAAAGTGTTCATGCAATCTGAAATACTCCGATAAGCCTTATTTTTGAACTAGGATATTAACAAGCTATGATTCTTGAGGCGTTTTGTTTTACCTTTGATTCTGGAACTTTTACATTTGCTGGCTCATCAGTTAGCAAAATCACCAGTGTGTAGTGAAGTGAGACAGGGAAACCAGTGACTTTCAACTACTTTGCAATACCCGGAACTGACTTCAGGGACCAAGGAAAACAGTTTTCAATACATTTCGACTGCATGAATATATACAAATATTTACAAATGCGAATGAATGTTTAACAAATATAAAATACATATTATCCCCCTTTAAAATAGTCAACTTGGGATGCTCTTCATTTATACTGACTCATCCATCCACCCATCCGTTCATTCATTAAGTAATGAATCCTTCAACTTAATCTTTTGGCCTCCAACTATACATACCATATAAAAAATGAATTAAAATGTATCTTTCCTCAAGTGTGGTGAAAGCAGGGTGGAGGGGAGGGGAGGACCAACTTGTAAATAAAAAACAATTAAAACCTAAGGCATATATGCACAATAAAGTCACACATAGGATATTCATATAGGAGATAGAAAGACATTATTTAGGCAGATAATGAGGACAAAAGAGTCCTCAGCAGAACTTCGCTTCTAACGAAAAGCATCCCAGGAAATCACTTCCTTTCTAACAAAGGCCAGCCTGGAAGATTGGGCTGCACACATAGGTGAGGAAGCTGGAAGCTTGCACGGGGATGTAGCACAGATAGAAGGGGCTACCTGGGGCCAGGCCTGTCCCCCATGGGGGTTCCATCTCCTCTCTTTTTTAGTACATGCACAGTAAGACAGAAATAGGCAACATGGAGTAGCTACCTGCCTATATAGTAGAAGATTGGGGCAGGGGCTGCCAGAGATTTGAGCCCTATGTAGATCACACACCTGATCCTAATGGGTTTTTTGTGCCGTGTGCAGATGGCACACCTGGTCCTAATCGGTTTTTCACTCCTGATGTAGATCAGACACTGCCTCCCCACTGCTCATCTATAAAAACCCTTATATTTCACTATGGATCAGTAACCCCTTTTTCCGGGACCCCTCTCAGTAGCAGAAAGCTATTCTCTTTCTTTTGCCTATTAAAAATTCTGCTCTAAACTTCACCCTTTGTGTGTGTCCACATGTTTGATCTCTGTGATCGTGAGACCAAGAACCTTGGGTGTACCCCGGACAATAAGGCTGCTTCAGTATTATGAGAGCTTAGTAGAAAGGGCAGTTGACATCTGGAAGAAGTGAAAAGCCTTCCCTCAAAGCATTATTGAACTTTTTTTAAAGAGTTACCTTTGAGCCAGCTCACAAACCACCCAAGAGAAACAGGTTTTCACTATTTCATAGTCACACATATTTTTCTGCCCCAAACTTGGTTCCAAATTTTCCTTTGACTCTTTCCAAAAACCAGATTCAAGAACAAAGATTTGCTCCACTGAGACTGGTCAAATGAGGGTCAAAACTTCTAAAAGCAGCTCAACAGAGACATTATCCAAAGTGGCTTTGAACCTGACAAAACAAGTAGAAGAAGTGTATTGTCTGCATGTCAAGGCAACGAACCACTTTAAAGACAGCATTTGGAAAAGACAGTATACAGTCTGCAGGGTCACAAACATCTTAAACATCTAGAGGCCTAGGGAAAACATTTTTCTGTGGCATTAATTTATTTTTAAGATTCTATATGATATCCTGGTTTCTCTTTCTTTTTTCAAAAGCACAATATGTTAGGAGCCACATTTGACTCAGGCAACCCTATACACATCGCAAAAGGTGAACCATGTGCCATGTTAAAGGTTGCAGCATCTATTCAACAGGATTGTGTGCCTAGTGTGGACAAATGGTCAGATTGTTCAAAAGAAGCAGGAAATTTACATGTTTGTGTGAATTCTCCAAGTTGCAAAATGTTGTCTACAAAATTCAGAGAAACAGTTTCTTCAAACAAACAAAATGTAGCACATTTAAAAGCCACATCTGCAGGATGGACCTGGCACACACGCTACCAGGATGTGGTCTCTGCCTAATGCTCATTCCTCATCTGTGCCAGTTGGAACTTTTATGAGTGATTATAAAAACTCAGTTGGAAGTCTAAAATCAGAGGAATAAAAATGAGCCAAGGCTGGGCATGGTGGCTCGCGCCTGTAATCCCAGCACTTTGGGAGGCTGAGGCGGATGGATCATTTGAGGTCAGGCACTCAAGACCAGCCTGGCTAATGTGGTGAAATCCCATCTCTACTAAAAATGCAAGAATTAGCGGGGCATAGTGACACATGCCTGTAGTCCCAGCAACTCTGTAGGCTGAGGCAGGAGAATTGCTTGAACCCGAGAGGCAGAGGTTGCGTTGAGCAGAGATCATGTCACTGCACTGCAGCCTGGGCAACAGAGCATGACTCTGTCTGAAAAATAAATAAATAAGTAAATAAATAAATATAATTAGTCAAGTATGCCATTCTTAGGTTTACCTATAGACATTGCAATGCCTATAGTGAGATATTGCCTCAGTCTTCTTTATTCTAAATGGTCTGAGGGACAGCTTCACCCTCACATTCCAAAGTACAATAAGGTAATGAGACATAAAGCCACAACACAAATTTTTGGCTTAATGCAAAGGTGAACAATGAATATTTCATACTTAATCCTAAATCACTCTGTTTTAATGATTGCATACTCTAATCTGGTACAGCAGTAAATATGATAATTTAAGATTTTATATAAGTTTTATATTAAGTTTTATTGTAACATAAATATTTAAACATTTCTCCCTTGGTACTGAAGCTTTAGTTGTAGATAAGGCCAAAACACAAATCAAAAACAATTTATCTGTGTTTAATTATTACTTCAAGGTTGGGAAACAACTTTTCTTAACTATTAAAAAAATGAAATATGCTGTAGGGTAATTATTTTAGCAGCTGTCCCAGAGCTTCTACAGCTTTCTTCTAATTCGCCAGTAAAACAAGAAAGACATCTAGCCAAATCTAAAAAGAAAAAAAAAAAAACCACAAGCCTCTTTAATCTTTGTGAAAGCCTAGAGAAAACATTTTTCTGTGACATTAATTTTTATTAAGAATCTGTGTGACATCTTGATTTTTCTTTCTTTTTTTGAAAGCACAAAAATATGTCCTCTGGAGCAAGAGGCTTGGATAACCATGTGACCTTGTACAGATTACCAGAAGTCTCTGAGCCTTAGTTTCCTTATTTGTAAAATGCTGTTTCAGATAATATCTCTAAATGCCAACAAAATGTTTGACATTTCAACTGTACATAAGCATTTAAATCTATCCTTTCCATTTTAAATCAACCACTCACTATCCGTAAGAGAGAGAATAAAAAGATTTACTTTTCTCCTCAATTATGCATGGTTTATATATAATCTCTGGGAAGGTCTGAGAACTGTGATCGGGCCTGCATCTACAAAGAGGGTCAGGAAGGGATACTTGCTGCTCTAGGATAAAGGAGAGATGCCTATAGGAATCAGTTAGGTAACAAAATGAAGTATAAGATTCCATGGAAAGTAACTGAAACTGGGAAAATGGAAAATACATACACCATTTAAAGGAAGTGTGGAGTTCTAATTAGCAAAAAGGAGTCAGGACTGTGGGACCGAGGGAAAGCAAAAAAAAGCAATCAGATAAGCTTTAAGTCTGCCCTTCTTCATGATCTAGAACATGTAGCCCTCTTGCACAAATTACTAACAATCTTCCTGTATCTGGTTATCACCAGACCCTTGGGTGATAAAAAAAAAAATGCAAGCTAATTCACAGCAACCATGGTGTTATCAGTAGTGCACAAAGCCCTCTTCAGCACACAGCACAAACACCATTCTGTAACATCCCCAGCAAGACTTCATCTCCTTGCAGTCAGCTCCTCCCTTGCTGGCGTGTCTGTTGCAACATATTTCCATACATGCTGTAATAAATATAACTTTCTTTACCTACAAGTATCTTCATAAATTCTTCTTATCCCCACACCACTGGCCCCAGCTTGTCACTGATCACCTGCTACAGGAAGCTTCTGTCCAGTCCTTCACTTTTTAGTTGACATTCCTTCAGTATCTCTTACATCTCTACTTTTTTTTTTTTTTTTTTTTTTTTAAGAAATGGGGTTTCTCCATGTTGGTCAGGCTGGTGTCAAACTCCCAACTTCAGGTGATCTGCCTGCCTTGGCCTCCCCACATGCTGGGATTACAGGTGTGAGCCACCATGCCTGGACTTACATCTCTATTTCAAACAAAATGTAGGGTTGCCAGGTAATCTGAATTTTAAGTATTATTTAAAGTACCATTTACAGATTATAATATCTACCCATTATATGCATACAGTTTAGTGATTTTTAGTAACTTATATAGTTGTGCAACTATTAATGCAAGCCAGTTTTGGAACAATTTCATCACCTCAAAAAGTTTGTTTCTGCACATGTGTAATCAAAAACTGCTCCCACTCCAGTCCCAACCAAAGACTTCTCTGCTTTCTGTCTATAGCTTTGCCTTTTCTAGAAAATTCATTTAAATGGTATTATACCAGTTGTCTTTTGTGTCTGGCTTCTTTCACTTAGCATAATGTTTTGAAATTCATCCATGCTGATGCAATTGTCAGTAGTTCCTTTTTATACATAGTAGTAATCTCATATTTTATCTTTTCACCAGTTGCCGGATGTTCATATTGTTTCCACCTTGAGCAATTATAAATAATGCTGCTATGAACATTCACAAGCATGTCTGTGTGTGAACCTGCATTTTCATTTCCCTCGGGTAGGTAAGTGGGAGTATAATTGTTAAGTCATATGCAAAGCATATATTTAGATTTTTGAGAAACAGGGTAACTGTTTCCCAATGTGCTTTACCATTGTACATTCCTACCAGCAACACTTAAGGAATCCGTATGCCCTTATAACACTTACTATTCTTAGGATATCAATCTGTAAGGAGTCCACATACTTTGCAACACTTCCTATTCTCAGCCTCTTATAGTAGCCATTTGAATAAGTGTTTGGTAGTACCTCAGTGTCTTTTACTTGCATTTATCTAATGACTAATTATGTTGAACATCTTTTCATGTGCTTATCTGCCATCTATACATCTTCTTTGGTGAAATGTCTACTCAAATCTCTTGCCCACTTTTATCAGATTTGTTTCTCATCTAATTATTAAGTTATAAAGTTCTTTATATATTCTGGACACAAGTCTTTTATCATATTTATGATTTGAAAATATTTTATCCAGTTTCTTTTTCTTAATGTTGTCTTTTAAATAACAAGTTTTTAGATTGTTTTTATAAAATCCAATTCATCAATACTTTCTCTTATGGAACCTGATTTTGGTATTATATATAGGAAATCTCTGACTCACCCAAAGCCACAATAGTTTCTCCTATGTTTTCTTCTTAAGTGTTGTAATTTTAGCCCTTATATTTGGGTCTAGGATCCATTCTGAGTTAATTTTTGTGTAATATGTGAGATAATGGTCGAAATTCATTGTTATACCCATGAGTATCCAATGGTTCCAGCACCAATTGTTAAAGACTGTCACTTCTCCATTGAATTACCTTGGCAGCTATGTCAAAATTTAATTTAATTTACCATAAATGTTGAAATTCATTCCAATTGTGATTGGCCCTATGATGAACATTTCCCCAACCGCGCCACACCCCACACCAGCCCCTGGTTACTACCATTCTACTTTCTACATCTATAAGTTTAAATTCTTCCACATGTAAGTGAAATCATTTCTCTGTTGAACTTTAACTTTCATAAAAGTTATTTTCTTAGTTATTTTTCTAGGAGTTACAACATGCATTTTCAAATTATCACCTACTTCAGATTGAAACTGGCTTAATTCTGGTAAGATACAACAATTTTTATGTAATACATATCCATTTATTCATCCCTCTTTTCTGTTGTTATTGTCATATATTAATCTATATGTCTTGTAAAGTCAGTGTTGCAGTGTTAGTCATAGCTTTAAATAATCTTATGCTTTTTAAAGAAATTAAGAGAACAGAATATGTATATATGTATGCACGTGTATGTGTATATATATATATATGTATATATATGTATGTGTGTGTGTATATATATATATATATACACACTATGGGTATATATATGTGTGTGTGTGTGTATATGTATGTATGTGTGTGTGTATATATGTCTATATATGTGTGTGTGTATATATATATATATCTGTATATACATACACATAAATGCACATACACACACATATATATATCTACATATGTAAACTAGTATTTCCCTGAGTATAAGTCACAATATCTTCTTTGCATGAATTGTAGTTTTCATTGAAAACTTGACTTTTAAATAATATGTTACAGCAATTCTGAATTCTATTATTATTCTGTTTTCTGTTTGTTTTTACCAGTGTTGCCACTTTTACAAAGCAGTTTTTTCACACCTCACCATGATTCTACCAAATTAAGTCTATCCCTACAGTGACTAAAAGCTACAAACTCCCACTGTTGCTATCTAAAACTCCAGCAGTTTTTCAGGAGTAAAAAGTCCAACTTGACTGCCTATGGTCAATTTACAGAACACTGAAATGGATGTTACTGAGAGTACTGTCCATTTTAATACTCACATTTTGTGGAGAGAATTTTCCACTCTTTTCACTTTCATATCTGAAAATCTATTTCAGATTTTTTAATAAACACCAGAAATTTGGTTTTTTTTTTCAACTTTTAAATATTGGCAAATGAGTCAATATTTTTAAAAACACCATGGAGGCCAAAAGTAAAAACAAAAACAAAAAACAAAAATGTACCCATGAGACTATTTATCCTTAGGCTTCTAATTTGCAAACTCTGTCCTAACGGTGTACCAGTTATGTCTGCAGAGGATTAAAATTTTTCCCCAGCCTTCATTTTAACTGTAGGCTAGGAATTCCCTATCAATGCCAGTGTCTACTCTTTAAAGACTAAATCACATTCTCTGAATCCCTTTCTATCCTTTTGGATAACTCAGTGATTGGGGCACTATAGAAAGAGCCAAGCATGTGTTGAGCTTAATTAAGGTTTAAGATGGTTAGGAAGGGGCTGGATCCTTGATGTATAATTGATGTGTTTTTCCAGAGGAAAGGGGGTTTCATGCTGGAAAGCAAAGATAACAAATGTTCACTACAATTTCACTGGTTCCTATTTACTGTTGAAATTCTCTATACATTATGAAGTCTCCATGGGCAGTTTCCTTTGAGGCAAATTGCTATAAAGGACCATTCTTTCTACTTACTGTAGACATTGTGTCTATTCTTTGGATATTACTTGGAATTTTAGGAAGTGTATAGAAAAGACAAAAATTTACACATTACTAGTCAGATGTGTATGTACAATGGTCCATTGTCCTCATCTCTTATCCCACTGGGTAAGAAGGGATTGAGATGGTAGATATAGGGAAGGGGAAACTAGATCATATCATCTCAACAGTTTTCAGTATCTTTGAGATAACTCAGTGTTTGGAGATAGATGTGTTCTTATCCCCTGCCTCTAATCTCTCCCAGGATTGTGTCTAGATGTTTATTGGCCTGAGCTGGACAGGGTTGTTGTGGTAGCATGAGATGGGCCTTGCATTAGCTTGCTTCTCCTTGAGTTTTCATTACGTCCTTGCTAATCTGTGTCCTCAGTGTCTGGTCTGATATCATCCTAGGGAACCTTCCACTTGTGTCTTCTGAGATGCTGCTGGCAAATTTCTGACTTGTTTTCTTAGCTCCATCAAGGCTCAGAGGTCTTTTGTAGCTGATTAAAGTCTACCTCAGTTCATAGTACAGCAACAGTCGCCTCTGAATATAGCCACATTCTCCATAAAGCCGTGGTCTAAGCTCTTCATATATTTGGCTCTCTGGGTTAGATAACTTTAACTGTGAGGTCCACAGTATTGCTCCAGTGGCTCTCAACTCAATTACCTTCCATAGACCCAAATGGCTTGGAGTTGCTTCTGGATTGCTCTCTTCCTACAGGAGAGTCAATGAAGCTTCAAAGTGCTGCTTGGATTCTGCCTAGACACACTGTACCGCTGTTTATTCCTGGAAGTAGCTCCTGCATATTGATGAGGGGAACATTCCTCCAACAGTCTCCTCCTCCATGAGATCCAATCAAAACGCAGGGTACAAACATCTGTACTTCAAGCTTTCTTCTAACCTTACCGAACACTTAGCCCCAAAACTAGGATTTCAGCTTACCAGAAAGTAAAGGCATCATAAAGGTGTGTAATTGGGAGCTCCCCTTAACTCTTTTCACCCTTTTTCCACACTCCAGAGAGTCCAAAGGGTCAACTTTCTGTCATCCCAGTGTAGCAGAGACTTCCTGTACATCATCTCCTGACTTTTTTATAACTATGCTTTATAGTAAACTGAATAGTCACATCTTTCAGGCCGTAGTGTCAATAATTCTTGTGGGAGTTTAAGAAGTTGAGAAATCATTTTCTCTCTTAACAGCACCTGGCTTTGAAGATTATTGTTTTGCTGGGTAATAAAAATTATAATTTTTTATTATAAATGTAACAACAGTTATAATATCATTATAAATAGCTAACAATAACAGAAAGCTAACGGTAACAATTTCTTTGTCTTTGTATATTTGGCATAATGAAGCCAAGTCTCCCTACCTTATCTCCCTCCCCATGCTCTGAGGCAAATGGAAAATTCTGGTTGATTAGGGATCAGGAAAACAAAGCCAAAGAAACTCTCATCATTCTTGTCAAAAATTATTACTCACTTATGCCCCTGCTAGTATATGACCACATATGATATGTATATATAAAAAATCTTAACATTAAAAAAATTCATCAATATAGGATGTCAATTTTTTTCTACCATTGTATGCATCAGAGCTGGTTATGTGTAATCATGGGAAACAGCCAAGCCAGAGGCAAGGACATGGCCTTCCTTTTCACTTACTTAAGAGACTATTTGCTACAAAGAAACTATGCAAATAAGCACACAGAGAAAAATAAGACCAAAAAGAGATTAGAGAGTATTAATTACCTTGTTTCTACTAAAAATACAAAAAAAAAAAATCAGCTGGGCATGGTGGTACATGCCTTTAGTCCCAGTTTTGGGAGGCTGAGGTACAAGAATCACTTGGGCCCAGGAGGCAGGGGTTGCGGTGAGCTGAGATCATACCACTGCATTCCAGCCTGGGCAATAGAGTGAGACTCTGCCTCAAAAAAAAAAGAAATACCCTAATTAAAAGATTTTATAACTGAATAAAATTACAAGATCCAAATATATGCTGTGAACAAGAAAGCTACTTTGGCTATGATAAAAGATATTTTACTACAATAAAGGGACCAGTTGATCAATAAAACATAATGTGCAATTAATCAGAGAGTACATGAAGCAAAACTGTATAGAATGAAAGGAGAAATAGGTAAATCTACAACAATGCTTGGAGATTTCAGTATTCCTCTTTCAGTAATGATAGAACAAATAGAAAATCAGCAAGGACCATCCTGGTCAACATGGTGAAACCCCATCTCCACTAAAAATACAAAAAATTAGCTGGGCATGGTGGTACGTGCCTGTAATCCCAGCTACTCAGGAGGCTGAGGCAGGAGAATTGCCTGAACCCAGGAGGCGGAGGTTGCGGTGAGCCAAGATCGCGCCATTGCTCTCCAGCCTGGGTAACAAAAGCGAAACTCCATCTCAAAAAAAAAAAGAAAAAGAAAATCAGCAAGGATATGAAAGAATTAAATAGGAATATCAACCGATGACATAGTTGGCATGTATCATAAATCCCACCCAACAACAACCAAATAGGCATTCTTTTCAGGTGCTCATAGCCCAACACAGGTATAGATACTAAGATAATAAAGTTTAGAGGGTTGAAATTATACAAAGTGTGTTCTCTGAATACAACAGATTTAAGCTAAAAATGAAAAAAAAATCTTCAATACTTGGCAATTAAATAGCATACTTCTAAATAACCCTTCAGTCAAATAGGATATCACAAGATAAAATGGAAAATATTTTTAACTTAATGAAAATTTCAAAACATGTATCAAAATTTGCAATGTATAGCTAAACCAATTCTTACAGGTCAATTTAAAATATGAATATATATTAGAAAAGAAAAAAGTCTCAAATGAACCACCTAAAAAGAGATGAACAAATTAAATTCAGATAAGCAAAGGGAAGAAAATAATATAAGAAAAGAAATTAATGAAATTAAAATTTTTAAAAAGTAGAGAAATCAATAATATCCAAAGTTGTTGTTGTTGTTGTTGTTGTTGTTGTTGTTGTTTTGAGATGGAGTTTCTCTCTTGTCATCCAGGCTGGAGGGCAATGGGGAGATCTTGGCTCACTGCAATTTCTGCCTCCTGAGATCAAGCAATTCTCTTGCCTCAACCTCCCAAGTAGCTGGGATTACAGGCACCCACTACAACACCCAGCTAATTTTTGCATTTTTGGTAGAGATGGGGTTTCTCCATGTTGGCCAGGCTGGTCTTGAATTCCTGACCTCAGGTGGTCTGCCCACCTCGGCCTCCCAAAGTTCTGGGATTACAGGCATGAGCCACCATGCCCAGCCTCTTTAAAAAAATTTTGTTTGTTTATTTGCTACCATAGGATCTTACTCTGTCACCCAGGCTGAAGTGCAGTGGATAGATCATGGCTAACTGCAGCCTTGACCTCCTGGCTCAAGCAATTCTCCCACCTCAGCCTTCCAAGTTGATGGGAGCAAAGGCACTCACCACCATGCCCTGCTGATTTAAAAAAAATTTTTTTTTGGAGAGGTGAGGTCCCACTATGTTGCTCAGACTGGTCACAAACTCCTGGGCTCAATTCATTCACCTGCCTTGGCCTCCAAAACTGCTGGGATTACAGGCCTGGGTCCCTATGCTCAGTGAAAGATGTTTCTTTGAAAAGCTTAATAAAGTTGATAAACTTCTAATCATACCTATCAGAAAAACAGAAGTCACAAATTCCCAACATTGTAAATGAAACAGGTGGCACAAACACTACAGATCCTATAGATTTGGGACTTCAACGTAACTTTTTGGGGAACACAATTCAAACCACAACTACTACAAGAAGTTAAGACATGATGGCTGTGATAGACTGAGAGAAAAGAAAAGAGGTCATGATAATGTCAAGGAACAAGAGTTGTCAGAAGGAGGGTGGTTGAAGGAATAAGTGGCTTTAATAAGAAGCTGGAATATGGAATGCCTAGGTCAAAACCTGTTGAATAGTACACCTAACATCAAAATGTTTAGTGTATATAAAATATACCTCACTAATGCAGATTTTAAAAAATGAAATAATGCAAACAGGGACTTCTGGAAAAAGAGGATGGATCTACTATACACATTTATGTTCACTTTCTTGATTTTTTTTTTTTAGGAGACTGTATCTTTCTCTGTCACCCAGACTTGAGTCCAGTGGTGCAATCATATCCTCATTGCAGCCTTCAAATCCTGGGCTCGGGTGATCCTCCCACCCCAGCCTCCTGAGTAGTTGGAACTACAGGTGGGAGCCAATGCACCTGGCTAAGTTTTAAATTTTTGGTAGGGACAGTGTTTTGCTTTGTTGCCCAGCCTGGTATTGAACTCCTAGCTTTTAGCAATCTTGCTGCCTTGGCCTCCCAACGTGCTGGGATAACAAGTAGGAGCCACCACACCAGACCTATTTTTTTTTTTTTTTTTTTTTTTTTTTTTTTTTTTTTTTGAGACGGAGTTTCGCTTTTGTTAACCAGGCTGGAGTGCAATGGCGCGATCTCGGCTCACCGCAACCTCTGCCTCCTGGGTTCAGGCAATTCTCCTGCCTCAGTCTCCCGAGTAGCTGGGATCACAGGCATGCGCCACCATGCCCAGCTAATTTTTTGTATCTTTAGTAGAGACGGGGTTTCATCGTGTTGACCAGAATGGTCTCGATCTCTTGACCTCGTGATCCACCCGCCTCGGCCTCCCAAAGTGCTGGGATTACAGGCTTGAGCCACCGCGCCCGGCTATTTTTTTTTTAAGGACATAAAGCCACAAAGACAAAGAGGGTGATTAACATAATATTAGATGGACAAACAAATGGACACTTGGTAATTGCTTTAGGAGACCCATGAAAGTTTAACCCTAAAACAGAGGTAGAGGCAGTCAAGATGCTACCAGGGACCAGGCATGGTGGCTAACACCTGTAATCCCAGCACTTTGGGAGGCCAAGGTGAGTGAATCATGAGGTCAGGAGTTTGAGACCGCCCTGGCCATAATGGTGAAACCTCGTCTCTACCAAAAGTACAAAAAATTAGCTGGGCATAATGGCGGGTGCCTTTAATCCCACCTACTCGGGAGGCTGAAGAAGGAGAATTGCCTGAACCTGGGAGGCAGAGGTTATAGTGAGACAGTATCGCACCACTGCACTCCAGCCAGGCGACAGAATGAGACTAAAAAAAAAAAAAAAAAAATGCAACCAGGTTGGGCTGTACCAGGTAGTTCTGTTAGAGGATGAAGGTAAGACTAGAAAATAGGAGGGCTGGTTGAAAATCTGTTTAAGAAATTGTTAGAAGGCCAGATTCTATTTCTGCCTCCCTGCAGCTGGTGACTGTCTCTTCCCTTTTGTCAACAGAAAACTAGAGGTCTAGTCTATGAATATAATAAAACCAGAGCCTTTGGACTCCAGGATTCCAGAACAGAGAAGCAAGACATAACCATATTAATATATTTAATTAATTAAAATATTACCATAATTATATGGAAGATCAATTGCAGATGTTTATACTGAATAATAATATATCTACCTTTTGAACACATTGCATACCAAGGACTGTATTAGAAACAATAGGGATAAAGAAGAGAAAAAAAGAGTGGCCCATTCTTATAAGAAACTTATAATCTAGTGGGAAAGACAGAGAAATATATTAACAGCTAATTGCACTTCAGTATGTTAACCTCTTTGAAAGAAAAGTACAGTGTATTAGAGCCCATAGGAAAGGTACCAATTCCAAATTGAGGACCATAGTCCTTTCAACCATCATTGTTTACACTTATCCTGTAGTCCACTTTGGAAAACCTATTCTCCTGATAGCCACTAGAAGGGGCAGTCCCACAGATCCTGGGACATGGCATTGCCCCATGACTAATTTGAACAGAGAGGGAGACCTCACAGAAATCCAGCAACACATTGACTCAGCTGGGACTGAGGTTTCCTTGGCTTGGTTTGAGGTTTTCTGTTGCTTGAGAACTTTGTACCAGACATAGCTGGAAGGTCATGACGTATTAGGCTGGTGCAAAAGTAATCATGGTTTTTACAATTAAAAATAATGACAAAAACCACAATTACTCTTACATCAACCTAATAGAAAAAGGGGTTGAGGGAGACCATGCTGTGTGCTGTGTGTAAGTTGAGTCAGCAGAGGAATCTGGTATACACAGAAAGGCAGACACAGAGTGAGCCCTTGGAAAGAATCAGAGACAGGAGGGAACATGAAGTGACCTGATTGTCAGGTCTGAGCCCCGACCTGTGTGGCTCTGCTCTCCCTCACTTACTGTATTTGGGTTTTAAATATTTCTTTATTCTTAAAACAATATCCCTCCTTTTTGCCATGATCTAATTTTAGTTGATTTCTTTTATTACATACAAAAAATACTGAAGTCCTCGAAGACTTCCTGTAGAAAGTGGTGACTGAGCAAATCTTGAAGGACCAGCAAGATTTAGGCAAAGAATAAGAGAGAAAATAGTATTTCAGAATGAAGAAGCCACGTACACAGAGTCTTAGGCATGACAGTGTTGCTTCTTCCAAGAACTGAAGCTCATCTGTCCATCAGCTGGACAGAGAGAGACCAGAAATGTGCAGCTGACATCTGGGCCCTGAATGAATGAGGTGATTAAGTGAACTCTTGGCCCACACGTATTTTGAAAACTTCCTTTCTGCAAGTCAGAAAAAGATAAATAAGACTACTGAAAAGTTTGGCAAACCAATTAAAGACAGAATGAGTTGTAATACTTGGTTCCAAGAGAAAGATTTACAGAAATAACGCTATGTGTAAATATTCTATTTAAAAATTATTCCAATGAGAGAAAACAGCTTCCAAAAATCTTCATTGTCTATGAGCTATAAGTAAAATCATTTTAAGAAATTAATATAAGGTGAATGGAATGGTAATTATGTACAAGTTGCAAATTTTCCATGTAAATCTAAAATTAAGTAATTCTGAGACCTTGCTATCAACAAACAGGATCACAAATTAAAATTGACTTTATTATAGCAGAAAAACATTAAATATCTAACAATCTCCCGAATTATTTGGATTCTCATACTTTTTCTTTAAAAAGTGTTAAAAGTGCAATAATTTTATTAAAATATTCAAATCAAAACGAAATTTGAAAGTTGAAAAATGTTGAAATAATTAGTTTACTCTTGGTAATATATTTCCTGACTCGGAAAATCACAATAAGGACTGAAAAATGTGTACATAAAAACTGTTTTAGCAAAATGACTTAGAAAATCAAGACAAAAAAAGCATATATATATATATATATAGATGGAGTCTCACTCCCAAACTGGAGTGCAGTGGCTCGATCTCCACTCACTGCAACTTCTGCCTCCTGGGTTCAAGTGATTCTCCTTCTTCAGCCTCCTGAGTAGCTGGGATTACAGACATGCACTACCATGCCCAGCTACTTTTTGTATTTTTAGTAGAGACAGGGTTTCACTACGTTGAACAGGCTGGTCTTGAACTCCTGACGTCAGGTAATCTACCCCGCCTTGGCTACCCAAAGTGCTGGGATTACAGGCATGAGCCACTGTGCCTGGCTGACTTCCAGTTTCTGAAAACATCATCACATCTTCCACAAACTGAGACACTCAGCAAATTGATCTGATCAGGAATGGGAACTAACAATAATGATAGCTATCATTTCATTAAGTGCCACCATGTGCTCATCATGGTGTTGGGAACTTCAGCCATTCATTTATTTTCCACCTCTTTGTTCACTGATTTTTTTAAACATTCATTTATTCACCACATACTTATGGAGTTCTAACTATGAGGCAAGCATTATTCTAGGCACACTACCCAAGAGTAAGAGAACATCAGCCTCCTCAAGGAGTTTAGTCAAATGAAGAGATATAGATAGTAATCAACTTAAGTGCACAGAATTATACTTGTAAAAACTGTGATAAATACTCTGGTGAAAAAGTACCAGTGGCAAGGAGAACATGTAACTGGAGTAGCTGAACCAATCTGTGGCAGGAGTAGGATGTGGTCAAGAAGGATTCCCTGAGGAAGTGATGCTTGAACCAAGATTCAAGTGATAAGTAGGGCTTAGAAATAAAGGAAACAGAAATAAGGCCACAGACCTAGACGATTTTGAAACATGACTTTTGTTGGTTGTGTAAAATCTGTAAATATGAAGAAATGAGACAGATTGGTCATGAGTCACCAACTGGAGACTATTCGCACATCAGTTCTTAAGCCACCAATTTTATGGGTTTTCTTTTATAAATGAGAACCATTCAAGGTCCCCCAACATTGCCAGATATAGTTTTATAAATCAGAGAGGAGGGAGGCATTTAAACTCATAAGTAAACCAACTTCAAAGGGCTAGTAAATGAAAATATATACTTGAAATATGATTTGGGCATTTGCATTTGAAAATTAGGGAGAGAAGGCCAGGTGCAGTGGCTCACACCTGTAATCCCAGCACTTTGGGAAGCTGAGGCTGGGGGATCATGAGGTCAAGAGATCAAGAACAACCTGGCCAACATGGTGAAACCCCGTCTCTGCTGAAAATACAAAAATTAGCTGGGTGTGGTGGCACGTGCCTGTGGTCCCAGCTACTCAGAAGGCTGAGGCAGAAGAATCGCTTGAACCCAGGAGGCAGAGGGTTGCAGTGAACCGAGATTGCAGTGAACCGAGATTGTGCCACTGTACTCCAGCCTGGCGACAGAGCAAGACTCCATCTCGAAAAAAAATAAATAAATAAGAAAAAAATAAGAAAGTTAGGGAGAGAAGCAGTAAATTATGTCACATGCATTTGAAAATAGGTTCTAATATATATTTTGAAAACAATGGAAGTTGCAGTAAATATTTAAAATTATACATTTGAAAGGAGATTGGAAAAGAAAGCAAGACAATGATTTTGAGGAAGGAAATCAGTATAGGTATTTTTTGTTTTGATTTAAGTTCTGAGATACTGTAAGTAGCAAGTGTTCTACTGAGGGCTGTAATAGGGAAATGAATGCCTTTTGCTTTTTCTACTCAAACATAAAAGTTGAACTTGTGTAGACATTTCATAGGAATAAGTGCTGTGCAAACAGGAAAAAGTAAAATATAAAGATGGATTTTGGTTATTTTTACACTTTCTTCAGAACAGAGACATTTGAACCTTGTAAATCACAAATTGTAGAAGGCAGCAAATTTTTATTTTAGTAAATTATTATGTATCTTTGAAAATGGGGATGGAGACTCCGTAGGTCACAATATGAGGCTGTTATCAGTCTGTCCACAAGGAAGCAGTAGGCTTCCCAGCTCAGAGTTAACGCTGCCACATGAAATGAATGGGCAGCAGGCTGCTCAGCTCTCCAGCAGTTGCTGTATTATAAACACAGGGAAATAAACACAGACAGAGACAAAAAGGACTTTAAGGATTCACCAAGTATGCTCTTCGGCAGTAAGCCATGACTAGGGCCAGCTGGGAAACAGCTGCTGACAGCCCAGTCTGGCAGCCACCCCGAGATGGAGTTGCCTTTGCGGAACAAATTTGGGCTCTAAGCTAAATTTAAGATGGTTCAAGTAGGCATTGAAACAAACAATCATAGGTGCTTCACAGACAGTCTTATTGTGATGCGACTCTATTATGTAAAGAAAATAAATAATGATAAGTAATAAGATCATACCAGCTGCCATTCATTGGTCATTTAAAATATGCTAGGCATGGAGCTACGTGATTGCAGATTGTCTCCACCTGGGACTACTTCGCTTGCATTTACAAAACAGAAACACCTAGAGAGCTGTGCCTCTGTCAGTCCTCTGCCTGTTTTCATGCGAAGCCTAAAATGTTTCCAGTCCTTTGCTTGTACTCCGTTTTATCAATGAACTACACTTTTAAACCGATTCCCTTTGTAGAGTTGGATATGAGGTTGTTTCCAATCTTGTAACTCCTAAGAACGTTACAAAGAATATCTTTGCACACACTGTATTTTCTGGTGTGACAACATTTGTGGGATTCATACTTACAAGCAAAAGTGCTGGGTCATCACTTTTTTTAGACTCTAGAAATCCTTGCAAATAGTCCTCTATGTAGAGTGAACGGACTTACTCTCCCACAAGCAACACAAGACAGATCCCGTCCTACCCCACAACTTCTCAGTATATTGTGATAATAGTAATGGCAGCCACATGTTGGTATGTACTACATTCCAGGTGCTATTCTAAATGGTTCATATGCAGCAAGTCACGTAATCCTTACTGAACTCTAAGAGATAAGTACTATTATTTCGTTACCACTTTATAGATGAGGAAACCAAGGCAAATAGAGATTAACACATTTGCCCAAGGCGACACAACTAGTCAGACAGGCAGGCTTTTGATTTTGGTTTCATGCTTCTAAATCCATGGTATACTGCTCAAGTTTTGTTGTTGTTTTTTTTTTAATTTGATGGGTGAAAACACTTCATTGAAGTGTTTATTTGTATTTCTCAGATAATAAGACGGACATTCTTTATGTAATAATTTGCTTTTGCCCCTTTTGGGTATCAGCCATTCCTTTTTGTTTGTTCGTTTTTCTACCAGGCTGCTGGTCTTTTAGTTACTGACTCATTATATAGTCAAGACCTTTTGAGTTTACTTATGACTTTTGCTCGTAGGTACTTTTATCCTATGCAATATTTTGTTTTTATGTAGTCACATTTATTAATCTTTTATGGTTTCAGGTTTTTATGTCATTTAAAAAAACTCTTCCTTCTAAGTTGTTTTTCATTTTTAATTCTAGATATGGTTTTATTTTACAAACAGCTACATTTTTTCTAAAATCATTTATTGAATATCTTTTACCTACCTGTTTCAGTTGCCACAGCTGCATAATAAACCACCCCAAAAGTAGTGGCATAAGTGAAAAACCATTACATAGTCACACGCCACATAATGGTGTTTTGGTCAATGATGGATCACATACCCAACAGTTGTCCCAGAAGATTATAATACCCTATTTTCCCTCCCTCCCTCCCTCCCTCCCTCCCTTCTTTCCTTCCTTCCTTCCTTCTTTCCTTCCTTCCTTTTCTTTCTTTTCTTTCTTTCTTCAACAGAGTTTTGCTCTTTCACCCAGGCTGGAGTGCAATGGCGTGATCTCAGCTCACTGCAACCTCCGCCTCCAAGGTTCAAGTGATTCTCCTTGCCTTAGCCTCCCAAGTAACTGGAATTACAGGTGCCCACCATCAGGCCTGGCTAGTTTTTGTATAATACCCTATTTTAACTGTACATTTTCTAAGTTTACATACTCAAATACTTGCCATTGTGTTACAATTGCCTACAGTATTCTGTACACTAACATGCTGTACAGGTTTGTAGCCTAGGTGTGTCTTAGGTTGTACTATCTCGGTTTGTATAAGTATGCTCTATGATGTTTGTACAACAATGAAATCACCTAGTGACTTATTTCTCTGAATATCCCCATTGTTAAGCAGCACATGATTGTATTATGCTCACAACTTCTGTGGGTCAGGAATTTAGAAATGTCACAGCAGATAAGGCTGTCTCTACTCCAGATATTTGGGGTCCTCAGCTGGGAAGACTTGAGGGCTGCGGTGATGGGGAATGGATTTATCTGAAGGCTTTCTCACTCATTAGTTGATACAAGCTATTATCTGAGACCTGAGCTGGGGCTATCAGCCTCCATGTTTATTTGTAGTCTGTCCACTTGTCTGCTTGGGCTCTCTCAGAACATGGTGGCTAAGTTCACTTCCCACAAGAGTCAAGTGATAGTTACTACATTTAGACCTAGCCTCTAAAGCCACATAGTATCACCTCCACATTGGTCTTGAAGCCCATGCAAATCAAGAAAAGGAAATACAAACCTAACTTGTAGAAGTGAGAAGTGTCAAAATCATATCATAAGAAGAAAATTGCAAGCATCTTTGGAAAATGTTACATATTTCTTTTATCATATACCGAATTTTATTTCTACTAAAGACTATTTTAAGGTTCTCTACTGATATATTTACATAGTCGAACCACATTGTTTGATTATTACAGCTTTGTAATATATTTCACATATGCTGTATCTAGCCTTCATTAATTATTAATTCTTTTTCAGAAGTTTTTCTAACAAGTTTTACCTTTTATTTTTCCATACAAACTTAGAATAAGCTGACATAATTAAAATATCATGTTAGAATTTTGATTTAGATCACCTTAAATCCATAAATTAACAAAATGAAAATTTTTAACTTTTTGATTTATTACCTTTGAAATATGGTAAGAAACAAACTCATTCTGAGAATTGATACATGAATGGAATAAATCAAGAATTTATCTTATTCTTCCTATTTGAATAGTACCTCAGGAAAACCAAATAATTGATAAGAGGCTATTTTTCTTTGTATAAAAATTTCAGCTAATAAATAACTGAAGAGTGATAGAATTCCATCTGCTTGCAACCCCTGATGCAATAACAGATCTGGAGAATGATTATCTATGACTGTTAAAACCATTAGGTGAAAACTTGATATGTGACATTAAAATGGAAGTAGATCAAGCTGTGAAGAGCTTTGTTGACTATTCCTTTTCATACTTCTGAAATCCTCTGGTTATATCGCCTTTTCCTTCTTTCCTGATTATTCTCTTATATTCTCCTGATTATCCCCAATTATTCATCAATATCACTTATATCTTGCCCACAGAATTTCTTCATAATCTAACTCCTGCCATGATCACGGGCAATGCAAATGTTCTTGGGCATGATGTTCCTTTACCTCCTAAAGCTGATGATCTTTCTGCTTACCCTTCTCAGCAGGTCATGGCTCCACTCTGGATGTAATATCCACCTAGAACTGCCTACCCTCTGAAAATATAAACTTCAATACTCTAGTTTCTGACCAGAGCCACTTATTCTTTCAGCCAACCTTCATTGCCACTACTCCTGTTCTTTAACATGATCCTGAACTCTTTTCTGTTATTTCACTCTGCCACATCCAACATCCATCATGTCTTGTTGTTTGTTTTCTTTTTTAAGAAACAGGGATTTCACTATGTTGCCCAGGCTGGCCTCAAACTCCTGGCTCAACTGAACTTCCTGACTCAATCTCCAAAGTAGCTGGGACAGGTATTCACTGCCATGTCCAGCTGCATCCTGTGTTAACCTTGTGACCTATGCAGTAATGAATGGTTTAAATTGTGTCCCCAAAAAGTTATGTTCAAATCCTACCCTCAGGTACACTTGAATGGACCTTATTTGGAAATTGAATCTTTACAGATGGTATTAGTTAAGTTAATGAGGTCATGCTGTATTAGGATGGGCTCTAATCCAATGACTGCTGTCCTTGTAAAAGAAGGGAGATTTGGACACAGACACAAGTCTGACATACACAGAGGGAAAATGAAATGAAGACACAGCGGAAGAACTCCAGGTGCAGATGGAGGCTGGGACTAGGCAGCTGCAAGCCAAGCAACACCAAGGATTGCTGGGAGTCACCAGGAACTCGGAACTGGCAGGGAAGAATCCTCCCTTAGAGCCTTCAGAGGGAGTATAGCCCTTCTCTGACAGCTTCATCTGGAACTTCTAGCACCCAAAACAGTAAGAAAAACAACATCTGTCCTTTTAAGATACCCGATTTATGGTAGTTTGCTATCACAGCCCTAGAAAACTAATATAGCAGCCCAGACCCTCTGTCTAAGTGTCTGAGCATGAAAACTCACATGTTCCAAGAATGGATGTCATCAGAATCCCATGGCCTTCAACTTAGCTGGCTGGATCCTTAATACCATTCAATTGTATCTGAAGATATTTCTGGTCTCTTCCATTTCTCTTTTTTAACTATAGCCATTATTTGGTTTGGCTGTGTCCCCACCCAAATCTCATCTTGAATTATAGTTCCCATAATCCCCATGTGTTGTGGGAGGGACCTGATGGGAGGTAATTGAATTATGAGGGTGGTTACCCCCATGCTGCTGCTCTCATTATAATGAATTCTCCTGAGATCTGATGGTTTATAAGGGGCATTTCCCCTTTGCTTGGCACTTCTCCTTCCTGCCTACCATGTGAAGGAGGATGTGTTTGCTTCCTGTTCCACTGTGAGTGTAAGTTTCCAGATACCTCCCCAGCCATGCTGAAATGTGAGTCAATTAAAACTTTTTCCTGTATAAATTATCCAAGCCTCGGGTATGTCTTTATTGGCAGTGCAAGAAGGGACTAATACACATATGAAGCTGCTACTACCTACTCACACATAAAAGTCACTGCTGTGATTGGGGCTACTGTCTGCTAAGGTTTGTCTGGTTTATGTAGGGGCCATGCATTTTATTTACCATTAAATTAAAGAACACAAAAGGGACCACCACCCAGGTATCCTTTGGATCTTTAAGGTGGCACTAACTTCCGCAATTCCCTTGGTGTGTGAAATCGTTTTAGGTGTACTATATTGCAGGTGGAGGCAGTTTCAGAGACTTCCACTTGGCCTTCTCACTGTATGATAGCTTTTACTGCACAGGTCAAAAACCCCAATGAGTATTCTGACAACCACCAAGTATGTCGACCCCAATCATGCATTCAGGGACTGGGGAACTGAACACTTTGTCAATCCATGGGCCCCAGGTGAGCCAGACATGAGCCAGGATTCCACCTATTGCTTGGCCTCCCATAGACCCACCCCGACTCTGCTAGAGAGACCATGATGGGGCTTCAGGTCTCTGGTTGTCAATATCAAGGTAGGTCTTAGGTTCAGCAGCTCTCAAAATGTTTGGGTATATTCATTTCTTCAGAGTATAGTTGGCTGTGTGGCTGTAAATCCCTTTGAGAAGGAATGAGGAAGAATCATTAATGTATCCACTTGCTGTGGTGTTATGGTGATCCCTCCTTATGGGGAACAAACCACGCCATGAGTCAATGAATTTTGGGTCTGAAAATCAGCTTAGATCTGGAATCTCAACTAGAGACTGTCACTTTTTAATTTCTGCATTCACCCTCCTGATTATCCATTCTTGACTTCCTTTGTAGTTCAGATTGAACGATACCATTGTTCTCCGCCCACTTATCTTGCTCTGGGAATACTATGAGCTGTTAACCATGTTCATAGCTCTTGGTGGCTTGGGCTCTTACGGTTTCCACTTCTACAGTGCAGTTCATTATCATAATTGCACTCACCTGCCTCTTGAAGCTTCAGTGCCACCACTTGGCTTCCATTATTACCATGGCTTTCTGGGACCCCAGTTCTGTAAAGCTTCTCCTATCCCCAGCCCTAAACTCCAGAGAAGAACGTCACTGAACTCCGCAACAACTCTGACTGGCATCCTCTGACTAGTATATTCCTATGGGTCTGGCAAACCGCTTCCTTGACTCTCCCACAGAACATAGCCAGTTGGTGAGCTTTTTGGCCTTAGGTTCTATATCCAGCCACTGCAGCATGCTTGCAGCTATGAGCCTCTCGATCCCCCTTGCTCAACTCTGTACCATGGAGTTGTGGAATTTCACGTAAAGTGAGTGTGAGCCATCATTTTCCCAAAGTTTTCAAAGCCAGACTAACAATGCATTAGCATCATCTTTAGCGGATCCTGCCAGTGTTAAACCCTGTGTTAAGGAGGAGGGTTAGCACACTCATAAACACTTTATTGTATTGAATATTGTGTATTATGTTCAATTCCCCTTAATTCTGCACACTTAGAATCCAGTTCCATAATTTCTCCCCTAGAGACTCTAATATACATGTAGCCTGTGTCATTTGGTCTAAGTCATTTTCCTCCCCTTGCAGGCCTGATGCTCACACAACTTGTCTGTGTTGTCACTTGACCCTACTTATTGGTCTGGCTGACTGGGGACAGGGGCGCTACATCTAGAGGTGGACATGAGTTTTCTTTTTTCTTTTTTTTTTTTTGTAAGCTCTCAGTTCATCTTCGAGGTGATGGGTACTAGTCTTGAAAAAGGGAGAGAGGGCTCAATTCTGCAAGTTTGGAGTCCTGTTTTCCAGCAGAGCATAGGTAGCTTCTGAAGGGTATTCAAAAGCTGAGATATCTTTGTCTGAGATACGGGGTGTGGGCCCAGTGTAGAACAGGGCATTGTGTGATACTTCACATTAAGGGTCATTGCTTAATTCTTTGTTCATCTCTGGGAAGAGCTTGAAGCTGGATTTTTGACCTTTTGAAGCAACAGCAGGGTACGTTGTTGCTCATATTGCCGTACTCTTTCAGTGATTCACATCCCTTTTCATTGTTCTCATGATATCATTTCCTAACACACGCCAAAGACAGCCCAAGTACTTCTGTGACCATCTGTTTCTGTGGAATCCCAGAGTAGTCACAAAAAGCATTTAAAAATAGTTGTTTTCTAGACTCCAGTGTGTTTGGAAATCTGATTCCTAAATACATTTACTCACACAAGTTCCTCCTTTGGTTGCAAATATTTTATTAGATTTGTGTTTGAGGAGTGGGTGAAAAGAAGGGGAGTGGAGGCAGGAAACAAGGTAAGGGCATGGTTAGATTGTGCCCAGGATCTATGAATCCTAAATGGGCTGCATCCAAAATGAATTATTTCAGGGGCTTCTGCAGCTGTTCGTAAGTACAAGTAGTTAAAGAAGTAGCAGGATATGGTGGAAAAAAGGATTTGGAATCAGAATACCTTTATGGAAGTCCTAGTTTCTCTATGGAAAGTGGGATGACTCTAGCCAAGTCATTCTGACTTCTTTCTGCTGTGGTTTCCACATTTTTAAAAATGATGATAATAATACTACCTGCCCTGCCAATTTCAAAAGGAGCTGTTTGAAATACTCATTAAGATTCTGGACATGAAACACTTGGTAAATTTTAAGGGACCATTTAGGTTGGAGATGATCTTCCTGTTGTAATTACTATTGAATAGTTATAAACTAAAGGCAAATTATTCCTAAAGGTTGAATTTGCCACTTGAGGTGGTGGTTTCTTTCCTATGGAATTTCTTACATTTTATTTTTTAATGTCTTAAACTAAATAAATATTGTCAAATGAAAACTGGAAGTATTTTATGTTTTAAATTAATAATCACTTCTAGTTTTATACAGTGAATATTGAACAAATCAAAAACCAATCTACAGGTTATAACCACAGAGAAGGCAAACTCCTTTTTTCTGTGCTCCTAAGCACATTCTACCCTGAGTGACAGTTGTATAAATTTGTAGACATCTCTGAGAATCCAAAAAATATGCAGAACTCTATGCAAGAAAGTGATCCCTTATTTTAGAGTAAAGTTTGAGTTTAAAAATAAAAGTTTGAATTGTTTTATTTTGTTTTGTTTTTGAGACAGTCTTTCTCTGTCTCCCAGGCTGGAGTGCAGTGACATGATCTCAGCTCTCTGCAACCTCCACCTCCTGGGTTCAAGCAATTCTCTGCCTCCACCTCCCAAGTAGCTGGGATCCCGAGGTGCCTGCTACCACACCTGGTTAATTTTTTTTTTTTTTTTTTTTTTTTGTATTCTTAGTAGAGATGGTGTTTACCATCTTGGCCAGGCTGGCCTTGAATTTCTGACCTCATGATCCACCCACCTCAGCCTCCCAAAGTGCTGGGATTACAGGTGTGAGCTACCGCACATGGCCAAAAGTGTTTTTTAATAAAATTTGTTCTGAGATAAACAGGTTTGCCCTTTCCCCACCTCTCCTCACTATCGTTATCTTCATTCCCCAACAAATTACATAATGTTTCTTTCTTGCTTAACATTACTTCTCTCTTCCTCATCCTGGCCTATTCTCACTTCTCTTGCATCTTTTGTTCCCAGGTGACTTGAGCTTTCAGGTAATAAGCAATATTGAGCTATCCTTTCCTAAGGAAGATTCTGAATATTCCTTGATTCTTTTTCCTCACCTTCAATATCTCCTGTTTCTTTCTTTCCAAAAATGAATTATTATTATGTAATATGCATAATGTTATTAGACCCAATAATAGAAAGAGCTGGTATTATGAATAACTATTTTGCTGATTTAAAATTACTCTTTAACTAATAGTAGAAAGAAATCCTTGAAAGATATTATCCTACTAAAGAATCAGCACATTGAAATGATTCTCTGTTTCTCTTGCATATATAACAAGCTTGCAATGAAAAACAATCAAGCTGGTAAAATTATAATCCCTTGGCTTGCCTAGCATCCTCATTTCTACATCCTCTGCCAGTCTTAGAACCAATCTATACACAAGGTTTAGATTTGGGAATCAACTGCTTTATGCAATAAGCAGGCAAACTTGAAGGGAAGAAAGAAAATGTGCTTATCAAATCAAATTATTCCAGTTGGTTGTTCTTCTTAATCAAATCGCTGGCATAACTACCAAATCCATTCCCTTGGGTGGCATGCTACATAATCCTAAAAGAACGAAAACACCAGACATGGTAACAAAAGTGAACCCAAGGCAGAGAAGGGAACTAGACAAGTTCAGTGTTCCTGACCCCCCGTCCCCGCCAAGCCCAGGGGTAACAGGGCCCCTGCTAGATCACCCTCACTTCAGCCCTTTGATCCTCTGTGGGGGATGTTAGACTTTCAGAGAGGCATGTGGTGTTTTTTTTGTTGTTGTTCTTTGTTTGCTTGCTTTTTTGAGACAGAGTTTCACTCTTATCATCCAGGCTGGAGTGCAATGGTGCCATCGCAGCTCACTGCAACCTCTGCCTCCCATGTTCAAGTGATTCTCCTGCCTCAGTCCCCCGAGTAGCTGGGATTAGAGGTGCCTGCCACCATGCCTGACTCATTTTTTGTCGTTTTAGTAGAGATGGAGTTTCACCATATTGGCCAGACTGGTCTCAAACTATGATCTCAGGTGATCCGCCCACCTTGGCCTCCTAAAACGCTGGGATTATAGACGTGAGTCACCGCTCCTGGCTGCATGTGTGTTTTGAAAACAAAACATATTCAATATTATGATAAAAATGTATAGTTGGAAAGCCAAATAAAAGTGTTTATTTCAAAATTTCAAATCATTTCTTTTCGTGGTTTTTGTTTTCCAAGGGGGGCATGGATTTTGAGACATTGAGAAATGCTATTCAGATTTTATTTTTCTTTTTGCTCCTTATGAGAATTTGCCTGATGTTCCTGACAGAGCCAAGGTCTGTATTGACAGTGGGTGTCAAAACTCACTGGAAAGTTAAAAATCACATATGCTACCAGCTTCTCAGGGTGCAAGCGGGGGAACCAGTCTCCGTAGGATCCATGGCCCAAGGCACAGGAGCTCATGGCATTTGCCTCCACCCTTCCCTTCCTCAGTCTGCCTGTTTATGAAAACCGTAATCTCAATGCCCATGGTGGCACATGAAGCTCAAGTCATGTGCCTAGAGAGGGAGTGGAGGGAGCTCTGGATAGTCTGGATACAAGGAGAGTTGCCATCCTGGGATGGAGTGATTTTCCACACCAATTTCCTGAGAAAGAAGGAAAGAGAGGGATGAAGGGGAGGGGATACTTGGCCACATTTATCCCTGTGGGCTTACTTAAGCCTTTTGCTAAGTAAACATAGAAAAACACAGTGAAACCAGACTTCATTACTATATCCAGAAAGTATTTTACGTGATTAACTGCTTTTTAGTTTCCAAATCCTGGAAGGCAATGCTGCAGAATACACTAACAGTTCTCAGAAAGCCCATAAGAAAGTTAAAAGTGCATATGTTAGTAATATCAGGAAATGTTAATGCATACGTGTTGTAATGGTTTTTGTTGTTTCTTAAAATTATTTAATTAATTAAAGACAGAGTCTTGCTCTGTCGCCAGGTTGGAGTGCAGTGGTGCAATCTTGGCTCACCACAATCTCCACCTACCAGGTTCAAGCGATTATCCTGCCTCAGCTTCCCTAGAAGCTGGGACTAGAGACAGGCACCACCACACTGGGATAATTTTTTTATTTTTGGTAGAGATGGGTTTTTACCATGTTAGGGGCCAGGCTAGTCTGGAACTTCTGACCTCAGGTGATCCACTAGCCTTGGCCTTTCAAAGTGCTGGTATTATAGGTGTGAGCCACTGCACCTGGCCAATAATTCTTTATTTTAAATTTTTTGTGGGTACATCACGTTGTAACGTTGGTCATTCCATACAGAGGAATAAAGATGGAAGTCTTAACTATCTTTATCAGAGTAATCATTTGGATTTGTCAAAAAGCATAATGAATTGGCCAGTTTCTATATCTGAGATTTACTGAGTATTTGAAGTCATTATTGGAATGAATGGTGATTCCAGACAAGTGAACACTAAAGATTGTATGGTCTCTGCATTCTCTACTGAAAAACAGAGCACTTACTTTATGTAGGCTTGTCTTTCCATGACCCTGAGAATCCCCAGCTTGAGAAAGTACAGATCTGAGGGTGCAAGTCTCCCTAGCCAAGGCCATTGGTCTCATCTATGCACACGTTAGCCTAGACTCTGATTTCAGAAACAAGTTTCTAGGTTCCATGATCCCACCATTAACTGCACATGCTGAAATTATATAATTGCTATATTAGGAATGCCTTTGATTGGCTTAACACTTTACCTATAAAATTCAAATATGCTTAAGAGAGATAATAGAATATATTCATCTAGTATTTGTATTTTAATGGAGAGAAATTTATGACAGCTCAGGAACTAATTCCAATAAGTGCAAGGGGAAAGGATGAGGGCACTGAGCATATGAAATTACTGTGACAAAAGAGGACACGCACAAAGGGCACTGTGGACTATGAAATCAGTTCATTCATTTATTTCCTAGCACCCACCCTTTTTTTTGAGATGGAGTCTCGCTCTGTCACCAGGCTGGAGTGCAGTGGCATGATCTTGGTTCACTGCAACCTCTGGGTTCAAGCAATTCTCCGGCCTCAGTCTCCTGAATAGCTGGAACTACAGGCGCACGCCACCACACCCAGCTAATTTTTGTATTTTTAGTAGAGATGGGGTTTCACCATGTTGGCCAGGATGGTCTAAATCTCCTGACTTCATGATCCACCTGCCTCGGCCTCCCAAAGTGCTGGGATTACAGATGTGAGCCACTGCGCCCGACCAATAATTCTTTATTTCAAATTTTTGTTGGTACATCCTGTTGTAACGTCAGTCATTCCCTACAGAGGAATAAAGGTGGAAGTCTTTACCATCTTTATCAGAGTAATCATTTGGAATTGACAAAAAGAATAATGAATTGGCCAGTTTCTATACCTGAGATTTACTGAATATCTGAAGTCATTATTGGAATCAATGGTGATTCCAGAGAAGTGAAGGCTAAAGGTTGTATGGTCTCTGCATTCTCTACTGAAAAACGGAGCACTTGCTTTGTGTAGACTTGTCTTTGAATGACCCTGAGGATCCCCAGCTTGAGAAAGTACAGATCTGAGGGCAGGAATCTCCCTAGCTTCTGAGTGAGGTGGGCGACAGTTCTCACCATCCTCTCCCTACTATTGCAAAACCCACAGATGCTGAAATGCCACCATAGTGCACTTCTCTGGAGAGCCAAGAGGATTGTATATCCTTTTCTCCAGCAAGTAGTCAAAGAATTTACTACAGGCACCTAGATGTTCTTCCCTGTTTGGAGCCGCTGTCAGTTTCAGGCACGACCCTTACCTATTTCTTGATCCCCTAAATGGCAGTTACACTGCTAGGTTTGTGTCAGGAATTGGGTTTGCTCTCAGCTGCTAAGGAGATATATGTTTGTGGGGTTTTGTTTGCTCTTGACTTTTCAGCCAATCAAGAGCAGAGGAAGTATATGGAAAAAAATTACAATCAGAGATATAGGCGTTTTTGGCCAGACACAGTGACTCACAACTATAATCCCAACACTTTAGGAGGCTGAGGTGGGCAGATAACTTGAGGTCAGGAGTTCGAGACCAGCCTGGCCAACATGGTGAAACTGCATCTTTATGAAATATACAAAAATTAGCCAGCTGTGATGGTGCATGCCTGTAATCCCAGCTACTCAGGAGGCTGAGGCAGCAGAATAGCTTGAGGGAGGCAGAGGCTGCAGTGAGCTGAGATTGCGCCATGGCACTCCAGCCGGGGTGACAGAGACTCCGTCTCAAAAAAAAAGAAGAGAGCGAGAGATAGGTATATTTGTCCCCGTACTGAAAAACTGTGTGCCTCTCAGTGCGATCGTTATGTTTAGATAGTTAAGACTTGCTACCTTTCAAAATATTTTAGTCTATTTTATATTTCATAGCATCCAAATGTCATTATAATATTATAATGAAGAGATTTTTAAGAATAGATCAAAATCACACAGATTGAATTCAAGAGCAGAAAACATTCAGCAGAGACTGGAAATCAATGATTCTAACCCCACTCTACCTTCTTCATAATGACAAAGACATTTCATACAATTTCTCTGCATTAAAAGCTACTGCTTAGAACACTTATTCTGTGCTGGATACTGTAGTAGGCATGTATTAACTCATTTAAAAAAATTCTAAAATATTCTATTTTTATACCATTTTATAGATTTAAAAAATTGATGCTTAGAATGTTTAGAAATTTGACCAGGACTCCCAAGCAGTGCGCGATGTTGCTATAAGCAGCTGGCAAAGGCACATGCTCTCACCAACTTTGCAGAGGGAGGCTTGGAAAAGACTACCAAAATATACTCAAATCTTAAGATGCAATTAGCAGATGGATATCATTAGATTCGCCTGTGCTTTCTAATCTGGCTTATTCCCTGATGAATCTCTCTGATGAATGAGGGATGTGCTTTCTTTAGAGAGCCAGATGTAGGTGAGGCAAGCTGTAGGAAATCTTGGCTTGTTCAGATTTTCCAGGCCTGTCCATTGACCTGGCAATCTTGTAAAAATAGATGCAGACACATGATTTCACTTTTTCCATATCTGAGTCCAATTCCAACCAAGGAGTTCAAATTTTTGTGCTTAGGAGAACATCATGGAAATAAGCCAAATGAACTGTGATACGCCCAGCTTGCACTGTTGGTCCTACTCGAATTTATGCCGCACTGCTCCTCTGAGATTTTGTTTTCTCTTCCTTGTCTCAGGATGAGATATGCAGAAAAATCTCCATAGTAATGAAGTAAGTAGAATATATACTAAGGGTCTTTGTCCCTTCTTTTCTCAACCATAGTGGAGAGAAAAGAAATGACCCCAAGGCTCCAGAAAAGCTCCCCACTGGAGACACTAATCAATCCAGAGGCACATCATTTACTTTCCTTGTGTTCTGGTCACTCAGGAGTATGAGAAACCACCTTTGCAAAATTGTGACTGAGACAGTGAAAGAGATCTAACCTAACTGACTCCATCTTGGTTGTGACCTTTAAGCTGTCTTTGTTCCTTCCTGGGTGTAGGCTGAAGTAACTTTAGGAGAAACTTAGTTTATAGTTTAAAACAAAGACAACAACAGCCTTTTCCCAAAACAAAGCTCCTTCTTGCCTGGGGACCAGACTGCCTTTGTAGGACAGTCTACAAGATTAGAAATTATGGTTTAGGAGTCATGCAGCTGGAGCCTACAAAATTCCAACCCTCACTAAACTGTTCCTCAAATCAGTGCTTATTTTGCAAACCCTGCAGTTGATGAATCAGCTGGCACCACCAGATTGATAAACTTGCTCATCTGGACTTAGAGTGCCAACCCAAGAACTGACTCAGCCCAAGAAGACAGCTTCAACTTCCCATGATTTCATCTGCTACATAACCAATCAGCACTCCTGGCTCACCAGCTCCCTCTCACCCATGAAGTTGTCTTTACCAACTCTGATCCCCAATGCTCCAATGCTGGGGGAGACTGACTTGAGTAATAATAAAACTCCAGTCTCCTGCAAAGCTGGCTGTGCATGAATTACTCTTTCTCTATTGCAATTCCCTTGTCTTGATAAATTGGCTCTGTTTAGGCAGTGAGCAAGGTGAACCCACTGGGTGGTTACACACACACAGATGCCAAGTATCTAAAAATCCAAACTCCCTATAGTTTTGGTCACAAGATCCTCCACCTACTTTCCCCCACCATTTCCATGCTCTCTTGTTTCATTGCTATCTACTTAAATCCACAGCATTTACAAAAAAGTGGCTCTCTCTTCACAACTGTGTGGTATTCAAGGAAAGTCCTCTATTACTTATTTGTGATTTTTATAAATGAAATAAATGCTTTTTCATTGGTGTACATTGCTATTCCAGAAATGCCTGCCATGTGAAGGGGCAATGTATACATTTATATATGTGGATATGTATAATATACATTTATTATCTTTATAAGATATATTAAAAGTCACATGCTTTGATCTTTTTGAAACCTCATATTTACAAAGCATATAATTTATGACAAAATCATTTTCTAATACTGAATTCAAGTTGGTAAAAACCTCTAGTGAAACAATGTGGTGATGAGATTTGAAAACTCCAAAAAACATTTTTTTATTTCTAAGTATTTTTAGAGCAGCATTCCTCTTGAAATAAAATATTCATTTTTAAAACAAGTGTCTATTCATTTAACAAATATTTATTGAGTGTTTGGTATGTGGTTTATCCACCTACCACCTGCCAGGCAGGATGCTATGTAATAGAAGTACAATGACAAAAAGGCAACCCCTGCCCTCATGGAGTTTAGAGTCCAAAGAATGCTGTCATGTGGCAGATCAGAATCAAAGAACCACACTGATAATTACAGTTAGAAGCTAATAAAGACTATGAAAAATGTCCAATGATCACCAATAATTCAAACCATTTAAATGTAAATAATTTTCACAATAAACTATACTTGGGTGCATATAAATTAATGGTAAGTATCCAACTGGTTATTCAACAATTCCATTTAGATGTCTAATCAGCATCTAAACTTCAGTCAGTGTGTCAAATCAAGCTTCTTTTCTCCTATCCTTTTTATCATTTTATTTTTATTTTTTTTTTAGAGACAGAGTCTCACTCAGTCACCCAGGCTGGAGGGCAGTGGTATGATCATAGCTTATTGCAGACTCAAACTCCTGAGCTCAAGGACTCTTCCCACCTCAGAGGCACAATTCCCAGCTACTCAGCCAAAGTAATTTTGTGGCTTTTTGGAAAGACAGGGTCTCACTATGTTGCCCAGGCTGGTCTCAAACTCCTGAACTCAAGGAATCCTCCCTCCTTGGCCTCCCAAAGTGTTAGGATTATAGGTGCAAGCCATCACATCCAGTCTCCTCCTGTCCAATTTTATCTTTTCCATTGGTTAGGACAAACTTCTGTATCATCTTTACTTCTCCTTCTTCTTCAATCCTTATATCCAAACCTTTAGCAAATCTGTGGCTCTCTCTTCAAAATACACGCAGAATCTGACCACCTCCCACTCCCACCATTAATATCACTGAGGTCTGGATTGTCACAACATTAATGGTGTTACATCTTGCCTGGATTTTTGCAATAACCTAAATGGCTTGCTTTCTTGCTTCTACATATTCCATCTAACAGCCTGTTCCCAAAGTAGCTGATGCAGTGAGCCTGCTAAAAGTTAAGTCAGAGTGTGTCACTCATCTGCTGAATATGTTCCCAACTCCCTCCCTTCCACCTCCCATTAAATTCAGAGTACAGTGACCTGCGTGTTCCTCCACAAGGCCTATTCCATTCTGACTTTACCTCTTGCTCCTCTGTCCCTCACTCCCTCTTCACTACCATCCTGGCCTCCTTGCTGGTCTGGGGACTTGCCAAGTGCATTACTGCTTCCAAGCCTTTGCTGCCACTGTTCTACTTGCCTGGAATAGCCTGAGATATGCTTGGCTCACTCCCTCCTCACCCAAATGACCCCTTTTCAATGACTTTCGCCCTACATTTAATGGGATGACCTCTTTCCACCCTCACTGCCCAGCTGCCTGATTCCTCTTAATTTCCTCTCCTTTTCCTTTTTCCCTGGCTCTTAGCACCTGTTATCCTGTATGTGATTTTATATAAAATTATATTGTTTCTTTGTCCCTTTCTCCCACTAGAATCTAAGCTTCATAAGGGCAGGAAACTTTGTCTTCATTCATCAATGTATCTTAGGCACTTAGAACAGTTCTTTATTATATATTATGTGCTCAATAAATATTTTGCAAATAGATGAATGAAAGTTGGCAGGCAGGGTAGTGGAGTGGAAGAGTGCAGGCTTTGAGTAGGCAAACCTGAGTTCAAATACTTGCTCGGTCCTCTCAAGTTGGGTGAAATTAGGTTACTACTACTCTTAAGCCCCAGTTTCCCCAATGCAAAAATGTAAACTGTAGTGTCATTGTGAGAATTACATGTGAAGCACCTGGTGTGGCACAGGCTCTACAGGTGTAGTTATTATGAATATCACAATATTTTATGTGAAATTGTTTAAAAAAGCTACATTTTTCAAAGAATATTCTAGAAATCACAAATATAGTTTCAATATTTAAAAATTATTGCTCACTTTGCCACTCCAGGTACTACCCAAAATGTTAAAGCTCATTCACAGCATCAGTTCTTCTGGATTCTTCTGTGGGAACTTCAGCGGTTCAGTTAGTTACAAGAATAGAAAGCGCCCACAGCGGAAACACACAATTCTCTAATAGCCGGGGCTCTTAACATCATGAACACCTAAGGACAACAAGATGGTCTCATTAATAGTAGTCAAAATTAGAAGAATAAAAAAGACAGGCCAATTTCTTGGGGCAAATAGTATAATATTAGCAGATGACAGAAAACAGCAAAACCTTCCATTTTGCTTTTCAGTTTTCTTTCAAGACGAATGGACTTTAGACCAAGAATGGCAGAACAAACATCAGTGAGAGGATGTAGAAGCATCTGATGTGTGAGGTTGTAGGAGAAAGAGATGCTTCTTTGAACCACGTGACTCCCACAAATTAAAGTGGTAGACACCCAGGGAAACTTCTCTTGCATCTTGAAGCCACCTTTAATTACTTTTGAGAAGTGAATTGAGGCCGGGAGCAGTGACTAATGCCTGTAAGTCCAGCAATTTGGGAGGCAATTTGGTGGATCACTTCTAGCCAGGATTTCAAGACCAGCCTGGACAACATGATGAAACCCCCATATCTACTAAAAATACAAAAATTTGTTGGGCAGGGTGGCATGTGTCTGTAATCCCACCTACTCAAGAGGCTGGAGCATGAGAATTGCTTGAACCAGGGAGGTAGAGGTTGCAGTAAACCGAGATTTCACCACTGTACTCCAGCCTGGGCAACAGAGCAAGACCCTGTCTCAAAAAAAGGAAGTGAATTGAGATATATTTGTTGAGAGACAGATAATAGTTGGACAGCTATCATTAAAATTTTTAAAAATAAATTGCACATGCTATAGGTTGGCTTTAAAACATATGTTAAAACTACTCGGAGTGGGTAACAGAAACCCATGTAACCCATAAAGTCCAAGTTTATTCATTCATTCAAGTCACTTACTGACTCACTACCATGTACCAAACACTCAGTAGATGTCTTTTGAACAAAAAAAAATCTATAGCCTCATGAAAACAACTATATTCTTTTTTGGTAGCTAATAAATAAAGGCAATGCCATAGCCGGAATATAGCTGAATCTCCGATAGCATTTGACAAAGGCTTTTGAAAGACACTAATAAAGTGAGTATCTTCAGAACTGACTGAATGACAGCTCCCTGACCAATGCGTGACGAAACTTGTAGGGAACTCTTCTGGCTTATTTATAGATCAGTAGTACACAAAGTGAGCCAAGGAGGTGACTTTTGTCTGATATTGAATTAGTCTATCCTCTCATAGTTATAAAGACAGATCTAAGATTGGGTAATTGATAAAGAAAAGAGGTTTAATTGGCTCATGGTTCTGCAGGCTGTAGAGAAAGCATGTTGCTGGCATCTGTTTGGCTTCTGGGGAGTCCTCCAGAAAATGACAATCATGGCATAAGGCAAAGGGGAAGCAGGCACTTCACATGGCCACAGCAGGAAGAAGAGAGAGAGAGGGGAGAAGTGCTACACAGTTTTATACAAAGAGTGATAAGCGATAAGTGGGTTATCTGCTAATAACTCACTCACTCACTACCAAGAGAACAGTGCCAGGAGGATGGAGCCAAACCATTCGTGAAAGACCACCCCCATGATCCAATCACCCCACCAGGCCCCACCTTCATCACTGGGGATTACAATTCGGCAGGAGATTTGGGCGGGGACACAGATCCAAGCCATGTCAGGTATGTAAGAGAAGTCCTATTCAGAGAGGATCCAGAGGCCATTCCATTCAGTGGAGGTCCCGTACCTGGAGTATTGAATTCAGTTCCTGGAATCACAATTGAGATGAAAAGGAGTACTGTTAAGTTGAAGACAAGGACAAGATGCTAGGATGGAGTACAGAGAGGGTCCTAGGAAGAGAAGATAAAAAGAAAACCCCAGGTCCTTGCCCTGAGAGAAAGGAAGATTTGGGGATTCCATAATGGCTGACTCTGTCTTAGAAAGCGTGCTGCAGGCTGGGGTGGAATGGGAGGAAATGGCTGGACGGTTATTGAACATCTCTGAGTCAGGAACTCCTTGAGTGTATTATCTCATTTAATCCTCATCTTCAGGTTTTTTTGTTTTGTTTTTGAGATGGGGGTCTCACTCTTTCGTCCAGGCTGGAGTGCAGTGGCGTGATCTTATTGAATCACTTATTGCAACCTTCACCTCCCAGGTTCAAGAAATTCTCCTGCCTCAGCCTCTAAGTAGCTGGGATTACAGGCATGTGCCATGATGCTCAGCCAATTTTTTTTTTTGAGACAGAGTTTCGCTCTTGTTGCCCAGGCTGACATCCAATGGCACTATCTCAGCTCACTGCAACCTCTGCCTCCCAGGTTCAAGCAGTTCTCCTGCCTCGGCCTCCCAAGTAGCTGGGATTACAGGCATGCATCACCACACCTGGCTGATTTTTGTATTTTTAGCAGAGACAGGGTTTTGCCATGTTGGCCAGGCTGGTCTTGCACTTCTGACCACAGAAGATCCACCAGCCTCATCCTCCCAAAATGCTAGGATTACAGGCATGAGCCACCATTTCTGGCCATATTTAGTTTTTTAATGTGTGGTCTCTGATGTATGCAAACACAAAACATCTCTTTTCAAAGTATGCCAGAAACACTGACGGACATCTCTGCTATGTGGCCAGTCTCATCTTCCCAGGGCTCTGAATGACCACTCTTGTATAGTTAATTCTTCATGTTTGTAAAAGTTCTGAGCAGTTAAGGTCAGAGATGATTCAGAAGAGAAAAAAACAAATAAGTACTCTATTCTGAAGAGCAAAAGTTTAACTAAGAGGCAGAGGTAGAGAGAAACTGCTCCCTGACGTCACAGAGGACTTTGTCATCTGAAAGGACACATAGGGTGTAGCCTAAAATGTCACTCGTAGCTACACAATCTCATATAAACATATGCTGTTCACATAGTACAAGCCTGTGCAAAGGACATGAGAGCTGATTTCATAAATTTCAAAATGTCTGGTTCACTTTGGAAGTGAGAAAAATCGGTATGCCTATGTGGGAAAGTCAGCTCAATTACTCCAGTTCAGTAAACATTTCTGAATCAGGCTCTTATTCCTTTAAAAACCATGCTTACCTACAAATTAGTTTTGGTTCATAGAGGCCCTCCTTAATAGCAATGTTCATGAAGAAAGGAATCCTTTCAGAGAGACCTCAGAAAATATATAAAAAGGTTCTTTGAAAGCTATCACATGTTGAAACTGACTTTTAATGAGTTGCTGCCAGCTGCAATGAGCAGTTTAAGTAGATTCAATGACTTTTCTTTAATTTTAGTATTTAATCATTCACTTTTCCTAATTATTCTTAAGTAAATATTCTGAGCTTTCTGGTGTTCCCTTTACAAAGAAACTGTCAGCATAAGAGGCAGAAATCTTTTTGCCTGGTAACTGTTGAAAGCAGGTGCTGCACATCTGAAGTATAATGGCTAAAGAGAGCCATAGATAAAACCGTAAGAAAACAGACCAAGAAAAAAAGATGTCAAAAACATCACTTTTATTAAACAGCTGTTTTAAATATCATGTTTTGATTCCTCAAGGGCGAATTAGTGATAAATAATAGAAAAAGAATAAAAACAAACAAAATATACCATGACAGAATAGAAAGGCACTATGTTTTCCTGAAAAGATCACTGCCCAGATTACCCTGTTTTGGGTGCAGCTGGAAATGGAGAATCACATTCCCAAAGCGTTGGATCCCAGAATCCCAGTCATGTTGCCCACGCTGGAGTGCAATGGTGTGATCTCGGTTCACTGCAACCTCTGCCTTCTGGGTTCAAGCAATTCTCCTGCCTCAGCCTCCCAAGTAGCTGGGATTACAGGCATGCACCATCACACCCAGCTAATTTTGTATTTTTGGTAGAGATGGGGTTTCTCCATGTTGGTCTTGAACTCCTGACCTCAGGTGATCCGCCTGCCGCAGCCTCCCAAAGTGCTGGGATTGCAGGTGTGAGCCACCTCGCCTGGCCTCCAGTCCTGGATGATCCAACTGGTCCTCCTCCAGCTCTCAAACTGGAGTCAAGTAAATCCTTAACTTCCTCGAGGATGCTCTTCACTAATTCTGGCTTTTATTAAATATTTATTATATGCCAGGCATGGTACTAAGCGCTTTAAGTTCAAGATTGGACTTGCTCCTCACTGTAGCCTCTTGAAGTGGATATTATTTTTATTCCCATTTTACAAAGACAAAGACTAAGGTTTAGAAATTCTGCCTTAGCCTGGTAAGTGGTGACTCAGTCCCAGAGCCCTAGTTCTTCACTGATACACCAAAATGTTTCTCTCTGCCAAGGTGCTTCCACCGAGGCCAGGTCCATGGATGCCTGAACTCAGTTAGTGATATTCTAACGAAAAAGAAAGTCCCAGGTAGGAAATGAGTCAGTGGGCTCTGCAATGTCTGTCCACTAAACCAGAGGAAACCCCTGCCAGGGGTAATCATAAGCCACAGGTGTAAAATCAGTTCTTCCAGCACATTCCCCCACAGCCAGAGCTGCAGTCTCAGCCTGGCAAAAGAGCTCCAGGCTGGCTGAGGAAGCACTGAAAGAAGAATCTTGCAGTTTTCTGTTATTTCAATTTGTATTTTTTTCCTATTTCTAGGCTTTGTAAATCTGCCAGAAAAGCCTGAGAACAGCCTTAGGGTACTTTTGGCAGTACCCCTAGGAGTTGTTAGCCAAAAGCTCCAAACTCCTATCCTCATCACTGAGACTTGTCTGTTGGGAGTAGCTTAAAGATATTGTTTCAACCAAGATAATTAAGTTTAGCAAAAGAGAGCCATTGTGGTTTAGAGAGCTCAACCTTGATTACTAGGTCACGATAAGGGTTGTTCTCTGCTTTTCTCCCTTATGAGACCTTAGATAGTAGAGTACTTTTGACCTTGTGCAATAGATATCTTCTTTTCCATTAACAATAATGTGGGCAGGAAGGGGAGGGAGGCAGGAAGAATTGAATATCCATTGTACCACTTTTCAGCACTCAAATTTACACCATCAGCCTTCACATAAGCCACAAGCATTTGCCCTTCTGTAGAGTCAGCAGGAAACTGACGTGCCTAAGGCAAGCTATGGCCATCTTGGAATGCACAGACAACTTTTTTCTCCAAGTAATTTTATGACAAAAACTAGCCAAACCAATGAAGTTCGTTTCTAAGGTATTTTTCTCCTTTCTTACCCTTAGGCATTCCATGCATAATCATTGCAGGAAATTCAGAAAATACAGGTAAACAAAAAGAACACAAGAAAATTAAAACCACTCGAAATGCCACGATGCAAAGGTTATTATCATTAATAATTTTGTACAGATTCTTTCAAACTTGTTCTATTCAAATATAAACAAACAAAAGTCACCTCTTTTTAAAAATAAAATTGGATCACATTCTACCTATGGCTTTGTGACTTGCTTTTTACTTAACAACATATCAAATACAATTTTTCATATAAAAATAGAACTTTCTCTTATTTTACTGCTCTATCAATTGCAATATATGTTGTCATCATCTGTTAATCAGTCCACTATGTCCAACATTTACATCGTTCCTCACTTTTCAGTATTACTTTAAGCAACATCACAGAAAGCATCATTCATGTGTTTTTTGAGCATTTGCCAATTATTACTTCAAGATAAATTGCCAAAGCTCAAACCAGCTTGTGATTAAGACTTCTGAAACACTGCCCTTGTGAAAAGTGATATTCAGTAACAGTTTCACCGGCAATGATGGAAGCACCACGAAGCCCTTCTAGAGGAGCAGAGCAAGCCAATGAGCCCAAAAATAAGCCCAGGAGAGGGACGAGGCAGTTTCACTGCTTTTCCAGGAGCCCCACACACACTGGGACTTTAACAATTCATGGATGATGATGTAAACAGTTGTTACTCTGTTGCCCCCACCCCAAACTTGTAAAACGAGGCAGTAACAGGGATTATTATCCCCGAAGAGTGGAGGGTCCAGGGGTTTTCTGAGAATGAGTTGCTAACACTAACGAAGCAGAGTGAAAGCCAGCCTTGGGTGTAAAAGCTTATCTGCAGTCATTGGTAAAAGCCAATGCTTCAGAGATGCAGAACTTGTTTATTAATCTAACTCTCAAATTGCTCTTATGTGCAAGCCACTCTCCTAACTGCTTTATAAATTTTAGATTATTTAATTATCATAATAATTCTATAATAAAGCAGATACAATTTTTATCCTCATTTTCACAAGAAGAGGTTAAGTTTCTTGTTAGAGTTAGCTCTAGAGTCCATGTGTCTAACCACGAAGCAGCATTGCCCATCGGAGATTACCTCTAATCTAACTAAGAGCATCCTCCACTACCCCTACCCACACGGGGGAATAAATATTCAATTTCCAACCAAGCAGGAAGCACCACCTAACCAGTATTGCCATAGTGAACACAATGAAAGCCACACTTTGCACACAAGAAGTCACCTAATACCTAACATACCTAGAATAATTTTAGATAACAACATGTTCCTTATACCTGGTTTAGCTCTAGCTTCATTTGCCACTTATTAATTTTAACTAATAAAATTTATTTTCCTGGACAGATCCAGTTTTTTTCTCAATAAATCATAACTGGACTATTCAAGATGTTATACTTTCCAAAGCCCTTGACATCTCATTTAATCCCCCAAACAACTAGTTTGGAAGGTACTGAGGCTTAGAAAGGCTAAGTGACTTGTTTGCGGTCTCTTGGTTGGATAAATAACAGAGGCCAGACGTGAACACATGTCTTCTAACTGCTACTTCCCACTCCATCGTAATCCACTTATCTTTGTAAGCTTGCAACAGGCATTGAAACCAAGCTGAATATGAGGGAGTCTGCTGATATTTCAAAAGATGTAGGTAGGTGGGTAGACACACTACACACACACCCCTAATATTGCATGTATTTGGAAGTCAATTATCTGGTGAGCTCACCTTCCAGAATTCAAGACTATCTGATCTTTTCTTTTTCCTCCTCAGTTCATTAATATCTTAAACACCTGTAGCATTTTACCATAACTCTTTTTTTTTTTTTTTTTTTTTTTTTTTTGACAGTCTGCTCTGTTGCCCCGGCTGGAGTGCAATGGTGTGACCTCGGCTCACTGCAACCTCCACATACTGGATTCAAGCAATTCCCATGCCTCAGTCTTCTCGGCTACCCGGCCCAGCTAATTTTTTGTATTTTTAGTAGAGATGGGATTTCACTGTGCTAGCCAGTATGGTCTCGATCTCCTGACCTCGTGATCTACCCTCCCTGGCGTCCCAAAGTGCTGGGATTACAGGCATGAGCCACTGTGCCCAGCCAACCGTAACTCATTTTTTACCTGACTGTCTCCCTCTCTCAGACTCTAAGCTCCCCCAAGGGCTACACCAAGACCTCATTGCGTTATGTCTGGTGCAATGTCTGGTATGGAGAAAGGATTCAATAAATAATTCATTGACTGAGTAAATAATGGGATGAATACTTGCATCTAAGAAGGCAGCATAAAATGATTGGCAGAGCCAGTGTTCACGGCATGAAGCCCATAGGAGCTCCCGGTAGATTTGTTCTTGGACTCTCTCACCAGGAGTCTATTTATAGTTACTTTTTATAGTATTAAGAAACTTGTTTGATGATTTCCAAATCAATTCTGTGTTGGTTTGCTAGGGTTATTATAACAAAGTATCACAGACTAAGTGGCTTAAACAATAGAATTTCATTTTCTCACAGTTCCGGAGGCTAGAAGCCCAAAATCAAAGTGCAGCAGGGTTGGTTTCTTCAGGAAGTTTCTGTCCCAGGCCTCTCTCTTGGGTTGTAGATGACTCTCTTCTCCCTGAGCCTGCATGTCATCTTCCCTTTGTAATTGTGTCTGAATTCTCCCTTCTTATAAGGACACCAGTTACATAGGATGAGGGCCTATCCTAATGACCTACTGTTAACTTAATTACCTCTGTGAAGACCCTACTTTAAAATACAGTCACATTCTGGGGTATTGTGGTTAGGACTTTATGAATTTTGGGTGGAACGCAAGCCATAACACCATTTCTGTGATGGAAGTGAGAAAAGTGACAGGCAGAGCTGGAATAGGCAGTCACACAACAGCCCAGAGAGAAGTGACATCCACTAACCTGAAACCAGGGGAGAGAACTGGGTGTGTGTGTGGCGGGGGTGACATCGAGAACACAATAAAGACCAAGAACAAAATATTCACAAAAATGAAGACCAGGCCGGGCGCGGTGGCTCACGCTTGTAATCCCAGCACTTTGGGAGGCCGATGAGGGCAGGTCACTTGTGGCCAGGAGTTCGAGACCAGCCTGGCCAATATGGTGAAACCCCATCTCTACTAAAAATGTGAAAAAATTAGCTGGGTGTGGTGATGGGTGTCATAATCTCAGCTACTCAGGAAGCTGAGTCAGGAGAATCATTTGAACCTGGAAGGTGGAAGTTGCATTAAGCCAAGATTGCACCATTGCACTATAGTCTGGGCAACAAGAGCAAAACTCCATCTCAAATAAATATGTAAGTAAAAATAAAGGCCAAAGAAAATAAAAGGAGACTAAACAAAGGGCAGAATACACAGATGTTCATGATAATAAACAGTCTTTAGTGAAATATTTGGTTATGTTCAGAACAGCCATTCAAAAGATCAGAAAGGCTGTAATATATTTTTTTAAAATGTGGTCCTTCAAGTGTGTTATATGGATTTAAATATCGCTTTTTAAAAGGTAAACCTCAAGGCACTTTGCAAGTCTCCCAGCACTTTGGGAGACTGAGGCGGGTGGATCACTTGAGTCCAGGAGTTTGAGACCAGCCTGGCCCACATGGTGAAATCCCATCTCTACTAAAAAAAAATACAGAAAAAATTAGCCAGGTGTGGTGGCATGGGCCTGTAGTCCCAACTACTTAGGAGGCTGAGGCACGAGGATCACTTGAACCTGAGAGAGGGAGGTTGCAGTGAGCTGAGATTGTGCCACTACACTCTAGCCTGGGCAACAGAGTGAGACTCTGCCTCAAAAAGAAAGAAGAAAAGAAGGAAAGAAGGAAGAAGAGGGGGAAGGAAGGAGGGACAGAGGGAGGGGGGAAGGAGAGAAGGAAGGAAGGAGAAAAGGAGGGAAGGAGGGAGGGAGGAAGGGAGGGAGGGAGGGAGGGAGGGAGGGAGGGAGGGAGGGTAGGAAGGAAGGAAGGAAGGAAGGAAGGAAGGAAGGATCTATTTAAAAAGACTGAATCCCTAATGGCTCCAGTGGTCCCTCATAACACATCTCAAAGTGAATTACCACAAATCATAGATTTGAAAATGGAAAAAATAAAATATCAGATAGTTCAAAAAATAGGTGAAAATAACAGAAATAGACATATTCTATTCTTTACTTTTTTTCTGTTAGTTTTTCTTTGCCACCCACCTTCTAGGACAACTGCTTAAACATCCTGGAAGAATGAGTCACCACGTGTAAGGAAACCCAGGAGTACTGGTTTCTTGGAAGCCTTGCAGGTGACTCATATTTCATAGATTTTGCCTTTAACAATTTTGTTTGGAAAAAAGTTTTCACATTTCCCAAATCTAAAGTATGTCTGTTAAGCAGACTTAAATTTAAACAGGATGAAATAGTACATAGCTTGTTAAAGTTGGAAAGTGTTATATTGTGTACTTTTTGTAGCAAAAGATATTTTCACTTCATCATGTTGCCTTTTGCATTCATTTTTTTAAACCATCACTATCATCAATAATTGTATTAATTAGTATTAATAATACTAACTTCTCTAACAGATATACCAAAAATAGGTAAGGTTCAAACACAGCCACATAGAGTATTTTAGTGGAGACAGCTTGATTCTTCCCTTGGCAACCTTAACGCTTCCATATTTGGAAACTGGTCGTGTATGAGGATACATTCTATTACATGCAGGCAAGTCTTTTTATGTCGGATACTTCTGAATTCTTTCCTGAGTACATTAGGAGGTTGGAATTCGGTTTAGATTTATTGATATCCCTGAAACCTCTTCATGGGATTCTTCAATGTAGGCCAGGGTCTGGATAGCTAAAGTTGTTTCAAAGGGTTCAATTCTACCTCTCTTTGAATAGCCAAGAATTTCCATATCTGTTAGATAGCATTTACTTCATAGTATAAAGGAAAGGTTAAATGAAATAATGTGCACAGAGCACTTGGTACAGTGTTTGGAAATAGGGGCAGATAATGACCGATACACAGACTATGACCCTATACAAGCAGTGGTAGAGGGATATACATCCTGATACTGGTGGTGATTTGTTCTTCTTGGTGGTACCATGAGTGCTTATTTCTTTTGCCCATCAGTGTTTCTCTGTTTAAAGTAAATCTTTATAGCTTTATAATAAGTAGAATTAGGAGATTATTTTTAGTCCTGATATTTTAAATTCAGTACAAGTGTTTGATTTAACGCTCTTTACCCCTGAGATTTCCCTGTTAACTGGATAGTCCAAAATATCCACTTATAAAATATCCTAGCTCTCCACTGAAAATTTAACAAGTCCTTAAATTTTTGTTAGTGACATAAAGATGTAGTAATAAAGTACATGGGGAAGAAAATGCTCACCTGGGAATGTAGTCTTTTTTTTTTTTTTTGCTTCAATGTTCTAAACTTAGAGGGGAAATATTAACAACAGATTGTACTCATAGCAGCATTTTCAATTAAGAAGAAATGGATCACTGACGAAAGTCTCAGTGACCCACATGTGCCTGAAATCCCCTGGCAGTTTCTCTTCTCATCCTGTGCCCGTTCTGAAGCCAAACTCAGCATTTTGCCACATCCCCCAAGTGAATCCAACACCAGTGACTTTGTTAATAATAGCAATTTTACTGAAGAGGAGTTCTAGGGGAATTGAGGAAGAGAAATCACATCATCCACCACCCAGCAAACTTAAAAGAAAGTGAAGCTTGAAGATTTGCCCCCAAACTCCTTTCTCTCAAAAGTCCTGTGTATTGTCCTGGCATCGAATCCTGCCTTTGACTTGCTCCTGGGTTACTGAAAAAGTTACTGTAGCCAGCAATGCCCTCCACAGATGACATCCATCACCACCACAACAAAAACAAAAAAATAAATCAGATCAGTAACTATCTAGTGTTGACAAGTCTGCCCCCAGAATGTTTGACCCTCCATCTAATGCAATTTATCACAATACTTACAATATTTACCCAGCACAACAGAGTGTGTTTGTGTGTAAGAATGGGAGGTGTGGTGGTGGTGAAATTCTGCAGCAAAGAGAATATTATTTTCACCAGATGCATAAATATACAAAAGGGTCATATATTCATAAACACAAAGGGATAAATATACAATATGAAAGTGACAGGGACTCTCTCAGTTCTGCTCTCAGCCTGTCCTTTCCCTGAGTTTTGGTTTCTGATGACAATGATCTGGACAGCCCTATATACAATATGAAAGTGACAGGGACTCTCTCAGTTCTGCTCTCAGCCTGTCCTTTCCCTGAGTTTTGGTTTCTGATGACAGTGATCTGGGCATCCCTGAAGCCCCAAGTGATGGGACTGGGGTTTTTGACTTCAGTTCCCTCTGTGTGAGAGCCTGTACCTGTATGGCCTCTCAAAATTCAGGATTTTTACTAAAAGAGTAGATTTTAGATGCTCTAGATACCAAGAAAAAAAAAAATGGTCTACTATGTGAAATGATGGCTATGTTAATTTGCTTGACTCTAACCATTTCACGATGTATATGCATATCAAATATGCATGTTGTGGCCAGGTGCAGTGGTGCACACCTGTAATCCCAGTGCTTTGGGAGGCTGAGGCAGGTAGATCACCTGAGGTCAGGAGTTCGAGACCAACCTGACCAGCATGGAGAAACCTCGTCTCTACAAAACTACAGAATTAGTCTGGCATAGTGGCATATGCCCATAATCCCAGCTATTTGGAAGGCTGAGGCAGGAGAGTCACTTGAACCCAGGAGGTGGAGGTTGCAGCGAGCCGAGATCCCACTATTGCACTCCAGCCTGGGCAACAAGAGCGAAACTCCATCTCAAAAAAAAAAAAAAAAAAAAAAAAAAAAAAAATATATATATATATATATATATATATATATATATATATATATAATTGTATACCTTAAATATATACAATCAAATAAATAAAACAATTGTAAAATTCCATCACAGTAGTTTCTGAAAACACATGGACCTCCAATGCAAATTGTTTTTAAAAACATTTTTAAAGCCCTAAAAAAGCCTTTCCTCTATATATGTGTGTGTAACACATTTGATTAAGTTGAATTTTAATTGAAAATACAATTTCTTTTTCTTCAGCAGCAGCGTGTCCTAATAGCCTGTAAAACTGTCTAGAACATGAGAATAAGACTAACCTGATAGCTGTCATGAATCCAGGCTTTCTTCCAACTATTTACACCATCACTCAGCAACCATTTAGTAATTGTCCAGTGACTATTTCCGAGTATGTGGGACTTGGCTTGTAAAGTCAAATTGGGGAAAGAGGAAAACCTGCCCTACAAAATTTCCATCAAATAAGTCTAAACCCCAGACAAGTTTTGAGTCACTCTGACTCTACTTGGTTAATGAATTATATGGAAACTTTTCTCTACTCACTGGCACTGCTAAAACCTCCAGACAACTGGTTTCCAGTCTTATGGTGTGCTGTGCTGTTTCTCTTTCATGGCTTTTGAAACACAAGATAGTTTTATTTTCCACTTTCACTCTGCTGTTTTGGGGTTTCTAAATTTATATTTGCATATTATCTAGGTTATTCTTATTTTTAAATAAAGACAATGAAATTTTAGATTTTAATATTTGATCTCTTTTTAGCCATTGCTTCGTAAAATATCAGCCACCCTGTCTGAGACAGTCACATTACATGTTTGTCCCAGACATACCTAATGAATACAGCTCCCCTGCAGCAAATAAGTGAGGGAGGACAGAGTGTTTGCCCTGGAGAGCTTCAGTCTCCCATTTTTCTGATTTTTTCCCCATTATCAGCATCAAAGCCTTACCCAGAGCACTTGTGCAACTATTCTCTCTCTAGATCCTAGAAAAAAACAAAATTAAGCATTAAACAAGTTAATCTCTTAGAAACATATGCAATTCAAAAGAGGCATAAAGAATTGGAAGAATTTATCAACTCTCCTATGGGAATAGTTCAGGTCCCAGAAAGAAAAGTTTTCAGGGAAAGAGCCCTAAATCTAGTTGGTTTCAACCTATTGGCCATCCCATACTCTGCACAGAGGGAGATGATACACTAGACTAGAAACAATACTCTAAATTCTCTGACCCTCACCTGCTGCATGTGTACCTACTTTCAGAGTTGTGTAGAAAAATTTGGTTGTGTACACTTTAAAATGTAATATCTTATGAGTGCATATAAAAACTGGGGGAATCTGAAAAAGGTCTGTAGGCTTGTTAACAGTATTGTATCAGTGATGAGGCATGGTTTTGTATTTTACCATAGCCATGTAACATGTTACTACTGGAGGAAGCTAGGTAAAGAGTACACTGGGCTCTTTGTGCTATTTTTTTTTTCAATTTTCTGTGAGTCTATAACAATTTCAAAAATAATAACTGTGATCTATGCACTTTAGTTCTAAGAGCAATAGTGGCATCAGAAGTTCTGAAGTTAAGGTACAAAACATATGCAATTGACAGTCTTCAAGAGTTTTGGACTTACAAGAATGACAGTTTCATATGGCTTATCCTAATGCTGTAAAATTAATAAAGTGTAAAATGCAGTTATGCTTGGAGTTATTTCCAACAGACTTCTTTTTGCTAACCAGAAAACAAAACCCCCCACAAAATATGAACCCTTTTTTTTTTGAGACAGAGTCTCACTCTGTTACCAGGCTGGAGTGCAGTGGCGCAATCTCGGTTCACGGCAACCTCCGACTCTCTGGTTCAAGTGAGTTTCCTGCCTCAGCCTCCCGAGTAGCTGGGATTACAGGCACATGCCACCACACCAAGCTAATTTTTGTACTTTTGCTAAAGATGAGGTTTTACCATGTTGGTCAGGATGGTCTCGATCTCCTGACATCAGGTGATCCACCCACCTCAGCCTCGCAAAGTGCTGGGATTATAGGCATGAACCGCCACGCCCAGTCTATGAACCCTTTTTTTAGTTGATTGTAATTTTAGAAAATAAATTATCCTCTATCTAGTTTCTTACTCTTTTTTTTTTTTTTTTTTTTTGAGATAGTCTTCTTTCTCTGTCCCCCAAGCTGGAGTACAGTGGCACAATCTTGGCTCACTGAAATCTCTGCCTCCCAGGTTCAAACAATTCTAGTGCCTGAGTCACCTGAGTAGCTGGGATTACATGCATGCGCCACCATGTCCAACTAGTGTGTGTGTGTGTGTGTGTGTGTGTGTGTGTGTGTGTGTGTGTATTTTTAGTAGAGACAGGATTTGCCATATTTGCCAATATTGCCTTATTGCATAAGGCCCAACTCCTCTCCCGCCTCTATCTCTCAAAGTGCTGGGATTACAGGCATGAGCCACTGCACCCAGTCTGGTTTCTTATTCCTGAGATGGATCCTAGGAAATGGTTATAAGAGGTCTGAGAGAACAAGAAATTTTTTCTAACAGCAATGCTGGCTTCTACTGCTTCTTGAACACAACACATGTTGACTGCTTCCCCATATATCTGCCTGGCTAACACTTTGCCTCCTCTAAATCTTTGCTAAGATTTCAGCATCTCAGAGAGTCCTCCCCTAACTGCTCTGCTTAATACTTCTTGTAACCTGCACTTCACAACATCCCTACATTCAATTTTTCTTTCCTTCTTTCTTTGTAGACAAGGTCTTGCTGTGGTACCCAGGCTGGAGTGCAGTGTCGCAATCATGGCACACAACAGCCTAGACCTCTTGGGCTCAAGCAATCCTCCCACCGCAGCCTCTGGAGCAGCCTCTGGAGCAGCTGGGACTACACAACTTCTTTTTACTCTTATTTACTTCTCTTTTTCTTTTCCATGGCATTTATCACTTTTTTTTTTTTTGAGGGATCTCACTCCGTCGCCCAAGCTGGAGTGCAATGATGTGAATTTGGCTCACTGCAACCTCCGCCTCCCCGGTTAAAGCGATTCTCCTGTCGCAGCCTCCTGAGTAGCTGGGATTACAGGCGCATGCTGCCACACCCAGCTAATTTTTTTGTATTTTAAGAGAGACAGGGTTTCACCGTGTTGCCCAAGCTGGTCTCAAACTCCTGAGCTCAGGCAATCCACCCTCCTCGGCCTCCCAAAATGCTGGGATTATAGGCGAGAGCCACTGCGCCTGGCCGCATTTACCACTTGTAATTTACCATATGTAATTTAATTTTCTTACTTGCTGTATCAGTTGCTTACTATGTGTCTTCCCTGCTAGAACATAAGCCTGTAAAGTTCAAGGGTCTTTGTTGAGTTTGTTCCCCGATTATCCAAAGCCCCTAGAACAGTGTCTGTAACATAAAAGAAGCTCAATAAACATTACAGAATAAACAGATTTCTGGAGCTCTTGAAAAGGCAAGACATGTCTAGTCTTTCAAGGTCTTTCTATCTTCTGTAGTCATTCATTGACTACAGAAGATGGTTGGTTCCAGATTCAGAGATAGCAAGAGAGGAAGACATTGAGTCATTTGATGAACTCCCTTCTATCAAAATAATCAATCGAAGATTTGATTCTAAATTTCTGTGCTCAATTTGTGGAAAACTTTGCTTAAATGTTGTAAAATGCTGACTTTAGAATCTGAGGTGAGAGTTGACGATGAAATCTCTACGAAATAAGCACATTGTCTGAGAGGAGATCCAGACAGATTTGGAGGATATGTCCTAATCCACTACCACAGTCTATTGATCTGAGCCACTGTGGCCAATCTGTTGCAGTTTCTTGTCAATATCCCAAAGTAAAATATTGACTATGCTATGGTTCCTTTTCTTAAAATTGTTAATGTGGCCATAAGATAAAAATATCCTTGGACCTAACCAATAAATGGGGATTGTAATAGAGGCAGACCAAATTTAAAGATCAGGGCAACCACAAACCATGATGAAGGATGCTATTAATGTGACTTACTCATCTGGCAGGAAATACGGAAGTCAAACCTCCAAATCATAGGGCAAAGATCAATCTGACACAATCCACAAATTTGAATCACTTGTGTGTAAACCCAAGTGAAGCGGAATTGCCTGGTTAATTCAAAAAGCGTGCTTTATATATGAATGAGAGAGGATAATTCTACCTCGTGGCAGCCTCTGTTGGACACAGTTTATATCTAGTAAGTTACTGAATCCTTGCAACAACTCTTCGAGTTAGGTACAAAATGATCCCCCTTTTACAGAAGAGAAAACCAAATTGTAGAGTTTAAGGGAACTGTTCCAGATCACACAGCCAGGAAGACAGGATTTAAACCTTCGTGTCTGTAACTTAGGAACCCATGCTCTCATCAATACACTACTGCCTTAACAACACTCAAATGAAAGCAGATGATTCCTTAGGAGATGGTTATAAACAAACTTTGTGATTATCACACTAAGGAGACAAGACAGGAGGAAGTCATTGTGTTAATTATTACACAAATTGTCTTAATTACAAGGAGTATGAAACACTGTTGTAAAGTCTTTGTTAGAGATTATTATTAACAGATAAACAGTGTTAACAGAATGTTATTTATTCCATCCTTAAGAAACAGACTTGCTGGACTCTCCAGATTTCTCCTAGACCTACGAATCTCTACACCTTAATAAACAAACACGATGTGTTAGGATAACCGAACCAGCCTAGCTCCAAGCCCAGTGTTGTCTTCTTCTATGAGTTGTTATCCAGCTAAGTTTATCCTGTGGGTTTGGGATAAGTCTGAATTGCATGGATTCTCTGTTATTGAAAGGCTGAGGTTTGTTCCTGTCTGGAAGTTTGTTCAAGTGTGAGTCCACTGATTGAGGGAGAGATTGTGGTTTGCCAGGGATGCGTGTAAAGAGGAAGTCCTTTCTTCAAACAGGCTTGTTTGTGTTTTTGAAAACTGTTAAGAGTTTATGTCCTGTTTCCATTCCCATGCCCAGCCCTCCCAAAGTAAACAAGTGACAAGTGGTGGTGGGACAGTAGTGGTGATACAGGGGTGGGGATGGAGGTGGAGGAAGGAAAGAGATTTCCCTAGGGCAAGAGGATTTTCAAAGAACTCAAATATAATTTGGAAATAAACTCAAGTGCCAAAACCAGATGGAGTTTACATCAGGATCAGCCCAATTTATAAACCTAAACACAGACTCCTAAAAACTTTATTTACTGGTTCTAAAATGACCAGACACTGATGGATAGTCTTAGACTAAATTCCAGCTAAATTAGTGGCTAAAGGTCAATCCTTGGCCCATCAGTAGATGCCCTCTTTATCCAATTTATCCCCCTTTATCTACCTGACCCTACCCACCAGCAGGGGAAACAGGTTTTTACTTGCCCAGAAAATTCATTTGTTTGTGATATTTTCTAGAAGAACAGACCCAGAGCCTTCTTAATTCTGACTACAGCATTAAATACCCTGAAATGTTAAAAAAAAAATGCCCCCAAAATGCATAAAAATAAAATTTCAAAATATAAACTACATCTGGAATATAAGTCAGTGTTGAGAATTTCCCTTCTTTCCAAGTCTGCTCCCAAGATCTTAGCTGACCTCACTTAGGTTAGAAAGTCCCCTTTCTACCAACAAGAATTCATTATAATCCTTGATTCAGTAACATTGGAATTTACAAAAATATCCCTCTTATAAGCCTGTCTCTCAAAATACATACAACTGAAAACAGCAGTAATATGTGGTTCCCTCTATTCAAAAGCAAGCAATTCTGTTGTATTAAATGTTCATCTACATGAAAAGCACTGGTCAAAAATTTGGCTTATTACATATTTCATGGTCTTCAGAATAAAAAGGACAGGGAATTACATTGCTTGGGATAGTTCTATCATCTGAATGTCAAAAAACTACTTATAATCGTTCTACTATAAGGACACATGCACACGAATGTTCATTGCAGCACTGTTTACAATAGCAAAGAACTGGAACCAACCCAAATGCCCATCGATGATAGACTGGACTGGGAAAATGTGGCACATATACACCATGGAATATTATGCAGCAATCAAAAATGATGAGTTTGTGTCCTTTGTGAGGACATGGATGAATCTGGAGAACATCATTCTCAGCAAACTGACACAAGAACAGAAAAAGAAATACTGCATATACTCACTCATAGGTGGGTGAGAAAGATGAGAACACATGGACACAGAGAGGCGGTCTACTATACACTGGGGACTGTTGGGGGAAATGGGGGAGGGACAGCGGGGGGGGCTGGGGGGGATAGCCTGGGGATGAATACCAAGTGTGAGTGAAGGGGAGGAAGGCAGCAAAACACACTGCCATGTGTGTACCTATGCAACTATCTTGCACGTTCTGCACATGTACCCCAAAACCTATAATGCAATAAAAATTAAAAAAAAAAATAGAAAGAGAAAAAAAAAACTACTTATACACATTTTGGATTGTCTTAAAATGAATATGAATTACTTTTATAATTAAGAAAAAATAAATTATTTCCATTTTTTGGTGGAGGAGAGCTACATCTCAGTGAATTCAAATTTTAAATACACCAATTTAAGAATTAAAGTTGTGTCAATATAGGACTTTTATTGTTTCTAAAAATAAAGCCACAATATATGTTTACCCACTTCTAGGAATTTGCCCAGAAGATACACTTTCAATAATGCAAAACTACATATGTGTAACATTACTCATTGCTGTATATCTGTAATTACAAAATGTTGGAAACCACCTAAAGGGTTTTACATAGGAGACTGATGTAATGAATGATAAATCTACACAATGGAGTACTATGCAGCAATAAACTAGGATAAGGAAGATCTATAGATACGGAGTGACTTCCAGGATATACTGTCGAACTTTTTGTTTTGTTTTTCTGTGATGGAGTCTCCTTCTGTTGCCCAGGCTGGAGTGCAGTAGTGCGATCTTGGCTCACTGCAACCTCTGCCTCCCAGGTGCAAGCAATTCCCTGCCTCAGCCTCCCAAGTAACTGGGATTATAGGCGTCCACCACCATGACTGGTTAATTTTTGTATTTTTAGTAGAGACAGGGTTTCAACATGTTGGCCAGGCTGGTCTTGAACTCTTGACCTCATGATCCACCTGTCTTGGCCTCCCAAAGTGCTGGGATTACATGTGTGAGCCATACTGTCAAGTTTTTTAAAAAGTTCCAAAGAAAGAAAGGCGTGGTTGTAATCCCAACACTTTGGGATGCCAAGGTGGGAGAACTGTTTGAGCTTGGGGGAGTTTGAAATCAGCCTGGCAACATGGTGAGGCTTTGTCTCTACAAAAAATTAAAAAATTAGCCAAGTGTGATGTCACATGCCTGTGGTTCCAGCTGCTCAGGAGGCTGAGGCAGGAGGATTGCTTGAGCCTAGGAGGATGAGGCTGCAGTGAGTCCTGTCTGAGCCACTGAACCAGCCTGGACAAACAGAGCAAGACCCTGTCTCAAAAAAATAAATAAAAATAAATATTTAAAAATAAATAAAAGTTTCAAAGGAACATATAATATGCTTCTTTTTCATAAAAAAGAAAAATAGGAAAAATATATCTATTTGCCTATTTTTGCAAAAAATAAATACAGAAATAATAAACCAGAAACAGATGATTTTGGTCATAAACACAGGGTGGATAGAAAAAGACAGAAAGAGGGGAGGGAAGGCACCTCTTTTGAGTGTCCCTTTTCATCTAATTTTGGCTTTTAAAATCATGTTCATATTTTATGCACTAAAACAAATAAACTTGACTCAACAAGGATGGGGAAACTCCTTAACAGAATATAAATAGAAACAAATGAGTGGTACTATATTTCAAATGAATAATGTAACTACGCTGAAGGGTAAAAACAAGTCCAAGTAATTCTGGAACAATATTCTGACTATAAGTTCTTAGTCTGGAAACACTTCTTGAATTCTACTTGGTAGATTCCTTCTTTAAGTTGTATTAGTTTGCAGTTCTTACTTTTCATGTATTGCAGTATATGGAAAAATGTCTTGATGTTGGGAACCAAATTTGTCACTATTGGAGAAGGAAGACACAATTTTAAAATAGAAAATTGTTAAGAAAACCATGCAGTATTCGACAGTAATTGAATTTATGGTTTTCTTTCTCTTTCTCTCTCTTTCTTTCTTTCTTGCTTTCTAGCTTGCTTGCTTTCTGAGACAAAATCTCACTCTGTCACCAGTTGGAGTACGATGGCATTATCTCTGCTCACTGCAACCTCCGCCTCCGGGTTCAAGCAATTCTCCTGCCTTAGCCTCCTGAGTAACTGGGATTAGTGGCATTCACCACCACGCCCAGCTAATTTTTTGTATTTTTAGTAGAGACAGGGTTTCACCATGTTGGCCAGGCTGGTATTGAACTCCTGACCTCAAGTGATCCCCCTGCCTTGGCCTCCCAAAATGCTGGGATTACAGGCATGAGCCAATGCGCCCAGCCTAATTCATAGTTTTTATTAATGTGGTGTTAACTTTAAAAAAAAATCACATAATTCCCTAAGTTTGGAAAAGGAGGAAACTTTATTTTTTGTAAATGGTTACAGCCTGCAAAATGGTCACCCACAGGCTGAGAAGTGTTCCTCCAGTTAAGTCAAAGAAGGAGAGAGCTTAGAGTAGTAGTTTTATGCTGAAGAGGTTGGCTAAACATACATATTCACAGATCATGGGAGGGGTTATGAATATTAATAGGCATATGCCTATTAATTAATATGAATATTAATGAAGGTGGTCCTGACACATGCTTATTGAGCAAATCTGCATGTAACATATGACTCGTGTTTACTTGTGGGTGGAGACTTAACATTCAAAAATATTACAGTTATGTTTACTGCCATACCACCCTAAAAGTGCCCGTTCTTGTCAAATGTGTTACAGTTGGGCCCTATACATCAAAAGATCTTTTCAGGTTACAAGGCACCCAAGTGAGCAATCTCTGTAAACCAGACAGAATCAGTCCATGGTCGGTGGTCTCCCTATCAGAAGAAAGTTACTGAAATCAGGCCTTCGTCCAATCAAAGCTGTAGTTATGGCTGGTGAAACTAGGGTTCAGTTAGTCAGTGTTTGTTAGCAAGATGAGTCGTAATTTTTTTTTAATATTGTTTATATCAAAACTAGTGCTTGAGAGAAAAAAACAAAACAAACAAACAAACAAAAAACCCTTGTGACAGTTAAAACAGTTTATACCAGGCCGGGGGCGGTGGTTCATGCCTGTAATCCCAGCACTTTGGGAGTCCAAGGCAGGCAGATCACGAGGTCAGGAGTTTGAGACTAGCCTGACCAACATGGTGAAACCCTGTCTCTAATAAAAATACAAAAATTAGCCAGGTGTGGTGGCATATGCCTATAATCCTAGCTACTCAGGAGGCTGAGACAGGAGAATTGCTTGAACCCGGGAAGTGGAAGTTGCAGTGAGCCCAGATCATGCCACTGCATTCCAGCCTGGGTGACAAAGCAAGACTCCATCTAAAAAACAAAAACAAAAAAACCAAAAACGTTTATTCTTTAAGTGTAAGGTACATTATTTTATTCTTACCGGTCATGGCCTTTTGTCCTGTATATAATTTGGTATCTCATTGCCAGAGTCTGTTCTGTCAGTCTTACGATCTCTGTTTTAACGTTAATGCTGGTCAATTTTGTCTCAACCACAAAAGAGAGTGGGTAGAACGAGGCATGGATGACCTCCCCTCTCTCCTGGCAGTGGCCAGTAACTCAGTGTTAAGGTTTTTCTTGGGGTCCTCTTGGCCACAAGAGGGTCTGTTCTATCAGTGGGGGACTTAGGATTTTATTTTAAGTTTATGACATTTATGAATATAAAGGTAGATATAGGCAAAGAGACATAGACAAAGACTCCACTTTTGTTGACTGAAGGGGCCTAGATGTTATGATGCCCCAGAAGCAATTAGGGCACCAGTGCCCACTCAACGGAACCACGGCTTTTTGGAGAAAGAGCTGATTCCGGAGTTAGTGCAGGAAAAGTACAACATAATCCTGAATTGTTTTTTCTTAACTAGAAAATAAGAAAGTCCTCAAAAAATATTGGGGTATGTCCAAAGGACCCAGGAGCCCTCTTAAAGAAGCTCCTGTTGGCCAAATCTGGGACAATTTGAGTATTGAAATAAATAATGATCACAACATATTTTAATCCATTGGAATGAAAAAATTCATGAATTCGTACAGATAAACAATAATAAATAAGAAGAGAACACTTTTGCTTATAATAGCATGCTAAAAAATGTAAAATAATGGAGTTTTTAAGAATTACTCTTTTTGCAACTACCATGGTAAAAATTCAATCAGGGAAGGATTATTAATGGATACTGTTGGGTAAAAATTTAATGAGAAACAGGATATGTGTAGGGTCTCAGGTATCCTTCTACAAATAACTTATAAATTTCTAAGGGAAAACTATCTTTGCAGAAGAGAAGCTTACTGAACACTAACTTCACCAAGTGATCAAATCTGGCATGGGTTAGTGGTGGCAGAGATGAACATCATGTGCTTTCAAATATGAAGCGCTGAGAACAAATATCACTAATGTAGTGTCCCTGCCAAAAATGCATTGTGTCAATCCAGTCATCTGGAAATGCCAGAAAAACCCAGTTGAGGGACAGGCTACAAAATAAATGACCTGGACTCTTCAAAAGCATCAACATTGTTTGTTAAAGGCTGAGGAATTGTTGCACATTATAAGAGACCGAAGAGAAAAAAATACTTAATACAATGAATGATTCTTTCAGCTCCTAGACCAAAACAGAAAATATCACAAATTGTTGCAAATATAAAAAAAAATTGATTGGTTCATAAATTAGATTATTTATAGCATTGTATCAACATTAAACCTACTGAGTTAGGACATTGTGAGTTAATGTCCTTGATCTTTGCACACTAAAGTATTTAGGGTTAATGGGCATAATAACTACAATATACTCTCAGAAGTACAGGGGGAAATATAAAACTATATATAAATGTACATACTGAGAATTTTAATTGATGTAGCTGAATAAAGGTTATAAAGAATTCTTTATACTATTCTTTTTTAAAATAGAAACAGGGTCTCACCGTGTTGCCCAGGCTGGTCTTGAACTCCTGACCTCAAGTGATTTGCCCACTTCAGCCTCCCAAAAGTGCTAGGATTACAGTTGTGAGCCACAGTGCCTGGCCTATACTATTCTCACAAACTTTGGGTACATATAAAATCATTTTTAAATAATATTTTAAAATATAACTTTATTGCTTACATTTTCAGATTTTTAAAAATAAAACAAGTTTATTGTAAATATAGTCTACAAACTGAAAGTTATTAAGTAGATATACCAAATCCTCTACATTTCATGATCCATTAAATCACTGGTATTCATTCATTCAAAATGGCTTTACACATACATATTTCTTTTTTAATGGAATAATGAGTCTGCAAAAAGGTGGTATACTATTCCACAATCTCTGTGTAAAACAATGTAATTTTAATTTTTCTCTTTTTATTTTTATGTTAACAATTTAGCCTCTTTCAGACAAACTCAGAAGTAATGGGGAAATCCAGGGTTATTAAACTCAGTTTAGGGTTGTAAGCATCCACCATTTGTCTTCCTATTGTGAGTTCTAAATTCCAGGTGATCTTACTTAGTTTCCTGGCCATGGTGGGGCAGGAGAACATTGATTAGAAAAATTGCCTCAGAGTATTAACATTGTTGCTGTGTATCCAGAAATAGTGTCCTATTTGTGTCTTAACTTGCAGCTTCTCTGTATTGCATATTTTGCACTGTAAATTTTTCACCTAAATTCTACATATGAAGAAACTATGTTAAAAAAAAAATCCAGTGGGAATAAACTAACATCTCAATTGGTTGTAAATAATAACCATAATTCAACTGAAATCCCAGTTTTCCTTGAAGTTCAGGTCACAAGATTTTTCATTATCTACAAAGCCTGTTTCCCTGGATGAACTTATCTTTATATCAGAGAAGAATCTGGAAAACTGTCAGTCTAGCAGCCCAAAAACCTGACCAATAGTATTGTCTCTAAAATAATTGCTAGGATCTCTTTGGTTCATAACTCTATTTTTGAAAAATTAAAGAAATACATATAGAGAGTTAAAAAAAAAAACCTTCAGGCAGTACAAAGAGCACAAAATTAAAATGTCATCTCTTTTTCTTTTTTTTTTTTCTATTAATTCCTGCTTCCCTAGCCCAGATTTTATTATAAATCAGGGGTTAACAAACTACAGCTCAAGAATCAAATCTAGCGCTCCACTTGTTTTTGTAAATAAAGTTTTTTTGGAACATAGATGGTGTGGTTTGGGTCTGTGTCCTCACCTAAATCTTATCTCCAATGGTAATCCCCACATGATGAGGGAGGAAGGTGTTTGGATCATGGGGGCAGTTTTCCCCATGCTGTTCTCGTGATAGTGAGTGAGTTCTTGTGAGATCTGATTGTTTTATAAGCATCTGGCATTTCCCCTGCTTACACTCACTCCATCCTGTCACCTTGTAAAGAAAGTGCTTGCTTCCCCTTCTCCTGCCCTGACTGTAAGTTTCCTGAGGCTTCCCCAGCTATTTGAAACTGTGAATCAATTAAACCTCTTTTCTTTGTAAATTACCCAGTCTCAGGTATTTATAGCCATGTGAAAACAGACTAATAGAACAGCCACTCTTACTCCTTCTTTGTATTATCTGTGGCTGCTTTCTTGATGCCACAGGAGAGTGAATAGTTGTAACAGAGACTGTATGGCCTAACAAAGTTACCATCTAGTCCCTTATAGAAGTTTGCCAATCCCTGAAAAATGACAACATACTACAAACATTGTTCTACCACTTGCTTTCTCATTTAACAATAGTGATACATTCAAGATATATATAGATCTACTTCTGTCATTATTGAGATGGGACAATATTTGTTTAAACAAATTTCATAGTTTGTTTAACGAGACTTTTAGGTTGTTTTCTGGTCTTTGCGATCATAAAAGGTATCATTTTCATGCACTTGTGCAAAGCTCATCTGTGGGGACAGTTTTCACAGGTGAAATTACAGTGTAAAATTTCTGTGCATTTTAAATCAGTATTGCCAGTTGTCAAATACAAAACGTTTTGTGATAAAACCGATTTAGAGCTGATTCAATTCCCAAGTAAGAGATACTTCTTTTGTTCTCTTTTTTTGTTTAGATAATTCGGTCAGAAAAATATAGTTAAAGATTCTGAGTGAGATAATAAATACAATAAGAAAGTTACAATCTGTCATGAGATTAGAGTTTAAAAAACCAACAAAAGGCCGGGCGCGGTGGTTCATGCCTGTCCTAGCACTTTGGGAGGCCAAGACGGGTGGCTCACAAGGTCAGGAGTTCAAGACCAGCCTGGCCAAGATGTTGAAACCCAGTCTCTACTAAAAATATAAAAAGTAGCTTGGCACACACCTGTAATCCCAGCTACTCGGGAGGCTGAGGCAGGAGAATCACTTGAACTCAGGTGGCAGACGTTACAGTGGCCTGAGATCGTATCACTGCACTCCAGCCTGGGTATCAGAGAAAGATTCCATCTCTAAAAAAAAAAAAAAAACAACAGCAACAAAAAAGAAGGTATAATATAGCATCATCTCTGTGTGAAAATATAACTTTAAAATAATACATATTCATAGAAGTGAAAAAAAGAAAAGGGAATAATAAAAATTATGGCTTTTAGGGACTTAAGGAAAAATAGAAAACTTTATAATTCTCCAGAAGAAATCATTTACATTTTGCCAAAATTACTTTGTACAGTAAATTATACGTTAAGTAGACACTATTAAATTAAATAATGGTTTCAAATGTTGGTAAATATGTCTTTAGTTGCAAAATTTCAGCGACAGGCTGTACTTTTTCCTGATAAAAATCAAGCCCAGTGAGAAGTTCTACATCGCGGACCCGGGCAATGTGCGTTTTAAATCTTTCTTCAACCCAAAAAGCTTCTGGTGTACCTGCCTGGAAAAGAAAAGCACAATATTTTTTTATCACATTATTTTTCATGAACAGAAATATTTTTATTGCTTAAAAGTTGCCTTTTTGCCAATGATTTTTACTGCCTTAAATCTTAATTTGATGCAGCTAAATTTAGTTTTTAAATATAAAAAGAAACAAAAGTACAATAGCATAAAACACCATAGTCAAAATTTATCCGTTTTTATGTTTACTTCAGATATAAATTTTTTGATGAAATTAAATATTGCAGATGAAGCTAAGTTCCCAGTGTGCCTCTGTTCAGAACTAAACATCTTTATATCAAGATGAATCTCGTCTGTCTTTTCAAACTTTTACTGTATGTCAAGATACAATATGACAAATCGATGAGTTTTCAAATTTATGTTAATATTATAAGTGGTATTCTGCAATTTTTTCATTCGGTATTACCATTTGTAATCTATAGTGATATAGCTAGGTCTTGTTAAGTCACTTGTTTGTGATATTTCCTCAGCTGTGGTTTGTGATATTTCCTCATTGAAATACAGCATGTTTTTCATTACATATTGATAAAATTTTTATTATTATAAATAATACTATAATAAATAACTTGGCATATGTCTCCTGTGTTCAAGAGCATTAGTTTCTAGGACATATTAATAAAATTGCTGGGCCATAGAGTACATTCAATTTTTTTTTTTTACAGTCTCACTCTGTTGCTCAGGCTGGAGTGCAATGGCACCATCTCAACTCACTGTAACTTCGACCTCCCGGGTTCAAGCAATTTTCCTGCCTCAGCCTCCCAAGTAGCTGGGATTAGTGCCCACCACCATGCCCAGATAATTTTTTTTTTTTTGTATTTTTAGTAGAGACGGGGTTTCGCCATGTTGGGCAGGCTGGTCTCGAACTCCTGACCTCGAACTCCTGATCCGCCTGCCTCAGCCTCCCAAATTGCTGGGATTACAGGCATATGCCACCGCAACTGGCCGAGTACATTCAATTTTAACTTTATCAGATATTAAACCTAGCACTCCTCAGAGTCTTCATTCCAATTTACAGTTCCATAGGCAGTGAAAGACAATTCCCATTTCCCCATATCTTTGCCAAACCATGGGTGTAAAATAGTGTTTTATGCCTGTTTACATTTTATTATGCTATTGTTATAGTTGTGCATCCCTTCAGATATTTCTTGACTGTTAGATTTTGGATATGTTTTTTACAATATAAAAGTTAGTTCAATAATTTAGAAACATGGGTTTCTATGACAGTCTTTATTCTTTATTATAAAGAATAATTTTCTGGTATTCGTATGATATTGCTAAAGTTCAATTAACTTTTCACATAATAAGAAAGTTTCAAAGTTTGTTGAATTAGATTAATGTGTTTTCATGATTCTCATTTGACTTCGACACAGTGATTTACTTGTTTAAGTATGCAGGCTTAATACAGACAGTCACTATCTGAGCCAGAGGAAGTGTAAGAGGAAATACTTTTTCTTCCTAACCTCTAAAGCACTTGTCTCTGTCAGATTCACAATGCGAGCTAACATTTTTTTTAATGCAGTATGTTAGTTTGAGTTCATTCTTTCAATGGGAATCTAATTCAAAGTCTTGCTATTCTGCCTTTACTATTGCACATTTCAGTAGCACCTAATATCCTTGATCACCTTTTTTCATAACGTTTTCTCCCATTTGGTTTATATGACACCACTCTTTAGTGATTTATTTGCCATCTGATTGTCTTCCCTCTTTTAAATTTGCAGTGAAATGACCACAAAGCATAACACAAAACTATACCTATGCAGAGATGATACTTAAGCTATTCAACACTAAGTCTCTGGCACCAACAGTCTAAACAGAAGCCAGCTGTAGAAACCACCCTCCTTGCACCAGTCCATGCCAACAGAATAGACAATACAGTTTTATGAGCTCCATTTGATTTATATATACATATGTGTGTGTGCACATGTGTGTATTTGTATAAATACCTGTTACAGAATTGGGAGTATTGTATATCCCCAAAATACAACGCATTTGTTGAGACAGTACTGATTTCAGCATTCTTCTGCCCTATCCACGTTCTTATTCTCTCTCCTTAGCCACTTACAGACCGGTGATTGCTGCTATCATGCTAATGAAACCACTTTGTCAAGGATGACATCACTGAGTGGGTTTTCCTTAGACTTTTCACTTAGTTAACTGCCCTAAGCTTCTGAAGTTCCTCCTTTTTATCCATAGCTCTACTGTTTATTTGTTTGATGATACCTTCTGTTTCCTAAGCTGACTATACTTCCTGGAAGTATAGATATTTTCCTCAATTTGATTTGAGGTCTTGTCTTTCCATTTTCTCCCCTTTGGCAATTGCATTTCACGCCCATGATTTAATCCCAAATCGAGAGCTGCAGTTCTGATTTCTCCTCCAAGTTCCATACCTATATTTTCCAGTATCTGCTGAGTAACTTACAATAATGAAAGTCACTTGGACTCATGGCTACATCTCATTTATCTGACAGAAATTTAACAATACAAAGATGACAGGAGAAAGAAAAGGAAAAAGGAGGGAAGAAAAGATGAAAGGAACAAGGAAAGGACAAAATAAATGAGGAAATATGACCTATTTCCTTACACCAAGTGTGGGATAGAATTGTGAATCTACCATTCCTATAGCTTGATCTCAGTTCCCTCAAGCCTCTGAACAGTAAGAGTACATCTGTACATTGAGTAATTCAAATATTTAAAAGTACAGAATTTTCATGCAATGCAATGCAATGCTTAAAGCAAGCCATCTATTTTATTAGGTGCATCAAAGCGCAATTACCTATCCAAATACTACTGGAAATATTGGCTGGTTTAGATGTACTAAGAAACAGTCTGTGAATGTACTATACTTTCTAGATGATTTGCATATAGGAGATTCAGTTTCACTCTGTTGACTTTTATTTTTATTTTTATTTTTTTGAGACAGAGTCTTGCTCTGTTGCCCAGGCTGGAGTGCAGTGGCATGACCTCCACTCACTGCAACCTCCGCTTTCCAGTTTCAAGCAATTCTCCTCTCTTAGCCTCCCAAGTAGCTAGGATTACAGACAGGTACCACCACACCTGGCTAATTTTTGTATTTTTAGTAGAGACAAGGTCTCACCATGCTGGCCAGGCTGGTCTGAATCTCCTGGCCTCAGGTGATCCACCCGACTTGGCTTCCCAAAATGCTGGGATTACAGGCGTGAGCCACTGCCTCTGGTCTTTGTTGACTTCAGAATGTAGCTTCATTGTAAGATATAATTCCTATGTAATAGCCATCATTTTTTAATTGGGAAGCCTTAGGGTTTTATATAAATTATTTTGTTTAATCTTTACAAGCTTCATGAAAGGAAGTGAATATTTTATACTTACTAGATATAACAGATGAGGAAACAACATATTTACCCAAAGAGGCCAAGTCATTCACTGAACCCAGGATGTCCAACTCCAACATCCATGCATTTAAGATCTGTTTCATGCTATTTCTCATATATCCTCCTACATATTCAACTAGTCTGTGAAACTGAAGACTGCCAAGAGCAAATCCATCCTTCTCAAAACAAAAGATTATCTATCATATATATTTCCTGGTCAGTCATGCCTGGATTTTTAGTGACCTTTGCCTCTCTCTCATTTTGCCTTCCTCTTCCCCATATCTGATTGACAGCTACTCTTATTAACTTTGCAATCTTTTTATAATCATAGCTTGGCTTAACTTTGCTTTATACTCATTGCATTTTGTCTCATAATTATCTATATAGGTGTCACATTCTTATTACTATACTGCAAATTCCTCCAACTCTTGGATATGTCCAATTCATTACTGATGATGTCCTATTCGATAGAGATAGTGCTCTATTAATTTTGGAGAGATCATTTCTACTTTGGATAATCAAGGAAAGCTTCACATAACTTGCACTTTACCTTGATGTGCAGGTGGAGTTTTTAGCAGATAGAAAAGAGAGGAATTCTAGAGAAGAGAAGAACATGGGCAACAGTGATGCGGTAAGCAAACTCAAGATGTGTTCAAGTTATTTCAGGGGCTCTAATTGGCCTGGAACATGAGCCTGCAAGGTCAACCGAGGGTAAATTGTGAGAAGACTTAATTACAGGCTCAAAGTTGTTTTCATTTGTTTCTTTATATTTATTTTTTATTCAGGATAATAAAAGGTTTTGGGGTGAGAGAGTATGACACAACATAAACTAAATTTTAAGATGAGTAAGTTGGTAGTAGTGCACACTGACAAACGACAAGAGGACAGGAGATCGCAAATATACTTAAGATTCATTTTCAAGAGTCCTAATAGAAGGTCAAAAGGGCCCAGATCAGGGATAGCAAATAGTGTGTCTTCTTTGTGTACCCACTGTAATCACTCCATCATGGCTACCTAGAGCATCTGTAATAATGAACTGTTTAATCCAGACTTCATGGTAAAGAGTACCACACTGTATCAGTCATTGATGTCTGTCATTGGAAGAGAAAGTAAAGAATAATGTCTTGCTCTTGTCTCAACCAAATAAAATGCTGGCAGGAAAAGTAGGAAGAGTTTCAACTCAACAATATCTCCTGATAGTTTCCTGTTTGGAAACTCTTCTTCCTCATTTTAGGACTATGAGTGGCTCACTCTTCAGCCTCTAAATTTGGCCACCTTCTTTAGACAATGTAAACACTCAACTAAAATCCTATCTGCCTGACCCAACTGAAACGTCACTCCCCCTGTCAGGAAGTAATTCTCCTTTGAAATTCTACTACAACAGTTTATCTGTTCCTCTCTTACATCACTTATCTCTTTCTTCTAATGGATTTCTAATTGCGAGTACCTGCTATAGTGCACAGCATGGTGATGGCAGTCATGTGTTGAACACCTGAAAGAATATAGATTAATCCCAATCTGGCCTGGATCCCAAGTAATTCCCAGGCTCTAATTACCTATGGGACTTTCCATATCAATGCCCATTTCTACATACTTAAAATGCCTAGCCTTAACCTACCCTATCTACCTGTCAAAATGTTCTCATTCTTAACTTTCCTCTCTCTGTCTTTTTCCTAATTACCAACATTCAAATCTGATTCATCTTTGAGTTTCCTTTTGGGGTGGGGGCTCTTGCATCCGATCAATTACTAAATCCTCTTCATTTTTCATACCCACCCTCCATGAAAGACTCTTCGTAGTCTTCTCAATATGCTCAAATTCTATCCATCCTTTGGGGAACAGCCCTACTTGCATCTGATTTTACGAAATCTTTATTGATCATTCCAGCCAAATGTGATTTTAACTTCAAATACTAAGTCCTTTTAACATTGTCAATTGATCCCAACTTTGCAACCTCTTTTACTTTTTAGTTTTTAGAATAATTCTTGTATTATTGACTGACTAATTTGTGTGCCTATATCTCATATGTAAATTTAAGTTGTATATGAACTCTTTAAAGGCAGGGACAATGTATTCCTCCTTTATGCATTCTAAAGAATTTCTATCCTGATACTGTGCACTTAATAGGCACTTGATATATTTGTTGAGAATGACTTCAGTAAAACTTAAGTCCAGGATACATATATTTTCTCTAAGGAATTTATATGCAAGTCGAATTAACTATTTACATATACTCTGCCTTGATCTAAAAAAGATTTTTTTGAGGTAGCCTAATAAATGATGTTTAAAAAAGGAATGTTACTTGAACTTGTATGTGTGTGTGTGGTGTCGATAATCAATTTCACACCTCATGGCTCAGGTTGATGGAATTTTTATATTTACATACTCATTCAGAAGCATTAATTTAGTGCTAACATTAGAAGTACTTTAAGATTTGTGGCCAGAATAAAAGTAAGTTCTGGTGTTCTATTACACAGTAGAGTGGCTGTAGTTAGTAGCAATGTATTGTATATTTCAAGATAGCTAAAAGAGAGGACTCTGAGTGTTATTACCACAAAGAAATGATCAATGTTTAAAGTGGTAGATACGTTAATTATCCTGATTTGATCATTATACAAAATATGCATGCATTTAAACATCATACTGTATCCCATAAATATATACAATTATCATGTCAGTTATAAATAAAAAAAGAAAAAAGATTAACAAGACTTCACCTCTTTCATTATTAGTGAATGTAAATGAAATGTATATAAATAAAATATATAAGATATGCATCGATGAACATATGTTTATCTATGCAGATATATGTTTAAATTGATATTAATTACATAGAGATCAATAGTCTAAGAAAAAGCCTAAAAATGAAGTAATCGGTGCTATAACTTTTCCCATGAAAAACCTAAAAAAAATATGTTTTAATCAGAGGCACTTTTATGAGAGCGCAAATGAGCTCTGACTCATTTTCTCAGGTCCTGGACCCGCCCAAAGCATACTCACTGGACAGCTCTCCACGTTGGTAGGTCGGTGAGGGATGATAAAGGGAAGGACGTCCAGCCACCCAGGGCAGTTTTCCGGTGTGTGGCTCTTGTTTTTACAACTGGTCAGCACCACAAAGTAGTGCGTTGGGATGGGAACATCAGTGTTGGCTACATGTCTTACAAACATAATTGAAAACATGTTTTGATGTTATTATACTTTTGCTTCTAAAGATAATAAATGTCTTTACACAGTTTTTTCATATATATGTAAATATAAATATAGATATATATGTAAATATGCATATATAGAGAAACTATGTAAAGATATATATACTTTTGATTTTTTTTTTCCATAGAGATGGGTTATCATTTTGTTGCCCAACTGGTCTTGAATTCCTGGGCTCAAATGATCCTCCCACCTCAGCCTCCAAAGTGCTGGTATGACAGGTGTGAGCCATTGCACCAGGCCAACAAATGTCTTTATATAGTTTTAAAGAAATGCCAAAGTAAAAATATAGTAAAAGAAATTAGCAAATAAAAAGCAGAAAGTCATACATATTTTTTACTCCCATCAGCTTGTATAGAGATTTACAGTAGACGTCCAAGCTTGGTCATTCTAACATTATGAAAGAATGTTAGAATACAAAAAAAAAAAAAAAAAAAAAAAAGCAGAGCATGGTATTCTGCTTCCTGCATTTCCTTGTTTTATTGACTTTATACTTCACAGTAGTGTTTTCTAATAGAGCAGAAGCTAAGAATGATTCCACCTCCCGCCGTGCACTTCCACAAAATGTGTTTCACTCATCCTCTAACATTCTATCATCTACGGAGTTTCTTTTCACCTTTCCAAGGAAGTGATTCTGTGCTATGAACTTCACAGCGCAGACATGGGGATAAACCCATGCAACTGATGTGACAGTACTTTGGTTTCAGATAATGAACATTCTAAGTGCAAAATCTGACTCCACCAAAGGAATACAAACTGATATAAATAGAAATGTATTCCTGTGATTTAGAACATGGACTCAGAGCCAGGCTGTCTGGGTTCATATTCTAGCATTACCACTTATTAGTTGCAGAATTTAGATAAGTTATTTAACCTCAGTTTTCTTTTCTCTAACTGGGGGCTAATGGAACCTAACTAGGGTATCTTTGCAGATTATCTGATGTATATATAAGGTCTTTGAAAAGTACCTAGGATATAGTAAAATGCTGTCAAAGTTATGATTATTAGAACTATTAAACTGTGAAAGGTAGAATCATTAATGAAATATTGATACAGTATTCAAGCAACACTGAAAGAAGGACATGGTAGTAGTCATAAATGTTACTTTATCAGAAGGTATAGGTAGAAATTATTGCTTTACATAATCTAGGCATAGACAGGACAATTGTTTAGTTTGGTCCTTCACATGTTTTGATAATAAAGAGAAATGATGGATGAAACTTCTCTAAAACTATTACTGTGCTCTGCATTCAAAACTAATTCTTAGCAACCTGTGATGGCCAGGCTTAGTACTAAGATGTACAGTTTAGTAAGGATTAGTTTCTGCATGAAATTTACCTACATTATCTCCTGGGAAATGCTTTTAGGAATTGTTCACTATTCTTGTAAAATTTACCTTAGTCTTTACTTGACTTTTTTTTTTCCATTTATGTTGGATTGGTTTTACATTAATTGACAGTACATCAAGTTTTTCTCTACCTCCTCAGCCTTTACAAAAATTTATGTTATCTTTGCCCATTAGTTAAGGAATTTTTCAAAAAAAGTTTTTGCTGAACTTTTCCATGAACTGTTTTCTTTGCCCATTGGTTTAAATTTTTGCCATATAATTGTTTTGCAAATATTTAGATAGATTAGATTGAACACAGTGAACAATAACATTTGTCTATGAATATTTTACACAATATTTAAAATACTGAGTTTTACTTAAAATATTGGAATTATCCCTCATGAGGCCCTATTGATAAATGAAAAAGTCAAATCACTTACTCTGTAATTTCATCTGGACCATCAAAATGGCCATCATAATTATAATCAAATATTGGTCCACTAACCACATTTACTCCATTTCTTTCTGTGGCATGTTTTATAAGAAGAACATTGTGGAAGTAGTCCCACATTTCTAAAAATAAAATAATAAAGTGTTTAAAATGTCTACTTCAATAGAACATGACAATATTTTCTATTATAGACAAGTACATTTAAATACCATGAAATTCCACTTCAATAATTGTTAGTGGTGACTGGTTAATTCTCCAAAATAGGCTTCACAAACAGAAATAAACAGTCATGTTGATGATAGTTTTTTGTTGTTGTAGTTATAGCCTTGAAATTATAGTTAAATATGTCTCCAAATTTCTCCCTTAGGCTAAGTTGCTTATGAGACAGTGAGTGTTAAAATGATCAGAACATACATGTTGCCTTATTAATTATTACACAGGGGATGAACATTTACCTTTCATTAACTTTTAGTGAGTGGCAGTAAAATTTAGTTTTGCGAATAGCTTTTTATAATTAAATTAAAAGGTAAAAACAAATTATCAGAATTCTAGCAACAAGTCAAAGTAAGTTGAACAGAAACTCTGTTTGGGATCCTTCCTGTACCTATATTTAAACCATTAGAGGACCTTTGGCAAGATGGCGTCATAGAGGCGACTCAGGATTGCAGCTCTCAGTGAAGGCGCAGAGGGTGAGTTTTAGCCGCATTCTCAGACGGTCCTTTTTTGCCCACAGAACGTTGAAAGTCCCAGGTGTGGGAGAGACACAGGATGCTCGCGCAGCCGGCTCGCGGGGCCGGTTGGCCCGGGCCGGCGCCACAGTGCAGCAGCACACAGCACAAAACTCACTGGTCTGGGTGCCCTGTTAAACTGGTAACCTGAGATTTGGAAGGGCAGATTGGCATGTCCATCTGATTGAACGGGACTTGGACAATAAGCCAGACCAGGACATTCCTGGGAAACGTGATCTAAGCCAGTGCAGTGGGCAGCGGCACGGGAGATCGCACGGATCCCAGTGCCCTATCAGCAGGCTACTGGGGCGCCAGTGAGATAGTCGACCATTCAGCTTACGGAGAGGAAGAGAGAGAGAGAGAGGACGGACTCTGAGGCAGGGAGCTGAGTGATCCAGCTCGGCGGGTCCCACCCTCACAGGGACAAGCAGGGCGGCGACTGGAGGTGCTTGGGGCTGAGAATTTTGCTGCCGGCGGTGCAGCCCAGTGGGGGAGGGACGTCCACCACTCCAGACGCAATCCGTCCCTACTGAAGTACCGCCCAGGGCTGACGCAGCCTGCCGTTGCCGAGGCAACCTGCCATAACAGAGAGACTCCACCAAGAGGGCTGAGCGAACCACAGCAAAACAGAGCCCGCAGCAGCAGGGCGGACCCGCCCTAGCAGGGTGGAGCCCCGGCAGGCTAATAGTGAATAGACTGTCACCTAGCGGGGCAGGAAAGTGCAACAAATACTCATAAAGAAAGCCCCAACTCCCTGAGACAGAGCATCTAAGGGGGAAAAAAAGGGGGGGGGTTTTATGAGTTCTGTTGCAGCAGACATAAACATATCCTTCCAACATCCCTGAATGAACAACGGAGCTCACAGCTCAGCACTGGAGCTCCTATAAAGCACAGACCGTCTCCTCAAGCAGCTCCCTGACCCCTGTATATCCAAAGAGTCACCCCAAAAAAGGACTAATCAGACTGACATTTGGTGGTCATCATTCTGGAACAAAGATAGCAGAAGAAGAAACTGGTAGCATCCCTCACTGTTCCGCAGCTGCTACAGGTGTACCCCAGACAAGCAGGGCCTGGAGTGGACCTCAGCACTCATACAGCAGAGGGGCTAGACCATTAGAAGGAAAACTAAGTAACAGAAATACTTCATCATCAACAATCTGGGCGTCCACTCAGAGACCCAATTGAAAACTCAGCAACTACTAAGACGACAGGCAGATAAATCCATAAAGATTGGAAGAAACCAGCACAAAAAGGAGGAAAACACCCGAAACCAAAATACCTCACCTCCTACAAAGGACCAAAACTCCACACCAGCAAAGGAACAAAGCTGGACGGAGAATGAGTGTGATGAAATGACGGAATCAGACTTCAGAAAGTGGATAATGAGAAACTTCAGGGAGCTAAAAGAACATGTTCTAAATCAGTGCAAAGAAACTAAGAACCTTGAAAAAAGATTTGAAAAAAGATTCGAGGAAATGATAACAAGAATGGACAACTTAGAGAGGAATATGAATGAATTGAAGGAGCTGAAAAACACAACACGAGAACTTCGTGAAGCATGCACAAGTTTCAACAGCCGAATTGACCAAGCAGAAGAAAGGATATCAGAAGTCGAAGATCAACTCAATGAAATAAAACGAGAAACCAAGATTAAAGAAAAAAGCGCAAAAAGGAATGAACAAAATCTCCAAGAAATGTGGGACTATGTGAAGAGACCCAACCTACGTTTGATAGGTGTACCAGAATGTGATGAAGAGAATGAATCCAAGCTGGAAAACACTCTTCAGGATATTATCCAGGAAAATTTCCCCAATCTAGCAAGACAGGTCAATACTCAACTCCAGGAAATACAGAGAACACCACAAAGATACTCCGCAAGAAGAGCAACCCCAAGGCACATAATTGTCAGATTCACCAGGGTTGAAATGAAGGAGAAAATACTAAGGGCAGCCAGAGAGAAAGGTTGGGTCACCCACAAAGGGAAGCCCATCAGACTCACAGCAGATCTCTCGGCAGAGACTCTACAAGCCAGAAGAGAGTGGGGGCCAATATTCAACATCCTTAAAGAAAAGAACTTTCAACCCAGAATTTCATATCCAGCCAAATTGAGCTTCATAAGTGAAGGAAAAATAAAATCCTTCATCAACAAGCAAGTACTCAGAGATTTTGTCACCACTAGGCCTGCTTTACAAGAGCTCCTGAAAGAGGCACTACACATAGAAAGAAACAACCAGTACCAGCCATCCTAAAAGCATACCAAATGCTAAAGAGCATCAACAAAATGAAGAATCTACATGAACCAATGGGCAAAACAGCCAGCTAGCATCAAAATGGCAGTATCAAATTCACACATAACAATATTAACCCTAAATGTAAATGGACTAAATGCACCAATCAAAAGACACAGACTGGCAAATTGGATAAAAAACCAAAACCCATCGGTGTGCTGTATCCAGGAAACCCACCTCACTTACAAGGATACACAAAGGCTCAAAATAAAGGGATGGATGAAGATTTACCAAGCAAATGGAGAGCAAAAAAAAGCAGGAGTTGCAATTCTCGTCTCTGATAAAATAGACTTTAAAGCAACAAAGATCAAAAGGGACAAAGAAGGTCATTACAAAATGGTAAAAGGATCAATACAACAAGAAGAGCTAACAATTCTAAATATATATGGACCCAATGCAGGAGCACCCAGATATATAAGGCAAGTTCTTAATGACTTACAAAGAGACTTAGACTCCTACACAATAATAGTGGGAGACTTGAACACTCCACTGTCAATATCAGACAGATCAACCAGACAGAAAACTAACAAGGATATCCAGGACTTGAACACAGACCTGGAACAAGCAAACCTGATAGACATTTACAGAACTCTCCACCCCAAATTCACAGAATATACATTCTTCTCAGCACCACATCACACCTACTCCAAAATTGACCACATAATTGGAAGTAAAGCACTCGTCAGCAAATGCAAAACAACTGAAATCATAACAAATAGTCTCTCAGACCATAGTGCAATCAAGTTGGAACTCAGAATTCAGAAAATAACTCAAAATCGCACAGCTTCATGGAAACTGAACAACTGGCTCTTGAATGTTGATTGGATAAACAATGAAATGAAGGCAGAAATAAAGAAGTTCTTTGAAACCAATGAGAACGAAGACACAATGTACCAGAATCTCTGGGACACATTCAAAGCAGTCTGTAGAGGAAAATATATAGCAATAAGTGCCCACATGAGAAGAGTGGAGAGATCCAAAATTGACACTCTATCGTCAAAATTGAAAGAGCTAGAGGAGCAAGATCAAAAAAAGCTCAAAACCTAGCCGAAGACAAGAAATAACTAAGATCAGAGCAGAACTGAAGGAGATAGAGACAAGAAAAACCCTTCAAAAAATTAATAAATCCAAGAGCTGGTTTTTCGAAAAGATCAACAAAATAGACAGACCACTAGCCAGACTGATAAAAAAGAAAAGAGAGAACAACCAAATAGATGCAATAAAAAACAATAATGGTGAAATCACCACAGATTCCACAGAAATTCAAACCATCATCAGAGAATACTACAAACAACTCTATGCACATAAACTAGTAAACCAGGAAGAAATGGATAAATTCCTGGACGTCTGTGTCCTCCCAAGCCTAAACCAGGAGGAAGCTGAAACTATGAATAGACCAATAACAAGGTCTGAAGTTGAGGCAGCAATTAAGAGCCTACCACACAAAAAAAGCCCAGGTCCAGATGGGTTCACAGCCGAATTCTACCAGACACACAAAGAGGATCTGGTACCATTCCTTCTGAAACTATTCCAAATAATTCAAAAAGAGGGAACCCTTCCCAAATCATTTTATGAGACCAACATCATCCTGATACCAAAACCTGGCAGAGACTCAACAAGAAAAGAAAACTTCAGGCCAATATCCATGATGAACATTGATGCAAAAATCTTCAATAAAATACTGGCAAATCGATTGCAACAGCACATTAAAAAACTTATCCATCATGATCAAGTAGGATTCATCCCGGGGATGCAAGGCTGGTTCAACATACGCAAGTCTATAAATGTAATTCACCACATAAACAGAAGCAAAAACAAAAACCACATGATTATCTCAATTGACACAGAGAAGGCATTTGACAAAATTCAACAGCCCTTTATGCTAAAAACCCTCAATAAACTCGGTATTGATGGAACATATCTCAAAGTAATAAAAGCTATTTATGACAAACCAACAGCCAATATCATACTTAATGGGCAAAAACTGGAAGCATTCCCTTTGAAATCTGGCACTAGACAAGGATGCCCTCTCTCACCACTCCTATTCAACATAGTACTGGAAGTTCTAGCCAGAGCAATCAGGCAAGAAAAAGAAATAAAGGGTATTCAAATAGGAAAGGTGGAAGCCAAATTGTCTCTACTTGCAGACGACATGATAGTATACCTAGAAGACCCCATCACCTCAGCCCAAAAGCTCCTGCAACTGATAAGCAACTTCAGCAAAGTCTCAGGATATAAAATCAATGTGCAAAAATTACAAGCATTCCTATACACCAATAACAGATTTAAAGAGAACCAAATCAAGAATGAACTGCCATTCACAATTGCTACAAAGAAAATAAAATACCTGGGAATACAACTCACAAGGAACGTAAGGGACCTCTTTAAGGAAAACTACAAACCACTGCTCAACGAAATAAGAGAGGACACAAACAGATGGAGAAACATTCCATGTTCGTGGTTAGGAAGAATCAATATCGTGAAAATGGCTATACTGCCCAAAGTAATTTACACAATCAACGCTATCCTCATCAAACTACCATTGAATTTCTTCACAGAACTGGAAAAAACCACCATGAACTTCATATGGAACCAAAAGAGAGCCCGCATAGCCAAGTCAATTCTAAGCAAAAAGAACATAGCGGGAGGCATCACACTACCAGACTTCAAATTATACTACAAGGCTACAGTAATCAAAACAGCATGGTACTGGTACCAAAATAGAGATATAGACCAATGGAACAGAACAGAGGCATCAGAGGCAACACAACATATCTACAACCATATAATCTTTGATAAACCAGACAAAAACAAGCAATGGGGAAAGGATTCCCTGTTTAATAAATGGTGTTGGGAAAACTGGCTAGCCATGTGCAGAAAGCAGAAACTGGACCCCTTCCTGATACCTTACACTAAAATTAACTCCAGATGGATTAAAGACTTAAACATAAGACCTGACACCATAAAAACCCTAGAAGAAAATCTAGGCAAAACCATTCAGGACATAGGAGTAGGCAAGGACTTCATGACCAAAACACCAAAAGCATTGGCAATAAAAGCCAAAATAGACAAATGGGACCTAATCAAACTCCACAGCTTCTGCACAGCAAAAGAAACAGTCACTAGAGTGAATAGGCAACCATCAGAATGGGAAAAAATCTTTGCAGTTTACGCATCTGACAAAGGGCTGATATCCAGAATTTACAAAGAACTCAAACAGATTTACAGGAAAAAAACAAACAAGCCCGTTCAAAAATGGGCAAAGGATATGAACAGACACTTTACAAAAGAAGACATACATGAGGCCAACAAACACATGAAAAAATGCTCATCATTACTGGTCATTAGAGAGATGCAAATCAAAACCACATTGAGATACCATCTCACGCCAATTAGAATGGCGATCATTAAAAAATCTGGAGACAGCAGATGCTGGAGAGGATGTGGAGAAAGAGGAACACTCTTACAGTGTTGGTGGGAGTGTAAATTAGTTCAACCATTGTGGAAGACAGTGTGGCGATTCCTCAAGGACCTAGAAATAGAAATTCCATTTGACCCAGCAATCCCATTACTGGGTATATATCCAAAGGACTATAAATCGTTCTACTATAAGGACACATGCACACGAATGTTCATTGCAACACTGTTTACAATAGCAAAGACCTGGAACCAACCCAAATGCCCATCAATGATAGACTGGACTGGGAAAATGTGGCACATATACACCATGGAATATTATGCAGCAATCAAAAATGATGAGTTTGTGTCCTTTGTAAGGACATGGATGAATCTGGAGAACATCATTCTCAGCAAACTGACACAAGAACAGAAAAAGAAATACCGCATATTCTCACTCATAGGTGGGTGAGAAAAATGAGAACACATGGACACAGGGAGGGGGTCTACTTCACACTGGGGTCTATTGGGGGGAATGGGGAAGGGACGGGGGGGCTGGGGTGGGATAGCCTGGGGATAAATGCCAAGTGTGGGTGAAGGAGAGGAAGGCAGCAAAACACACTGCCATGTGTGTACCTATGCAACTACCTTGCACGTTCTGCATATGTACCCCAAAACCTATAATGCAATAAAAATTAAAAAAAAAAAAACTATTAGAACCAAATGACTCTTAATATCAGTAACAAATTGCAATTTAAAAAAATATGTTAGTTTGGAAGTTCAGGGAGTCGCTTAACTATTTTAAAATTAATACATTAAATACATACTTACTTTTGAATTCTTCATACATAGGGACCAAATTACTCGTAATTAAAGCATCATATTGGCCATCAGAAGTTCTATTGATGGCTGCAAAACAAATGGATCTTTTTGATAATTTGTTCCAGCAGTCTTAGGAAACAAACAGAATGTCAGATATAAATGCATAGTTATTTGATGTGTACAAAATAATAGTGCTATTATAGACAGCTCTCTTCCAAAATAAAACTTTCTGAAGAAAACAAGTTTTTACTCGATGGAGACTGATATGGTTTGGCTGTGTCCCCCCACAATCTCATCTTGAATTGCAGTTCCCATGATTTCCACATGTCATGGGAGGGACCTGGTGGGAGGTAATTGATTTATGGGGACAGGTATTTCCATGCTGTTGCCATGGAAAAACTATCACTATCTCGTGATAGTGAATGAATCTCACGATATCTATGGTTTTATAAAAAGAAGTTCCCCTGCACACCCTCTCTCTTGCCTGCTGCCATGTAAGATGTCCCTTTGCTCTTCCTTCATCTTCTGCCATGATTGTGAGGTCTCACCAGCCATGTGAACTCTGAGTCCATGAAACCTCTTTCTTTCCTTTATAAATTATCCAGTCTCAGGTATGCCTTTATTAGCAGCATGAGAACAGACTATTACAGAGACTGCTGAAGGCAACACCACAAATCGTGGGCTCTGAGGAGAGCACAGTGAGTGTTCAGCAAGTGTGCTCTGGAAGCAGACAGCCCAGGTGGGAACCCCAGCTCTGCTGCTCACAGCTGCACCCCTCAGGCAAAGTGCTGCCTCCCTCTGTGCTTCCTTTGTCTCATGGCTTCTATCTCATAGAATTATTGTGATGATTAAAAGCTGCAAACCTCTAAGTGTTTATTTGAATTCTTTTCCATTTGATTTCATTTTGGTAAGAACACTTAACAGGAGATCTACTCTGTTAATTTTTTAAGTATATAGTACAGTACTATTGACTCTAGGTACAATACTTTACAGAAGATCCCCAGAGCTTATTTATCTTGCTTAACTGAAAATTTATGCCCATTTAATTAACGGCACTCACTATTTCTCCTCCCCTCAGCCCCTGGCAACCACCATTTCACTCTCTGATTCTATGAATTTGACTATTTTAGTTTCTGTAATATGTAAGAACATCAATAAAACCTGAGGACATTAAGAGAAATAAGGCAGTTGCAGAAACATAAATAGTGGACAATTTCACTGATGTAAGGTTTATATTAGAATACTTTTTATACTTAAACTATACTTGGATATCTTAACTAATTCTTTTTTTTTTTTTTAGTTACTATTGAGGCAGTCTCATTATCGTGCCCAGGCTGATCTCAAACTCCTGGACTGAAGAGATCCTCCTGCCGCAGCCTCCCGAGTAGGTGGGATTACAGACATGCACCATCCTGCCTGGTAACTAATTCTTCAATGAGAGGCCAATAAACTGGCACTTTCACACAGTGTTTATAGTCCTCAAACTTCACAGAAAGCCTCCTCTACCTTTTTAACTAAGCCCTGAAAGTTGGAAAGGCAATCAACATAACATTACCTCTGTCTTAGAGGAAAATAAGAATTTGCTTATTTCTTTTAACTTCTATTTTTTTCTTTTAACTTTTAACAGTTCTTTTAAATTCTATTTTTAACAAATAATTGGAATTTATACTGAAGAGTCAGAAGAGAGTTTCATTTTGTCCTTAATTTTTTTTTTCTTTTAAACTCACAAGGTCTCACTATGCTGCCCAGTCTGGTCTCAAACTCCTGAGCCCAAGTGATCCACCTGCCTCAGCCTTTCAAAGCACTGGGATTACAGACATGAGCCACTGTGGTCCAGCTGTATCTTTAATTTTTTGAGACAAGGTGTTTAGTTATGAATTTTATTTCCTTGTCAGGCAAATATTTACACATTGAATAATATCTTGTGGCCTAACAGATACAATTTTATATAGAAATTTCAAATATTTTATTAATAAAATGTTGCAACTTTTTTTTTTGAGATAGAGTCTCATTCTGTTACCCAGGCTGATGTCAGTGGCTCGATCTTAGCTCACTGCAGCCTCTACCTACCATTCTCATGCCTCAGCCTCCTGAATTACTGGGATTACACGTGCACGCCACCAAACCTGGATAATTTTTCTATTTTTAGTAGAGATAGGACAGGGTTTCATCATGTTGGCCTAGTTGGTCTCAAACTCCTGATCTTAGGTAATCCACCCACTTCGGCCTCCCAAAGTGCTGGGATAATGGGCGTGAGCCACCGCACCTGGCCTGTTGCAAATGTTTAATGTTTATTGCAGGGCTTACATAAATTTGGTATGCCTGATTATATCTAGATACATAAAACATATCAGTTTATTTATCCTAAGTCTGTTAGGAGTTTTAAATTGATATGCTACTTGCTTTCATTAAGCATTTTTTCCCATTGTAAATTTCAGAATCTTCAAATTACAAATCTCTAAGAAGGTGAAACTGCTGAAAATCTCATGGGCAAGTTAATAAAAAATGACGTTTCCTGTTGCACAGGGAAGTGGCTTGAGTTTTAGGAAAATCACACTAGCTTTTGCAGGTTCCCAAGAGAGATCCTTTCTGAAAACAACAACAACAAAAACGTAAAGTTCATTTGGCTGCTTCACCTGCAGTTTAAAACTGTTAGCCATACAGCATGAGCGACAGGCCAAAATTCCAGCCTGATTTCTTTTTTTTTAATTATTATATTATTATATTAAGTAATCCTCTCTGTATTGTTCCAATTTTAGTATATATTCTGCTGAAGCAAGCACCCAGCCTGATTTCTTTTCATAGGCATGGCTCCATTCTCTAGGCAGACCTTCGCTTGGGCAGGAGCCAGGAGAAATGGGCTTTTAGATGCTTGTGTTCTTCTGCAAAGAATCTTCAGTTTTAAAATTAAATTTAAACCTGCCGAACTCTCTAAACATCTGGGCCAGATGAGAGATGCTGTGCAGGTCCTACTGCAAAATGTCTTAGTCTTTATTACAGCTGCTGTGCTGCCCTGGCCAGCCACAACCACTGGAAGCCTCTCAGGCAGCTAGCTTAGCCCAAGCAGGTAGTTTTGGTAGCGAGTATATGTTTAAGGCACATGCCCACATCCAGCTGATGAGAGCTTTCTAAGCTGCTGCTCTAAAAAAGAGTTCTACTAACCAGGAGGATAGAGGAAGCCGTGGGTGATATTCTTGTCTGCTAAATAGAAGGAACATTTTTGGCTCTCATAAGGAGGAACCCTGACATCAGCCCGCAGACAGTCTGGGACAGTGGGAGGAAGAGGCGATGTGTCTCCCTGTTGAAAGAGAGAGAGAAAAAATATTATGCCCACAATTGTGGCTCACCCATTGCCTTATATGGTTTGTCACTTCCCTAGAATGTTTTTCATTTAAGCTTTTCCTATTTTCCTAGTGAATCAGGTCTACGCAAGCAGTGGGAATGGGTGTCTTGAGCAGTGTTTTCTTCTGTGGTTTCCTTCTGGTTAAGGACATTGGGAGGGCAAATCAAATACACCTTGGAAAAAAATATTTGCACAGTGAAACCTGAATTGAAAGCAGAGGAATAATGGTACTATTCCTAAAAACTAAAATCCTTTTCAAGATCTAACTTTTTTTTTTAATTTTTATTTATTTTTTATAGAGACAGGGTTTCTCCATATTGGTCAGACTGGTCTCGAACTCCCGACCTCAGGTGATCCAACCACCTCGGCCTCCCAAAGTGCTGGGATTACAAGCATGAGCCACCACACTGGGCTCAAGATCTAGCTTTTATGTGATGATATATATTGTATTTGTAAATAAAAATTGAAAGTAAAATGTAATTTTACTTTTAAAATACATATATAAACTAAGTATTAATATATAATTCTTCAGCTGTTTAAGAACTTATCAACCTAAGATTAATTCAAAGAGGGTGTAGTTGTCTAATCATAGTTTTGAATTTAAATAAATTTACAGTCATGCTTCATTCATCATGAAATATAAGAATTTTTAAAATAATTTCTTAGGCCAGGTATGGTGGCTCATGCCTGTAATCCCAACACTTTGGGAGGCAGAAGTGAGCAGATCACTTGAGGTCAAGAGTTCAAGACTAGCCTGGTCCAACATGGTGAAACCCCATCTCTACTACAAATACAAAAATTAGCTGGGTAGCATGGTGGGGATCTGTAATCCCAGCTACCCAGGAGGCTGAGGCAGAAGAATTGCTTGAATCTGGGAGGTGGAGGTTGCAGTCAGCTCAGATCATGCCACTGCACTCCAGCTTGGGCAACAGAGTGAGACTCTGTCTTAAAAAATAATAATAACAATTTATTTCTAACCCTATTTAAAGAATAGTACAATAATTTATTCACCAAGAGGACATCCTATAAATGTGATCTCTGACTCAAGTATTTAAGGCAATACCATATTATGTGGTCATTGTATTTTGATTAGCATATAATCATGGGTAAGTGTGCACATTTAGCTATTTATTTATTTTTCTCAGACATGTTGATTTGCATGCTCTCTACTGCCCACAATGGATATCCTTCTTAACAAAACTTGAAATAATTTATAAAAAATGAAGGTTAAGTTAAATTAGGATGACCTTCCTTTATTCACTGCATTGTGCTGAAAGCAAAATTAGCTATGTTGTCTAAAACCTATTAGTTCAATTCACAAAGGAGGAGGCAACATACATGGTGTGCTGTCTTTGTAGCCAGGAGAGCACCATGCTGAGGTATAGAACAGGTGGGAGCTGAAAATGAGAAAAGTCCAGAGAAAGCAAAGCAGAGTCTCTACCCTCTAGCATAATACAAAGCTCCAGCTGGGAAAGATACAGAAGATGAGTAAACTTCCCAACTTGATCGAACACATACATTTATCTTGCTCCCTTCTAAAATTCTATTAAGAGGACAGTAATAATAAAGACACATAAGAGAGAACAGAAAATGCTCAGAAATGGTAATTAGATAAATAACAAATGGATTTAGTACACCAGTAAACACTGACTACCAAGAGCTTAGGTTTGTGGAAAGCACCTAGAAAATCTGACTGTAGAACCCCAGAAGGGTAGAACTTGGCATCCAAAAGCAGGAGTTTGCATAAGGCTGGAAATAGAGGATACAGTGGAAGTCTGCAAAAAGGGCTAGACAGCATGTTTACTCTCTGGAGAGTTTAAACCAGAGGAATGATCAGATTAAAAGACACAGGGCATAGCCAAGAGCAGGTGAAACATACTGAAAGCAATGAAATTAAATAAAACTCTATATATTGAAGGACAAGACTCCTCAGTCTCATTGCCCATACAGCCTGAAAATTGTATATGCTGAGTCAGATTAGAAGTATCCTCTCCTTGGAAAACAAACCAGCCTGAAAGGAAACTAGAAACTGTCAGTTTGGAGTCCTCAACAAAAGGACTGGTTCTCTTCCTGATCAACCTATAGTGACACAGTTCTGAGTTCAGTATACAGTCCTGAGTGAAACTTATAGACTGGAGACCCAGCCATGTAGTTTAGTGCCTAACCCTTATAGAAGCTGACAGCCAAGAACCACTAGACACTGGGGAATAAGGGAGAAGAAAAAGACAATGCAGGAGGCAGAAGAAAACTCTTTTCTCAGAAAGCTGAGAGTATGTATGGCATCCATAAAGAAGAAACAGAAGGCAATTTGTAAAAAGGGAAAAGATAACAGAAAGAGCTCTTGGGATTTCAAAATATGACAGCAAAAAGAAGACACAATAAGATCTAGAGGATGAGGTTGCGTACATGTCTCAAAATGTGGAATTAAAGACAAAGAGATGGAAAAATCCAAACGCATTAGAGAACTGGCCTAGGAAGTCTAGGCTTTTTTGTTTTGTTTTGTTTTGTTTTTAAATGGAATCTCACTCTGTTGCCCAGGCTCTGGAGTGCAGTGGTGCAATCTTGGCTCACTGCTACCTCTGCCTCCTGAGTTCACCTGATGCTCCTGCATCAGCTCCCCAGGCAGCTGGATTACAGGCATGCACCACTATGCCCAGCTAATTTTTGTATTTTTAGTAGAAACGGGGTTTTGCCATGTTGGCTGGGCTGGTCTCGAACTCCTGACCTCAGGAGATCCATCTGCCTCAGCTTCCCAAAGTGCTGGGATTTCAGGCATGAGCCACTGTGCTCAGCCTGCCTTATTAATTTTGAAGAAAAATTATTTCTAACATTCTGAAGCCAGCCAAAACATCAAGTGTATAGGCAGAATAAAAACATATTGAGACACACAAACTCTCAAGAATATATCTTCCCTTTTTCCTTTCTCAGGAAGCTCCTGAGTGATACAGTCCACCAAAACAAGAAATAAACCAAGAAACACAAAGACATTTGCGCTAAATGTGTTGCATGAGTTCTCAACATTTATTTCACTTCCCTTCAGGTGCCTGAGTCTGGAAAGCTAAAAGCATTTGTTTATATTCTTTCAAAAACATATCATAGTGTACAGTTCTGAGTGACCAGGTTTCTCCACTTAGTATAAGGTCCATATAAGTATGTTGTAAAATGGGAGAATAAGGAATAGTGACTGTTGACTGAGTTGGCCCCGTATAACCCTGGTGTATTGTGAGTTTGATATTTCCTAACACACATCTTTATCGTTGTACTCAAACATTGCCTATTAGCAAGTTTTACTTCAAGAAATACACAGTGTATAAATATAGTCCTAAATGCATTTTTCATAATGTAAGGAAATTGAGATGCCTATATTTACAGTTAAAATCATAAAAATGGTAACAAAGAAAGTTTATTGTCATTTTTCATGAGGCTGTGTCTGTAAAAGTTGTGCTCAAACAACTCAGTTGGTTAAAATGTTTACCGTGTTCTCAAAGTAACTTAGACTTTGGGCTAAGGGAAATGAGCTGGGATAGTTCAGCCGGAAAGTACTAAAAAAAAGTCACATTTTCTGCTACACAAAAATCTTGAAATTTATTTCTTACATAACAAACTTGAACCCTCAAATAAAAATGCATCAATACTAGGAATGAGAATGTGGTCTTCTTTATCCAGGCAGGATTATGCAATAGGCAGCCCTCTAGAAAGATGGAGGGGAGGTAAGGGCAGGTCCTTTCTACAATAAAGAAGGCTTTAGTGAACCACTCCCACTCCCACCCCACACATAAACAGCTTCAATCCTGCCATCCTGTCAGAGTTCCCTGGACTTTTTGAAGCCAGGGGATAGAAAGTCAGAAAAGCAATAAATAGAATTCAAACACTGAGATGAAATATGCACTTCTTAGCTCTCAAAATCTTTCTGGAGAAGTAAATAATGAGCACAGACAGGAACGTGAGCTGCTTGTACTTTTAGTCTGGCATTGAAACAAAACAGAACTTGAACAGAGGATAGAATTATTTCTATTGAAGTTACAGATGCTTCTTAACCTGTAGGCTGAATGTACAAGCTAAAACCTACTTATTTGAAGATGAGATAGTTAGAATTTTACCTTACGGTAAGGATAATAACTATGTATGTTTTTAATTATTTGTCTGGTTGAATAATTTTTTTATAGGGAAAAATAATTTTTCATAGTTCAAAAATGTTTGCACAACACAATAATACCCCTGTTTTAAAGACTCACAAAATAATCTTTAGAAACAAGAATAAAGGCTTTTTAACATGGAATGATATGGGAGATTGACAAATAGATAGACATATAACTATAGATAGATAAATAGAAAGACAGAGACAGACAGATAGATAGATAAACAAATACATAGGGAGAGAGAGGGACATTTTTCAAAGTACACTGTGAAAAGTTATTTGATTTCATATTAAATTCTGCAATATCTACTTTAAACAATAATCACAATTCTTGCTCTTATTTTCAATTTTTCACCTAGCAACAGAAACACTAGTTTATATCTTCCTTCTGAACAGGCCCAGAAGCAAAATCTATGTACAGCCTGAACAACCTTAACGGTTTTGAAACAGCTGTTCTAGGACCGTGATTTCAAATCACAACTACTTCCCCACAACTCTTCTGAGATAACAATAAAAATCAGAAAACCCACCAAAACCACAGAAAAACAAAAGCTCCATAAAACTTAAAGGCTCAGGCCAATTGGGTTCATGTTCCAAAAAGTGCTTATTTAAAGCCTGATTTTTTTGAAACACAGAGCTGATTTACAACATTTTAATGTGAATCCCAAAACATCCTTGTATGTAATTTCCTTGAACCACAACACACTAACAGAGTAATTTCGGAATTAGAAAGCAGAAAATTGCTAGAATTCCATCCTGTCACATGGATGGAGAAATACACAAGTACTTCTGTGGGATCAGTGAAAGGACAGGAAATTTGGTAACAAAGAAGCTAGTTTTAAAACAATAACAAAGAAGAATTGTACTAAAATCCTAGTCTGAGTCCACTTAGCATCTCTCTGCCTTTGGTTTCCGCTGAAGCTCATAAAAATTCAGGAATGCAAGACAGCAGAGGAAAAGTATTAAAAACATAAACATTCCCTTTAATGCCACACAATCCCTCAGACCTGGAATTTTCAAAACAGAGAATTAAGTAATAGGACTGACCCTGAGTATGCCACTCTTCTCGAAAACAATAACAAAATAGAAGTTATTTTAAGGAATGTTTTATGTTGAAGAAAATCACGAACTGAACATTGTGCATATTAAGAAAGTAATGTTGCCACCAACTGGACATGTGAACTCAGGTAACTGTTGGTAAAATATTTGCCCACATTGGGAAACAAACATTAGTACTGTTACTAGTGACCCCAATTGAACCACTGACAGCAACAGAGCTGGCTTTTAGAATATACAAAGTTTTAATTAGTAATAGGAAAATATGCTTATTTTTCTCCAAAAATCTTGAATGAGAACAGGAAGAGTAGATAAACCGAGGCAACCCATTATTTCCTTTCCAAAAAAGAGGTGGTACTCAGCAAAAACAGTGACAGCTATAAGTTTGTCATCAGTCTCTGGATCTAAAACACTAAGATTTTCTCTGTAAAAACAGCTCCCCGATTATTTTCTCTTTTGGTGGGTGGTATAGCTTTGTCTTTAAAAGTCTAAAAATAATGGTTGTGGTTCATTCATTCAATGCATTTCATTCAATAAGCATTTACTGGGCAATTCTATTGTACTGAGGAAGCATTAAATAAAATAATCCCTGCCCCTACTTGTGTTTGGACTGACTTTTGGCATACTTTAAGTTTTGTTGCTGTTTTTTGTTTTGTTTTGTTTTGAGACCAAGTTTCACTCTTGTTGCCCAGGCTGGAGTACAATGACACAATCTTGGCTCACTGCAACCTCCTCCTCCCAGGTTCAAGCGATTCTCCTGCCTCAGCCTCCCAAGTAGCTGGAATTATAGGCATGTGCCACCCTGCCTGGCTAATTTTGTATTATTATTTTTTTTTTTGAGACGGAGTTTCGTTCTTGTTACCCAGACTGGAGTGCAATGGCGTGATCTCAGCTCATCACAACCTCCACCTCCTGGGTTCAGGCAATTCTCCTGCCTCAGCCTCCTGAGTAGCTGGGATTACAGGCACGCGCCACTGTGCCCAGCTAATTTTTTGTATTTTTAGTAGAGACGGGCTTTCACCATGTTGACCAGGATGGTCTCGATCTCTTGACCTCGTGATCCACCCACCTCAGCCTCCCAAAGTGCTGGGATTACAGGCATGAGCCACGGCGCCTGGCTCAATTTTGTATTTTTAATAGAGACGGGGTTTCACTATGTTGGCCAGGCTGGTCTCAAACTCCTGACATCAGGCAACCCGCCCACCTCAGCCTCCCAAAGTGCTGGGATTACAGGTGTGAGCCACTGTGCCTGGCCCTAAATTTTGTTTTAATTTATATTTTTCTTATTGCTAATAAGATTCGATTGTTTGGCTTCTATCCTTTGTCCATGTAGTAACTAAAATGCTTGTCATTCTGTTGTTGATTGGTAAAAATTTATTAGCTATTCTGAATCTAATTACAATTCTGGATACTCATAACTTGTTTCTTATGTGCAATGCAAATGTATTTGTTCTATCTCCAACATTGTTATTTTGTCACACATTAATGTTAATGTAGTCAAATTAATCAATTTCCTCTGCCTTTTTAATGTTGTTCTTCCTTTGTCCAAGGAAAGCCTTCTCTATCCCAAGATCATAAAGATATGCACAAAGGGAATACGGACTTGCTGTTCTATTTATGTCTACAAATCCACCAACATTTTAATTTTTCGTGGTGTGAGGTAGGGATCTACTATTTTCTTCCTGAAGGGTAGTCAACTGTCCTTGCACTACTTAGTGCAAGAGAGTTTGCCAGACAGTGAAGAGGGAAGGGGCTTTAAACAAGTGGACATCAACCTCAGCCTGTAGATCTGTGATGTAATGCATTTGTCCATGTAAATCTAACTTGACTTACTAGTGCTACATCCTTCAGAGAAGGACTGCATCTTACTCACCTTGTATATCTAGTGCCTACTATAGCACACAACAAATAGTAAAGTACTTGTTAAATAATCAAATAAATACAAAGCCCTTTATAATCTAGTTATTATCACCTTCTATGTGCAACCACGATATACTTGGGGAAGGTTAAATGAATAGTACACCTCTGTACTTCCCATTGCTTCTGTTTAAAATGTTCTTTTCTACCTGCCTCACCTATTGGCCAATTGGCCTGTAAACGTTTTCCATTTTCTCCAGGCAAAACATAATGTGTTCCTCTTTTGCACCCATGTAGCTCCTATAAAAACCTTTTATAATACTTGCACATTGTCTTACAAGGTATAGGCCAGTGAGTTCCCTCCCTTGGATCTCTACTGCAAAACAAGATTCAATTCTTAGAATATTAAAGGATTATAAATATTTCTTGCCTCCATGGATCAATGGACTCAGGGACTTACCAATTGGGGGACTGTGTATGAACTCCACATGGGCATCCTCATAGCTTTTCCAAATCCACTGACATATTCCCTGTGGTAAAGGAGACAGTGGTCCGTGTTCTTCTGCAGTACCCTAGGCCTCCCAAATGGCAAATTTACTTTCACTGTTGCTGTTACTAAAATAAAATAACAAAATAAAAACATTCATGAAATTAGCAAATGCTTCTTTGCATGTAATAACTACCCATATAACTACCACTCTCTTATGACTTATTATATGATAAGTACTCTAACAAATATTTTACATATTTAACCTCTTTCAATTCTTAAAACAATCCTATGTATAATTAATAATAATAATAATAATAATAATGTTATTACTCCATTTTACAGATTATACAATTAAGGCTTAGATAAGTAGTTGGCCAAGCAAGAGCCTAAGCAAGAATCTGAAGCCTGCCCTCTGTTATTCCTTATATTTTACAGCTCAGAGGATGTATATCAAGAGGTAAAATCTTCAAAATCAAAAGTATATACTTTGTAACAAAGATGACCTACTTTAGTAACTGTCATAGGGAAGATGTTGGAATTTTATAAACATATGTCTTATAATCGGAATGTTTATGTCTCTCTAAAATGTTTATGTTGAAATCCCAATCCCAAAGTTGATGGTATTAGGAGGTGGGACCTTTAGGAGGTGATTAGGTCATGAGGTAAGACCCCCCATGAGCAGGATTAGTGCTGTTACCAAAGAGACCCCAGGGACACCTTCACTTCTTCCACTATATGAGCTCAGAGTGAGAAGTCCCTTTATGAGAAATCAGGCCCTCATCAGAAACTAAATCTGCTGGCAACGTGATCTTGGACTTCCCAGCCTCCAGAACTATGAGAAGTAAATTTCTGTCATACCATAGCTACCTAGTCTATGGTATCTTGTTATGTTAGGTTGGAGCAAAAGTAACTGCGATTTTTCCCATTACTTTTGAGGTTCAGTCTTGCTCTGTTACCCAAGCTGGAGTGCAGTGGTGTGATCTTGGCTCACTGCAACCTTCACCTCCTGGGTTCAAACAATTCTCCTACCTCAGCCTCCTGAGTAAGTGGAATTACAAGGGCACATCACCATGCCCAGCATTTTTTTTTTTTTTTTAGTAGAGATGGGGCTTCACCATGTTGGCCAGGATGGTCTTGAACTCCTCACCTCAAATAATCTGTCTGCCTTAACCTCCAAAATTGCTGGGATTATAGGCGTAAGCCATCATGCCCTGTCAGGTTGTGCCATTACTTCTAATAGAAAAAAACTACAATTACTTTTGCACCAACCTAATAGCAACCTGAATGGACTAAAACAACATTTTAATGTATTTATTTACTTTTACTTGTATGCTTCTTAAAAATAGATCAATTAGTGATGGATTAAAAACCTGCAGGCTACTCATACCATGGGAATAACACATGGCAGATTATAAGATTATCAAAACAACTAATACATTTACTAAGCTCTTAACTATAGGCCAGGTGCTTATATTAACTTATGTAATCTTCATAGCGACTCAAGTAGGTATCCCCATTTTATAAGCAATGAATCTGAAGCAGAGTGAATTTATTACAAGAATATTTAAAAGATAACAGGTAATAAAATATTGCTACAAGCCAGGCACAATTGTAAACTCTTTCCATGTATTAACTTTTTAAATTTTTACAACTACATGAAGTGAGTGCAGTTATTACAGATGAGGAGACTGAGGCACAGAGAGGATAAGTGATTTGCCCCAGATTAGACAACCAGGAAGCACAGAGGTAGGACTCAAACCCAGGCAGTTCAGTATGCTTACATCTAAGGAAAGGAAATAGAGGACTGCAGATGAGTCACAACCGCTTCAAGGAATTCATTATGTTCCTGGAATCACTGGAAATGCCCCATGCTTGTACTATTATCATTATATCTGTTGTGGGTTGTTTTCTTTTTTTAATCCTCTGTATACTGGCAATAAAATCTTTACGTTCAAGAACCTCTGTCAGCTTATTTTGGAGAGTCCTAAAAGGGCAATGCTGTGTTTTGTTAGGTCTAAATATCAAAGACTTAACATGTTTTCTACTGACTTACATTCTTCTTGGGTGAGATTTAGCATATGATTCACTTGTTCAAGCTGAGAACTCTGCAAGATAATGGGGAATGGGAAAGGGAAGTAAGTCAAAGTAACAATACATGTTTTAAAGGGTAATCAAGATTATTTCTGTAGTAATCAATTAAGTGTTGTACTATCAAAGAAGTTAGGCCAACTTTAGATTCTAATTCTGCCACTATTAAAAAATATACTGCTGCTCCCTGCATCATTTGTGTGTGTGTGCATGTGTGTGTATGTGTGTGTGTGTGTGTGTGTGTGTGTGTGTGTGAGAGAGAGAGAGAGAGAGAGAGAGAGAAAGAGAGAGAGAGAGAGAATTTGCAAAAATACAATTAATAATGGGGCAAAGCATTCTGATCACTGCTGGAATCAATGACTAAGTTGGTTGGGATGGCAGCATCCTAGAGCTCCTTAAGCTTTAATATGCACACAATCACTTGAAGGTTTTTGTTAAAACATGGATTCTGGTTCCGTAAACCTAGGGTAGGGCTTGAGACTCTGCGTCTCTAGCCAATTTGCAAGTGATGCAGATGCTGGTCCTGGGACCACACTTTGAATAGCAAGAGGCATTCTTTACATGGAACTTGGGGTTTGCAGTCAGATAGACCAAGCTTCTTTGGCTTTGGACAATTTACCTAACTTCTCTGAGCATGCTTTATCTCTAAAATGAGAAATAACATACCCACTATGTAATGTTATTATTGATTTTTATGGCAATTTGATTGAGGTTATTAGGAGCAGTCAGTAGGAAACCCGCACCCTTACTCTGATCTTTGCTGTGAGTTTGATTTTCATTGAGAAGTTTGCTAAGCTTTTGTCCCTTAAAGCCCCTTTGGTTGATTATTTATTTATTTCTGTGGTATAATGCTATTTGGAAGATTAGAGATCGTGATGTCTTCACCTACTTCTCACTATAAGGAAAAATTCTTACCTGAGGCAGCAGGTGTTTTTATTTAGCTCTACAAACACATTTGGAACTTGGAATCAAATGTCCCTTGACATTAACTATAGCTTGATGGACTCCTGATAACTGGGCTCCAATTTCACTCTGAAATCCCAACTCCATCCAGGTTCTCTGATTCTCACAAGCAGGCTTGGTCTTTATATTTTGAGCTCCGGTTATGACTCCTTGCCCTTGGGGACTCTCCTAGCACTAAAACCTCACCTTATTGAAAGTCTCCTGGGATCTGAAGTCCTGCTCCTGAATCTACTAAAAAGACCTTCCCTGTCAACTGTTAGCCAGATTCTTCCCTGCTGCCCAAAGGAATACCCCACAGGACCTACCCTAGTGAGTGTATCAAACAGCAGGTTACAATCCCTACATCCTCCCAGTTTTTTCTGCTCTATATAACCAGGTATGAACTTCTGATTCATAAACTACAGGAAGAATGGTTTATAAGGGAAATTGGAGATAGCTCAAAGATTACTATATTGAAAGGTGAAGGACAGTTAGCTTATAATGACATTAACAATGACCAAACAGTGCTTTCCAGTTTTCAAAGCATGTTTCCATACTTAATCTTACAATGTATGCATTCTCATATCCTGTTTTCAGATAAGGTTCAAAGAAACCATGTATATATACTAAGTAAGTGTGCAAGCCAGAACACAAACCTGGTTGTCGTCACCCCAGTTTTTGACTACCAGGTTAAGAATAGCTTGCCCCTTTACATTCTTATGGATGCATGAAGTTGTTACTTACATTTTGTAGGTGAGGGCATAAACAGTCCAAAGAATCTGTGGGCTCTGGATTAGTAAAGCCACAAACAGAAAATTTTGACACCTCCTCTGCATGCGATGGCTCATAAAAAGGCACCTTCAGAAGATGGTTTAAACTACCATGGGTTCCATTGTTTGGTGCTGGTTGAATGCGTAGAAGATCTGTTTTTAAAAAAATTAATTCAAATTTGCTTTAAATTGGAAAGCAACAACTCCTCTATGGGAGATGGGAAGAAACAAGCATCTACTCTTTCACTACCTTTACTAAATTCTGCTGTAAGGAAGCTGTGTAGTGCATATGCCATTCAGTTTACTGATTTTTTTCTCCATGGTTTCAAACACTTAATCTTTCTAAAGAATAGGAACTAGCTGTGTGTGACAGTGCACCCGTAGTCCTGGCTACTCAAGAGGCTGAGGCAAGAGGGTTGCTTGATCCTGGGAGTTTGAGGCCAGCCTAGGCGACATACTGTGACCCCATCTCTTGAAATAAATAAGGAATGGGAACAGTCGCTGCTGATGAGTCAGAGGAACTTTCATGAACAGTTTCTGTTTCTCCAAAGAAAATCTTCCCTAAATAATCATTTTGTTTCTTAAGCATATCATGATTTTCCGGCATAAAAAGCCATATTCTTAATAAGAACAAGTGTAAAGAAATTAAATACTTTATAATCTTCCTTGAAGTATATTTACTTATACATAAAAGCTCTCTAAAGACAGACACTTTTTAAAAAAAATGGAACTAGTGAATTCTGCTTAATATTCAGAGAGCTTTTTTCTATGAAAATACATAATACGGCTGGTCCGAGTGCAGTGGTATTTACAGCTAATTGATCACAACCAGTTACAGATTTCTTTGTTCTTTCTCCACTCCCACTGCTTCACTTGACTAGCCTTAATAATAAAAAAAAAAATACATGATACAAAAATATTTGTAAGTTTCTATGAAACATACAAATATTTCACCAACATAGCCTTTTAAGTAATTCCTGCTGACCGCCTGCCACCTAACAGATCTCTCCTGGGAATGAAGTCCTGTCTAGTTCCTTCTAGCCAGTTCTGCAAAGGGCCAACAGTCCAGACCATAAACCTAGCTGTGGGGAACAAGAATGTAAGTTGTTAAGGCTACAATACACCATTTTAAAAAATCGATACTTTTGATCTCTAAGTCACATTCAATTACCACAAGCCAGTGACAAGATTAAGAGAGACAATTGTAAGCAGGTTTATGTCCAAATTTTTAAAGCTAACAGTGAAATTGCAGCTTCTTCATTGCCTCGGTGGATAAATAAATGGTTTGTTGATACAATGGCCTGCAGCAAGCATGAAGGTAGGAAGGTAGGTTAGGCATCTGAAAATCCTAATGCTTTAAGGTTTTTTAACATTGAGTATAATAACAAGTGTCTCTCCAAGTAGGACTCTTCGCCCATGTTTTTATGCCAGAGAGCTTCTCTTCACAATTACAAGAAAATGTTTGTGTTTTTAGGTATGTTTGTCTTGCTTTGAAAAGTTGGAAGTGTTATTTACCTAAATTTCATTAAATTAAATTATCATCTAGTAACTAATAGAAAAGGTTGGTCTTCTGAGATCTAAAGTTTATCATTACTGGCTGGGAGTGGTGGCTCATTCCTGTAATCCTGGCACTTTGGGAGGCCGGGTAGGCAGATCACTTGAGGTCAGGAGTTTGAGATCAGCCTGGCCAACATGGTAAAACACCGTCTCTACAAAAAAATTCAAAGAAAAGCAGCCGGGTGTGGTGGTTCACGCTTATAATCCCAGCTACTCAGGAGGCTGAGACAGGAAAATCACTTGAACTTGGGAGGCGGAGGTTGCAGTGAGCTGGGATCACACCACTGCACTCCAGCCTGAGTGACAAAGCAAGACTCCATCTCAAAAATAAAAATAAAAATAAAGTTTACAATTACTAGTAAAACAAAAATAATTCACTCTTATAGTTGAATAATTCTGAATAATGAATAATTGTTCCTCATGTTTTTTACTTTCTGCCTTCTCACTACAGAGTATTCAGCCTCTGGGATTCAGTTTGCTACCAATTTCAAATTACGTATATTTAAAACTGTCCACATTTTGCTGGTCAGTTTATTTAAATATACTTACCACACATTAGGTTATAGACTTCAATATTTTCAAATGGTTCAACTTCAGTCTTCTCTTTAAAACTGGGTCCATATGCCAGAAAGATAGCCTAGATAGTAATAGTCATATTGCTATTATATGTCATCTAAATTTTAAAAAATATATAGGAAGAGACACAGTTTTCATTCTGAAACTATTCTCCTATTTATATTAGGCCCCTGTAAGGACTTTTTTGGTCAGTTTTGTAAACGATTTTCATATTATTTCCACCTGTGATGTTGTACCAATCCCAATCAAATATAATCAATGCTATCTTTACCTCTATCTCTACCCACCTCTGAAGCACCTCATGTACCAACAAAGCAGGAGAATATGAACAATAGCACACAACCACTATCCGTATAATTTACAGCATGTGCACAGTATTTAGTAGAAATTTAATCATATAACATCATATTACCTTTTCATATTGTTTCACATCCATAATCAAATATGTTAATACATGATAAAAAATGTTAACTTTGTTTTTAGATGAAGTCTCACTCTGTTGCCCAGCCTAGAGTGTGATTTCTGCTCACTGAAGCCTCTGCCTCCTGAGTAGCTGGGGTTAGAGGTGTGGGCTACCATGCCCAGCTAATTTTTTTGTAGAGACAGGGTTTCAACATGTTGGCTGGGCTGGTCTTGAACTCCTGGCCTCAAGTGATCCTCCCACCTCAGCCTCCCAAAGTGCTGGGATTACAGGCGTGAGTCACCACACCCAGCCAAATGTTGACATTTTTAAACATTGAATTTTTGTGCAACTTCCTGACACACTTATACTTCCCTGTTTTCTTTTTGGGACAGAATGACCTAAATATTTTGGTTTACATTGAATTAATTAATGTTAACTTGATTATGTTATTTATAACAAAGCAAATTGTTTTAGACTGTAAACAGAAGAAAAGTATCAAACATAGGTAAGCAATTACGTTTTGATAACAGGTGTGTATGTGTGTGTATATACATATATATATGTAATCAAAGAATTGGAGGCATAGATTTGTCTTGCAATAATTAATTTAACTATTATATAGTACCCCAATATAGTAAAGCTCTTTTTCTAGAGATTTTTTTCGGAATATTTACAAAAAGATCTAACTCACCATGACAATGTTATAATATTTTTTTGTAAGTCCCCTGTTTATTTTGAAATATTCATATGATTTTGACATTAACTCAAAATACACAGAAATTACCTGTATCTGCCTATACATTTATTAAATGCTGATTAAGAATACTTAACAATATTTATCCATGCCAAATAAAACTTTTCCCAGTTTTTAAAATTATTTTTAAAAATAAGCCAATTTATATTGGACATTTGGGTTACATGTGCATATAAAAGTCACATTCCTCAAGTGACCACAGATAGACTAGCATACAAGTGTCCCTCTTTCTGGATGGAACTGAGTTTCAGAGGCAAAGTGGTTCAGATGGGAGCTAATGAGCTGACCTCCTCATGAAGTAAACTCAACAAAATCAAGAAGTATTAAAGGTGCTAATGACTGATTTCCATAAATCTTTCTGTCTTCTCTATCTTTTCAATATACAAATATGCACTTTGGGTGTGTATAAATTAAAACACTTCTATACTGTGAGCTCCTACGAAGGGACTACTGTGAATAATAAAAGGCCCTGGGGAACAGAGAGGTAGCGCAGGGGAGCAGAGGACATCTGCCCTCCATCAGGCCATCCACACAAACCTACTGAGGAGGGAGACTCCGTGATCTAGGTCTCAATGGGCTTAGATGTTGACCTGGACCTTCGAGTGAGGTCAACTATTTTTGTAATTGGGGCAAAGTGAGATGTTCAACTAGTCTAAGAATGCTTTACATACCCCATAACTGTCTGAATCAAAGGTTTTTATTTATTCTTCTGCCAATCACAACTGATTTCCACCTACAATTATTTTTTAAGGTAAGCAACAGTAAGTCAAGTGAACAAAGAGCTGGGGCTTTGGGCTCTGGAAGATGATTACACACTGACTGGGAAACACAGGGTGGGGTCTGGTCAGGCTGGCTGCAGCAGGACACGAACCTGCCTCAGTGGGCCTTCTCCAAGAACGCTCTGCAGCACCTGACACACTGCTGGTACACCGCCTCAAAGTCAGAGTCATTCCCATAATAAGGATCTTCAATAATAAGTTGGTTTTGTGGATCATAGCTCCCAAGTAGTTCAATTTTAGCTTTGCAGGTTTTAACTTGATTACTTTTTCTATTCAAATCTCTCAGATTGCTTTCATCCATACATAGCATATAATCAAATGTGGCAAAATCTTCTTTGGTAATCTGCCGGGCAACTTGGCTCATGGGAATGCGCCTCTTCATGCAGTTCTGCCCTCGGTAGTCAGGGGGGTTCCCTATCTCATACCCGGAAGTGCCCGCGCTGTCTACCCTCCAATTCTCTGAGATGTTTGATCAGTTACAAGTTTCTTGAAAACTGCTTCTGCAGCCGGGCGCGGTGGCTCAAGCCTGTAATCCCAGCACTTTGGGAGGCCGAGGCGGGTGGATCACGAGGTCAAGATATCGAGACCATGCTGGTCAACATGGTGAAACCCCGTCTCTACTAAAAAGATACAAAAAATTAGCTGGGCACGGTGGTGTGTGCCTGTAATCCCAGCGACTCAGGAGGCTGAGGCAGGAGAATTGCCTGAACCCAGGAGGCGGAGGTTGCGGTGAGCCAAGATCGCGCCATTGCACTCCAGCCTGGGTAATAAGAGCGAAACTCCGTCTCAAAAAAAAAAAAAAAAAAAAAAAAGAAAACTGCTTCTGCAATGGGTGATCGACAAATGTTACCCAGACACACAAACAACACGGACTTGGCAGCCGGCTCCGCCATCTTCCCGCGCGTAATGGCGCCAAGAAACCGCTTCGTGACGCACGCCGACGCGGCTCATACCGACAATGTTATAATAAAAGGAAACATTCATAAAAAGCCTAACACATTTTTTTTTAATTTGGAAAGGAGTGTGTGTGTGTCTGTGTGTTACATATGGAAATAGAGGAGATAATCAGGTTGCAAAGCTTTACGTATGGGGGATTATCAGCTGCATTCTACTCATAGACTCAGGTACACTCCCAATTTTGGGCCTTTACAGGGGCTGTTTCTTCTGCCTGGGACGCTTGTCTCCTGAATATTTGAAGGGCGTATTCTTTTATTTCCTTCAAGTCTCTGCTCAATGTCAACTCAATGACCCATACTCTTTCCACCCTATTTAAAGTTACATACTGCTTCCAGGGTACCTCAAAGTACTCCCAATTTCTTTCTTACTCTCCTGTACTTTTTCTTTATTTCCCATAGCACTTATCAGCTGACATAGCAAATAATATATTATTTTATTATTCCTATTGTCTGTATCCTCCCTTAGAATAAAAGCTTCATGAGGGCAGGATCTTAATAAGTTTTGTTCATAGATGTATTCAACAGTCTTGAACATAGCCTATAATAAAATAAGTGTGCAATACATATATTTTTTAAAAAAGTAATAACTAGGCTTAACACCTGAGTAATGAAATAATCTGTCGGACAAACTCCCATGACGGATGTTTATCTATGTAACAAACCTGCACATTCTGCACGTGCACCTCTGAACTTAAAAGTTAAAAAAAAGCAGTAAGTTACCTCCATGCTCTTAAACTCATTGTTATAACCATGGTTGCCTCCTCCACAATATGTGCTTGATTTACTCCTGTAAAGAAAAAATATTATTACATGTTGATCAATGTATTGATATGAGACCATACTGTAAGCTTTAATGAATTTCATATAGTTTCTGCTTTTATATAATAAATTTTTCTATCAACAGCAGCATAAATATATTTATTTTCATGCTCAAATTCATAACCATAATGGAAGAAACAGAAGGGTAGGAGAGAAGAAAGGAAAATTCCAGGATCTATAAATAGAATTTAAAAGTTTCTGCCTGTTAGATACCAACTAAAGGCTAATAATAAAGGTACAGATTTTTTTTTTTTTAAGACAAGGCCTCGCTCTGTTGCCAGGCTGGAGTGCAGTGGCATGAACTCAGCTCACTGCAACCTCTGCCTCCCAGTTTCAAGTGATTCATTCTCCTGCCTCAGACTCCCAAGTAGCTGGGACTATAGGCGTGCACCACCACATCAGGCTAATTTTTCTTTTTTTTTTTTTTGTATTTTTAGTAGAGACGGGGTTCCACCGTGTTAGCTAGGCTGGTCTTGATCTCCTGACCTCGCGATCTGCCCGACTTGGCCTCCCAAAGTGCTGGGATTATAGGCATGAGCCACTGCGCCTGGCCAGCACAGATTTTTTAAAAAATGAATTTGTCTTCAAATTCATGTGTGTGCCTTTACACATCAATGACTACATGCTGAAGAGTAATTTGGTTAACATGTTATTTTAGTATTTCAATGCTTTAGAAATAAATCTTTGCAACTGGGGAAAAATATCAATTTCTGTTTACCAGTGAAGATGTCTAGGAAAATAATATGAAAGCATGAATAAAGAAGAGGCAGGGCAACTTACTTATAATCCAGTCAGTGTTGCTTAAGGCAGGAATATGTTCTGAGAAATGAATTCTTATGCAAGTTCATCCTTGTGGGAACATCACAGAGTGCACTTGTACAAACCTGGATGGTGCAGCCAACTACACATCTGGGCTCTGTGACCTAGCCTATGGCTCCTAGCTACAAACCTGTACAGCATATTACTGTACTGAATACTGTAGGCCGTTGTAACATAATGATAAGTAGCTGTGTATCTAACCACATGTAAACATAGAAAAGTTATAGTAGAAATATATTAAAATCTTATGGGAGCACCATCACATAAGCAGTTCGTTGTTAACCAAAATGTTGTTTTATACAACACGTAACTACTTGGTAAAAAGAAGCTAGTATATTCTGTAAGTTCAGAGATTATTATTATTATATTATTATTATTATTATCTTTATTTTTTGTGATTTTCTTCCATAGGCTGATGTTTTATTATTTGAATAACTTTTCAAATTTAATTAGTTTGTTTTTGCCTACATTTTAATACTTTTTTAAATTGAGCAGTGTTAACAATTTTATAAGTAGCTGGTTTTCATATTTGGAAAATAGCGATAAATGAACCTAGATCTTTTAAAGCAACAATGTTATACCGGGTCAAATTTGGTCTCTGAAGGGAATGAAGTACTCCTATTTCCCAAGGCTGGTCCTAAAAGGTTTCTCTCATGTGCTTCCCCACCCTGACCTCACACCCCGGGGGCAAATACACACACACACACACACACACACACACACACACACTCATCCAGGGTTTCTGTTGTTTTTACATTGACAGCTCAACTAAGAACAGGACAGTAATTTAGTGTCTTTAAAAAAATCAACATTAAAAAAATCATAACTGACTCTAATTCAGTTTAAATAGAAAACAAAAATCACAAATTAAAAAATAAATTGCAACTCTGACCAATCCACACTCACTCAACTCTACCCTGTAGAGGGAAGAAAAGAGAGGCCGGGTAAGTACCTGGAATGGGGAAAGCAAGACAAGTCCTGCTTCATAAAGATATTAGATTTGATACCATAAGGATGTCACGTCATGTCCTCATCTAATTCCAATAAAATTGCTGGTATAGGGTAAAACTATGCCAACAATAGGCTTTATTTATTTAGTTATTTATTTTTGAGACAGAGTCTCACTCTGTCACCCAGGCTGGAGTGCAATGGTGTGATCTCAGGTCACTGCAACTTCCACCTCCTGGGTTCAAGTGATTCTCCTGCCTCAGCTTCCCGAGTAGCTGGGACTACAGGCATGGGACAAGACATCCAGCTAATTTTTTTGTGGTTTTAGCAGAGACAGGGTTTCGCCATGTTGGCCAGGCTGGTCTGGAACTCCTGACCTCAAGTGATTCGACTACCTCAGCCTCCCAAACTGCTGGGATTACAAGTGTGAGCCACCACACCCAGCCCCAACAATAGGTTTTAGTAAGTGTTTTTATTCTCAGCTGGGCATGTAATTGCAACATTCTCAGCTCACACCTGTAATCCTAGCACTTTGGGAATCCAAAGTGGGTGGATCACTGGAGCCTAGGAGCTTGAGACCAGCCTCCACTGCATAGCAAGACTCCATCTCTATTTTTTTATTATAAATAAATATGCTTTTTTAACGTTTTTAAATAAATAAATAAATATTTTTATTCTTACTGCATAGATATTTGGTTACCCAATGTTACTGGAATTATTTAGTAGGAGTTTTAAATTCAGTGTGGAAAGCTAGAACTTTCATTAATGAAAGAAACAAAAAGGTTTTCTGAACTAAGTTTTCTGGTAAATTTTCTAATGTTCATCCTATGGTTATTTTTCTATTTTCAGAAACATCTGTTTTAAAAAAAAAAAAAAAAAAAATTCTGTCTCCTAATCCAGCTCAATTTAAATACTGTAGTAAATATTGCAAAATTTCATTCAGAAGCAAAGATTAAAATATTGTTTGAAAAGCTCTATTTTCTATTTATTTCTGAGTAAAAACTTTGGAAATTTGCTCTCTACCTGTTCATGTCTTCCAATCATTAAGTTGACTCTGGAAGTTACATATGGAACAATAGTAGCTGGCACTTGGAAAATGAGTTGATTTTATCTGTCATAATTTTGCTCAACTTCCAAGTCCTGTATGAAATATTTTGGAACAAATTCTCCATTATCTTCCCCATGTCTAATTAACACAGTTGAAATCAAGGTGGGGTTCTCTACCGCAGCTGGGTAATGACACAGGTAGGAGATGAGCAAGGCCTCTCTCCTGATGCCAGATCAGTTGCCAAGCTCTGGCTTCCTGTGCGTTTCTCTCCTGTTTGTTCTTTCCTTTCCTCTTTTACTGCCACCATCTTTTTTAAGACAGAGTTTCACTGCCCATCCTGGAGTGCAATGGTGTGATCCTGGCTCACTGCAAGCTCCACCTCCCAGGTTCAAGCAATTCTCCTGCCTCAGCCTCCTGAGGAGCTGGGATTACAGGCGCCTGCCACCACGCCTGGCTGATTTTTGTATTTTTAGTAGAGACGAGGTTTCACCATGTTGGCCAGGCTGGTCTCAAACTCCTGACCTTAGGTGATCCACCCACCTCGACCTCCCAAATACTGGGATTATAGGCGTGAGCCACCACGCCTGGCCTACTGCCACCATTCTAAGCTGGATCCTCATTACCTCTGACCTGAACAAGTTCCTGATTGATCATCCTGCCTTCAGAACTTCTGAATCTTCCCTCTCAGACACACACACACACACACACACACACACACACCCCTAATCTTATTTAACACTGCTGGAAATAAAAGCCCATGTTCTAATGAGAACAAATGTAGAACCAAATACGATAAAAGCGAGACTATCCTAGGAACTATGGCTTCTCAGTGAACCATAATACCTTCCCAGTGGTATACTCCAACTCCAACCAGTTTCACCATCCCCATAGCTTCATGGGCTTCCCTGGGGCTGCTATCACGCCTAGAAATGGGCCAGTACATAGCTTTCTAACAAGCTTTCCTGCTTCACACTAGACTAGGGGTCCCCAACCTGTGGGCCATGGACCCGTACCTGCCTGTGGCCTGTAAGGAACCAGGCCCACACAGCAGGAGGTGAGTGGTAGGCCAGTGAGCATTACCACATGAGCTCCATCTCCTGTGAGATTAGCAGTGGCATTAGATTCTCATAGGAGCGTGAACCCTATTGTCAACTACACATGCAAGGAATATAAGTTGTGTGCTCCCTCTGAGAATCTAATGAGGATCTCCCATGGCCCCCATATAGGATCATCTAATTGCAGGAAAACAAGCTCAGAGCTCCCACTGATTCTATAGTATGGCAAGTTGTATAATTATTTCGTTATATGTTACAATGTAATAATAACAGAAATAAAGTACACAATAAATGTCACGTGCTTGAATCATTCTGAAACCATCCCTCCTTCCCACCCCATCCCTGGAAAAACTGTCTTCCATGGAACCAGTCCCTAGTGTCAAAAGGGTTGGGGACCACTGCACTAGACCATCCTAGTTCATGTAGCACCTCCAAGGGACTCTCCAGAAGCAAATATCATTATATTCACCTCAAACCACCTATATCTATCAACAGCCTACTTTCTCCGAGATCAAAGTCACACTCCTTAGTCATTTCAGATAAGGTCCTTCATACACATGAGCTTCATGCACTTAGTGCTCCAGAAATACAGAACTACTTGCGACTGCTGAAAGCTAGTTCTTCCATCTGGAAATCTACCTCCTTCTCCTTACCCTTCCTTTCTCTAGAGCTGCTGCTCACTTTAAAAAGGTTCTGAGGCCGGGCGCAGTGGCTGATGCCTGTAATCCCAGAACTTTGGGAAGCCAAAATGGGTGGATCACAAGATCAAGAGATCGAGACGATTATAGCCAACATGGTGAAACCCCATCTCTACTAAAAATACAAAAATTAGCTGGGTATGGTGGTGTGGGCCTGTAATCCCCAGCTACTCGGGATTCTCCTGAGGCAGGAGAATGGCTTGAACCCAGGGGTTAAAGATTGCAGTGAGCCAAGAACATACCACTGTACTCCAGCCTGGCAACAGAGCAAGACTCCATCTCAAAAAAAAAAAAAAAAAAACCAGAAGGTGCCTTTTGGCAGTGTTCAAGCCTTGGCAAGAAGATGGTACTCTTGGAAAAAAAAAACAAACAGGTCCTCTTCCTCTTGCCATTGCAGCCCCATTAAGGTTCGGTGAGCTAGGCAAAGATTCGCTTTCCACTCCCACTCACCTTGCTGGCAGGATGCCACTGTAAAACGCGCAGACTGCACAGAGCAGGCCTGGCAATATGTATCCTGTCCCATCATGAGACTTCCAAACCCTGATCAGCAACCACCCCTACCAGGAAGCATTGTCTGATACTACTTGACATTCGCACCTGGGTCTGTAATTTTTGCTTCCTTGAGCCTTGTACTTGGTTCTAATGTAGTACTTATCCCACCTGATTATCGCTGTTATCTTCCTACCTGGACAAAATCCTCTGCTTGGATACTTTGTTGGTTATCTCTAGTTCTTAAAAAGGTGCCTGAATGTATTCATTGGTTGCTATTCCAAAATAAAAAGCTAAAATTCACATTCTTTTGAAAAAGCACCTTAGAGGAGTGGGGCTGGGACAAAAGAAAAAAAAGCCTTTAATAAGACTTCTACTACATCAAAACATTAGTCAAATCTAACACATTTTAGGCAAAATAAAGATGAAGATAATCATGAAAATAGATTATACAAACTGTTGAAGTTTGTTATAATTGTGCAAAGGGGATCTAGTCTAGTTATCAAATAATGCATATTATTACAAAGATGATGTACTTTCACTAGAAAATAAGCAGCCAGAGGCTTGTGTTTTAAGAGTTGGAGAGAGAGTGAACCCAGGATTTTATCAGATTAGATTCTTCACTTGCTCTCTTGTTTAGGCTATATTCCAAATTTCCTTTGATGTAAGTAAGTTTAATTTGTATGTTAATGGAAAGAAGATAATAAAACTAGGCTAACCTTGTGTTACAGATGAGGAAAATGAGACTTTAAGATATTAATTTTTCCAAGTTCCCACAACCTAGCTAGGTGGGGAGCTCCTCCTTGAACTCTTGGGCTACAGCTCTTTTAACATTTCAGTGCTGGTTTTTAAAAGAACAAACAGCTCATCATTTGAGATTGGGTGTTAATGCATGATACCCGGAGGTATTTGGGTGGCGGAACTCTCACTTTATAGCCCTTTCTCATTCTGTACCAGTGACCTTTCTTTGGTCTCAGACTCTTAACAGTAAATACTTGGAGAACATATCCCCATTAAAATATATATTTGTTTATATATTACATACCTAAATTACTAAATGTCATGCATATTTACTATTAGTAGAGCTTATTTTGGTTCACGTATTTAAGGAAAATACTTTCTAGAAAATATCCTGAGCCACAGCACAGCTGACTATACAAAGGGCTAATAAACTTCGATCCCAAAGCGAGGAGTCAGTGCCATCTAGTGAACTAGTGTGAAATTGCACTCTCCGGAAGAGGAGGAGTTTCCAGGTAGTTTTGTAGAATAGGCTTAGCCAAATCCCCAGTTCCTTATCCCTTGAGGAAAACTGAGGAGCCTAATTCCTTTCTCCCTTGTTCGTTGTCTTCTTTCATCTTTTCCTTTTCATTTTCCTCTTTCCTTTCCTTCCCCTTCCCCCTCCCTTCCCCTCCCCTCCCCTCCCCTTCCCTTCCCTTCACTTTCCTTTCATTGCCTTTCTTTCCTTCCTTCTTTTTTTTTTTTTTTAATTTATGGAATTGTGATCTGTCGCCCAGGCAGGAGTGCAGTGGTACAATCTCGGCTCACTGTAACCTCTGCCTCCCAGGTTCAAGCAATTCTCCTGCCTCAGCCTCCTGAGTAGCTGGGATTACAGGCACCCACCATCATGCCCAGCTAATGTTTGTATTTTTAGTAGAGATGGTGTTTCACTATGTTGTCTAGGCTGCTCTCGAACTCTGGCTTCAAGTGATCTGCCTGCATCAGCCTCCCAAAGTGTCATCTCCTTTTCCTTGTCAAACATATCTCTTAGCCACTGTATTGTCATTGTCATTCTATCCCCTTGGCATTACATTTATACATATTAAATAGGCCAGAAAATGCCATAAAGTCCAGATACTTTTTATATCTACTTAGGCATGAGGAAAAAAATGCTGGTATGAAATACACAAATAGGAAGGATCAGTTTGGCTATCGCAAAGTGTATGTTTATTTGTTTGGTGGCTTATTTTCAGTTTTCTCCACTGTAGTACATGCCCCATGAGAGCAGGAATCAGGTCTGTATCTCAAATGCCTAGAATGGGGCCTGGCACATACATGGCAAGCATACAATAAAATGTTGTTTAATCAATGAATTCATTGGTTTTTTTTAAGATGGAGTGAGTCATAATGGTTTTTGTTTTCTCTAAGCACATTTATATTTTTGCAAACATTCAATAATCAACAAAAATTACAATTAGAGGAATAAGAAATAAATGTTACAACAAATTCATTAGCTTAGTCTTACAAGCAGTATATGTGCTCTTTTATAAAAACCACAAAGATGACAAAGGTCTTAAAGAGTTTGGGAGGCCGAGGCGGGCAGATCACCTCAGGTTGGAAGTTCAAGACCAGGCTGACCAACATGGAGAAAGCTCATTTTTACTAAAGACAAAAAAAATTAGCCAGGCACAGTGGCACATGCCTGTAATCCCAGCTACTCAGGAGGCTGAGGTAGGAGAATGGCTTGCCCAGGAGGTGGAGGTAGCAGTGAGCAGAGATCGCGCCATTGCACTCCAGCCTGGGCAATAAGAGTGAAACACTGTCTCAAAACAAGAGTTGTCTAATCAGTCACTCACTATTAGGCTGAAAAACAATGGATGCCATCTGTCTGCTGCCTTAATGGACAGCACAGTGGGGATAGGAAAGTACTGGCACTTACAGTCCCTGGGCACAGTCTTAGCCTTCCTCCTCATTCTCATCTATTTTGTGAAGATAAGGATGCTAATATCAGCAATCTAATAACAATAACTTCAAATGCAGAAGTGCTAAATAGCATGCAAAAGGTCAAGAAAACGTCAATGCTAAAGAAAATTCACAGTGATGATAATAGCAGGGTAAGGTTAAGTAGACTTACAATGACAGATGGTTGTTTAAGGCATTATGAGATAAGTAAACAGATACACGAACCTCACAGCCAGCCATTGTCGATCCACAAAGAGATGAACTTTGTCTATTCTGACATTTTTGGCATAGTGTAGTCGCTTTGGCAAATCAGGAGTCAAATAGGGTTTGAAATGCTGATCAGGTTTTTGGCACTGAAAAATGAGTAATTATTTACTTGTGATACATAAGACATGCAAATTAATTCTAAAATTTCATCTTCTAAGTTAATTTAAGAAGCACCTTTCAAAAGTAAGGGGATTTAAGCTTAGCTAATACAATAAGAATATTAAACCTATTATCAATGTGGTGAGATTCCCTAGTTATTACTTTTATTGTTGAAAGGATAATCAGGTTGCAATTAAAAATTCTGATTTAAATTGTGAGTTAACATTTTCAGTTTTTATTCTTGGATATATAAAATCACAATAAATTACTCTCCTTTTTAACAGAAAGTGGACAGTCGTCTAGATTTAGAGTGACAATGACAACTTTTGAGTCTCAATTACATATAAAAATATATACCTTATTAGTAGATATGAGTAAAAAATTAAAAATTAGTTTAATAGCATCAAACATCCTTTCCAACAGACTCAATTTATCTTTTAAATAACCTACATTTGCTTAGTTTTCCAATCAAGTTAATGGCTTTTGAAACCTATTGTAGTCTCCCTATCTGTGAAAAATCCGTGGATTCCTTACAAATTGGAGTAAAATTTTGTTTCTTTAATTATGACTGTAACTATATGGCACATTTTAAAACTATGGAAGTGCAGATCACATTGACATCCAGTTGTGTAGAAAAGATGAGAAAATGAGAAACAGAATGACAAAGGAACTTTCTCTCCTCATGACCGTTTTGAGAAACCAGAAAAAACATAAACAAAAGAAATGAAATTTTTTCTACTTCCTCATTTTCTCATTTATTTTAAACCACAATATCTCATAGATATTAAGTGTGTGTCACTATTATCTCAGTTTAGATAAGAAAAATAAGAGAAACTATAAAACACATAATTTACACAAACAAAATTTAAACAAAATATAGGAAATGGGAGGGCAAGGAGAGTTTGTAGAATAAAAGAGGAAAACAAAAGTATATGTTGCACACGTTTTGCAAGTTTTTTTCTTGCCTATTTTGGTATATTTTTGAGGCTTCTTATGCTTCTCCTGTTTTATTTATCACTACTTCTTTCTTCAGCCAGTATTTTTATAACTTCCAGGCAGGCACATGGTGGCAGCTGCTGAGTATGCAGCTTCCCCCAAGGTGCAAGGGACTAACTACAACTTGTCCCTGTGTGTGATCCGTCACACTTCCCTGTAGCCAGAGTAAATCCAGAGACAACTGAAGGCACGCTGCCTACCTACGAAGAAGCACCAGTGATTCTGCCAGGCACAGTGCCTCACGCCTATAATCCCAGCACTTTGGGAGGCTGAGACGGGTGGATCATGAGGTCAGGAGTTCGAGACCAGCCTGTCCAACATGGTGAAACCCTATCTCTACTTAAAATACAAAAATTAGTTGGGTATGGTGGCAGGTGCTTGTAATCCCAGCTACTTGGGAGTCTGAGGCAGGAGAATCACTTGAATGCAGGAGGCAGAAGATCGTGCCACTGCACCCCAGCCTGGGTGACAGAGCGAGACTTCATCTCAAAAGAAAAAAATAGTACCACTGATTCTTTGCATTTGAGAATTTGGAATGAAGTCTCCAGAGTTGAGATATAATTTTTGCCTTTTTGTTTGTTTGTTTGAGAGTCTTGCTCTATCACCCAGGTTGGAAGTGGCATGATCTCTGCTCACTGCAACCTCCGCCTCCCAGGTCAAGCGTTCTCCTGCCTCTCAGCCTCCAGAGTAGCTGGTATTACAGGGACCTGCCACCACACCTGGCTAAATTTTTGTATTTTTAGTAGAGATGGGGTTTCATCATGTTGGCCAGGCTGGCCTCGAACTCGTAACTTCAAGTGAGATACCCGCCTCAGCTTCACAAAGTGCTGGGATTACAGGCATGAACCACCACATCTGGTCTGATTTTTGACATTTTATCTCAGAAACAGTTGGTAGTGATGTCTCTCATAGTCAGAGCTCTGTCTCATGCAGTCAGAGTGCTGTGGAACTTAAAATGTTGCCACTTCATGCTTGGTTATGTCTGTCCAAAATAAGCTCAACACAGGCCCACAGAACAGCACTGCTGGGAATACTGTGCTACCATATGAAATATTTTCCTGGGAAGGGTGGACTCTGTGAAATGGTAGTCCATATCTTTGGGGCTCTGTAGCTCCAAGTCCAGTCCATGTCTGTGATGCCATGCAATAGATTTCCAAAGCCCGCGGTACCTAATCCCCTTACACCACTGGGATTGTTAGAGATTTGCCCTTCCTGGCTGGGCGCGGTGGCTCACGCCTGTAATCCCAGCACTTTGGGAGGCCGAGGCGGGTGGATCACGAGGTCAAGAGATCGAGACCATGCTGGTCAATATGGTGAAACCCCGTCTGTACTAAAAATACAAAAAATTAGCTGGGCATGGTGGCATGTGCCTGTAATCCCAGGTACTAAGGAGGCTGAGGCAGGAGAATTGCCTAAACCCAGGAGGTGGAGGTTGCGGTGAGCCGAGATTGCGCCATTGCACTCCAGCCTGGGTAACAAGAACGAAACTCCGTCACAATAAAAAAAAAAAAAAAAAAGAGATTGGCCCTTCCTCGCCAACAGAGTTTCTGCTATAGGGATCAAGAGGTGATGAAGCAAATAGAAAACAATATAGAGAGGCCACATGTTGCCAATCCTTAGCTATGCATCCACTCAGCATGAACACATTGCATGTATACACTTTACCAGAAGTGGGGGCAAGAATTCTACAGTGTTTACTCAAGATCAGCATACTAGAAGGTATTGAGAGGAAAACAGCGATCATCACTCTTCTGCTCTAATGGTCATTCTACTTGAAACTTGCAGTGGGTCCCAGATTATATTAACCACTCTTTGCTCAGGGTTTATCTTCAGTCCTTCACACTCCATCCTCAGAGATTGTACTCCGAGGGCATACTCTGGAGATATTTTGGACTCAGTTCCAGATCACCACAATAAAGCAAGTTGTATCAGTTGGTTTCCCAGTGCACATAAAAGTCATGTTTATGCTACATTGTAATCTTTTAAGTGTGCAACAGCATTATGTCTAAAAAGTACATACCTGAATTTAAAAATACTTAATTGCTAAAAATGCCAGTGATCCTCTGGGCCTTCAGTGAATTGTCATCTCTTTGCTGGTAGAAGATCTTGCTTCAATGTTGAAGGCTGTTGACTCATCAAAATGGTGGTTGCTGAAGGCTGGGGTGGCAGTGGGAATTTCTTAAAATGACACAACAATGAAGTTCTCTGCATCAATGGACTCCGCCTTTGACAAAGTAGTCCTCTATAGCATGCCAAAACCGTTTTACAGTATTTTACCCACGGTAGAACTTCCTTCAAATTGGAGTCAATCCTCTCAAGTCCTCTCAAAGCTACTGCTGTATCCACTATGTTTCTGGGATATTTTAAATCCTTTGTTGTCTTTTCAGCAGTGTTGACAGCATCTTCACAGGGTTAGATTCTATCTCAAGAAACCACCATCTTTGCTCGTCCCTAACAAGAAACTCTTCATCTGTTCAAGCTTGACCGTGAGATTGCAGCAATTCAGTCACAGCTTCAGGCCCCATTCCTAATTCTAATTCTCTTGCTGTTTTGACCACAACTGCGTTACTTCCTCTATTGAAGTCACGAACCCCTCAAAGTTATCCAGGAAGGTTGGAATCAACTTCTTCCAAACTCCTATTAATATTGACATTTTGACCTCCCACAAATCAGACATGATTTTAATGGTATCTAGAAAGGTGAAATTATTTCCAGAGGTTTTCAATTTATAATATTTTGCTCAGATCAATCAGAGGAATAATTATTTATGACAGCTATAGTCTTATGAAATTGATTTCTTAAAGAGTAAGACTTGAGAGTTAAAATTGCTCCTTGATCCATGGCCTGCAGAATAGATGCTGTGTTCACAGACATGAAAACATCCATCTCCTTGTACGTCTCCATCACAGCTCTAGGGTGACCAGGTACATTCTCAATAAGCAGCAATCTTTTGAAAGGAATCTTTTTTTTCTGAGCAGAAAGTCTCAACGGTGAGTTTAAAATATTCAGTAAACCATGCTGCAAACGGATGAGCTGTCATCCAGGCTTCATTGTTCCATTTACAGAGCGCAGGTGGAGTCGATTTGGCCTAATTCCTAAGGGCCCTAGGATTTTCAGAATGGTATACGAGCATTGGCTTCAACTTCAAGTCACCACCTGCATTAGACCCTAATAAAAGGGTCCGCCTGTCCTTTGAAACTTTTGAAGCCAACCATTGACTTCTCTTCACTAGCTAGGAAAATCCTAGATGGCATCTTCTTCCAGTGGAAGGCTGTTTCCTCTACAATTGAAAATACGTTGTTTAGTGTGGCCATTATCGTCAATGATCTTAGCTAGATATTCTGGATAACTTTCTGCAGCTTCTATGTCATCACAAATACTTGCTGCTTCATGTTGCACTTTTATGTTATGGAGAAGACTTCTTTTTTTTAGACAATGTCTCAGTCTTTCACTCAGTTTGGAGTGCAGTGGCACAATCTCAGCTCACTGCAACTTCCACCTTCCGGATTCAAGCAATTCTCCTGCCTCAGCCTCCGAAGTAGCTGGAATTAGAGGCACCCATCACCATACCCAGTTAAGTTTTTTTGTATTTTTAGTAGAGACAGGGTCTCACCATGTTGGCCAGGATGGTCTCGAACTCCTGACCTCTAGTGATCTACCCGCCTCAGCCTCTCAAAGTGCTAGGATTACAAACGTGAGCCACTGTGCCTGGCCAGAAGGTTTCTTTTCTTAAACATCACAAACCTCTGCTAGCTTTAGACTTTTCCTCTGCAACTTCTTCACCTGCACAGCCTTCATAAAATTGAAGAGGGAGTCAGGGTCTGACTGAATTAGCCTTTGGCTTAAAAGATTGTTGTGGCTGTTTGATCTTCTATCCAGACCACTAAAACTTTCTCCATGTCAGCAATGAGGCTGTTTCACTTTCTTATCGTTTATGTGTTCACTAGAATAGCACTTCTCATTTCCTGCAAAAACTTTTCCTTTGCGTTGGCAATTTGTCTAATTGGTGCAACAGGTGTAGCTTTCGGTCCATCTCAACTTTCGACATGCCTTCCTCATTAAGCTTAATCATTTCTAGCTTTTGATTTAAAATGAGAAATGTGTAACTAGTCCTTTTACTTTAACGTTTAGAAGCCACTGTAGCGTTACTAATTGGCCTAATTTTAATATTGTTATGTCTCAGGGAATAGAGAGTACAGAAGACAGGAGGGAGACAGGGAACAGCCAGTTTGTGGAGCAATCAGCACACACATAACATTTAACTGTTAAATTTGCCATCTTCTATGGGTAGGGCTCATGGTACCCCAAAACAATTACAATATAACATCAAAGATAACTGATCACAGATCACCAGAGCATATATAATAATAATGAAAATTTTGAAATATTGTGAGAATTAACAAGAGGTGACACAGAGACATGAAGCGGGCACATACTGTTGTAAAAATGGCTCTGAATAGACATGCTCAATGCAGAGTTGCCACAAAACCTTCAATTTGTAAAAAATGCAATATCTGCAAAGCACAATGCAGTGAGGCACAATAAACCAAGGTAAGCCTGTAACTGCATACCTCCTGTACTCAAATAGTTACGGTTGCATTGCAAACAATAGTGAACTCATTAATTTCATGTAATAGATACATATTTGTGAATATATTTTAAATATGTAACTATAAAAACTATTCCACTGTGATTTTGTTTGTATTTTTCTGAGAATTAATGAAGCTGAGTATTTTTTCACGTTTGCTGGCCACTTATATGTCTTCTTTTGAGAAGTGTCTGTTCGTGTCTTTTGCCCACCTTTTAATGCGGTTGTTTTTCACTTGTTGATTTGTTTTAGTTTCCTATAGATTCTGGATATTAGGCCTTCATTGGATGTGTAGTTTGTGACTATCTTCTCCCATTTTATAGGCTTTCTGTTGTCTCTGTTGATAGTTTCTTTGGCTATGCAGAAAGAAGCTCTTACTTTAATTAGGTCTCACCTGTCTAATTTTTGCTTCATTGCAATTGCTTTTAGAGACTTAGCCAAAAATTATTTGCCAAGGCCCATGTCAAGAAGAGTATTTCCTACATTGCCTTCCAGGATTTTTACAGTTTGAGGTCTTACATTTAAATCTTTAATCCATTTTGAGTTAATTTTTGTATATGGCAAAAGGTAGGAGTCCAGTTTCAATCTTCATGTGTCTGGGTAGTTATCCCAGCACCGTTTATTAAATAGGGAGTCCTTTCCCATTGCTTGTTTTTGTCAGCAAATTGAAACCACAATGAGATACCATCTCACACTAGTCAGAATGGCCACCACTAAAAGTCAAAACATAATAGATGCTGGTGAGGTTGGAGAGAAAAGGAACACTTACATACTGTTGGTGGAAGTGTAAATTAGTCCAGCCACTGTGGAAAGCAGTCTAGAGATTTCTCAAAGATACCCAGCAATCCCATTACTGGACATATACACCCCCCACCCCCCACAAAAGAAACCATTCTACCAAAAAGACACATACACTCATGTTTATTGCTGCACTATTCACAGTAGCAAAGACATGAAATCAACCCAGGTGCTCAACAATGGTAGATTGGATAAATAAAACGTGGTACATATACCTTGTGGAATACTATGCAGCCATAAAAAGAAAGAAATCATGTCCTTTGCAGCACCATGAATGGAGCTAAAGGCCATAATCCTAAGCAAATTAATGCAGAAACAAAAAAACAAATACTGCATGTTCTCACTTATAAGTAGGAGCTAAACGTTGAACACACATGAACGTAAGTACAGGACAATATACTCTGTGGACTACTAGAGGGCAGAGGGGTTGGGTAGGTTTAAAAAACTACTTATTGAATACAATGCTCACTACCAGGACGATAGGATCCATATTCCAAACCTCAGATTCACACAATATTCCCATGTAACAAATCTGTACATATACCCTCTGTATCTAAAATGAAAGTTGATTTTTTAAAAAAGTGAATAAAAACATAGGCTGTGTGTGGTGGTTTACGCCTGTAATCTGAGCACTTTGGGAAGCTGAGGCGAGTGGATCACGAAGTCAAGAGATCATGACTATCCTGGCCAACATGGTGAAACCCTGTCTCTACTAAAAATACAACAATTAGCTGGGCATGATGGTGCATGCCAGTAGTTCCAGCTACTCAGGGGGCCGAGGCATGAGAATGGCTTGAACCCAGGAGGAAGATGTAGTGAGCTGAGATCATACCACTCCACTCCAGCCTGGTGACAGAGACTCCTTCTCAAAAAAAAAAAATACAAAAAAATAAAAAAATTAAAAAAATTAAAAACCCAGCAAACATTGTAAAGGTAAAATAAATGTAAATAAATAAATAAAACTATTATAGAAGACCATTCCAGGTCTTTCCAGGAGTAGTAAATTACACTTTCAAAAATATTGCTTTAAGATATCTAGAAGTTTCTCTACTCATTCACTTACAATTTGGGACATGGGAACCAATCAAAAGCAGCTGCAATTACACTTAGTGGGTAAAGAGATTATCTTTTTGACTTGTAAAAAAAAAAGATCTGTAAGAGGTGTAATTCACTATCCTCTTATATTAGTCACACAAAAAACGAGAAAGACGATGCTACCTGAAGCTCAATAAGGCAACCCTTTTGAATGGGACATCAGCCCTTTCAATATACACCAGGATTTAGTGTTGCTATTACTGCAAACTTATTTCTGTGGATGTGTCAGCTCCAAAATGAAAACAACTAATATAAAAGCAACTAACATGCATATAAAATAATGTTGATGGAAGGTTTAAAAAATAAATTCCAAGTAGCTTAGACTTAGAAAAGTAGAATATGAATTTCTCAAAACCCAGATTAAGGTCATTGCATTAGCTTAAATATATGTATTAAGAATACTGTATACTTACACTGAGGTTTCTAACAATTTCTTCAGAATTAACTGTTTCAAAAGAAAAAGAAATAAATGACATTACAATTGATACTGAACAATTACAAAGAATGTGAACTACTCAGGTGAATTTCATACATTCATTTATTAATAACTATGATCTGATATAATTAGATTAAAAATTATTTCAAGCAAATAATTATTTTAGCATTTAGAACAGAGTAGGATATATTTCAACCTAACAATATTAGATATTACCATAGACTTAATAGACTATACTTAAGCATGGGAATTTCCCACTTATTTCCGTGTGGTCTTCTCAAGGAGTCAGCAGTCAGCAGAGGGTCTGATAAGACCAACATCCTCTCAGAATTAGGGAACTATGGTTATTCATTTTCAGTTTTACCCTTTTTTTCATATAGGTGTCTTCATACTTACAACTAAAAAAGTCATGAGGTATATTACGAGCTCGGATGCGGGGGGCCGGCCCTTCGTACATGTAGAAGTTTATTCTGGGAAAATAGTCAGTCATGTATTCCATCTGGTTACAATAAGTTTGGTCCATTCCTGAATAAAAAAATAATCATAATAATCCACTGAACGTATATAAATGGCAATGATTGATTTTGTCGTGTCAAATAGAAGACATTTTATGTTACAGACCTCAAACCAAGTTTCACTGAGAATTTATGCAATTCACCCTGTAACTTTACTCTGGCAGAAAATTGTGGCAGTGGAAAAGGGTCATATTTGAGGGAAGAACAGATGGGAATTATAAACAGATCATTTATTCAATGTATAATAGATTAATGGAAGTAATTTCAAGAAGAAAATCCTCTGTAGGAGGCTAATTAAAGCTTTAAAATATCTGATTTGTATGTAAGAAAACATAATACATTTTTAAATCTAAAAAGCAACATGAGCTTTTATAGGTCAATACACTAAGAGAATAAAGATTCAAAAATAACTACCTTTAAAAGTACATTATTCAGGCTGTGCTCTGTGGCACACACCTGTAATCCTAACACTTTGGCCAAGGTGGGCAGATCACTTGAGGTCAGGAGATTGAGAACAGCTTGGCCAACATGGTGAGCCCCATCTCTACCAAAAAATAAAAATATTAGCCAGGTGTGGTGGTGTGCACCTGTAGTCTCAGCTTCTTGGGAGTCTTAGGCACAAGAATCATTTGAACTTTGAAGGTGGAGGTTGTAGTGAGCCAAGATCATGCCACTGCACTCCAGCCGAAGTAACAGAGCAAGACTCCATCTCAAAACAAAAGTACAAAGTAATTTAAATTTATATAAGGAGTATGTGCTATAAAAAGATTTGGTAGTTAATCTTTTTTATTTGAAAATTCTTCAGACTGCCTATACATTTTTTTTTTTTTTTTTTTTGGAGACAGAGTCTTGCTCTGCAGCCCTGGCTGGAGTGGAATGGTGTGATCTTACATCACTGCAGCCTCCACCTTCTGGGTTCAAGCCATTCTCCTGTCTTAGCCTCCTGAGTAGCTGGGACTACAGGTATGTGCCACCATACCCAGCTAATTTTGTATTTTTAGTAGAAACAGGGTTTCACCATGTTGGCCAGGCTGCTCTCGAACTCCTGACCTCAGGTGATCCACCTACCTCAGCCTCCCAAAGTGCTGGGATTATAGGCATGAGCCCTGGTGCCTGGCTTGCATATACATTTTTATTTTAATTAATTTATTTGAACAAAATGTACTTAAACAGGTTTCTCTTTAATTTTAAAAAAATAGGGCAAAGTGTTAGGGAACCATCTTAGAAATTTTAAAAATACATTTCTATGTTTATCATTATCTGGATGCTCTAAAATATGAACAAAAGTTCTGCAGACACACTCTTTTTCCTCCTCATGCCTCATGGCTGGTCCCAGATACTGGGATTGACTTTAAATGCTGTTCTCAAGAAGACAATTTGACCACCCTAGCTAGGAAGGATCTACTCCATATCTAGGCAAGTACCTAGCATTGAGTAGACACTTAGAAAATATCTGTAGAATGAGCACATATATACTTCAAAACTGTTTGAATGTATTTTGCGTGAGGTGGGAGAGGATGTGCCCACTGTTTCAATTCCTTTAACATTCACGTTAATCAAAATCAAGCGTTAACCTCAAGTAGAGAAATGTGAGGTGACAGTAACTTTAAAGATGAAAAGCTATGAATAAACGCACATCTATTTACATAACTAAAAAAAAATTCACATGGTGTGGCAAAACTTGCCAATTACAGTAAACTGTAGCCAATCTACATGAATGAATCATGGCTGGAAAGAAGGCCCCAAAGCACTTCTTAGATTTTAATTACAACCCAACCACATCCCTGTTAAATATCATTAACTCCACTTTTACAAAACATAGCATCTATGGGTAGGTTTTTGGGGGTATTAGAATAATTAAACTAGAACATTTAATGTGGTCCTCTTTTCCTCACAATCTATCACAGTTCACTCCTTGCTTCTTCAACAGACTTTAGGTCTGGAAGTAGAGACTTTAAAATATCACTCTTATTTGTGTATGATTCCTGAATTGATAAAATATAGTCAATGACAAAATAAGAATTTGTTTAAAAAGCATACCATGGTCAGCCAAAAGGATTATATTGACACAGTTGTGCAAGTTCCGCTGCTTCAGGCCTTCCATCAACATCCCGAAAGCATCATCTACTAACTGTAAGGCTTTAATTACCTAAAAAATAATTTGGAGTGAAGATTGTTGTAACAAATTGTTTTAATTAGCCAAACTGTTATCTAATCAAATAAAATTAAACACCTCTCCTCTGAAATGGCTGGTTTTGAAACAGAACATCAGAGCCCAGCACTAACACCCATGCTACCACATTCATCAATTACCAATTCCCTAAATTTCTATAAATAGAAATCTAAACTGTGTTTCCTACAGAGGAAGATAAACTGCCGGCTAATAAATATGTGAAACCATGTTGAATGTCAACAAACACTATTCAACTGTAAAGATTTTCACAGTGATGCTCCATGTTAGAGAGACATGTGGACAGATACTTCTGAGAGTCTAAGGGTCACACACATTCCAGAGGGTCATGTGACAATAGGTTACCAGAGCGTTAAAAAGAGCATCTGTCACTCAATAATTCTACTTCTTTTTTAAAGAAGTATTTGGGCATTTGTCCTAAGTGAACACCTTGGACTAAGTCAACACTGTCTCTCCCCACTTTCCCTTGCTTCCTCCAGGTCACCTCCCTTATTACAGTGCTTCAATGCCTCTCATTGTACTTCTTCTAGCCTGTAAGGCCCTGCAAGGTCCTGCAGGATTTGGTGCCTGACTTCTTCTCTGGGCTTCCTCTTAGCCCTCTTCCCTGTTCCACAATGCTGGAGACGTTGGTGGGAGATAATCCTCATAGTTTGTCCAACAGCTCTGGCACAGCATAGCACAAATAAGGGTGAGCTGCTACTATTATTATTAACATTATCACGTTGTCTACTTGCTGAGCCATCTAGCCATTTGTTTGTCAGACCATTTTTTCATTATATATGTTCCTACAGTGTGCACAGCTCCTTCCTCAATAAGAGCATTTGTAAATTTTGTTTTTGAGACGGAGTTTTTTTGCTCTTGTTGCCCAGGCTGGAGTGCAATGGTGCCATCTCGACTCACTGCAACCTCCGCCTCCTGGGTTCAGGCAATTCTCCTGCCTCAGCCTCCTGAGTAGCTGGGACTACAGGCACGAGCCACCATGCCCAGCTAATTTTTTATATTTTTAGAAGAGATGGGGTTTCACCATGTTGACCAGGATGGTCTCAATCTCTTGACCTCATGATCCACCTGCCTCAGCCTCCCAAAGTGCTGGGATTACAGGCGTGAGCCACCGGACTGGCCCGAGCATTTGTAAATTTTATTTCCTTTTTGTCAATCAGAGGAGAGTCCCCTAAGCAGCCCAAATTTGCACCTTACTCTTGACTAGATTGAGACTGCCTAGATAGATATCTTGGGGAAACTCTGATCTTTTCCTTTGCAGCACTTTTCAAAATTATACTTTAAATGTACTTGGGTTTTAAACCAGAGCACTGGATGGAAATAAAAGGAAATGGTGCCTGATCTTACATCAGCTCCAGAGGTGCAACGAATGCAAATAGTGTCCCTTCTCAAGTGACAAATCATATCAAACATGGCTAACATTTAAAATAGAAAAGACGGGGTGGGCCTGGTGACACATGCCTGTAATCCCATCACTTTGGGAGGCTGAGGTGGGTGGATCACCTGAGGTCAGGAGTTCAAGACCAGCCTGACCAATATGGTGAAACCCTGTCTCTACTAAAAATACAAAAATTAGCTGGGTGTGGTGGCTCATGCCTGGAATCCCAGCTACTTGGGAGGCTGAGCCAAGAGAATTGCTTGAACCTGGGATGTGGAGGTTGCAGTGAGCTGAAATTGTACCACTGTACTCTAGCCTGGGTGACAGAGCGAGACCCCATCTCAAAAAAAAAAAAAGAAAGAAAGAAAAGAAGACATGGTGAATATGTTTTAGATAGTTCACCGTTAGAGTAACCTGAAAAAGCATACAATTCTGTGATACAGTCTAGAGCAGTGCAGGAATACAACAGAGGCCCAAGGCTTAAACGTGGTAAGGCTTGAACAAGACCCTATATTAGGATTCATTTTGGCCTAACAGGAAGGAAGGAAAAAAAAAAAAGGCTTTTCTGAGAAATGGCAAAGGCATGCTGCCAGAATAAATATGCCTGAGTTCCAATTGAGGACAATTGTTAAGTGAGTTTCCATCAGGTGGGAAATGCCTTATTCATGGCAGCCTTCGCAGTTTTCATTGTGGGTCCAAGACAATAGAGGCTTTAGTGAAGTTCAGAAGATAGAATGGCTTTTTTTTTGTTGTTAAAAGCAATACTTAAGGACCATATTCGTGTAGTAAAATCATAACAGAATGCTCTAGATAATGAATAAGCTTATATTAACGAGTCCAATTCAACAATAATGGGAGCCTAGAAGGGAAATAACTCTGCCTGAGGCAGTAATATGTTAAGTCCAATTATCAGGAACTTATGAATGAACTGTGGGAGAGTAGGCAGCTGGATATACCGGAAGGGACTTGCAGGTGACTTAGCCTGAAACGCACCACATTAGTATGAAATCGCTTGTATAGTATCTAGCGACGATGTTTTCATTATATGCAACAACAGTGCCACATCTACACGTTCAATGAGGGTTTTTCAAATGATTCAAGATATAGTTAATAAGGTAGTTGTCCTAGACTTTCAACCCTTTCATGGTTAAGAAGGCAGTTAACCATGGCATCCCTTTTATTCTTTTAACTGTTTTGATCTTCCTGTGTATGTATCAAATACGTGTGTCCTTAGTAGAAATTAAAGAATACTATTTTGTTTTGTAGGTTAGGGTTAGATTAATTTACATTTAAAAACAACAACAACAACAAAACACACACACACACACACACACACACACACACACACACACAAAACTTACTCTGGCACTGACTGGTCCACCTGCATGTCCAGAAGAATCAGGTTCTTCAAAATACATGGTATAAAAACTGGGTCTAGGGGTAAAATTGAAACAAATATATTGCCAATTTGTAATAAATGTACAGGCTGGATTGGGCGATTTTGTAGACGTCGGGCTTGCTGGCTGTGGCCTTTTCTTTCTCTCTAACCTCCTCCTCTTTGTTCAGACCCTGTGGTTCTACTTGGCTCCAGCAAGGATAGGTCTCTTAACAGAAAGTAAACAAGACCATTCCAGATAGAGGTATTGGTATACCCCTGTTGTGAAACTCTGTTTTGTTCTTGCAGTTAAGACCACTTTTGGGCCGGGCACAGTGGCTCACGCCTGTAATCCCAGCACTTTGGGAGGTCGAGGCAGGTGGATCACGAGGTGAAGAGATCGAGACCATCCTGGTCAACATGGTGAAACCCCGTCTCTACTAAAAATACAAAAAAATAGCTGGGCCTGGTGGCGCGTGCCTATAATCCCAACTACTCAGGAGGCTGAGGCAGGAGAATTGCCTGAACCCAGGAGGCGGAGGTTGCAGTGAGCAGAGATCGCACCATCGCACTCCAGCCTGGGTAACAAGAGCAAAACTCTGTCTCAAAAAAAAAAAAAAAAAAAACTTTTGTTGTGCCCCAGTCCTTTCTGTTTCCTGGTTTTTGATTTTTTGCTGATTCTTGGTTCTGTCACACCACGTTCTTTCTTCTGGTATCTGGTTTCTGATATACTGTTTACCTGGTGCTCCTAGTTAGCTTTCTCTCACTCCAGTCTGTTGCCGTGGGCTTGATGGTGCACCTCTGGGTCTTGGAGTCAGACCTTATAACCGAGTGTCAGACCTGCTCCCAGTTCCGCTCCATTCCATATCTGGCTCTGGTTCTGTGATATTTGCCTCTGCTCTCTGGTACTGGCTCTATCTCTGTTGTTCAATAGTGTCAACTACATTTTTGAAAACAAAAGTTGCTAGCTCTCAGAAATAATTTCCTTTTTTTTTTTTTTTTTTGAGACAGAGTCTCACTGTGTCACCCAGGCTAGAGGACAGTGGCATAATCATAGCTCACTGCAGCCTCAAACTCCTGAGCTCAAGTGATTCTCCCGCCTCAGCTTCCCAAGTAGCTAGGATTACAACTGCGTACCACCATGCCCAGCTAATTTCTTTACATTTTTTTAGAGACAGGGTCTCACTGTGTTGTCCAGTCTGGTCTGGGATTCCTGGGCCCAAGTGATCCTCCAGACTCAACCTCCCAAAGTGCTGGGATTAAAGGAGTGAAAGCCTCTGACCAGCCAGGAATAATTCATGAAAAGTACCCATTAAAAGGCAATGCCACGTTGTTTCAAAAATAGCCAAAAAATTGCCATTTAAAGTAAAGAAATAACTTCATTTTTTAACCATGTTAATACCACTATGC